>JAQPPZ010017083.1:5330885-6771328 GCA_028583015.1 Wollemia nobilis
GCAGATGGGTTCCATCCCCTTCTTGCTGAAGAAGGTTTCCAACCCCATCTACCTTCAAATGATGTTTTCCCCCCACTGAAGAGTACTATCCACCCCTCTCCCCATCTCGATTGGGACCTTCTAACCCTCCCCATGATTCCCACCCTATCCAAGAGAAGTTGGAAAATTCCCCTCTATCCAAAGCTTATTTTAGCCCCATAAATACAAGAAACTCCAAAAATCCTATGTGGACTGTGGAAGCGATAAAAAAAGTGGAAGACAAAATTTACAGGAGCAAAAGAGGAAAGAAACTGTAGAAGATATAACCAATGGAGTTCAAAAAACTCTATTCTTAGAAATGTTCAACCAGTGAAAAGATGATCCCAAATTATCCAAACCTCCCTTGTAGCATTCAAAGGGGTGCAATAAAGGAACCAAAGTTTCAAAATGAGAATCCTCTCATGGAACGTGAGAGGGCTCAACAGTGTGGTCAAGCAGAGACTTGCATACACTGTAAGAAAAGAAATCAAACCAACTATCTTTATCATGCAAGAAACAAAAACTTATTAGACAAAAGCTCACAAGGTTGCCAAAACCATATGGAAAAATAACGACAATGCTTTTAGTCCCACCCAAGGCCCATCTAGGGGATTAATGTGTCTGTGGGATCTGGAGAAGGTGGAGGGTAGAGTTATATCATCTTCGAACAGAGTAACAAACATAATGTTTTTTTGAAAAGACAAGAATTTTTTTTGGATTATGTCTAATATCTATGCCCCTAATAACCCCCATAGCAAAATCTCACTATGGAATTCCCTAAGCCAAATGAGAAATGCTTTCAGCAACCACCCTTGGATCTTAGTCAATGATTTTAATTCCCCTTTGTTCCCTTTTGACAAAGCAGGAGGCAACGATATCCCAGTCAAAAGCATCCAATATTTCCATGAGTTTATCACTAATAACGAACTAATGAACATCCAAATTAAAGGAGCTCATTTCACCTAGAGAAATAGGAGAATAGGGGCCCAACACATTCAAGTTAAACTTTACATATTCTTTTTATATAGAGAGGCTATTCCCCTCTTTGGTGATGCTTCTCTCAATTCCCTGCCCAGAATTGGATCAGATCATTGCTCTCTTCTGCTTGAAGCAAATAAGACCCCTATATTCAAGACCACCTTTAGATTCGAAGCAATGTGGATCCATCACCTTAACTTGAAAAATCAAATTTTTGAATGGTTCCAACAGCAGGCAAGTGGATCTCCTATATCCCAAGTCTCCAAAAAACTCATAATAATCAAAGAAAACATCAAAATATGGAACAGGGAAGTATTCGGTAATATTTTTGAAACTAAAGAAGAAATCACAGATAAAATCAAAATTATAGAACAAATTTAGAATGGTTAGATGAGAATTTAGATCAAAAATGAGAAAAAAAACTCCTTGTAGAATATCGCAATATCTTGGCCAAGGAAGAAATTTTCTAGAGACAAAAGTCGAGAGCCCTGTGGCTCAAAGAAGGGGATTCAAATACAAAATTTTTCCATGCTTCCACTTTTTGCCACAAAAGCTCAAAAAAATTAGGGAACTAACCAAAAGTGATGGTACAACAATCAAAGCCATCCACAATATCCAGTAACAAGCAGCCACTTTCTTTGAAAACATTCTGGGAGCTAGTTCATTCTGTTCTAGCCAGACCCAAGATCAGATCCTTTAGCACATTCCTAGTATGATCACTCCCGCAATGAATGCAATGCTTATCAAGGACCTTACCAATGATGAGATAAAGCAAGCCCTATTCACCATGGCACCGAACAAAGCCCCAGATCCTAATGGGTTTCCCCCTCTTTTCTTTCAAACCTTTTGGGACATCATTGGGGAAGATATTTTCAAAGCCATCAAACACATGCAGAAAGCTGAATCAATCCCAAGAGGCACTAATTCCACTTTCATTGCCTTAAAACCAAAAGGGCCTGATTGCAAATCAATGAATGATTACAGACCCATCATCTTGTGTAATATAATCTACAAAATTTTAGCCAAAGCAATGACAACAAGGCTCAAAGAGATCCTCCCCCATATTATAGATTCATGCCAGGGCAGTTCAGTCAAAGGAAGATCTATCAATTATGGCATCATTTCCCTGCATGAGGTCCTTCACTTAGCTTCCCAAAATAAAAAAGTCTCTCTTTATTAAGCTAGACATAAACAAATATTTTGACAGAGGCAACAAGGATTTCCTCCTCGCTGTCCTCCAAATATTTGGGTTCCACAGAGACTGGATTGACTTAATCAAAGGATGTATTTCAAATCCTTGGTTCTCAATATTGGTAAATGGATCCACTACAATATACGTCCCAAGTTGTAGAGGCATTAGGCAAGGTGACCCTCTCTCCTCCATTCTTTTCATTATGCTTGCCAAATATCTAGGAAGAACCCTCAAGAATGTTGTTTCAAATGGAACCATTTCGAGAATTAAAGCAGCATCAAATTTAAATCCCCTATCCCATCAAAAATTTGTGGATGACACAATATTTGCCACTCATGCTTTAGTTTTAGGGGCCAAAATGATCAAGTGCATCTTAGACTTATATGAAAATTCTACAAGGCAAGAAATCAATTATACCAAAAACAAAGCTTCTTCATCAACACTCCCCACCCTAGACAAGTCAAAATTACTCGAATTCTCTAGTGCAGCATTGGAAAGTTCCCTACTCATTACTTGGGTCTTCCTCTCTTATCCAACCATCCCAAAGAATCCATGTGGAGTAATGTGATTGAGAGGATCAACAAAAATTTGGCAAGTTGGAAAGGGGTATTTCTTTCTCAAGCTGCCAAAACCAGCCTCACATCAGCGTGCCTTCAAAGTATACTAGTCTACTTCCTATATATTTTCAAAGCTCAGTCTAGTCAAGAATAGAGTAAATTCAAAAAATATTCCTTTGGGCTGGCTCAAAAGACAAGAAAAATTTTCACCTGGTTGGATGGGAAAAGGTATGCATTCCTAAAATTCAAGGAGGGCTAGGCCTCAGAAGAATTAGCAACATGAACACCGCTTTGTTGGAAAAGCAAGCTTGGAAAATATTCACAAACTCATATTTAGAATGGATGTCAATCATCAAATGTTAGAGTAATATTCCATTACTTGGGATACTTACCAATTACTCCACTAGGTAAAATAAGCTAGTGTATTGCATTACACTACTTAGGATTTATTACTACATTTACTATTTTAGTTTCTACCATATAGATATTTACTGTCCTAAATATCTAATGGTAACTAGCCTAAATATCCTAGGGTAGTCAATCCTAAACCTAACTCTCTACCTAGCCTAACGCGTTTGTTAGCTTGGTTAGTGGGGAATTAGTTAGGTTTACTATTCATTGTATTATATAAACATTAGTCTTAAACCTAATGTTAAGTTAGATTAATTTGATTATTATTTGATCTGACTTACCTTGCATCATTGGTATCATCGCATCCGGGTGGCCTAATACGAGCTTCGCTCGTTCCACCCGACCTGGACCTGGCACAATCTTCGAGGGCCCTGCTGGCCCTCAAGACCTGCATGGATCCCTAGGCAGGCCCGTAGGCCCACATCACCGGGCGGCCATGGGAGAGGGCCCGCAAGCCCACATCATCGGGCGGTCTCGGGAGAGGTTCTGCAGGCCCACATCATCGAATGCAATCATAGGAGAAGTCACGCAGGCCTGACAGATCTGACAACATTCTGCTATCTGACCTATCAGGCCTGACAGGCCGACAGAGGGCAGCGGCCCTCCTGTGACCTCCGGTGGCCACGGGACTGCCGCCCACCGGAGCTAGCCCTCCAGGCCACCAGGATCTATGAGGGCAGGAGCGTCCTCCAATCATCGATGGCTGCTACTGCTGCCCCCGTGGGTCCAATGCACAACCGAGAGGGCAGGCACGCACTCCCAGGTAGGGACATGACCCAAACCTGAGGGTAGGAGTACCCTTGGGTCTGACAGACACTAACAAGGGTGTCAGGGGATCCCCGATGACTTGGACCGGTCAACAAGGGCAGGCGTGCCCTCTACCAGATCTGACAACCGACACAATCTGACGAAGATAGATCGCACGGGACCCTAGCCAATGTAAGGCAGGCACGTGGCACTGCCACTCTGACCCGATCGAAAACCCATCATTGATGACCAAAAAGCGAGGGCAGGGACGCCCTCCTTATCCGACGACACGTGGCTGGCTGACGTGACCTCGGGCACAAATATTGAGGTGCTGATGTGGCATAGCCATTGGATAGGACACGTGGCAAGCGCCACCTAGACAGGACACCTAGACGAGATCGAACAAGTGGTGGACAGCCACTGGACGACAACAGGCCAAAGACGGACGCGACATGTGGCGGACAAGCCACGTGTCATCGGACCTAACACGTGGGTGACACATGGCGGACTGCCACGTGCCACCTGACTCAACCTGGCCGTGCCACGTGGCGATGACCAAAAAGAGGGCGGGGTGACTGCCCGAAGGCAGTCAATATTCTAAGGGCTTTAAAGCCCTTTTATACCCCCTCACATCCCCCACGCGGGCGATGTGGGATAAATCCCACATTTTTCCCCGCCCGCGCGAGGAGTGAAGGGAAAGGGAATATCATTCCCTTCCCTTCACGTCGGGCCAGCTAGCCCGACCGGCGAAGGGGCCAGCGCTAAGGCACTGCCCGACAAGAGGTCGCGAGTTCGACTCCCATCGGGGCAAAAATATTTTTTGCCACGAGGAGCCCGCGGCAAGAAATAAATTAAAGGTAATTTTTTTTTTATTTTTTGTAATTTTTTTTATTTTTAATCATTTTATTTAATAATTTAATATCTTTTGTCTAAAATCAATTTTTTTTTTAAATTACATTGATTTTTTACAAAATTAAATTTTATTATTAATTAAATAATGATTAGATTTATTAAAATTTTGCATTAAAATAAAGAATTAAGGATTTTTTTTGCAAACAAATCAAAAAGAGCTTTTGTTTTCTCCAAGAGGGGATATAAGACATAGAAGAGCACTTATTTTTCTTGCAAATTAGAAAGCCATAAAACCTCTTCTCCACCTTGTTAATTTCGCATACAAGAAAGGATCAAACTTGATTTTTTTTGCAAATTAGACAACAAGGAGATAATTTTTTTTTTTGTAAAATTCATAGACAAAGAGTGCATTTGTTTTTCTCCAAGAGGGGGATATAAGACATAAAATTGCACTTTCCTTTTGCAAAATTGAAAATAATTTAAAGCCTTAGGCCCATAAAAACTAGGTCGTGTGTCGACTAGTTTTGGAAGCCTTCCAAATGCGGGTCGTGTGTCGACTTGTCTTGGAAGGAGTGCTCAAAATTGTTAATTTTGCAAAATACAGGGGAGAAGACAACATTGTACTTCTTTTGCAAAATTGGAAAACAAAGTAGGAGACATAAAAATATCATTTTTTGCACAACACAAAACACACATTTTGTTGCAAAAATTAAAAAGGTGCATTTTCGATTTTACTCGACACCTTTATTGGCAAATTAGGTGCATTTTCGGTAGCATCCGACACCTAGGTGATAATTCCTTTCTTCCTTCAAACATCGATTTTGATAAGAGGGAAATAAAACTTGTAAAGGCAATCAGAAAAGTCCAAGTCATCAACATTAAAACTTTTCTTTTAGACTTCATAATAGCAATCATGCTTGAAGTACTTACAATAAGAAAGGACAAATTGGTGAACTTTTTGATCAAATTGCCTAGAAAGCATAGTTTTGCACAAATTGTAAAAATGAAAACCATGATACCATTCAGTGTTGGTTTCAAAACAAGCAAAACTAAAATGGCAAAGGCACATCACAGAAGCCATCTTTCTAGTGAAGTGTCTCATACTGATTCTATTTCTGGTTCAAAGATAGCACAAGGAGTGCTCATTGCTAAAACAATTTTGTAGAGGGAGAACACATGTGTCCCTTGGGCAACAACACCATATTCTCTTTCTCCTCTTTTAGGCTTCATAAATAGCATAAGTTTTTTGTTTGAAGACCTTGCAATAAGGGGTGCTTGTACCTCTTTTAGGCTTCATAAATAGCAAATTCTAAGTGTTTGAAGTACTTGTAACAATAGGAGCGATTTTTTGTGATGTAAAATTGTCTAGGAGGCAATATTTGTAAAATCCTTTACAACACTCTTTAGTTGCACACTTTTTGCAATTGAGGGGGGACATAAATTTATTTTCTTCACAATTTTTTTGTAAAAAGGGAAGCAGGCTTATAAGGGTGCATTTTCGGCAGCGACCGACACCTTAGTCACACTTCCTTCAGAAATTAATTACACTATGTTTTGCAACGAGAAGAGGGGAACTTATAAGGGTGCATTTTCGGCAGTGACCGACACCTTAGCTGCCTTATCTTTTGCAAATTCATATTGTAAATGAATGAACCTTGTATGAAGTGATCTATTATACTACACCTAGTGATTGCAGCGGCTGGTTACCCATACAATTCTGTTGGATGATGTGATTACCATAAGGACATTTGTTGGCGTGAAGACAAAGTGAGGAATAACCCACTTTTTGCTTAGGAGCAGCCAAAGCACTGTGACAGAGCAAAGAACCAGCAGATCAACATCTTCTTCACTGTATTAGGGCAGTTATATACTTTACCCAAATATTGTTGTAGAGGGATATGTATGTATTACCCAAATAATGTAATAAGGGGGGATTTTAGAGTAATATTCCATTACTTGGGATACTTACCAATTACTCCACTAGGTAAAATAAGCTAGTGTATTGCATTACACTACTTAGGATTTATTACTACATTTACTGTTTTAGTTTCTACCATATAGATATTTACTGTCCTAAATATCTAATGGTAACTAGCCTAAATATCCTAGGGTAGTCAATCCTAAACTTAACTCTCTACCTAGCCTAATGTGTTTGTTAGCTTGGTTAGTGGGGAATTAGTTAGGTTTACTATTCATTGTATTATATAAACATTATTCTTAAACCTAATGTTAAGTTAGATTAATTTGATTATTATTTTATCTGACTTACCTTGCATCATCAAAAGCAATATCTTCAAGGCAGAGATATCATGGATGAAGACATCCCTGAGGAAGGATCAACCTTTTGGAAATCGATAATCCAAACCAGGGATCTCATTCAAAAGAGATTAATATGGCAGCTAGGATCAGGACTTTCTATAAACTTTTGGATAGACAGATGGATAAAATATCAACCCCTAATTGAAGATAATAAAATATCCTTGTTGAAAACCCTTCTAGATGTCTCTACAGGTAGCAAGGTGGTGGACTTCATCCAATCAAACAATAGCTCTAAAAACTGTAAAGAACTCAATATCATTACAACTGATGGGAAAACAACTAATGCTATAAGAATTATGTCCAACACGTTGAATGCAACAGTAATCCTGATGGATAGAACAAATGATCATCCTTTTTGGAAATAAACTGACAGTGGGATGTTTTTTGTCAAAACTGCTCATCAACTCCTTCTCAATCCCCAACAAGTGTCTATACTGTTCAATCTGTTCTGGATTAAACACCTCATTTCCAAAGTAGGGTTTTTATCCTAGATCGCTATACAAAACAAAATCCTATCCACTAATAATCTCATCAAAAGAGGGATGATGGTTCTTAACAAATGTTACTTATGCACAAAATCTTGGGCATCTATCAACCATTTGTTCACTGAGTGTGTTTTTTCCAATTCTGTTTTGAGCCACGTTTTGTCTACCTTCCACATAAAGTGGGTCCAACCCAATTCTCTGATCAATTTCTTCATTCAATGGCCCAACCCTTTCAAAAATTCTCGCCTACATGCCTTGTGGAAAATCTGCCTTCACCATTTCTTGTGGCAGGTTTGGCTCAAAAGGAATAGCAGAGTTTTCTCTAATTCCTCCAAGGACCCTTAACCATTGCCAACAAAGCCATTAACTTTTCCATAGAGAATTCTCAGATTTTCCCCTGCTCCAAACCCCTTGATCCGAGAATAGAGCTCAATATTTTCATCAGGTTCAACATTCCTATGGGAGTCAGTTCAACCCCATCCATTCCCCATCCTAGAAAGTCTGTTTCTTGGAAACCTCCGTAGAAGGAGCTCAAGCTTAACTACAATGGCACTTTGAAAGATAATTCGAGAATGGTAGGTGTTGGAGGTCTAGTCAAAAATCAAAGGTACAAAATTATTGTCACCATTACCAAAAATTTAGGATCCAATCAAACCATGTTGTTGAAGCTCATGCGCTTTGGAGAGGGTTAAACATCATCCAAAATTATATAGAGAATTTTGAAATTGAAGGGAATTCCCTCAATGTAACAAACTACATAAACAACAACAAAACCCCTTCGTGAAGCATCGAGAATGTCATCAAAGAGACCAAAATTTTGATCCAAATTTAGCTTTGTGTCACTTGTCGATACGTGTACTGCAAAGCTAACAATACAGTCGACCTGCTTTCCAACAGAGGAGTCCGATAAAGCTCTATGATTGTTTGGGATAAGAATATTCCTCAAGATATTGATGATGAAGCTAAAAAGGAATTTTCGAGTCATGGGCTCATTTGATTACCCCCTTCCCCTCCTCATTGGCCCTCTTCTCCACCCCTTCTACCACACCCACTCACTTTCCTTCATTACTATGGCGGTTAGCTTTCCACTACCATCAATCCCTCTACCCGATTGCTTGTTTCGATGCTTCCTCAGAGAGTAATTTTTCCAAAGTTGTATGTTTTCAAGACGACTTTGGTTTGGTCTTGGAAATATTCATTCCTAGGTCACACGAACAAACCATCCCCATATTTCGTAAATCAAGTCCAAATACTCCATTGGTGCATCCATTGATTCCAATGATGGTGGGTATCAAGAGGACTTGCTTTCCATAACCGATCCCAATCAGAACCAAATGTTCTCCTTTGTCAAGTCTATTAAGAAATTTGTGCATGGGCTTCTTCGAGAGGGGTCACTCAGGATTAACACAAGCAGGTGGATACACACGAGTGAGATGTATCATTTCTAATTTAATTGTGATTTCACCACTTTGATTGCTAATTATGAAGGTCCTTCCCAAAGAAGCTTCAACCAATGCATTAATGCCAATTGTACTGATCTCTGGTCTTTCGACTTTTGTGAAATCTCTCACCAATTTTTTTAACCAACTCCTCTCACAATAGTTTCATGCCCTCTAAACTCGCAAACCCTATCTTTCAGTTTCTCGTCCTGATCATTGCTGAATACCCAGTCAAGCATCTCCCCATGATGCTGATGGAACCCTCTAATTTCTAAATTGATCCCTTGTTCCTGTAATTTTTCAAAGCTCAGGGATTCATCCCTTTATTTAAGAAAGTCATAGGGACTGAGGCAGATATTACAAGTGATTTTGTAACCTCATGGAACAATGGTAATGTGAAGGTTTGGAACCTTTATTTCCAAGTTATAGTGGATATGTTACCAGAGGTTATGAAGTTGCCGAATGTTGATCACGACGTTCATAGGGACAAGCACAATTAGGATCCAGAGCTTGAAGGTTTTCCCAACAACTCCAAGATTTTCAAATGGAAAGGTATTGCTCTTGAA
The DNA here is from genome assembly GCA_028583015.1 of Wollemia nobilis. Classification (NCBI taxonomy): domain Eukaryota; kingdom Viridiplantae; phylum Streptophyta; class Pinopsida; order Araucariales; family Araucariaceae; genus Wollemia; species Wollemia nobilis. Next base: position 5,340,450 of record JAQPPZ010017083.1, read on the forward strand.
CGTGAATCCCTCCCTTCCCCTTGGTCCTCTCTATTAGTCTCTATTTTACAGTATGTTACTGTAGATGATCCTTCCAAGCCCCTCCTTAGTTTTCAACTTGCTCTGGTAAACCATTTGAGAGGGTTCAAACCCATCAACATTCTTGATTTCCTCTATCACTCGATAAGGCTATCCATCCATAATGCCTGCAAGAGAAAATCCTCGAACACCCCCATCCATATCCTGTACTATCACGCCTTAGCCAAACCTCCGCCCATCGTCATTCCCCCCTTCAATCCAATATGCCTCAGTCTCCTTTCGCTTTAAGCCCTTCCTGCTCCTTCCCTAAGGACCCTGTGGAGTCTGAAGTGTCCCCTGAGTTTCAAACCCTGTGAAAAGCAAGGCTTCACCAACTGCTATCCCTAAGTCCCTGCCCTCCAAAAGGAATATTAAATTGGAGGAAAGTACCACCCAAACCTGCTGATCATCCCATATCAAAAAATCAAAGAAGAAAACAAGCAAAAATTCCCCAGATCGCATTTTTGATGACAATAGCGGTAGCTTAGGTCATGGCTCGAACATCCACAACAAAATTGCCACTACAATCATCCATAGCATCATCAACACTTTGGAGAGCATTAGTGGGAATATGAAGCAGTTAATCAAGAACACTATAGAGAGCAACTTAGCAAAGGAGGACATAACTGATGCATGATAGAAGGTCCTGTGTGGGTGTGTTTATTTTTTTTGGAATGTTATCTCTTGGTGAGTTTTTGGACGTAATTCATCCCCTGCGTGGGATTGTTTTGATATATGTTCATGGTTCTCCCTAGATGGGTATTAATGTTTTCAGTTTCTATTGTACGTCTAGGAATATTTTCCCTTGTGTAGTATTAGCGGTTTTCCTAGCTAAGGCTAGTTTTTCTTCTTCTACGATGGCGTAGTCTAAGTTTTATAAGTCTCAAAATTCCAGTCTACGCATTCCTTGCACTCTTTCCCTTATATCTTCTATGGTTTTGACTGTTAAAAGCTAATGTATTTGATTTTGGGATCCAATCAAAACCCATATAATACAAATCCTCTAATTACCAAAAATAAAAAATAAATTAATTAATAACTTTTAAAAAAATTAAAATAAAATTTTAATTTTTATTAATTCATTTTTTTATTTTAAAATATTTAAAATTAATAATTATAAAAACAAATGTTAAAAATCTGAGTTATTGTCAGTCTACTTATTTTCGATGTCATTCCTTCAATTTTCAACCAGCTGTCGTTGTCAGCCTGACTTGTTAAAAATATCCGAACCAGGAAAGAGTGAAACAAAACTATCCTCGTCAACTTTTAATATCAATAATCAAGGTGGTGCTCATATAACAGTTGAAAACATAAGAAGAGAAAAGCGGAGAGAAAAAAAAAATGATATTCACTTGAAGGTCATGTTTTGTAATAATAATCTATAAATATTAAAATTAATAAATTTTAATTATATAGCAGGTTAAACAGTTTTGATTTTTATAAAAAAAAATTAGTAATATTTCTTGGATTGAACCTAGGTCATATCATCATAATATAAGTTGCGGCACTTTGTTGGTAAACCACATTTAAGGGGATTTTTATAAAATTTTATAGAATATATTTTATAGCAGCTAATAATATAAAAGGTTTTAAAAAAAAATAATTATTTTATGGTTAAAAAATTATAATTAATGGATGGTGAGGGAGGGAAAAAAGTAGAGAGGGGAGGGTCCTGATCCCTTCCTTGCTCCCCATCCCCTGGTTCCTGCCCAGTCCCTAGCTCATCCCAGGTCATCCCTCCCTGGGATTGTTTGTTGCAGATGATCTCCTTGAGGGAGATCCTTCTCCTCTTTCTGCACCTCTCCCAGTCGGTCAGGGTTCCCTTGTTTGAGTTTTTGGCCTGGTGCTTCCCAGGGTTCCTTGTTGTTTTCGGTATCCCTTCCCCTTTTTTTCCCTCAGGCTTCCCCCTGGGGTTTTTTGTAGGTTTTTGGCGTGGATCTGGTTCCCTGTGGTTCTTTGGGTGGTGGGGGTGATTGGTTGGGTTTTTGACGGCTTCCTAGGGTTTCCTTTGAGGTCCTTACTGCTTTGGGGGTGGTCTGGGGGGGCCTCTTTCCCCCTTTTGCTAGTGAATCCTCTCTGGGATCCTGTGGCTATTGTTGGTCCCGTCCCTGTGGGGAGGGCCCTCTTCGATTTCCCGCTTGGAGGCTTCTTCGTGCTGGTTCTGCTCCTTGGTGGACACCCTGGGCATTTGTTTGGCCTTGGGGGGGCTTTTTCTCTGCCTGGGTTGTTCCCAGCCTCAGTCCCAGTTCCCTGAAGTTTCTCCTGTGCAAGGATGGGATTCTTGGCCCCTGTTGTTGGGGTTCTATGGGTTCTGCTACATTTTTCAAATCATGGGGGGATCTGATCTATGCATGCAGACCCTGGATCCCCTAGGCTAGGCTCCCAGGGATCCCATATTTGTGGTTGTTACCTCTTCCCGCCTGGGATCCCCAGTCCCTGTATCCCTGGTCCCTTAACCTGTTGTCTTTTCCTGCTGGTTGTCCTGGGGGCGAGATTCTCTTGGTGGTGCTTTCTGGCTGCTTCCCGATGGGCGGGATCTCCTCTTTGCTGGTTTTCAGTTGCTTCCTACTGGGCGGGATTCCCCCTTTTTTTGGGCATGATGGTTTCCTGCTGGGCGGGATGGTTTCCCGCGAGGCGGGATTCTCTAGAACCGTTGGGTTTCCCGCTGGGCGGGTTTTTCTCATTTCCTGCTGGTTTTCTCGAGAGGCGGGATTCACTTGGTAGAGGTTTTTGCTACTTCCCGCTGGGCGGGATCTACACTGGGATGGATTTTAGCTGCTTCCCGCTGGGCGAGATTCACTCTTTGGTGGTTTTTCGACTGCTTCTCGCTAGGCGGGATTTATATTATAATGGTTTTTTGCTGCTTCCTGCTGGGTGGGATTTACATGATGGCGGTTTTCAGCTGCTCCCCGCTAGGTGGGATCTTCAAACTTACATTTCTTTGAAATTGGTGTTTTCTCGCTGGGCGGGATTGTTCAAATTTACATGTTCCCACTGGGCAAGATTTCTGTTTGTTTTTCATTTTCAGGGTATTGGTGCCTTGGGCCCAGAATTTTGTTGTAATGGCTTATTCTCGGCATGTTATTTCCAACTCTTATGTAATCAGGTTTTGGGATCCTAGTTAAAACCTGTTGTAAATACAATAACTACTTATCAAAAAAAAAATTATAATTAATAATTTAAAGAAAAATTAATATTTAATTAATAATATAAGTTTTAAAAAATTATATATAATAAAATTTTAAAAAATTATGGGTGATGTGACCGGGTTCAATTCCTATGGTGGATGTGTATAAAAAGAATTATTCAAAACAAAATTAAAAAATTTAATGTAATGATAAAATTATTAAAAATATATTTTTAAATAAAAATTAAATATACTTTAAAAAACATAAATTCTTGTTTGTATTTACATATACATTTTACTTTAATTAGTTGTTGGATCTATTTATTAGTGGGTGCATGTGCTAAAGATGTATTTTTTTTTTTTTTTTTTCAGAAGAACGTTTACAAATTACATCAAACCACCTTCAAGGGGTTTGAACACAAGATCACTTAAGAAACAACCACCATCTTTAGCCATTGCCTGTCGGCTAAAGATGCATTATTTGGTCCCGCCACTTAGTTTTGTGTGATTGGATGGGCAAGGAAAAAAAATATGCATCATCGCCATGGAATTTTTAATATTGCCATCGAATGCTAAAGCAAAGTGATTTACAGCTGAGGTTAGAGGGGTTTTAGTTTAACCAGATTTATATTAAAATTTAAATTTTTATATTAAATAAATAATAAAACTAGTGAAAAATAGAAAATATTAAATATGATGTTAAAGTAATAAAGTACAAGGGATGTCGGAGATTTGAGGAATCAAAATAGGGTTTTAGAAGAGGAATGTTGGAGGTATGCGACATTACGGTAGCATTTTGAATGATTGGAGCGTAAGTAACAAGAGGAATGCTAGAGGTTTGAGAAATCGAACGAGGGTTTCATAGGCTAGGGCAAAGGCCTGGAGAACATTTTCATGCAAAAAACACCATCAAAGAGGATCAATCATTTTAGAGGTTTTTTCAATAGTAAGGCTCACAGCCAAGAATAAAGGACATAGGTACTTCGAGACCAGATCCTCCAAATCAAGGAATCTCATACCGGGATAAGCTATGTGGAACCCAAGATAACTTTAATAACTGTCAAACACAAGCAAAGACAATCATAATCACCATGGGAAAATGATAAAAAGAGGACTCTTTGATTGGAAGGGTGAACAGATGTTTACCACAAGCAAAAGAAATACCAGTATTGGAAATAATAGAGGACTGGATAGCTGAGGATATAGTTTATAAGACAAAACACAACCTAATAGATAAATTTGTAGGTTTCAGATTGTCTATGCAGTTCCTCCACACATTGATAAATAAACAATGGCATCTGGAAGGAGAATAAGAAATTCTAACTCTCCCAAATGGGTATTTTTCTATAGAGTTCACATCAATGGCAAATCGACAAAAAGTATTTGAGGGAGGGTCATATCATCACGGGCCAGCGAGACTATTCTTGCAACCATGGAAGATGGGATTCGACCCGAGGGTGCAACCGACTATAGTACCAATATGGGTAAGATTATTTGCCCTTCCCCTTGAATTTTAGAAAGAGGAGGTACTCGAGGCAATAGGCAACTTACTCGGGCGTTATCAATGTAGCCAAGAGAAATAGTTTTAGGAGGATCGATAATGTTTGCTAGGGTTTGTGCAGAAATGGATCTCAGTAAACCTCTTCCAATATAGATAGACCTAAAATAGGGGATTTTATCAGGTGCCAACAACTGGATTATGAGGCTATTTCATTCAAATGGTGGGTGTGTCACGTTCATGGATTTTTGGCTAGAATGTGCCCAACAGTTAAATATCATCAATTTGGACAAGAGGGGACAAAAGAAAATATTAACATGGCGGTTCAATCTCTTCAACAAAAGGTAAATCAGAAGGAAAGGAAAAACCCAACAAACTCTGAGGGATTCCAAAAAGTAATCAGAAGGTCAAACAAAAGAAATCAACATAGTAACTAGAGACAAGGAGAAAAAATGAGAAGAACAAATAATAGATATAATATATTCAAACAATTGGGAAGCTTGAAAACAGAAGGAGATTTTCAAATGAAAGGAACCGATGGATCAAGAACAATACTCTAATCTAGTGTCAAGGAACAAGCAAGGAGCAGACCCAGACACAATCTCTCTAATGGAAGACAAGATTCAACCTATGAGAGAGACCATAGGAAGGGAATTAGAGCATGGGATAGTCTTAACTAAGGAAATAGATATGAAAGAAATAAATAAGAACAAAGACATCCCTACTTTAGGGATTCATAAAATAGAGAAGAAATAAAAACCAAACCAATATGCAGGGAGGAAGTCAAACAAGGAAAAGATGGAGGAAAAAGGAAGAAAATTAAGCCAAAATAGACAGGTAAAATCAATGGCTGATTTTTTCTCTCCCCATTCTCAATGATTTTAATTACTTGGATTGTGAGGGGTTTAGGTAGCTGCCCTAGACAAAATGCAGTCAAAAACATTCTCATGGATATGAGTCTATATATAATTTTGTTACAAGAAACAAAAATGCAAGGAGAAGACTCAAAAAATAAATAGGAGGATATGGCAAAAAGGAGAGATCCATACTTAATCGGCATAGGGAAAATCAAGGGGATTATACACTATATGGAATCCCCAACTGTTCTTAGCAATTGGGGGCCTCCGTGAGAGGGGTGTTAATGGTTCGATTATAAAATAGAGAAAATAGAAAAAATTAGACTATATTTAATTTCTATGGAGCATAGACAATCAGATTACAGAGGGATCAATGGGCAGCCATCTAGAATTTTAGAGACAGCTACCTGGAGGACCAATGGATTGTGGGAGGAGACTTCAATGCAAAGCTTAGAATAGAGGAACAAAAAGGAGGCAGAGCCATGTTGGAGGAAAATGATAGGTTCTTTTCAACAATAATATGTCAAATGAATCTAATAGATATCCCAACTGTGAATAGCTTCATGACTTGGATAAATAGAAGAAAAGAAGGGGAGACAGTCAAATCTTGCTTAGATCGTTTCTTCATGGGGGAGGAATTATTCCTGCATACCAAGCATTAAGCGAGGTTCATGGATAGGTTTTCTTTAGATCATTTTTCAGTAAGACTTACCATAGAAGAAGATAATCATAAAGTTGCAGGAACTTTTGAATTTGAGCTATGGTGGTTTAAAGATGAGGAGTTGGAGGACTACATAAAGGAATGGTGGGAATTAGGGAGACCAATATTTGGGACATCCCAATTCAAACTCCACAAAAAACTAAAATATGAGAGGAACCAACTAAAGGAGTGGAGTAAACACAAGAAGAAACTCACTAGAATCCAAAATAACGAAATCAAGGATCAAAAGGAGAAGATTGCTCAAGAGATAAGACAAGGAACTATTACGAAAGATCTGTTGCAATGTGAGGCAAACGTTTTTAGGAGAGAGGAAGCTTTGAAGGAACAAGAATAGATCTATTGGAGGTAAAGGTTCATAGTTACATGGTTAAAGGAGGGGGATCAAAACACAACTTTATTTCATAAGATAACAATAGCTAGAAGACAACAAAATAGAATTACAGGTCTTATAGATATGATGGGTCAGGTTAAAACTAGTGGAAGTGAAATGAAAACTATAGCAAATCAATACTTCCATACTCTTTTTAGTAGCAACAAAAATTTGAATGCTACATGGTAGGAGAAGATATTAGAGGTAATTCCACAATTAGTCAAACCTGAACACAATAAATTATTAATGGAGGAAATTTATTTGGAAGAAACATCACAGATAATACAAAAAATACAAATAGGAAAGACCCTAGGACCAGATGGATTCCCCATTGAATTTTATTAGAATTTTTGAGAAATTGTGGGTCAAGCAGTGGTGGAGACACTGGAGGAAATCAGACATAGTAAGCAAATGTTAAAAGCCTTGAATCATAATTTTATCATTTTAATTCCTAAGGGCCCACCTAGTGAGATATAGGATATAGGCCTATTTCACTATGTAATATAGTATACAATATATTAATGAAGCTTATGGCAAAGAGGTTAAAATGTTTTTTTTTACCAAATTGGATTTCAAGCGAGCAAGGTGGTTTTGTTGAAGGTAAACAAATTCTAGATGGAATAGTAGTGGACCAGGAGGTGATACACACAATGTCCAATCAAAAGGACCCAAGTATGTTTATTAAATTAGATCTTTCTAAAGCTTATGATAGAGTAGGCTGGTCCTTTATGCAAATAATTTTAGAAAAAATGGGCTTTGCAGAGGAGTGGAGAGACTAGGTAAAAGCCTATACACAGACTACATCTTTCTCAATTTTGATAAATGGTAATCCATCTCCCATGTTCACAACAGGAAGGGGGTTGAGGCAAGAGGACCCTCTTCCCCTTTACCTTTTTATCCTTTATGCAGAGGGTCCAGGGAGACTATTAAAAAAGAGAGACAAGAGGGGAGACTAAGTGGTTTGAAAATAAGTTTTCATATTGATATAAATTACCTCCAGTTTGTGGATAATATTGCTCTTATTAGTCAAGCCAATATTCTAGTAGCAAGAAATATAAAAGAATTTTTAGATCGGCATACTCAAGCTACTAGGCAAACTTTTAATAAAAAAAAGTCTCAAATAGTTTTTTCAATACAACGAAGAGAGTGAGAGATAAAATTATACAGTTGTTGAACTTCATGGAAACTTCTTTACCCATACAGTATTTAGGAGTACCTTTATCCGCAAAAAAAAAAAAGCAAGGAGTGGAAAGGGTTTCTTGACAGAATTCAACCTAAGTTGAGCAATTGGACACACAAATTATTAAGCTTGAGAGGAAGGATTACAATGATTAAAGTTGTGCTACAAGCTCTCCCAGTTTATAAATTTTCCATACTTTAGGCTCCAAAGAAAATTCTAAAAGATATTGATAAATACACAAGAAAGTTTTTGTGGTCAAGTGCAAGGGAAGAACAAAAATTAGCACTAGTTGGGTGGGAGAAGATATGCCAACAAAAAAAACAAGGAGGATTGGGGATAAGATCAACATCCCAAAGCAGCAAGGTACTAGAAGGGAAGCTATATTGGAGATGGATTACAACTACTGGAGGCTTATAGAGTAGACTATTGCAAGCAAAATATTACCTAGGAGAGGCTGAGAAATACATCCCAAGACTTAGAGCGAAAGGAGAGGGATTTGCAATATGGAGAACAATGGAAGCAAACCATGAGTTAATAAAGTCATACTTTTATTGGCAATTAGGGGATGGAAAGGATGTTCTTTTTTGGGAGGATTTATGGAATCAATCTCAACCAATTATTCAAACATTCCCAGAGATGGAAAGTTGGAAAGTAGAGCTCCAAAAGGCAGGGTGGTGGAAAGCCTCTTAATATATGAAATCATAGAATTAACATGTGCCAAAATTACTACAATGGAAACATCCTTGAGAATGGCTAGTGAGAGGTATAGAGGAACTAACAGAAAAACTGTGGAGACATCTCCAAAGACATCTAGTTCAAGATGATTCTAAGAAGGATATACTTGGATGGGGAGGAAGTAAGTTGGGAATCTATAAGGCAAAGGAGGGATACATGGTAGTCTGTGGATATGAGATTACCCCATCACCACTTCCATAGACATTTGTATGGCAAAAGGAAGAATGACCAAAAATTAACATTTTCTCATGGCTAATTAACCACATAAAGTGCTTGACATCTGATAATTTAAGAAAAAGAGGTTTCTATGGGCCTTCCAAATGTGTTGTGTGGAAAGGCAGAGTAGACCTTGAATCGCCTCTTTTTTATTATTCTTTTGCCAAAGACATATGGATTATTTGGTGGAGGCAGATGAGACAACATTGGGAAAATTTTTGAGAGCTAGGAAAGCTTTTATGAGAAATTGAAATAGTGCAAATTTAAGACTAGAATAATGAAAATGATATGGAATTTGGGACCTAGCTTCATATGGTGGCAGTTATGGCTAGAACGAAATGCACACATATTTAGATCAAAGCACATAACAAGGAAGCAAGTTTGGGAGAGGATTATGAGTAAGTTAATGGAAACACTATCCATTAGATTACAGGAGGAAACAAACATAGAAATGGAGGAAGTGACTATTCTAAGGAGCTTTGGAATAACTATAAAAGAAAAACAACTAAGGGTTGGTTGTGTACATGAGATCTCCTCGAATAACATAGAGTGGAGGATACCTCCCAAAGAGTGGGTGAAGGCAAACATACGGGGCTTCTACTAAAAATATTGGAAAACTGATTTTGGTATTATCATACGAAATTGGAAAGAAGAACAGGTGTATTGGAGAGCAGAAGGTATGGGGGAGACAACAAACAATGAAGCAGAAGGACAGGTGATTTTATCAGCATCAATGATAGCTGCAAATCTACATTTACATAAGCTATGGATAGAGACAAACTCTCAGGAATGGGTTGGATTCTTGGATCCGATAAGACCCTTTTAGGTGTTGGGAATTGAAGAGAGGAAGGTGGAAGTAGTTCAAAATATTTGGAAGTTTTTTCAAGATTTTTTTATTACTCATATCAAGTGAGAGGGAAATATGATGGCATATTATTTAGCAAAATGGGGAAAAGAACTGGAAGAAAGACAATATGTAGATTCTCAGATGGAAAATCAGATAAGTTGGTGTCAAAGAATCCAAGGGATGCGAGAGGTAGTACAGACAGATAGTATACATGTTCAAGATGCCAATAATGACTTTAAAACATCATGAAGATAGTTAGATAGTCTACGAAATTCAAATAACTGATAAAAATTTGAATTCAACTATGGTGATGTTGATATGTATAAATAATTGTATTATGATGGCCTGAGGTGATGTTTTCAACAAACACACCTATATATTATTTTTTTGACTAATTTTTAAGCCAAAAAAAATTGGAAGAAATTTTTTTTCTTTAATTAATTTTCCAACTCATTTTACTTTGTAATACAACTTTTAAAAATATAATACATATTTCATTTAAAAATAATAATTAAATTAAATTAATGTAAAACAAAAATAATTTTCAAAATCTTATTTAAAGAAAATTATTTAAAACTAACCAATGCTTCAAAGTCTATTATTAAAGTAATTTAAATTCCTCCAGTTGAAGGTGAAACTAGAATAGTGATAAGCAATTATAGAATGGGGCACTAAGATGATTTAATGCTGGGAAATGGTACGAAGTCCATTTATAAAGTGATTTATTTTTTTGTCAGTGGTTTTCTTGGAGTTTATTTATTTTTATTTTTATTTTTTTTTGGAGTTTATTTATTTTTATTTTTATTTTTTTTAAAGAAAACTTTTACAAATTATATGAACAACCATCTTCAAGGGATTTGAACAAACAACCATGGTTAAGGTCTATTTACTTTGGAAAAGTTATTCTATATAGTGGGTGCATGTGCTAAAAGAGGAATTATTTTCGCTTGCTTTTGACATGGGATGGCAAAGAAAAAGAATGATATAAATCAATATTCCAACCTAATGGTAAAGCAAAAGTGACGAGCAATTATAAAATGGGGCACCCACATGATTTACAGCTGGAATGCAAGGTAGAAAGTAGAATTCTATAATTCAATTCGTTTTTTATTACTTTGCTCAAAATTTATAATTTATATATATTTTTAAGGTGGTTCGAAATGGTTTGTAAGATTTTATTTAGTTTTTTTTCTTAAAATTTTATTTTTAAGAATTATAATTTTTTTTTTGGTATACAAGTGTACAATACACTCCAACTCCAACTAATTTGAACCTTATATATAGATACTACATTTTACCTTAATTTGAATTTTTTTTTTTTTTTTTTTAACTTAAAATTCTAACTACTTTTAATAAAGCTTTTTATATTTAAACCTAAAAGACATTTCATGAACCGTTTTATGTTTGGGGTTGGAAGATATTTTATAAAACCTTTTATGTTTCATACTTTTATTTAATTACTGAAGAAATTTGGTTAAGTATTTTTTATTTTATAATTTTATTTATATTTCATATTTTTTTGGTAGGTAATTTTTTTATAGTTATTTACTGAGTTGAAAGGTTCAACCTTGTTACATAAAGTATTTGATATGCCAGTAGAACAAAATTTGTCATGTCCCATTAACAAAGGGATAGACATTAAATGATTTACATTTTGAAGACCTTGCAATAGACTAACTGAACAAATAGACATAGAAAAAAACAGTTTCGAGGATTGAACCTCTAAAGAGGGGAAACGAAACATCGAGTCAAAGCTAAAACAAACAAAGGCAGACCACCTGCCAGCTACCACTACTACACTCCTACTGGGACTTCTCGTCCTCTTGCTTGACTACATCTTTTTGATCTGTGGCAAGAAGGACCTTGATCCCAGTCCGGAGCTCTTAGACCTCGCTAATGATGTTGGAGAGGATGGCGCCTAACTCCTTGATCATGTTAGTGATAGATTTGAGATGCTCCACTGCTCTTGTCATGTGATTGACAGTGGTGATACGCAACACATCCTCTACGCTAATGTTGGCTTCTTCCTCATCGTCCAAAATGATTTTGGGTGAGGGACGCGAAGAGTTCTTTTTCCTTCTTCAATCGATGCGATTTTCTACTTTTTTGAGGGGGGCAGATGCCCTTCCTTATGCTCCTCAAGCTTGGGTTGGTAGGACAGGACTCCGTAGGGTCTGTATCCTTAGGATTGGGGGTAGGGCTATCCTCCCCATTGTCGCTAGGCTGAGAAGGGTTGATGGTATTCGATAAATTACTAGAGGGGGAAGCTGACTGCGGAGGGATATCAGTAGAGAGGTTGCGGGAATTCGTTAGGGGGTTAGGGTCACGCAACTTGGGATTATGGACAGTATCGAAGGAGGGTTCTGAGAATGGGGGGAAAATAAGGGTCGCCTGCAGGTTGGGACGCTAGGGCATGCTTGTAAATAATAAGGAACATACCCTGGTGCAACGGGAATTTGGAGGACTTCTTATCCCTGAATTTCTCAATGGTAATGTTGATGGACTTGATGAGAAAATCAGGGATGTTAATGGGCATAATATCGTGAAGGTGGTTAACGAAGGCGAGGTGATAGGAGCGAAGGGGATTACTGAGATTATCAATAGTGATAAATTGGATGATGGGTACAATGGCAGAGTCCCACGGGTGAGGGAGAGAGGACCGAGCAACTCCCCCTTTTCCCAAACCAGTCTCTTATCTTTATTAGGGAAGTGCTCGATTTCCTCTTTGAAATTATGTTTGTTCCAACGTAAAGCCCTACCCTTCGAAGCCAAACCAGATATTTTAGCAATCAAATGAACATTTACCTCGATGTGGAGCTCTCGGACCTAGACAACACCATTGTTCCACGAGCTGATGAAGTCGTTGGTGACTCGCACGTCCACACTACTGAAGAGTTTGAGAAAGGGGATGAACCCTTTGGCTTTGAGCAGAGCTTCGACCACTGGTTTGAGTTGAAGCTTCGTTGGTTTAAGGATGGCCATCATGCCAGCACGACTGTATATGCTCACGTAGTTGAAATGGAAATTGCCAACCTAAAAACTACACCACAAGTGAGTATGCCTGAGAGGGAGGAAGAGGAGTAAATAGGTGCTAGAGCTGAGGCATGAGAAAAAACTAGACGATGGGCCCTTTTCGAAGCAAATAGGAAAATGGCAAAAGCAATGACCAACCTTGTCACCTGCGTAAGACAAAGAGACTACACGGTGGCATGAGGGGTTTGATTGGGTGCTAGAGTGAAAGGGGATAATAATTAGAGCGATGTCTGCGGCATAAAAAATGGAAGGGAGGTGGAAATGGAAGGGGAGGTGGATGAAAAAAGAGAAGTGGAGGAATGTGAGATTGGTGAGGCGGAGGCATGAGATGGAAAAAATATTGTAGAGGTGACTATGAGCTTTGTCACGATTAGAACTGATCGCATGGTTAGTGGTATAGCCAAAAATATGAGGAACAATGATGATTTGGATAGGGGATAAAAATCCTTGGTGTTAATAAAAACACCTTCTGAGAAACACTTGTTGCTAGCGCTCCACATCATTTTTGGTGGCATTGATGATGTCCTGAGGGAAGGAATCTTCCCAAATGGTCAGGTTGTTCTGAATGGCTGCTCTGTTAGCCAATAGGTCAGCAACTGCGTTTACCTCTCTGAACACATGTTGGATTGTGCTGAGTGGGCGCTATCTGAGGGTAATTTGACACTCTTGGATAATGTTTTGGATATTCCATCCTCCGCTAGTGTTGTTCTTGATATGGTTAACCATTTTTAAAGAATCCCCTTTAAAAATCATGGGGTTAGTCAGATAATTTGCTGACTTCAATGCTTCTCCATAGTGCTTGGGCTTTGCATAATTGTTAGACTAGACCCCTAGATTTTCGTTGAAAGCTTTGATGATATTGCCTTCATGGTCCTTGATGACTCCCATAGCCCCAACCTCCCCAGGGTTGCCTTTCGATGATCCATCGAAGTTTACATTGAGCCAACCTGGGAGGGGATTCCACTTGGCATTGGATCTGTAGTTTGTCTAAGTCTGGGATCAGGAACACTCAGTAGATATGCCCAAGGACTTGAATAGGGAGGATTTCAGCCTAGATGTAGGTGTGTCCGAACAGGGGATCAGATTTGCATTTTCAATTGCAAAGCACATAGCTTTGTTGGCCACAACATCTATGTCCTTAGAGCGCTCATTGAAGATTTTGTTGTTACGCTCAAGCCATATTTGCCACATCATGTGGTGCAGTAGTGCTTCCCACAACAAATTGAGCCTGGGGTTTCGAAAGACTTTGGGCCACTGAATAAACAGGTCAATGATTGACTGGGGCCACACCCGTTTGACCTGGAACAAACTGAACAGCGTGGAGAAAGCATCATAGGTAAAGGGGTAATCAACCAAGAGGTGTTGGGTGGACTCCCATGCTTGAAGGCACAAGTAACACTTGTTGGGGACTATGATGCCCCTCTTAATTAGATTTTTAGTGGTGAGAATCCTGTTGTGGAATGCAAGCCAACAAAAATGGGCCACCTTCAAAATGAGATGTTTGAGCCAAATTTTTCTAGCTACAGTAGGGTCACCCTTGTTGTTGTGCCTATTCTGCGAGGTGTCTATAAAAAAAACCATACTTAACCAAGAAGTGATCATCGTTAGTGCCTTTCCAGAAAGGCTTGTCCTCCTTATGGTTTTTAAGAATAAAATTTACCCTGAGAACTGTCTGCAGAGAAGAAGTGGCTCTATCTAGGACTGTATTTTTAACTCTGAAGTGGAGTTGCTTCCACTTGCGATAGTATTGGTTGTGCACAATAAAATCTGCAATTAGACCCAAAACTATTGTCGATGAGATGCTTGATCACAACAATGTCAAGATCCCTAATGAGGGGCTCAACCCTTCCCTAAGGATCATGCCAAAAACCTATATTTTTCCCATCTCCAAGCTGCCACCTGGTACCTTGTTGGAGCAGGTGTCTAGTTTGGAGTATAGACCTTTAGAAGTGGGACCCGATATGGGGAATCCCTGCATCCCTAAAGGAATGATGTTGCAAGTATTTTCTTTTGATAATTGAGACCCATTCCAGGTTTTCATTAGTGAACACCTTCCATGCCTGCTTAACAAGGAGGGCCTTATTCATCATATTGATACTGCGAAATCCAAGCCCACCCTTGTCTTTTGGGGTGCATACTTTATCACAAGCCACTAGATGGAACTTTTTTTTATTATCAACTCCAACCCATAGGAAATGCTTTTGAATTTTTTTAATTGTAGCTACAAAAACTGTTGAGATTTTGAAAACTGATAAGAAATACACTAGGATGCTTTGGAGAATCGACATGACCAAGGTGGTCTTACCCGCCTAATAAAGGAGAGACCCTTTCCACCCAGTCAACTTCTTATGAAATCTCTCAGTGACATTATTCCACATTGACTTTGTTGGTATCCCCTGAAACATTGGGAGGCCAAGGTAGGTGGCTGGAAATGCAATAATGGAACAACCCAGGATATTCATAATTTTGACTTGTTGGTTTAGCGAAGTATTGATAAAATAAATCTTACTTTTGGTGAAGTTGATTCTTTGCCCTATGGCTTCCTTGTAGAGGTTGATGATATTGATGATAGTTTTTATGAATCTCGCTTCAGAGATAGAAGCAACAATATCCAACTGGGTGTCATCCATGAATTACTAGTGAGTTGAGAGCTGGAGATTGGATGCAGTTTTAATACCGAAGATCAATCCTTTGGAGCAGGCGGCTTTAATAGCTCTTCTGAGGCTCTTAGCCAGGATGATGAAGAGAATGGGGGAGAGAGGGTCCTCTTGCCTCAACCCTCTGGTGTTGGGGAAGTAACCTACCGCAGAACCATTAACCAACACAGAAAAATAGGATGAGGAGATGCATTGTGAGATCAAATTAACCCAGTTATCATGAAATTCAAACTTCTAGAGGACCTTGGCCATAAAATCCTGATCAACTCTGTCAAAGGATTGATTCATGTCGAGTTTTAGAAAGAAAGCATATTTGTTAGAATTAAGGGCAGAGTGAATGAGTTCATGAATGGTTATGACTCCATCCACTATATTTTGACCCTTAACAAAAATTCCTTGGTAAGGGTTGATCAAGGATGGGAGGATGCCTTTAAGTCTGTTGGCCATGGCTTTAAACATAATTTTATAGATAACATTACACAAACTTATAGTCCCATAGTCAAATAAGGACTTGGAGCTGGGACCTTTAGGAATGAGGGCGAGGAAGGTGGATGTCACGTCCCTAGAAATAACTCTGGTGTGTTGCATTTTAGAGATGGCTTGGCAGAGATTGAGGTCGATGATGTACCGATAGGCTTGGAAAAATCTTGGGAAGAAACCGTCAAGGCTTGGGGATTTTTTTGGCTGCATGGAAAAGAGAGCCTGGTGGATCTCCTCGTGGTATAAAGGGATGAGCATAAAGGTGTTCATGCTATCAAAGATGGTTTTGGAAATGTGCTCAAAAAGGGAGTCCATGGCCTAGCCAGAGGGGAAGGGGTGGCAGACTGCTTCATCATGGATGTGATGGATATCAGATGTGAAAGAGCCATCTTGCCTGATCAGACCTTTGATATTGTTTGCCCCTCTATGTATGAGAGTGGAAATGTAGAAAATATTAGAGCTGGAGTCTCCTTCTTTAAGCCATAAATACCTCAATTTTTGGCACCAAAAAATCTCTTCTTTTTGCAAGATGTGATATTCTTATAGCAGAATATTTTCTTTAGTTCTTAGGCTATCATCCCCCTAGCTCTGCTGAAATTGGTCCTCAATCCTTTGGAGTCTGTTCTTGATGTTCTGCTTGTTTTCTAAGATGTTTCCAAAGGTTTCTTTGTTCCACACCTTCAACTTGGCTTTAATAGATCACAATTTTTGAATGACCTAGTTTGTAATAGTTCCAGGGAACCTTTTCCCCCACCATTCAACAATACAGTTTTTGAGGTCAAGATGTTGGGTCGACATTGATTCGAAGCAAAAAGGGGTTTTGAACTGGGATCTATTGATAGTTTTGAAGTTTAGGGGGATGTGGTTAGACCCAATTTTAGGCATAGCCTGTAAGCTTGTATCTTTGAATAGGGGAAGTGCTTCCTAAGATAGAAGGAAATGGTCAAGCCTTTCTTGAATGAGATCAACCCCCACCCTTCTATTACTCCAAGTAAAAAGAGACCCCCACAACTGAACATCCATTAACTCATTTGTATCATCGAAATGACTAAATTCCCCTATGATTTTGGAAGTGATCACTTTCCTTCCTCTATTTTTTGAGGGGTGTAAAGGGGCATTTAAGTCCCCAGCAAGGATCTAGGGGATATTATTGAACGCTTCTCTCATATGAGTGAGATTGTTCCACAAGGCCAATCTGTCCTGCAAGCTATTTGGGACATACACATTTGTCAGAACCCAGGAGAGCTGGGAAATAGAATCATGAAAGAAAATGTTGAAGATTTTTCCTTCACTTGAAATTACTCTTCCTTCCACCTTAGTTGGGTCCCAGAGATAGAGGAGGTCACCCGAGGTTTCAGAGGTAGGGGTAAAGGAAAACTCGTATTTTCTCCAAATAACATTAGCAAATTTAGGCGAGCAATGTGTGCCTAATTTGGTTTCTTGAATTAAAAAAATTGTGGGATTAGAATCCTTCTGCATAGAGGCATCCAATATTTGTTTTACTGCCCCATTTAACCCTCTCGCGTTCCAGGAGAGGATTCTAATTTGGAAATTTTAGAAGGTTTTTTTCCTCCTTTGCTTCACTGCGTAGGAGGTTTGGATCTCTTGGACTCTTCCCTGTTAGAAATTCTTGGTTCCTGGAAGAGAGTTCATTGGCTACCATTGGTTGTCTTCTACTGTGTCTCTGCTCCTCGGGTTTGCATTAGAGGGTCTGCCCTTATTTTTGTCACCTCCAACATCTATTTGGGATTTTTTAAAGCTCTTGGTATGTTTAGGGCTCCAAGCCTTTGGGGAATAGTGGAAGGACTCAACACTATTGGCCTTGTCATCCTGGGTTTTAGATGGGGAATGGGATGATCCAGTCCTGATGTGTGGGGGAAGCTGGGCTGTGGGTTGGGCGATAGGGGGGTTGGAGGGTGGGGGCTTGGGTTCGGGGACACTAGCCAATGAAGAATTAGGGCACGGGGTTGGGGATGAAAATTGGGTTTGTTGGGGAAGGTTTGCCTTAAGGTATGATTGATCTAGCTGGTTTGAAGCAGGGATATCCTCTCGAGCATACTCCTCATCATAATTATTTGCATTGAGGCTAGAATTATTGAGTAAACTAAACCTATTGGAGAAGGTAAACAGGGTACTTGCATTACTTGTGTCATCGATTAGAGAATAGGGGACGTGTTGCTTGCCTTTGAGGTCCTGGTGCATCCTGCTTTAGATTTAATCTTCTAGGCTTCTTCGTTGAGTGGGCATAGCAGTTTTTGGTAGGCATTTTGCACAGGTTTCAGTATCAAGCACTAGCTTCGAAGATGTCCCTGAGATTGGCATTCAGTGTAGAATGAGGATTTATTCTCATATTCCAACGATTGACATCGACAGTAGGACCCGTAAATTAGATTCACATGGTCTAGGAGCTGGATCTCCAAATTAAAATTAACACAAATACAAGCATGCATCAATCGTGATTGGGCGTGTGTTGTAAGGTCAATAGTAACAAGCTCCCCAATCGCTCGAGCTATCCCCTGAAGCACATCCTCATGGTAGAAGTGAGAGTGTAAGTTAGGGAGCCGAACCTAAATGGGAGCGCAATTGATATTCTAAGTCTTCAGATCGAAGTTCCCTCCCCACTTGTGAAGGAAAATGATCCTTCTTTTGAATAACCATGGGCCCACGGATAGGATATGATCCGCATCTTCTTGAGTGTTGAGCTGTATCATAAAGAAACCTATGGATATAGCTATTAGTTCTATCCACCCCTGGTTTTCCATTTTATCGTCGTCCATCGATGGAGAGCGTCCATATCAAACCTTCTGCCTACAAACTTCCCAACTAAGGAAAATGAGTCAATGGTAATGTACCCTTCCATAACTTCTTCTAGCAAAATGACATTGGAACCCTATGGGACAAAGGTGCGTGGTGCAGTTGGCAAGGATTTGGGTTTTCCCTTGAGCACTTCTATGAATGATGTTGAGTGAGATTTGCTGCCCCCTGCCAATGCTTTGTTCGAAGGGTCTTTCCTCCCACAGGCGGCGTTTACATCTTCTGAAATCCCCACATCAATTTTTGCTATTGATTCGCTTCCGTTTTCTTGGCTTACCGATTCGTCGTTGGTGTTGTTTGCGCACGATCACGATCCGCTCCTTGGTATCTTATTGCCTCTTCTCTGCTTTCGACTTGACGAATATTCAAATTTTAGAAATTCGCTCGCCATTAAACTTGAGGACATATCTATCAAAATGATCTATATTTCATAATTTTATCTAATTATTGAAAATATTAATTTTATTAAATTTTTTAAATAATTTTATTTGGTTATGAAAGGTATTCTATAATTTTATTTGCTTATAAAAGGCATTTTATAAATTCTTTTTCATTTTATAACTTTATTTGGTCATGAAGATACTTCACGCAGTTTCATTTGGGTACGAAAAAAACTTTTCTACACCTTTTTAATTAAATAAATTTATTTGATTACGAAAGATATCTTGTGAAACCCTTTCTTATTTTATAATTTTATTCGGTTATAATTTTATTTACAAAATACCACATATTGTATAGTGTTGAAAAAAGTATAAGGGACATTGTCAACTCTCAAGGAACTTGGACTCTTAATCTTTTTAGAGTGAATGTCTTGCATTCTCTATCAAGACCTTAAATATATTAAGTTTTAAAATATATAATTATTTTATTATAGGATAAAGAGTGGATAGTATATAATTTTTTAAATGTAATTGAGTTTAATTTATTGTAGTTGATATGTTTACAATAAGGTTATATATTACAATATGGTTTATTGAAATATTATGATAATACAGATACACAGGGCTTATTTTAATTTCATATAATCAATTAATAAAATTATAAATATATAATTATTTTTTAATCATATTAAAAGTATTTGAATATAGAATTATGTTTTTGTTAACTATAGCTCTCTTGTAAAGGATCAATGTTCAGCCATTCCAAAATAAAATAATACAAATTAAAGGAGTATAGAATCTTCTTCTCCATGTCTATTATTTAGAAATTTTGAAAATAAATTATATGTAAGATAGAGTTCTATGTGTTAAAGTTTTTGTGCATATTCAAAATAAAATATTTCCTTCTTGAAAGCAACCTTGGTAGTAAAATTACATTGAACATCAAACATGTGGCCAAGGTGAAATGAATGACTTTTAACCTTGTTAAGTTTAAAATAATAGCTTCGATATCCTTCTAAAGAATATGAACATATAGAGTATTGAAGTTTTTTCTATTAGAGTGATTGAGCAAGTCATGAACATGAAGCAACTAAATACACATCCAATGAAGAAGCATAGTGCAAGAGTGGTTATGAATGCATGCATTATGTGAAAAAGAAAAATTTACCTTGGATACATCATTTGACATACAATTTGTACATGCAAATTGTTTTTATTATAATTCTAGCAATGAAAGAATTCAAAAAAGTAGAAAATTCTTTGTAACTTATTCTTTAGATTTAGTTATCTACTAAGAAGAAGAAAAACAAAATATGAATGCTTTATTAAAAATAATTTTAGAATATGGTGGGTTGAGGAAAAACTGCTTTGCTAGGGTTTGATGAGGAACTAGCCCTAGAAGAGAAACTATTTTGGAAAGTGGCACAAATTTCATTATGCCCTCTCCTACTCAGGAATTGATGCAGTCATCCTTGGACTGCAAAAATCCTATGGTGTTGGGATTGTAGCAGAAAATAATTAAAAAAGGTGCTTCGGATAAGAATATGAATGTGGGTCGAAAGAAGGACCATGATAAAAAAAAGTTAATGAGGGGGACTTTGGTGGATTCAGGCTTGGTGAGAACATTGGACTCCCATTTTTCTAACCCCAAAAATGATTATCCTTTCATGGAATGTAAGGGGGTTGAACATCATCCCCAGATAAAAAGTTGTTCATGATTTGGTTTGTGTACATTCTCCGGATGTGGTGTTTATTCAGGAGACTAAATTGGTTACTGATAATATGTTCAATATTACTCCCAAGTTGTGGAAAAGGGGGTAATTCCAGTGTATTGGTGCATGTGGATATGTTTGTGGTGTTGCTTATTTATGGGATCCGATTAAGATATCCCCTCTTACATGGATTTCTAGCAAATGGTCTATTTTGATGATCGAGAAAGATAATGAATCTAGTGAAACCATCCTACTTACAAATGTGTATGCTCCTATTAATTACAATTGTAAAGTGAATTTGTGGAAGCATATTTGCTTTATGAGAAGTCTGGCTCCCCTATACCCATGGATTTTGGCTGGATACTTCAAATCTATAATTTGTCTAGAGGAGAAACGTGATGGGGTTGATCGCATTGAGCATTTTTCTTCTATCTTCAATTCTCATATCCTGGACTTGAAGTTGGTTTACATAAAGCCATATAATGGGATCTTTACCTGGCACAATAGAAGATGTGGGTAAGACTCCATCTCAGAGAGACTAGATTGGTTTTTGATCTCTAGTTTTTGGATGGGTAGTAACAAAAGTGCGAGTTCTGTGATTTTGGAGGGTAGGGTATCTGATCATTGGCCTATCAAAGTATCTGCTATGGAGTTAGGGCTAAATAATAATCCTTCCTTTAAGTTTCAACTTATGTGGCTTCACTATCCTAAGCTTCATGATTTCATGCGAGGCTGGTGGACCATTAGCAAACCTCCTAATGGCACCACTATGTATTCCTTTATGAAGCAACTACAATTTTTTAAGCATAAACTAAAGAGATGGAATAGACTAAATTTGGGGAACCTTGGCTAATTTTGCAGCTCTTAGGATGTTAGAAGAAGATTCAAGGATTATTAGAGATCAGGGACTCATGGAGGAGCTTCTCATTGAGGAATCTAAGGCTACGGAAGATCTTGTTGAATGGGAACTAAGGGAAGAGATTTTTTGGAAGCAAAAAGCTCAAGTAGATTGGCTTCAAAAAGGGGATAGGAACATGACCTTCTTTCATAACTCATTTAAGGCTCACCGTAAAGGTAACCTGATTACCTCTCTTGTGAATTCTCAGGGTGCCCTGCTCTCTTCTTTCATGTATATTTCATAAGAGACTAAGAGGTATTTTTCCTCTCTCTTCAAGGAGGACTCCCTCTCAAATGATGAGGATGAAAAGATTATTCTAAATTGTATTCTCTCGTTTGTTTCTAGAGATATGAATGAGGACTTGATGGGTCTAGTTTCCCTTGAGGAGTTGGAAAATATTTTATTCAAGATGAAAAAATGGAAAGCCCCGAGCCTAGATGGATTTCCAATTGAGTTTTATCAGGATTTTTAGGAGTTAATCAAATTTTATCTTCTAGAGGTGGTCCATGAGTCCCAAAAGAACAAATAGATGTTAAGGGCCCTAAATTCTACCTTTGTGGTACTTATTCCCAAAAAAAAGGGAGCAAACTCCTTAGATATGTTCATGCCTATTTCTTTCTACAATGTTGTGTATAATATCATCACAAAAAGTATTGCTGAGAGGCTGAAGAATTGGTTGAGCAAAATCATCTCTGAGGAGCAAGGAGGGTTTGTTGCTTGTCGAAAAATCCTAGATGGGGTTGTTATTGCTATAGAAGCTATTCACTCGATGGAAACTTCTAAGGAGAAAACTATATTTATAAATTTGGACATGGCCAAAGTCTATTATCGGGTCAAATAGTCCTTTATTCGAAAAGTTCTTACTACTTTTGGATTTGAGGAGGAATGGATTAGATGGGTGATGAGTTGTGTTTATTCTTCCTCGTTTTCCGTTCTTGTTAATAATGAACCATCAGAGTTGTTTGAGGTCTCAAGGGGATTGAGGCAAGGAGATCCTTTATATCCTTATTTACTTATAATTATGGCAGAAGGGTTGGGAATATTTCTCAAGTCTCAAGTCAGGAAGGGTCTCATTCAGGGGTGGAAGTGGGATAGTAGTTTGCTGCCTCTTTCCCACCTTAAATTTGTGGATGATACTGCTCTGTTGGGAGTTGCCACTATTAGGGAAGATGGCAATATTAGACAGTATCTTGACATATATCTTGGTGCTTCTAGATAGTTTATTAATGAGGACAAGTATTTTATTTTCTTCTTCAATACCCCTCCTCTTATTCAATCCAGGATTGCTCATATTCTAATATTCTAGGTCAGGACTCCCCCCTTCATTTATCTTGGTATTTCGATTTCATCTCATCCTTTACCTAGATCTTATTGGTAGTCTATGCTTGATAATTTTAGAAGGAAGGTGAATCACTGGACTGTAACATGGTTATCCTCTGTAGGTAGAGTGTTGCTTTTAAATTATGTTGTTCAAGCTTTACCCATTTACAGATATTTTGTACAAAAAGCTCTCTCTTGTTTCATCAAGAACATTGAAGCTTTGTCAAGATATTTTTTATGGTCTAGAAAAATTGATCAAACTAAATGGAGTTTGGTTAGGTGGGATTCTATATGTAGGCCGGTTCAAGAGGGAGGCCTTGGGTTGTGACAGACATCTCTTTTTGGGTAAGCTTTGGCTGCAAAAATTTATTGGAGATGGTGTACCTCTCAAGATCAGATTTAGGCTAAAATATTATCTTGTAAATACTTGAGAGGTATTTCTAAGTCTAAGATCCCTAGAGTCATCTTGGTTGGGAAAGGTTCAGTTATTTGGGACACTCTAAAAAGAGGAGCTAATTTAATAAATCAGGGTTTGTTTTGGATTTGCAATCGAGGATCAGATGCTATTTTTTGGGAGGATTATTGGGATGGCCACCCTCCTATCTTGAATCAATATCCCAGGTTACATTCCCTAAGCATTTGATTCTTGGAAGCAAGATGGTCTCATGTGGAAGACTTTAAAAAATATAGTCTTATAGAGATGTACAGGTGGAAAGATCCACAAGAATGGGCCCAGGAGGGACTAGCCAAGGATAGAGATGTGCTTGCTCTTATTCTTGCGGGGAGGCCATGTTCGTCCTTGATGGGTAAATACATTCTAGATTGGAACCCTGATTCCAAGGGAACCTACTCTGTAGCCTATGGTTATCAGGTTCTTGATAAGCAAAAGTTCGAGAGTCTTCCTGTCACATGGTGGAAAAAGGTGTGGAACAAATTTTCTTGGCTGAAATATAACTTCTTTCTCTGGATAGTAGCTCGTAATAAATGCCTCACTTGGGATAACATGAGGAAGAGGGGATTTCAAGGTCCCTCTTTTTGTGTCCTTTACGGTAAAAATGAGGATGACTCTTATCATTTATTTTTCCAATGCTCCCTTGCCAAAGAAATTTGGCACCGTTGGTGGAGCGCCTAGAACCATCCTTATTTTCATGTGCTCTCCCTGGTGGATTTTTGGAGTAGTTTGGGCAGACCTCCGGCAAAGACCCCCTTCCTCCGGGTGACTTGGAATTTGGACCCTTCTTACATCATCTGGAATATTTGGCTCGAATGGACCCATTGCATATTTTAGGGTAGTCATTTAGCTATTCAATAAATCTGGCAAAGGATCTTGTGTATGGTTTAGGAAACCATCCATAGCAACTGTGATGTGGACCCTATTTTGGATTCTAGGGAGGAGAAGGTACGATAGGCCCTTGGTATATTTGGAGATGGTATGAACTCTTCTAGCCCTAGCAGGGTTCCTCATATCAATAAGAATATTAGGAGAGATGGTAGGTGGAGGCCACCCCCTAGAGGAGTTTTAAAAATTAATACTGATGGGTCATCTAGGGGCAATCTTGGACATGCTAGAATTGGCGGTGTTGGGAGAGATTCTACTGGAGGTGTCAATTTTTTCTTTTCCATTTATAAAGGTGTTCACTCCAACAATTTTATGGAAGATCTTGCAATTCTTGAGGCCTTGCAGAGGGGGTTTTCTCTTGGATGGCCAAGGATTATCTGTGAGTCTAAATATCAAATTGTGGTTAATATTTTAAATAGTAAAATGATGCAGGAAGTTAATTGGCAATTGGCATCTATAGCCATTCATATTCTTAGAATGAGTGAAGAGTTTGAATTTATATCCTTTGTGCACATTCCAAGGGAATAGAATGGTGTTACTGATTACCTATCCAAAAGGGATTCTGAATTTTTGTATCCTTGGATTATCGATAATTGGGAGAGTCTCCCATATTGGGACTCTCAACGCCTCTGGGAGTTGATCCACAAGGATGTTTGGACTTAATGTGGTTTTTTCTTATTGTCTTCTTTGGGTGTCAATCTAGTCTAGTGGTTTTAGCCTATTTTACTATTTATTTGAGTCATGGTTGGAAGCTCAACTGTACTCTGTAATCCAAAGTTTTTATCAATATATTTTTACCCTTTTATTTAAAAAAAAATAGGATATCCCATGACATCCATAGCTATTTATGAGAAGTGAGGAGTTTTGTGTTCTAAACTAGGGTTCAAATATCATGTGTGAAACTTAATATTTTATCAAATGACATGAGATTAATCAGTTAAGTACCTTGAATTCCAAATAGGATATATAGGTTCAAATATTTCCAAGTGATACATGCATAATTCTCAAATGCATTGTCAGGATGCCATTACATGGTCGCAATGTAATCCAGGTGGGGCCCATTTCAATCCCATGTAACCAATTTAAAAAAATATAAATAAGAAGCATATTGGGATACTTTACAGAGGAAAAATGATATAACATGATCTTAAATCATTCTCAGGTTAGAAATAGATAAGATTACCTTAAAAGTTCTAATACCAAGTCAATAAAACAATGAAGGTAGTGGATAATTAAGAAGAAAATTCTCATATCAAACCATAGATGGTAAGTGCTTTTGAAAACATATGGATAAGTATGAATTAAAAGAGAAATTAAATCCCCCATAGATCTAATCATTATAGGAAAAGACATTCAAGGAGATGAACTCATTACCATGTATTTAATAATAATTGATTGCAAAAGAAAAATTAAATTATTCCTATATCAAAGCATTGTAAAAGTATCCAATCAAGGAGATCAAGTAACTCATAATAAAGTGCATAGTATGGATGTTGATCCAAATATCATAACTGAAGTCATTGATAATTTTAATGCGTATCATGAAAATTATTGAATTTAGAAAAAAAACATCTAACAACGTTTTGTAGAAGAAAAATGGTAAGAATATTGGTTTTGTAATTCATGACAATGCAATATTCAAAGAGTGTTGTATTTATGATAATGCATAATTTGATATGCATGAAAGTGATTCTCCAATAAAATATTATTTTACCACTTCCATTAGAGTGTAGTAAATAGGAAATTTTGAGTTGCATCCAAATAAATGATCTTATCTATATTATGTATATTTTTGTGTATTGATGGAAAAAATCATGGAAGTTTAAGTTCAAAATTGTTTTACGAACCAAAATTATTAGTAGTTGTAAAGCTTGACCATTTGACATGCCCTTGAATGATATTGAAATACTTCCTTAGCTTGAAAATAATTAGTGGTAAAAAAATAGATTCTTGTTCTCACTAATCATAAAATAATTTTTATCATTTATCAATCAAAACAATCATATAATATTTTTATCACATATCAATTATATCGTAATAAGATCAATTTAAACATAAACTTGTAAATTCTAAATTATAGAGTTTAAAATTATGTGTATTTTATATATTTCAAAAAAGTGTAAATTCAAAAATAATATATAAGATTTTAAAAATATATGATAAAAATCAAAATATTTTGTTCGTACAAATATTACTTTTATATATAATGTTTTGAGGAATCAAACTACGGTTTTAGAAGCTAGGGTAGAGGCTTGGAGAATATTTTTGTGAAAAAAACACCATCAAAGAGGATCAATCTTGTTGGAGGGTCTTTCAATAGTAAGGATCACATTCAAGAATGGGGTTCATAGGTACTTCGGTACCAGATCCTCCAAAACAAGGAATATCATACCAAGATAAGCTATGTGGAACCCATTATAGCTTCAATGATTGTCAAACACATGCAAGGACAATCATAAATACCATGGGAAAGCGACAAAATGAGGACTATTTACCTGGAAGGGTGAACGAATGTTTACCACAAGAAAAAGAAATACCAGTATTGGAAATAGCTGAGGATATAGTTTATAAGATGAAACACAACCTAATAGGTAAATTCGTGGGTTTTAGATCGACTGTGCACTTCCTCCACCCATGGATAAGGAAGCAATGGCATATGGAAGGAGAATATGCAATTTTAACTCTCCCAAATAAGTATTTTTCTATATAGTTCACATCAATGGTAGATCAAAAAAAGCATTTGAGGGAGGTTCATATCATCATAGGCCAACATGACTATTCTTGTAACTATGGAATATGGGATTTGACCCAAGGGTGGAATCGACTACAATATCAATATGGGTAAGATTATTTGCCCTTCCACTTGAATTTTAAAAATAGGAGGTACTTGAGGTAGTAGGCAACTTGCTAGATTGTTATAAAGGTAGATAAAGAGAAAAAATTTTAGGAGGATCGACAATGTTTGCTAGGGTTTGTGTAGAAATGGACCTCTGTAAACATCTTCCAATAGATATAGACCTAAAAATAGGGGATTTTATTTGGTGCCAACAACTAGATTATGAGGCTATTCCATTCAGATGTCGAGTGTACCACACTCATGGACATCTAACTAGAATGTGCCCAACAATTAAGGATCATCAATTTGAACAAGAGGGGACAAAAGCAAATATTAACATGGCAAGTCAATCTCTTCAGTAAAAGGTAAATCAGAAGAAAGGAAAAGTACCAACATAATCTGAGGGATTCCAAAAAGTAATTAGAAGACCAAACAAAAGAAATCAACAAAGTAATGAGAAACAAGGAGAAAAAGCAAGAAGAACAAACAATAGATATGAGATATTCAAACAACTTGGAAGCTTGAAAACAGAAGGGGATTTTCAAATGGAAGGATTAGAGGAGGATACTCAACAAGTCACACCGGTTGATCAGGAACAGTGCTCTAATTTAGTACCAAGGAACAAGTAAGGAGCAAAACCAAATATAACCTCTCTCATGGAAGAGGAGATTCAACCCACGAGGGAGACCATAGGAGGGGAAATAGAGTAGGGAATAATCTCAACTCAAGCAATAGAGATGAAAGAAGGAAATAAGAATAAATATGATCCTACTTTAAGGATTCATCAAGTGGAGAAGAAACAAAAACCGAACCAATCTGTAGGGATAAAGTCAAACAAGGGAAATATGGAGGAACAAGGAATAAATTTGAGTCATAATGGAAAGGTAAAATTAACGGTTGATTTTTTTGTCCCAATTCTCAATGATATTAATTACGTGGAATGTGAGGGGTTTAGGTAGCCACCCCCAAAAAAAGGTAGTCAAAAATATTATCATAGATATGAGTCTAGATATAATTTTTTTATAGGAAACTAAAATGCAAAGAGAAGATTTACAAAAAATAAATAGGAGGATATGGAAAAAATGAGAGATTCTTACTCAATCGACATAGGGAAAATCAGGGGGATTGACCACTACGTGGAAAAACCAACTTTTCCTAGCTATAGGGGGGCCTCCACAAGAGGGCCTCCGCGAGAGGGGTATTGATGGTTCAGTTACAAACTAGGGAAAATGGGAAAATTATACTATAGTTAATTTTTATGGAGCATAGACAGTCAAATTACAGAGGGATCAATGGGTAACCATCCAAAATTTCATAGACAACTACCTAGAGGACCAATGGATATTTGGGAGGAGACTTCAATACAAATATTAGAATAGAGGAACAACAAGGAGACAAAGCTATGTTGAAGGAAAAGGATAGGTTCTTTTCAGCAATAACATATTAAATGAATCTAATAGATATTCCAACTATAGATATCTTTATGACCTGGACAAATAGAAGAAAGGAAGGGGAGACGATCAAATATTGCTTGGATTATTTCTTCATGGGGGAGGAATTATACTTGCATACCAAGCATCAAGCGAGGGTCATGGATAGGATTTCTTTAGATCATTTTCTAGTAAGCCTTACCATAGAAGAAAATAATCATAAAGTTGCAGGAACTTTTAAATTTGAGCTATGGTGGCTGAAATATGAGGAGTTGGAGGACCACATAAAGGAATGGTAGGAATTAGGGAAACCAAGATTTGGGACAACCCAATTCAAACTCCACAAACAACTAAAATATATAAGGACCCAACTAAAGGAGTGGATTAGACACAAGAAGGAACTCACCAGAATTCAAAAGAACAAAATCAAATATTAGAAGGAGAAGATTGCTTAGGAGATAAGACAAGGAACTAGTACGAAATATCTATTGCAACATGAGATAGAAATTATTAGGAGAGAGGAAGCTTTGTATGAACAAGGAGATATATATTGGAGGAAAATATCTAGAGTTACATGGTTAAAGGAAAGGAATAAAAACATAGCTTTCTTTCATAAGATAACAATAGCTAGAAGACAACAAAATAGAATTACAGGTCTTACAAATATGATGGATCGGGTAAAAACCAATGGAAGTGAAATGAAACTATAACAAATCAATACTCCCATACCCATTTTAGTAGCAATAAAAATTTGAATGCAACATGGCAGAAGAAGATACTAGAGACAATTATGCAATTAGTCAAACCTGAACACAATAAATTATTAATGGAGGAAATTTCTTTGGAAGAAATATCGCAGATAATATAAAAAATACAAACATGAAAGACCCCAGGACCAGATGGGTTCCCCATTGAATTTTATCAATTTTTTTGAGAAATTATGGGCCAAGCAGTGGTGGAGGTACTAGAGGAAATCAGATAGAGTAAGCAAATATTAAAAGCCTTGAATCATATTTTTATTATATTAATTACTAAGGGCCCACCTAGTGAGATAATTAATAATTATAGGCCTATTTCACAATGTAATGTAGTTTACAAGATATTAACAAAGCTTATGGCAGAGAGGTTAAAACCTTTTTTACCAAATATGATTTCAAGTGAGCAAGGTGGTTTTGTTGAAGGCAAAAAAATTCTAGATGGAATAGTAGTGGCCTAGGAGGTGATACACACAATGTTCAAGCAAAAGGGCCTAGGTATGTTTATTAAATTAAATCTTTCTAAAGCCTATAATAGAGTATATTAGTCCTTTATGCAAAGTATTTTAGAAAAATGGGCTTTACACAGAGGTGGAGAGATTGGATAAAAGCATGTACACATACCACATCATTCTTAGTTTTGCTAAATGGCAATCCCTCTCCCATGTACACATCAGGAAGGGGGCTGAGGCAATAAGACCCTCTTTCCACTTACCTTTTTATCCTTTATGCAGAGAGTGTAGGGGTACTGTTAAAAAAAGGGAGATAAGAGGGGACGCTAAGAGTTTTGAAAAAAAATTCTCATATTGAGATAAATCACCTCCAATTTGTGGATGATATAGCTCTTATTAGTCAAGTCAATATCCTAGTAGCAAGAAACATAAAAAAAAAAATTATATGGGTATACTCAAGCTACTAGGCAAATTTTTAATGAAAAAAAGACTCAAATTGTTTTTTTCAATACAACGAATAGGGTGAGAGATAAAATTATACAATTATGAACTTCATGAAAACTCCTTTAACCATACAATCTTTAGGAGTACCTTTATCTGTAAATAAAACAAAAAGTAAGGACTGGAAAGGGTTGATTGACAGACTACAATCTAAGTTGAGCAATTGGATACACAAATGGCTAAGCTTGGGAGGAAGGCTTACAATGATTAAAATTGTGCTATAAAAACTTCTAGTTTATAAATTTTCCATACTTCAGGCTCCAAAGGGAAATCTATAAAATATTGACAAACACACAATAAAGCTTTTGTGGTCAGGTGCAAGGGGAGAACAAAAATTAGCATTAGTTAGGTGGGAGAAGATATGTCAACCAAAAAAACAAGGAGTATTGGGGATAAGATCAACATCCCAAAGCAACAAGGCACTTGTAGGGAAGTTATATTGGGGATGGATTACATTTACAGGGAGCTTATGGAGTATACTATTACAAGCCAAATTTTACCTAGGAGTGGCTCAAAAAAACATCCCAAGACTTAGAGTGGAAGGAGAGGGATCTATAGTATGGAGAACAATGGAAGCAAGCTAGGAGTTAATAAAGCCATACCTATATTGGTAGTTAAGACATGGAAAAAATGCTCTATTTAGGGAGGATTCATGAAATCAATCCCAACAAATTATTCAAACATTCCCAGAGATGGAGAGTTGGAAAGTAAAGCTCCAAAATGCAGGGTGGTGAAAAGCCTCTTACTATATGAAATTATGGAATAAACATGTGCCATACTTAATACAATGGAAACATTGTCGAGAATGACCAGTGAGGGCATATAGGAACTAACCAAAAAACTATGGATATATCTCCAAAGACACCCAATTTAGGATGGTTCTAAGAGGGATATACTTGGATGGGGAGGAAGCAAGTTGGGAATCTATAAGGCAAAGGAGGGATACAAGGTAGCTTGTGGATATGATATTTTCCCAGCACCACTTCCATGGATATTTTTTTTGGCAAAAGGAAGGATGGCAAAAAATTTACATTTTCTCATGGCTAATTAAGCATAAAAAGTGCTTGACATTTGATAATTTGAGAAAATAGAGTTTTCTATGAGCCTTCCAAATGTGTTATGTGTGGGAAGGCATAGGAGACCTTGAATCACCTCTTTTTTGGTTGTTATTTTTCCAAAGACATATGGATCATTTGGTGGAGGTAGATGAGACAACATTGGGAAATTTTTTAGAGCTAGAAAATATTTTATGAGAAATGGAAACAGTGCAATTTAAGACTAAAATAATGGAAATAGCATGAAATTTGGGATCTAAATTCATATGGTGGAGGAATCCAATTATTGATAAATTTAATAAGAAACTTCAAGGTTGGAAGGGATCTCTGTTATCCTCTACAAGGAAAGTATAACTCATAAAACACATGCTTCAAAGCCTCCCTATTTATTTCATGTCTTTCCTGAGGATGTCAAGGAAAGTGGAAGAGACTATAGAAAGACTACAAAAAAATTTCTTATGGGATGGCACTGTATGCAAAAAACGTATACATATGGTGGCTTGGGATACCTGTTGCTAGCTTTTACAGAATGGAGGTCTTGGTTTGAGGAAGTTGAGAGATCTAAATAAATCCCTTATAACTAAACACGGTTGGAGGCTTTGCACTGGAGCATCAGGAAAATGGGCTAGCATTATCCAAAACAAATACTTGGAGGGCAGAAACCACTTTATCAGTTGTTCTAATCCTCCGCATGGGTCTATTTTTTGGCAAAATATACTCAAAAGCAAGAAATTTCTATGGCAAGATCTAAAATGGAAAGTAGGCAGGGGAGACAAAATTAACTTTTGGAAAGATCCTTGGATTCAATAGGAGTGTTGTGGTTGATCCACAACACACCCCAAAATTGGGGACCCACCTTTTTTGCATGCTTTCAAAGAAAATCTCGGTGACCCAGATGCTAAAAATCAAGAAAAAGGGGCAAAATTGCACAAGGATGAAAATTGTCGCGATATCGCGACATGTCGCGCCATCGCTGCCGAAAAATGAAAAGTGTCGTGATTTCGCGACGTGTTGCACGATCGCTGGCAGAAAATGAAAATGGTCACGATTTCGCGACGTGTTGCGCTGTCATGGCCGAAAATGAAAAGTGTCACGATTTCGTGACGTGTTGCGCCATCGCTGCCGAAAGAGGAGAGAGAAAGGTAGAATGGAAAGGTGTCGCGAAATCGTGACATGTCACAAAATTGTGGGTCAAACTAGTCAAACAGGACGAAGCAGAAAAGCGTAGCGAAATCGTGACGTGTTGCAAAATTGCAGTCAACGCAGTCAGCGACAGCAGGTGGGCGAAACCGTTGCGAAATCACGATGTGTTTGATTTTTGCGGCTTGCAAACGGGCGAAAGGCATGAAATGTAAAATGGTCGCGAAATCGTGACAAATTCGATCCAAAGGCGATAAGGCCCAACAGTGTAGCAAAATCGTGATGAGAACAGACACAAGGCGCATAAGTCGAAAGGTTTCGTGAAATCGTGACGCATCGCGTTTTCGCGGTGCAAGTGGACTAAAAGGCCTAAGTGGTAAAAGGCGTAGCGATGTCACACAACTTTTGGAGGAAACATTCCAGATGGACAAAAACGTCGCAAAATCGCGATAGATAATGACGAAAGGGGCACAAAGCGAAAAAGTGTCACGATTTCGCGACAAAAAGCGACTAAGTGAAAGAAATGAAAAGGCGTAGCGATTTCACGACAGGTTGCGGCCGAGGGCGTACGGAGAAGAAAAGTGTCGCGATTTCGCGACATGTCGCGTTTTCGCTGGGCGTGATGGCAGACAAGGCTGTTGGCCAAAAAACATCGCGATTTCGCTACCTGTCTCATTTTTCGCTGTGCTGGCAGAGGAACAAGCTGCATGCATAAAAACGTCATGATTTACATGGGGCCATTACAGAACGTGCATAGGAAGCGCGAAACACGTGGCATACAGGTGTCAGGGTTACAGAAGCGTTACATGAAAACAGAAAATATCGAACGTTTCGGCATCAAGCATGAATTCAAAGCAACGAAAAGGCGGGAATACAAAACGATGCATTCTGGGAGGTGAAATGAAGCGACACAGGGAGAAACAGAGAGCCGCGCCAGACAGTATAAAATCAGAAGCGCAGATTGATACGAGGGTTGGAAATTGCTGCTAGCAGAGTTGCAGAGACAAGGGCTGCAAGCCATTCTGGACCTGCACTTGGAGCAATTTCCTTCACTTGTTCTGGATTTGTTAAACTTGGAACATTCTGTCAATGTAACTGATATATCATTTTAATACAAAAATACAGAGAGCTGATATCTCATTGATAAGAAAGAAGGAGTCATTTTTGCATGCAAGATTTAATGTTTTATCTTTCCTTTTCAGATTTCTAGGCTTCTAGGTGGAGTTTAATGCAAGTGTTCTTGGTTGCTTCATGCGAAGGTCTAAATCTGAAATTACAGTAAAAACCCTAGAAACCCGCACCTAGCTTATCTGGATTGTGCGAATTTGCAGGTTCAATAGGTTAGGTTGCATGCAGAAACCTCATTATCTTCGGTTTTGTCGAATCGAGATGGTAGCACTCTGAGCGTAGTTTAATCCATTCTTTTTTGTATTATTTTCTTTTCTTTTCAATTCTTTATTTTACGTATTTTAATTACCTTCTTTAAAATAAGCAAATTGAAAATCTACCAGAGCCTGAAATCAAAATAGATTCATCTTTTAGATTAACTTACTGTGAGTCCATTGTAATTCAAAATAAAATAAATCATCATGCCCCTTGTTAATGGTCACTTGCAACCATTAGGGTATTCCCAGCATTTAAGTTGAACAACAATTTTGACATAAAAAGAGATAAAGTAACAGGAACCTTGGAGAAATTATCTGTGTAATTTCTTTGCAAGCAGAGGATTTGGGACTCGGATCCTACCGGAGAGTGTGCTTTCACAATTGGGTGAAAACACCACTCAACAGATTGGCGCTAGAAGGAGGGCCTGATTGGTTTACTTTATTTTGATTTTCATGCATAAGTAATATCTTTTTTATTCGATTTTGAAATTATATCTTGAATCTCACAAACGGCTAAACTACAGCATTTGTTTTTATGTTGCAGGTTTTCTTGGAGATAACCGAGAGTTTCATCAGGCAGGCTGGACCCACCACGTCGTATTGTGACTAGGTCCCAAACAACCGGGGAAACCATATTCCATGACCTTACACTCACTGGTACTCCCAAGAATAAAACCAAGCAAGTTGTAAGCTTACCAGTCACAAAAGACCTTTTTTCTCCAGGAACATCGAGTGGACCTACACCAGTAATATCAGTTGCCACTAGTGTTCCTATTGTCAGTAATATTTCCACTGCTCTTGTAGGGTTGTCTTCATCGATTTTGAGTCAAATGGCTCAACCTCCAAGCAGCTCCTTGGTATGGAGCTAATAATATTCCTTTGAACATTGCAGGGGATATCCATGAAATCCCTAAGAACATAGAGATATTTTTGCCTAAATACAAACCAGATGGCCCAAGAACTACAGAAGAACATATCCAAGCCTATAGGGATGTTTTAATAAGACTGCAAGTCCAACATGAGGATGTGGCTTGCAGACTTTTCCCCATGAGCTTAGATCCAATAGCATATGAATGGTATATATGCTTGCCTACTGGTTCAATCACTTCATGGGCGCAAATGGAGAATGCCTTTGTTAATCAATTTAGGTCACCTTTGGATCCCGCAACCATTTACAATCAGTTTATTACATGCAAAAGGGGCCAGGGTGAACCTATCAGAACATTTAATCAAAAATTCCAAAAGTGCTATAATAGAGCAGTTCGACATTTTGCCATAGATCCCGCAGTGGCCTTGCAAATATATTTTGGGGCATTGGATCCCATGACAACCATGTTTGCAAGACGAAATCCTCAAGTCACCACGCTCGCTCTAGCCTATAATGAAGCCATGACCATCGAGCAGCAAATGACACCACAGGGCTATGGATTTCCCTAGATGCCTATGATGGGACAATATGCTCCATATGGTCAAGCTCCCTTGGCAAATCAGATCATGGCACCGCAAATGCCAAGCATGAACGCCTTCCCATATCAGCAACCGTATCCACCAAAGACTCGCATATGCACCCATTCCAATCCAACCAATTACATCCATTCCACCTGTTCTCGCATTTTTGCAGAATAGTCAATCGACTATGCAAGGAACCAACCAAGTTAATTCTCGGGCTATAGTTCCTTTCCCAAATCCAACTCCGATTCAAAGTGTCAATCCATACGGGAATCAAATTCCTCAAAACCCGACCCAAATGTTGAATCAAGACCCCACCAATTATGCAAATCCAACGGGGGTTAACAACAATGTGATTCCACCGAAGGAGATTTATTCAGAGGTCGAAGAGCTCAAGAAAATAGTTCATAAGCTGAGCAATGACATGGTTCAAAAGCAGAAGTATGAATCCCATGCCCCTCACTCAAATCAAAATTTTAATAATAGAGGGAGACATTGGAACACAAAGCCAAACAATGGGGGAGTACCCGCCCCCATTGCTAATCAACTAGATACTTCTGCAGGACCTAGTCAATCCAATTCCCTTTTGAATCTTTCAGATTTGGCGTGGGAAAGAGGGTGTAGGTTGCACAACACAAAAGAACACAATGAGAGGAATTGTCCTGAAATTGCTAGATACACTCATTGTCTTCAGGCCCAAGTTGATGATTTGGAACTGGTATCAAATGAGGGTCCATCGCAACATCAGGATGATAACATTATGGTGGTGGAAACTTTATATCGTCAAGAAGGTGAGAGTGAGGAAGAAGAAGACGAAATTTTGGAATAGGAGGTGCAAGCTTTTCGAGATTTTAGAAAGGGGAATCATGGATACCATTTGAGAAGTAAATCTAAAGCCCCTAAAACCTCATCAACACCTCCAAACAACTCTATTCTTCCTCCGGATACTAAGGCAGATAACAATCCTCCTCCTCCACTCAAAAGAGAAATGTCTAATGACGTGCAAAAGACGATAAAATTCGAAAAACCAAACTATGATATAGTGGAGGATCTAAAGAAGTCCAAATCTAGCCTTTCGTTCTTGGACGCGGCTAGATTGCCTGGCCAAAAGGAGGCGTTGATAAAGGCTTTGAACTCACCTGATCAAATGTGGAAGGGAAAAGGAGTTGAGTCCCATCTAATTTTACGAAAGGAGAGACGGGATGTCCCGCCATTCTTATTGACTCTGAGAATTGTGGGTAAGAATTTGCATAACTGTTTGGTGGACACGGGTGCCACGAGCAACCTCATGCCTTCGGAGATATGTCAAATGCTAGGTCTGCAACCTGTTTCATCCAAATGCAAGGTCTTGCAATTGGACCGATCAGAGGTGAATGTGGTAGGGACCCTATATGATGTCAAAATTCAATTAAATTCTGAACCCAGGGTCCAGCAGGTTGTCGACATTCTGGTTGTTAATATCCCAAGTAGATATGGAATGCTACTTGCGAGGGATTGGATGAAAACTCGAATGGCTATTTTTCAACAGATCTGCTCACATATGTGGCTACCCCTGGAAAGGAATTGCAAATCAAATCAGAGTGGAAAATGAACCGAGGCTTAAAGAAATCATAACAAAATTTAACAAGCCGAATGAAGTTCAGTTTTTTGAGCCAGAACTGGGGGTTTATGCACTTGATGTTGAGGAAACTATTGAAGAGCCTAAAAAGGAAACATGTCATGGTGGCTCTTCTGAGGAAAATGATTGCACATGGTTGCTCAGGTTTGATGGATCAAAATCTAGACAGGGAGCAGGAGCTGGAGTCGAGCTCACTGGTCCAGGAGGTAAACCATTATTGGTTGCCTATAGATTGCAATTTCCTTGCACGAACAATGTGGCAGAATACGAAGCATTGATCTTTGGTTTACGTCTAGCATTGAGCAAGCAAGTTAAATGCTTGAAGGTATTGGGAGATTCTGAGCTAGTAGTCAAGCAGATCAAAGGACAATATACATGCCGTGACAGGAGACTGAGCCTTTATAGAACTAGGGTTATGGACCTCATTGAGGAATTCGACGCATTCAATATAGCCCTTATTTCTAGAAAAGGAAATCGAATAGCAGACTCTCTTGCAGTCGTCGTGGGCATGTTAAACCCGGTTGATATAAAAAGGTGTAAAAAGTTCTCCATTGAATTGGTTCCTTGTCCATCAATACCCGATAATGTCAAGAATTTCCAGGTTTTTGAAAATGACAGACACATCTTCAAATTTGTCACGAACTCGGGTATTTTTGAAAATCAGGTGATTGATGAGGAGCAAAGGTGGCAAGATGAAATAGAAAATGAGAGTGAAACCGCATGTCAATCCAACAAAATACCTAAAGACGTGGTTTCATTGGAGAAAATGTTCGACGTGGGATACAAGACCAAAAAAGGAAAAAGGGTCCCACTCCCCAAAGATGCGTGTGATTCAATTAATCTAGGGAGTGCAGACAATCCAAAGGAGGTGTACATTGCAAAGGCATGTACAGATGAAGAAAGGAGCAACATAATACAGGCATTGAAGCATTACATAGATTGCATTGCTTGGAATTACAATGAGCTGAAAACATACAACCAAGACATCATCACACATACCATCCCTTTGAAGCCAGACTCCAAGCCTTTTAGGCAAAGACAGCGAGTTGTTAACCCGCTATTGGAGCCTTTGATCGAAAAGGAGGTCAAAATATTATTGGAAGCGAAAATCATTTTTCCTGTTAGGCACTCAACCTGGGTTGCTAACCTCGTTCCAGTAAGGAAAAAGAGTGGAGAGATTAGGCTGTGCATAGATTTTCGAAATCTTAATAAAGCCTCTCAAAAGGATAATTATCCATTGCCATCAATCGATGAAATTCTACAAACGGTAAATGGATCTGAAATGATGTCCTTTCTTGATGGGTATTCTGGATACAACCAAATTCTTATACATCCAAATGACAGGATGAAAACAGCCTTCACCACCAAGTGGGGGACATTTGCATATAAGAGAATGTCGTTTGGACTGTTAAATGCTGGTGCAACATTTCAACGCGCCATGGACTATGCATTCAAAGGGCTTATAGGCAAATGTATCATCGTGTATGTGGATGATATTCCAGTATTCTCAAAGAAGAGAGAAGACCATGTCAAAGATTTGAAGAAAGTGCTCCAAAGATGCAAAGAACATGGAATTTCCTTAAATCCCAAAAAGTGCATTTTCGGAGTAATAGAAGGAAAATTGCTTGGTCACATCATTTCAAAAGAGGGCATATCCATCGACCCAGAAAGGATACAAGCTATCCAAAACTTACCTCTCCCAGGTAGTAAAAAAGAATTGAGATCTTTCTTTGGGCAGGTTAATTTTGTGAGGAAGTTTATCTCAAGCTTTGCTGAGATAGCCAAACCTCTGAACAAGATGCTCAAGAAGGATGTAGAGGTCAAGTGGAACGAGGAAAGTAGGGTGGCCTTTCAGAACATCAAAGATGCCATTTCCAGAGCTCCTGTCCTCATAAGTCCAGACTATTCTAAGCCTTTTTATATTTATGCTTTCGCATCAGAACACTCTTTTGCGAGTGTCTTGACCCAAAAAGGTGAGGATAGTGTAGAAAACCCCATAGCATTTTTAAGTGCCCCTCTAAAAGATGCTCAATTAAGGTATTCCATCCTTGATAAGCAGATGTACGCACTTTTTAAAACGATAAAAAAATTTAGGCATTACATTGTGCACAGCAGAGTTATTGCCATCGTGCCTGACCCTGTTGTTAAGACCATGTTTTTACAGAACGAACTAGGTGAGAAAAGAGGGAAATGGATTTCCACCATCCAAGAATTTGATCTCGAAATCCAACCTATGAAACTAGTTCGAGGACAAGGACTGGTGAAGGCGATCGCTGAAAATAATCCGCAAATGACATGCCAACATTCGAATACAGAATACATTTCTAAGGATGACTGGTATGTTGACATTGTGCAATTTTTATTGAATGGTAAGTGTCCTTCTAATCTGAATTCAACCCAAAGAAGAGCTTTAAGGCTTAAGTCTATCAATTATCTGATGAAATCTGGTGTTCTTTACAGGAAAAATCATGAAGGGATCTACCTGAGATGCCTGAACAAAGAAGAAGTCGGCTAAGGTGTTGCAAGAATTTCATGGGAAACATGGAACTGGTCATGGTGCGGCAAATGCTACAGCGCATCAAATCCTGAGAGCAGGATACTACTGGCCCCACATTTTCAAAGATGCACATGCCCATGTGCGATCATGTCACATTTGTCAAGTGGCCGCCAATAGAGAAAGAAATGCAGCCATGCCATTACAACCTGTAGTTGAAATGAGACCATTTGCACAAGTGGGGACTAGATTTCATTGGGGTTATTAACCCAAATTCTTTGATTCTCATAAATTCATATTGACAGCTACAGACTATTGTACAAGGTGGACAGAAGCAATTCCTACTAAACATGCCACCACAGACGTTGTAATAAAATTCCTTGAGGACCACATTATAACAAGATTCGGAATGCCCGATTCTATTGTCAGTGACAATGGTAAAGCTTTTATTTCTACACAATTTGCAGATTGGGCATATGACAACAAAGTGAGCTTAAAGTTTGCATCTAATTATTACCCTCAAGGAAATGGTTTGGCCGAATCTTCAAATAAAAATTTGTTGAACATCATTAAGAAATTGCTGGAAAAGAACCCTCGGGATTGGCACAACCAATTGAAGTTTGCCCTTTGGGCAGATAGGACCAGAGTAAAAGAATCCATAGGGAATACTCCCTATCATTTGGTCTATGGGCAAGACCCGATATTTCCTGCAAATTTGAAGTTGCAGACCTTGCATTTCATACAAGAGTACTTGGGGATAGATGATCAAGTTGAAGCCAAGTTAAGTCATTTGTTGCACCTTGATGAAAAGAGAGAAGAAGCCATGAATCACATGAATAAACACCAGGAAGTTATCAAGAGATGGTTTGACAGAAGGGCTAAAATTAAGTCCTTCAGAATTTCAGATTTGGTATTACTATGG
Source organism: Wollemia nobilis (assembly GCA_028583015.1). Taxonomy (NCBI): domain Eukaryota; kingdom Viridiplantae; phylum Streptophyta; class Pinopsida; order Araucariales; family Araucariaceae; genus Wollemia; species Wollemia nobilis. The sequence continues at coordinate 5,380,728 of JAQPPZ010017083.1, forward strand.
GACAAAAGACATGAGGAAAAAGGGAATCATCAAAAGTTTGATTGTCTTTGGTTAGGCCCCTATCAGATTTCAGAAATTCTCGAGAAAAATACCTTTAGGCTAAAAACTTTAGAGGGGAAAGATTTTATGTTACCGGTTAATGGGCAGATTTTAAAGCATTATTTTAGCCCTTAGGTTGTAAGAGTTTGATGTTATTCTTTTCGGTTTTGGTGGAGATTTTCAGATTTTGTTTTCATAGTTTAGGATTGTTAGTCTAGTTAGGATTTAGGTTGTGGGTTTGATTTCAATTGACATGTTTTGTTTATTTTTAAATAAATAAATAAAAATAATAATAATAATAATAAATTGAGATGTCAACTTATGCTTAAGACTAGGAGAATATGAAATATTGGAATTGTCTTGTAAAAGCTCCACAAGTAGCACAAACATTTTAAGTTATATCGTTTGATTTTGTGATGCATGAAGTAGTCAGTTTTGTATGACAAATATTTCATTTGCAATTCAAGAGATAATGCATTCATGTTACATCTCACTTTACATATACATTCCATCTTAGTTGCATATGCATCTTAGGTACAAATCATTAAAGTGTGTCAAATCCTCTTAGGGTTGTGTTATAACATAAATGTAAGAAAAATCCTAAGGTTGGAAACTGAGTCTTGAGATATCTAGAACCAAGCACATCTTATACATTAAAAAGGATCTTGAGCAAAATGATCAAAACCTAACTTGGAAGAAAAGGTTGGGCGAAAGAAGTATTTCAGGTCTATCCTATTATGCAACATGATCCTTAAAACAGTGGTTTTGACCACTTCCATAAAGCTTAAAGCCTAAAATCGGAGTAGTAAGGATAGGGCTAAATCCTCATCGAACTTAGGTTGAGGATCCAATTCCCCAAAGCTTTGATTTGACCTACATGGAGTAGTAAGGATAGGGCATAAATTCTCATCTCGCTTAGGTTGAGAATCTGATTCCCCAAAGCTCCTATGTCTCATTTCATGATAAATCTTGGATTGGAAGGATCGTACTATTTGTCCTCTGCAAAGGATGGGTAGTCATCCCCAAGGTCTAAGCAATAAATTAATATTTTCCATTTTGTTTCCAGAGCTTGGATTGGAAGGATCGTACTACATGTCCCTAGCAAGGATGGGTAGTCATCCCCAAGGTCCAAGAAGTAAAAAATTAATTTTTCCCATCTTTATATTGGATTGGAAGGCCTCCCCGCCAAAAAAAAGAATAGTAAGGATAGGGTTAAACTCCCATCTCGGTTAGGTTGGGAGTCTGATTCCCCAAAGTTCTGATTTCACATTCACTTGCACATGGGTTCAAGATAGTAGGGACTCATAACCAGCTTTGGGATATAATAAAGCAATTCATTAGTGGATCCTAAGAGGGTTTGACAATCTTGAATGTTTGTGCATGATACTAGAAAGTTTAGGCCTTTACAAGAGCAAAATATTTAAGCATAGTTATCAGGCCACACAAATCATTCACAATCTCACATATGCACTCATGTAAAACTGACAATGGAATGTTGATCAATTTCAAACGATAGGGAATGAAATACATTGCACACACCGAGCTAATACTTGATGATTCTGATGATTCATGTACTTTTGATCTTTGGGCATTTGTTTATATTGCTTATGTGCTAACACATGTTTTCATGTTGTATACTTTCAGGTAGGGTTCTCACTAAAATGCTCAAGAGCATTTGACAGCAGAGTCGCCATTTGTTGTGGCTGATCCACAACACACCCCAAAATTGGGGACCCACCTTTTTTGCATGCTTTCAAAGAAAATCTCGGTGACCCAGATGCTAAAAATCAAGAAAAAGGGGCAAAATTGCACAAGGATGAAAATTGTCGCGATATCGCGACATGTCGCGCCATCGCTGCCGAAAAATGAAAAGTGTCACGATTTCACGACGTGTTGCGCGGTCGCTGGCAGAAAATGAAAAGTGTCGTGATTTCGCGACGTGTTGCGCGATCGCTGGCAGAAAATGAAAAGTGTCACGATTTCGCGACGTGTTGCGCGGTCACTGGAAAAAAATGAAAAGTGTCACGATTTCGCGACATGTGTTTGCGCGGTCAAACTAGTCAAGCAGAAAATGAAAAGTGTCGCGATTTCACGACGTGTCGCAAAATCGCGACACACCACAAAGCAACGTCGCGAAATCAGACGTGTTCGATTTCGTGTTGCAAACGGCGAAGCATGAAATGAAAATGGTCGCGAAATCATGACAAAACCGAGCTAAAAGCGATAAGGCACGATGAAAGTAGCGATTTCGCGACAGAAAAGCAACAAGGAGCATGAAGTCGAAAAATGTCGCGATATCACGACATGTCGCGTTTTCGCGGCCCAAGTGGCAAAAGCAAAGTGGTACGGAGGCAAAATATGTCAGCATTTCGTGACATGACACGTTTTCGCCAAAGACGGACAAAAGCGTCCAAAAGTGAAAAGTGTCGCGATTTCACGATGGAAAGCGGGCAAATGGTACGAAACAGAAAAGTGTCACGATTTCATGACAGAAAGCTGCCAGAGTGAAAGAAACGAAAAGGCGTAGCGATTTCGTGACAGGTTGCGGTCGAGGGCGTACGGAGAAGAAAAGCGTCGCGATTTCGTGACATGTCGCGATTTCGTGACATGTCGCGTTTTCGCTGGGCGTGATGGCAGACAAGGCTGTTGGCCAAAAAATGTCGCGATTTCGCTACCTGTCTCATTTTCGCTGTGCTGGCAGAGGAACAAGCTGCATGCATAAAAACGTCACGATTTACATGGGGCCATTATAGAACGTGCATAGGAAGCACGAAACACGTGGCATACAGGTGTCAGGGTTACAGAAGCGTTACATGAAAATAGAAAATATCGAACATTTTGGCATCAAGCATGAATTCAAAGCAACAAAAAGGCGAGAATACGAAACGATGCATTCTGGGAGGTGAAACGAAGCGACGCAGGGAGAAACAGAGAGCCGCGCCAGACAGTATAAAATCAGAAGCGCAGATTGATACGAGGGTTGGAAATTGCTGCTAGCAGAGTTGCAGAGACAAGGGTTGCAAGCCATTTTGGACCTGCACTTGGAGCAATTTCCTTCACTTGTTCTGGATTTGTTAAACCTGGAACATTCTGTCAATGTAACTGATATATCATTTTAATACAAAAATATAGAGAGCTGATATCTCATTGATAAGAAAGAAGGAGTCATTTTTGCATGCAAGATTTAATGTTTTATCTTTCCTTTTCAGATTTCTAGGCTTCTAGGTGGAGTTTAATGCAAGTGTTCTTGGTTGCTTCATGCGAAGGTCTAAATCTGAAATTACAGTAAAACCCCGAAACCCGCACCTAGCTTATCCTGGATTGTGCGAATTTGCAGGTTCAATAGGTTAGGTTGCATGCAAAAAACCTCATTATCTTCGGTTTTGTCGAATCGAGATGGTAGCACTCTGAGCGTAGTTTAATCCATTCTTTTTTGTATTATTTTCTTTTCTTTTCAATTCTTTATTTTACGTATTTTAATTACCTTCTTTAAAATAAGCAAATTGAAAATCTATCGGAGCCTGAAATCAAAATAGATTCATCCTTTAGATTAACTTATTGTGAGTCCATTGTAATTCAAAATAAAATAAATCATCATGCCCCTTGTTAATGGTCACTTGCAACCATTTAGGTATTCCCAGCATTTAAGTTGAACAACAGTTTTGACATAAAAAGAGATAAAGTAACAGGAACCTTGGAGAAACTATCTGTGTAATTTCTCTGCAAGCCGGAGAGTGTGTTTCCACAATTGGGTGAAAACACCACTCAACAAGGAGCCTTTAGCAAACTACATAAAGTTCAAAGATGTTAAAGAACATTTAACCAGAACCTATGGAAAGAAAATTAATGGTTACATTCATAAGGTTGGTTATTTTCAGGAGTGGAAAATCATGCTAGAATATATGCAAGGCTCAGGGGGTAAATATCTACAAAACCTCCTAAAGAGTTATTATTTAGGTAGAGGTTTAGAGGAGGATCAGATAATTTTGGGAAGAAATCAGCAAGGCCACTACTCAGTGAAGGATGGATATAGAATCTTGGACAAAGTAACCTCAAAGAAACCCCAACTTAAAAGAATTTGGACGCTAAACATCATACTAAAGTTGCTATGTTTTTTTGGACTTCCATTCTCAATAAGATCCTTACAAAAGATAATATGTTCAAAAGAGGGATTGTGGTTCCAACTGTTTGTGTCTTATGTAACAAAGAGGATGAGTGTGTGGACCACCTATTTGGAACTTGTGATTTTTTTCATGATATCCTAAATATGTTATTGAGAGAAATTAATGTTGCTTGGGTCATTCCATATTCTCTAATCAAGATTTGGGAACAGTGGCACTTAGGAAGCAGTATTTTTTGGCAAAAATGCATTCCACATTTGTTGGTGGATTTGGCTGGAAAAAAACAGACGAGTTTTCAAACATAAAACAAGAGGAATAATTGGGGTTTATGCCAGGATAAAAACAACCCTATTGGAGGATTGTATTAAAAATATTGTTGGCCAAGAAAATCTTGCAATGATCCTCTCTAGAGAAAAAGATATCTTAAATATGAAAAAAATCAATAAGGTGAGACTAGATACCATATGGGAACGTCCCCACAAAGACTGGGTAAAAATTAACTTCGATGGAGCTACAAAAGGTAACCTGGGTCATGCTGGTGGTGGGGGTCTCATTAGGAATGACAGAGGTTAGGTAGTGGTTGCATATGTTGAGGATCTAGGAATTACCACAAATCACCAAGCTAAAGCAAGGGCAATGCTTACGGGTCTCCGAATTGCAATGAATTTGGGTTTTAGGAGAATTGTTCTTGAGGGGGATTCCAAAAATATTATAACTTCCATTCAAAAAGGGGAGTTAAATAATTCTAGTATTTTCCAAATAATTACAGATGCGAGGAGTATTTTGGGAAACCTATAAAAAATTCAAGTTAAACATATTTATAGATATGGAAACAAAGTTGCTGATAAAATGACAAATATGGCAGTTAAATATGAGAATTTCAAGGTTTGGTCATATTCCCCTAGGGATTTGGAAGAGATAATAAGAATTGATAATGAAGATAGCAGATAAAGAGGGCAGCCTAAAGCAGAATACTTATTGGGATTATGCGATGAAGGATTTAAGCACACTAAATTACATTATTGTCGGTTGTTTTTTATTATTTATGTACAACATTGAGCACTACATCAGTTATATTAAATAGAGGGTAGCAGGAGGAGTTTTATTTTAGCTTCTCCATCAACAGGTTTAGCCCAGGTTTGTTTGTTTTACTAATATGGGGCTATCTTGCATTTGCATGATCTTATATTATTTTTTTCTTGCATATCTTTCGAGCTCGGTGTAAAGGGTTGAGGCCCTTCAACCCATTTTTTTTATCAATACCAATTTTTTTTTAATATGGTGGCAATTATGGCTATAATGAAATGCATGCATATTTATATCAGAGCACAAAAAGGTAGTGGAAACACTATCTATTAGATTATAGGAGGAAACAAACATAGAAATAGAGGAAGAAACTATTCTAAGGAGCTTTGGAATAACTATAAAAGAAAAACAACTAAGGGTTGGATGCACAAGAGATATCTTAAATAAAATAGAGTGGAGACCACCTTCCAAAGAGTGGGTGAAGGCTAACACAGATGGGGCTTCTACTAAAAACCCTGGAAAAGCTAGTTTTGGTATTATCATACAGAATTGGAAAGGAGAACATGTGTATTGGAGAGCAAAAGGTATGAGGGAGACAATAAATAATGAAGCAGAAGGGCAAGTGATCTTGTTAACATCAATGATAACTACAAATCTAAATTTACACAAGCTATGGATAGAGATAGACTCTCGGGTATGGGTTGGAATCTTGGATCCGATAAGACCCTTTCAAGTGTTGGGAATTGAGGAAGAAAGAAGGTGGAAGCTATTCAAAAAATTTGAAAGGTTTGTCAAAATGTTTTTATTACACATATCAAGTGAGAGGGAAATAAGGTAGCAGATTATTTAGAAAAATGGATAAAAGAACTAGAGGAAGGGCAATATATGGACTCTCAGATGGAAAATTAGATAAGTTGGTGTCAAAGAATCCAAGGGATGCGAGAGGTGGTACAGGAAAATAGCATAATAGGAAGAGCAGAGAGTGATTCTAATGAATCTATCACAGTTAGGCTAGGGAGCAATGGCAAAGAATAAAACAAATGATAAGTTGTCCTAGTGTCAAGCTGGATAAGCAAGGTTCTTGGTTGTTTTCCATAGGCTCTTGTGTTTTCTTCCTTAGGATACTATTGCTCTACTATATGACATTACTACCAGTAGACTTAGAGTGGTCAAGGTGGGTGGTTTTTAAAAATAGAATACACATAGCCATAGATATTTTATTATGTCTAGATTAAGAGAAAATAAGCTTCCACCCCACATAACAATAGATATGTTAGACATGTTCAAGATGCTAAGAATGACTTCAAAATATTATGAAGATAGATGGACGGTCTACAAAATTCATATGAATGAGAAATATTGGAACTCATGGATAACTACATTATGATGGTCTCAGGTGATGTTTTCAACAAACACACCTATATAATGTTTTTATGGGTAATTTTTGAGCCAGGAGGGATTGAAGGAGACTTTTATTTCTGTCTTATTTCCTGTCCAACTCATTTTACTTTGTAATACAACTTCTATAAATATAATCTAGTTTTCAATTCTTCAAATAAAATATTACTAATATATAGATTTATATAGTATTTATTTAAATATTAAATTTATAGTTAAATATGTTATACAATTAAGCATTACAAAATTTAATTTAGAAAGGCTTTTTTAATTAGTTGAAAGAAATGGTTTTTAAAGGATCCCCAGATCTTATTATATAAGGAACAACTAACACCCTATAAGGGAGGAGGATGTTAGCAAGCTAAACAAAGACCAACATATAGAACCCACACAGGGGAAACCAACATAGCTGCCACCAAGGTGGACATAAAAGAAATAGATCGATAGAAGGAAGACCATACAACCTACAATCAGCCCCCATAACCCATATAAATCAACCCATGCAAGGAAACCCAAGCACAAATAATAACAAAAAAAACTAATAAAGACCCATAAAAAAATAAGCCCTCAACCATTATTGTTCAGTGATATTTGGGTTGTCCTTGCTAGGGTTCTCCAAACCGCCTGTCCTCAACTCAGCATAGCAGTTGGTAGAAGAGTCTTATCACTATAACAACTATCATAAAACCTTGTGAATCTCACTAGCACCCAAACAACTTATACCATCCATGAGACAAGAGCCCCACAAAAACGATGGTTGTACAAGTGAAGAATTTCAGAAGATTTAAAAGATTGAACTTGGGGGAAATGGATGGACTATCAACAACATTCCCAACATCAACACATGAACAGGTCGAGCAAAACCTCTCCAACCTAAATAGGAGCAGAGTGTAAAGTCCTTCCAAAGTTAGCCCTATCTAAATAACATGGAAAATATTCAACACAAGTCCAACATTGATCTTCTTCTAATCGAGTTGGTTATAAGTGACCTTTCAGAATATTTCTTTTTGCAAATGTGTTAAAAACTAAATCTCCAACCTAAAATTGATGTGTTTAATTCTTGAGGTCATCACGTTGCTTATATTTCTCAATATTCTTCTCCAATTGAGCCTTTACTTCATAATATAAATCTTGTATATATTCAACAAATCCTCCATCATAGCACTAGGATTTTGTAAGTTAGTTATATTTCATAACTCATCCACTCCTCATGGACAATTTCCATACACAACTTGAAATGGACTATTGGTTGTACTTTTATTTATTGAATTGTTATGTGTAAATTATGCCTTTGTCAATACAGTATCCCACATCTTCAACTTCTTGCCAAATAGACACCATAGCAAATTCTCAAGGCTTTTGTTCACTACTTTGGTTTTTCCATCTATTTGTGGGTGATAAGCTAAAATGAAACTCAATTTTGTACCCAAATTATTCCATAATGTATGCCAAAAGTGACCTACAAACTTTGCACCTCTATTTGATACAATAATTTCTGGCAAACCGTGTAGTCTCACAATTTTTCAAAAGAACAAATCAACAATATGAGTAGCATCATTCATTTACTTGCAAGGTATGAAATGTGTCATCTTCAAAAATCTATCAACAACAACAAAAATTGAATCATTTCCCTTTTGTGTTTGAGGCAATCTAAGGATAAATTCCATACTTATATCCTCCTATGGCATTTCTAGTATTATTAATGGTTGATACAACCTAGTGTTTTGACTCTTTTATTTCACATGTTGATAGATTTGATAACTTTGTACAAATATTCACACCTAAGTGCAATACCTAGCTAATAATAGCTTTCAAAAGTTATTTCAAAGTTTTATCTATTCCAAAATATTTAGTTAATCGTCCACTATGTTTTTCTCTTATCAAGTTCTTTCTCATTGAGCTCTACATACTTAGAGTGCTAGTCTCAAGTTTGAACAAAGTTCCTGTATGAACTCCCCTTGCCAATACTAAGCATCCACAAACCATCTTGTAGTTATCCTTATTGAATTCCATAGTCACACCCACATCATTCATCTTACTAACAAATATCATATTTCTTGCCAAACCTGGAATATGCAACACACTAGGAAGGGTTTTAACTCTTCCATATTTTAACCTCAATTTGACTCTTCCTCGACCTATTATTTTTTGTGTCGAATTGTCTCCCAAGAAGACTTCACCTCCATTTATCTTTTTATATTCATAAAACCCCTCCCTATGAGGAGTCATATGAAAAGAAGCACTTGAGTCAATCAACCATAAGTCATGGTTTTCACTTGAGCATGATGCAGCTACGAACAAGTCCCAAAAATCTTCATTTGTGGTCTTCATTTCTGTAAACATTCATTCATCAACCTTTTTATATTTGCAATCTCTTTTATAATGCTCTATTTTACCACACTTCCAGCATTTCCTTTTGTCAAGAACAACAAATTTTTCCCTAGATTTTAATTTTCTTTCTTTTTATTTCCTTTTACTTCTTTCTTGAGAACAACCTCTCACAAACAAGGCATCCTTTTGATGATAATCCTCAAAATATTTTCATCTCATTTTATAAGATAGAAATGTTCCTACTATATCCTTTACTTTCAATTTAGAAGTAGTATTGGTGATAGCCATAACTAGGTTATCCTAGGAGTCAGGTAATGAATAAAGTAAAGTAATATAATTTTCCTCTTCATCCATTTTTAAATCTACAAAGTTTAGTTGACTTACCACAGTATTAAAACTATTCAAATATTCAACCATAGAGTCATAATCATTCATCCGAAGAGAATACAACTTCTTTAAGAGAAAGAGTTTATTTACCAGTGATTTTGTCTGATACAATACTCGTAATTTTTCCCATAATAACTTTGTCATGGTCTCTGTCGATACATTCAGTAATACTGAATTAGATAATCATAATCGAATATAGCTCCTTGTCTTCCTATCATTCTTTAGCCATTCCTCATCTATCATTCTTATTGGTTTTACTCTTGAGATCGTGACCCACTGATATTTATCCACCAATATTTCCTCCATCTTGAGTTTCCATAACTCAAAATTCTATTCATTAAATTTTTGATCGTTATATGTGTGCTTCCCATCATTTTTCTTTCGCTCAGGTTCTTTCGTGCACTTCTCCCACTCAATAATCAATTTATCCCAGGGTTGAAACCCTTACTCCTCGAACAAAGCTAAAACCTAGCTTTGATAACAAAGGAAGATAAATAATACCTCGATAAAAAATCTAGAAAAGTAGTAAGTGCAGAATCAAAAGAAAAAATAAATAAAAAGAACACATTACGCAAATATTTATCTCGAAAACCCTTTTAGGAAAAAACCTAGCAAGAATATATCTTTATTGTATAAACTTGACCATATCTAATACAATAATATCCTTTCGCTCGCTTTTCGCATGCGATTACATTTCATGCAAATTCATTATCAAACCCTCATGCAAGTATTGTTTTATATACCAATAACACAAAAAATGGTTTTACAATACCATAAGCACAAAACTATGGATAGACATTACATTAACCCAAAAAACGCCCATATGGATCTAAAATAACTTAAACGGACATATCTTTTTACTTTTATTTCAATAATGAAAGTGGTGTACCTCTTCTAAGTCTTTAAATATGTTTACATAAACTTAAATATTTATTTATTTAACTAATTTAAAAGGTTATATTTGTAGGTAGTTTGTTTTAGTGTTTTTTTTAAATTATAAATCAAATTAATTTCTCCAAAGATATTCAATTTAGTATATTTTGAGCTTTTATTAAAACAATTTAAGTATTAATTATTAAAAATATATATTTTTAATATTTTTTAAAAAGTGATTACATCTTATCCTTTATTATAATTATATTTAGTGTTTTATAGTTGATTGAACATCCCATCCTCCTTGACATAAATAATTAAAAAAAAAACATTATAAAAAAACTTACATATATTTACTTTTTAAGTTTTTAATTCTTACCAAAAAAAAATTATTTATTTATATTTAATATAATTTATTTTTAAAATTGTTTTCCTTTTTTTTAATGGGTTATATCAAATTAAAATAGGCCCATTTATATTACATCATTACTACATAGTAGTATTATAACAAAGCTTGGATATTATCCATGTATAGTTTGTCAAGATTTGAAATTGAGTCTCCTACTTGAAATGTTGAAGAATCTAATCGATTAAGCTAATATCTTTTTTTTTTTTTGTAAAACTAAGGGAAGAGGGTTTTGAAAGGGCCCCAAAACCTTTTACAACCGAAAGAAGACAACAAACCAAAACAGTGCACTTCAACACTTAAACAGAAGAGTACAAAAACTGTACTACAACACTAACCAAAACAAAACAGTAACTGCATAAACGGACACCACAAACCACAGGATCCAAAGGGCCGGGAGATCCGAGAAGACCTGTGAGAGAGCCGAGGTAGTTCTACAACACAACATCTAACTCCGATATAATCCCACCGAACATTTGAGCCGCATCCCAACGGTCCCCAACAGATAACCACTTCCCAAGGTAGAAACATATTCTTGATTCCCGCTCCCCATTTTCAAAATAATTCCCACTCCTCATTTTTGAAATAATTCCCGCTTCTCATATTCGAAATAATTCCCTCTCTTTTTTTTAAATTAATTGGGTATTTAAAAATACCTTCATTAATGACCTTCATTAATGAATTAAATGGGGTATTAAAAATACCTTCATTAAGGACCAATAATTAATAAATTGATTGGGTATTTAAAAATACCTTCATTAATGAATTAAATGGGGTATTTAAAAATACCTTCATTAATGAATTAAATGGGGTATTTAAAATACCTTCATTAATGACCCATAATTAATAAATTGATTGGGTATTTAAAAATACCTTCATTAATGAATTAAATGGGGTATTTAAAAATACCTTCATTAATGACCATTGATTAATAAATTGATTGGGTATTTAAAAATACCTTCATAAATGAATAAACTTGGTATTTAAAATACCGTTCCCGTCTAGGAATACAAGTAAGGAAAAGACAAGCCACATAACTGGCAAAGAGATACAACTGTCCCACCTCTTTAAAAACTGCACCAAATCTTCTAACCAAGCGAACTACCACCACCCGAGACCAATTAACCAACATCAAAATGAGCACAATTGATGAGGTCCTGTGGAAAGTCCCCTTGCCATACCCTATATCCATGAAGATTCACTCCAATATTCGCCATCACGTCAGCAACAACATTTCCCTCCCTGAGCGTGTGACAAATTTGAACATCTTCCAACTCTCGATACAACTTTACTCCTTCATCAATTAGATTGGTGACCTTCCAACTAACATGGCACGCTCCAATAAGCATATTAATAATGTTGTGGGAATCGCCCTCAATAACAACTTTCTTAAAATTGAATTCATTAAGCAAGGCAATCCCGAGGTAAGCCGCCCTCGCCTCCACCACCTGCGAAGAATTCACACCCAAAGAATCAACATACGCCAGCAAAATATTTCCATAATGGTCCCGGATAACGCCACCCGAGCCTGCCTTCCCCGTTCTTCCCTTTGTTGCCCCATCAAAATTTAATTTCACCCACCCGATAGGGGGGCACACCATTTAATAGAATTTCTTATGTTAGGCATCGACGGTGGTCGATCTGTATTTCCAAAGCCCAAAAATTGTTCCAACCTAATTTCGCACTGCTTCGATGCCTCCGACAAGTCCATAGACACCGCGGTGCTTTCCACATTCTCCACCATTTTACCAATAATTTGATTACTCAATAAGATCATAGCCACCGTCTTCTCCCTAAAGATCTTTGCATTTCTTGCTTTCCAAACTTCCCACATCGCGTGGGGGAGCAAGTACCGCCAAAAACACCTGAGGCGAGGGGAATGAAAGGGCGGAGACCACTAAAGGATACAATCATAAACTATTTTTGGGAAGACCCACTCCACACCCAAACGTCTGAGAATAGAAAGAATTATCTCCTTAAAAATACAACAATTGAGCAACATATGAGAGGTCGACTCCCAATCAGATTCGCAAAGATAACACCGATTGACCATATGCCAGCCCCTTTTGAGAAGATTCTCTACAATTAAAATTCGGTTTTGAGTAGCCAACCAAAAAAATATATTTACCCTAGGGGAAAGATGCTTAAGCCAGAGCAACTTGAATGGGAAATGCGACCCCTCCATATTTAAGCAATTATAGGCCGATTTGACCGTATATCTTCCTGAACTCTCCAACCGCCAGATCAACCGGTCTTCAACATTTGCTTGGCGAATAATGCAAAGATGCAATTCCTCCCCAAGGCTCTCCCAAACCTGTCTATCACCGCCATCCCTTACACAAACTGGCATCGTAGCCCAAGCAATTCTATCCCCTCTGTCTTCAAGGAAATCAGCCACATAGGTCAAACCCATTTCTCTGGAATTAGCAGCCAATCCCTAAAATCGCACTTCTTCCACCAACGAACGATCCCGAAGCCAAGCATCTTCCTAGAAGAGGGCCTTCCTACCATTCCCGATTACCCACCTACAATGATTTTTAAGCAGATCCCTAGTCTTAACCAGACTATTCCAAAAAGTCGAACCACTTGAGAGTAAATCTTCAGAAAGAAAGGAGCTAAATTTGTACTTGGATTTTAATATGGATCCCCATAATTTATAGGAGTCAGATGCCAACTTCCACCCAATTTTGGCAATCAAAGCTTTATTCATTCTAACTGCACTTTTTAAGTTCAACCCTCCATTGGATTTCTTTCTACAAACCGCCTCCCAAGAAACAAGATGGAATCTTCCTTTCAACTTCGGCCCCGCCCATAAGAAAGCTTTACAGACACTATCAATTTTTGATGCTATTTTAAGAGGCACATGAAACATTGACATAAAGTAAATAGGGATGCTCTGATAAAGTACTCTACACCAAAACCACCTTACCTACTTGGCTCAACAATGCTCCCTTCCACGCAACAAGTTTTCGTTGAATTCTCTCAACCAACGAAGACCACAACTCAGATTTTGCTCTCCCCACAAACAAAGGCAAACCAAGATATGAAGAAGGGAAAGAAGTAGTGCGATAGTTCAAAACTTTCACAATCTCTCTCTAGACCGCAGTGGGAGTATTAATAAAAAACAACCCACTCTTGGCAAGACTTATTTATTGACCAAATGCCCTTTCATAATAGTCAAGAATAGCTTTAACTTCCCCCGTTGCCTCCATCGTAGCTACACAGGCAACAAGAGTGTCATCCATGAACTGTTGATGCGATATAGGGTTGCACGTTGTCACAGGCCTCAATCCCAAAAAAATTTGGTGTCTGATAAATGCTCTGCCCAAAGCCTCCACAACAATAATGAACAAAAATGGAGATAATGGGTCCCCCTGTCTCAACCCCCAACAAGAACAAAAAATCCTGTCGAAGACCCATTGATGAGCACCGAAAACTAGGCTGTTGAAAAACAAGCCCGAATTAGACTAACCCATTCATCACAAAACCCGAACTTTCTCAACACCCTGATTAAAAATGGCCAAGCGACCCGATCGTACGCTTTGTTAATGTCCAACTTTAGAAAAAAAACAGATCTCCCACTTTTATACACCGAATGCAACAACTCATGAATAACGATAGCGCCATCCAAAATTTGCCTACCCAGAACAAAGGCACTCTAGGCTTCATCAATAATTTTTGGGAGAATAAGCTTAAGTCTATTAGCAATAGTTTTCGAAAAAATCTTGTACACCATATTGCAGACTTATCGGTATTTAATCCCCAAAGGTAGTGGCAGTATCATTTTTTGAAATGAGGGCAAGGAAGGTCACATTCACCACCTTTGGGATACGCTTACTCCTATGGATTTCTCTCATGGCTTCACAACCATCCCCATCGCAGATGTGCCAAAATTTATGAAAAAATATTGGAGGGAAGCCATTAGGACCTAGTGCCTTAAGAGAGCCAATCCCCTTTACTGCATCCAAAATCTCCTCATTCAAGAACGGGGTCAAGAGCCACCTATTCCACTCTTCGGATACCAACCCCGAGATTACATCCAGCATTGCCTCCTCAACGGGTAAGTCACGATCAGGCTTCGAACACAACAAATTACTAAAGAAATCAACTGCCTCCTCCCTTACATCACAACTACTTGAAGTTGTACTTCCATCACCTTTGACTATCTTCGTGATCCTATTTTGACCTCTCCTCCTTAGAGTGGAGGCATGGAAAAAGCAGGAATTATGATCCCCTTCCTTGAGCCACAACTCCTTAGACTTCTGTTTCCAAAACAACTCCTCTTGAGCCTGTTATGTTATTATGCAAACAAACGATGTTCCTCTATCAGTAGATCATCAAAAAAATCCTCGGCCTCCATAGCAGCCTCCAATTGACCAATAACATCTTTCAATATCTCATTCTCTTTGAAAATATTCCCAAAAGTGGACTTGTTCCAAAGTTTGAGATAGCCCCTAAGCCTCCTTATTTTATTAGTTAACTTTAACAGATCGTGCCCCTCGATATCCTCTTGTTAGCATAACTATGATATTCCATTATTGGCTATGTTGTTATATTGTTGTAACCAAGCCTATTTGGTGCCTAGGTGGTTTCGTAACCTACGGGCTAATCTAAGGCTTGCTATGTATTATTTATTCAATTCAATTCAAAGGATTGTTGATCGATTTCACAATATGGTATCAGAGCCAAGTTATTGAGGCTCGTTTTCTTCGGACCTGGACATGCATCATGATGCGACGGATCTGACCGACTGCGGACGGACCTGGACACGCATCACGATGTGACGGACCTGACCGATTGCGGACGCAACTGACGGGCGGACAAGGGCCGAAGGGCGGACAAGGCCCAAAGGCCGACTCGGACGGACAAAACTCTGCCAGCGTGGATGCCAGCAGAGCCCCTCGCGTGAGAGGCCCCTTTGTCCTCTCGGGTAAAGTCTCCCCGAGAGGAGACAAGAGCTTATAGTAGCTCTTTTCTTTTTAAATCCATCCACGCTACCCAACCCCACGCATGTGGGATATTTAAAATTGAATTTTTTTTTAAAACCCCGTCAACGACGTCAACCAGCGATCTCGATGTTTTTCGCCACAGGTGCAGGGCACGTCATGAGGGCAGATTTGATGGCAGCCGGACTCCAGTCGGGGTGAGTGTTTTTGAGGAGGTTCTACCCATCGGAGGCAGCCATTACCGTTGCCATGACAAACGTCGCAGTGAATCCCTGCAAACAATGAAGATTGCGTGTTGAAGATATTCATACCAGAGGAGGAAAGTACTAGATTGCGTGTCCGAAGCATCTGTTGCTAGCACCGGAGAAAATCGCATCCGAAGGTTCGATTTCATTATATGGTATCACCTGTTGCTAGCATCGGGAAGCACCTATCGTCATCGTCGAGGCCTCGCTTGCGATCGGCGGCTCCGCTGCTGATCTCCTCCTCGGGAGCGGAGGCTACACAGCGACGGCGGAGCGTGGACGGGCTCGGGGAGACTCCTCAAATACGAGGGGGTCCCCTGATCCTTTCGGATCAGCCCGCTAGCCCACCTGGTTGTGGGCTGAGCGGTAGGGCTCAGGGAGCCCTGAGGTCGCGGGTTCGAGTCCCGTCGACCCCCCAAAAAAACAAAGGTATAATTTTTTTTTATTTAAAGTTTTTTTTTATATTCTTTAATTAAAATTAAACTTAATAACATTCTAATTTATTTTATAATAGTTTTAAAGTTATTATTTTTTAAAATATATATATACTTTTTTACTATATAAAATAAAGTTATTTGTTTTAATTTTAGTTATAAAAGAATGTTTTAAAATGCTTTATAAAGAAAAATTTTAAAGGGGGGAGTATTTTTTTTCAAAAATCAAAGGGGATAGAGAGTTTTTTTTTGAAAAAGCAATTTTTGGCATTATTGTAAAGGTGCATTTTCGGCAGTGCCCGACACCTAGTGGTTTATTTTTTGTGGGCACTTTTATG
This sequence comes from Wollemia nobilis, assembly GCA_028583015.1. Classification (NCBI taxonomy): domain Eukaryota; kingdom Viridiplantae; phylum Streptophyta; class Pinopsida; order Araucariales; family Araucariaceae; genus Wollemia; species Wollemia nobilis. The sequence goes on from JAQPPZ010017083.1 coordinate 5,397,272, forward strand.
TTGTATGTTGCATTTTTTCTTGCTTTGCACTACATCATTAAAAGTTAAAATCAAATTCACTCCCTAAGTCCCCGAAATAATTAAAACCCATCCGTGCAATTTATTGCACTGCAGTGTTCGATATTTGTGATACCTCTGGCCAGCACTTACAGGTAAAGCTGTCGTGATTGCGCTACTGTATCCGCCGCCTAATATAGCTGCCAAAACGACGTCTGAGCTTGTTCTCTATAAATCGTCGGGGAGAGATAAGTTTGCCATTTTTTTGCATTTTCACTCCATCCATTACCCTAATAGTTCTTGTGTTTAGGCGTAAATCCTGACGAAAGTTCTGAAATCCAAAGTGTTTAGGGGAAGTTACGCCCCACGCATGAGGATTGCAGACTTTCTATGGTAGGTGCCATCAACAAGACTATTCCCTTTCAGTACTGCTTAAGTACCACGTATCGTATGATCTCTAAAAATTACCTATAGTTTCCCTCACGTAAGGGCGGGTGATTTTTTTTTATCTTTCTAAATACCTATAGTCTCCCTCACGTAAGGGCGGGTATTTTGTATGGTATAACGGCCTAGCAAAAGGTATATCGAAAGGGGGACCAATTGGTGTTATAAGGAACCTTCACCATGTCTGCAAAGTTAATGACTGATTCTCATCGCTTGTTGAAAGGTCCTAATTACACACCATGGAAAAACAAGATGAAGGCAATCCTAGCAATGGATGACTTATGGGATGTTGTATCTGGAGCAACAACAAGACCTTCATCTGCTACTGGCGCTACAACTCCATCTGCTGTTTAGAAAGACTTTGACAAGAAAGACAACAAAGCAAAAGTGCTCATTTTGCTTGTTGTGTCTGATGAAGTTCAACCCCATATTGCTGACTGTGAACATAGTAAAGAGGCATGGGATGCCCTTAATACTATATATGAGGGAAAGAATGATTCCACTATTCTATTTCTTCAATCTCAATTACACAGTCTAAGCATGAAGCAGGGGGAGACAGTTGAATTTTTTCTTTGCAGAGTGTCTGAATTGAAGGCAAAGTTGAACTCTTTGGGAGAACCAGTTGATGACAAGCTCCTTACCTCAATTGTATTGAGAGCTTTACCTGATTCTTATAGGGTGTTGATCACTTCCCTTCAGGTGTCACAACGAAAAGTTACTTTTGTAGAGTTGGTTAATATGCTTCAAGAAGAGGAGGCACGCCAACTACAACGAGATGATTCTTCTAACACTGCCCTCTACACCAACAGAAAGGGGCCAAACAAGAAGAAGGGTAATTTTCCGAAAGGAGGTGGTTCTCAAAAGGATTCAAAAGGGAAACAACCTCAACAACCAAAATGATATTGCAAGATCTGTGACAAAGAGGGTCATGATACAAATAGATGTTGGCATAAGAATAAACAACCTAAACAGAAAGGCCAGAACAAACCACCCAACAAGAACAAGCAACCCAAGGTGAATGTTGTTGTTGAAGAATCTGACTCGGATTTTGAGTGGGCACACAAGGTGCTCATGACTACCACAACCTCCAAGCAGACGGATCCTGTATGGTATGTCGATTCTGGCGCTAGTAAGCACATGACTGGCGACAAATCGTGGTTTGAGTCCTTTGAGGCCAAAGAGGGCAAACCTGTCACTATTGTTGATGATAAAACCTACAAGGTTCAGGGAGAAGGTACTATTTCAGTTACTCTTTCTGATGGCAAGTGTCAGATTGAAAAAGTCCTCTATGTTCCGAGGATTGGCGAACAATTTGTTGTCAGTCACACAAATTCTGGACAAAGATATGGTTGTGAACTTTAGTGTTGAGGGAGGCAAGAAGTGTTGTTCTATTACCAGGAGGGGTAAGCAGATTGCAACCGCTTCATTTAAGCATGGCTTATTTGCCTTAGATGCTATCTCTACTCCACATGTCGCCATGACAGTCTCTACAAAGGAGGCAACTTCCCTATGGCACAAGAGATATGGGCATCTTAGTTCTGGTTACTTACTTGAGCTAAGTAAGTATGAAATGGTAAAGGGTCTTCCTTCCCTTTCTACCACATTGCTAGTGTGCTCTGACTGTTTGGCAGGAAAGCAGCATAGAGTACCTTTTGAGAAAAGCTCTACAAGAGCAAAGAAACCTCTGGAGTTGATTCACACCGATCTATGCGGTCCTTTCACACCCATCAATTGTGGGGGGAAGAGGTATTTTTAGTTATTTGTAGATGATTACTCATGAAAAATGTGGGTGTTCTTTCTTACTCTGAAATCTGAGGCATTTGGTTTCTTTCAGCAATTCAAGAAATCTGTTGAGAAGGAGTCAGGGGCTTCTATAAAGACTCTCCGCTCAGATCGAGGGGGGAGTTTACCTCTAAAGAATTTTTTGCATTCTTGGCTGCACATGGGATCATGAGACAGTTAACTACTACTTATACTCCTCAAAAAAATGGAGTTGCTGAAAGGAGGAATCGTTCCATCATGGAAATGGTTCGTTGCATGCTCACAGGAGCTAGTCTTGGGCAACTATATTGGGCAGAAGCTGTCACCACAATAGTATATCTATTGAATAGGGCACCCACAAAGGCCCTACAAGGAATGACTCCACAGGAAGCATGGAGTGGTAGGAAACCCTCCATTTCTCATCTACGCATTTTTGGATGTAAAGCTTTCATGCACATACCAAAAGAGAAAAGGAAGAAGCTAGATGAGAAGACATTGAAGTGTATTCTTCTTGGCTATGATGAGCACTCTAAGGGTTATCGTTTGATTGATCCCTTGACCAAGAAGATACACATTAGTAGAGATGTAGTTTTTGATGAGGCTTTCACATCAGGAAACACATCAGATGTATACCTAGACCTTGTGGAAACTAAGGTTGAGAAGTCTCCTTCATCAAAGGTTGGAGGTCCTTCTTCATCTTCTTCAACACCTCAGAAGAAGAATCCAAAGTGGTATACAAATACAATCAAAGATTCTAAGCTATCCACTCCACCAGATTTGACATTGGATAGGCCTCGTACTCGCAGCATGGCTCGACAGGAGAAAGCTGCAACAGAGAATACTGGGGTTGATGATCTGTGTCAATATTTTGAGGAACTTTCCGTAGATCCAGATAGAGATACAGAAGATATGGATATTGATGATGACAGGGTGTTTATGTCCTCAATAGATGATCTTGAACCTGCATCAGTGCAAGATGCTCTTGGTGAGCCTCAGTGGAAGGCCGCTATGGATGCAGAGTATAAGTCTTTGATGAAAAACAAAACTTGGAAGCTTGTCGATCTGCCATACGAAAAGAAGCCCATAGGCTGCAAATGGGTGTATAAAGTTAAGTATAAGGCAGATGGGACAATAGATAAGCATAAATCCTGACTTGTTGCAAAGGGCTATGCTCAAAGAGAAGGCATTGACTACGAGGAAACTTTTGCACCTACTGCTCGGATGACAACCATTCGAGTTCTTTGTGCTATGGCAACACAGTATGGGTGGAAAGTACACCAAATGGATGTCAAGAGTGCTTTTCTAAATGGTGATCTCCAAGAAGAAGTCTACATGACTCAACCGGAAGGATTTGAAGTGGAAGGCCAACAGCAGAAAGTTTGCAAATTGGTCAAATCCTTATATGGTTTGAAACAGGCCCCTCGGGCTTGGTACATAAAAATGGATAATCATCTACTACAGCATGGATTTAAGAGATGTCCATCAGATGCAAACCTCTATTTCAAGAAGCAAGGCTCTGAAATAGTGTTGCTTGTACTCTATGTTGATGATCTACTCATAACAGGGAGTTCAGAAACAATGATCTCTACTGTCAAACAGGATTTGAGCAAATATTTTGAAATGACAGATCTCGGACTTCTCCATTATTGTCTTGGTCTGGAAGTGAACCAGAAGGAGCACTACATCAAAGTGTCTCAAAAAAAATATGCCAAGACACTACTAGAAAAATATCGCATGACTGACTGCAAGCCGATGGCAACACCAATGGAAATAGGTCTTCAGTTATCGCGATATGACAAATCACCTCAGGTAGATGCTACTCTCTATCGTCAGTTGATTGGGAGTCTCATATATCTGACCAACACTAGGCCAGATATCGTATTTGTTGTCAACTATCTTTCGAGGTTCATGCAGGAACCTAAGACTACACACTGGAAAGTAGCAAAGCGAGTTCTTCACTATGTCCGTGGCACAATGGAATATGGCCTAGAATACAAGAGGAACAACAAATTCTTCTTACAAGGATACACGGACTCCGACTATGCCGGATCATATGATGATCGTAAATCAACTTCAGGATATTTGTTTCATCTTGGATCTGGTCCTGTCTCTTGGCACAACAAGAAGCAACAGGTGGTTGCTATTTCATCAACAGAGGCAGAATATCACGCCGCACGTGAAGTTGTGTGCGAAGTGATATGGTTGCGTCGCATCTTGACAAGTATGGGTCTTCCATCAAAATCTCCAATACACTTGTTCTCGCGACAACATGGGTGTTTTGAATCTTGTCAAGAATCCAGTACATCATGAAAGAACCAAGCACATTGACACACAATGTCACTTCATTCGAGACGAAGTTCCAAGGCACCGAATTCAGCTTCAATACATTCCCACAAATGCTCAAGTTGCAGACATTTTCACTAAGGCACTTGCACGTGTCAAATTTGAATTGTTTCGCAGCTCTCTTTGTATTGCAAAATGATGTAATCAGGGGGGATGTTAGTATAGCTAGTAGTTATCCTATTACCCAAATAATGTAATAAGGGGGGATGTTAGCGTAACTATGATATTCCATTATTGGCTATGTTGTTATATTGTTGTAACCAAGCCTATTTGGTGCCTAGGTGGTTCCATAACCTACGGGCTAATCTAAGGCTTGCTATGTATTATTTATTCAATTCAATTCAAAGGATTGTTGATCGATTTCACAATACCTCTTGCCACCATTCCAATAACCGAACTTCAAAATTAGGGTGGGAACACCACATGGCCTCAAACCGAAAGGGATAAATAAAAATGACAAATTATCAGGGACATCCAACTAGATAGGGTTATGATCCGAGCCAATCCTAGGAAGAGCCGACAAAGAAGCATCCCCGAACATATTCAACCCATGAGAAGAGATGAGGATCCTGTCCAGGTGACTCAAAATCAAGCTATCACCTGCACACTTGTTACACCAAGTATACCTAGCTTCCTTGAGGTCCAAATCATGAAGCTCAACATCAAAAACAAAATCAACGAAGTCCTGAAGACTTCTATCATCCACCGGATTACCTCATTTTTTCTTCAAGGGATACAAGGGGGAATTAAAATCACCCACTACCATCCAATCCTCATGCTCAAAGGTTTTATGCATCTCCAATAGCAGTGCCCAAAATTTTCTCCTATCCAGATACGCATTTGGGGCATAAATGTTAGACAACACCCACCTCCTATTAGTTAATTTACACCAGAATAAAATATTTATGACTCTACTTGATGCAGATATAACATGGCCATCTAGTCTAGAAAGATTCCAAAACAAAATGAGACCCCCAAAAGAGCCCATTGATTCACTGGCCATAAAGCCAAAACCTTTCCTTACAACATTGTGAACAGCCTGCCACGAAGAGGATTCCAACTTTGATTCCTGAATACAAGGATATCCAAAGAATTATCCTTTCAAAAATATGCAAGCATCCTACGCTTAGAGGAGTATTTAAGTCCTCTAACATTCCAAGAACAGATTTTCATTGGAATTAAAAGGACAATTTTCTACCCACCCCCTTGGGGATGCCTACAAATCACTCTCCTTCATGATTTTCTCGTTGGCTTTTTTGCTAAGAAAAAGCAATGTTTCCATATTATTGGTCCCCAAAACTTCCAACGACCTCTTTCTTCCAGCCTTACCCAGAGTATGACCAGGCTTTCTTGCCACCCCAAGATCCATCTTCCCGTGTTGGCTTCTAGTCTTGGGTCCTGGAAACCCTCCCTTCGTTGCCACACTTGGAGACATCGGACTATGACTCTCACCTGGGCCAGACATCCCAGTTTTCAACAAGGGGGATTTACGGCCAACCTCTCTGGATGAGGGAAGATTCACATCCCCATCAAGGCATTCACTAATCTGCCCTTCCTCAAGACATTCAAAGGAATTTGATAATGGTAGCTCAACCGCAAAGCTGGAAGGATCAAAATGAGGGACATCTCTTCCAATAACAGGGACCAAAATTGGGGAAGATCTCTTACCTGCACTTGGCACCTTCTTACCTGAGACAGGAGATTTCAACATCATCTACTCAGAGCACACTATCTTTTTCCTTTTGCTATTCCCTGTTTGCTTTTCCTGCCACATCCCTCTCTTCTCAAAGGGAATATGGAATGATATCGACTTTTCCCCCAGTGGCTTCTGTCCGCCCTGCTGACCATCCTTCATATTCTGGGGTTTTTGACCACCATGCACCTTCTGCCCCTTCTGTCATTGAGGACAAAGATTCTGGTGGTGACCCCCATTTCGTACAACCTACAAGCCTGGGGTTTATTTTTGTACATCACGGCTTGCTTCCACAGCCCCACCTAAGAAACCAACTCAACCAAGGAAGGCAAATTTCTCTCAATATCCACCATAACGCACATGCGGACATATTGCCTCCGTTCAGGCAATAAAGTAGTTTTGTCAAAAGAAACAAAGTCCTCTATGAGACTAACCACTGCTTTGAACACCAATTCATGCCATAAATAGGTCGGGAATTCTGGCAACTGCACCCACACAAGAATTAGATTGACCCTCTGCATTGTTGGGTTAAAATCATGACCCCACTTTCTCAAAAATAGCCCCCTATTTTCATAGAACCATGGGCCTCCATCCAAAATTCTATAGGCATCCTCCTCACAAGACAACCGAATGAGGAAAAAGTTTATGGGTAATGTGGCCAGCTCCAAAGACCCCCGTGGTTTCCATCGTGATTGAGCCCACCGTTTGAGAACATCCAAAGGTAGTTTACCCCCTACCACTTTCCCAACCAGATCCCATGAACCTTTTTTTTAAGAGTTTGTTCACCATGCTATCTGGAACGTGAATCTGACCTAGATCTGATAAAACCTCGCAGGGGTCAAACACCTCACCACAGGACATCCTCGCCACCATCTGAGCAAAGTATGGCGCCACAACAAGAGGTTGTTGCCCCACCTTTTCCCTTCCCACAAATTTCTCCATCACCTTTGCCCTCATTGTCCTTGGGTCCCAAGACAACAACGTCTTGGTTCCAACCTCTCCATAAACCTTGGACCCAAACTCACCTTTCCAGAAGACATCTTCCAACACCAGCTCCTTCAACTCCCACGCCTCAACCTTGCTCCCTGACTCGTTCGTAGAAACCCCAAAGTACCACATCCTATTCCAAAGTTTCTCCCTTTGTTATGGTCGTCACCACCACCAGAACCGTAACCCAGAACCAGACCCAGCACTGTAGCCCGAACTAGATCCAGAACCAGATCCGAAGTTGCTGATGTAACCAATTCCCAAATCAGATCCGTTGCTGCTGTCGTAACCTCACAACACACCACTTCCCGAACCAGATCCGAAGTCGCTGCCATAACCTCACAACTCACCACTTGAAGCCGCTGCCGTAGCCTCATAACTCACCACTTCCTAAACCAGATCCAGAGCCGCTAACATCAATTAAGCTAATATCATTGGATCTAAACTTATTTTTTATTAATTTTTAAAAATATATAATTTTTACAATGTTATAACTAATTTAATTATAAATTAATAACTTTTAAAATGTTTTAAAATAAAATTTTAATTTATATTAATTTATTTTTTATTATAAAAATATTTAAAGTTAATAATTATGAAAACAAATGTTAAATAACTTAGTTATTGTCAAGTAAAGCATTCTAGAGGAGACCTCACCTCAGTATTTATTTTCCATGTCATTCGTTCAATTTTTTTCAGCCAGCTGTCCTTGTCAGCCTGACCTGTATTTCAATTAATCGTAGTCGCGTGTTAAAAAGAAAGAGTGAAACAAAATTGGTCCGCGGGTCTAGGTGGATTGGTAAGTTGGGGCGCTTACAGAGAGGAGACCTAGGTTCCAATCCCACGGGCTTGCCCATGCACAGACAATAGCTCAGATCCGATTTCTCTGAGTGGTGTGCCAGATTGATGACGACGGTGTAACCCCTATGTGTCCAGCGGTCCCCATCTCACGCCGGGTTACCATGTACCGAGACGGTGGAAGTCCTAGGAACCTTCGTAGATAGTTTGAACCCTACCAGCTATCTTTGGTACCAGCTATCTTTGGTAGTTACTAAAAATTGTGATTGTAACCATTGCTTCTATATATCAAAAAAAAAAAAAATGAAACAAAATTGTCCCCGTCAACTTTTATTTCAATAATCGTGGTGGTGCGTCTACTCATATAACAGGTTGAAAACATATGAAGAATTTGAATTTAAATTTGTATTAATTTATATCGGGGATTAAAAGAAGTTAATAGGATGTAAAGTAAGATATATACAAAACAACAAGAGTGCCTAATGCAGTTTCAAATAAAATAAAGTAAGAAAAACAGTAAACATGATGACATATGATATACAAGATTTGTAGATCAAGGATTCCTCCCAACATTCAAGGTGAAGAGAAATAAGTGATGTAAGAGTTGAATGTCATCATAGATGTTCTTTGTTAAAGTCGATGACGAGTTGATCTTATTGTATCTTTGTGATCACCTTGACGCGCTTCTTGGTCGTGGCCTTTGAAGGTTGGAAGAATGAAGTGATAAGTCAAGATCATATTATCTTCACTGAGGGTCATGTTTTATAATAATAATCTTTAAATATTAAAATTAATGAATATTATTTAGTAGGTGAGTTGAAGACGATAGGATAATCTTTCAAGGGAGGTTTTGGTTCAAATCTTAATCCTACCAAACTTATATTGGGTATCCAAAATCCAATTGATTATGTTGGTGCGGTCAAGGCCGAGAGCGGCTCTCAATGTAATTTTGACGATGTAGAACCTTTCTGGTCATGGTTTTTCACCTCAATTTTAACGGTGTAGAACCTCTCTAGTCGTGGTTTCTTGGTTCTGCAAGGTTTTTATTTTTTCTAAATTCAAAAAAAATAAATTTTATAGAAGGTAATAATATAAAAATTTAAACAAAAATAATTAATTAATTTATGAGATGATTTTGACGGTGTAGAATACTTGATCGTGGTTTTTTAGATCAAAACGAGTCCGCAAGAGTTTTATTTTATTTATTTATAATAACTTTTAATTATATGAAGAAAGGTAGGTTAAACAGTTTTTGATTTTTTTAAAATAAATTTTATAGAAGATAATAATATAAATTAAAATATATATATATATATATATATATATATATATATATATATAATTAAAAAATTAATATAATAAGAAAATTATAAACAAACATTTTTAGTAAAAATTTAAATATACTTTAAAAAAGTATAAAATCATTAATTATCATTTTACTTTAATAAGTTGTTGGATCTATTTATTAGTGGGTGCATGTGCTAAAGATTTGGTCCCGCCACCTAGTTTTGTCTGATTGGATGAGCAAGAAAAAAAAAATATGCATCACCGCCATGGAATTTTCAAGAAAAAAAAAATATGCATCACCGCCATGGAATTTTTAAGAATTTTTAATATTGCCATCGAATGCTAAAGCAAGCTGATTTACAGCTGGGTTTTGGTTTTTAGAAGAACGATTACAAATTATATTAACAATTACCTTCAAGGGGTTTGAATATAAGATTACTCAGGATAACTGTCTACGAGTAAACTTAAAAAATTTTAGTTTACCATTGTAATTTATACAAATGTTTATAAAAAATTAAATCTTAATATTAAATAAATAAAATTTAATTTAATTAAATTAATGTAAAACAAAAAATAACTTTTAAAATTTTATTTAAGAAAATTATTTAAAACTAACCAATGGTTCAAAGTCTATTAGTAAAGTAATTTACATTCCTTGCGTTGAAGGTATAAACTAAAATAGTGATAAGCAATTATGGAATGGGGCACTAAGATGATTTACAGTTGGAAAATGGTACGGAGTTTATTTGTAAAGTGATTTATATTTTTTTTTGTCGGTGGTGGTCGTTATTGCTAAGTATGGAGTTTGATCTAGATTTTGGTTTTATTTTTCTTTTCCTTGGTTTGACAGTTAAAACAGAGACTGTTATAAATTGATTCCGACAGCTCAAACAGAGACTATTACAAACTGATTTTGGCAGTTCAAACAAAGATTGTTACAAATTGATTCTGGCAGTCCAAATAGAGACTATTACAAACTAATTTTGGCAGTCCAAACAAAGACTATTACAAACTGAAAGGAGTTACACTTTGTTGGGGAATGTCTCTAGGATTCCTTTGACTGGTTTTTTGGGCTAATTTGAGGATGTAAAACTCCTATAAATCCATGGGTTTGGATTGGAGTAAGGGATTTGGATGTGTGTGAAAAGTTGTACTGCAAATTGCATTGTTTGTGTTGTAGGCATTGTGGAGTTGTGTAGGAGAGAGAGATCATGTTGTAGTGAGGTTTCATGTACCAAAGAGAGGGTTACAACAAGGTTATGTTGTTGGTGTGTCTCTTGGTGACTTGGAGGACTGATGAATGCAAAAGGATTGAAAGCTTCTTTGAGGATGTAGCTCACATTGAGTGAACCTCGTTAAACCTTGTCTCTTCTCCTTGTGGTTTGGTTATTGCTATTGTTTCTTGTTTGCTTATTTTGCCAAAGAGTAGGAACTAGATTGCTCAAAGTTTTATTTGAAAATAATTGAACCTAACAAGTGGTATCAGAGCTATAGTTTTGTTGGGTACTTGACAAATCTTGTGTTTAATTTTGGATCAAGTGGAGCATATGGCAGAAGAAGGGAGGCTAAAGGTGGAGAAATTCAATGGCTCAAATTTCCAGTTTTGGAAAATGCAAATGGAAGACTACTTGTACCAAAGGGACCTCTATCAACCTCTTGAAGAGAAATCAAAGAAGCCCTCAACCATGAGTGATGAAGCATGGGATCTCTTGGATAGGAAGGCCTTGGGTGTTGTCAGACTTTGCCTAAGTTCAAGTGTAGCCTTCAACATCTCCAAGGAGAAAACTACAAAGGGAGTAATGGATGCATTGGCCAAAATGTATGAAAAGCCATCCGCCTCAAACAAGGTATACTTAATGAAAAAGTTGTTTAACATGAAGATGAATGAAGGTGGTTCAATTCAAGATCATGTGAATGAATTCAATAGTGTAACAAACCAATTGTTTTCAGTTAAGATAGAGTTTGCTGATGAGATTAGGGCTCTGCTAATCTTATGTTCACTTCCTGAAAGTTGGAATAGTCTTGTAATGGTTGTTAGTAACTCAGCCTCTAACACTACCTTGGTCTTTGATGAAGTTGTTGGAACTATTCTTAGTGAGGATATGAGAAGAAAGTCCACAGGTGAAAGTTCTAGTTCAGCCCTCACGGTTGAGACTAGAGGAAGATCAAGAGAAAAAGGTAGGAGCAAATCAAGAGGTAAATCCAAAGGGAGGTCACAATCAAAGGGTAAAAGGCACTTGGAATGTTGGTATTGCGGTAAGAAAGGACACCTTAAAAAGGAATGTTGGAATAGAAAAGGTAATGATAAGGAAGGAAATGATAATAATAAATTTAATAACAATCAAGAAGCCAATATAGTTGGTGAAATACTACAAGATGCACTTATAATGTGTCTTGATAGAAATAGTGAATATTGGGTGATTGATTCAGGTGCTTCTTTTCATGCAACTTCACATAAAGAGTATTTCATAAACTATGTTGAGGGTGACTATGGACAAGTGTTGTTAGGAAATAACCAACCTTGTAAAATTATTGGTATTGGCACTATTGCAATGAAATTACCTAATGGAACACAATGGACACTATATGAAACAAGACACATCCCTGATTTAAAAATAAATCTCATTTCAGCAAGTAAATTGGATAAGGAAGGGTACACAGTTTCATTTGGCAATCTTGCTTGGAAAATCACAAAAGGTTCAATGGTGGTAGCTAGAGGTAAAATGGTAGGCACTCTCTATTTGCTTACTAATGTTTCAAACTACTCCATGAATCTTGTTTCAGCAAATGAAAGTGCAACTTTGTGGCATAATAGACTTGGTCATATGAGTGAGAAAGGTATGAAAATTCTACACTCAAAGAAGTTGCTTCCTAATCTAAAAGAAATTGACATGGGATTCTGTGAGGATTGTGTGTATGGTAAACAAAGAAGAGTAAGTTTTCTAAAAGTTGGCAAAGAAAGGAAAAGTGATAAGTTGGAGTTAGTTCATACAGATGTGTGGGGTCCTTCACAAGTAACTTCACTAGGTGGTTCCTCTTACTTTGTCACCTTTATAGATGATTGCACAAGAAAGACATGGGTGTATTGTCTTAAGCATAAATCTGATGTGTTTGAAACTTTTAAGATTTGGAAGGCACTAGTTGAAAATGAAAGTAGTAAAAAGTTAAAATGTCTCAAATCTGATAATGGTGGAGAGTTTTGTAGTAAAGAGTTTGACAATTTTTGTTCACACAATGGCATAAGAAGAATAAAGGTAGTTCCAAGGACACCTCAAGAAAATGGGGTTGCGAAAAGAATGAATAGAACAATCTTGGAACGGGCTAGAAGCATGAGGATACATGCAGGTTTACCTTTATATCTTTGGGCTAATGCTATTGACATTGTTGTTTACTTGATCAACAGGGGCCCATCTTGTGCTTTGGATGGAGGTATACCAAAAGAGATGTGGACAGGTAAAAGGGTAAATTACTCATTCCTTAGAGTCTTTGGATGTGAGGCTTTTGTGCACATTGATAAGGAGTTTAGAAAGAAACTTGATGCTAAATCTCAAAAATGCTACTTCATTGGATATGGTGTTGATAGCTTGGGTTATAGATTATGGGATGTTGATAATCACAGAGTCATAAGAAGTAGAGATGTTATATTCAATGAGAAATGCTTGTACAAAGACAGGTTGCAGGATAAGCAAAGAGAAAAGGAAGAGGATTCAAAGTTTGTAACTTTGGATGATGATGATGAGCATGAAAAATCAAAGGATCAAAGTGAAGTTTCTCCACAACAAGAACTACAAACTCCACCACAAAATGTTCAACAACAATAGCAACAAGCACCTCAATCTCCTGTAAGTGATGTTAGAAAATCTACCAGGACAAGAAGAATCCCTCAATGTTTCTCTGATTATGTCATGTCTACAAGGGTAAGTAAGTTACCAGACCATTTTTCCCCTGCACTTCATTATGTGTTATACACTGATGCTGGTGAACCTGAGTGTTTTGATGAAGCCACTCAAATGAGTACACGGAATAAGTGGGAGCTTGCAATGAAGGATGAGATGAATTCTTTACTTCACAACCAAACTTGGGATTTGGTTGAGCTTCCAAAAGGTAAAAAGGCACTAACAAACAAGTGGGTGTACAGGTTGAAAGAGGAAGGAGATGGACAAATGAGGTACAAAGCAAGGTTAGTGGTCAAGGGATTCGCTCAAAAGAAAGGTATAGACTTTGATGAGATCTTTTCACCAGTTGTTAAGATGACCTCCATTAGAGCAATATTGAGTATTGTGGCTACATAAAATATTTTTCTTGAACAATTGGATGTTAAGACAACTTTCCTTCATGGTGATTTGGAGGAGGATATTTACATGCAACAACCTAAAGGTTTTGAGGTAAAGGGTAAAGAAGGTTATGTGTGTAAATTGAAAAAGAGCTTATATGGCCTTAAACAAGCTCCTAGACAATGGTATCTTAAGTTTGACACATTCATGGGAACTCAAAAGTTTACTAGATGCCAATATGATCATTGTGTGTATTTCAAGAGAACTAACAAAGGGAATTATGTTATCTTGCTCTTGTATGTAGATGATATGCTTGTGGCAGGTACTAGAATGCAAGACATTGTTGTTCTCAAAGAAAAGTTGGCTAAAAATTTTGACATGAAGGATTTGGGTGAGGCCAAACAAATCCTTGGCATGAGAATCACAAGGGATAAAGAAAACCACATGCTAAAGTTATCTCAAGAGGACTACATTGAGAAGGTGCTTAAATGGTTCAACATGAAGGATGCAAAAGGGGTCTCTACACCTTTGGAAAAACACTTCAAACTCACCAAATATTTGTGTCCCAAGACACAAGAGGAACAAGAGTACATGACTAAGGTTCCCTATGCTTCAACGGTTGGGAGTCTGATGTATGCCATGGTCTGTACAAGACCGGACATAGCACAAGCAGTGGGAGTTGTAAGTAGATTTATGAATAATCTAGGGAGAGAGCATTGGGCAATGGTTAAATGGATACTCAGGTATTTGAGGGGCACTTCAAATTATGCTTTACACTTTGGAGGTTCTAATATTTGCTTGCAAGGTTATGTTGATTCAGATATGGGAGGTGATTTAGATGGTGGGAGGAGTACTACGGGGTATGTCTTTACCATTGGTGGTTCAACGGTTAGTTGGATCTCCAAGCTTCAACAAGTTGTAGCCCTCTCAACCACGGAGTTAGAGTATGTTGCAATCACCGAAGCTAGCAAGGAGATGATCTGGTTGAAGATATTGATGAAGGAGTTAGGCAAGGAACAAGAAGATGCTACCTTGTGGAGTGATAGTCAAAGTGCTATCCATCTTGCTAAAAACTCGATATTCCATTCAAGAACTAAACACATTAAGCTGAAATATCACTTCATACGGTCTATTTTGGAGGATGGTTCAATAAAGTTGGGAAAGATTCACACTTCTCAAAATCCTGCTGATATGTTCACAAAGGTTGTAACAAGTGAGAAGTTGAGTTTTTGCTCAACTTCGGTTGGTCTCAAGGGATGAGAGGCCAAGATGAAAATCTTTCAATACCTTACTGCAGGGTGGTGCAGTGTATCAGTCTCCAAGTGGGAGATTGTTAAGTATGGAGCCTGATCCATGATCTTGGTTTTATTTTTCCTCTCCCTGGTTTGGCAGTCAAAATAGAGACTATTACAAACTAATTCTGGCAGTCCAAACAGAGACTGTACAAATATCACCCAATTATGGTACCAAACTTACAAACTAATTCTGGAAGTCCAAACATAAACTATTACAAACTGAAAGGAGTTACACTTTTTTGGGGAATGTCTCCAGGATTCCTTTGACTATTTTTTTGGGTTAATTTGAGGATGTAAAACTCCTATAAATCCATGGGTTTGGATTGGAGTAAGGGAGTTGGATGTGTGTGAAAAGTTGTACTGCAAATTGCATTGTTTGTGTTGTAGGCATTGTGGAGTTGTGTAGGAGAGAGATATCATGTTGTAGTGAGGTTTCATGTACCAAAGAGAGGGTTACAACAAGGTTATGTTGTTGGTGTGTCTCTTGGTGACTTGGAGGACTGAAGAATGCAAAAGGATTGAAAGCTTCTTTGAGGATGTAGCTCACATTGAGTGAACCTCGTTAAACCTTGTCTCTTCTCCTTGTGGTTTGGTTATTGCTATTGTTTCTTGTTTGCTTCTTTTGCCAAAGAGTAGGAACTAGATTGCTCAAAGTTTTATTTGAAAATAATTGAACCTAACACTTATGGGATTTATTTACTTTGGAAAAGTTATTCTTGTTATAGTGGGTGCATGTGCTTGCTTTTGTCTGAGTGGGATGGCAAAGAAAAGAATGATATACATGGTTCCCAATGGAATTTTAATATTCCAACCTAATGCTAAAGTAAAAGTGATGAACAATTATAAAATGGGGCATCAACATGATTTACAGCTAAGAAGTGGTAAGACTGATTTACATTCCTTGCATTAAATGTAGAAAGTAGAATTCTAGAATTCCATTCATTTTTTATTACTTTAATGCTCAAAATTTATAATTTATATATATTTTTAAGGTGGTCTGAAATGTTTTATGAGATTTTATTTAGTTTTTTTCTTAAATTTTTTTTTTTTTAACTATAGAAATTTTTTTGGTGCATAAGATCACTCTTATATATAGACATCACATTCCAATGTAATTTGAACTTTATATATATAGATATCATATTTCACCATATTCAAATTAGCCAAAGATTGGATTTGCTAACTAACTTGCCATATCCTCTCGTCCCTAGTAGCCATGTAATTGTGCCATTGAACTCCTACCTCATTCTAGATACCCCTCTTAACCAAGAAGTCTACCACTGTATTTAGATATCTATCCACATAAATCGGGATAACATCATCCAATGTAATCCTATGTATACATGTTTATGAAATGCCACGAGACATCCTAATTCTATCTTTCAATATGGTATGAGAGCCATAAATGGTGGTGGGCATGGGTTTATTAGTGTCATCTAAAAATATTGAGAGTCTGAGAGTAAGCGCAATTTGACTAGGCATGAAATACTTTGTCTATGTTATATATGAAGAGGCATTGTGCATTATGTTGGATATGAGATAGTTGTCAAGCCTTGCAATGCAATTTGAACTAGATATTGTTTTTTTAACAAGATTTGAAAAAATTATACTAAAACAAGATTATCTACAAGTTGGGACAGAATTCCTCCCAGCCTTAACCAACAAGAGCAATCATTTCATATTTTTAACTTTCCAAAAAAAATCCATAACTCCAAAGCCCAAGATCCTAAGAACTAACCATTGATGGTTACAATAGTAAAAGGAGATCTACATTGGAGCTAAATATCCTAAACTATATGTCTACATTGACTATCCAAATTAGCCAAATTTTGGATTTTCTCACCAACTTGCCCAATCCTCTCGTCCTCAGCAGCCATGTCATTGTGCCATTAAACCCCTACCTCCTTCTTGATACCTGTCTTAACCAAGAAGTATGCCACTATATTCAAAGCTCTACCCACATAAATCGGGATCACATCATCTAATTCCCTCCACAACTCCTTAATTTGGGTGACAAGAATCTTCAACCTCCATATCTCCAAAGCAGGGTTATGCACAACAACGAATCCTCCATATCTCCAAAGCAAGGTTATGCACAACAACGAATATTTACCATTTTGGCTAATATTTACATTTTCAAAAACTCAAATTAGCAAGTTTGGGGGAGTCGAAGGTCGACCCTTTCACATAAATTTTTTGAATTTTTTTAAGGTGTCGGTTCACCGTCCATTGATAATAGTATTACGTATTTGTATAAAACTTTGCCATAATTTCTCGTTAGAATGAGGACACTTTTCACCAAAATTTTTTAAAATTATCCTACCAAGTTTGCCAAGTATACCACTATATACAACTAACATGCCAGCAATACTTTTCTACTTAAAACATGTAAACTATTACAGGATTGAAAATTCCATCGAACTTCAACCATGTGCAGAACTAGTTTATTCGAAACAAAACTCTATGCGGACCCAAACCGAACCTTGTTCTGCACTAGACCAACATCTGAATTGTGTTATGCAACAAACTAAACCCAGTTCTGCAACAGATCGATATTCAGATCCAGTTCTGCAACATACCAATATCTGGACCCTATTTTAGAGAAGATCGATATTCGGACCCAGTTCTATAGTAGACCGAACCCAGTTCTGCAATAGACCGAACCATGTTCTACAACAAACTAGACCATGTTTTGCAAAATATTGTTGCATCAGATCAGACTCAATTTTGCACTAGGTGGATTTTTGGATCTCGTTCTACAAAAATTCTAACACTAGAACCCGTTTTGCACAAGGTCGAATATCGAATCTTGTTTTGCACCAGGTCGAACAATGAAACCGAATTTGCATAAGGTCGACATCGGATCTCGATTTGCACAATATTGACATTGGATTTCTATTTGCACAAGGCTGATTTTCAAACCCTGTTTTGCACCAGGATTGATTGTCATATCATGTTTTACACCAAGTTCTCAGTTTCTATTAAGACATTCTATATATAAGTCAAAGCACTTATAGCAATAAGATTTATTTTTCTGTCAGCTAATTGCAGGTTTTTATTTTGCTATTTTTTATTTTTTATTGAAAATGTGTCAATGCTCAATTTCAAATGTTTTTCTCTATTTTGCCATGTTTTGAATGTTGTCTTCAATTTTTTTATCCTGTGAAAACTATTTGGTTCTCTATTTCTATTTAGATATGCTTTTTGTGATAATATTATAAATAGGTAAATACTTTGGTAAATGCTTTTTTGTACTATAATATGATATTATTCCATATATATATATCTCTAGTTATTTTTTACATAGAGGACTTATTTTCTGGATTTAATTTGAATTTGTATATTGCATATTTTTGTGTTCTTATCAGTTACAAGTGTTATCACCAAAAAACGCAATAGTGACATACACTAACAAAATCACAATAAAACATGGCAGAAAACAAGTATTTATTTTCTAGTGATCGACCATCTGTTTATTCTAACTAGGCCTAAGAGAAGTAACATCTCTTTAACATTTTATAACTTTTCTAAAATGAAAAATACTTTACATGTAAAATGTCACCCACCGACAATGAAAATAAGGGTACCAAATATTCTTCTGAAAATAGTATCCTCAAATATTTTAGCCATACGTTGAAAACAAACAAGCCATTGATATTCGTACAAATTTGAGGTACAAATGATTTTTTACTTATAAAAAATTAGTTGAAAATTTTGTAATTATTTTCAATATTGCTTTCTTCCTCAAATAGTTAGTTCTCAGTATGTGCTCAGCAATATGAATCTTTTTTTCTATCTGTAAGTTAATTTTTTAAAATCCAAAAATGATAAAGAATACTATTGTATGCTACTATGCAGAATACCTTGTTGACCTTGATAAGCATTCACTTGAAGATATTCCTCACCAAGAGATGCCTTCTAAAGAAAATTCTGTTACCAATGACATCCAACAATCACTTGAAGATATTCCTGACCAAGATATGCAAGTTGAAAATGAAAGTGATACATCAAATACACTACAAACTTCTTATGAATATTTAAGCAAAAATTCTAAAAAAAGGAAGACAGATTCTAAAAAGGATTATTGGAAGATCATTTAAGAATTAATGGGTAGAAAAATTTCCCTGGATTGAGGCAGTCTTAACTACAAACAACCAAGTCAATAAAAAATAATTTAGATGTAAAATTTGTAGTTGAAAACTAGATAAGGATCATAGGCTGCAAACTAAGAAAGATACAATAGAAAAACATGTTAGCAAAGTATATGCAATAGTTATAGGAAGTGATGGTAAAATTACAAAAGATGTTAGGTGGAAGGATGCATCAAAATGTATGCATGTCAGATATGCAATGAATGATAATAATCACTTAAAGCAACAATCCCTTGTTGAGAAAGATGGAATGATTGAAACCCAATTTCATAAAATGCAGAATACCATTTTTACTTCAAAAAGTTTGCAATTTGTTGTTGTATTTAGTATTCTCAAAAAGGGTAGACCCATATCTGATTTTATTGATTATAAGCACGTTTATCAACTAGTTTATGTGCAAAACCTTCCTACTTCCCATTAGTCAGATCGAAGTGGTTGAAAAATGGTAAAATATCTATCTTTAGCTGAGAAGGAGGACTTGAGGGAGAAAGTAAAACTTTCAAGATTTATTTCACTTTCTATTGATGAGGTGACGACCATGGACAACACATACTAGATTTGCATGCATGTGTACACATTTTAAAATCATGTGAGGCAACCTAGTTTGCTAGGATTACATAATATGGTGGAAAGTTCAATGCATAAAATATCTACAATGTTATTTTGAATAGTTTAAAGAAAATTGAGGGAATGAATGATATTAACATAGCTACAAAGTTAATTTACATTGGGGTTGATGGTGCTACTATAATGCAAGGGCATAGGAACGACTTGTGTGTTCAAATCCAAACCTCAGTTGCCCCATATATGATACCCATTCATTGCATGGCTCATAGAGTGAATCTTGCATTTAAAATCATGAGCACTTTTGAAAATGTTGCTAGAGTGGAAGACCTCATTCGTGAAATATATTCTTATTTTTCTTGCAGTTTTAAAAGATTTTCAAAGTTTCAATAGTTTGCACTAGGAGTTACAAAAAGAAAAAAATGTTGAAATATGTGGATGCAATATGGATTTCACTGTATCAACCTGCACTCAAAGTTTTTATAGAATATAAATCTTTAACAGGGTTTATGTACGCAAATAGTAGGGCAATTGATAAGACAAACGATATGTTGTTCCGTTTGACTAACTTGGAAACTCTTGTAACATTATGTGGTATTCTACCAATGTTACAAGAAATTAACAGATTGACTAAATTGGCACAAGAGGGATCCATCTATATCGTTGATTTCATGAGGATGAGAAAGCAAATATGTGTGATTATTGACAGGTTATATGTGTTTGAACCAAATTTTACAAATCTCTTATTTGAAAATTGAAAAACATTAACAAACGTGAAAGATGCAAATAGTTTTTTGAAGTTTGACATTAATGATAATATTTGTATTAATGTTCGTGAAAATATGATACCTCTATATTGTTATGAAAGGCATTCAAGTATAGTTATTGATGATGTTGAAAAAGTTTGTGTAACACACAATAGATACGAAGTTGTTTTACACAATACAAAAAAAATTGTTCAACATAGCAAAATCATTGACAAAAGAGATAAGAGATCGGTTTCAAAGACATGAGTTGCTTTAGGCCATGGGTGTTGTTAACCCTTTGTTTTGGGATTCTTGCAATGATTAGAAATATACACAAGAGTTGTTTATTAAATATAAAGACAACATTATTGAGCATTTCAATAAAAGTGTGGAAGTCAATGGTGTTGAAATAAAAGGTATACTCAACAAAGATATTTTAAGGAAACAATCATAGCATTTTGGAATAACAATGGTTCATCAAACATCAATTTTGAGTAATATCCATGAGACTGGTTCCATTGCACATTTGTGGCAAAAGTTGTATCCAAGTAGTATCTTACAAGATACGATTAGTGAATACTTTTGTTTATATGAATTATATTAAACAATTATTTTGGGATCTGTGGAAGATGAGAGGGTTTTTAGTGCACTATATTTTGTTAAATCTAAGCTCCGTAATAGACTGGACAAAAATCTAGAAAATTGTTTAAGAATTTGTGTCATCATATCAACTAGACAAATTTCCATATGACAAAGCATTAGCATACTGGAATTCAATTGTAGACATAAGGGGGGTATCACGAATACTATCGATAAGGAGGATAATGATGATTTTAGTGATCAAATTGTGGCTTTACATATTGATTCTAGATAAGTTAAAAAGTGTTCATTTTAGCTACCTGAATTCTGATTTTTCCAGTATTTCACAACAATGTAATATTTACTTTCTTTGTTATCAGATTTCACAATATTTGTTTCGAAATACGCTATGCTTAATATTTGTTTCACAATTTGAGAATTGTTCATTCCAGATTTCACAATGTTGTTTCACAAGTTGAGAATTGTTCATTCCAGATTTCACAATTGTTCATTCCAAATTTCACAATGTTGTTTCAGATGTACAAGATTTCAAAAATTTACTTTTTCATAAATTGTATGTTTTACATCACATATGCTTTTAAAAATTATATGTTTTATATCACATTATACTTTTAGAAATTGTACGTTTTATATCACATTGCGATTTTAAATATTGTATGTTTTATATCATAATATTTCAATTGCCTTGATAAATTATTGTCTTATATTTTATATCACAATATTGGTATTGTATTGTTAATGTATGAATTTTGATCAACAAAATATTCTTTTGTTGTTTGAATTGAAGATAGTAAATAATATTGGTGAATAATACTAGAAAAGCAACACAAAATTATAAATACAAACAACCATTGAATGATTGAAGACACAAATTTAGAAAATATAGTTTTTATTTATACAATTGGAAACATATTACATTGTACACAATTGTTGACTGTAGTCAAATTTAAAATATTTGTACATTGTACAATATATTCTTTTTTTTTTAAAGCAAAAAACCCTTGCGGGGCCGCCTTGGTCTAAGAGACCATGAACAGGGGGTTCTACACCGTCAAATTCACCCGGGGGTTGCACCCAGCCCTGCTCGCACCAACATTATCAATTGGATTTTGGATACTCAATTCAGCTTTTTGGTAGGGTGGAGATTCGAACCTGGGACCTCCCTTGGAGGATTTCCCTCTCCTCTCCAACTCACCTACAACACCTGGGTTACATTGTACAATATCTTATTTCAAGATAGCTGTGTCAGATTTGTTTACAACAGTCGCTTCTTTTCCTTTATCTTCTTGCTTGACACCTTGTTTCGACAATGCACCAACTCTGACTAGGTTTTCTTGACCTTTCATAGTACTCCCAAACAATGCACTTTCTTGCTGGTTTGGATCTTCGAGTATTGTTGGAAGTTTTTATTTTTCTTTCTAGTGTTGTAGTACAACGTTCGGATCTTCATGGAGCTTCTCCCTGATATATTTTCTCAAACGATTACTATCCACCACTTTTAATTGCATTTTTTTCTTCATTTCAATTCCATTTAGCAAAAATGTTTTTATCGCATTGATATTAACTTGCATGTTGTTAACTCACATTTTTAAGGTTTTAAAAATTTGATTGCAAAAAAGAAAATTAAAACATCATTCAAAATAGTTATATAAAAAAATATTACTTGTTTTAAAGAAAATTGAAATATGAAAAATAAAATGCAAAAGCAAATTGAAACATAAATAAACATTTTCTTACCTCGGTCACATCCCTAACAGACTCATCAAGTGCAACTATTTCCTTATCGAAATCTCATTGGTTATAAAAATTTTGGGCTTAAACATTAATATTCTCTAATCTACTGACAACAATATTTAAAACATCATCATCATACACAATTTCAGAATTTACCGTTCCTATTGTGGTCTGATTTAGCAGGTTGCTAAACTTTTCTAGTTCATACTGAACCAAAGAATAAATTTAATCTCTTTTTATGTAATTCTTATATCGAGCATTTATTTTATTTATTAGGATCTTGAATTGATATTTCCAATCCTTCATTTCTTTTAAATCTTGAAGCACAATCTATTTCATGGTTGCTTTCATCTTTTCAACCATTAAGACATTCTCATCAAAATTAACTATGTCGTCCTTAGTTTTAGGATGAATATCATTTCCTTCAGGAGCTAGGAATGATCAATGCTCAAGTGCAAGGACTTCCTGTTGTTGCGCTTCATCCAGTGGATCTTGAAGCACATTTGTTGTCTTAAAGCCTAAAATATTTCCTTGCAAAAGAAAAACATCATCAAGTTGGATATTATCCAATCCAACAGATGAAACATCTAGTGCCTGTGAAGAAGTGTGAAATGTAAAAGACGAGAACCCACGTCTGAAACTTTGTTTTGGCTGCGATCTCTATGAAAAAAGTTATTTTTCACCTCCAACCCACGCTTGGCCTCTCATCTATGTAGGTTGTGCTTGTTGTTGTTGTTGCGAACGCGGATGCTATAGTGGAACCTGTTGCTATTGTAGTGGAAATTGTTGATGCTATTGTGGAAACTGTCTGTGGTGGAAGTGGTGGTTGTGGTGGAAGTGGTGGCACTATATGGCCTCTCTTCTCGTAGTTTGTCATTAAAAGGCAACTAAAAATATAAAAAAGTTTTGTTAGCATTATTTTAAATATTAAATAGAAAAAAACTTAATTCAAAGTAAATACAGATTGTTTTACCTAAAGACGATGAAATCTGTTGAATTTGAACATCGATGGGGGTGGGTGTGGCCACACTAGATTCATCCTACACATTTTGTGCATACCTAGGCTAACACGATCCACCAGGTGAATGAGCTTGCCTCGAACATTTTGGTGACCTTTGTAATGATGATATTTTTGATCCAATGTCCTTAGAATCACCAGTTTGCTTTGGCCTATGACCCCTATTAGCAACATATTGTTTACTCTTTATTATGGCTACCCTACCCTACATTTAGATGAAAATAAAATTTTAAAAATGAAAATGTGCTAAAATATAAAATACTTTTTGATTGTCAAATATGGACTGATCACCTTCAATTCATATGTTATCAAGGCATTGGCTTGTAATGTTGAATGCACTACAATAGGAACAGGAGTATCTTGCAAATTATGAAATTTTTTAAAAATAAAGTGCTAAAATATAATTAATAGTACCCACAATGGGTTGAGTGTTGCTGGTTTACAATTGCACTGGATTCATCTCGGCCCTAATACGATTTGCAATATAGGTACACCAATCGAACCTCTCATGATGCTCACAATGAATAACATACAATAGTACCCAAAATAAAATTTTTGATCTTTCAAGAAGAATCAGTCTTGCTTGGAAGAACTCAATAATGGCCTTTAGAGTTGTATTCTTAATACTGGTGATTGTTAACCCTTTTTTTGACTTGGTGGCAAAAGCTGCAAAAAAATTAGATAAAAATTTACAAATTTAAATTTTTTAGCATTAACAGATTCTAAGACACAAGAATTATACCTGCCAAATCTTCTATGGCGAGTTGGTACGTTTTCTCGAGGTAGCCTTTCTCTTCTATAGAGAGCTGGAACTTCACTAAAACTGAAGGAAAATCATCGAAAGGAAGATTTATCAATCTCTTAATGTCTGCAACTATGATGGTGAACGACATATTTCTATTTCGTATTTTTATTTTGACAATGGCATTATCATGGTCATAATCGCCAATAATATGTTTTAAGAGGACTTTATCAGTTTTGAAATGTGGCATTAACACCAAGGTTGTTAAACCTACAAATTATAACCACGATAAGTTTATACTTGGGGTTATTAACAAATCTAAAATTAAAGTGCAATAAGGGTTCTTGAAGTTTGGAATAGGGGTGGAAGCAATGACCATTGCTAGAAGTTGGAAACTTGGAAACAAGCAAAACAAGAGAAATTAGTTACTCGATAACGGTTCGCTTTATTTGGGTGTAATCACAGAAACAAACTCGATAACTAATAATTGATGCCATTTTATAGACAGAATGGATGGAGTCAACACACGACAAAATTGTATTAGACATGCAGTATGGGTGACCGATTGTGTGACATGTGGCAGGTGGTCAACAATGATCATTTTTAGTATGCGAACCGTATTCTGCATCAGGCAAGGTACCAAACCATATTGTGCATTAGGCCCAATATCATACCATAAACTGCATCAAGCCCAATATCGGATCATAAATTACATGAGGCCTGACACTAGACCCTGTACCATAAATTGCATCTTACCCAACATCAGACCATATTCTACATAAGGCCTTATACTGAACCCTATATTGTATCAGGTTTGATATCGAACCCTATACTATAGCAGGCTCGATACTAAACCATATTTTGCATCAGGCCTGATATAAAACCATTTTCTACATCAGGCCACATTTTAGATCATATTATGCATCATACCGGACCCTTGGACCACTTTTTTGTATCAGGCCTAATACCGAATTATTTTCTGCATCAAGCCACATTTCAAACCATATTATGCATCATACCAGACCCTCAAACCTTATTATACATTAGAACTGGCCCCAAAAACTTATTATGCATTAAACCAGACCCCCAAACCTTATTATGCATCAGACCCGACCCTTTGGACCTTATTATGCATCAGACCAGATCTTCAAACCTTATTATGCATTAGATTGAACCCTCCAAACCTTATTATGCATCAGAATTGACCCCTGGACCTTAGTATGCATCAAAACATATCCATACCTTAGTATGCATCAAATCAAATCTAGACCTAGTTATACATCAGATCGGAACCAGATCACATTTTCCACCTGTTTCAGCCAAAACTGTCAAAGTTACCATTTTTTTTTTTTTTTCCAGAAACCAAGGTAATTCGCCATTTCCTTCAATGTGAGGTTGGTCAAGATTCACCATCATTTCGAAATGGATTTGCTATTTTTTACAAGTACATTTCGGGTCCGACCCCTTATGCATAACCCTGCTTCAAAGCAAAGTTCCTCATGCAATCCAAAACTCCTACCAAGATTTGAGAATTTGATTCTATGATTATCCTCCTATAATATTGTCTTATCACCTAGATATAAGAAGATTTAATAGCTAAGGTTTCTACTTCATTATTCATAGCCTTACCTAGGCCATGTAGTTCCCAATAGAGAACTATACCAACATGATTCTTGTAGACTAATCCAATTCTAACTCTACCCAAATTTCCTTTTGAAACTCCATCAATATTAATTTTAATCAAGCCTTTCAAGATTTTGAACCAACCGTTTTTGAGAGTTAAATCATAGAAGTGTTAATTGAAGGAAGCGATTTTCTAAGAGCAAAGTAATAAACTATTGTAAGTGATTAAGTTTTTCGTGTTTTTACATTGTAGTGAATTTAGGACCTCAGAGATAATAATGTGTCACAATAGCTTTCTACCAAGACCTAAAAAAATTAGTTCACCTAAGCATAGGTTGTGATGATTTTTAAAATTTATTAAGAATTTGGTGCTTTTTGCAAGTAGACGGTGTTTGACACAATGGTTGCTTCTTTGTAAGAAAAAATTGGGGTTGTTGTCATGTTTTTGGAAGATCAAGTTATTTGTAGAGAGAAGGGAAGAGAAGTCAACTCTCTTAATGCTTGAACACCTCAAAAATATCATAGACAACATCTATGTAGGGGTTAAGCCTCTCCAAGTTGCTAGTGCTCACTAACATAAGAGTAAACTTAGGCTTGAGATAAGGCTAATGTGACACTATGTTTATCATGGGAGCTATTTCTTTAAAAACTACATAAAAATTAGATAAATTTGGAATCTCTATACATATGTTGGTCAGTTGGGTGCTAAGGTTATCCATTCTACCTCCTCTTATAATATGCTTGTTGTTTTTGAATAGTCGATAGAAGTTCTCTAGTTTAAAGAGTGTCATGGTGCTATCAATAAACTTGCATTAATATTCAATGCCACATTTGTAAGAGGCCACATATGTCGGTCTATTCAAAAAAATAGTTCTTTAAGTGGTTTTGTATGTTTGCTTTATGGAAAATAAGAGTGGTTGTAATATTACCTTGGAGGATTTGGTCCTGATTGTTTATCCAGTTTGATATGATTGGATCCATAGTGTAGTGAGCTGAATTGAAATGATTTGTTTTGTGAGACTATGTAAAATATAGGTTGATGAGTTGTTGGTCAAATATCTGCCTAATCATACAAAACTGCGTTTGTGCGACCCTAGACACGGCCAACATTGAAAGACCGAAGGAAAGAGATGTCCCCCATGTCAATCTCCAGAGAGGGTTGGTTCCCTTACTAATTCTAAAATGGTTGAAGACTAAGGATGCAGGAAAGAAATCAAAAAATGCGTAAAGAAATGGGAAATATGGCCACAGGCCGACTGTGTAGGATGGGAATAGATTGATAGCAGGAATTCACACCAAGCTGAAAATAGCATGCAAATAGATGATCAAACAACAGAATTTCCGTACAACTTCGCACATGTAATCTTCAGATCAACACTCCAACACTCACTCTCTCACTTGCAATATTTAAATCCAACTTGCAGAATTTAAATCTAACAACAAATAATAAAGTTAACTGTGTAAAAGAAGTGCGTAATATAGAAGACCACAATACACCAAGTCATTTGCAAATCCAACTATTTTGAATTCACTATTACTGCAGAGAACTTGAAGTGTTTTCTCGCAGGAATATCTATTTTTTCCAACCCCTTACAATGCAATTTTTCTTAGTATTTATAGAGGTTTGCGCCTCTTTCATTGAATACATCAAATGAGTCATCATTTCTTGGAAATATTCTTTCGGTAGACATGATCCTGAAAACGGTTTGAGATGATAGCATTCAAGCACCGTAGCATTAAATTTGAGTCACCTCCATCTTCTTAGAAATCAAACACGAACTTCAACAATTTACTCCATATTCAATTTGCTTTGGAGAGGGAGTAAAACCTTCGAGAAGATGTTCTTGAAAATGACAAAAATGCTTCCACTTCGTCACCAACATTAAATTGCAACAGTTACCCGAAGAAAATATTCAACTGGAAAAATCAAGCTCTAAAATTGCCGAAGATGATGGCAATTAATAATTAAAATTTACCCCATTTAATTCTACTCATGCCTCTGGAGAAATTTAATCACATGTGCTAAAAAACAAACAACATTCACCTTCAAAATATCTTCGCCGCATCTATCATGACGTTCGCCCCTTTTACCTGAGTGTAAGGGTGAAAACCATTTAAAAATTGTCGTCGCCCAAACTTTATCTCTCCATGCCATTCACCTTTAAAAATAATGAACGGATCCATCGTGAATACTTTAAAGTGACCATGACGCATATTGAAATCATGTTCGCCCAAATGAGGGGCGAACACCCACTTAAGGGGCGAACACAATGTGTTCCTTTTATTCTCCTTTTTGTTTGGTGCATTCCTACTTTTGGGGCGCGTTCGCCTTTTCAATGGGCGAACGTGACGTTCGCCCCTCCAATGAGGCGAACGCATTTGCATTTTTCACTTAGCCGATTTTCTTTTGTCTCTTTGTTCAAAACCTTCAATTTCTTACTATCGCTTCGCCTCTGAAGTGAAATCATTTTTATCTTTTGATTGTTGTTGTGGATAATTTGACGAAGTGAATTCGAAGCGGATTTCCAAGTCACAATTTGGGGTTAATTTGTTTATTTTCAGAATGAAAAATTACATAAAAACTGAAATGACTGCAATGTTTTTAAACATTCTGAGCAAAATGTGAAATCATGAATTTTTTACATTACAATCAATGATTTATTTAAAACCAATGTGGCATGGTGCAAAACTGCCAATATTTTTGGCGGCTCTCGGGGTATCCAGCTCGCATGGATGCAAGCGATCCCAGGCCTTAATCCATTGGGCGATTTTGAGTCTTCTTCCCAACCTCCTTGGATGATGCTTTTGATGTAGATGCTTGATGATGCTCCTCCTCTTCATTTGCTTTCTCAGCGGCTTCTGCTTCCTTTTCTGCCTCTGCTTGTTCTTTGAGGGCCTCAGAAGTAACCTCATAAACTGCAACCACGGAATCCCATGCCTGTGTGGTAAACAAAGGAGTGCTCAGGGACTCATATACGAAGCACAAATTTTGAATATCTTCCAAACTCAGGCGCCTTGCTCGTTGGGCTAACTCAAAAAGTGAAAGCTCCATACGAGTATACTTCTGCATGAACGGTAAGACCTGAACATCTGTGATTGGCTCTTCCCACGCATCAATCTCCGAAGAATCTTCCATGAACTACTTCCATGCTGCTTCCAATTGTGCTTGTGGAAGAGGTTCACCCTGTTCATCAATAAATTCTGGAAAACCCATGTCACGTAGAGCGTTAAGATGAGTCATTGAAATAGTATGTTCCCGCTCTATAACATTGAGAATTTTTTGACCTTCTCGCATTAGATCCATCTGCTGAAAATAACTGCGCAGTGTGACTTTTGCAGCTGACCAGGAATGATCCATTGTGCTCAAAGGTTTCACATACATGGTGGAATTCGCCAAGGCCTGTATTTTTACTGCCATCTCCAGATGTGGCGACAATAACTCCTCCGTGTTATCAATTATTTGTTGTCCCATTTGTATGTGTAGATGAGCCACCCATAGATAGTGCAACACTTGAACTGCTTCAGGAGCTAGTTTCTCACAACTGTGTGCGGAGCGAAGGCGCATTTCCTTGATGTTATTACGAGAAAAACCTGTAGCCTACGCAACTTTCTCTGCCAACTGACTCTGGACAGCTTCAAGCGTCTGGCGAAGATTGTGCATCTCAATGCATGCTACATCTCTCTCTTTCAGGTGCACTCCAACCTGTCGCTTCAAATGCTCATTTTTTGTAGCAGTTTTTTCCTCTTGTGCTTTACTTTTAGCCAAGGCGGTCTCGAGTTCAATGATCCTATCGGCCTGATCAAAGTATTTTTGTTTGTAATGCTCACCATGCAGGTAAACTGAACTCATGTCCACTTGAATATTGCCCATATTTTCCACAGGATCAATCTTCGTGAGGTCTTCAGTGATGGTCTCAGAAATAAGTTCATCTGGCAACAATTCTCCTTGCAGTTTCTGAACCAATGGAGTAATCTTGGTGATATGAGCCTCCATTGTAACAGGATCAAAAGCGACCCTCTTTAGAGGACGTGTTGGTTCGAGAGCTTCCTTTCACTGCCTGCTTTTCAACCATTGGGATGAACTCAAATGTGCTCGGTTGATTTTCTCTACATCTGACTGCTTGGATGCCACCTGAATGTTAGGCAAAGATTGTAATTCCAAAAATGGGGTGAAGGGAATGAGGGCTTCAGAGCGGTTAGGCTATGAAACTGACGTGGTGGTTAGAAGTGGTGGAATAGAAATGGTGGAATGGATGGGTAAACTGGTTTTAACAGTAGTTACGCTCACCCAAGAAGGAGTTTGCGTACTTACAACTTTGGTAGAAATGGTAGAAGTGATAGATGGGGATGAACGCAAAAATGGATTCGGTCCTGACGCATATGAACTAAAAGAAAGGGAGGACGAAGAAAAGGGAACAGAAGGAGCAGTAGTGACTTCGGGAACGATGGATGAAGAAAGTGGAAGGGATATGGAGGGCATACTGAAGGGTGGAGAAACGGACACAGAAACTAACGGAAGTGAAACTGACATAGTCACTACTTGCTCCAAAAGAGAAGAAGAAGAAGGGAGAGAAGACGTACCTTCGGGCGCAAGCACCGTGTGATGTGGTGATAGAAAGGGCTACGCAAAATCCTCCTCTTGTTGCTCCAGTGCTACCTCTGTTGGAACCTCAGTCACCATGGGAGCACTAACAACTATCGCCGAAATGACAGAAGTTACAGCAGTCATATTAACTGCAACATCACCTAAAGAAATAGTGATGGCACCAGTCCTTGGTTTCTTAGCCACCTTGGGAAATAGTGGCACCTATTGTACATCATACTTTTTTGGCTTTGGTACTTCCTCTATCTTTTGCTTTGCCCATTGAGATCTTCGTTGAAACGCATATTGTGGTTCCTCTTCCTCAGGAGTTTCTTCTATGATCAACGGATGGTGTTCTTCTATCTCGCTTTCACCACTTTTTGACTATTGAAAACTGTATGGCAAAATATTGGTGAAAGCAACTAGCTAGTATGAATCCACATATTTATCATAAACCGTTGAAAAGGCATCATCAAGTTTGAGCCCGTAAGCAGTTGTAGGTTTTCCATGGTGAACTCTCATTATCCACCAATTCATTATCTTCTCTTCAGACCATTCGGGCTTACTAGCTTTTACTTGGTCAAACAAACCCGACGGAGGAGTTTGAGACTTGTACTCTACTTCCTGCTCATAGCAGTCATGCCAAGGGGGAAGTGTAGCCATTTTCTCAATATGCTAGTTCATGTCCGGCCCATTAAAATTGTTTCGATTACGCTCAATGTCCGATCGAGGACAACAATGAAATGATTTCATTTTGACAAAGTCTTTAAACTTATCTAAAGGATCATACCTCCACCGTTGTGGTAACTCAATCAGCCCCAGATCCTGCAATGCAATGGTAAGAAGACGATTCTGTCCAACTTGACTTACTGTTATGCCACCAAACTGAAATGACATATTGCATGTAGTCTTGCTTCCACGCCCAACTCCATATATGTCATTCACGTAATCTGACTGGTGCACTACTTCCATAGCAAAAACATGCTCTGTAGCAAAATATGGCAGTAGGAACGACTTACCCATGAAACCAAAAATTCTCACTACCACGCCTTGGGTAAGCAGAAAAATGTCACCCTTTTCTTGAGTAACCATTATATCTTTCAATTCTCGTGGCACTCTTTCACAGGTACCGCAAAGCAACTCAATTGTCGGTCCCAGAAATAAACTATTAAAGCTATAACAAGATTCTTTTTTCAATAAAACAGAAGTCCACTGGTAAACCGGTAAAGGCTCATCCTTTTCATTTGTAGTCGAAACAACAATAAAAGGAAAACGACACTGCAGTTGGAAGAAGAAAAACCATACCAAAAATGAAGTATGCTTGAAAGATTTATCTGCTCCAGTCTGCAAGCTCTCCAGCTACGAATTTAATCTCCATGAAATATAATCAGCCCAATCAAAGAAAATTGGATTGGTGCCCTGTTTCATGGCTGAAGGAGAATAAAATTCTACATGACAAATGCATTGTGCCACAACCGCTTGCCATTTGTGAACTATATCATCTGAGGGCAAACCCACAACCCATGCTAGCATGGAATAAATATCCAAGCTTTTAAAATCTTTCAGTGGTCTAGGCAGGTTCGGAAGTTGTCCCATTGGTGGATCTTTAATCAATCGAGTCTCCATAAAATGACGCATGGCCACAGTGGAGACATATTTGTCTTCTTGCTCATCAATATGCAACTTCTTATGGACTCCATAGTTGGGAGGCCGTAACCCACAGGCAAAAGCTTCTCGGACTTCATCGGGAGTAATGGTAAAAAGAATTTCCCTCTTCGCATTCCTGACAACCCTGGTTGAAGGATCATAATATCTAGCAACAAGCAACACAAGCTCGGGACAAGGATGTACTGGAGGGCATAAATACCAAAAAAGCAGTGAGTGATAAGGTACTGTTAACCAACTTCCCGATGTCAATCCCTGCTGCACTGCAAATTCGACATTTTGCCGTAATTTTTCTACTCCTTTGTGAGTGATGACGCAGTCACTGATTCCAGCCATCGAATCTTCATACGGGTCCAAATCAACATAATCATTTTTTCGAGCCTTCTTGGACCTCGTAGTCGTTTCTCTTCTTTTTGACTTCTTCGGATCTGAAGATTCTGAAACTTCTTGAGGCTCCTTGCCACGCCTTCCCATTTTTATTAAAAAAACTTCGAGCAAATTTCCCGCACACTTTCTGAGCACTTCTGCAATAATCCCTTGAAACACACGGTAGCAGGAAAAATTAAGAAGAATAACTGCAAGGGTTACCTTGTCTTGTTTAAATAGACCCCTTTTCGACCGCCACAATAAATACTGAGTTACTTGGTCGGCTTCAAAAAAACGTCTTCCTTGGTCGCATAACTGTGTTGTAGACCGTGCCCTGACTATAGAAGCTTGATTTGAAAAAATAAATTGGCCCCTTGAACCAATTAAATGCTCCTTGTGCTTCCCCGAGAAAGAAAACTTCCCCTTGTCTGCATGCTTTCCAATAAATGCCACGTCTTGAAAGGGGCAATATGTCCGCACTAAATCTCGGAAATCAAAAGGAATGTTTGCTTACTTAAATCTGCTTCTCCTTCAGAACGCTTCCGATCTGCTTTGATAAAACTGGGGTGAAGGCTCTCCTTTTAAAGACTTTGATCCTTTGCCCTTTTTTTCTTTTTCCTTCATAAAAACAGTTTTTTTTTTTTTTTTATTGCTTTAAAAACTGTATTTTTATCTTTTATCGTTTTTTATTTCTTTTTTTATTATTATATTTTTAATTTTAATTTTTTTTTTTAATTTATTATTTTATTTTTTTTTTAATTATAGACGTTCCCCCTCCATGGGCGAACCGTATTTTTTTTTTTTTTAATTTTATTTATTTATTTAATTTTAATTTTTTAAAATAATGTTTGCTCCTTCTTTTTTTAAAGGATAAACTTTTTTATTTTTTAAAGTTTTTTTTTTATATATTTAAATATTACGAGACGTTTGCCCGAATGAAGGGGCGAACATGACGCTCGCCCCTCCATTGGAACGAACGTCCATAGTTTTTTTTTTTAATTTAATTTTAATTTATTTTTTTTTTATTTTTTTTATTTGTTCGCCCATGGTGGGCGAACGTGCAACGTTTTTTTTTTTTTTTTAATTTTAATAATTTTTTTTTTTTATATGTTTGCCCATGGTTGGGGGCGAACGTTACGTTCATCTCTACCATGAAGTGAAAAAAAAAATCTCTTTATTTTTTATTGTTGTAAATTCGCCCAAGGAAATGGGTGAATTTTTTTTTTTGAAATGAATAAACTTAACAACGAATATGTACATATTTACAAAGGTACCTCATTACGATTTCGTCATTGGATATAAGTCTTTAAATGAAGGTCGTTCACCGGAATTGGAAGCTCCCAACCCTCCATATCTTGCAGATGGTAAGCGTTGGCGGAATTCACAACCGAGATTTGGAAAGGACCCTCCCAAATAGCATCGAACTTGTGATGCTCTCCGGGCTTGGCCTTCTTTGCATTCCACTTGAGGACCAAATCTCCGACTTGAAAACTGCGTTCGGTCGACTTCTTTCCGAACCATTTCTGCATCTCCTTGTTATGTTCGAAAAACTCCTGGTAGGACCTTTCTCTATCCTCTTCCAACTGAATCAACTGTGCTAATCGTGCACTCAAGGGATCAAACTCTTCATCTTCTTCCTAAAATAGTTGCAATGTCTAAAGGACCGAAAGCTCAATATGAGCAGGCATAACTGCTTCTTTCCCATACACCAAGGCATACGACGAAGTTTTAATGGACTTTTTAACTGAAATGCGATCTGCCCAAAGTGCTTGATTCAACAACAAATGCCAGCTCCGTTTGTTGTCTCCTAGTGTCCTTTTCAGAATTCGCAGCAAATTCTTATTAGTAGATTCGGCCAAGCCATTCCCTTGCGGATAGTAATTGGACGAAGTCTTGAGATAAATCTCGTATTTGCTAGCGAACTCAGTAATCTTGGCCCCAATAAATGGAGTTCCATTATCTGTTATAATTGAGTCCGGGACACCGAAGCGAGTGATGATTCCCTCCAGGAAAGAGATTACAGTTGCTTGATCCGCTTTCTTAGTAGGAATGGCCTCCGCCCATCGGGTAAAGTAATCAGTTGCCATCAAAATGTACTTATGTTCTACAGAAGAATGCGGGTCAATAACTCCCACAAAATCAAGACCCCACTGCTGAAAAGGAGCTTCTACTTGAATCGGGCGAAGAGGCAATGCCCCTTTCTTGATTCTGCCAACATATCGTTGACAACTATCGCAGTGTGTACTTAGCTTATGTGCATCGGCAAACAGAGTAGGCCAAAAGTAGCCTGCTCGAATGATTTTTAAGGCCATAGGCCTTCCCGCGTAATGACCTCCCGATAGTCCAAAATGAAATTCCTCTAAAATTTTTCTTTTTCGGAGTCCCTCACACACCTGAGAAGAACTCCATCAATGTTCTTGTGAAATAACCCCTCGGGCAACAGAGTATATCTGAGAGCTTGCAACCTGAATCTCCGACGTTGCGAAGCATCAAGGCGAGATGGACATCTGCCTGAGATAAAATAATCAATTATCTCTTCAGTCCAATCAAGATCGTTGGCAGTATGATTTGTGCAAATGCTTTCGCCCAGGTTGTTCTCATGCACCACATCAAATGATTCGGAGGCCGCACTTTTGGCTAGCTCCTGGCATAGAGCTCTCCCATGAACCAACTTCGTTGGTCGGATCTCCACATCATATTCTTGAATTTTCGTGACCCAACCTGCTCTCTTATCTCCTAATTCTCCTTGGAGAATAAAATTTTGTACATCAGGGTGTATGACATACACAATCGTTTTGCTCTGAGAAACAAAGTGTCAAAATTTCTTCAATGCTTTCATTACTGCATATACTTGTTTCTCAATAAAATTATATTTCTCTTGATGAGGAGCAATAACCTGACTCAAGAAAGCAATTGGCTTCTCATCTCCATCCTCTTGTCATTGTGTCAAAACTACAACATAACTCTCCTGTTCGCCTACGACATAGAGAATGAAATCTTTAGAATAATCAGGATTAATCAATACCGGAGCTTGAGTAATCCTCTCCTTGATTTCCTTAAAATCCTGTCTCCTTGTCTCAGTCCATTTAAACTCAGCATTTTTCTTCAAAAGCTCAGTCATGGGTTTCACCACCTGAGCGAAATCAGAAATAAATTTACGGATGAAATTAATTTGGCCAAAGAAAGATTGCAAATATTTTTTATTAGCAGGCAATGGTAACTTCATTAGAGCTTCCGCTCTTGCAGGATCGATTGACAATCCTTCTTGTGAGATCACATGGCCCAACAACTTCCCTTCCTTGACAACAAAAATTGACTTCTTCGGATTAATAGAAATCTCGAACTCACGACACTTCTCAAATACCTGCCTTAGATGAGCAATGTGGTCTTCTCTGCGATGTGAAAACACAGTCATATCATCAAGATATATCACAATAATCCTATTCAATAACTCACCAAAAGCGATGTCCATGGCCCTCTGAAAAGTAGCACCGATGTTTGACAGTCCAAATGGCATCCGCTGGTAGGCAAAAGTTCCCCACTTAGTGGTGAATGTTGTTTTATATTGATCCTCATCTTTCACCCAAATTTGATTATACCCAGAGAAACCATCAAGCAATGAGAATCTCTGAGCGCCAGCTACTACATGAAGGATTTGATCGATCTGCGGTAGAGGGTAATGGTCCTTAAGTGATGCCTGGTTCAGGTTGTGAAAATCTACACACAACCGAATGTCACCGTTCTTTTTCCATACTGGGACCAGGTTAGCCACCCATGTTGAATGCTTGATTGGATAGATTATCTTGGCCTCCAACATCTTCAACAGTTCGACTTTCATGAGGACTTCAATCTTGGGATTGACAGGTCGTTGTTTCTGATGAAAAGGTTTTACCCCTTCCTGGAGTTCTATAGTATGTTGGATCACATTCTTATTGTAACCCCTCAAATCATGGTAGCTCCAGGCAACAATATCTGGATACTCGTAACACAATTTCTTGATATCTTCCAGTTCTTCTAGGGTGCCATCTATTCCAACCTTGATGATTTTCTCAAGCTCCAAATGCAATTCTTTATACTCCTTTGCATCTACTTTGATCCTGTGCTTCTCAACCCGATCACTCTGGTCGAACAGACTTTCAAGTGTAATCAGTCCCCTAGGGATGTGATTATTTTTTAGTTGAATCATCCCTTCTCTCTCTTCTTCGACAAGAACTCTATCATCAGCACTTGCAGTTTCTTTAAGTAGGAAGTTGACTATCTGCTCATCATTGTCAAACACTTGCCAATGGATATTTTTTTAGGAACTGAGGGTCTATAAATTACCCTAACTATCTTAGGCTTTCTAACTACTTGCTCCACAGGAGAGTAGTTAGCACCAAGAGAGGCCAGAATATCTGCATGTTTATTTAGCTCTCTCAAAATCGCTTGAACATTTAAAGCAGTGAAAGACTCAAACAAGTCCCACACTCTATTGCGGTAGGCCTTCAAGTAGTGTTGCTTTGACACACACTTGTTAGTGATCTGATTAATTATGAGTTCAGAGTCACCAAAAATCTACAACTGCTTGATGCCCAACTTTTCAACCTTCTTCAATCCAAGGCATAGTGCCTCATATTCAGCTGCGTTATTTGTGCAACCCCAAGTTAACCTGTAAGAATAGGTTTTTTGCAACCCTTCGGGAGAGATCAACACAACGTCGACTCCTACACCATTCTTGCACCTAGCGCCATCAAAATACATTCTCCATAACTGATCTGCAATAGGATTGGGAGAATCAGGAACCTTCTCTTCAATTTGCTCTGGCTTAGTTATAGTATAGCAACCAATGTCCGTTCCAACCATCGCATTGAAATCCATGAGTGAAAACTCATCCTCGAGGTGAAGCTCACCCAATGCCTCCTCCATTAAATCAACCTCTTCTATCTCCTCAGTCAACATGTTAACTGCTCCTGGAGATTCTTCTTCCTCTAGCTTCTCAATGTGAAAAGGTGAGGGCTTCTCATTATGAATGTGAATCCTCTTTCCCTTGAATGGTATCTCTAAATACGAGTAGTCTAAGGAAAGATATCCTCCCAACTTAGCTATGAACTCCCTTGAGAGGCACATGCTAAAGTATGGTTCCAGGTCAACCACTACCACTTCCTGGATGACTGTAATTTATGGCATACTATGGAGGACAATGGGAATATCCTTAATTACTCCCACCGTCTTGATCGGAGTTCCATCCAGCTGCAACACTCCTGGGCTACTCCTTGTATATTCCATCCCCATCACTTCGCATACTGCCTTTGGCATGATAGTAGTTGCAGCTCCAGAGTCGATCATACAATTGTGTACAATCCACCCTTCCATTCTGAGTGATAAATAAAATGGGGAGGTCTATTTTTTCCCATAGCTAAAGTTGGAAGCGTTTGCGCCAAGACTATTTGAGAAGGATTTTTCTTTTGATCTTTAGCAGTCTTCAAAGATTCTTGCAGCAGGTCAACCTGTCCTGGCAATTGAAGTGCATCATACAAACTTACTTTTGCAGGAATCTTTTTCATCTCTTCCATAATATTATAATTCAAAATAGTCAGAGCCTTCTCTTCTACAACCCGCTCATACTTGTCTCGGTATTGTTGGGTAGCTTCCACCCTTTGTCGCTTGGTCAAATATGGGTACTTGAGTCACTCTTTGGCTTGTTCTCTCATTTCATCTTGTGTTTGAGTAGTTGTCACAGGTTGTGAGGAAGATGCTCTCATTTGTGTCCTTCCCTGAGTTTGCTTAGGCATCAAATCTTTCAACTTGATGGAATCTTGCTCTTTAGCTACCCCTATAGGCACTTTTGCTAGAGGTTGTTGTTTTTCATCCTGCACCTTTGGTTCCACTGGCACCTTTAAGGGTTCAAGCTCAGCAGGATCTACTATTACTGGTTTCTTTCCAGACCGTGTGAGAACCGAAACTTGCTCTACAGACGACATCATGAAATTGTGACTGGCTTCCCTAATCATATTGACTTGTCCTCCAGTCGAACTCTCTGCTAGCATTTGTACATAATTCATATGCACCATGCATGTTTCTTCTCCATGAGGATCATTGCATGTTGAGCACCAATACACCCTTTATGTTGTGCTAATTTCTTCATTTGCTTGCATCGTTGTGCTCTTTTCAGGGCCTCTACTAGTAGATGCTTGCTCTCGAGTGATCGATGGAGTTTGGAATCTTCATGATCAGAATTCAGCCTCGCTTGCTTCTTCCTTACTGTTGTAAGTTCATTTGATATCGTCCTTAAGGCTACGTTATTATATTTCACCTCTTGCAACAACACCATGAAAGGATCAGGATTAGAAGATGCGGGGGTGCAGGTAGAGGCAAAGGTGTTGGAGGCACGGGCAATGGTAATGGAACTGGTGGTGCTGGCAGCGCAGGAGCGGGAATAGAAGCGGGCAATTGTGGAAGTGACTGATTAGGTAGTTGTGGGAAGCTTGGAGTCATATGTCATGGAGCAAGAATAGGTGCAATCTGAGGCTGACCCGAGCTCCATGAGGGAACTAGGTACATGGAAGGCATAGGCTACGAAAATGAACTAGAATATAAATATTGTGGAAGATCAAGAACAATGGGCATAGTCATCTTTGGGGGAAGTCTACCTACAATAATCAGATCAGATTCGGCCTTCTGTGCCTACGTATATAGGTCTGGGAATGTAGTCACATTGGCTTGACGCATGACCATACCGATTTTGGTGTTAAATACCCTGAGATAGTAGAAAGTAGCTTGCTCATGTGTGGGTCGTAGACCGTCGGGAACTCTTTGCCAGCTTCGGGTGAATCTGACATTAAAATCGACTATCTCCTCTTGTGGGTGTCTTTGAATCATTGTGAACTAGTGCAACAAGGAGTATGGATCAGCTTGTTCATGGAAATTCTTAATCAACAACTCCGCTAACTGATCCCATGATGTAATAGTACCTGGTTGTAGTGATCGGTACCAATATAGCAATTTCCCTCTCAACGACAATACCAGTAATTTTATCATCACATCTTCATCTATTATATCATGGATGGTCGCCAATGAAGCTACATCTTGGATATGCTCATACGCAATTTTTCCAGTACCATCATAGGTCGGCAAAGCCTTCAAAGCAGCTTGGGGCACTGGATTTTGTGCTTGTAAGTTCAAAGCCCCTGAGCTATTCCATGTTGGGAACTGCCTGGGTGGTGGATTCTGAGCCATGTGGACTGGTATATGAGGTGGAGCTCGAGGAATACCAGCAGTCATGTGGGGCAGAGGTTGAGGAAGACTAGTGGCAGTACTACCTGGGCTTGTGGGAGCAGAAAATACACCAACTAGTCGTGATGATGTGATAGATGGTATATGGGATATATGAGGTAATGAAGATGTACGATGAAAAGTGGCTAATTGAGGATGTTCCCCTAGCCTTTGGATATCAAGTTCGTAGAACTCAATTTGGTGATCTAGATTTTTGGCCTTCGATCTTGTATTCATGAGACACAACTTTCGTTGTACTC
Organism: Wollemia nobilis; assembly: GCA_028583015.1. Classification (NCBI taxonomy): domain Eukaryota; kingdom Viridiplantae; phylum Streptophyta; class Pinopsida; order Araucariales; family Araucariaceae; genus Wollemia; species Wollemia nobilis. Next base: position 5,437,453 of record JAQPPZ010017083.1, read on the forward strand.
ACGTGTGGAGATTTTTGAGTATAATCGAGTCGCCAGATGTTCTAATTCTACAACACGAAGGCAAACATCAAACCTTAACATTGTTTAAAGTGGAACTTTTGAAGTCCCAAAAATGTTTGGCACTGGTGGGTTTGTCAACTTGGGATAATACTTGTTCCACCGACTATGGATCTTACTGGGACAAAAACTGCCTGTCCCACTGGGCGTGCCAAAAACTGTTGGTCAAATATCTGCCTAATCATACAAAACTGCGTTTGTGCACCCTAGACATGACCAACATTGAAATACCGAAGGAAAGAGATGTCCCCCGTGTCAATCTCCAGAGAGGGCTGGTTCCCTTACTAATTCTAAAATGGTTGAAGACTAAGGATGCAGGAAAGAAATCGAAAAATGCGTAAAGAAATGGGAAATATGGCCACAGGTCGATTGTGTAGGATGGGAATAGATTGATAGCAGGAATTCACACCAAGCTGAAAATAGCATGCAAATAGATGATCAAACAACAGAATTTCCGTACAACTTCGCACATGTAATCTTCAGATCAACACTCCAACACTCACTCTCTCACTTGCAATATTTAAATCCAACTTGCAGAATTTAAATCTAACAACAAATAATAAAGTTAACTATGTAAAAGAAGTGCGTAATATAGAAGACCACAATACACCAAGTCATTTGCAAATCCAACTATTTTGAATTCACTATTACTGCAGAGAACTTGAAGTGTTTTCTCGCAGGAATATCTATTTTTTCCAACCCCTTACAATGCAATTTTTCTTAGTATTTATAGAGGTTTGCGCCTCTTTCATTGAATACATCAAATGAGTCATCATTTCTTGGAAATCTTCTTTCGGTAGACACGATCTCTGAAAATGGTTTGAGATGATAGCATTCGAGCACCGTAGCATTAAATTTGAGTCACCTCCATCTTCTTAGAAATCAAACACGAGCTTCAACAATTTACTCCATATTCAATTTGCTTTGGAGAGGGAGTAAAACCTTCGAGAAGATGTTCTTGAAAATGACAAAAATGCTTCCACTTCATCACCAACATTAAATTGCAGCAGTTACCCGAAGAAAATATTCAACTAGAAAAATCAAGCTCTAAAATTGCCGAAGATGATGGCAATTAATAATTAAAATTTACCCCATTTAATTCTACTCATGCCTCTGGAGAAATTTAATCACATGTGCTAAAAAACAAACAACATTCACCTTCAAAATATCTTCGCCGCATCTATCATGACGTTCGCCCCTTTTACCTGAGTGTAAGGGTGAAAACCATTTAAAAATTGTCATCGCCCAAACTTTATCTCTCCATGCCATTCACCTTTAAAAATAATGAACGGATCCATCGTGAATACTTTAAAGCGACCATGACGCATATTGAAATCATGTTCGCCCAAATGAGGGGCGAACACCCACTTAAGGGGCGAACACAATGTGTTCCTTTTATTCTCCTTTTTGTTTGGTGCATTCCTACTTTTGGGGCGCGTTCACCTTTTCAATGGGCGAACGTGACGTTCGCCCCTCCAATGAGGCGAACGCATTTGCATTTTTCACTTAGCCGATTTTCTTTTGTCTCAAAGCCTTCAATTTCTTACTGTCGCTTCGCCTCTGAAGTGAAATCATTTTTATCTTTTGATTGCTGCTGTGGATAATTTGACGAAGTGAATTCGAAGCGGATTTCCAAGTCACAATTTGGGGTTAATTTGTTTATTTTTAGAATGAAAAATTACATAAAAACTGAAATGACTGCAATGTTTTTAAACATTCTGAGCAAAATGTGAAATCATGAATTTTTTACATTACAATCAATGATTTATTTAAAACCAATGTGGCATGGTGCAAAACCGCCAACATGAGCTTTGTTTTTTATGTTTGTGGTAATTGAGTAATTTTGGCAACTCTTTGTGAGACATGTAATTGTTATTCTTCTTCTATGCAAATTAGAAGGCATATTTTAAGGGACCATAGGTAAACACTTTTGGTTCTCTTCTTACTTGAGATAGTATATCCAAGGAGACATGGTCAATTATTTAAAAATATCAAATCATAACAATATGTCATGAATATGTGAGTTAAATGAGGATGTAATTATTGACACATTTTTGTCACATTATACAAGGGGTAGAAGAATAGTAGAATTTTGTATAATATTTCCTTGTTGAAAGTTTTTCTTTTATTTTAAGTTGCAGCAATTTTGACTCTCCCTATCGCCCCTTTTATAAAATGAAGAAGAAAGAGCTTTGCTACCAAATAGGCCAAGGAAAATAGCTTCACCGAAAGAAAAGGAGGAGAATGTGAAAAGAGCTTCGGGCCCGAAGCACTTCAAATCACCACTTCGGGCGAAAACCTTGTGAAGTAATTTCACCGAAGAAAATACAAAGATAACGCTTCACACCCGAAGCATTTTCAGCAGCCGCTTCGGGCGGAAGTTTTGCGAAGCAGCATCCAAACGACTTCGCCGAAGGAGGAGAGCATAATCCAAATCAACTAAGGTAAGGAAACTACTTCGGGTTCAAAGTATTTCTGACACCTACTTCGGCCAGTTTTCACCCGAAGCAGTGGTGCCCGAAGCAAAATGGCAATGTTTCAAAAATAGAGAAGTGCTTCGGGAGGATATTCCCCGAACCGCAGTTTTAAGAAAGAATCGGGCCGAAACATTTTCCAGCCGAAGCAGTTTCGCCAGCAAAGGACAAAGAGCCCCATTTCAAAGATGGAATCCGCTCGGCACTCGACATCCCCGAAGTAGTTTCTACGAAGTATTATTTTACGAAGAACAAATCAAAGAGAATCTACTTCGGCCCAAGGCTTTGGCGAGGCGGATATGTAGCGAAGCACTTTTTGGGCCCATGTTCCAAGGCGGGCAACTTCCCAAGGTGATCGAAGGCCCCTTATAAGTACCCCCTTTCTTGCCCGATAAGTCCACTGACCATTCTTGGCAAACGAAAGGGACGTAACAGTCCTTGAAGTAAAACTCGGTGGGCGTAACGATCACTCAAGCACAGCATCTAGAAGTCAAGGACACTCGGGCGACGCATTAAATGAATGTTTCCATGGTTGACCCGGTCACAGTTGCCAGTTTCGACAACCGATTTGAAAACTCAATCGCAGTAGCCGCAAGGAGCCGATTTCTCAGAGCCCGAGGGTGTACTCCACCATTTTTGTAATAATGGCTTAGAGGGTCGGGTCCTCTATAAAAACCCAGGCATGTAATGTAAAAGGGGGGGAACTTTCTGCTAGAAAGCTGCTGTAACTTGATATCCTGCGTTTAATACTAAAGATCTTTTGTGCTCTATTTCTCTCTTTTATGCTGCATTCTGTGCTTAATTATTTTGGCTTTTCTCATTCGCATACTGAGACTCTGAATCCTGAATCCGGTGTGCGATCGGGGATCGAACCCCTAAAATTTGCCCTGAAGGATACATAGGAGAGGAAAAATGCCTTGTCGCCTCCCTTTATGCTGCCTGGTGGATCGAGGTTTCTGTTATTCCCTTATCTCGATCGCTGTTACTCTGAATCCTAAATTCCAACGAGAAGAGAAAGGAGAACCCTGCGAACCTGTCCAGAGGATACATAGGAAGTTCGACATTTCATTTCTTTCGTGTTATTCTTGGTATTTCTTGCTGCTATTCAAGTTGTTAGCGAGTAATCGTGCTTCCTGTTCTCTCCCACCTTAAATCATCATCTTCTAACCCTTACTCTTTTTATTTCTTTCTCTAACCCTTACCCTTTTTATTTCTTTTCCTAACCCTTACTCCGTTTATTTCTTTCCTGCACTCTTGTCTCAAACCCCAAAAGTAGATTAGTATAGGAGCCGGCATTTCTCCGAAGATTGGCACGAGGGGCATCTCTTCCCCTCGGCCTTTCAACGTTGGTCACAGGTCCAGGGCACGCAAACCCATCGAAAGTCCTTTTCTGTGCGGATTTGATGACCAACAATTTTTGGCACGCCCGGTGGGACACAAGGTCCCATATTTGAGAAAATTTCTAGGCCGTCTTCATCGGAGCTAGTAGTCCTAACAAGTTCTCAGTGAGATCCGATCAGTCTCATCTTCTGAGTAGTAGTGAGAATCGATGCTCTCATTACTAAAAGACTCTTAGCATCTGGCAACTTTGTTTTACCCAAAGATCTCTAAAGTCGTGAAGACCAGTGCCTAAACCTGGTTTTCGTAACCAGGACTTCCCGTGTCTTAAGAAGGTCCGAGTTCGGTGAATCTCTGACCTGTCTTCATCCGATAAAATCACCTGACGACTCAATCGAGCTGAAGATCCAGATTTCCTGATCGTAGGCGTCTTTCAAATCTGAAAGAAGATATCCTGAAGGAATCAAGGTTCGGTGAACAGCCTTGACCTCACAGGAAAAGAAATAATGTTCACCTGGTGACTCCGACTCAGCGATGATAATCGTGATATCTCTAGACTACTGCTATAATGGCGGGGGTAAGCTTTCCTAGCTAGGATGACCGAGGCCCCTTGAACCTCCAAAGCTACCACAAGATTCTCGACATCGCCTTGAAGGCATTGACAACATATGATGGCACCATGGGAATGGCCCGAGAGCACCTTGAAGCTATTACCGCTTTAGCGTTCATCTATGACATAATCCATGAAGATGTCATGGTCAGACTTCTAGTCCTATCTCTGGAAGGAAGGGCGCTGCAGTGGTACAGACTGCTCGGGCCTAAGAGCATCTGCTCATGGGACGACTTGGTGGGAGCACTATTTGAGACATTTGAAGGCTCTCAGGATCCCTTCCAGCTTTTGACGCACCTCTCCACCATCAAGAGAGCATCTTTGGAGAGCGTCACGGACTTCAATGTTTGATTTTGCAGAACCTAGAAGAGGGTTCCAGGGGAGATCCAACCGACGTCCGCCCAAGCCCACCTCTACTATGTTTGAGCTTTTCACCCGAATATAGGCCTCCTCTTGCTACGATCTGGTGAACAAAGATTCCCTCAGATAATTAAAGAAGCAGTACGCGCAAAACAATTTCTATTGGGAAAGTGGTAGTGGGGAGAAGCCCCATCACTTTCTCCGATAGCTGCTGCTCTTGTCTATCCAACGAAGTATTCTTCATCGCAGACTCCTCATACTGAGCAGAATCCTGAGATGCAATCATGTGGAGCTCGAGAGGCAGATCCCATCCAAGTCCAACCATGGCAATTTGCAAGCTTTGCCCCGACGATGAACAATACGGTTGCTTGCGATCTCCATCAGAGGACTGGCCAAGAAAAGGAGCAGGCTCAAGTGGTAGAGCCTAAAAACAAAGAGGGCCCATTTTTGCACCCTTTTTGTACCCTTGAGCATAGCATGCAAGTACTCAGCCAGAACCCATCAAGTGCATCTCATCAAAGAGCTGAGCCTGAAGAGATCATAGAAGATTTATCGTTGCTGGAAGAACCCTGTTACAACATCAAGAAGATGGAGGAACCTGTACCCAACCCACAGTTACTAGACTCTTTGGTATTTTGGTTCTAGCCATCACTACAACCAGTACCCCAAGGAGGTCCTCGCATGGTGAACTTCTTCACCACATCCTACATCAGCAACGCGGGTACTGGCAGGAGTGACAACCTGCTGCATTGCTTCCTATTTGCAGCATGGAGAACTTCGAGAAGAGGCCAACCGGATTTCAAAAATCAATTGAAGTTCAACATGATCTGGTCGGGTCACTGCAGGTTTATTGAATAATCACCTGAAGTGAATCCATGGTGGTGGCATGCCAATTATGCCGCAAGCTTGTGTAGATACTGTAAAAAGTTTGACTATTAAATAAAGTGTTGCTTAGAAACTCAGGTTGAGTTTTACTTCAGCAGCTATATATATATATATATATATATATATATATATATATATATATAACTCCTTCGGGAACTTGGCTTGCGAAGTAATGGATGCAAAACGGTTTGCCGCAAAGTATGTTAGCTCCGATTTCGACTGCGCTGACCCAAAGATGCACAAGGCAGAAGCATTTATTGTGTGCCTAGAGGAGCGTGTCGACAGTCGCCTACAAAAGGCATCCAAAATAGGCGAGTTAAATGAAAAGGCATCGGGTACATCCTCAAGGGATTCAACTGAGAGAAAAGTCCACCCCTAGGTACCAGGTGGCGGCCGGCTGCGTTCCCAAAGCAACCGTAATCGTCATAACGCATGGCTTTGTGTACTACGCCATCATGGGGCTAATATAATGAACCAATGATCTCTCAGGTGAGAAGTGCAGGATTAATTGTGGCATAGGCATTAAATGTGGGTAGTTGTCTTTAACGGCTATATAACGCAAACTCCAAGCAGCCAAGAGGATTACTCGTTCAACGACTCATACAAACCTCACTGCCAACCTGCAAATTTTTTTCCACTTCATACTGTAAATCCCGTTGCCCTAAACATCAACTATGGGCAAGGAAAGTTCCAAGGAAAAGGGAAAAGAGCCAGAAGTAGTGGCCCTCAAGAAGCCAAGGGTAAAAGGCCATGAGAAAATGCCGAAGCCAAAGATCGTTGATTTGGTCCTTCGCCCAGATAAGCGCATCTTGGAAGAAAGGTAGGATCCTGAGGACGAGCAGCCTCTAGAACCACAAGTCGACGGGTGGGAAAGAATCAGGGATACAGAGCTGTCAAGGAGCATAGCTGAGCTCAGAGGCACCGTTGAGTTCATGAGAAGCAGGCTACCCTTAGAGAGCATACGAGCCGCAACCTACTACTCCCAGATATACTGGTATCTAACGCCCCCCATGCACCATTGCCCTGAGCTAATCAATGCCATTGCATAGAATTACCAGCCCGCCACCAGACAAGTGTTAGACACATCCGGCCAAAAGTTATTTTCAATTTTGAAAGAAGATGTACAGGCAGCATTTGTGCCACAGCAGGGCCCACCCGAGGGATGTATGGTTCGCAACATCATTTTGAGTGAACAAACGGAGAGGTTCACGTCTGTTGGTTACATGATCAATTTTTTGCAGCAAAGCCTCAAAAGCGGGCTTCCTTCGGGCAAACTGCCCCAAATGCCCCTTCCCTTGGAGGCCTTTAAAAATGCCGACCTCTTCTCCATCATTGCATGGGTGGCAGGCCTATCTACCGATGCTTCGGTATACCCATGGCAGGTGTCCCTGGCCGAATGCATTTCCAGAGGGGAGTTCAATGCCCCCGATACTTCGAGACCTGGTTCCAACCCAGTCTTTGTCGACTGGGAAGAATGGGTGGCTAGGGGCTTACATGCGCAACTCACCAGCATGAAGAATGCTGGGACCAGCTAGTGCTTCACGCCCTACTCCTTTCTTTTTTGGTTACTTTTCTTTCATGTACATAATAGTTTTCCTCATGTTGCCATTACGACAAGCGACAAGGATGGAAGTCCTTTGCCCGTATATCAGTGGACTCCCCTACTGTTGAGATCAGAGTCCTACTATCTATTTAATCAGCAATTCTTGGGACCCGCCATGCGTATGTTGGCAGGATCTTCCCCGTGAGTTCCCCTTGGCTTGAGAAACAAAGTGGTCCGGGAGAAGAGGGGAGACATTTTTTGACTAACGCAGGGGCTGGTGATTCGCATCTTCGGCTTCATAGGGAAGCCCTTCATACTGCCAGTTTACCCCTTCGAGTATCAATTCGCATTGGAAGTCACTAGGCAGAGCGATGCAACTAATGCCATCTATGGCAAGGGTCAAAAATGGGCCCACACTTGTGACTTCCCTCTCAGGATAGGAGTTATCGAAGTGTTCGCCCTGAATCAGAACATCTTCTTGGAAGAGAAGCTTGCCAAGTTCGGCCTACTCCAAATTCCCTAGCAATGGCTTTATGATCCTTTGGGAGTGATGAGGGACCATATACGGGTCAAGAGCTTCCATGTTTGCCCCTATCCAGAAATTGTGAAACAAAGAAATAATCCTCGGGGAGAGGATCTAGAGTGGCATTTGGAGAGGATGGAAGCCTTGCCTCCCTGGCACGAATTCTACCCAATGGAGGTCGCATATGACCTAGATCGGCATTCACTCCCGAGCCCCAACTCCACCTTCTGGAAGAAAGTGAAAGATGACTTGAAGGAAGGAGTAAAGGATTGGGACGCGGCTCAGTTGAGAGAATGGTGGATAATGAGGGTCCACCGACAGAAAATGAACTCTTATGGATTCTTGGCAATGGACAAGGACTTCACAAAAATTTATGAAGCCAACGCTGGAAAGTGGAAACCTTTGTCCTTCGCCACCCTCATCCCTCCAGCTATCCCAGGCTCGGGAGAAAGCCCAAAAAGAGATGATACTACTTTGGGAAAGGAAAGGGAGGAGAAGGCCCAAGCTACACCTCCAAGATCACCTCAGGGACCTGTAGGAGGCCGCGACTCAGGCACTGAAGGGGCAGAACAGCCGCTGGTGAGGAGGAAAAGGAAAAAGCAAGAACAGGCCCTGGTCCCCCCAAAGCACCCAAAGCGACCTCGCACAGGATTTGTAAGCCCCTCCACTGGGCGACCGATATCAGACCCATCCAAAGCAAGTGTCGAGGTTGCAGCCCTGTCGAGTGCCAAAATCGAGAAAGAACAAGATGCGGCTGCACCAGAAGTCACCATCGCCATAATTCTAGGAGGGCACGTAGGTACGCATTCTCCTCCCTTGCCCTAGCCTCACACATTTTTGCCGTAACCCCAGCTAAGAGTTCTCACCAGTCTCCCCTGCATAGCCCATCACCCCATCACACGTCACCTATCGCTGGTCCGGCCTCATCCCATGATCATGACAGGGGTAAGACCATTGACCCTACTTTGCCCTTCCACACTACCATTCCCTTGGTCATTAGCAGAGGCAGGGGTCCCACTTCAATGCCGAGTCCCACCCTCCAATCCCTTGTTTCATGTGAGGAAGCCCCGATTGCCGAAATTCCCACCACATCTATCACCGAGCCTTCTGGTGAGGCATCCCCCGCACATTATTTATATTTGTTTACTCCCTCGGCTGGAGATCTAGCCTTGTCTAAATCAGAGATGTCCTTAATTAAGGACCACCCCCTTGTCGAGAAGCTATTCCAAGCACGGCAAAACACTAAGCAAATACTAAGGGAGGCAAGGAAAAGAAGAGGGCGCTCGACGACATCAGTTGAAAAATGCATCATTTTTTATTTAGAGGCCGGAAAGGTGCATAAAATCAAGAAGGTCCCCAAGGTACAAAAGCCTCTGGATGAAATGACTCCAACGGACTACGATTATCAAGAGACACCTAAGGACCTGGAACACCTGAATGTTGATGATGAATCGGCCTCTATGCATGTCCGAATCGAGACTTTTCGGGCCCATGCGACCATTGCTAACCAGCGCAAGTTTGAAGCCGAGGCCGCCAATGTCAAGCTAGAGGAAAACCTGGCAAAGGTCCGCTCCAAATTAGTAGAGGCTGAGGAGCAATGCAAATTGATGAAGAAGGAGACGCTCGACCTAAAGCAGCAGGTTCAACAGCTCCAGTCTATAGCCAAGAGCCAAGCACAGAAACATACTGAGAGCGATCTAAAGGCCAAAGAGCTAGAAGGCAGAATTGCACAAATGCAAGCCTAGCTGTACAAGAAGGAAGACCTGACGGTGTTTGATAGGAGCAGAATTAAGGAGATTCATGCCCATTTGCTCAAGAATTTTAGGTCTCGGTGTTCCAGCGCCCTCATGATATTAATCTTCATCATCGAAGCCCAGTGTGCTATTGCCGAAGGAGGGCCAATCATTGATGAGGTCATGCAGAAAGCTAGGCACTGGCTCAAGTTAGCCTTCGACGTCCAGAATGCTAAATATCAAGACTTGCAGGTCACTGCAATGACTCGGACGGCTAGGGATTGGTCCACGGCTCAGGCCACGATTCGCACCTTCTTTTCCAAGGTGCGAAAAGCTCAGAAGGCGAGAAACCTCCAGGACATTTTTGACAATGAGCAGCGCGCCTCAATGAATTATTTTTAGGACCTTTCTTCCTTGGGTTTCCCAAGTTTCACGGACGATGACGGGAACCTTCCGACTAAAGATGACCTCAAGCCAGTCTGGCTCCAGTTCGAGGGCGATGTCTCGGAGATAGACGGGTGGGCGGAGCCGATCTCAGAAGGGCAGGTGACCGACTTCATCTTGAGATACTGCAAGATGGTCGCATGCCTAAATGATTTATTCATCAGGGCCAAACATGCTGACATCGGGCAAATTGATCGGTTTCGCGTTTTGGTTAAGGCACTACAAGATCAAGAACCATTCCAAAAGAGTGCCTGGACTCATGTCCGAAGAACGATGAAGCGCATCCGTGATCGCCTCGAACCATCGCCTCAGCCAGAAGCCACGTCGGAGGAAGAAGAAGAAGAAGAAGGAGAAGAGGAGCAAGAAGAGGGACAGACCACAGAAGCAGGGTCCGGGGGAGACCAGTGACTCCGTAGCCCAATGGATCAGGACTAAAGGGTTCTTTTGCCGAGACGAGCTCGTCACCCCATGAGCCGCCAAGAATGTTGACACCTTTTTGTCACATTATACAAGGGGTAGAAGAATAGTAGAATTTTGTATAATATTTCCTTGTTGAAAGTTTTTCTTTTATTTTAAGTTACAGCAATTTTGACTCTCCCTATCGCCCCTTTTATAAAATGAAGAAGAAAGAGCTTCGCTACCAAACAGGCCAAGGAAAATAGCTTCGCCGAAAGAAAAGGAGGAGAATGTGAAAAGAGCTTCGGGCCCGAAGCACTTCAAATCACCACTTCGGGCGAAAACCTTGCGAAGTAATTTCGTTGAAGAAAATACAAAGATAACGCTTCGCACCTGAAGCATTTTCAGTAGCCGCTTCGGGTGAAAGTTTTGCGAAGCAGCATCCAAACGACTTCGTCGAAGGAGGAGAGCATAATCCAAATCAGCTAAGGTAAGGAAACTACTTCGGGCCCGAAGTATTTTCGACACCTACTTCGACCAGTTTTCACCCGAAGCGGTGGTGCCCGAAGCAAAATGGCAATGTTTCGAAAACAGAGAAGTGCTTCGGGAGGATATTCCCCAAACCACGGTTTTGAGAAAGAATCGGGCCGAAACATTTTCCAGTCGAAGCGATTTCGCTGACAAAGGACAAAGAGCCCCATTTCAAAGATGGAATCCGCTCGGCACTAGACATCCCCGAAGTAGTTTCTGCGAAGTATTATTTTGCGAAGAACAAATCAAGGAGAATCTACTTCGGCCCAAGGCTTTGGCGAGGCGGATATGTAGCGAAGCACTTTTTGGGCCCACGTTCCAAGGCGGGCAGCTTCCCAAGGTGATCGAAGGCCCCTTATAAGTACCCCCTTTCTTGCCCGATAAGTCCGCTGACCATTCTTGGCAAACGAAAGGGACGTAACAGTCCTCGAAGTAAAACCTGACGGGCGTAACGATCACTCAAGCATAGCATCCAAAAGCCAGGGACACTCGGGCGGCACATTAAATGAATGTTTCCATGGTTGACCCGGTCACAGTTGCCAGTTTCGGCAATCGATTTGAAAACTCAGTCGCAGCAACCATGAGGAGCCAATTTCTCAGAGCCCGAGGGTGTACTCCGCCATTTTTGTAATAATGGTTCAGAGGGTCGGGTCCTCTATAAAAACCCAGGCATGTAATGTAAAAGGGGGGGAACTTTCTGCTAGAAATTTGTTGTAACTTGATGTCCTGCTTTTAATACTAAAGATATTTTGTGCTCTATTTCTCTATTTTATGCTGCCTTCTATGCTTAATTCTTTTGTCTTTTCTCGTTTGCATACTGAGACTCTGAATCCTAAATTCGGTGTGCGATCGGGGACTGAACCCCTAAAATTTGCCTTGAAGGATACATAGGAGAGGAAAAATGCCTTGTCGCCTTCCTTTATGTTGCCTGGTGGATTGAGGTTTCTGTTATTCCCTTATCTCGATCGCTGTTACTCTGAACCCTGAATTCCAGTGAGAAGAGAAAGGAGAACCCTGCGAACCCGTCCAGAGGATACATAGGAAGTTTGGCATTTCGTTTCTTTCATGTTATTCTTGGTATTTCTTGCTGCTATTCGAGTTGTTAGCGAGTAATCGTGCTTCCTGTTCTCTCCCACCTTAAATCATCATCTTCTAACCCTTACTCTTTTTATTTCTTTCTCTAACCCTTACCCTTTTTTATTTATTTTCCTAACCCTTACTCTGTTTATTTCTTTCCTGCACTCTTGTCTCAAACCCCAAAAGTAGATTAGTATAGGAGCCGGCCTTTCTCCGAAGATTGGCACGAGGGGCATCTCTTCCCCTCGGCCTTTCAACGTTGGTCGCAGGTCCAGGGCGCACAAACCCACCGAAAGTCCTTTCCTGTGCGGATTTGATGACCAACAGTAATGTGTCACAATAATGAAAGAACATGACATGAGCCAATTTTATAAAACAAAAAAAAAACAAGGGCATGTTATGTTGTGAGGCTCGAATCATTAAAAATCATATTGCGTCAAAGAGTGGAAAATAGTTAAGCCATTAAATAAATAATGTAATAGATCTAAACAAAATATGCTATCTAGCTTATTTTTTGTAAACTAGTCATTAATGTGGACCATAGTGTGTTAAAAAATTGAAGAGTCAAGTGTCTTAAAGATTTGTTTGAGTCATTCTATTTTTAGTCAGAAAATTATTGCTCTTAGGGTGCATGATTGATGATATCTAACACCCATCATTGTTGTGTTGAGAAAGACAAGCCTCAAAGATCACAAAAAGGAGACATTCACGTCACTTAATGAAACGAGAAAGGAAAAGAGGAGACAAGCTCAAAACAAGCCCAAGTTCAAAAGAGATCCACACCAAATAAAGTTCTTTATTTCCTAATAAGTGAGGGTGGAGAACTATTAGCACTTAAGTGCTACTTACAAATGATTCTTAAAGAAGCTTATGCTTTAGAAAATCATTTTAATAATATTTATCTATTGATGTCATGAAGATGGTATACAATACACTAATCTATATTGACATCCTTAAGGTAGAAAGTAAAAAGTTAAAGTAGATAAATGAAAGGTTAAAGATGAAGGCTATGGTGGAAGAAGTTTCTTGTGATATGAGAGACCTTATCCAAAGGACAAATTTTGCTTGTGATACTAAAGACTTGAATATTATTGGTGATAGTCGTGTTCATGTTAAAAGAGATCATGATGATGGTAATGTAATGTATGCTCATTGTAATCTTGTTGATAATGATCATTTTGTTGGTAATGATGAAGTCCATGTTGTTGATGAAGACATTGGATACTTTCAAAAGCATACTAAAAGTGTTGACTCTAAATTAATAAAAATAATGGGTTATGATGGAAAAGTATTGGGAAGGAATGGACAAGAACTAATAAAACTCATAGAGCCAAGCATAAGGTTAATGAATGAATCCCTTAGGTATTCAAACAAGACATGGAGACATTAAATTTGTAAAAGGACAAATCTATATGGCATATGTGACGTCCATGTGTGCACAAAAACAAGTTCAACTATAAAAAAAATTATTGTAGTTGTTGTGGTTAAACAAGAAATATGACGGAGGATTAGTTTCATTTGCAAATTACGAGGGTTGAAGTGTAGTGAGAGCGTTAGAAGATAGGGTTTGCAAAGGGTGGGCTCTGCGGGGATGGCAACAGTTTTTGGAGGAGGTATGAAAAACTGGAGGAATGTAGTGATGGCATCAGGTCCGTCACAGAGCGTGCATGCTAGGGCTGGTATTTCATTTAAAAATGATTGGAAGGAACAGGATTTCCCATTGCATGCCAGGAATCGCTTGTTAAAGAACAATGGATGTTTGGAACGATGTGAAGCCAGGCCGGTTCTAGTGGTTCAACCAGACTCGATGGCAGAAGATGTGGAGTATTTAACCAAACATGCGCTTATTGGTAAATTTATGGGCATCCGAATTTCTCTTCCCTTTGTGGAGGCTTGGGTTAGGAAGACTTGGAACCCTGAAGGTGATGTGGAGGTGATGCTGAGTGCAAACAACTATTTTATGGTGGTTTTTTCTTGTCTTGCGGATCGTAACAAAGCATTTGAAGGAGGTCCCTATTTCTGTAACCAAGCGGGACTCTTTCTTAAACCCTGGCATGTGGGTTTCAACCCATCAGAGGAGCGGCCGTCACGGGTTCCGATGTGGGTTCGGCTTCCGTGGCTCCCATTGGAATTTTGGAGAAATGACATCTTGCATATGATTGCCCTTCTACTTGGGAAGCCGGTTGGACCGTCACAACAGACGCTGGATAAAAAGGTAATCTCTGTTGCCCGTATCTGTGTTGAAATTGATTTAAACAATCCTATTCCAGATTCTATTGAAATACAGTTCGGATCAACCACATGGGTTCAAAAACTTGACTATGAAGCTCTTCCATTTCGTTGCCGGATTTGCCATGAATATGGCCACTTACAAAGAAAATGCCCTAAGTTTGTCCTAGCCTGTGGCTTCAAATCCTGGGCCCTCTCGAGCTGTACAAAATATGGATAAAGGAAAAGCCCCGATAAAGGAGGGGGATCAGGATAAGGAAGGCTTTGTTACGGTAAAACCTCGAAACAAAGGAAGAAAGGCAAAAAGAGACATTAAGGATAACCAGCCAGATGCTCAGCTCAACCGTTTTGAAATTCTAGAGAACCTTGATCAGTGCGTGGAGATACCTGAAACATCGCTACCTGTTATAGATATAACAGAACCAAATCAGTTGTCTCTTCATGAGGTGGAACCAAGGGAATCAGATATAGGGGGTTTAAATGAAGAACAGAGGGCTTTGGTTCCGAGTATAGGTGATATGGTTGGCCCTAGCCCTGGAAGTGAAGTTATCTTAGAAAATGGCATAGATTTAGATATGCCCTCTCCTACCCAGGCACTGATGCAGTCATCCATGGACTGTAAAACTCCTACGGTGGCTGGGATTGCAACATAAAATAATTAAAAAAAATGCTTCAGATAAGAATATGAAGGTGGGTCGAAAGAAAGACCAAGATAAAATTAAGTTAATGGGGGAGACTTTGGTAGAGTCAGGTTTGGTGAGAACATTGGACTCCCATTTTTATAACCCCCAAAAATGATTATACTTTCATGGAATGTAAGGGGGTTGAACAACATCCCCAGACAAAAAGTTGTTCGTGATTTGATTCGTGTTCATTCTCCGGATGTGGTTTTTATTCAGAAGACTAAATTAGCTATTGATAGTTTGTTCAATATTGCTCCCAAGTTGTGGAGAAAGGGGCAATGTCGGTGTATTGGTGCATGTGGATATGCTGGTGGCCTTGCTTGTTTATGGGATCCAGTTAAGATCTCTCCTCTTACCTGGATTTCCAGCAGGTGGTCTATTTCGATGATCGGGCATGATAATGAATCTGGTGAGACCATCCTACTTACAAACGTGTATGCTCCTATTGATTACAATGGTAAAGTGAATTTATGGGAGCACATTGGCTTTGTGAGAAGTCTGGCTCCCCTGTACCCATGGATTTTGGCCGGAGACTTCAATTCTATCACTTGTCTGGAGGAAAAACGTGGTGGGATTGATCGCCTTGAGCCTTTTTCTTCTGTATTCAATGCTCATATCCGGGCCTTGAACTTGGTTGATATCAAGCCGGATAATGGGATATTTACCCGGCATAATAGAAGATGTGGGGAATATTCCATTTCGTAGAGACTCGGATAGGTTTTTGATCTCTAGTTTTTGGATTGGCAATAATAGAAGCGCTAGTTCTGTGATTCTCGGAGGGTAGAGGATCTGATCATTGGCCTATCAAACTCTCTGCTCTGGAGTTAGGGCTAAAAAAGAATCCCTCATTTAAGTTTCAACTTATGTGGCTGCGAGATCCTAAGCTTCATGATTTCATGCGAGGCTGGTGGACTAATGGCAAACCTCCTCATGGCACCGCTATGTACTCCTTTATGAAGCGGCTACAATTTGTTAAGCATAAATTGAAGAGATGGAATAGACTAAATTTTGGGAACCTTTCCTTGGCTAAGCTGGCAGCTCTTAGGAGGGTGGAAGAAGCTTCAAGGAAGATTAGAGATCAGGGACTCACAGAGGAGCTTCTTGTTGAGGAATCTGAGGCTGTAAAAGACCTTGCTGAATGGGAACCGAGGGAAGAAATTTTTTGGAAACAAAAAGCTCGAGTAGATTGGCTTCAGGAAGGGGATAGGAACACAACCTTCTTTTATAACTCTTTTAAGGCTTGTCGTAATGGTAACCTCGATTACCTCTCTTGTTAATTCTCGTGGTGCCCTCGCTTTCTTCTTTCAGGGATATTTCAGAAGAGACTAAGAGGTATTTTTCCTCTCTCTTCAAGGAGGATGCCCTCTCATATGATGAGGAAGAAAAACTTATTCTAAACTGTATTCCCTCGATTGTTTCTAGAGAGATGAATGAGCACTTGATGGGTCCAATTTCCCTTGAGGAGCTGAAAAGTGTTGTATTCAAGATGAAAAAGGGGAAAGCCCCGGGTCCGGATGGATTCCCGATTGAGTTTTATCAAGAGTTTTGGGAGTTAATCAAATTTGACCTTTTGGAGGTGGTCCGTGAGTCCCAAAAGAACAAACAGATGCTAAGGGCCCTAAATGCTACCTTTGTGGTGCTTATTCCCAAGAAAGAGGGAGCGAATTCCCCGGATATGTTCAGGCCTATTGCTCTCTCGTAATGTTGTATATAAGATCATCACAAAAATTATTGCTGAGAGGCTGAAGATATGGTTGAGCAAAATCATCTCTGAGGAGCAAGGTGGGTTTGTTGCTGGCCGACAAATCATGGATGGGGTTGTTATTGCTACATAAGCTATTCACTCAATGGAAACTTCTAAGGAGAAAACTATGTTCATTAAGTTGGACATGGCAAAAGCCTATGACAGAGTTAGATGGTCCTTTCTTCAAAAAGTTCTTGCTGCTTTTGGCTTTGAGGAGGAATGGATTAGATGGGTGATGAGCTGTATTTCTTCTTCCTCATTCTCTGTTCTTGTTAATAACGAGACATCGGAGCTGTTTGAGGCCTCAAGGGGATTGAGGCAAGGAGATCCTCTATCTCCTTATTTGTTTATCATTATGGCAGAAGGGTTGGGCAGATTACTCAAGTCTCAGGTTAGCATGGTCTCATTCAGGGGTGGAAGTGGGATAACAGTTTGCCACCTCTTTCCCACCTTCAATTTGTTGATGATACTGCTTTGTTGGGAGTTGCCACTATCAAGGAAGCTGGAAACATTAGACAGTATCTTGACATATATCTTGGTGCTTCTGGATAGGTGATTAATGAGGACAAGTCCTTTATTTTCTTCTTCAATACCCCCCCTCTTATTCAAGCCAGGATTGCTCGCATTCTAAGATTCCAGGTCGGGACTCCCCCCTTCATTTATCTTGGGATTCCGATTTCATCTCATCCTCTGCCTAGATCTTCTTGGCAGTCTATACTTGATAAGTTTAGAAGGAAGGTAAATCACTGGACTGTCAGATGGCTATCCTCTGTAGGTAGAGTATTGCTTTTAAAATCTGTTATTCAAGCTTTACCCATTTACAGATGTTTTGTGCAAACAGCTCCTTCTCGTTTCATCAAGGACATGGATGCTTTGTCAAGACAGTTTTTGTGGTCTGGCAAACTTGATCAATCTAAATGGAGTTTGGTTAGATGGGATTCCATTTGTAGGCCAGTTCAAGAGGGAGGCCTTGGGTTGCGACAGGCAACTCTTTCTGGGCAGGCTTTGGCTGCGAAACTTTATTGGAGATGGTGTACCTCTCAAGATCAGATTTGGGCTAAAATATTATCTTATAAATACTTGAGAGGTATTTCTGAGGCAGATATCCCTAGAGCCAGTTTGGTTGGGAAAGGTTCTGTTATCTGGGACACTCTGAAAAGAGGAGCTAATTTAATTAAGCAGGGGTTTGTTCTGGATTTGCAATCGGGGATCAGATGTTCTTTTTTGGGAGGATTCTTGGGATGGCCACCCTCCTATCTTGACTCAATATCCCAGGTTACATTCCCTAAGCATTTTTTTCTTGGAAGCGGGCTGGTCTCATGTGGAGGACTTTAAAAAAATCTAGTATTTTGGAAATATGGAGATGTACAGATGGAAAGATCCACAGGAATGGCCCCAAGGGGGATTGGCCGAGGATAGAGATGTGCTTGCTCTTATTCTTGCAGGGAGGTACTGTTCTTCATTGAGGGATAAAGACATTCTGGCTTGGAACCCTAATCCCAAGGGAACCTACTCTGTAGCCTATGGTTATCAAGTTCTTGATAAGCAAAAGTTTGGGAGTCTCCCTGTCACATGGTGGAAAAAGGTGTGGAATAGATTTGCTTGGCCGAAATGTAACTTTTTTCTCTGGCTAGTAGCTCGTAATAAATGCCTCACTTGGGATAACTTGAGGAAGAGGGGATTTCGGGGTCCCTCTTTATGTGTCCTTTGTGGTAAGAATGAGGATGACTCTTCTCATTTATTTTTCCAATGCTCCCTTGCCGGAGACATTTGGCACCGTTGGTGGAGTGCCTGGAACCATCCTTGTTTTCATGTGCTCTCCCTGGTGGAGTTTTGGAGTAGTCTGGGCAGACCTCCAGCCAAGGCCCCCTTCCTCCAAGTGGCTTGGAATTTGGGCCCTTCCTGCATCATCTGGCAAATTTGGCTCGAACGAAACCGTCGCATTTTTGAGGGAAGTCATTTGGCTGTTCAACAGATCTGGCAAAGGATCCTGTGTATGGTTCAAGAAACTATCCATAGTAAATGTGATGTGGACCCCCATTTGGACTCTAGGGAGGAGAAGGTACGACAGGCCCTTGGTTTGTTTGGGGTTGGTGTGAATTCTTCTAGCCCTAGTAGGATTCCTCAGCTTAGCAAGAAGGTTAGGAGAGAGGGTAGATGGAGACTGCCCCTAGAGGAGTTTTAAAAATTAATACTGATGGGTCGTCCAGGGGCAATCCTGGACATGCTGGAATTGGTGGTGTTGGGAGAGATTCTGCTGGCGTGGTCAGTTTTTTCTTTTCCATTTATAAAGGTGTTCACTCCAACAATCTTATGGAAGCTCTGGCGATACTTGAGGCCTTGCAAAGGGGGTTTTCTCTTGGCTGGCATAGGATTCTTTGCGAGTCTGACTCTCAAATTTTGGTTAATATTTTAAACAGCAAAAGAGTGGAGGATGTTAATTGGCAATTGGCCTCTGGTTGACCATTCAGATTCTCGTAATGAGTGAAGAGTTCGAATTTATATCCTTTGTGCACATTCCAAGGGAATGGAATGGGGTTGCTGATTACCTGGCCAAAAGGGCTTCTGAGCTATTGGATACTCAGAGTATTGATAACTGGGAGAGTCTCCCGTCTGGGGATTCTCAACACCTACGGGAGTTGATCCATAAGGATGTTCAGACTTAATGTGGTTTGTTTTTTTTGGTTTTCTTTGGGAGTTGACCTTGTCTGGTGATTTAGCCTGTCTTGTTGCTTATTTGAGTCCTGGTTGGGGGCTCAACTGTACTTTGTAATCCAGACTTTTTATCAATAAATTTTTACCCCTTTATTTAAAAAAAAAAAAAAAAATATGACAACTAAGTATTGGAATTTACATCCTTGTGAGATGTGGTGAAAATAATCATTATAAGAAATATTGTTGGTAGAAAGATAAAATGGCCAAAATAATACATGTTGGTTATGGATGGATGTGATAAAATGAGACAAAGTGGAAGACATGTTGAAAGGATTCTACAAGAAAATATTTTCTTCTCAAAAAAATAGGATAAAGTATAAAATATGGCAACTAACAGTAATAGAATACGACAAATCATCTTGATGATGATTTTTGATGGTCATAAAACCTCATTTGTGTACTTGGTTAAGTGGTTGAGAGGGATTATCCATATAAATGCCCTTATATAAGTTGGTTGGGTATTAACCATAAGAAAACCATTTATTGAGATGGTTTTGGGTTAGCCATTTGAAAAACCTTAGTGGTGTTTGTGCATACAACATGATTTAGGTTATAGTAGTGCGATGACAAATTTTATGAAGACCATTGTTGTAAATGGGTACCTAATCAACCATAAGATCCAAAGGGATAGGTAGAACCCATATTACCCTAGTGTAGGGGGAATTTCCAAGTCTTAGACAAGATTAATTTATGGGGATACGGGATGCAATAGATTAGGGATCCAAGGCTAATCCCGCATATCACCTCAAATGTGGGGAATGGTATATGTTGGGGGTTTACCAAGAGCGTTTTAAGGATCCACTCTAAATCCTATGTTTAATGTGTATATTATGCAAACACCTAATTTTAAGGATTCCAAAAGATATGCAATTAATTATGCAAAAGCTTTAACAAATGTATTAGATAAAGTATACATGCATACAAGAGCTATCCTACATGTTTTTTTTATTCTTGCTAAAACAAGAGTTACAAGAAACTAAAATTCTCTTTTCTTTTGAGCAAGGATTCAAGAGAATGCACAGACAAAGACTAACTTAATGCAAATCTACATGCAATTTATACTTTGAATACCTAAGTTGATAGAGGAGATAAATAAATTAAAAGAAACTAATCTACAACTTCATTGACTTCCTTATTTTTTTTAGGCATTAAGATGAAAGCAATCTAAAATATTTTCTAGAAGTTCCTTGATTTCTTGCTTATTTAATGTTGTTTAAAATAGAACAAAGAATAGAAATACAACAACAAACAAATAAGAAGTTTTCTATTGAAAGGAAATTACTAGAATTACTAAGAAAATTATCCCAACCAATGCTTGTAGTAGAAACACACTTTATATTTTTAAATTATGATTTTGTGGTTTCACGCCTCTAAAAGTCTAGCCACGATTCAACAGTACCTACAAAAATAAAAATAAACTAGATAGGATGATCAATTTTTCTAGGGTTTCCTATGTCCAGGATAGCAATAGGTCTATCTAGTTGAGTAGTTAGACCCGAAGGTCCTTTAGATGACAAAAAATAAATGTAAAAGGGTGACCAAAAGTACATGGGAAGTAGGATCATACCCTAGAATTGTATAATGTGATTTTGTCCTATGAGCGGAATGTAAAATGGGTTGAGTGCAAGTCAAAAATGTATTAGTCTAATTAGGAGATAAAATGGTTGGAGTTAAGCTAGGACTATGATATATTGTGTGAGGGATCATATATGATGAGGGTGCAAGTGAATATAATAGGTAAAATAATGTCTTGTGTAGATAAGGCACATTTATGCCTTGAGGGGTAAAAATGAAGGTAACGAGGGTGAGATGGCTAGGTTCAATCAAGTAGAAAGTTGGTAGGGAGAAAAAAGTAGTGATTGAAGAGGCAAATATTCAAACTAACGAGGTGAGAGGGTAAAATCCTACCCCCAAGACTAGGATCAATGAAATAGTACCTTGAAATAGTCAAGGTGTCATTTTCCCCTACAAGTCTACACATGGGGATACAAGCATGAAAGCCAAGGCAAAGATAAAATTTAAAATAACAAAAATAACAATGCTACAAAATTCTACTTTTCAATGCTACAAAAATAACAAAAATATGCTAGAATACCAAATTAAATGTATAAAAAATACTTATAATAATATGAGAAGATCTAAGTAATAAGAAAAATGGTAGCTATGATCAAAATAAAAATGTTAGCATGAAAAAATAAGAGAAATAAAATGTTAAGAAGGTAGAGAAAAAGAGACAACAACTAAGGAGAGAGTAAATTTTCTCCCCTAGCCTTCTCACGAGTCCTCCAAGCATCCCAATGAGAGCACTATGAGCACAATAAAACTTAGAGATTAGAGAGAGAGTGTGAGATACCAAAGATCAAAAGTTTCTTTAGCTTGAATATGCTTCTATGGAGGGACCCTAATGCTTCAATTTATAGAGTTTTCATGGCCTTGGGATAGAGGAAAAACAAATTGAATTTGAAAATAAGAGGGGATTCTTGAGCTTTGGGTGTTTCTCAAGGGGATTGAAGATCAAACTGTAGGATTTAGGCTCATTAATAGCACATGGCTCAAGAGGGGCGAATAAATCTAAGAATTTAAAATACTGAATTGACAAGGCAAAAATGCACTTTCAATTTTTATACCGTGATACCTTCAATTTGATTGTTGTAGGTCAAATGGTAGGGATAATTGAAATTTAAAATTTTATACTTGAAAAGGAGAAATCATGCCTAGGGTGTGAAATAACTCCTTGTAAAATTACACCTTAAGACTCTATGGCATGTTTCTAAAACACCTACCACACAAGCACTATTTTTTTATATTTTGAGGCACTAATTGTCATAGGAGTACATGTATATTTATACTCGTTGAAAAGATTTTTTCAATCCTATTTTAATGGTGGTGGATTTGTGAAATTTTATGAATATTTGAAAGGGGAAATGATGCCCCAAATATTGTGTTAGTTTTTAGAGCTACAAATGCTCAAGTTTAGGGTCTAAGAAAGTTAAATTTAGTTTGGGATATTAGAGCAATAATGTACGAGGAATACTTGGTGGAATTAATGATAAGCATTCCAAAATTTGGTGTCTACATTTTTTCCATTTTTTAGGCATTCATTGTATAATGAATAGATAAAAATATTTGTTGATGCACCAATTTTATCGATGGGAAGCTTTATGCTACTTAAATATCAATTTAGAGTGTATTGTGAGTAAATTTGATTGCTTGAGCATAAATTATACTCATGCATGCCATTGGCATAGGGTGCCCCCTCGAGTTTCAAAGGGAAAACCATGTTGAACTGATTAAAATCAATTAGGCTTTGACCCATAGGCAAGTGGTGATAAAAGGATTGAGGAGAGAGAGGAAGGAAGGATCAAAATGTGACTTTATTATGATTGGGAGGGGGTTAAATTTAATTATATTTATTATGGACATGGTTAAGGTTTGAGTATTAAAGGCTAATGTTGAAGAAAAAAAGATGAGGGAACAAGAGGAGAATGATTTTTGTGAGATTACTTTATTGGATTACTCTTGGAAGTGATTGTGATTCCCCCAACTTGGAGGGTCATGGTAATATGTATAGATTGGTATATTAAAGGTTCATAGGTGATTCATCTATAAGAGAGTCCTTATAGCCTGATTATTATTCAAGTGCTTAGATGATGTGAGATGTATTAAAGGGGGAAAACTAGATCAATTGAGGATCAAAATGTTTGAACATGGCTAATTAAGGCCTAGAAGATTGAGCAATGCCTGGTTATAGCCTAAATAAATAGTGGTCAATTAGGACCTAGATGAACATTGGTCAATTAAGGTCTATAATGTTATCGAATGATTGACAAAATTAAGTACAATGTTGTTTAAAATGATTATATTTTAGTTGAGGACCTAAAGGGTATTGTTGTTGAGCATGTGTTCGAAAGACTTAATTAGCATGTATTTGTAGAACTTAATGTGTGCCTAGAGGACTTAATTAACTTTCCCTAAAGGTCTTAGCATGTGCTCGAAGGACTTAGTTAGCATTGCCCAAAGGTCTTATTTAGCATGTGCCCAAAGGACTTAGTTAGCTTTGCCCAAAGGTCTTACTTAGCGTGTTTTTGGAGGACTTAGTTAGTTTTGCCTGGAGATCTTTGTTAGCATGTGCCTAGAGGACTTAGTATGTTCTTGGAGGACTTAGCTAGCATATGCCTAGAGAACTTAGATTTTCTCATAGGTCTTAGTGTTTTCTTGAAGGACTTAGTATGTGCTTGAAGTACTTAGTTAACATCATCTAAAGGACTTAGTTAGCATGATATGACAAAAAATTACAAATCACATGTCCAAGTAGAAAAATATGTATAAGTATTTGACAACACTTGTACTGTGCTTCAAGATAAAATATGTACAATGGTTCATTTTTAAGCAAGTTCCTGAGGAATGTTTAAGTGCTCACCCATAAAGGGTGTGTCAAAAGTTTCTATCATACAAGATAAATATGCACAATATGTACAAAAGTTCGTTCTTTAAGTGTTTTCCCATAGGGAGATATTTTCTGGATTGCCCTGAGAGCGAAATTCATGATGGTTTACCCAAATGGGACTTTCATTGATTATATCTTTAAGTAAAAGAGTGTTTGCAAGTCATGATGAAGTGCTTTGATAAATACCTAAAGATAGAAAGATGTTTGTTTTGACCCTAGACAAGAGTCAAAAATATAGAATGATTAGAGATAATAGACGTGAGACATATGTGTTTAATGAACCCATTAAAGGGTGATTTATTGATGGACTATAATGATAATCGATATGCTTTGATATGTCCCCATGTGTAAAGGGGGGTAGAGATTATTATAGTGAAAATCATTTTTTTGTGGTAAAGAGAGTTTTATAATGATTTTAAAATAAATCAATTGGATAAAGAGGCGATAAAGATTGATGATCTAGAGACAAGTATATGGTTAAGTGGGTGAAGGTAGATAGAGGTTGATAGATAGATTAAACTGATAGGGAGATCAAGTTGAAAAAGATATATGATGGGGATAGATGGATTAAATTTATAGTTGAGTTAGATTGATGAAGATATGGTTGGGAAAAACCAAATTTACCTTACAAGAATAGGACTAGGAGGATCCACTAGCATCAATCACCTGGTAGAAGTTTAATGCATGTGAGCTATATTTGACTAGGATAATCATTGTATCCTGGTGGATCTCTTGACTCAATATAAAACAAGTAATCCAAGCATAATTATTCATGTGTATGTAAGAAAATTGTGATAGAAAGCAATCATGCAATACAAATAGTCATATGAGCAAGCAATCCATCTAGACTCATGCAAATTCAAATTTCAATTAAGATGCATTATAGGGAATTTGATGTCAAAGTGTTTATTAGGATATGTGGATCAAAAAATGGTAATGAAGCAAAGGATCCTTAGCTATTTAAACTCAATCCAATTTTTTTATAGGAATAGTATGTCTGTGGGACCCCAAAATTTAGCTTTATCATCATGGTTATATGATAGTGAAGAAAGAAAAAGCATACTACTACTAAGGCATACCTTATCCCATAACATATCTATCCTATCAGATCAATCAAGATGAGCACTCAAGTTTAAAAAACCTTAATGCACCATAAATATACAAATGAGCTAATAGACTAGGAGATAAAATATATCATGGTAAAGGTTGACCAAAATGAGTGATAGTGTTCTCATTGTATCATAATATGGAGTTAGGACACTCCTATAGCAAATATGGTTTGCTACCCTTTGGCATGGGTGAGTGATGCATATTGAAATATTCTAAGATTTTGATTGAAGGAAGGTTAGAAACCATAATTTCTAAAGATAAGTTGACCATTATCTATCAATGATGTGGAAAATACTCTTAAGAGATGACACAAAATGGCACAAATGAAAAATTTGAATTACATTAATCAAAAACATATATATATATATATATATATATATATATATATATATATATATATATAGGCATGTTTGCCTTTACAAGGAGGCATTTAATATGCACGATCCGTGTCAATATTAAATGCAATACAATACTAATCCCTATCATTCCTCCCCACTAAGAAAGCATTGGTCCCCAATGCGTACAAGTGTGGAAGAGAAATATTGGTAGTTGAAGAGTGTCGGGTACAACAAAAAATGCACTCTTGTTACAAAAATGAAGACCAAAATGATGAATTTGAACATGTCTTTATAAAACCAAAATTTGACACTAGATTTGAAGTAGGCTTGAAAAATGTTCTCCAATGACTGTAAACACTGCTATGCTGGTGAATAGCTAAAATAGGTCCCTCGAAACGGTAAAAGAAAACAATTGATGTCGAAAGGAGATGCAATGGAATATTCTTTGAACCATGTGTCAAATGGAAAATTTAATTGTTACGGTATTTAATACAAGCAGGCATGCATTGAATTGGTTGAGTCGTGCATTAATGGAGATGGGAAATATTAAATTAAAATTAATTTAATTAATTCGTGGTTAATTGTGGGTTGCTTGCATTAAATTATTGGTGGACCGGGACAACGGTCAATGGAGATGAAAGTGATGGATTAAATTTAATTTAATTTAATTTAATTATGGGTTTATGAAAATGTGAATGTGCAACGATCAATGGAGAATATTTATTTTAATGCATAATTATGGTATTTAAAATACATGTGATATTAAATATTGTAATTTTAAATTAAATTTTAATTTAAAATTTTCTCCAAGGGAAAGGGGGCAATGACAATTGTGAAATGACAACGACTAATTAATGAAAACACAGGCAAGTGGCAAGTGGCATGCATGTTTGACCGATGATAATGACTAGTAATCAACACGGGATGAGAGGGGGAGGCCATGGGGGTGCACGAGCTGGAGAAATAAATCATTGATCTATGACGATAGGGAATGACCAAAATAATGCTTGAGAAATCAAGAGCAGATCAAATCAACATCGAAAAAGAGATATGACACCAGTAAACATTAGATCATCATCAAAAATGTGATGTTGTAGGCATGAAGTGTGGAAGCAATGCCCAAAAACATAAAAACAAGTTCAAAAGTCATAGAGGAGCCGAGGAACCACCAAGGAAGACAGTATGAAATATGTGGGTAACATATCAACTTCTGAAATAAGGAGAGTGGAACTCCTTGACTGCATTGATGCTGAAATCACAAGAACCATGGCGGACGACGAAACATCTTTTGGCTCAGCAATCGGAGCTTCAAACGAGCTCGGATCCGCAACAGGAGCCACATTATCTAATGGAAATATGTTGGGTATATCACCTAGAGACCCTAGTTCAAATATAGGTGTGGCTATAAATTCTTCAAGTTCTAGATCAGGGGTGGAATTTTGATCTTCTTCAATGATATCTTTATCAGTAGCAGCACATTCCAGCTTGAAGTTGCTAAAAATTGGCAATCATTTTTGCATAGAATTATTGAAATTTTACGATGAAGTTGATAAGCAAAATGGTCAACATTATGAATGATGATCACAAATGGAGTTTGTGTCACAGACAATGATCGATCTATGAAACAGGAGTTGAAGGTCAAAGTTAGAGAAACCTAGCTAGCTGAGAGTTTTCACGAATAGAAGTGCTCAAAGATGTCTAAGGAAGGAAAAAAATGTTCACCACTCAAGATCCATGGGTTGGTTTTCTCATTCATTTCTGAACCAATCTGGTCTCAGGAAGAGGATACTCTCTAAACCCTTGTACCTTGCTCTAATACCAATGTGTGGAAAACACTCTTAAGAGACAACACGAAATGACATAAATGAAAACTTCAAATTACATTAATCAAAAACATAGTTATAGGTATGTATACCTTTATAAGGAGGAATTTAATATGCACGATCCATGTCAATATTAAATGCAATACAATACTAATATCTATCAATCAAGCTTTGAATTAGATTCCTAAGGCTTATATAGTTGTTGGTTGCATGACCACTAATACGATGGAAAGCACAATATTCATTATGATAGAATGAGCAATCTCTTCCTATGGTAAGGTCAATGGACTTGATGGGTGGAAGTTCTACCGTCTTGGCTTCAAGAAGTTGTTGTAAGATGATAGAAGGAAGTTGACCAAGTTTAATGAAATTTCAATGTGGTTTTTATTGTACAATAATATTTTGAGGAGTCAGAGTAATATTGACATTGTTGATATGGTGAGAGTCTGGGATTTTGTTGCTCATAACATGCTTGTTCTTAGTTTACCCCTTTACAAAAGGGAATACTTATTTTCTTCCTTAGAAGTTTTAATTTTTAATTGCCTCCTTCTATGGAGGGTGGTTTCTACTCTCTTGGCCTTCACTATGGCATCTTTTAAGGCAGACACATTGGAATTTTATAAGGGGAAGGATAGTTACTTATAAATATTTTGTATAAAGATATGTAAAAGTTCTTTCGGTGGGGAGACATGTTGGAGTCTCCCTACCAAGGTGTGTCATCTTACCATTAAGTTGACAAAATTCTCATATTTCACTTGTTTGAGCTCAAGAATATCTCTAATTGCTGGTTGCATAAGTATTCTTAAGAGCACTTACAATGGGAGGAGTATCTTTTGATATAAGTTATTCATTGCTCTAGTTGCTCCAATTGCAAGGATAGAGATTGAAGTTTAGAAGAAGCGAAACTAGATGGAACATGAGATAGGTGTGATTGGATAGGAATATTTTGATAGGTGATGTGATAATATAGCTGAGATGTTGGGGTATATAATGTTGATGATGGCATCATATGGATTCTCCCCATGTTATTTGGATTAGTGGATTAAATGACTGTAGAACTAGTTGTGGAAGGAATAGCATTTTGAGCAAAACCCTTATTTGCACTAATGGGATTAGAAAAAGGATTGATGAAAGGATGGAAGATTGAAGTATTAAGGGATATATTCAAGTTATGGATATATCAATAATGGTTCATCAATGGTTGAATATCTTGGGTTCTAATTTTTTTGGAAGTATTATTGACAAGAGAAACATGATTAGATTTTAAAGCATTAAGGTTTGTGGCAACTCATGAGTGATTGGGACTAGAGAGTAATGGGTAATATATAGGGGAATATTTCCTTAAGGGAATGTTTTGTTTATTGTTATCATTTTTAGTAATGCGAGTAATTTGGGAGGATAATTGATCATGATTAGATTCTAAAGGATAATCTTCCCTTGAGGAAATATTTGATTCTTTATTAATATTATTAAAAATTTATGGATAATATCTTTGTATTCATGTGAAAGAATTCTAATTAGAATTTTCATTAAATTGATAGAACTAAATGTTGTTTTTTTATTATTAAAGATTTCACTAGTGAGAAATTTTTGGGTGATATCTCCATGCTCTTAAAAAAGATATCATATAATCAAGAATCTTGGAAAATTTTCTTTTTTTGATCATTATAAAAAAATTTGTTGAGGTGCTCATTTCTAATGGCTTTTTGTTCCTTATTAAAATCATCATGTGAGGGGTTTAGAGGATCCAAAGGGGTTGCACCTTTATTTTCTTTATTAGTGGGGTGGAACGTTCTTCATAATTTTCCACTAAAGGTTTTGTATGAGTTACCTTGTGAGTTAAGAGAGAAAATAAAAAATGGCAATTCACACTGAAGCACTTTCCATTGCATCCTCTATCTCTTCTGGTATGGAAGTTCCATATTCAAGCACTTCCCATTGCATACTCTATCTCTTATGGTATGGAAGTTCAATATTCAAGTACTTCCTTGTCTAGAAAGTGCATCGCATGTATCTTTGGCAAGCCCCTCTTTAACATCACGTTCACGATGATTCAAAAATACATCATAGACCATCGATGAGAAGGTCCAGGAGGAGGATGGAGGCAATGATTGTGGTAGAATATCTTCAAAGACTTTTCCCTTGCCTTTGGCATCGGTGGAAGAGGATTAGGAGGTAGAAGCCATGGAATTCAATTGAATTATACGCAACTGGAACAAAATGGAAAAAATAAAGAACCGAAAGGCCGAAAGAGGTTAAGGCTTTGGTTTCTAGCAGAGCAAAGCGCGTGGAAGGCAAAGGGTAAATGGACAATGCTAAGACAAGGGGAGTTAAATTGGCATGTGGAAATAGAGAATGCTGATTAATGTGAACATAAAAGCATTGCATAAGGTTTACGTAATGGAATTTTCAGGTAAAAAGTAGGGTTGCCTGAAGAATGGTCGGTGGATACTTGGTCTGGACCAATCAACAAAGTGTTCGTCCAATGGAAGGGAGACCGAAAGAATCTTCATAATTGTAAAGACCCTTCAACTTTGCCATATTCGCACTTATCATAAGTGGGTGGGTAAAAGAACCAGGATGAAAAATTTACATCGTGTAGAAGTCTTTTTGCTAGAATTGCAATCAAATGCACTATGCATGTGCTATCCATGCGCTTCTTTTTTTGTTTAATATATAATATATTTTATTATTACACTATCTCAGTTAGTTGGTAGGGCTAGGTGGATTGATAAGTTTGGGCACTTATCAAGAGGAGACTTAGGTTCAATATTTGCGGGTGCGCCCAGCTTAACATAGGCAGTAGTTTGATCCAACTCCTCTGACCACGATGACGGTACAAATTCTATGTAACCGGCCATCTCACGTCGGGTTAACATTATTAAGACGGTGGGTTTGTTGATGGTTTGAACTTGTTGATGGTTTGAACCCTGCGCTGGCAGTTACGTGGTTGTAACCAATTCACCTATGCAACCACAAAAAAAATTACAATATCTCAGCTAAAATGTCATTTTTCTATTTATTAAAAAAAAAAAAATTATACCCTATGCCATTTTTAGGTCAAAATGTCATTTTTCTCTTTATTTAAAAAAAAAAACAATACCCTATGCCATTTTTTAGGTCAAATATTTTCAACCTATGAGAATTAAGTATCTCTATTTAATTATAATTTCTAGTGAGGGTGAGAGATGAGCTTATTAATAAGGATCAAATAAAGAGTCATACACACTCACCCCTTAACATACTCGTCCACTTACAGTTTGCACTTTCAACCTTAAACCTCATAAAAAGTCAAAAATCCAAACCATCAAACCCTCACATTCCTGAAACACTATTAAAATAAAAAAATTACACCTATTCTTTTCCAAACCTTAAACTTTTAAAAACCAAAACTCAAATCATTAAACTATCATATTTCTAAAAACACTATTAAAATAAAAAAATACAACTATTCTTTTCAAAAAAAAAAATTCGTGTATACACACAATTATCAAATCCAAGAAATAGAATTCGTGCATAGACACAATTCTCAAATCCAAGAAATAGAATTCCTGCATACACGCACAATTATCAAATCTATTTAAATGTTTAGATGGTCATGTCTATATTTAGACAGATGGTTATTTAAATGTCTATTTGGTTATTAAAGTGAGCTTTAACTATGTACTTTATAAACATTTATTTATTTTTAAATTAAAATAATAATTTATATTAGTAATTTTAATTTTTAGTTAAAAATAATATTAAAATAATAAATTTTTTTAATATTTAAAATTTTAATTGATTTGTTGAAAAAATTAAAGATAAGAAAAATAGTATGGATATTATTGGTGGATATAGTGTAAATAAATTATATGGTACTTGATTTTTTATTCATACTTCACAACTAGGACTAGTCTATTCCAATATATGTATTAATATTATTTTGAGTAATACTTTTTATACACACTATCATGGGGATTGAACTTGGGTTATATCATTGATAATGTAAGTGGCGTCCTTTTCGGTAGACCACATTATATATATTATATTTTATTTTATGTAATTTTTTATACATATATATAAATATGGAGATGAATTATTTACTTAAACACACAATGCATCCCATGCATTCTGTCAATCAAACATAATGCAAATACAGTCAGCATACGTTCAGAGGCAGAATGCTTCTATATACTATTTGTTTCGGTGGGCTTCCATGTACCAATGAATCATGGTGTATTGAGCACAACATCATATCACACCTTACCTGACGCGACCAACCACTGTTTCCGCTAGGAGGTGGGTACTGAACTCGTCCAATCTGCTTGCTAATACATGTTTACCTGCACTTGCACTCACAAATTTCTTTTAGCGATATCTCATTCCACAATTAATAACAAGCAAATA
Organism: Wollemia nobilis; assembly: GCA_028583015.1. NCBI lineage: Eukaryota > Viridiplantae > Streptophyta > Pinopsida > Araucariales > Araucariaceae > Wollemia > Wollemia nobilis. Next base: position 5,468,902 of record JAQPPZ010017083.1, read on the forward strand.
AATATCCAAAATAAATATATTAAAATAAATATATTTTTAAATAAGTTTTTATTCTTTATTTATACTTCACAACTAGGACTCGTCTATTTCAACAGTTCAAAATAAAAATATTAAAATAAATATATATTTTAGATAAATTTTTTTAATTATAAATAAGTAGTTATATTTTCGGTTTTGAGTTAAAACAATTTTTTTATAGTTTTATTAAAAATATAACATTGGCCTTCTAAAGAATTTTTATAATTATAATTTTATTAAATTTAAATGCCTTCTAAAAAATATATATTTATTTGTTTTTTAAAGTATTTGTAATAGGATGTTGAATTATTTGATTCTTTTAGACCCATTAGCCTATGTAATATGGCATATAAGATTGTTTCCAAAGTGATGGTGAATAGATTAAGGTTATTGTTAGACAAAATCATTTCATAAGAGCAAGGAGGATTTGTGAAAGGGAGACAAATTCTAGATGGGATCATAGTAGCTCATGAAGTTATACATTCAGTAGCTTCAAGAAAAGAGAAAGTATGATCTTAAAACTTGATATGAGTAAAGCCTATGATAGGGTTAAATGAGATTTTCTTTTTGCAGTTTTAGATAAGTTTGGTTTTAAGAAGAAATGGGTTAGATGGATTAAAGCCTGTGTCTCTATAGTTTCTTATTCAGTGTTGGTCAATGGGTTAGTGACATATTCTTTTAAAGCCAAGAGAGGCATTAGACAAGGAGATCCTCTATCTCCTTATTTGTTCATTATTATGGCCGAAGTTTTGACTACAAACTTAAAGAAGGCTTACAAATATAGGTTTATTAATGGTCTTAAGGTTAGTAATAACATCGATAACATCACCCATCAACAATTTGTATATGATACAACCCTTTTTGGAAGGGCAAGGATAATTGAGGCTAGACCTTTGAATAACTTTTTAAAAGAGTATGAAAGAGCTTTAGGGCAAAAAAATAATAGGACTAAATCCAAAATTTACTTCCTTATCACTCCTAATATCAAAGCAAGAATTTGTAGGTTGCTTCAAATGGAGGAGGCAAATTTACCACCAACTTATCTAGGGATGCCTTTATTTGAGGGGAGAATGAGGGTAGATTTATGGAATCCTGTTATTAGTAAAGTTTAAACTAAAATTCTAGCTTGAAAAGGTAGATGATTATTGTTAGCAGGAAGAGTGTAGTTAATTAAGTCAGTCTTACAAGCCATTCCAACATATTATATGTCATTGTTTTCTATGCCAAAATCAATTGAAATTTTTTTAATATTTATTATGCGATCTTTTTATTGGTTAGGTTTATATGATAAAAGGATATTTCCTTTGGTAAAATAGAGCAAGTTATGTGATGACAAAACTAGAGGAGGTCTTGGTTTAAGAGCTTTTACAGATACAAACTTAGCTCTTATGGGAAAAGTTATCTGGAGATTGTACAAAGAGAGTCAAATACAATGGACAAGAATTCTTCTAAGTATGTTGACCCCAATGACCCAAGTTTAATATTTACTGCATTCTCTCTCCCATATTATTCTGCTCTTTGGAATGGTTTAAAAAAATCTATTGATCTTATGATTAAAGGTTTGGAAAAAAAAATTCTATTTGGATGGATACTTGGTGTGATAAAAAACCACTCAATTTAGATCCAGTTTTGAAACCTTGGATGAGATTGCTTCAAGACAAATACGGTGATAGGGTTTCAAACATTTTGTACAAGGATCGAGAAGGAAGATACAAATGGAAAGAAGATTTTTTATAAGTATATAAGACATTGATGCTAGGAGGCAATTGAGTAGAAAGATAACAACTGTGATTATTCTGAGGGGTGCCAAGGATAAATTGATTTGGGAGTTGAATATCTTAGGAGAATACACAACAAGAAGTGGATGTAATGTTCAACACCAACTTAATAATAATATCACTAGAATATGGAGAGATATTTGGGATAGCCCAAGCATTCCTAAAGTTAAAATGTTTGTTTGACTAGTAGGTCATAGAAGAATTTTATCCTGGGATAACCTTATGAAAAGGGGTTTTCATGTCCTCTCTCAATGTATTTTTTGTAATAAGGAGGAAAGTATTGACCATATTTTTGGATGTTGCTCAATAGTTTGGAATCTATGGCAATGAATTCTTAATATGTTTTGTAAATGCATGGTGATGAATAGAAGAATTGAAGACTGGTTAAAGCAATGGCAGAGCACTTATAAAAGTCGGGCTTTACAAAAAATATGAGATAATATCAAAAGATACAATATTTTGGACTATATGGCTAGAAAGGAATAAAAGAATATTTAAAGGAAAGGAAAGCAATTTAGAGGTAATGAAAAAGAATATATGTTTAGCCATAGAGGAGTCTAAACCAACTCTATCAACTTACCCAATTCCTAATTTAGAAGCAGAGAGTCTTGATAGATGGAGTCAAGTCATTAAATGGAATTATGATGTTGGGTACAAGAGAATAAAAAATAAGGTAAATAATATAAAGTGGAAACCACCAAATATGGAGTGGGTTAAACTGAATTTTATGGAGCATCTAAAGGAAATCTAGGACCAATAGAAGGAGGAGGAATAATTAGAAATAATAGAGGAGTTATTTTGTCTCATTATGCTTTCAATAGTGGATTTAAGACAAATAATTAAGATGAAGCTTGGGCAACTTTAGAAGGGTTAAAACTATGTAAACAAATGAAATGGAATAGAGTATGGATGGAAGGTGATTCTCTCATGGTAATAAATGCAATTTTGAGGAAAGCAAAGGCTCCATGGAACATACAAGAGATAATTGTGGAAATTCAAGATCTTGCTAAAGAGTTTGAAGAAATAAGGTTTACACATATATTAAGGGAAGGAAACAAATGTGCAGATAAGCTAGCCAATAGAGGGGTTTTGATTGAGGATCGTGAAGTTAAATTCTCCTTTCTATGGTTAGAGGAAGTAGAAAGTTTAGTTGACATTGACAAAAAATGTTGATTGCCTAAATCAATTAATGATTAAGTTTTACTTTAATGTTTTCCATTGGTAATATCTATTTTATTTTGTAACAATAATGTGTTTTCATTTAGACCATTTATTATCATTTTTGTGGTTGCACTTGTGTTTCAGGAAGGAAACTGGTAATCCATATTTGGTAAAGCAGACTATGATAGTGCGATGTTTTAAAAATATTACTCTACTAAGATGCAAGGCATAGATAGTAGAGGTGAGTTTTGGGCATTGTGAAGGTTGTTATAGGAAAATTTCAAGAAAGATGCTAAATTCTAGAGTGATTGCATTCAAACAAATATTTGAAAAGATCTAGAAAATGAAAATCATGAATTCAGACATTTTATGTAAAATGATGTAGGTTTCTATCTATAGCATCTCAATTGAGATTATAAGTGTTTCTATTTGTAAACTCTCAAGCTCTAAATAAGAGAGATGTAATTTGTCAAGGGTGGGGGACCCGAGTACAACCCCTTATTATCAAGCAAAAAAAAAGTATTTGTAATAGTATTAAGTTTAAAAAGGTTTGATGACTACAATAGTTATATATTGTGATAAATAAAATATGAAAGGATTAGTATGGTTGTGTTATTCTTCTATTTTGTTATGACCTTTTATTAATGATTTTTAAAAGGTTAAAAGTGAAACTCAATCTTAAAATTTAATGATTTTTCATTACAATAATAAATTAGTTATTTGTGTTTAAAATAGTTCTTTGAAAGTCTTTATTTGATGCCTTGACTACCTAAAATGATACCTTATATTATTATTTTCCTCAAAAAAAGTTGTAATTGTATTAAGAAAATATGTTATTGTAGTGATAAAGGTTGTGGTCTCTCTTTTAGAGGTTCAAGTTTCAATCGTCACTCAGTATGAGGGGACTAGGACCCCTCATAAAAACCTATGTAAACTCATTGAAAAAAAGGGTTTGTGAGGGATACTGGAGCTGTAAGTCCTTGGGTTTTCATCTAGGATATCCAAGTTCAAACCCTAGTAATATGGGACTAGGACCCCTTATAAAAACTCGTGTAAACTTAAACTTTTCAATAGTTGCAAGCTTACTACAATGGTAAGGGCTTCGACCTCTCTTTGAAAGGTCCAAGGTTCAAACCCCAATTAGTATGAGGGGACAAATATCCCTCATAAAAACTTGTGTAAACTCATTGAAATTAGTTGTAAGCTTATTGCAGTGGTAAGGGCATTGGCCTCTCTTTGGGAGGTCCAAGGTTCAAATCCCACTAAGTATGAGGGGATCGATATCTCTCATAAAAACCTGTGTAAGCTCATTGAAAAATATGAAATTACATTCTTCAATGCCTCTTTGGCATTTTTTTCTAAGTTTTAATAATGAATTAAAAATTAGGTTGCTTATACATCATAACTAGATATCTCTATTAGGCTAAGTTCTATCCTTAAATACTTTTTTAATTTGTCAACCAGTATTTTTTAAATCACTAACTTCTAAGTTTTCTAAAAAAGTTGCTTTAACTGGAGCAAATTAATCACCCCAACTAGAGATATGGACCAGATGTAGTGTATTAACCTCATCAAATTCTTGTACTATGCACGATGCAGATTTAATATGAAGTGTCTCCTTTGAGCGTTCATTTGCTTCCTTATTAAATTCTCTATAAATATACCAAAAATAAAAAGCTTCACTTCGATCCACAACTTTTATTTAAGAGAATATGGGTTGTATAATCTTGTTTTCCATCCTAAAGATACCAAGCATTCAATTCATTACCACTTGTGAGTCTCCATAAATTTGGATTTATTGCATTATTTTTTATTATGCTAATTGAACCAAAAATTTGAGTGCCCTAATTTTAACATAATTATTAGAACCTTCTCCCAATCCAGCCTTGAATTTTAAAATAATGAGAGTAAAAAATATATAGTAATCCTCTTGCTCCATAAACTCCAAGGACCCCTTGTCTAGCCCCGTCAAAAAAGCCCCAGGCCCCTACTTTATCGATATTTGGGGGTATGATTTATATATTTACCTTTTTTGTTGCCAAAACCTTATAGTTATTGAAACTTTCGATGATTTGGGAGGAGACTTGTCAAGTAGGCTTCTCTTGATCCTAAAAAAAATTGCATTCCTAGATAACCATATTTCCCATGACACAAACAATAGGAGAGCTATAAAACCTTTGTATGACCTATTTTCAAACCAATATTTTAAGCACTCTCCTAAGAAATCTTCTTGTCATCCTATAGGAAGCTTTAACTATGCTATAACCTCCTTCTAAACCTATCTAGTAAAGGAGCAAGCTACCAATAAATTATCAATTGTTTCAATATATGACTTACATAAATGATATCTTCTTGGACCTCCCATGTCATAAACTTATTTTTCATGACAATCTATAGGAATAATCTTGTCTTCAACAAGTTCTAAAGTGTCTTCCACCACCATGTTGTATCATCATTGTTATCTTCCAACAAAGTCTTATACCCCAACTTTGGAGTGTACTCCCATTAGCTCCATTATTTTTCTAGATCAATTGATCATTTTCCTCTCCAACTTTATATATCTAACTTTAAGTCTTCCCACATATTCTTCCCATTGGTGTACCTCCTAGTCCTGAAGACCTAACATTGTTGCTTCCTTCTTTGACTCTAGTTTTTAGAATATTCTAGGTTAGTTTCTTGGGTGAGAGTTCCAATCCCTTGAGTTCTTAGGATCTAAATTACATTATTCGATAGTCTATACATATCACCACAACCAGTCCAAGGGTTTATGCCTAGTCTTTTCCATTTTCTAGGTAAGCCAACCACCTAAAATATAAAAGATCTAAATAATTTCCCTCCACCAAATTGAAACATTATGGGTTTTCTTCATTAGGGTCCTTATCCACTCCTCAATTATGAGTGGTTCTAAATACTTTTCATGCATGATCTTATTCCATAAGCCTTCCTTTGATATTATCTTCCAAACACACTTGGCCACTAGAGCCTTGCTAAACAGGAAGATGTTCTTAAGTCTCCATCCTCCATTTTCCTTGGGCTTGACCAAGGATTTCCATTTAACCAAGGGAAAAACTTCCCTTTCCCTTTTCATTGTCCAAAAAAATTTATAGCTTAACTATCTTTGTCCAAAATTCCTTCTGGTATATGAGACAAAGATTGCCAATATTTTGGTATTACCTCCAACATAGACTTGACCAAATTCAATATCCCCCACAAAGAGAGCAATTTTTTGCACCATATATTAATTCTTCCTTCCACCTTCTTTATCAACCAATTCTAGTCTTGTTTAGTGTAGTCACTAGGTTTTAAAAAGAACCCTAAAAATTTAAACCCCCCTTGAAGATCAATTCTATTAAAGGAGAAAAGTTGACCTATTAATATGGTATGATCCTAATCCACATGGTTAAATAGATGTTTGAATTTTATGCACTAATATGCATACTTTTTGCTAGGCTAAAAAAAATTAAAAATTGTTTTAACTTCTCTACAATTCTAATTATTCCATCTATAAAACGGAGAACATCATCTAAAAAGTATATGGATGACTTCCATTGTTCTACCTATTATAATTCTCTTTAACACTCCTTCCCTATTTGCTTCTAAAATACACCTAATTTAATCCCTTAGCTATCAAAATAAATAACAAAAATAACAAGGGGAAACCTTATCTTATCCTCCAAGAAGCTTTGAAGAACTAAGAGGTTGACACATTAACCAAAACTACAAAAGAAATAGAATAAATACATCCCATAATCTAGTTCACCATTTACACATAGAACCCAATATGAGTATCATTCTTAAATATAGTCAGTTTACTCTATCAAAAGCCTTGGAGAGATCCAATTTCATCACTATTGCTGGTAGTTTCTTTGATTTTATGACATGAAGACTTTCCTAAGAAACACTAATTGCTTCATGAATCTATCTACCATGTAGAAAATCAAATTGCTCAATAGATTTAGAAGCAAAGAGGAACCTTTTAATTATTGATGCAATTAATTTTGCTATGATTTTGTACACATATATACACAAATACCTGGGCCTAAAATCATCAAAAGAAAAAATAGTATCCTTTTTTGGAATAAAATCAATGAAGGTAGAGTTAAAGACTACATTTACCCTTCCTGCTTGCCTAGACTCCTCCACAACCTTGAGTAGGTCAGACTTCAAAAATTCATAGAGCTTGAGAAAGAATTCCATAGTCCACCTGTCAGGTCCTAGAATCTTATATTTCTAGGAGGTTAAAATAGCTTTGAGCTCCTCCTTTGAGACTTCCTTAATCAACTAACTATTGGCTTCCTCATCTATAAATCTAGGAAAGAGATAAGTTATTATGACTATTTCAACTACATTAACTTGAACACAATCCTTGTATAGTTGACCAAAATGTCTTACTCTCATGTTTGTTATTCTTTGAAGAGAGGACACTTTACTTCCATCTTGTCCTTGTATCTCCCAAATTAAATTTTGTTGTTTTCTATGATTTTTGAAGCTATGAAAAAACTTAGTGTTATCATCCCCATTTTCAATCTAGAGTGCTCTACTTTTGAGCTCCATCATGCTTCTCTCTCTACCAATAATCTTCTTTTCTCTTATTTTAAACTTTTATACTTAAAACTTATTTCCTCATCCATTTCTTTTTCAAAGTCATCTGATAGAAACACTGCAAGGTCCTCCTCAATCTCCCTTAGTTTTTTCTCATCCATTAGTTTCTTTTTATAGGTCCACAAAACCACTATTGTTAGCTTTTTAGGATATCTACAGTGGAGAGATCTAACACAACTCCTGATAATATGAAAAAAATATGAAAGAATTTAGGTCTACAATATGACTGAAATATACTATAAATAGAAATGATGACAATGCAGTATGGATGTAATGGTCACTCCATCAATATCAACTAAAGAACTACATTGTACTCCATACATGAGTAATGCACTTGATATAATTTTTCTATGAGATATGTTTCTATCTATCACTATAAAGCCCTTTATATAGAAATATAAGTTTATTTGGCCAACACTCTACCTAGTTGTACAAGTGGACATCTTGCCCATTACAACTTGCACGTTGATACTTGTGCATTTATTACATTGCTTGAAGTAACTAGCTAACTTTCCCCTAAAGTCTTCTCCTATTCTAACTATGTACCAAAGGTAGTACATTTACATGACCCAAATGATGCAATATACTCTAAATCTAACACCTCCCTGTATTACATTATTTGGGTATTGAAGATTTCAATCTTCAATATGGATCTTCTTCTTGAGGATGCTCTTTGACTTGATCTAGTTCTTTCATCAATTGAATTTTGCTCTAGAGTCCTCTTTTATCTGGACCATCTTCTTCTTTAGAACTGGAACTTGTATTCTTCTTTATTGCTTACTGTAATCTGATCAAGTAAGTAGTTAGTGTCTTCATATGATGCAAAGAGAGTTGTAGTTGAGGATTCCTCTATATTTTGAAGATGCCTGTCTGGTTCAATTTTTATGATTTCTTTGCTATGATCTCCTTTAGCATATCTTTTCTTGTTACATTCCCACCAATAATGATTAATTTTCCTTGAAGAATGTGATTCTGCGACCAGTGTTTGTGGTGCAGGTGCAGGTCTCAAGGCAGATGGCAAAGAAAGCACCCACCCCATCAATCGAGTGGTGGAACAGGATTGTCGGGTAAGTGGTTATGATGTTGTGCCCCGAGCACACTTGGTCCGTGGGTACATGGAAGCCCACCATAGGGTTGCATTGCATTTGCATTTTGCCTATCATGTTGACTGTGTGTGTGTGCATTCGTTGGTTTGTTGCTATTTAACTACTGACATTAAAATGATAATTTTAAATATATATAAAAAGTTAATACCAATACATAGGCATACCAACTTTGAAGTAAATCAAAAGAAAGAGAATTAATTATTAAACCATAAACATGGGGACTAATTATTTAAGTAATAAAAATAATGATATGTGTAAAAACAAATAATAAAATACATATAATAATTAAATTAAAAATACATATAATAGAATGTTAAATGTTATAGTAAGTCTCAATTCTATAATAAAGAGATTAAACTCATAGGCTTTACGTAATGTGGTGATAAGTCTAAGACAAGACTTAAGAAACTATAAGCTCAAGCTTTAATTGGTTAATATGAAAGACTTGGCGGAACTTAATTTAAATAAAGATATTTAAATATTTTAAAAAAAATTCTAAGGAAGCCATACGTGGAGGAAGAAAACGCATCTTGTCTGGCAAATACGGTGATGTGTCTCTTTCCCATAAAGCTCACTTGCTTATAAAAGAAAATGGGATGGCCCAAGGTGGTATGGAAAAATTTGGGGAAAAACTTCATGTTCGTTTGAGAGGAAGCCAAGGACGGGATACGTCGGAAGAAGGAATTGCAACGTGAGGAGGATTGAGTCTCCGAGTAAAAAGGTCAGATTTTTCTGCGTTAATAAGGGAAAGGGTTTACTGGAAATTATGTTGTTTTAAAATAATGGATTGATTGGTGAATGGCTCTATTCACGTGGTTACCTAGACATGTAATTTGTTGTTTTGGCTACTTTAATATTATTATTGGGAAGTGTTGGGCAATTTTGTTGAATGGAAAGAATCTAACTCTGTTTTCCCATAATATTTCTTTAAAAGAAAACATATTACAGAACATAAGAGTAATCGGGATTCTTATACTAATGTTTTGTAGCAGTGTTAGTTAAGTTAAAGTGTTTATAGAAGGTAACATTTTTTTTTTAAAAATGTGTATACTCTCGGATAAATCAGAGGAACCAAAAGTAATAGTTCGATGAATGAAAATTATAAGTTATTGGTTGTGTTTGTTATAAAATCGTCATGTTGGCTGGAAAATTACTTCATGTCTTCAAAGTATTGATTGACAGTGAAGAAAATTGTTTTTAAAATTGTCATGTCGGCTGAAAATTTCTTCATGTCTTCAAAGTATTGATTGAAAAAGATGAAAATTGTTTTAATATCGTCCTGTTGGCTGTATGTTGTAAAATTTACTTCATGTCTTCAGAGTATTGATTGATTATGGAGAAATATGTTTAGTTGTGGACTGTTGCCGCATTGCACGATTGCCTGTTGAAAACAGAATGATACTTAGAAAATAATTTTGAATTTGGTTAGTTGTATGGTGTCGTTATGCTTGCATGAGACTTGAGTATGTGTGTCATATAGATGAGGGCCAAGTCTGAGCCATACTTTGCATTTTGTTCTCATCGGTTGGTGAGGGTGGGCGTTGAGGCGCTTATGTTCTTTCACGAAAGTGAACGGCTTTTTCAGAATGGTGGCCGAGCATGAAAACCCTAACAAAGACCATGGAGGGTTTAGAAAACCATTTGATGTTGTACCGTGAAGTTTCTACGACATCCGGTGTTATGTATGCTTGTATAGTTCTTTCTTTTAATTCGAAGAAGATTGGAATTTGAACAGTTAAACAATTGTAGTGTTGTGTTCTTCTATCTGTTCTAATATATAAAGGATAGTCTAAATCGTTGAGTGTATTCAAACTTTATGAAGACCTAGAAATTGTGTTTAAAGCAAATGCATTGGAAGAACAAATAGAATATTCCTAAATTTTGTATGTTGCGTTCTGGAAAAGGATTGTTTTTTTTTATCAAACGCCATATATTGTATTGAAAAGTGTGCTAAGTATAGAGTAAATTCTTATATTTCTATTTTTAAATAATTTTTGGGTTCTGGTGCAAGCTATGAATCTGATTACATTTTTACGTTGGAAGTTTGAAAGTCTCAAATTGATAAGTGTTATTGTATTTTATGAGAATTGGAAAGTTATGTGTTAAAAATGTTTATATATTTACTTTGTAGGAGTTGAAATAAAAGTTCTATGTTATACTTTATTTCTTGATAAAGTAAATACCATCATGATTATGTTATAATAAATCAAATAAATAGAAGGGAAAATACATTATTTAAATTGAGAAAAGTAACACCAGAAAGCTATGAGATAAGACTATTATATAGAGGAACCCTAAATTCGTGTTTTCTCATTTGCATCATGTATAGTTGATTAATAGAGAATCGCTTGGAATACTTTGCCTAATCGTGATTGGTTATTTTCGGTATTTATGTAGTTATGTTGTGAAATTATACAGTTTAATATGTTTATTTGTCGTAGACGCATGAGATTAAAGGTAAGATCTTTTCTCAGCCTTGTAAAAGAAAAGACTATATCACGAGTTGATGCAATGCTTTTACCATGTTGTAATATTTAAATTTAATCATGATGCATTGCTTCTAATTTGTTGTAGCCCACCTGCGCTTGTAAAAGAATAACTATAGTCTGAAATGATATATGAGATAAAATGGTACATTGTTGTAGTTCATCTGTGTTGGAAAAGAAAGATCATAGTTGAATTGATATTAAGGGTGCATGGCTTTGTATTATTATAGTTTTCAATTGAAGTATTGGCAACTTTGTTGTAGCTCACCCATTTTGATATAAAAGACTATGCTTGAAATTTGATGTTTGGTTGAATGAATATAAACTGAAACCTTATGTATAAAGAAAAATTTATATTATGACTTGGTTTCACAAGCTGACGAGTGTTTTATTTAATCGCCTTTGAAAGTGTTAGTTTTTCAATGTCATTAATATGTTGGTACTTGCCGATAGAATCATGGGTTTAATAAAAACAAAAACAAAAATATTAGGGTTTTCAAATACTTTTGTTATGGTAAATAGAAGAAATAAAGTTAGGATTTCATTACTTTACTATAAGGTAATTGATGTAGCTTAGGTTTTTACGGATAAATGCTATTAATATTAAGGATTTCCCATGATTACTAATCAAATCTCTTAGGTAATTGGTGAAGAAACTGAAGTCTATTAAAACTAAAACTTGGACTATGTTAAAAACTATAGGGTGTTGATATATTAGTTGAACATACTATGCTTGTTTATTGGAAGCCAAACTTCTTGGTTGATTTGTGAAGTGTATATGAGTATGACAACAATTATACTCTTGGGTTATGCAATAAGGTACTTATTCTATAAGTATTTGCTTAAGAAAAGTGGAAATTGAAGATATACTAAACAACCTTGAAAGATGATTGTCAGAGGAGATATTTATGAATTACGTGTAGATATAATACTTGTCGTACTTAAGAATTTTCAAAATATTATCTGGGTTATAGATGCAGGTTGTGAGTTGTGATATGTTATTTTTGAAGAGATAGAATATCTTCTTTTCTTTTATATGAGATTTACGCTATAATTTAATTGTATATGACCTATATTTTTATAGAGAGTATAAAGATAGATTTGTGATTAGGAATCCATGTTTTATTTGAAGGGACTCTTTTTTAGAAGATAAAAGAAGACTTAGGGAGGGGGTTTAACCGATATTTAAAATATAAGTGTATGAAATCCTTCAAGATAATAGAAGTATTAAAACCCTCTTACGTCTATGTGTCAGTATCTTGAATTAAGCATCAAAAAGCCATTAGATAATGATCTTAGGTACCTTCAAACTTAGACTTAAATTCTAAACTAGCTTGAAGAAAATCGAGGGAGGTTGTCTCCACTCATACCATTAAGGCACGCGGTGTCTTAGGTGGAAATCAACCTTACTTGACATGAGAAAGTCAAGTACTCATACCATTAAGGCACGCGGTGTCTTAAGTGGAAATCAACTTTACTTGACAAGAGAAAGTCAAGCACACATACCATTAAGGCACGCGGTGTCTTAAGTGGGTATTAGCTTTAGAGAAAGTCAAGGAGACTTTCTCTACCCATGCCACTTAGTCACGCGGTGACTTAGTGGGGACTGCACTATCGTACTCCAACTCTAAAGGGGACAGAGTGTTCGAGCTGCGAAGTGTAACGAGTGATGGGATGGGGCATCACTCTAGGTGGTCAGTCAGTTAGTGGTGGTGATATTCATCAATCCACTCAGACTGGGGAAATGCCTACATAATGCATGACTAGGATGCTACTTGTGCTAATGGCTTTCCAGCGGAAGATGGTTATGGGTAGCATTATCGTCAGTTCGGGAAGGGTTATGTTTATCTAGTCCCTCAACCTTACGAAGGTGGACTCTAGCCAAACCTTCGTAGATGGTCAATGGCTAGCATCGACATACAAACGTTGGTTCCAAGGCATTGAGCTGAGATCTCTTAATAAGTTGTGAACCTTACAACCTTGGACAAGGGGCATAGCATACCCCGTTCAGGTGATATGGGCCCTGAACGGATAACCCTCCGCCAGATTCCTAAAAGTCTTGAGTGATGAGCCAAATCCAATAAGGCGACCCACGGGACCTAGCCAATTTTGAGCACTTAAGACACTAGCTACAAGAGTGAATAATCTTGAAGTGCATTTTATATGTATGCCAAAACTAACATTCACATGGAAAATCAAGCAATGTATGATTGAGTTAAACAAAAAAAATTAGTGTATGAAATTCCTGGATCTTACATTTCTTTCTTTTCCTCCTTCTTCTACAATTATATATTTATACTTGTGGAATTTTTGCTTCATGAGGAGTTAGCCTATCATCATAATAATGTTTATTTGTATTGCTAGCTTTCTTCATGTTTTGAGTGAGTACAAATACAATTAATGATAGGTAAATCATAAAATATTCCTCTAATATGAATATAACTATCTTTTGTGAATTCCACCATGCCTTGAAGATATTTTCATGAAAATAACCAATTAACACTTCAAATTTATCCTCTTTTGCTTCCTTAAGAAATAATGAGAATCTCTCCTTTTCACTAGTTGATAGATTCTCATATCCTTCAAGGGTATCTATCAAGTTCTGAGAATACAATTCCATTTCATGAAATATATCTATGTTAATAAAGGCATTTCTTATTATTTCATCCATAGTGTTGCTTGCTATTCCTTAGAGTTGGAGATATGGATTTGATAGAAGTATGTTAAATACTCTAATTTTTGAAGTAGTCTACCTTATGTCTCCCAAGTTTAGAGTATATATGAGTTTGATTTGATAAACCTTTTTGGTTTTGTAGACTTCCTTATATCTCCCTAGTTAATATTTGATTATACCTTTGATGAAATTCTAGGTTTTGTAGAAACCTTATGATTCCCAAATGGATTAAGTACTTGATAATCTTTGATGAATGCTATTATTATCAATTTTTGTAGAATGTCTTATGTCTCCCTAGTGATTTTGGATATGCTATATGATTAATATAGTCCTTTTGAGAATAGTAGTTCAATTTTTGAGTTGATTTTGTAATGTTTTGTAAATAGCAAAAATCAACTTCTATTACACCTTATTACTCCTATTGAACTTAAGCACTTTTTATTTTTATGAGGTCTTAATGGTTGGATTTTATTTATCCCCTTAATGTTGTTTTGAAACAACTCTTTATATTCCTTAATAAGCCTCCTTTTATAGCCTTTAATAATTTGATATTTAATATTTCTAAATTTCAATTTCCTACTTTGATGTAGTATTCCTTATAACTCCCTAACTTGGAATGTTATAAAACTATAGTATTTGCAATAATATTTATTTCTCCTATGTTTAAATTGCAAATTGTAGACACCAAAACCTAGCCACTTGTCCTCCATTCATGTTTTCTTGTCATTTTTTCCCATTATTCATATATATTTTTATATATTTATTTTATATATATTTAATATTAATATTTTATATATTGTATTATATATATATAAATATATATTTATATAAGTGAATTAATACCAACCATTTGATTTCATTTAATCATATCCATTCATTTACATCAATCCATGCCACACCCTAGATTTAATATCCACCTTCGTTATGCTTTTATCTCAGCCATACGATTAGTGTTGTTGAAACCCTAGCATACCCTAGGTTGGGTTATTAATAGAAGCCATTATGGCTCAACCCTTGAATCCCTGAGTGTTTTAAGAAGTTCCCTGAATCCTAAATACCCCGATTTTTTCTAAGTGCTCAAATTACCCAAGTTTTCATCTTGAGTGTCCTAGTACTTTTGCCTCCATCTTCGCTCATTATAACCCTTGTATTTGTTGTCGTTCATCTCGCCTTGCCTGATTTGCTTTCATAGACTTTTCCCATCAGCCATAGAACACCTTTGGATGCTTTCTATCACTCCCAAGCACCTTCGGGCACCTCCCCTCCTCCTAGAGCTTCTAGGCACCTTCCAACATCATCAAGCACCCACGAGTATTTTTTGCAGCCTTCGAGCACTCACGGGCATTATACGTCAAAGATCCTAAAGTCCCTCTAGCCTCCGAGCGATGCTAGGTCATCGTCGCATCAATTCAGTACAAAAAATATCATCTGACTAGAGAAAAACAAATACGTAAGGTAAATCCATTGTTTTTAATTTCATTCATGCACTTTTACTTCTGTTCATTTTATTTGTAGCAGATAGTTAGGGTTTTATCATTGCTTATAGAGGGCCTCACATTTTGGAGCCCTCATAGGTGCTACTAAATCATTTACTATTTTATTGTGTGTAGTTCTAAAGGTGTTACATCAGCATTGGACAGTTGCTTAAGTTGGAATGTCCTAACATTGAATAACCAGAAGCTCACTCATTTCTATTGGGAGCAAGGATGCGCTTGAAGATACCACTAGTCGTGTTTTTTAGGGTTTTGAAGAACCCTAATCATTGTAAATTTGTATAAAAAATGATTCAAAGATCACAGTGGAAACCTCTAAGGGTTTATTTTTATGATTTACCTTACTAATTCATTTGTTATTTTTTGTCATCTCATAAGATTTTTAGAAGTGCAAAGTTCATAGTTTTTCTGGATCTAGGGTTTCTGGAAGTCTGCAGAAGGTTGGGCGAAACACACGGTAGTGCCCGGGGGCTATCCAAAAATATCTAGGTGCATTTTAGAAATACCTAGAGGTATTGTACAGAGAAGTGGAGCATAAACGTAGGCTATTATGTAAGTCTACTGTTGAAACCCTAGTTTTTTGTTTACGTATTTTAGGTAATTTTACATTTTTTCCAAGTTTTAACATTAATTAATATGGAAAATAATATTCATACTAGCTTGCATCTTAGGTTTTAGATCAATCATTTGCATCCATTCACATCTTCTATTTTTAAAGTTTCTAGTTTTCTATTGTATTCACAAACTGAAAAGTATTGCATTATGATTTCATGTGAATTGAAAATTTGTATAATTAGTTTGCATTATAGTGTTAGGGATTCCTATTTTTTAGGTTCTAAGTAGGAACATTATTCAGATACCAAGAGTATCCCCGTGCTTGGATGATTCTATACGAAGGAGTAGATGAACCCCCTAGCTATCTAGGGCGGGTTTTAAATGATGTACTTTACATCCTTTGGAAACATTGGTATTATGGTAGTGGCTTTTGATTTAGACTATTGAAAGTAGTTATCATTCTCACATTGTTTGTACACAGTAGCAAATCAAAAAATTTAAAAAGAACCACACACATCATGCTTCACATTAAACGGTAGTGGTTGGATTTCATCACCAACCATTGCTTGAATTTTGGTGACAGTGGCATTCATCTCCATCCATCAATCTCTGCCCTTATAAACCTTAGGTCATCCCCGAGCAAACTTGTTGGATTTCATCAACAACAAGAATCTCGTTGCCCTAGCTTAGCCATAGTTTTTACCTTTCTTTGGATTAATTCATATTAGCACATTTGAAACACACAAAATTGAAATCTAAAGAAATGAATTCACATTAAAAGGAGATAATCAATGAATAAGGTAAGACACACATCTTAAACAAACTTAGCATTGATTGTTTATTTTTCTTGTGAAATTTAAATTCGGGGTTTCATTTTACTGCATAATCTATATTTTGGTTTATTTGCTTTATGGTCTTAACATGAAAGTAAAAGAAATAACTAAATCAAGATAATTCAATGGAACCCTCATCCACATTCCCCACCACTTCTATGGTAGATTCCTTGAATGTGACACAGCAGATTTATCTATAGGTCCCTCACATTCCTTGCCATCTACAACCTTTCATATGGTTATGCCCCAAGAGGAGTCAACCTCAATAACCATTGATCACCACATTACCCATATAGACATGGCATGAGTAGAAGTTATTTTGAAGTCTTATAACTATATCTTAGATTCAGTACCCACCTCACCTAGATAGGATCTTGCTTTACAATAAATTATTTATTTCCAACCACCATCCAACCCAGGTGTACACTAACCCTCTTTTTGAGGCATCGGTTGCACCTTCCTCCCATATGTCCATTCCCTAACCCTCATGTGCTCCTAGCACTTCATACACCTCCACATACACCAACCCCTTGTATGAAGCATATTTAAATGCTACTTTACAAGTGTTAGCCTCACAAGTTGCCACACCTAGTGTAACTTGTCCCCAAGCCACATCGTCCATACCATCTGCCTCCATACCCGTAGCTTCTGATAGATATATTAGTGAGGCATGAGAACACTTGAAAAAATTTCTTAGATAGTGTTAAAATGCTCAACATCAAGTACAAGGGAACCCTAAGCCTTTACCAAACTCTACTTAGATTGTCCTTATTAACCAAGGTCCATCATGGACACCATAATCTTCTGTGGTTTCTATCCCTATCTCTCCACCAAGTCATACTACTACCCATACCATTACCATTGGCCAACCTAGCCATATCGCTCTATATCAACCTCATTCCATAATTTTTTATCTTTTCATCATCAATCTCTCATGCATCAATTTCCATCAAATTTTCCTAGTCACCATTACCAATCTCAACATCATTTAGTCACTCCACAATATTTTTTCACCCCACCTAAAAATCATTAGGTAATTCAAGGCTTTCACATTCTTAAGGAAGACCCTCGAATTAAGGTCATACAAAAATAGATAGATCAATTGATACAATATACTCCTGGCTTAACAAATCAGAAACCAACTTTACACCAATTGATCAATCAATCCATTCATCCTTCGGTATCATCACTATCGTATCCGGTAGATTTTATGGTGCCTAAGTTTGACAAATTTAAGGGAACTGAGGATCCTAAAGAACATGTGAGCACATTTGTACACATCTATTTTAGAATCCAAAATGACAATGCTCTCATGCTTAGAACTTTTCCTCAAAAATTAGGAGAAGATGCTATAGAGTGGTATAATCAATTACCCAATCATAGTATTTATACTTTAGAGCAACTGATTGACTAATTCTTTGAGAATTGTATCCTAAATGTCAAAAATAAGATCGCATTGTCTTATGTCTATGCTCTAAGGTAACATGATGATGAATCTATCTATGATTTTAGAAACTATTGGAGGGTTGTCATCACTAAATTGCCATTCACCTTACCAATGGATGAGCTAATTAAGATTTTTACCAATAGTTTCTTAAAACCTAACTCTTGGATGCTTCAACTATAAACTTATCATTTATTTGAAGAAGCTTTAGCTGAGGCTAGTGTCATTGAAGAAATCAAAATCTAATAAGGCATAATTCAGCCTAAAAATAAAGAATAGAAAAACAAGGGCCAATATAAGAGCAACTATCCTGGCCAACCAAAATCAACACAGGATACCCCGTCAAGTCAGCCCAATCAATTTAATCAAGTAGTCATGAGCCAGTCGGTAATGTCTCAACAATAACCCGTGCAACAACCACCACAACAATTTTCTTATCATGCGGTACCCTCAGTAACTCAAGCCATGCAAAACATAGTGCCAGCTATAGAAAACCATCCCCAATGACAATCTATCCAAAAAAATTTCCAATATGCCCCCTTGGTCGAGTCATATGATTCTCTTTTTAAAAGGTTATATTGAAAAACACTAGCTTATACTGAGAGGGGGGGTGAACAGTATAAGACCACTTTTTACTTTTCTTTCCCAAATAGTATTAATAAATATAATCAATGGCAATATCAATAGAAATAACCAAATCAATGCACAAATCATCACACACAATAGAGACACCAATTTAATGTGGTTCACCCAATGTGGGTTACATCCATAGAGAAAATATTTCTTCTAAATATTTCTCAAATAATCTCTTGGGAATTCCTTCCCTATTACAATTTTTATGGACCTTTGTCCAAAGGAGATGTTGATCCCCTAAATCTGGTTTGTGGATCTCTATCCACAAGAGAACTCCTTCTCTGCTCTACTTTGGTTGGTGATCTTCTAGAATACTACTGCCTCCACTGCACTGGCTTGTGGATCTCTCTCCATTGAAGACTCTTGTCCCCACTCAGAACACTTGTCCTCACTGCCCTGGCTAATGGATCTCTATCCATTGGATACTATTGTCCTCTATGCTCTATTACCTCCAAAGCTCTATCTCAATTCTTTACTAAACATAGTCCATTTGGTCTAGCATAGTTTTGCTTAACTCTTGTACTGAACATAGTCTAGTCGATCTAGCACAAGTTTTCTCAACAAACTTACTCAAATATGCACTAAACATAGTCCATTTGGTCTAGCACATATTTTCTCAATCTCTATCTCTGGTTTGACACAAACCTATCATCAAATATACACCAAAATTTGCTCTCAAATCTCCACTAAACACAATACAGTCAGTCTAGCACAAATCTGTTCTCGATCTCTATCCTTAAGCCTTAACTCAAGACTTGACTAAACTCTGTTGGATCTACCCCAAACCTTAACTCAAGGTTTGAACAAACCAATCAACTCTGCTCTCAAGTATTCTCAAAGACTTATCTCAAATCTACCTTGTAAGCTTCCACAAAAGCTTATACCAAACTGTCCACAAGTCCTCTCTAGAACTTGCTCAAATATGTTCTACAAGTTCTGTCTAGAACTTGCTCAAATATACTCTACAAGTCCTCTCTAGAACGTGTTCAAATATTCTTAATAAGTCCTCTTTAGGACTTGCTCAAATCTTCTCTATAAGTCCTCTCTAGAACTTGCTCAAATTTGCTCTACAAGTCCTCTCTAGAACTTGTTCAAATCTGCTCTACAAATCCTCTCTAGAACTTATTCAAATCTGCTCAATAAATCCTCTCTAGGACTTGTTCAATTCTGCTCAATATGTCCTCTCTAGGACTTAACCAAATTTGTATTGTAAGTTTCCACAAAAGCTCATACAAAATCAGTCCACAAGTCTTCTCAAAGACTTACCTCAAATCTGCTTAACAAGTCCACATAGAACTTGTCCAATCTCATAGAAATATAAAGATAATTGTTAGAGACTCAATACGTTCTATACTCAGATCTCAATTTATTTTTCAACTCAAATCAATATCATAGAAGCATAAAGAGAATTGTTAGATACTCAATATGTTCTATACTCAAAACTCAATTTCTTTCTCAACTCAAATCAATCTCATAGAAGCATAAAGATAATTGTTAGAGACTCAATATGTTCTATACTCAAAGCTCAATCTCTTTCACAACTCAAATCAGAATATAGAATAGTTTGTTTTATGGAACTTGAACAATCACTTCATACATCCACTTGACTAGGCTCAATCAAATCTAATCAACCAATCACTCAAGAAGCAACCCTTTCTCACAAGCCCTAGTCCAAGCATGTAATCACCAACTCAAAATGTTTCCAACAATGCTCAACAACAAATCTCACATAACAATGATACTCATGATATTTTCAAACCCTAGTTCAAGTTCTTTGTATAACAACTCACTTCAACAACTATGCTCATAAATCAAGGTTTTAATCACAACTCTTAATTTCAGAAAACCTTGAAGCAATTAACTCAAACACTTCACTCAACCAATGATCTCAACAACAATGCTTATCAAATAAGGGTTTCACCACAACTCTTAATTTTAGAAAACCTTGAAGCATTAACTCAAACACTTTCAAAAAATAAACCCTAATCAAATCCTTTTCACTCCAAACTTTATTTTCAAACAACCAACTCAACCAAAGAAGAATTTTCCCATACCTTTTTGGTTGACAAGGAGTTGATCTCACAAATTTATCACACTCACAATTACTTCTTTGCCAATCTCAATAAAGGTTATAAGATAATTTTCTCAACAAAACATAACACAAAAATAATACCAAAATTACACCTTATCACTCCACCTTAATATATATTTAACACCCTCAAAATATTTAAACAAAGTTATTTTAATTTCCCTTTACCTTATAACTCCCAATAATTTTCAAAACAAAAACTACCCTTATACATATATCCTTTCAAAAGATATTCAAAATATTAATAATCAAAACAACCCTCACACCTTATAACTCCCTTGTATATACCCAAGGTAAAATGATAATTTTTAACTTACCTTGTGCAGCAAAATATTTGGCGCCCAACAACACCCCACGAATCTCAAAGGGATTCGAACTTTAGACATTAAGGTTCTCAACCTTGCACAAGACTCTAACACCACTCCGACCAACCTATCGGATGGGAAGGGAAACACAGTTTTTCTCTCTTATCTTCTTCGAACAGCGGGTTAATATTTGATACGTGGTGCACTGATTCCTTTAACTGATGTCGATAACTGCGAATATCAAAACTGGTAAACAAGGGGTTTGCGTGCATCAAGTTTCAAACTCGATCATTCCTCCCTCATGTTGTGAGTTATATTCCTCGAACTTTGTGCAATCCAAAACTCTATCTACTCAACACGAACACTATCGTTATGTTCACTGATGAACTTACTATGCTTCCACATCTGTCATAGACGTATTCATTGTCTTATGTAATTCGAAGCATACTGTTATGCACAGCTATAAAACACCTCCTCATTTTTTATGTGAACCCTCTTATGCGTGTTTTCGATTTTTGCATAGCTTCATCAATGGGCTCTCACTGTTCACTCGCTGGCTCCATTTTATTTTCAAAAGCTTCGCTTCATATCACATTGAACTAGACACCTTATAATATCGTGTAGTCTGTCATCTCGAATATTCAATTAATATTGATCGAGCGCACTTTGGTATGATGCTACGTCTATCGATTTTCACCTTCAAAGTGCATCACACTTTTCAATGTGAAGCCCTATCTTCCTTTAAATATATCAAGTCTCTTTTAAAACAAATGATGACGTCGACATCAACGAGGAATTTTACACATCGTCCTAGTGATTTTGGATATGCTATATGATTAATATAGTCTTTTTGAGAATAGTAGTTCAATTTTTGATTTGATTTTGTAATGTTTTGTAAATAGCAAAAATCAACTTCTATTAAACCTTATTACTCCTATTGAACTTAAGCACTTTTCATTTTTATGAGGTCTTAATGGTTGAATTTTCTTTATCCCCTTCATGTTGTTTTGAAACAACTCTTTATATTCCTTAATAAGCCTCCTTTTATAGCCTTTAATAATTTGATATTTAATGTTTCTAAATTCCAATTTCCTACTTTGATGTAGTATTCCTTATAACTCCCTAACTTGGAAGGTTAGAAAACTATAGTATTTGCAATAATATTTATTTTTCCAAGTTGAAGATATTATTTCTCCTATGTTTAGATTGCAAATTGTAGACACCAAAACCTAGCCACTTGTCCTCCATCCATGTTTTCCCGTCATTTTTACCCATTATTCATATATATTTTTATATATTTATTTTATATATATTTAATATTAATATTTTATATATTGTATTATCTATATATAAATATATATTTATATAAGTGAATTAATACCAACCATTTGATTTCATTTAATCCTATCCATTCATTTACATCAATCCATGCCACACCCTAGATTTAATATCCACCTTCGTTATGCTTTTATCTCAGCCACACGATTAGTGTTGTTGAAACCCTAGCATACCCTAGGTTGGGTTATTAATAGAAGTCATTATGGCTCAACCCTTGAATCCCTGAGTGTTCTAAGCAGTTCCCTAAATCCTAAATTCCTTGAGTTTTCCTAGGTGCTCGAATTACCCGAGTTTTCATCTTGAGTGTCCTAGTACTTCTGCCTCCATCTTCGCTCATTATAACCCTCGCATTCGTTTTCGTTCATCTCGCCTTGTTCGATTTGCTTTCGTAGACTTTTTCCATCAGCAACAAAACACCTTTGGGTGCTTTCTATCACTCTCAAACACCTTTGGGAACCTCCCCTCCACCTCCTAGAGCTTCTAGGAACTTTCCACAATCACCGAGCACCCATGGGTATTTTTTGCAGCCTCTGAGCATTCACGGACATTATACGTCAAAGATCCTGAAGTTCTTCTAGCCTCCGAGCGATGCTAGGTCATCGTCGCATCAATTCAGTACAAAAAATATCATCTGACTAGAGAACAACAAATACGTAAGGTAAATTCATTGTTTGTTATTTCATTCATGCACTTTTACTTTTGTTCATTTTATTTGTAGCAGATAGTTAGGGTTTTATCATTGCTTATAGAGGGCCTCACATTTTGGAGCCCTTATAGGTTCTACTAAATCATTTACTATTTTATTGTGTGTAGTTCTGAAGGTGTTACATTAGCATTGGACAGTTGCTTAAGTTGGAGTGTCCTGACATTGAATAACTAGAAGCTCACTCATTTCTGTTGGGAGCAAGGATGCGCTTGAAGACACCACTAGTCATGTTTGTTAGGGTTTTGAAGAACCCTAATCATTGTAAATTTGTATAAAAAAGGATTCAAATATCCTCATTGTATCAATGAATTTTTTAGGCTCCCCCCCATTAATATAATATCATTCATTGTGCAATTTTGTGTTCTTTGTGTTCAATCGATTTAGCATTATTTGGTGTTGCATTTTTGTCTTCACAAATGGCGATAATAGTGGGAACCTCTAAGGGTTTATTTTTATGATTTGCCTTACTAATTCATTTGTTATTTTATGTCATCTCATAGGATTTTTAAAAGTGCGAACTTCATAGTTTTTCTGGATCTAGGGTTTTTTGGAAGTCTGCAGAAGGTTGTAGAAGGTGCGTGAAACACCCGGTAGTGCCCAAGGGCTATCAAAAAATGTCTAGGTTCATTTTAGAAATACCTAGAGGTATTTTACAGAGAAGTGGAGCAAAAATGTAGGCTATTCTGTAAGTCAACTGTTGAAACCCTAGTTTTTTGTTTACGTATTTTGGGTAATTTTATGTTTTTTCCAAGTTTTTAAGTTAAAAGGAATAACATTTATTAATCTGGAAAAGAACATTCATACTAGCTTGCATCTTAGGTTTTAGATCAATCATTTGCATCCATCCACATCTTCTATTTTTAAAGTTTCTAGTTTTCTACTGTATTCACAAACTGAAAAGTATTGCATTCTAATTTCATGTGAATTAAAAAATTGCATAATTAGTTTGCATTATAGATGTTAGGGATTCCTATTTTTGAGGGTCTAAGTAGGAACATTATTCAAATACCAAGAGTATCCCCGTACTTGGGTGATTCTTTACGAAAGAGTAGATGAACCCCCTAGCTATCTAGGGTGGGTTTTAAGCGGTGTACTTTACATCCTTTGGAAACATTGGTATTCTGGTAGTGGCTTCTAATTTAGACTATTGAAAGTAGTTATCATTCTCACATTGTTTGTACACAATAGCAAATCAAAAAATTTAAAAAGAACCACACACATCATGCTTCACATGAAACAGTAGTGATTGGATTTCATCACCAACCATTGCTTGAAATTTGGTGACAGTGGCATTCATCTCCATCCATCAATCTCTGCCCTTATAAACCTTAGGTCATCCCCGAGCAAACTTGTTGGATTTCATCACCAACAAGAATCTTGTTGCCCTAGCTTAGCCATAGTTTTTATCTTTCTTTGGATTAATTCATATTAGTACATTTGAAACACACAAAACTGAAATCTAAAAAAATGAATTCACATTAAAAGGAGATAATCAATATATAAGGTAAGACACATGTGTTAAACAAACTTAGCATTGATTTTTTATTTTTCTTGTGAAATTTAAATTTTGGGTTTCATTTTACTGCATAATCTATATTTTGGTTTATTTTCTTTATGGTCTTAACAAGAAAGTAAAAGAAAGAAATAAATCATGATAATTCAATGGAACCCTCATCCACCTTCCCCACCACTTCTATGGTAGATTCCTTGAATGTGACACAGTAGATTTATCTGTAGGTCCCTCACATTCCTTGCCATCTACAACCTTTCATATGGTTATGCCCCAAGAGGAGTCAACCTCAACAACCATTGATCACCACATTACCCATATAGACATGGCATGAGTAGAAGCTATTTTGAAGTCTTATAACTATGTCTTAGAGTCAGTACCTACCTCACCTAGATAGGATCTTGCTTTACAACAAGAACTTGTTTATTTCCAACCACCATCCAGATTTACCCAGGTGTACACTAACCCTCTTTTTAAGGTGTCAGTTGCACCTTCCTCCCATATGTCCATTCCCTAACCCTCATGTGCTCCTAGCACTTCATACACCTCCACATACACCAACCCCTTGTATGAAGCATATGTAAATGCTACTTTACAAGTGTTAGCCTCACAAGTTGCCACACCTAGTGTAACTTGTCCCCAAGCCACATCATCCATACCATCTACCTCCATACCCTTAGCGTCTGATAGAGATATTAGTGAGGCATGAGAACACTTGAACAAATTGCTTAGACATTGTTAAAATGCTCAACATCAAGTATAAGGGAACCCTAAGACTTTGCCAAACTCTACTCAGACTGTCCTTATTAACCAAGGTCCATCATGGACACCACAATATTCTGTGGTTTCTATACCTGTCCCTCCACCAAGTCATACTACTACCTATCCCATTACCATTGGCCAACCTAGCCATAACCCTCATACATCAACCTCATTCCATAATTTTCCATCTTTTCATCATCAATCTCCCATGCATCAATTTCCATCAAATTTGCCTAGTCACCATTACCAATCTCAAAATCATTTAGTCACTCCACAACATTTTTTCACCCCACCTAAAAATCATTAGGTAATTCAAGGCTTTCACATTCTTGAGGAAGACCCTCGAATTAAGGCCATACAAAAATAGATAGATCAATTGATACAATATACTCCTGGCTTAACAAATTAGAAACCAACTTTACACCAATTGATCAATCAACCCATTCATCCTTTGGTATCATCACCATATCCGATAGATTTTACGGTGACTAAGTTTGACAAATTCAAGGGAACTGAGGATCCCAAAGAACATGTGAGCACATTTATACACGTCTGTTTTAGAATCTAAAATGACAATGCACTCATGCTTAGAATCTAAATTGAAAAACACTAGCTTATACTGAGAGGGGGGTGAACATTATAAGACCACTTTTTACTTTTCTTTCCCAAACAGTATTAATAAATATAATCAATGGCAATATCAATAGTTAAATATTTAAATATTTAAATTTAATTATTTAAATCTTCAATTTAAATAAATTAAATATTAAATAATTTAAATATTTAAGTCTTTTGAACCAACTACTTTCTTTTAAACCATGAACACCTTGCCTTGCTTTTCATGACATTTTGACATCAAAGACACTTCATGCAATTTTGACATCAATGACAATCTATCTATTCAAAATGTCCAAAAATATCCCCTTTGTCACTGATGGTAACCCAAATTATTTTTACCAAACACCTGACCATTTTCTTGTTCTGCTCCCCCTGGGACAATGTTCTCTTAAATACCAAATCTCTCCCCTTATCAAATTGCTTCCCCTTACTCAAATATCTCCCCCTTTGACATCAATGGAAAAGGGTCACCTTTGGGTCTCGGGGCTAAGAATGAGCCTCTTAGCTTAGCCCCTGCCCCACCTCCTTATGAAGTGGTTAATTTTGAGGTGGGAGTATCTCTACTCCCATCATGCAATGTTTCTTTTCTTTTTCAGCTTTCTTTTTCCATACTTTTGAATTCATACCTTTTTGAACTTTTTAAAAGTTCTCTCTTCTTCTTATATGATCCTTGTGATTCCTTTGAGTATTTCTATCTATGTCATCATTCCTATTCTTGTTCCTATTCACATCCAAGTTCATGTTCTTATTCTCATCCATGTTCCTATTCATATTCCTGTTCCTGATCATACTTGTTTCTGAAATGTCTGCTCTACACCATTTTGTTGTGTGACCATCAGTATTGCACTTATAAACATTAATGTTATTATTACTTGGAGGTGCAAATGTCTTAGGATTTCTCCTATTGAAGCCATATCCTCTTCTATCATGAACCCTGCAATTCATTGCCTTATTCCCATATTCCTGTCTTCCATGTGTCTTGCAATACCCATGAAAAAGCTATCTATTCCCATATTCCTGTCTTCCATGTGTCCTGCAATGTGAAGCCATGTGCCCAAACCTGTGACATGAAAAACATCCTCCATTGAATTAACCTTGCCTAGACCCCATTGGTCTCTTAGTCTCTTCTGCATGTTTCATATTCCATCTGTTCCTTTCCTTGTTAACTTTCTATTGTCCAACTTATACTTAGAAGTCTCACTCTCTTGTTTACTTACTTCTTTTGATGCTTCTTCTTTTCTGGTGTTTGAGCTTGACTCTCATTTTTTTTCTTCTTATTTTCCTTGTTATTCTTTAGAACTAAGACCTGTTATGGTGACTGATGACCTTTGTGCATTGATAAACCTTTCCAAGGTCTTTGAATTTTCCTCAAAATTGTGTAGCTTGTCCTTAGAACCTTTTACTTCCATCCTCAATGAAACTATCTCATGCTCTAATATTTCACACTCTAGATCTTTTATTTTTAATTTTTCAACCATACCTTCTTCAATTTGTCTTGTCTCTTTAACTTTGATTTTGAAATTAGTGAGTTCCTATAGAAACCTTGGTTTTGCTTTCTCAACTTCTTGAGATTGAACCCTTAATCCTGAGTTCTCTTTTTTTAATTCTTCAAGAGTAACCATAAGTCTTTCACATTCTATCTCTTTTACCTTTGACTGTTCAACCATACCTTTTTCAACTCTTCTTACATTTTCAACCTTATCTCTCAACTCAAAAATATCTTGTAATAGCTTTGTCTTACATTTATCATCTTCTTGTATTTGACCCTTCAATTCTAAATTCTCTCTTTTCAATTCAACGAGTTCCTTAAGAGTGGCTTTCTCTTTTTATTTTTCTGAATCTTCTATAGGAGCATTTTCTTCTAATACTAAAAGTAGAGTTTCTTCTTCATACCTGTTTTGATTTTCCTTGTTATCCTTTCTTGAACCAATCTCTAAGATTTCATTTTCGAGAATATCATCTTCATCTTCATTGCTATTAAACCCATTACAATAACCTGCATCATGGCTGGGTTGACCACAAATAAAATATTCTTGTGGACAATAAGCTGCATGGTGACCTGTGTTCCCACATCTGGTACAAAAATTTATCAATATGATATTTTCTCCACTGGTTAATTCATATCTTGAATCTATTTCCATTCGTCCTCCCAACAAAACAATATTAAACTCATCTTCCTTTTATTTCATGACCATGTGTTTTCTTTTCTTCTTGTGTCTCATGGTTTTGCCTTTGCCTTTCTTTGTCATTTGTGTTCTTGCAGGATCTTCCTTCAATTGTTAAACCCTTTTCGAAGGAACCAGCTCTGATACCAATTGAAGAACACTAGCTTATACTGAGAGGGGGTGAACAATATAAGACCACTTTTTACTTTTCTTTCCCAAACAGTATTAATCAATATAATCAATGGCAATATCAATAGCAATAACCAAAGCAATGCACAAATTATCACACACAATAGAGATACCAATTTAACGTGGTTCACCCAATGTGGGTTACATCCACAGAAAAAATATTTCTTATAAATATTTCTCAAATAATATCTTGGTAATACCTTCCCTATTACAATGTTTATGGACCTCTGTCTAAAGGAGATGTTGATCCCCTGAATCTGGTTTATGGATATCTATCTATAGGATAACTCCTCCTCTGCTCTGCTGTGGCTGGTGATCTTCTAGAAGACTACTACCTCCACTACACTAGCTTGTGGATATCTCTCCACTGAAGACTCTTATCCCCACTCAGAAAACATGTTCTCACCGCCCTAGCTGATGGATCTCTATCCACTAGAGACTACTATCCTCTCTGTTCTATCACCTCCAAAGATCTATCTCAATTATGTACTAAACAAAGTCCAGTCGGTCTAGCACAGTTTTGCTCAACTCTTGTACTGAACACAGTCCAATTGATCTAGCACAAGTTTGCTCAACAAGCTCACTCAAATCTACACTAAACACAGTCCATTCGATCTAGCACAAATATGCTCAATCTCTATCTCTTGTCTGGAACAAACCTATCCTCAAATATGCACCAAACTCTACTCTCAAATTTTTTTAGTAAACATAATCTAGTAGGTCTAGCATAAATCTATTCTAGATCTCTTTCCTCAAGCCTTAACTCAAGACTTGACTCAACTCTGTTGGATCTACCCCAAACCTTAACTCAAGATTTGAACAAATCAATCAACTCTGCTCTCAAGTCTTCTCAAAGACTTGTCTTAAATTTGCCTTGTAAGCTTTCACAAAATCTTACACCAAACTATTCACAAGTCCTCTCTAGAACTTGCTCAAATTTGTTCTACAAGTCCTCTTTAGAACTTGCTCAAATATGCTCTACAAGTCCTCTCTAGAACTTGTTCAAATCTGCTCAATAAGTCCTCTCTAGGACTTGCTCAAATATGCTCTACAAGTCCTCTCTAGGACTTGCTCAAATATGCTCTACAAGTCCTCTCTAGAACTTGTTCAAATCTGCTCAATAAGTCCTCTCTAGGACTTTTTCAATTCTGCTCAATAAGTCCTCTCTAGGACTTAACCAAATCTGTATTGTAAGCTTCCATAAAATCTCACACAAAATCAGTCCACAAGTCTTCTCACAGACTTACCTCAAATCTGTTTAACAAGTCCACACATAACTTATCTAATATCATAGAAACATAAAGAGAATTGTTAGAGACTCAATATGTTCTATACTCAAATCTCAATTTCTTTCTCAACTCAAATCAATCTCATAGAAGCATAAAGGGAATTGTTAGAGACTCAATATGTTCTATACTCAATTATGGGAGTGATCAAACTGAAGGGGATTATATTATTGATAGAAATGATTACAATATATAGGCATAAGCCTATATTCAACACATGACACTTGTCAAGAGAAACTGACAAGTGTCAAGGTGAAGGCATAGTGCACTTTAACTCTAACATTCCCCCTTAAAGTGCACTATCCTAACTAAAGAAGAAACAAAACAAGTCAACATTAGGTAACATTCCCCCTTAATGTTGACTTCTCTAAAACAACTTATCATCCTCGCTTATTGTTGATTTGGTCTAGGCTCGTGCTTTGTGCTCTTGGCTCTCCAACTGTGAATAATGCTAGATTCATTGTGTATACATCTCGGTTTGTTGCCTCAGGGTCAGCCACTTCCACGGGTCTGTTGCCACAGGGTCAGCTATCTAAGTGCCTCAAGGTCATCATGGGTGCCTCAGGGTCAGCCACTTCTGGGTCTGTTGCCTCTGCAGGTCATCCTCAGAGGATGTTGCCTCTAGTAGGTCACTGACTAGATTCACCATAAATATCAAATCTCTCTTTATGGTGAACTCAATCTAGAATGTGTCGGTCTCTGCCGAAAATGCACCTAATACAAAGGAAAAACGAGCCATATAAGAGTGTCGGTCTCTGCCTAAAATGCACTCAATACAATAAAATGAGCCATAGATCAAAATTGGAGGAGAGAAGAAGAAAATAAGAGAATCTTCTGAAGTGTCTTCATCTATAGTCTTCAGAAGTAGATCCAAAAAAAACCTCGGATAGAGTCTAGGGTGTCTTTGTCTATAGTCCCTAGTATAAGTGTCCTTATGGTGACCATGTCATCCCACCGAAATGCATGGTTAACTAGCTACTACATTCGCCAAGTGTATAGAAAAGGTCACTAGGTACAAGGATCACAAATAAAATTACCTTGGGAGTGTCGGGTACAACCGAGAGTGCACTCCAAGGTAGAAAACTTTGAGGGTAAAAAACTCAAATGAAACAGCCTCAAAATTACAATGTGACACCACCACTGTGTCCATCACGGAAAAACATTTTCAACGACTATAAATACCCCTATATTCCACCATCAAAGGGGCCTGCATCATGTGAAAAAAAACCATCATGCCTATCTAAGGCAGCAAAATAAACCTCAGGAATATCATATTCCTAGCATCGCACTATGGCGGAATAAAAAGACAGACTCAATAATACTCGTAGGGGAATTACATTTTTTGAAAATTTTGGCCTGTGGGCTTGTCACCAATACTACTCTCCACCGTAAAAAAAATCCATTAAGGAAAATTACATGGCCATGTGGCCCTCCACTTCCATGTGGAAACTACTAAGTTTTAGTGGCCCCCATACTTTATAAAATGCTCCCTTTAAAAAATTTAAATTAAAGTGACCCCTTTAATATAAAGTTTTGACTTTATATTAAATCTCATAGTGGAATCAAACGAGTGGGCCCTCCCCACTACTCAACAAGCTAATTAAGCATCAAAATGTTTTTGAGAGCCGATCCCATATTTTAGTGATTTCGGATCAGTTACGGATAGCGAGTGGGCCCTCCCCACTACTCCAATCGGTCGTCTTGCACGTTGCGGATTTCCTTTCAATCCACCTCGCCAAGTCATACTCACTGTCTCCTCTGAAGCAGCACCCCACACAGAGAAATTACGCCAACTTGTAGCAAAACAACGCCATTCGTCCGGGGTCAAAGGTCATTTGTCTTCGCCAGTGTAGATCTATTTTTTAGATGGACCTAAAAACATGTGGATGCTTCCATGTGGCCTTAAAAATTTAACCCATTTGGCACACAACAATCTCCGTCGTGAGTTCAGTCGTCACCAACGCTGTTATTAAAAATACGACCACGGATTTTAAAACCACCCGTCATTAGCACGCCGGCTTAGTGAGCAATTTTTGGTATTGCTCCCTTCAGAGTAAAAAATTGGTGAGTAAACGTTGGCTTCCAAAAAACAATCAAAAGTGTAGCAAAAACAATGTGGAGACCCTACGAAGCAGCGTTGCTTCCTCTGCTTCATCGCAACCCAATCCGTCATGACCTTCACAACTATAAACACCGTCTTTGGCTCCTCCGCAGGGACGATGGGCTCTGTTGCATTTTGAGTTGGCTAAAAAAATTGATGAATTTGGGGGCTCTACAATTTGACTATCAAAGAAAACCGATGAATCACTTTTAGAATCGGCTAGTAATTCCTACAATTCAAGAAGTTGCTTTAGATCCACAGGTTGGCCCAACGCATCTCCATAGCCTTGCTTCCAAGCCTACAATGCATCCTCCTACAACTCAAAACTCAATTTCTTTCTCAACTCAAATCAATCTCATAGAAGCATAAAGAGAATTGTTAGAGACTCAATATGTTCTATAATCAAAGCTCAATCTCTTTCACAACTCAAATCAGAATATAGAATAGTTTGTTTTATGGAACTTGAACAATCACTTCATACATCGACTTCACTAGGCTCAATTAAATCTACTCAACCAATCACTCAAGAAGTAACCCTTTCTCACAAGCCCTAGTCCAAGCATGTAATCACCAACTCAAAATGTTTCCAACAATGCTCAACAAAAAACCTCACATAACAATGATACTCATGATCTTTTCAAACCCTAGTTCAAGTTCTTTGGATAACAACTCACTTCAACAACAATGCTCATAAATCAAGGTTTTAATCACAACTCTTAATTTCAAAAAACCTTGAAGCAATTAACTCAAACACTTCACTCAACCAATGATCTCAACAACAATGCTTATCAAAAAAGGTTTGGACCACAACTCATAATTTTAGAAAACCTTGAAGCATTAACTCAAACACTTTCAAAAAATAAACCCTAATCAAATCCTTTTCACTCCAAACTTTATTTTCAAACAACCAACTCAACCAAAGAAGAATTTGCCCATACCTTTTTGGTTGATAAAGAGTTGATCTCACAAATTTGTCACACTCACAATTACTTCTTTGTCAATCTCAATAAGGGTTATAAGATAATTTTCTCAACAAAACATAACACAAAAATAATACCAAAATTACACCTTATCACTCCACCTTAATATATATTTAACACCCTCAAAATATTTAAACAAAGTTATTTTAATTTCCCTTTACCTTATAACTCCCAATAATTTTCAAAACAAAAACTACCCTTATACATATATCCTTTTAAAAGATATTCAAAATATTAATAATCAAAACAACCCTCACACCTTATAACTCCCTTGTGTATACCCAAGGTAAAATGATAATTTTTAACTTACCTTGTGCAGCAAAATCTTTGGCGCCCACGACACCCCATGAATCTCCAAGGAATTCGAACTTTAGACCTTAAGGTTCTCAACCTTGCAGAAGACTCTAACACCCCTCCGACCAACCTATCGGATGGGAAGGGAAACACAGTTTGTCTCCCTTATCTTCTTCGAACAGCGGGTTAATATTTGATACGTGGTGCACTGATTCCCTTAACTGATGTCGATAACTGCGAATATCAAAACTGGTAAACAAGGGGTCTGCGTGCGTCAGGTTTCAAACTCGGTCATTCCTCCCTCGTGTTGTGAGTTATATTCCTCAAACTTTGTGCAATCCAAAACTCTATCTGCTCATCACGAACACTGTCGTTATGTTCACTGATGAACTTACTCCTGCTTCCACATCTGTCATAGACGTATTCATTGTCTTATGTAATCTGAAGCATACTGTTATGCACAGCTATAAAACACCTCCTCATATTTGTGTGAACCCTCTTATGCGTGATTTTGATTTCCACATAGCTTCATCAATGGGCTCTCACTGTTCACTCGCTGGCTCCATTTTATTTTCAAAAGCTTTGCTTCATATCACATTGAACTAGACACCTTATAATATCGCGTAGTCTGTCATCTCGAATATTCAATTAATATTGATCAAGCGCACTTTGGTATGATGCTACATCTATCGATTTTCACCTTCAAAGTGCATCACACTTCTCAATGTGAATCCCTATCTTCCTTTAAATATATCAAGTCTCTTTTAAAACAAATGATGACGTCGACATCGACGAGGAATTTTACACATCGTCGGTGCTTGGTTATAAACCACACATGTTGCCCAAACGATGTCGGCATACGTTGGCGAGGGAGTCTTGGGAAAAATCCATCGGTGCACATGACATTTTTATTGTGATGTCGAGGTCGACAATATTAGTGGGTGGCCCACTAATTTATTTTAAAGATAAGCCTTTAAAACATTATAGTTGAGTTCAATTAAAATATTTAAATATTCAATTTAAATAAATTAAATATTAAATAATTTAAATCTTTTAAGTCTTTTGAACCAACTACTTTATTTTAAACCATAAACACCTTGCCTTGCGTTTCATGACACTACATCAAAGACACTTTATGCAATTTTGACATCAATGACAATTTATCTACTCAAAATGTCCAATATGTATGACACAAACAAACTTGCTTTGCCCAAAATTAGATCAGATGATCCCGCTAAGCATAGTAAACACTATCGAGAACATTTATTTTGTCCTTATCATAGGCAAAATGGGCATGACATTAATAATTTCTAAAAATTCAAAGATATAGTTCAAGATCTCATTGACTTGGGGGCAATCAAGCTTGACATCCCTCTCGATCAACAAAACCAAAACCTTGGTATCTTTCAAACACCACTTCCTCATCATGAGGAGGTGCAACCAAATACAGGAGGGGCTAACACCAAAACTTCTAATCAATTTAACCACATACAACAATACCAAGTGTTTGTAGGGTCCATCCATGTGGTCACTAGAGGTCAAAGAAACAATCAACAACAACAACCTCAAGCAAGTGTGTCACAACCTTCCACATTGCCACCCATTCAAATTTCCCCCAATCCTTCACTGCCAATCCACATTCCTAGCCAATCAAATCCTCCAATTCATACCATCTACCGCCCCCCACATCCAATCGCCTCATTGAGTAGTCGGTTAACTACGAGCCTAAAGATGGCTTCCGCTAAATTGTCAGTCTATGAGTTAATTCAACAATCTCCCCCACATCATGAGGCATTAATGGATATTCTCAAGTCCATTGAACTACAATCTCAAGATCCTACTGCCTTTAAAAACTTTGTAGAAAGTATCCAAATATGCATGGAGCCTTCCATCACATTCTATGACTTTGAGATTAGGCCAATCTCATCAGAATCAGTAGATCCTCCATTGCATATCATGGCTATAATTGACAAGAAGCCTTTAAAAAGGGTTATAATTGACACTGGCTCCTCTATCAATATCATTACCACATCTATTCTTCATCATTTGAACCTTCCTCCATCCCATATCACCAAGTCATAGTTCACCCTCAAATTATTCAATGATGATTTATGTTCCATAGTTGGCACTGTTGTTTTGCCCATTGAAGTAGGGGTCAAAACATTGTACACCATATTCCACATCTTGGAAGGATCCATGGTAATGTACTCCTTAGAAGACCTTGGATGAGGAAAATGAGATGTGTCCCTTCTATTTTACATCAATGCTTAAAATATGTTCATGAGGGACACGTACATTGCATACCGATAGACATCGAGATGTTTAAGTATTGCAATTTCATTTCAAATCCTTACGAGTCCATGCTTCCTTCCACTCACATTTTTCTTTCACATTTAGCCAATCCATCCACCACTGCACCAATTTCCTCATTCAAATCTCTCATTCCTAAGGATATTCCCATCACCAAACCCCATCAAGCTTTGATACCCCCATTATCTTCATCATTGACTACATGCACATGTGGTCATAATCAATTCACATCATCCACATCCTTGTCATCCACTTCATCATCATCATCCATACAACATGCTTCCCCATCCAATCCATCACCTTTACCTAACATTTCACAAGTTGAGTTGATGAATTATGAGATGTCTCCATCATCATCTGAGCCACCATCCAACCATGGTTCATACAATTCATCCCAAGTTGAGATCCACCTCATTAATCCTGGTATTGGTGAATATGTGGTCCAAGACATCACTATCATGCTACTCACCATTCCTAATGCTAAGGATTTTTATCACCCACGTGACCCACCTTTGTCCATAGGAGTGGTATATTACATAGGTTCATCTTCAAATAGCATAAATTTTGTATATGGGGGAATTGAGTTTTCATCCAATTTACCTCCCATAGAGGAACCCAAAGAACTAACACTTGCCAACATTCCAAACATGACGGGATTTCCATCTTGCTATTTTTACATATTTAATTGGCAAGACCATGGCATAGGATTGCATGAACAGGGAGTGTCACAGCCCATTGATGTTCCATATCAATAAGTGCATGATCATTCAAGTTTAGGCTATCACCCACTATCCACCACCTCTTCTCTTGAATAAGCCTCCCAAAGGCTTAATCTCAATTCGGGATAAGAAGCCCTCCATTCCAATGAATTTGATGAGGAAATCTATGAAGAATTTGAACTCATGTTGATAATTTTAGATGAATCTAAAGAAGAATCGAAGCCGATCATTCCCCACACCAAACAAGATGAATGTTATCTTAGAACGTTCCCCATCCATGAGCCCATATTTTACTTGTTTCTTCCACAAGAACGAGTCGATCCTACCGGTGAGCCACCACATCCATTCGATTAAGCCATTTCATAAGCCAAACTTGTAACATATGTATATAAAATAAAAAAACAATGGTTTTCATAACTACCAAAAAAATCAAAAGTCAAAAAAATAAACAAAAACATTGTTTTTTTTGCATTGCATGTATATATCATTTCAACATGCATTTATTTGTGTTGCTTGTTGTTGTTCAGGTTTACCAAGCTCCCTAGAACTGGTTCTTAGGTTCCATCCATTCCATAAAACTTCATACACCTCACCCATAAGTCAACATGAATCCTATTGATTTATTCACACCACTTCGTAATCCATATGATCTGGTTAAACTAATTCCAATTGACATAAGTCTTATCGATATGGATCGAATCTCCTCACCTCCATACTTTTCCAAGTTTGTCTTATCTGAGGAATTTTTAAGGGCTTCTACCAACTACATTCCTCCATCCCCTCTGCCTTTACCTTCATCTTCACCTTCAAATCCTAAGGTTTTCCAAGAAGACGTATATGAGGATAAGTTATAAGAGTTTGATGATATCCTAGATGACATTCATTTGATCCTATGCCTTATCAACTTGAGGAATGTTCCCACATGTCCATTGAAGATACCATATATGTGGACCTTAGTTCAGACAAAGACAATCCTCAAATTTTCAAACTTGGTAAAATTCTATCAGCCAATGAACAAGAGCAATTAATTGCTCTCCTCAAGATAAAGAAGGAAATTTTTGCATGGTCTTATAAGGACATGTCTAGTCTTGACCCTAACTTGGTTGTCCATATTCTCACCTTACAACCTGATGCTAAGTTGGTCAAACAAAAAATTTAGGAGAATGCATTCTACAGTAGCCCTCATAGTAAAAACAGAGCTTCAAAACTCTTAGATGTGAACTTCATAGTTCCTATCGACTATCTTGAGCGGCTTTCAAACATGGTATCCATTTGGAAATCTAAAGGGGCGATATGCATTTGCACTAATTTTTGAGATCTTAACAAAGCATGTCCCAAGGATGACTTTCCTCTCCCAAACATCGATACTCTTATCAACACCTATGCTGGCCATGAAATACTTTCACTCATGGGCGGTTTATCATAATACAACCAAATCCAAATAAATCCTTATGACTAACACAAAATAACATTCAGTACACCTTGGGGAACTTTGTGTTACAAGGTGATGCCCTTTGGCCTTAAAAATGTAGGTACCACTTATCAACGTGCCATGACATACATTTTACACAATTACATGCATAATATTATCAAATATTATGTGTATGATCTCTTGACCAAATCTAAAACTCGACAAGAGCACATTGGTGTATTGGAGAAGTTTTTTGATCAACTTCTAGAGCATAAGGTTAGGTTGAATCCCAAGAAATGTGTCTTTGGTGTTACCTCAAGAAAACTTCTAGGGTTCATTGTCTCCAAAAGAGGTATTGAAGTGGACCCAAACAAGGTCAAGGTCATCATGGAGATGCCTCCCCCAACTAACTTAAAGGAATTGCATAGTTTACAAGGAAATATCCAATCAATCCGTCATTTTATTATGCAACTTTTTGATAAATGTACACCATTCAATCACCTACTACAAAAGGGAGTGCCATTATATTAGATATATGAATATCAAAAGGTCTTCAATGACATTAAGCAATACCTAGCTTTTATGCCAGTCTTAGCTCCTCATCATATGGGGATCCCATTCTATCTTTATGTCTTAGCAACGGACTTTACATTAGTGACAATGTTTATACAAAAGAATGAATAAAATAGAGAGCAAGCTATCTATTTCATTGGTCGAACATTGGTAAGCTATGAAACAAAATACGCCTATGTAGAAAAATTATGCTTAGCAATGGTTTTTACCACTAAGAAACTTTGACATTACATGCCTAGCCACACAACATATGTTGTAGCTAGAGAAAACCCTCTGTGGTATATGATGTATCACACTTATAATAACACCCACACCGCTAAATGGATAGTGCTCCTTACTAAATTTTATCTTGAATTCATTAGTCAAAAATCCATTAAAGATCAGGTCATAGCTGATCAACTTGCAGAAGCTCCACTACTTAGTGATCATCCTTTGATTATTTAGCTCCTAGATGATTTGGTGTTCATTGTCACTGAACAAGAAGAAGATGTCATTCCAAAGGAGACATTGATATCACACTATTCTTTTATGGCTATAAGTGCATGAAAAGTTAAGGTGTTGGAGTCATGTTTCATACACCCTAGGGGGTACCTATCCCCTTATCATCCAAACTTGAATTCCAATGCACAAACAACATCATAGAGTATGAAACCTTGATCGTAGGTCTTCAATCAGCTATAGCTATGAGCATTAAGCATATCATAATATTTGGTGATTCTCAACTTATCATTAAGAAAATCAATGGAGAATACCAATGCAAATAACCTACCATTAAGCTTTACCATGAAGTAGCAATGAAATTGCTCTCTAATTTTGATTGGTATGAAATCAATAGTTTACCACATTCAACTAATATATTTGTAGATGCAATGGCCTCTCTTGGATCATTGATTCCAAAAGACTCCTTTGGAGAGGTACAACCCCTTATCATTTCAACGATCTCTAAATCTGCAATTGTTCGTGCTAAATCTAAATATGAAAAGGATGTTTGCTTTATCCAATCAGATCCATATGAGCCTTGGTCAAGCCAAATAGTAGCCTTTCTCAAGTTTGGAACACTCTCATCTGACATGTCTCAAACTGTGAAACACATATTCAAGAAAAAAGTAGCTCATTTTGTTCTCTTGGAGGACGTTTTGTATAAACATGATTATGGAGTCCTCCTTCGTTGTCTTGATTCTAGTGAGGCACAAAGATCCATTTCTAAAGCCCATTATGGTACTTGTGGTGGTTATTTTAGTGGAATGGCCATTGCAAAGTGTATTTTATGCATGGGTTATTATTGGCCCACAATGGAACGTGATTGTTGCACATATGTCAAGCATTGCAAAAAGTGTCAAGAAAATGCTAATTTAACTTATCACAAGCTTTACAGCCTATTCAAAGCCTTTGGCCCTTTCCACAATGGCGTCTAGATCTAATTGGCAAAATTTCACCTCCTTCCTCAGGATAACATACATTCATCATCACAACCACTGAATACTTAACAAAGTAGGTTGAAGCAATTCCTTTAACCATTATGATAGGACCTAGAATTGTGGAGTTTATACTTCACCATATCATTTGTCATTTTGGGATCCCCTCAAAAATCATTCTAGACAATGGCAAATCCTTAAAGAACAAGGATGTTCGAGTAGTTTGTGATGAATATAACATTCAACACAGTTTCTTGACTCCTTATTACCCACAAGCTAATGGACAAGCTAAAGATTCTAACAAGACCTTAATTGCTATTCTCAAGAAACTTGTCAAATAAAATCATCGATATTGACATACACAAATTCTATTGGCATTATGGGTTTATTGAACAAGCATCTACACACCTACAATGGCAACACCATTTTCAGTGGTCTATGGAGCCGAAGCAATCATACCTCTTGAGCTCAAGATCCCCTCCTTGTGAATTTCTTTATAAGAATTCATAGATGATGATACTGCTAGACAAGCACGTCTTGACCAACTCACACTTCTTGATGAGAGGCGAGTCAATACCTTAGAGAATTTAGGAGTTTATCAATATTA
Source organism: Wollemia nobilis (assembly GCA_028583015.1). Classification (NCBI taxonomy): domain Eukaryota; kingdom Viridiplantae; phylum Streptophyta; class Pinopsida; order Araucariales; family Araucariaceae; genus Wollemia; species Wollemia nobilis. Next base: position 5,509,063 of record JAQPPZ010017083.1, read on the forward strand.
CCTTAAATGTGCTTACAATGCCAAAGTTCATTTACATGAATTCCAAGTTGGATATCTTGTCCTTAAAGAGAACCAAAAAAAAACTAATGCATTGTTGCATATTCGAGATAAATTTATGGACGATTGGTTAGGTCAATACATTGTTACTCAGAGAGTGGGTAATAATACTTATAGGATTTCCAGTCTAGAGGGAGAGGAAGAATCTAAACCACTTAATATCCTAAACTTGAGAGCATTCTATGCATGATTTTATTTCTATATATGTATATATACATGGCTTATACACAAAAATATTTGCATATATTTCATTCACAATATTGCATTTCATTTGCATACACATTGCATTCAACAACATTGCATTTGCACACATTTTTTTTTAAGTGAAAAACCTCTTGTGGGGTTGTCTTGGTCTGAGAGACCATGACTAGGGGTTCTACACCATCAAAGTCACTCTAGAGTCGTGCCCGGCCCTGCCTGCACCAACATTATCAATTGGATTTTGGGTACCCAATTCAAATTTTTGTTAGGGTGGAGATTCAAACCTGGGACCTCCCTTGGAGTATTTCCCTCTCCTCTCCAACTCACCTACATCACCTGGGTGCATTTGCACACATTTTATTTAGCTACTTTGCATTCCATTTCATAGTAGGGGGTCATTTATTAAGTATAGATAATAATCGGTCCAATAAATTCATGTTGCCTTAATCAAGGGCACATTCACAACATCACCTACACAAAGCCAAATTACCATTTGCATTAATTATCCCTAGGTGTTTTGATCACTCAGCCACTCCTAGTGTTTTAAGCAACCTCCAAATTCATGTCGAAGTTCCTCTTAGGACCATCACACATATATACTAAGAAAATCTTGAGTTTTGGTAATTGAATCCAAAAAATTCTTAAACCAAACATAATTTCACATATTTAAAAACATCATGTGTCAAAGAGGGATAACACCATACTTGGTTTGAACCTTTAAGTGAAAATGGCATATCCTCGCTAGTCCCATCAGACAACATAGTCCATAAGAATAGTGGTTTGCACCACTATCACAGTTGCCTCCAAAATCAAAAGATAGAGTAGTAAGGATAGGGTGTAATTCTCATCGCACTTTGGTTGAGAATCTGATTCCCCAAAACTCTAAAATATTTTACATCACACACCACTGATCATTAGGTTGTAAGGATCATACGATATTTCTACTCAGACGATTAAGTAGTCATCCCCAAAATTCAAGAGATCAAAAACAAAAATTGTGGACTATGGAGTTAGCCTCCATCGAAGCTATAGATTCTTGACTAGCAGTGGAGTACGCTCATGCATGGTGACATGTCTCTTTCAAAGAGATATTTAACCGCACATACAGAGAAGCTAGCTTCTTGGTCTCATCCATAATAGTTTTACCCAATTTACTCAATATGAGTTAATGAACTCACTTGCACACATAATGGTTCTTGATTACCTCGAGACATTACCATGCTCTTGATTTGGTAAATGAATCCATTGCACACACACTTGGTCCTAGATGAATTAGGTAGTTTTAGTGAGTTTGCTTGATGTCACTAGTATGTCTAAGTCTTTGCAAAATGATCAGTTTCCATATCAACATCCATATATTCTTCCATATCAACATCCATATATTTTTCCATGTTAACATCCATGTCATCTCATGAGTCATTCACTCCTTATACCACCAAATTTTGGTACCCCTGATTAAACAACAATGCTAGAAAATGGCCAAGCAAGATCTAAACTATGAATGATTATTAAAATCACTGCATTCCATACCTTGCATCAATCATCCATACAATCACCCTTGCATTAATCATCCATACATTCACCCTTTCATTAATAATCCATACATTTCACTTGGCATTAATCATCCATAACATAGCACATGTATTCAATATTAATAGAAAACATGCATTCCATAAAATCATTCCACACAAATCATCCACAAAAACATATAACACAAAAGGTAAAAGCCATGTATATATATATATATATATATATATATGTATCGCATGTACAATGAGTGCCAAAAGGCTACATACAATAGAGCACCAAGGCTCATATACAAAAATTGTATCTAAGCATTAAACTGTATCCTCCAAGAGGATCCCTATGACCTGGGAGGAGCCCTAGACCTAGAGCTATGCCTAGACTCGCTACACCTAGAACCCTCGAATACATATGAGGTTGGAGGATCAAGAAGTGGAATATGATGCTCTATCAACCTATCCTCCAATACCTTAATATATCTATGCCAAGAGCAAAGGCGTGTTATGTCGACATTATTACGGTGCTCCCTCTCTGCCAGCTCTGCATGGAGCCTCATGATCCTCGCATCCCACTCTTCCACCTGCTACTCCAACTATATCCAATCCTCCTTATCATGATTTGAGGCCCATCCAAAACCTTCTTTGCATCCTCTCCATCTCTGCCATCTCCCCTACTCTCGAGAGCCTGCCTCATTGCACCCTTAGCCCTCCTCCTTCGACTATCTGATCGAAGGCACCACTACCACTTAGGGGCATCCTAGGTCCCCTTATCCCTAGCCTCCTAGGTCCCCTCATCCCTAGCCTCTCCATCACCATCCCTATCTAATGCTCCTCAAGGCAGTACCCATGGTGGTTGAGCTGCAAACCATGCATCATACTTCGTAGTCATCCTCACATCATCTGTATTCAAGAGATCCATCTCCTCATCATCCTTGTAGTCCACTCTCCATGGCTTTGTGCATGGTAGCCTTGTCTCCTTATGAAGTCTCTTATAGCGCACTAGATCATCTAGGACATCCTACCTCAACCCGAATTTATGGAGTACTCAAAAGAACTGAATATACTCAACCTCACTCTGATGTCGTCGAACCACCTACAAGCCTACCATGGCCTCCATATCACTTGGATGAATTTCAATCTAGCCTAAAGCCCTCGGTACCACTAACTCATCCACATTGTCCAACTTGACTATACCTACTCGGCCACTACACATCTCCTAGCGTAGGGCTGCTCCCTACCCAAGTCCACCATAGGTAAGCCCTCTGGTTGAGCTACATTGCAATACTCCCATCCCTAGCATTGCAGCAGCAAGCTACACCCCAATATGTTCCTCCCCCACCTTGTTACATCATACAAATATTGGTACACTTGCACCAACAATGTAGGAGCCCATGCATACACCTATCGTCTAGTGAGCATATCGCTCACTACCCCTATCAGGTTCCAAGGGAACCTACATCCAGTTTTGTTTGGGGTAACTATATTGGCAAACACGAACATAACCAATGTGTGTAGGGCAACCAACTCCTTGTCCACATACATGGACAAATAAGGTATACCCCCACTCTCCACCCTCACACCTTTCCATGCATCTCCAAACATCTTCATCATCTTCGTATTTTAGTTGAGACCGAAATCAACTTGGATCCCCTCCACTGGTACCTTGAGGATGTGATATACATCCTCTAAGGTCATGATGACCTCTCTTGTGGGGAGCTAAAAAAGTGAATTTATCCTCATCCCATCTCTCTACCAAGGTAGAGAGATACCCCTCATCATCCCTCACCACATCAACCCAAGCTACCTCCACTAGCCCCACATCCTCCAATAGCTCCCACTCCTCACTAGACATTGCCTTCATCATCCCAATAATGTACATAAATAATTGGTTTTGAGCCTTCAAAATCCTAATCTCCAGCACAACACAAAACACTTGTCATTTATTATTTTGCAAAAACAAAATCACAAAAACATAAAAAAATTGCACAATACACAAATAGGGGTTTTACCTCAATAGCCTACACTCCAACATTAGCCTCGAACTCCACATTCGCTCCCGTCATTGCTATAGCTTTCACACTCAAATCACTTTACCTCACTTCACTCCACTGTCCCAGACGTAACTTCTCAAACTCTCAAACACACAAATGAGCTTGGTTTATTGTGTTGAAAGCTATTTATAGCTACTTCAAGTGCCTTGAGATGCCCATGGGTGTTTCCTAGCGCACTGAAGTATCCATAGGCATTTTTGCAGACCAAAAGCACCAACAGGTGTTTGGCGACAGTTTTGACAACAAACCAATTTTCACAAAATATTAGTTGTTCCCCATAAAATCACTTCATATTGCATCCATGCATATATTCCATCATTTTATCATGTTTTGTGAATATTCCAACTAATTTGGATGCACAATTCTTATTTGCGACCACAAATTGCAAATTTGCCTAACAAGTTACAAAATCATTCCAAAATAGTTCAAATCTTCACAAAACAACCATAATCATCAACATAATCATTCATATATCATTTTCACATCATCACATTATCATTTGCATATTTTCCAAATGCACACAACATTCAAGTGAATCTTGTATCTAGTGGGTTTTTATATATACTTGATGATTACAACAATTTGCATCCATGCATTTTGGTAAGACGAATAGCCTACCATAAGAACACTTGGTCATTATCGTCACTCCATATCTCATTGTTCGCAATCACAATATTATTTGGTACTTAACATTTTGAGTGAAACCTTTCCAAGGATAATTTGCACTAAAGTTGTCATTTATGGTCTAGTTCGTGGGGCTTAAAACATGGACAAAATCAACTTTCATCATCACACATTTCCTTGATAGTCATAACGATGAATGGCCTTAGCTAGGGTGATTGTTTCTGATTACAATAATTACCAAATAGTCACTAGTCGGTCCTCTGAAGTTGACTCTTTTTTATTTTTCTTTGCATTCTCATCCTTGCATATCAATGATGTTGGAAGGCACATTCTTTAACAAGCATCGAATCACCCCAAATTTGGGGCAACCACATTTGGTTTTGACTTTTGTTAAGACCAAATTCTAATAAAAATCAAGCTAATCATATATTCACAATGCTAAGGTTTAAATAGGCCCTTAGTGCCTGAAATATAAACAACATGCCCCCAAATCTCGCAGGATGAGGAATAGGGAGGTAAACCAACTTCATGCTCTATTCTCATAGGAGGAGAAATAGGGAGGCGTAAAACCAAATAGTTGCTAATGGAAATGCTAACTAAAATATGCTATCTAATGCAAACATGAAAAAAGACTCACGAGTTATTATCATAAAAATGAACCTAGGTAGAAAACTGACCTAGGTAGAAAGATGCCCTCATCATACCTCCGCACTCAAGTAGCATTGGACTCCAATGCGTACACAGTAAGAGTGGAAGGGTGAGTCACCAATCATTGCAAAGAGGTCTCATAATCGAGTGGAAGAACATCTTGGAATCCATGGGATGTTGGTGTAGAGATACAACGTTGAGAGGACTCCCTGAAACATGATGACAAGGAGTAAGGACCTGTTTTTGGACCTATAAAGGTTGTTGAACATTTGAAACCTAAGAACATGACATCATAAAAATCAAATTTTAGGGCTATATTCTATTAAAAATCAAGCTAATCATATATTCACAATGCTAAGGTTTAAATAGGCCCTTAGTTCCCGAATTACAAACAACATGCCTCCAAATATCGTAGGAGGAGGAATAGGGAGGCAAACCAAATACACACCGCATTCTCACAAGAGGAGAAATAGGGAGGCGTAAAACCAAATAGATGTTAACGGAAATGCTAGCAACTAAAATATGCTATCTAATCAAAACATGAAAAAATACTCACAAATTATTAACATAAAAATGAACCTAGGTAGAAAACTAACCTAGGTAGAAAGTTGCCCTCATCAAATTTCCCATAATGAGATAAATCTTACATGATCATAACATCTAGATTTGGAAAAAACCCTTCATCTATTGGGGCAAAAATAGACACATTTCATCTCACATTGATCATAAAACCCTTTATCTGCTGGGACAAAAACAAACGCAATATTTCATATTTTTCACCAATCCCCTTGCCACCGTTGGGGCATAAATGGTACCACATTCACATCATCCACAATTAATTTGCACAATTTTTTTTCCAATTGGCTCGTGAGGTTCATTCACAAACTCATTTTCCAATTTTGGGGGTAAGCCACGCAAAATTCAATATTCGTTCATTCTTTTTTCTCCAAGCTCGTGTTTCACATCCTAAGAGAAGTTTCGTTTGCGCCCAACCCAAGCAGGTGTCTTGTATTTTTACATTACATTGTGTTTCACGCAATACAGTACAAAAAGGGGTATCTATAGACACCAAAACCTAGCCACTTATCCTCCATTCATGCTTTCCTGCCATTTTTCCCATTATTCATAGATATTTATATTTATTTATTTTATATATATTAAATATTAATATTTTATATTATATTTTTTATATATAAATATATTTATATAAGTGAATTAATCCTAGCCATATGATTTAATTTAATCTTATCCATATATTTACATCAATACATGCCACACCCTAGGTTTAATATCCACCCTCCATTATGCTTTTATCTCAGCCACACGATTAGTGTCGTTGAAACCCTAGCATACCCTAGGTTGGGTTATTAATAGGATCCATTTGGATGGCTCAACCCCTGAATCCCTAAGTGTTCTAAGAAGTTGCATGAATCTTGAATACCTTGAGTTTTTCCAAGTGCCCAAACTACCCGAGTTTTCATATTGAGTGTTCAAGTACTTCTACCTCCATCTTTGCTCATCGTAACCCCCGCATCTGTCACCATTCATCTCACCTCGCTTGATCTACTTCTGCAAACTTTCCCCATCATCCACAGAACACCTTCGGGTGCTTTTTGTCACTCTCGAGTGCCTTAGGGTGCCTCCCCTCTACCACCGAGTTATTCTGGGTGCCTTCCACCATCATCGAGCACCCATGAGCATTTTTTGCAACCTCCGAGAACCTACGAGTATTTTACATTAGATATCCTAAAGTCCCTCTAGCCTCTGAGTGATGCTAGGGCATCGTCGCATCGATTCATTGCAATAAACATCATTAGACCAGAGAACAACAAATATGTAAGGTAAATCCATTGTTTGTTATTTCATTCATGCATTTTTATTTCTGTTCATTTTATTTGCAACAGATAGTTAGGGTTTTATCATTGCTTATAGAGGGCCTCACATTGTGGATCCCTCATAGGTGCTACTAACTCATTTTTTGTTTTATTATGTACAGATCTGAAGGTGTTACATCAACATTGGATAGTTGCTTAAGTTGGAGTGGCCCAACATCGGATAACCAGAAGCCCACTCATTCTTGTTGGGAGCAAGTACTCGCTTGAAGACACAACCAACCTTGTTTGTTAGGGTTTTGGAGAACCCTAACCATTGTAAATCTGTATAAAAAAGGATTACAAATATCCTCATTGTAACAATGGAGTTTTTAAGCTCCCCCATTAATATAAGATCATTCATTGTGCAATTTTTGTTCTTTGTGTTCAATTTATTTAGCATTATTTGGTGTTGCGTTTTTATCTTCACACAAATATTAGGCTAAATATTTTTCTATATGGTTGATTTCCTACTTACTTCAACCTTATAGCTCTTTTTTAATGAAATTAAATTATACAAGGTAGATTCTTACCTTAATGAAGCTTTAAATCTCTATGTATTCGATGATGGATTCGAATGTAAATGGTAGCGATGTTCAACGTTCCCTTGGGCACTGTGAGCAATGGCAGACTTTGATTTTCCCTTGACTCCAATGCTTGAATGGTGGTGCCTCAAGCCTGGCCTGCTTGATCTACTTTAAATACCTTGATCGAGAGGTTTTAATGCTCTTCTTACTGCACTTCATTGTTGCTCTGAATTATGTTTCCTCCTTGGTATTGGATGCCTTAAATAGGAGGATGACCTTCTTATCACGGTGATTTCTTTCAATGCTCGATGGTGCTATTAGACAAGTTTCACAGTAGTTTCTGATGATTATATTAGACAAGTGTCACGATGGCTTCTTTCAACACTCGATGATGGTTTTACTTCAATGCTCGATGATGTTATTAACTGTAGAATGAAGATGTTATAGTCTCTATGTAAATGCTTGCTTAGGTGTCACCTCTTCTTCAATATTCTCTATGTTGTCCTACGTAATGCTTCTTTGAATTATTCCTTCCATGTGTGTGATATCCTGAATGTTATTTTGAATGTTTGTATGAAAGGCATTAGGGTTCCTTTTAAGGTGACAAGTGGCACCTTCTTTCCTTTGCTTGTCCTAGCCTTATAATGTATTCTTGCACGCTACTCCAACATATGTTTCCACCTTTTCCTTTGTTGTATTTTTATGACACTGAGTTGGTTCCAGCTAAGTTGTGTTGTGGTGGAGCTCGGGTGGCTTTGAGTAGCGCCTTGGTGGAGACTTTGTGATGCTCCTTGGATGATATAGACTACTCCTTGAACATACATCTAGCTCTAGTATTGCCTTCTTTTACCTTGTTCTTTTCTTCCTTCTTCCAACCTACCTTGTAGTTACCTTTGTAGATAATTCTTCTCCTTATGTTATGCTTACAGATAGCTTGATACGACTATTCACAATCGTGGATGAGAGAGGCTTCTTTTGCCTTGCTTAGATAATACTGCTATACAGCTTCCTTGGAATGTATTTCTCCTTGTGAAGAGTGTACCCTTTTGGCACCAAAAACCTATCCTTCTTCCTACGTAGGGCATATTAGAGTAGTGCAATATAATGCAAATATTTTTGAGAATATAATATCTCTTTGGACCTATTTTACAGTCTATGATTTTATGGTAGCTTTTGAAATAGGCAATGGTTAATTTTATGTTGTCTCTTTTGCTAGATAACTCTCTCCTTTGCTTGGTGACTTTGATAATAAACCTAAGCTAATAACCACATAGATAGAAGCTCTTTTTATAGAAGTAATTTCTACACTATTTTATAAATAGCCTTTAGTGCACTTTGAATCTGAGACTCACCAAGTCTCTATTTGAAGCTTCTATTGCTGATTTTGATGGTGTATTTCTTCTCCACTCCTTGGAGGAATATGATCTGATTTTGGTGCCTTTTTTGGGCCACAAAATGTTGCAGGTTTTGTGCACCAAATAGTGTCTCTAGACACTTTGATAATCTACTAGTTTTGTGCTCTTGATCTTTAACAATCAACAAACACAAACTAACCTTTTTTGAGAGTAACTAGTTAAGGATAACTAGTATAGTGCTAATGGATTAATAATGCACTTTTAATGGCAAAAATAATCTCACCTTATTGCTCCTATAAATAAACTCTCAAAATAATTTCAAATGCACTTAATAATATTTGCAACTTTTAAGAGTAATCTGTAATGAACCCTTAATGAATATTCTACAATTTTTCACTACAATCAATATTGTAGGATATAGTCTTATTGCTTTCTAGATAACAAATAGGTAGATGATAATTTTATTTCTTTCAAAAATATCCAAATCCTATTTAATGTGCAAATAATACTTAAAATGAATCCTCCTTTTTACATTTTCTTGAAGACTATAAAATGAGCCATTATTCTTATAACTTTAATCCAAATATGGTGCTTAATATAATTTGATAATAAACCCTAATCTGAAGTTCAACTGATTGCATCCTAGTTGCTTACCTCTTTTATGGCTTCTAAAGTAGATGTAGCTATTGGTGTTTTTGATTTACCAAGGTGTTGTCTTGTAATGGATGAATTTGTAGTTTCTTGTTGGTTTTCTAGAACAGCTTTCTGCTTTACCAAATTGTAGCCTTGAAATTTTTGTATTAAGCCTGGATTTTGGTGGCTTGATCCTTCCAGTGATATTCTACTTTCTACTATATATTTAGAGAACTCCTTTCTCTAAATTATATCTTCTTTTTGTGAGAGGCAATCCCCAAATATCCTAGATTTGGTAGGCTTCCTCTGTCTGAATCTTACTTCAATCTTCTTGTCAAATTATGACTTCAAACATGATCTTCTTCTTCTCAAGATTATTAATATCTTGAGATATTCACTAGATTCTTCTTCTATATTTGGCACTCTTTGCCAAATTATTCTTCTAATATTTGGCACTCCTTGCCAAATTCTTCTAGGATTTGACACTCCTTGCCAAATTCTTCTTCTTTTGGGCTTGTTATCGAATGACTATTATTGTCCCAAGTCCTTAACTATCAAGAGCTTCTCCTTGGTAGTGGATTTTTCCTATGAGTTCTTCTAGGAACTCTTATGATGATGCTTATACGAGCTCTACAACAAGGCTTTCCAAGACTTCTTATTTTTCTCCTTGAGACCTCTCTAGGGTCTTCTATCTTGTAGCTTCTCTCATCTTGGGACCTTTTCTTCAACCTTCTACTTTTGGAAGTGTTGGTAATGACATCTTCTCGAATCTCTAATTTTGCTACTTCTAGATTTGAATAAGACTCTCCTAGTCCTTGTATTTCTTACAAGAATGAAATTCCTTCAATGAGATCTTCTCTTGATCTCTTCAACTCGTTCTAAAGGAAACCTTTAATCAGTATAGGAGATCACCAATCTCTTTTTTCTTGGAATCTTCTCTAGAGTCTTCTTCAAGGACTCCTTTCTAGAATTTTTCTTATGAATCAGGAATTCATCTCATAATTTTGCTTCAAAGTTAAGTATTCTATGGCCTTCTCTTCTATATCAAGGCTTTTGTGGCCTTCTTCTAGATCAAGTCTTCTATGGCATTTTCTTCTTGATCAAGGCTTCTATGGACTTTTCTTCTTTTGCACTCTATAGATATTGATTTTTAATGGAAATAACTAATCTACTATCTTCTCCTTGACTCAACTTGTGGAGTCTCTTCTTCCTTGAATCTGCTACAAGGCTACTATAGTATTTTCTTCACTTTTGCAGTTTGCAAGATTGCAGCTCTTATAATGGGACCTTTTTTGAGTTCTTTGAAATTTTTAGTCTTCTTCCTTACTGTTGCAAGTTATGGAATGATTCTAAGAAGATATTCTTCCTAAATCTCTTGTAGGAAGCTTCCCAACCTTTTTTTGAATCTCCTTTTTCCTACAACAAGTTGTTAGAAACTGGAATTGAAGAAATTATAATTTTGGAGATAATAATCTTCACTAGTTGATTTGTCAATCTAGTGGTATGAATGTTGAGTCCTAGTCTTCACAATTTTTTTTGCAACTTTGTGGGAAGACTCTAGCTAGATATAATCTCAAACTTATTGTAACTGAGATTTATTTTAGTCCTCACTTGTGACTCTATTTGAACCTATTGACTAATGTAGCTTTTTCTATCAATTGATGGTAAATTTTACATGCAATGGTACTCAATGGTAGATCTAGTTTGCAAAGATGTAAGCCAACAGTAGTAATGGTGACTCTCCCTATTCCTCTTGACCTACTAGATGTCTCTTATTTTACAAATGGTAATACACAAAGGCTAGTCTGGTTTGCAAAACTGTAAAGAGGAACTATGATGGATGTAGGCCCTCATATTCTTGATTCACCGTGGCTGTGATGCCATTGTTATATTTTTAGAATATCTTCAGTGGAGAGATATAATATAGGTCCTAATAAGATGCAAAAATATAAAATAAGGTAGTTCTACAATATGACTTAAATATACTATAATTAGAAATGATAAAAATACAAGGCAATATGGAGGTAATGGTCACTCTATCAATATTAGCTAAAGAACTACAATGTACTCCATATAGGAGTAATTAACCTAATATAGGTTTCCTATGATATATGTTTCTATCTATCACTATAAGGCCCTTTATATAGTAAGATAAGTTCCTTGGCCAACACTCTACCTAGTTGTACAAGTTGACACCTTGCACATTACAACTTGCACATTGACACTTGCATATTTATTACATTGCTTTAAGTAACTAGATAACTTCCCCCTAAAGTAATATCCTATTCTAACTATGTACCAAAGGTGGTACATTTACATAACCAAAATGATGTAATATACTCTAACTCTAACAACTATTACCTTAACCCTTTTCAGATTTATTGTAAATTGAATACTAGCATTTTCTCTTAGACTAGGATAAAAATTCACCCATTCTAATTTAACTAGAGTTACAAAGTTATCCTCTTTTAGCCACTCAAAATTTTGAGTGGTAATAATCTCATCTAAATTCAACCAAAGACTTTAATATGTAAGTTCTATTTACCAAACTCTCTGATACTAAGAATCTATCTAGTCTCTAGAAATTCTATCAACTCCTATCCTCATGTTTCTCTAAGTTGGAATAAAATTTATAGGTGTCAGGTCTACCAACCCCTTGGATTTAAACTTAATTTGGATGAAGTAGTTATCTAGTGGATCAGTTCTAGCAGTAATACCCCACAATTCACTCTAGAAAGAGTTAAGATTAAATCACATTCTAAATTTAATTTAGTAGATTCTAGAAACTTCTAATCCATAAGCTTATCCCAATATAGCATCTTGTCATAGTAGGGCCATAAATGTTTACCATTGTCACTATTTCATAAAATCCAATGAAAATAATTCAATCCCTACCCTTGAGTCAAGCAATGCAAGTTTGGTTGACTTAAACTAATTTACCTTCCACCCTATGGTCGTTCCTCCCAAGGCCTCTACAACATCAAGGGCTAGAAAACCCCATAATTTATGTAATTTATTGATATCATCCATTACTTCATAGCTAACCCATAGGTTTTACAATGCTTCTATAATACAAATTTCACAAATACTAGGGTTCTCCAAAACCCTAGGTCAATACATTGTTGGTGTCTTCATGCTTGTCTTCAATCTAAATGAGGTTGTGGGTGGGCTTGTGTATCCTAAAAGGGCCACCCTAGCTTCAACAACTTCAAAAAAGATGATCCCTACACCTTCAAACAACAAACAACAAAGAGATATTAGAAGCACTTGTGAGGGCTCCATAGTGTGAGACCCTTAGAATTGTAAAACAACTAAAATCCTAGATGTTGCAATATAATACTGTAAAACAAATACAAGAATGTAAAATAAATGTAAATAACTTCTTACCTTGTCAATATACTGATTTTTGTCTGTGCTTCTATCAATAATGGTCACGAGGATGCAAGAATGGTGCCTGAGGCTCGTAGGACTATAGATCTACTATGGGAAATACCCAGAGGTATTATATAAAGGTTGTGGATGCACCAAGGTGTTCTAAAAATATCCAAAGGAATTCAATTGGCTTTGGGGGGGATTCAAGGGCTAAGAAAAAGTGTCACAAAACCATATCTGGTTTGAATGAGTTATGTGATGGTGAATACAAGTGATATGAAAGTGGAAATGGAGGGTGAAAGTGATGGAAAGGATTCCAAAAGCTTTCCAAGTATTTCTAATGTGCTTAAGGGTTTGATTCATTAAAATAACTCATCTTTTATAATATGCCCTTGAACATGTTAGGGTTTCGACAACACAAAATGAGCGACCAAGATTAAAACATGAGGAAGGGTGGAGATTAAGTTTGGGCAAGTGGTATGGATTGATATGGATGGATGGCTGAGATTAAAACATGGTAGAGGGCTCGGGATTAATTCATATAAATATATATTTATTAAATATATATTTAAATATAAAATATAAAATATTAATATTTTTATATATTAAGTAAATACACACACACACATATATATAAGATATGACTATGATTGAAGGACATTGATAGATGACAAGTGACTATATTTTAGTATCTACATATACCCCTTTTTGTATCGTGTTGTGTGAAACACAATGTGGTGCAAAAATACGAGACACCTGGTTTGGTCTGATGAAGCAACTTTCTTTTGTTGGAGCATGAAGATGATCTTGAAGACAAAAGCATTTGAATGTGTAGCTTACCCGCTCAATTGGTGAATGAGTGAAAAATGAATCTCACAAACCAACTAACAGAATTGTGCGATGAAAAATGTAGTTGAATGGTGTAAGTACAAATGTATACTGTAAATGCTAATGATATGAATGATGTAAATTTATGTTGTTTTTGCCCCAACAGGGAAGGGGGTTGTTGTAAAATGTAAGTGTTTGATTTTGTTTTTACCCCAATAGAGAAAGGGTTTTTACCAAGTGTAGATGCCACAATCATGTAAGATGTATTACACTATGGGAAATCAAAAGCAAGTTTGATTACCTGAAGTTTGGGATGATTCAAATACTTTTGAAGAAAGTGCCTTTTGGCGTCATTGAAATGCAAAGATGCAAATGAAGAAAAAAAGAAAAAGAAAATAGTCTGTCCTCGGGGCCACTCATGATTGTAGCTAATTCCCACACGAAATTCCTAAACGGTTTCTCAATCACTTTAACCGGCCTACATCCTAGGAGACTAGTGTAATTACAAAGTAAATTATGAAAGTTATCCATGTTGGGAACACCATGGAAAAGGGTACCAATGACATTTGTTGAGCAATTTGGTCTTGGCATAGTCTCACCCAAAATATGAGGGACTAAAAATGATTTTGTTTTTGAACAATGAGATATTGAATGATGAAAATGGCCAAGTGTCCTTATGGTGGTTTACTCATCTTATCAAATTGCATGGATAACTAATCGTTGCAATTGCCAAAGAGATATAATAGACCACTAGATACGAGGTTCACTTGAAATTATACTTGAAATTGGCAAATATTTGATGCAAATACAATTGTTTGTGTATTTAATGATTTTGAAATGAATATGTGATGATGAAAAATGCATTGATAAATTAATTGCATGATTTTATGAAATTTTACATTGATTTGGAGCATTTTGAAACAATTTTGGGTAATTGTACGCCTTTTAGTCGTAAACAAAAGTTAACCAGCCAAATCAATCCATGTTATCACAAAAAGTGATGAAATAATGTGATTGATGATAAGAATTATGAATATGGTCATTTTGTGAAAATTTGGACCATTTTGAGGCATTTTGAAGGTTGATAAGCAATTTTATGCCTTTTGGGTGTAAACAAAACTTAAGCACCCAAATAAGTGTGGAACTTTACAAAACCTATTATGATGGTGAAATGAATGTATGGATGCAATTTGGGATAATTTTGTAGAGGTAAGCTACATTTTTGGATCATTTTGGTCTTTCTATAAATTTTGACATCAAATGCCTGCTAGTGTCCATATCATAAGTAGACATCGACCAACATTTACAACTTTGCAAATGTTGGTTAGTGTTTCAAAGCACCTGTAAATACCCATGGGTATTTCAGTGCACCTGAAATAGCTATAAATAGTCTTCAGAATCAAAATTAGACACATTCTTGCGTTCACGAATTCTAGAAGTTGCATCTGAGGAAGTGAGGAAGTGAAGTGAGGTGGAGTGAAAGAGTGTCATGGTGTAGGAGTTATAGTGATGGAAGGTGTGGATGTGGTGGTAGGAGTGAAGGTATATGTTGCTAAGGTAATTGCTTTTGGTACTCTTGTTTGGAATTTTTTTTGAAATTATGCAATGCATGTGATAGTGATGTTTTACCTTGTGTATGTGTTGTGTTGTAGTTGAAGAACTTGGAGGCTCGACATTGGTTCTCACCTCTCATCCTAGGGGTGAGAAAGGCATTGTGGGATGACTAGTGTAAGTGGTTAGAGGATGTGGGGCTGGTTGGGGCAGCCTGGATTGATGTGGTCAGGGCGAATGAGGGGTATCCTTTGCCTTGGCAGAGATATGATATCCAAATAGGGGGACCTTTAAGCTCCCTACTAGAGAGGTGATATATATCGTATCCTCAAATTACCAGTGGAGGGGTTACGTGTTGAGGTTGAACATAATAAGGGGTACGAGATGGGTTAGATATTTGGATATCGATGGCATGGTGAGAGTGTGAAGGGTGGAGGGATAAGGTACCTGACTATGTATTTGGATAAGAAGTTGGATGCACTACCTACCTTAGTTATGTTTGTGTTGGCTAGCATAGTGGCCCTGAACAACACTAGTTGGCGATTCCCATGGAACATGATCATTTTGGTGTATGACATGATTGATGAGCCTCGTGTGTATGCATGGGCACCTGCTTTTCTAGTGTAGTTGTACCAAGAGTTGTATGAGGTTAGGTGGTGGGAGCAAAAGGGATTGGGATGCAGTTTTCTACTGCAATGTTGTGGCGAGGAGTACTTTAGTGTGGCTTGACATGTGGACTTGCCTATTGAGGTATGGGATAGGGAGTAACCTTATGCTACAATATGGTCATTAGTATAGGAGGTGCAATCGATTCATATTGTTTGGACTAGCCAGGAGTACAGGTATTTATGGGTTAGAATGATATCAACTCAGATGATTTGGAGGTCATGGAGAGGAGTCAAGTGGACTAATTATGGGGAGTGGATATGGAGAACTCGATAGGCTAGGTGGGTGGTTGGGAAGCACAAGAGTGAGGTGGAGCTAATCCATTTTTTATAGGTGTTATGATAGTTTAGGTTGATACAAGGAGTTCCTAAGGCACCACTATTATACAGGTATCATCAAAATGAGATGGGTCTACCTTGTGTTGAGGTATGGTGAGTGACCTATGATGATGATGAGAAGATGGATATCCTTGATATGGATGATACAGGGACTACTGTGTATTATGATGCATGGTTCGTTGTATAGCCACCATGGGTTTTGAGTCCAGTAGTGGATGAGGGTAGTGAGGATGTGGATGAGGTAGAGGCCAAGGTGGAGGAGGCAGATGAGGCTCCTAGAAGTCAAAGGCATCTTCGATCTAGCAGTCGAGGGAGGCAGGCAAAGGATGCAATTGAGCAATATATTGATATTGGAGGTGATGGAGATGGTGATAATAATATGGAGGAGGTTCCTAAGGGACATCTAGGTCAGAGTGAGGAGGATTGGGTGAGGCTAGAGTAGATGGTGGTAGAGCAAGACGTAGTGATAATGGCTCAAGATGCAAAGATAGCTCGACTGCAGGTGGAGCTAGAGGTACAAACGGTTATAGGTAAATATGATGATAGGATTGTGAGGATCCATGAAGAGCTACTGAGAGGGGCCATCGTTAGAGACATGATGTACTATGCCTTCAGGCCTAAGATGGATATATCCAGTATTTGGAGTATCGATTGATGCAGTATCACATTGGACTGTCGGATCCACCCTCCTCATCTATATCTAGGTATGTTAAGCATAGTGAGTCTATTCATAGTGGCTCTAGGTCCAGAGCTCCATTAGGATCATAGGGGTACTCCTATAGGCGTTAGCTAGTGCTTAAATGCACTTTTTGTATATGAGCCTTGGTGCTCCATTATATATAGCCTTTGGGTATTCATTGTATATGCAATATATATATATATAGATATACATAAATTTTACTTTTATGTTACGTTTTTATGTGAATGTATGTGTATATGTGTGATGCATGATAATGCAATGATAATGTTTATGAATACAAATAAATTAATGCACTAATGATAATTCGTAGTTTAGATTTTTCTTGACCATATATAGCATTATTGTTTAATCAGGGGCACCAAACTGGCGATATGTGAAATGGAAGACTCATGTAATGACATGGATGTTGACATGGAAGATATGGATGTTTATATAGAAGAAGATATGGTTGTTGATATGGAAGAAGATATGGATGTTGATATGGAAAACTGAAATGAATGCTGACATGGAAAATTGATTATTTTGTAGAGACTCAAACATACTAGTGATATCAAACAAACTCACTAAAGAGGTTGTCTAAGTTATTTAAGACCAAATGTGTGTGCAGTGAATTCATTTAATGAATTAAGAGCATGGTAATGACTCGAGGTAATCAAGAACCAATGTGTATGAAAGTGAGTTCATTAACCCATCTTGAGTAAATTGAGATGAAACCCTATTATGGAGGAGATCGAGAAGCTAGTTTGTACTTATGTGCGATCAGAGGTCTCTTCAAGATATACATGTCACCACACATGATCATACTCCATTTCCAGTAAAGCGTCTATATCCTCGATGGAGATTTACCTCCATAGTCCAAGAATCTAATCTCTAAGTGTTGGGGATTTAGACTACCTAACTGTTTGACTAGAAATATAGTGATATCCTTACAACTTGAGACACACATATAGTGATATCCTTACAACTTGAGGATCTATGGTGTGTGATGTGTAAAATATTTAGAGCTTTGGGAAATCGTATTCTCAACCGAAATGTAATGATAATTTTACCCTATCCTTACTACTCTTTATTGTATTTGGAAATGATTGTGATAGTAGTAAAAACCACTATTTTTTATTTTTAGACTATGTGCATAATGGGACAAGCAAGGATTACCCTTTTTTTTTCAAGGTTCAACCCAATGATGGTGTTATCCCTCTTTGACACAAGATGTTTTTAAGATGTGTAATTATGTTTGGTTCAAGAGTGTTAGAGTCAATTCCCATAACTCAATATTTTCTTAGTAAAAATGTGTCTTGGTTCTAAAAGAACTTCAACATGTATTGGATGTTGCTAGAAACACTAGGACTGGTTGAGTGATCGAAAACACCTAGGTTTTATGGAAATGTAGTTTGCAAATGATAATTTGACCTTATGACATGTTGCAATGAAACTGATGATGGCTTGAAGGTGCCCCTGATTAAGGCAACATGAATTTATTGGATCACTTATCATCTAAACTGAATAAATGACCTCCTAATATGGTGAATGATGGTTGTGAATGCAATGTATGAAATGCAATTTGTGAAATGTAATGTGTGCAATGCAATGTGTAAAATGTAATATGTGAAATGCAATGTTGTTTTTTTTGTGTATTAGCCATGTATACATACACATATATAAATCACATTAAACCTAGAATGCTCTCAAGTGGATGATGTTAAGTGGTTTGAGCTCCTCAACTTCCTCTATACTGGCAATCCTATAAGTACCTATACCCACTTTTTGAGTAACAATGTATGGACCTAGCCAATTAGCCATTAATTTATCACAAAGATGCGACAATGCATTAGTATTTATTATTCTTCTTAAGAATAAGATCTTCTACTTGGAATTCATGTAGATGAACTTTTGCATTGTAAGTACGCCTTAGATGGTCTTGATAAACTCGTAAATGTTCTAAAGCATTGACCCGCCTTTCATAAAGAAGCGTGAGTTTGTCAAAACTTGCTTGTCTAACAATATCCTCATCTATGAATCCATGCAATGAAATTCACAATGTGTGGATCTCAAGCTCAAGAGGTATAATTTCTTTGTCTCCATAGAACAGTGAAAATGGTGTTGCCCCAGTAGATGTGCATATGCTTGTTTGATAAGCCCATAATGCCAAGGGGATTTGAGTATGCCAATCTCTATGATTTTCTCTAACTAGTTCTTTGAGAATAGTAATTAAGGTCTTGTTGGTAGCCTCATCTTGTCCATTTTCTTGTGTGCAATAAGGAGTCAGGAGACTATGTTGGATATTATATTTCTTGTGAAGTGCTCGAACATCCTTATTTTTGAAAGACTTGTCATTTTCAGAGATGATTTTTGATGGAATAACAAAATGACAGATGATATGGTGAAGTATAAACTCCATAATTCAAGGTCCTATCATACTGGTTAGAGGAATTGCCTCAACCCACTATGTAAAGTATTCAGTGGCTGTGATGATGAATGTATGTTGTCCTAAGGAAGGAGGTGAGATTTTGCCAATTAAATCAAGATCCCATTTTGAAAAGGGCCAAAGGTTTTGAATAGGTTGTAATGCTTGTGATGGCACATGAGTTAAATTAGCATGCTCTTGACATTGCTTACAATGCTTGACATAAGTGCAACAGTTGCGTTCCATGGTGGACCAATATTAATCCATACATATAATACACTTTGCAATGGCCATTCCACTAAAATGACCACTACAACTACCATCATGAGCTTCAAATATGGCTATTTGTACCTTTGCAAGCTTGAGAAAATAAAGGAGGACTCCATCATAACCACGTCTATACAACACGTCCTCCAAGAGAGTAAAACAAGTTGCTTTTTTCTTGAAAGTGCGTTTAGCAATCTGCAACATATCTGATGAGAGTGTTCCAAACTTGAGGAAGGCTATCATTTGGTTTGACCAAGGCTCATATGGCTCTGAATGGATAAAGCACACATCCTTTTCATCCTTATATTTAGCATAGATAATTGCATATTTAAATATTGTTGTAACAATGAGTAGTTGTACCTCTTCTGTAGATTTCTTTGGAATCAATGATACTAGAGACACCATCGCATCTGCAAATCTATTAGTCGAACATGGCAAACTATCAATTTCATACCAATCAAATTTGGCAAGCAATTTTATTGCTACTTCATGGTAAAGTTTTATGGTAGATTCTTTGCATTGGTATTCTTCATTGATTTGTCGAACAACAAGATGAGAATCACCAAATATCCTGATATGCTTAATGCCCATAACTATGGTTACTTGAAGACCTAAGATTAAGGCTTCATACTCTATATTATTTCTCATGCATTTGAAGCTAATTTTGAATGATAACGGGATAGGCACCCCCTAGGGTGTATGAAACATGACTCTAGCACCTTGACCTTTTTTGCACTTAGAACCATCAAATAATAGTGTGATATCAACATCTTCCTATGGAATGATGTCTTATTCTTGTTTAGTGATAGTGAATACCAAATCATTAGGGAGCTCAATAATCAAGGGTTGATCACTAGGAAGTGGAGCTTTTGCAAGTTTTTTGGCTATGATCTGATCCTTAATGGATTTTTAGCTAATGAACTCAAGATCAAATTCAGTGAGAAGCATTATCCATTTTGTGGTGTGGGTGTTATTGTAAGTGTGAGACATCATGTAACGCAGAGTATTTTCATGAGCTATGACATATGTGGTGTGACTAAGCATGTAATTTTTGAGTTTCTTAGTGGTAAAAACCATTGTTAAGCATAATTTTTCCATGTAAGCGTATTTGGTTTCATAGCTTACCAATGTTCGACTAATGTAATATACAACTTGCTCTTGATTATTTTCATTCTTTTGTGCAAGCATTGTTCCTAATCCAAAGTCCATTGCTAAAACATAAATATGGAAGAGGATCCCTGGATGAGGAGGATTTAAGATTGGTGGAGAAGCCAGGTATTGGTTGATGTCATTGAAAGCTTTTTGGCAATCATCTATCCATGAAAATGTCACCCCTTTTTGTAGTAGGTGATTTAATGACCTACGTTTATCAAAAATTTGTGCAATAAAACGATGGATCGATTGAATCTTTTCTTGGAGGCTACACAATTCCTTCAAGTTTATTAGAGGACACATCTCCACGGTAGCCTTGACTTTGTTTGGATCCACCTAAATGGTTCTTTTGGAGATAATGAATCCTAATAGTTTGTTGGAGGTAACACCAAAGACACACTTTTTGGGGTTCAACCTTACATTATGCTCTAGAAGTCGATCAAAGAATTTTTTCAAGACACCAATGTACTCTTGTTGAGTTTTAGATTTTTCCAAGAGATCATCCACATAATATTCAATAATATTATACATGTAATTGTGGAAGATGTATGTCTTGGCACATTTATAAGTGGTACCTACATTTTTGAGGCCAAAGGGAATCATCTTGTAACAAAAAGTCCCCCAAGGTGTAGTGAATGTTTTTTTGTGTTGGTTATTAGGATTGATTCAAATTCGGTTGTATCCTGAAAAACCATCCATTAAAGAAAGTATTTCATGGCTAGCGCAAGTTTCAACAAGAGTATCTATTTTTGGTAGAGGAAATTCATCCTTCGAACACGCTTTGTTAAAGTCTCGAAAGTTAGTGCAAATGTATATCATCCCGTTAGGTTTGTGAATGGCTACCATGTTTGAAAGCCACTTAGGATAGTCATTGGGGATAATGAAACCCACATCTAAAATATTTTTAAGATCTTATTTGATCAGGAGGGCAATGGTAGGATGTATCTTTCTCAATTTTTGTTTGACCAACTTAGCATCATAGTGCAAGGTGAGATTGTGAACAACTAAGTTAGGGTCAAGACCAGGCATGTCTTTGTTGGACCATGCAAAAATTCCCTTCTTCTTATTAAGGAGAGCAATTAATTGCTCTTTTTCATTTGTGGATATACTTATACCAAGTTTGACAATTTAGGGATTGTTTGCATCTAAACTAAGGTTCACATTGATGGTATCTTCAATAGACATATGTAAACCTTCCTCAAGTTGACGGGGTGTTGGGATCAAATGGATGTCATCTATGACATTATCAAACTCTTATGACTCAACCTATTTTATGTCTGCTTGGAAAACCTCAGGATCTAAAGGTGAATATGAATATGAAGGTGGAGGCGACAAAGGAATGTAGTTGGCTGAAGCCCTTAACAATTCCTTAAAAAGGAAAAATTCAAAGAAGGATGGAGGTGAAGAAATGCAGTCCATATCAATAAGGCTCATGTCAATTGGAAATGGCTTTTCCAAATCATAAGGATTTTGGAGGGGAGTGAATAAGTCAACAGGATTCATGTTGAATTAAAAGAGAAAAATGGTGGTTGGCAAAGTAGAGTATGAATGGATCCTGTTTGCTAGAGCTGATGCTAGAACTCTTGGAACCTAAACAACAACAAGCAACACAAATAAATACGATCGACGAAAATCCATGTACATGCAATGCAATGATTTTTTTTAAATTATTTACATATATTTATAAAAATTGGTCGATGAGGTGGATTAATGAAATGGAGGTGGTGCTTCATTGATTGGTTCGACTCGCTCTTGTGGAAGAAGTAAGTGAAATATGGGTTGATGTATGGGGCACATTTTGAGGTAATACTGATCCTGTTAAGTGTATGGAATAATGGATTCAAATTACTCATTATATTCATCATAAATAATCGACATAATTTCAAATTCTTCATAGATTTCATCTTTAGTTTCATCGTTGGGATGGGTATCTTCTTCTGAATTCAAATTAATACTTTGAAAGCTTTTTTAAAAGAAGAGGTGGAAGAAAGTGGATGATAGCCTAAACCTAAATGGTCATGCACTTCTTGATATGTAACATTAATGATCTCATGCATTCGCTTTTCATGTCACCCTAGGACATGTCCTTGCTAATAACTCGATGAAAATGCCAGGATGGAAAACCCGATATGTGTTGTATATTGGTAGGTTTTGTTTGCTTGGGTTCATATTGTGAATATATATTAGACGATGAATAAATTCCTCCATATACAAAATGTATGCTATTTGGCATTGAACCCGTGTTATACATTTCTTCTATGGATAAGAATGGGTCATGTAGGCGATCGTAATCCCTAGCAGTTTGGATGTTAAGTGGTGTGACGATGATGTCTTGGACCACATATTCACTAATGCCATGATTGGTGATGTGTGTGGAATGTACTGAAAGAAAAATGCAAATAAAGAATACACAGAATCAAACAAGCAATTTTAATCTATGCTTTGTAAAAGATTTTTAATTTTTTTATCTCACATATATATATATATATATTGTTTTGTGGGTTTTTTGTATTGTAAATGTGCTAATCTGAATTATTATGCAATGTGAAATCCAAGGCTTGGATGGCAAATGAGATTCTTCCTGGTGATGAAATCCATAAAGTTTGCTCATGGGTGACTATGGTTTCTAAGGGCAGAGATTGACATATGGATATGAAGCCCACCATCGCCAATTTTCAAACAATAGTTGGTGATGAAATCTAACTCATTGTTGTTTATTGTGAAACATGCAATGTGTGTGATTAATTTTAAAATTTTGTGTTATCTATTGTGTTCACTCAGTGTTGAAAACTTACCTATTTCATTCATCTAAGTTAGAAACCAATAACATAAACACTAATATCCTCAAAATAACTTAGGGTTACACCACTTAAGACCCACCCGAATCATCAAGTGATTCCAATAGTAGATGGTTTACCCAATTCTTTCACCCTAAATCATGAAGTAATTCCAACAGTGGGAGTATGCTTAAGTATTATGATCTTGTTCCAACTTAGAAAAATAAAAATGGAAGTTTTCAACCCTATTATGCAGCTATATTATGCATTTATAATTTCACATGCAAAACAACATACAAAAATAGTAAATGAATACATCATAAAACAACAAATATTTAAAATTAATGTGATTTATAATGAATTCTATTATATGTGCAATTCATATGATGAATGTAAATGCCTAAAATGCAACTACTTTAAATAGAAACTAAATGATTTTCTTTTTGTTAATTTTATTATAAAAACAAGAAAAAATGAAACATAAATGGGTTAGGGTTTGAAGCAGGCTTACTAGGAAGCCTACGTATATATTTCCCACTCTATGAAATACATCATAGAGACATTGGACCACATTAGGACATCTCCCAAACGTTGTAGGGCATCCGCACAAGCTCTGATCAAATTTTGTAGCCTCGAGAAACTCTAGTTTTTCGTAAAAATTATGCGATCAAATTTTTGGAACCTGCAAAATGAAAACAGAAACAAAAATCGATGACAAAGTTAGCATGAAGAACCCTTTGGGGGTCCCACCGTGATCGCCATTTTGTAAACTGAAATCAAGCAACACCAATACAAAAGATAAAGTAATCAAAAGCACAGTAAATACACAAGATTGCACAATATGAATGAGCTTTTATTAACGTAGGTGGATTTCAAAATTATAAAATCAATGTGCCCAAATATGAGGGTTTACAATGCTTCTGTGATACAAATTCTATAAATACTAGGGTTCTTTGAAACCCTACAATACATTGTTGGTGTCTTCAAACTTGTCTTCAATCCAAACGACATTGTAGATGGGCTTATGTATCCTAAAAGGACCACCCTAGCTTCAACATCTTCCAAAAATATGATCCCTGCACCTGTAAACATTAAACAACAAAGAGAGATCATAAGCACCTATGAGGGCTCCACAGTGTGAGATCCTCAGAAAGATCAAACAACTAAAACCCTAGATGTTGCAATATAATACTGTAAACAAAAAATATAGGAATGTAAAATAAATGCAAATAACTTCTTACCTTGTTAATATGTTAATTTCTATCTCTACTTCTATCAATGATGGTCGTGAGGATGCTCGAAAATACTCGAGGGTCATAGTACTACAGATCTAATATGGTAAATACCCAAAGGAATTTTGGTAAGGCTGGGGATTCACCAGAGCATTTCAAAAATACCTAAAGATATTCGACTTGCTTTGGGGGATGTTTGAGGGCTGAGGAAAAATGTCACAGAACTAGATCTGGTTTGTGTGGGTTATGTGGTGGTGAATACGAGTGATGCAAAAGTGGAAATGGAGGACAAAAGATATGGCAAGGATTCTAAAAGCTTTCCAAGAATTTCTAAGGCACTTAAGGGTTTGATTCATCAAAATGACTCCTCTTTTATAATCTGCCCTTGAACATATTAGGGTTTCGATGACACAAAATGAGTGGTTGAGATTAAAACATGGGGAAGTGTGGAGATTAAGTTTGGGCAAGTGGCATGGATTGAGACGGATGGATGGCTAAGATTAAAACATGGTGGAGGGTTAGGATTAATTCATATATATATATATATATATATATATATATATATATATATATATTAAAGTATATATAAATATAATATATAAAATATTAATATTTATATGTATTAAGTAAATACATATACATAAATAATGAACGACTATGATTGAAGGACACATATGGATGACAAGTGGTTAGATTTTGGTGTCTACACTAGGGACACATAACCTTCCTGAACATAGGTAAAACAAAGTGGGGAAGAAAATTCAAAGTGATTTACCTATGAAGCATTACTAAAGAACTTACCAAAGTCTAAACTAAGGTGTGGATCTACTTGCTTCTAGGAAGAAGAATTTGAGGGTCCTCCTTGCCCCTCAACTCCACCCTTACCTTCTTCTAGGGGAGACTTCATTTTATATACTGGTTAATTTGGCCATTGGTTAGTTGCAGGACTCAAAAGAGTAATACCTGGAATCCTATATGAGAAATGAGATTGGGCAATAGAATTGCTTTGAAAGCTTATATCTGGGTCCAAGAGCATGAAATCCAAAATTTACTTTGATAATCCTTACCTTACTTCAATTTGAGATGATTTTGAATCCATCACTTGATTTGGCATTAAAAAAATTATCTCAACCTTCTTTGTATCTTTTGTTTTTTCCCCTTATTCCTTTAGCTTGTGTTCCTTATGCATTGATTTGATAATATAATCAGTGTGTAAGTTATATGTCTGAAGGGAGAATTATATCTCATTCTTACCCTTAAACCCTTATATTGTTGACAATAGTGCTTAATATGGATCATGATTCTTATACCATGTTTCTTATAGAACATGATACTTTTATACTTAAATATAGTGTACCTACAATAGTTTCCTCTCCTATTTTTATGCATCAATGCTCCAAATCATGATAAATATCAAACAAGAGCATAATATATCATGGATATATTGAGGTCAATCCAAAAGATTAAGTATTAGTTAAAAATTATGTGGAGGAAAAAAATTTGTTTCTTGTGGAGTGGAAACTAAAAAAAAAAAGCTACTCGTTCACTCAAAATCGATACAATGTGATAACTCTACTTAGAAAACTACATAACTTACTTTCTACCCTATACAATTTCCAATTAGTGTATCTTTATATGAATAGGATGATAATATGTAGAGCTCTATGGCATCCCAATATTGTTACTCCCATGATCGTGGAGTCTAATCACATTTTCTACAAAACCAAACTCAAATGGAATAATTTTTTTATCTTCCACATCAAATGGATCATTATTATAATTATTGGTTTTAAAGCTCAATCATTTCACCATGGTCCATTTTGCACATATAGTACCATACCATCCATTTTTTTTTTCAATTTTTTTTCTAGAAATTGAAAACCCACTTGAAGACCCATCAATAAAAGAATTAGTAAAGACTTCACAGTCAATAATGTAACAACCCTAGGGTGAATTTAAGTTATTACCTTAAGATTATTATTTCTTCATCTCTATGTCAATGTCCTCAAAGGCAACATTCTTGTATACAACATAAAGTACTCAAATGGAGGACGAAGTGGTGGAATCAATGATAACAATAATACATTTAATGTTTGTAAACTTTCCATCACTCCAACAATATTCCCTATCTTCACCACACTATATAAACTTGTATATGTTTTACTCAAACAATAATTTGCTATCATAGAATTTCTTTCCATCAATGATACCCTCAACCTTAGGGAATTTTATTGGAATACAAATTAATGTTGATGGTGAATTAATGCATCGACCAGTGCACTAACCATAAAGTAGTTGAGAGACTTATATAGAAGTTCGATGCAAGCTATATGTAATTCTATGTACATATGTTTTTCCAATGCCATGAGACATCCCAGTTCTATATTTTATCATGGTATACAAGCCATCAATTTTGGTTGGCATGGGTGTATTAATGTTATCTAAAAATGTTGACAGTATTAAAGCAAGTCCAATTTGACTAGGAATGGAATACTTTGTCTATGTTATATGCGAAGAGGTATTATCCATCATGGTAGAGATGAGATAGTTGTCAAGACTTGTAATATAGTTTGAATGAACTATTATTGAGCTTTAAAATATAGAAGGAAATTTTGAAGGAAGTGATTGTCCAAGAGCAAAGTCAAAAACTATTGTAAGTAGTCAGGTGTTTGGTGTTGGTTATACTATAGTGACTTTGGGACATCAAAGATAATTTTGTATCACAATATATTTATATCAAGGCCTAAAACTATAAATTTAGTTCACCTAAGCACAGGTTGTGGAGTTTTTCTAAAAATTATTAAAAATTTGGTGCTTTGTGCAAGTAGATGGTGTTTGAGGTAGTGGTTGCTTTTGCAAGAAAACATTTGGGGTTGTTGTCCTATGTTTGTGAGAGAAAATTATTTTTAGAAGAGAAGGGAAGAGAGGTTAACTCTCTTGGTGCTTGAGCACCTCCAAAATGTCATATAAAATATTTATGTAGGGGTCAATGTGCTTGGTGACACAAGAGTAAACTTGGGCTTGAGATAAGGTCAATGTGATGATATGTCTATCATGGGAACCACTTATTTAGCAACTACATAAAACTCAAAAAAAAATAGAAGTTTTTTACATGTGTTATTCAATTAGGTTCTAAGGTTGTCCATTTTACCTCCTCTACCAATACACTTGTTGTCTTTGAATAATCAATAGAAATTCTCTAGTTTAAAGAGTGCCACAGTGCTATCACCAAACTTACATTAATCTTCAATGCCATATTTTCAAGAGGTCACATATGTCGGTCAATTAAAAAAAATAGGTGGTTATGTATGTTTTATTTATGGCTAATAAGAGTGGTTATAATATTTCCCTGGAGGATCTAGTCCTGATTGTTTATCCAGTTTGATATGATTGGATCCATAGTGTAGTGAGCTAAACTAAAATGACTTGATATGTAAGAGTGTGTAAAATGTAATTTGCTGAGATTTTTTTTTTATGTTTATGAAAATTGAGAAATTTTGACAACTCTCTATGAGACATGCCATTGCTATTCTACTTCTATGCAAAGCAGAAGGCCTATTTTAAGGGCCCATAGATAAACACTTTTGGTTGTCTTCTTAGTCTATCCAAGAAGACACGATCAATTATCTAAAGAAGTCAAATTATAACAATATGTCATGAATGTATGAGTTGAATGAGGATGCAATGTGTCAAAATCATGAAAGAATGTGACATGAGCATATTTTATAAAAGGAAAAAAATAGTAAGGACATGTTATGTTGTGAGGGTCAAATCGTTAAAAATCATATTGCATCAAAGAGTGGAAAAGAGTTAAGACATCAAATAAATAATATAATAGATATAAACAAACCATGCTTTCTAGCTTATTTTTGTAAACTAGTCATTAGTGTGGATCATAGTATGTTAAATAATTTAAGAATCAAGTGCCTTTAATATTTGTTTGAGTCATTCTATTTTTGGTCAAAAAGTATTTCTCTTAGGGGTGCATGATCGATGATATCTAACACCCTTCATTATTGTGTTTAGAAGGACAAACCTCAAAGATCACAAAAAGGAGACATTCACATCACTTAATGAAATGGGAAAGAAAAAGAAGAGACAAACTCAAAAACAAGCCCAAGCTCAAAAGAGAGCCACACCAAATAAAGTTCTTTATGTCCAACTAAGCGAAGGTGGAGAACTATTAGAACTTAAGTGCAACTTACAGATGATTCTCAAAGAATATTGTTTTTGAAAAAAACATTTTAATAATAGTTCCCTATTGATGTCATGCAGATGGTATACAATACACTAACCAAATCGACATGCTTAAGGTAGAAAGTAAAAATTTAAAGTAGACAAATGAAAGGTTGAAGATAAAGGCTATGGTAGGAGATATTTCTTATGATATGAGAGACCTTATACAAAGGATATATTTTAATTATGATACTGAAGACTTGAACATTATTGGTAATAGTCGTGTTCATGTTGAAAGAGATCATGGTGATGGTAATGTAATGTATGTTCATTGTAATCTTGTTGATAACGATCATTGTGATGGCCATGATAAAGGCCATGTTGTTGATGAATATATTGGGTGATTTCAAAAGCACATCAAATGTATTGTCTCTAAATTAATAAGAATAATGGGATACGATGGGAAAATATTGGGAAGAAATAGACAAGAAATTAAAAAAATCATAGAACTAAGCATAAGGTTAATGAATGAACACCTTAGGTATGATGGTCAAACAAGAAATAGAGACACTAAATTTGTAAAAGGAAAAACCTATATGGCATATGTGATGTGCATAGGTGGACAAAAACAAGTTCAACTATAAGAAACTTGTTGTAGTCATTGTGGCTGAACAAGAAATACGACAACAAAGTGTTGGGATTTACATCCTTATGAGATATATGGTAAAAACAATCGTTGTAAGAAATATTGTTGGCACAAAGATAAATGACCAACAAAATACATGTTGGTTATGGATGGATGTGATAAAATGGGAAAAGTGAAAGACATATTTAAATGATTCTATAAGAAAATATTTTCTTCTCAAACAAATAGGATAAAGTATAAAATATGGAAAATATCATTAATAGAATAGGATAAAGTATTATAATCATGATTACTAACATCCATCAAGCCTCATTTGTGCACTTAGTTAAATGGTTGAGAGGGATTATCCATGTAAATTTTCTTATATGAGTTGGTTGGGTGTCAATCATAAGAAAACTATTTGTTGAGATGGTTTTGGGGTAGCCACTTGAAAACCCTTATTGGTGTTTGTGCATACAACATAATTTAGTTTATAGTGGTGCAATACAAATTGATGAAGATCATTGTTATAAATGGATACCTAATCAACCATAAGAACCAAAGAGGTAATCTAAATCCATATTCCCTTAGGGTGGGGGGTATTTTTAAGTCGTAGACAACATTAATTTATGGAGATGTGATATGCGAGAGATGGGGGATCCGAGGCTAATCTCGCATGTCACCTCAATGGTATATTTTTAGGGTTCACAAAGAGTGTTTAATGGATCCACTCTAAATCCTATGTTTAATGTGTATATTATGCAAACACGTAAGTTTAAGGATTCTAAAACATATTCTATTAATTATGCAAAAGCTTTAACAAAATACATTAAACAAAGTATGCATGCAAACAAGAGTTATCCTACATGCTTTTTTTATTCTTGCAAATGTGATCCACAATCACCCATCAACTATGTTATTTGGGATCCTCAAATATAGATCTCTTTTATTTAATTTTACAACTGATAATATTTACAACAATCTACAAGCAATTTTCTTATTAGATCTATGCTAAGAGAATACACATTGGTTGTTGCAATTTGTCTCCCATTGTGTTTTTGCTCTTCTAGCTTCCAAATATGATCTTTTAAGTCTCTCTACTCAATTTCGGTTACTATATGTGGACTCCTATAATTATCTCTTGGAATTCTCTTTTTAGCTTTCCCTCCTTTACAATAGGTGCCTTACACCCAATATATAGACATCTTACATGCCAAAAATAATATGAATTTTCTATATTTGGTTCACCTTCCTTTTCTATTTTTAGAAATTCTATTTTAACATTCATCCATTTATAATTATGGGTTTTTTTCATGAATATCCTTTATACTCATTTCATTATTGTGTTGCTTTTAAAACCCTAAAGTGTAAGGGATAAAATCTATACTACTTTCATTTTGATTGCAAGGAGAGGATTTTATACTACTTGAGGAAAATAAAGAGGATTTACCTAGATTGAACTTGATCTCTTGCACCTCATTTGCTTTAAAATTTGCCTCCGTATCTTTCTTTTCACCTTTAATTTCTTATAAATTTGAACTTGTGCATTGTACTTCCTCATCCTTTTTGTCCTCTATTTCTTCTAATGATTGATTTAAGTGGATTGTGTGGCCTTCTTTTTTTTGGGTAGATAAGATACTATAGCATTAATACCGGGTTTTACAGGTTGACCCAAAACCTTTTACAAAAATCATCTCAAGGATGTTGATGAACATATCCTTACTAAGGATCCTATATATGTAAAATCTACATGCCGCCAAAGCCATTACATCCGGTAAGGCACATAGCCTGTTATCAAAAATAAACTTCCCATACAACATTTTGGGTATACCCCGAGAAAACACACATGCATCATAATTACAAAAAAGAAACAGACACGGATCCCTTCCTTGAGACAATGGAGAAACAAAAAGCTGCAGACACACATAGCAAAGTACTAAAAAAAAACTCCCACAAGCTCTGTATTGACAGTTACTCTTAATAATTCTTTGGTAATTGCTTTCTTTTGTATATGACATGCTTTGGTACCACATACTATCTTGGCCAATCAGCCTTGGAGAAGTGAACCTGCTGGCTAGATTTATGGCGGTGGCTATTTGGTGGTCCACGTGGCTTTGGTTTGAAGTCTTATATTGTCATTTCTTTCCTTCCCTGTGATTATCAACCAACCTCAAATTACTAAGACGACTAGGAGCCATGTTATCTGACATATGACTGTCCCCATTAATCTTTGTGGTATTTCCAAGCAGCATCCACGAATACTGACAGCTCAGATAATTTTTTTTGTGAGTCCAACTCAAAAAAGAGATGAGAATACTCCTAGCCTTCGAACTTACAGTGCCTTACCTGTTGGTAAATTTGACTATCATTCTTGGCATTCTTGTTGAATAAGCTCCTCTACTTCACTCGGGACATCGTGTTCCCATTTGAAAAGTTTGTCACCATCGACACCCAAATTGGCCAGCTTATCAGCAATTTTGTTAGCTTCTCGAAAGACATGTTGGGCTTTTCTATCCTGTCTTCCTTGGAAAAGGATCCTAGCCTCTTCAACAATTGTTTTAATCCTCCAAGGAGGTATTTTCCAATTATTTAGGAGATTTATAACATGCATAGAGTCTCCTTCTACAATCAAATTGCCTTCTAAGTCTTGAGTCATTTGAATGCCTCTCCACATAGCTCTAGCTTCAACTTCATTATTCGTCCTTGTTCCCAAATATTCAAAAAATGCAAGCATCATATTACCATTATGATCTCGCACAATGCCACCAGTGCTTGCTCTGCCAGGATTGTCCTTAGTCGCTCCATAAAAATTAAGCTTAAACCAACCCATAGGAGGTGGAGACCACTTAACATTGGCTCTAGGGTTGACTACCCTAGGCACAAACTCATCTAACAAGGTTAAGCTTAAATATTGAGCAATCGTGGTCTCCTGCAGATGAGGTTTACAGCTATCAAAAGGGATAAGGTTCACATTCTCGTTGGCAAATGATAGGATCCTGGCAATGATAGTTTGATGATCATGGATAGACTCATTAAAGACTCTATGGTTCCTTTCTAACCACACCTACCAAATATAGTGATTGAGACAAATTTTCCACATGTATCTAAGCCTTTGGCTTGAAAAGGGGTAAGGCCACTGGATGAACAAATCAAGTACGATGGTTGGTTTAACCCATGAAATATTGAAGGCCTGAAAAACCCCATTTAGGACATTCAAGTAAAAAGGGCACTCAATAAAAATGTGATAAATGGTCTCCCAATTAGCCCTGCACAGATAACAACGATTAGTGATACAAATACCTTTACGCATCATATTATCAATGGTTAGAATTATTCCTTGGATAACCAACCATGAAAAGACTGTAATTTTTGGAATTAAATTTTTTATCCAAACTAAGTCCTTTTGGAGGACAAAATCCTCGTCATCAAGCAGAAGCTTGTAAGTTGATTTAACAGTGAATTGCCTATTTTTTGTAGGAGCCTAGGTCACTTGATCTTCCTTGGGTCTCATGGGGATAAACTGTTTCCCGAGAATGTTACAAAGATCATTTGATTCTACTTGAAATCCTTGAATTCTTATTTGTTTCCACTTCATTCTACCTCTGTCCTCAACCATATAATCGGAGACTTTTATGCCAATGAGTTCTTCTGTGATATCTCTGATTCGGGCTAAGTTAGGATATTGCGTCAGTGGTTCGTCCTTAGCCCACCTATCATTCCAAAAATTTATCCTCTCACCATTGCTTAAAACCCATATTAAACCTTTTTTGATGATTTCCTTACAATTAAGAATTGCTTTCCAGAAAGCAGAACCTCTGATTGGAACTGAGTCACTTAGAAATTCCATGTTTTGAAGATACTTTTGTTTGATGATAGATGTCCATTCATTTTCTTCACCATAAATGAGACGCCATGCTTGCTTAGCTAGTAAAGCTAAATTTATATGAGCAATTCTCCTCAGACCTAAGCCCCTATTTTCCTTGGGTTTGCACACTTTGGTCCATCCTACACGGTGTATCCTTTTTTTCTCCTCTGATCCAGTCCATAAAAATTCTTTTTGGAGTTTCTCAATTTTCTGGAAAACCTTCACAAGGGCTTTGAAAATGGAGAGGAAATAGACTGGAATGCTCTGAAGAGAGGCCTTAGTGAGGATCAGCTTTCCTACTTGAGATAGAATATGACCTTTCCATCCAGTAAGTTTTTTTTGAATTCTTTCAATAACCCTGTCCCACATTCACTCTCTCGGAGAACCAATGAAAAGAGGGAGACCAAGATACGAAGTGGGGAGGTTTGTTATATCATACCCTAAAATTTTTGCAATCCTTCCTTACCTCTGAATGGGGGTGTTCAAGAAATATAACTTGCTTTTACTAAAATTAACTTTCTGACCAACAGTGTCCTCGTAGAGTTGCAGGATGTATTTAATTATTTTGGCCTCAACCACTGATGCCTTAGTCAATATAAGGGTATCATCGATGAATTTTTGGTGAGAAACAGCCCTAGTGAGATATGTTGCCTTGATTCTCGATATTAGCCTTGAACTGCAAGCATTTTTTATGGTTCTTCCTAAAGCTTCTGCCACAATGATGAATAACATGGGGCTGATAGGGTCCCCCTGCCGAATTCCTCTGCAACTTTGAAAGTAACCAGCAATTTTTCCATTAACTAGAATCGAGAACCATGCTTTAGAAATAAATTCTTTGATCAAATTAACCCATTAGTGGTGAAAACCACACTAAAGGAGGACAGCAATCATAAAGCCCCAATTTAGCCTATCAAATGCTTCGTTCATATCAAGCTTGAGGGCAAAAACAGACCTGTTAGTCTTATGAGCAGAGTGTAGAGCTTCATGAATTGTGATAACTCCATCCAAGATTGACCTACCCTGGACAAAGCTTCCCTAGCATGGATCTATGATGTAGGGCAAAATATCTCTCATTCTATTTGCAATGGCTTTAGTTAGGATCTTGTAAGAAATATTGCACAGACTGATTGGCCTGAAGTTAGCCATAGATTCAGGGGTTTGCTTCTTAGGAATTAGAGAAATAAAAGTAGAGTTGATACCTTTTGGGATATGATTTCTTGCTTGGAATTCTTTGACAATAGAAATTACATCCTCACTTACGATGTCCCAAAAAGCTTGATAGAAACAAGGGGGAAAACCGTCGAATCTCGGGGCTTTGTCTGGCTCCATGCTAAACAAGGCTTCCTTAATTTCCTCATCAAAAAAGGGAGCTAGAAGCTTAAGGTTTATATCCTCATTTATTATGCTAGAAATGGATTGTAAGAGAATATATTTGGCCTCCTCATTGCACTGTGATTCCTGACCAAGGATAGAATTGAAATAAGTTACTGCCTCCTTTTTGATTTCTGTTAAGTCTTGAGTAATAGAACCATCTGCTTTTTTAAAAAAATTTATCTTGTTATTGCTTATGTTTCTAAGTGTGGTGACGTGAAAAAACTTGGGATTTGAATCTCCATATTTCAACCAAAGAGCCCTTGATTTTTGCCTCCAATATATTTCCTCACAGGCCAAAATGTTATGAAACTTTGCTAGTTTTGTTCGTTCCTCCTGCCTAGTAGTTTCATCGACATCACCATGTTGGATCCTCTGATCAATTATCTTCAAACTTTCAACAACCTATTTTTTATTTTCAAAGAGGTTCCCAAAGACCTCTTTGTTCCAAGTTCGAAGATTTTCCTTAACAAACTTTAATTTGCCAACAAGTTTAAAAGTTGCACTACCCCTGACAGGTTGTTGCCACCACTAAATTAAGTTATCTCTAAAATTGGAATGTTTGATCCACATAGATTGAAATATGAAATATTTCTTGAAGGACAGAGAGTTAGGGATCTCCAACAAAATGGGATTATGATCAGAGGCAATTTTAGGAAGGGCTTGCAGGGTAGAATCACCGAACAAAGTTGTAGCCTCCTTTGATAGAAAAAACCTATCAAGCCTTTCTTAAATGAGATGACACCCTATTCGTCGATTGCTCCAGGTATAATTCGCTCCTCTAAGTTTTACATCCATCAACATGTTAGAGTTCACAAAGTCATTGAACTCATCCATGCTCCCGATAGGTGGTCCATTTCCATCCATTTTGTCTGAAGGGTAAAGAGGAGTGTTAAAATCCCCAGCCAGAATCCAGGGGACATTGTGGAAGATTTCACTCAGATTTCCTAAGTACTCCCACAGTAGAGCTCTCCCTTGAATTGAAGTCGAGGCATAAATATTTGAAAGGATCCACGACATGTTGTTTATTTCCTTAAATAAAACACTGATAACCCTGTCATCTTTCTGAATAATGGTGCCTTCTACTATCTGGGGATCCCAAAAAGTCATAAGTCCTCCAGATGCTCCTCTGGCTGATTTGCAAACCATATCCCCTTGATTCTAGATTTTTTTTGCTATTATTTTTTACTGAATCTCATCAGTTTATGATGTATAGGGAATTGTTTTGCTACTTTCTTGTGAGTGGAAAATCCTTTATCTATACAACTTTTACTTTAGTATGATATTCTTGCTTCATCTTCAAGTTTGTCTCATGTCCAAAATTTTATCTATTTATTCTTTATTTTCATATTCTAATATGTTGCCATGTGTCCAATCTCATAACATGTATGACATCAGAATGCAATATTTTCACAACCCACTTTTTGATACCATTCTTTTGATTTATATTTAATCTTAATATATTGTGACAAAGGTTTTGAAACATCCATGAAACACATATCCAAGTATTTACAACATGCCTTTGCTCCTTAGTAGTTGGTCATTCTTGGATGAACTCATCTACAATATTTACAATATTACGTAGAACCTACTTATTGATAAATTGATATGGAAGTTCAAAAAGATTAACCCACATTGGAAGTCTTGTAATAGTTTTCTTTACAAAAAAATTCACACTCCATGGTCCTAAATACAATGCATTTTGTTGTAGTCTATTTTATCATCAAGCCAATGCTAGAACTGTGACTATAATATTTAGAAATATGAAGGCGAGCACCCGCTAATCATAGCCCAGACTAAACATTGGAAGAACCAAATTGCTTTGATTCGACCTCCAGTGAAGGTTGGCATGCCTTTGTCAACTTAATAGGTGTTGACTCTATTTTAGCTAAAAAATGGTAAAATCTTAAGAGTATGACTAAAAGGGTTAGAAATGTATGAATGAATAATGGATGGGTGAAGTTAACAACATAGTCATCCGCAAGATATATCTCGATGAATAAATTTATAGAAATAATATTTGGGATTAACAACATTCAAAACCTAGCACTACTCTGCATCAATGACCTTTGATATACTTAAATAATTATTCTAAACATCCAATATTAGTTATCTAATTTAACATAATAAGATCAGTGCTCCAACTAACATAAATAAAATTCTTATAAGCATGCATAGAAGTATTATTTATTTCAATTTGCTCTAAGTTAGCAATCCAAATTAATAGAATAAAATAACCGTAGTAGTAGTAGCAGAAATAACTTCACAAAATTATGGTCAGTTAGTCAATACAAACGTGACTTTGAGGTAAACATATCTTGTAATGCTTCTTTCATTAATTGCAGAATATTCACAGAGCAGTGCAAGCAAACATTTCATTGCCAACCATTTGAAATGAGGTTGCTACATTTATTTATAGATTTACCTTGAATTACATTCTAAGCTTTACAAGAAACTTTGATTCTTCTTGATCTTCTTGGCAACATGCCATTCATGGTGTTCACCAGTTGTATCTTCTTGATTAGTTACAACAAACTTTAAGTCGTTGTCATCTCCATCATTGATGATTCTTGCACCCCTCTACTATCCGTAGATCCACAATTGAATCTATTTGAATTGAATATTTTGGAAGCTTCTAGACTAAAAGTGGTAGTTCGACTCTCAAAAAGTCTAGTTTACCCCTTCCTCTATAACTTTTACCTTGTGCAAAAATGTGATAGATATTCAAACCTAGAGAAGAGCTTACCTGAACCATTGATATATTGACGAATGGTTGTGATTTACCACATGGTCACTTGTCACTTATGCTCTTCTTTAGTCAATGCGAGATTCTCTTTAGTTTTAGTTGCAAAACCATACAAAATCAAGATCTCACCCCTTTAATTGTTGAACCTAATGCATCCCTAGTTTGTGCACTAATAGTAAAGGAGATAAGGAATCACATGATTTCTTATTTTGGACTTCTTTGTAAACCTCTTCAATGAAATGCCTTTTTCTAGCACTTTCAGGTTTGCACACACCTAACAAAGAAAACAAGAAATTATTGCACCTTAGTCTTCACTTGACTTTACCATTTTCTAGCGCTTTTCCTATGGTTTTACCTTTTGAGCACTTTTCTATACTGTGCACTTTTAACAAAGGAACAAGAAATCGCACAGTTCTACTTGCAACGGGCACTCAACATCTTTTATCGTAGGACATCACTTTTCAGCGTATTCTTTCTTTTTAGCGCTTTTAGATTTGCACATGGCTAACAAAGGAAACAAAAAATCGTTGCACCTTAGTCTTCACTTGATTTTACCCTTTTCTAGCACTTTCCTATTTTCCAACGCTTTTTTGTTTTCCCCTTCTCTCTAAACCAGTTATCCTTCTTTCTTGAGAAATTTTGCTCCTTTGCATATTAAACTTTGGTCATAGTAAAAATATGGCTATCCATAGCAATTTTAAAAAAAATTGACACATGTAGCTTTTCTAACCTACATGTGTCAAAATTTTCTCTACATGTGGAAAATCCTTTATCTATACAACTTTTACTTTAGTATGATCTTCTTGCTTCATCTTCAAGTTTATATCATGCCTAAAATTTTCTCTATTTATTCTTTGTTTTCATGTTTTCAATATCTTGCCATGTGTCTAATCTCATAACATGTATGACATCAGAATGCAATATTTTCATAATCCACTTTTTGATACCATTCTTTTGATTTATATTTAATCTTAATATATTGTGATAAAATGTTTTGAAATGTCCAGGAAACACATATCCAAGTATCTAGTACATGCCTTTGCTCCTTAGTAGTTGGTCATTCTTGGATGAACTCATATACAATATTTCTAATATCATTTAGAACCTCCTTATTGACAAATTGATATGGAAGTTCAAAAATATTAACCCACATTGGAAGTCTTTTAATAGTTTATCTTTACAAAAACATTCACACTCCATGGTCTTAAATACAATGTTTTTCTTCCCCTAAACTATGGGCCACCACCCATCATTTTATCCTTAATTTCTAAACTAGGGGACGTGGGAAAATTAATTTCAAAAGAAAAAATCATGGAGTAATTTGAATTTAATCCCCATTTCCATTTTGATCCAATTCTAATTTTTTTAAAAACATGGCTAGCATCCATGAAATGTACATATTAACCCTCTCTTTTAAAAAATTGTATGTCATGCTTGATCATCCTATACTTGATAATCGGGTTTGGTGTAAAAATTGGTAGCTGGATAGAATCTATCATAGATTCACTCTTCCTCTTATCCTTAACTAGAGTATTCATACTTATAGCTAGGGCATCCTTCCTTTTAACTAGGACTTTCAAAAATGACTCTTTTGCCATGCTACCTATTTTTTCTTCACAAAAATATTCTATTTTAACGTTTTTTCCTAACAATCTAAACCAAAAAAGGGAAGACTCACTCTTTTCTCACACTCCAATGCTCATTCTATACTCTTCCCTAAACATTTAACACAATAAAAATGAGATATTTTTTTGGCTAGTGAACAAGGGGTTGTACTCGGATCTCCCAACATGGATAAATTATAACTCTCTCCTTTAGAGCTTGAGAGTTTACAAATATATTTAATTATCATCTCAATTGAGTTGTTATAGTTATATAACTACATCATTTTCATAAAATATTTGAATTCTTGATTTTCATTTTTTTGGATCTTTAATTTTCTCTATGAATACAAATATTCCAAATTTTAGTATCCTTCTTGACATTTTTATGTAGTAGCCTTCACAATACCAAAAATCCACCTCTATTGTCTATGCATTGCATCTCTTTTTTTA
The DNA here is from genome assembly GCA_028583015.1 of Wollemia nobilis. NCBI lineage: Eukaryota > Viridiplantae > Streptophyta > Pinopsida > Araucariales > Araucariaceae > Wollemia > Wollemia nobilis. The sequence continues at coordinate 5,548,677 of JAQPPZ010017083.1, forward strand.
TGGGTTATAAGGGATTGAAATGGTCCCTCCTGTATTACATCATCACCACATAGTGGTATTACAATCAAACTTGGAATTATACATATATCATTTGGCAAGATTCGAACTTAGGTCTCCCCCTTGAAATTTTGAGGAATCTAACTGGTTGAGCTAATGCCACTTGATTCTATGCATTGCATCTTAGTAGACTAATAATTCCAAAACTTTGCACTATCATAGTCCACTTTACTAGATCTGGATTGCTAGTTTCCCTCTTGAAGCATAAGTTCAACCACAAGAATTGTAAACAATAGTTTATATGAAAACACATTAAATATTATAAAATAAAACAAATATTACCAATGGAAAACATTAAAGTAAAACTTAATCACTATTTGATTCAGGTAGTCAACATTTTATTGTCAACTTCAACTAAACTTAATGCTTCCTCTAACGATGGAAAGAAGAATTTAACTTCATGATCCTCAATTAAAACCCTTCTATTGGCTAGCCTATATTCACATTTTTTTCCTTTCCTTAATTTATGTGTAAACCCCATTTCTTCAAACTCTGTAGCAAGTCCTTGTATTTCCATAATTATCTCTTATATGTTTCATGGAGTGTTTGCTTTCCTCAAAATGGTATTTATTACTATTAACCAATTACCTTCCATCCATACTCTATTCCATTTCATTTGTCTACATATTTTTAACCCTTCTAAAGATGCCCAAGCTTCAGCTTCATTATTTGTCTTAAATTCACTATTGAAAGCGTAATGAGACAAAATATCTTGTCTATTATTTCTGATTAATCCTCCTCCTGCTAGTCCCGAATTTCCTTTAGATGCACCATCAAAATTCAATTTGACCAACTTCATTTCTGGTGGTTTTCACTTTATATTTTTTCCTTATTTTTTTCTCCTATATCCAAAATCATAATTCCATTTTATGACATGACTCCATCTATCAAGGCTCTCAACTTCAAGATTAGGGATTGGGTGAGTTTATAGGGTTGGTTTAGCCTCCTTTATGGCTAAACAAATATTCCTTTTCATTACCTCTAAATTAATTTCCTTTCTTTTAAATATTCTTCTATTCCTTTCCATCCATATAGTCCAAAGTATTGTATCTTTTGATATAATTGAAATTGTCTACAAAGCCTCACTTTAAAAGTGCTTTGCCATTGCTTTAATCATTCTTCAATTATTCAATTCATCACCAATATATTAAGAATCCATTGCCATAGTTTCTAGACTATTGAGTAGTATCCCAAGAGATGGTCTATACTCTCCTCCTCCTTTTTATATAGAACACATTGTGAGGGATCATGAAAACCCCTTTCCATAAGATTATCGCACGATAAAATTCTTCTATGACCTACTAGCCAAAAAAATATTTTGACTTTAAAATGCTTTGGCTATCCGAAATATATCTCTATATTCTTGCAGTATTCCTATTTTTGGGTGCTTTACATTATACCTGCTTCTTGTTGTGTATTATCCTAAGATATTCAACTCCTAAATGAGTTTATCCTCAACTCCTCTCGAAATAACCATAGTTGTTATCTTTCTGCTCAACTGCTTCCTAATTTCAATGTCTTGTATACTTGTAAAAAAATTATTTCCATTTGTATCTTCTTTCATGGTCCTTATACATAATATTTCAAACCCTTTCACCATATTTATCTTGAATTAATCTCATCTAGGGTTTCCAAATTGTATCTAGATTGAGTGGTTTTTATCACACCAAGTATCCATCCAAATATATTTTTTTCTCTAGTTCCCACCATCCATCTTAGACCTTTAATCACTAGATCAATTAAATTATTTGAATCATTCCTTAGTGCATAACCATTTGGTAGTGAGAATATAGTAAATATTAAGCTTGGATCATTGGGATCAATGTACTTAGAATAATTCTTTCTCATTATCTTTGACTCTCTTTGGATAATCTTAAAATCATTTTTCCCATCATAGATAAGTTTCTAGCCATAATAACTCTTAAATTTATACCTCTCCTAGTTTTATCATCACACACCTTACTCCATTTCACCAAAGGAAATTTTCTTTTATCATATAATCCTAACCACAAAAATAATCATATAGTAAATTTTTTTTTATCAATTTTGCCATAGTATACAAGGACATATAATATGTTGGAATATTCTATAACACTAATTTAATTAGTTGCACTCTTATTGATAATGATAACCATCTACATTTCCATGTCAGTAGTTCATTTTAAACTTTACTTGTAATTAGATTCTACAATTCTATCCTCATTCTCCCCTCAAATGACATACCTAGATAAGTTGTTGGTAAATTTACCTCTTCCATTTGAAGTAACCTACATATCCCTACTTTGATTCTAGTTGGAGTATTTAGGAAGTAAATTTTGTATTTTGTCCTATTAACTTTCTTCATGACACTCTTTCATATTCTTGTAATAAGTTATTCAAGCAATGGCCTCATTTATCCTTGCCCTCCAAAAAAGGGTTGTTTCATCTATAAATTGTTGATGGGTGATATCAATGTTATTACTAGCCTTAATTCCACTTATTTGCCCTTGTATGTTAGCCTTCTTTAAGTTCCTACCCAATACCTCTGCCTTAATAATGAATAGATATGGTGACAAAAGTTCTCCTTGTCTAAGGCCTCTCTTAGCTTTAAATGATTTTGTTACTAACCCATTGACCAACATTGAGTATGATTTTGTAGAAACACAAGATTTAATCCATCTAACTTATTTCTTATCAAATATAAAATTTTCTAATATTGCAAAAAGAAAATCCCATTTAACCCTATCATAGGATTTAGGTATATCAAGTTTTAAGATAACTACTCTCTTTTTTTGAAGTTGTTGAATGCATAACATCATGAGCTACTATGATCCCATCTAGAATATGTCTCCCTTTCACAAATCCTCCTTACTCTTCTAAATAGTTTTATCTAATAATGGTCTTAACTAATTTGCCATCCATAACTTTGGAGATTATCTTATATGGCATATTACATAGGCTTATGGACCTAAATAAATCAAACAATTTAGTATCCTTATTTTTTGAAATTATGGTAATATATGTTACATTTATTTTATAAGGTATGTATTATTTACCCTAGATTATTCCACTACCACCAATAAATAATCCTTCGCTATATTCTAATTATGTCGATAGAATGTGGTAGAGAGCCCATCCAGACATGTCAAAAGAGAAACAGTTGCATGAACTTCTTATAGAGTAATAGGCTCCACTAGTTTCCTATTGTTTTTATTTGTTATAACTTAAGCTACTTCTTATAGTAGTTTAATATTAAGAACTTCAAACTCCTCCAATCCTATTTTATTTTGGAAATACTCAATGTAAATAATAATAGAATCGTATATAATAAAGTTGTAGTAAAACAGACTTAATAAAAATAACTCAAAAATACTCACAGAATAATTATTTGGAAATGCTCACGAAACTACTGAAAATATTATAGAATAAAGGTCTACTAATGTATGCTATGTGCAATGCATTTTCAATACCAATTACAATGCTTTATCACAAAAATATAATAATATGTGACTCATACAAAGTACTCTTGACCTTCACTCTTCTTTGAAACTTTTCACTTTTCTATTTGAATAACACATGTGCACTCTTACATAATGGACACTTGTGCATATCCACACTCACAACACTTGCACACTCAATTACATGACACATGCATTTCTTGCACATTATTACATTACATGAAATATAAACTCACACTCTAATATAAGACACATACCTAATCTAATATTGTACCAAGGTGGTGTATAAGAATGTACCAAATAATGTAATATTCTCAAACATCCCCCTCTATTACAGTATTTAGTTATTGAAGACCTTTGTCTTCAATATGGGTCTTCATGTTGATCCTGAACCTTGTACTATTATGTCTTGCTTTCTTCAATCGGATGCCTTCCTATATTCTGATTAAATGAGTGATTAGTATCTTTCAAAAACTCTTCATGTATTAATAATTTTGCTAAAAGAGCCTTGACTTCATTTTCTTTTGTAGTCACTTCTAGTTCCTGAATTTCTTGAGCTAAATGACTCTTTTGATTCCCTTATCTATATTGCAGTTGAGGTTGATTATATTGATATTGAGAAGCATATTGTTGTTGATATTGTTGATGTTGTGGATGAAATTGAGTTTGGTATTGTCTATATTGTATTGGTCTATTTGCTTGACCATTTTGATTTATCTGATTCCTTGGATTATATCTACAAAAATTTGTATTATGATTTCTTCTTTTACAAATCTAACAATATTTGTTACTCCTATTAAATTTGTCTCTTGAAGTTGAAGCAACGTGACCTTGAGCATTCTCTTTAGTTACCAATGCATTGTTAGTCATTTCATCTTTGATAGAATTCTCAACTTCATATTCTTGGAGAATATTTACTAACTCATCAAATGAAATGTCCTTGCTAAGGATTTGTAGAGAAGTAACTAGGTGTTTGTAATTTTTTGGAAGAGCCCTTAGGATTACTTGGACAAGCAATTTATCTTCCACATTTTATTTTTTGGTAAGTTAAAAAAATTGTATTGATGAGGGTATTTGAAAGGTGCCCTAACACCTTAGTATAGAGGTAAAATTAAAGGATGCAACATCCACAAACACCTAATGAAAAATAAATAAAGCCTGATACTTTCAAATAAAATAGAAATAGTTCGAAAGGATGAAATAGGAAACAAAATGTTTCGACTAGACAAAACCCAAAGAAATCAGACAATCTGCAAGGAAATTACACATTTGTGGAATCCTTGGTGTTGTCCTTTTTGACATCCTTAAGAGTTTTCTTGAAGACTTCCTTGGCAATTTCCACCACGTCATCCTCCTTGATACCAGTGCTAGCTCATGTGGTATTATTTTTAGGGTGATCCTTGGAGTAATTTTCATAGAAAAATAGCAAATGCAGAGCATTTATGTGCTCCTTCATCTGGGCAATGGCCACCATGCTCATGGTTACTGCACTCTCCATCTAAGCTATGGTAGCAGTAGTAGTCTTTATGATGTACTCCTGAAGTAACTTGACTGCAGGATCCTCAAGCTCATCCTCAATGGAACCATGCATTTTTTTTATTCTGAATGAATTTGTCTTTTAGGCATTGGGAGCTTCTTGACGGGGTGGGGTGATCCCCCACCTTGACCTTCTTTCTTACAGATTGCTCAACATCCTGAGAGCTTGCTTTCTTTTTCTTGGAACCATGAGCACTTGAGGACAAGGTAAAGGATGTATCCTCCTTCGTAGTCTATTTGGAATCCACTTGTTGCTCATGTGTAACAATGTTGCCTTTTGGGCCAAGCCTCATCCTTGTTTGAGTGTGTTGCCTTAATGGAATATTCCATAGATAAAAATAGAAATTTAGGGATTTTGAGAGGTTTCACTTCCCTAAAGTGATTCACAAAGGCTATGTGAAAACTCTTGAGTGGGGAACCTGGGTCATCAACCATGATATACTCCATCACCGATTTCATGAATTCCTTCCAAGGAGTGGGTAAATCCTTCTTGACCATTCATGGTTTTATGAGCTTGCGTAGACTTGATCTTGGCTCAAACTCCTTTAGCTCTGTGTCCCAGTTATGTTTGTCTCTGTGGATGGTTCTTCCCACCAATGATTGACTAGTTTTTTCTACAAGGATTTGGATGTCGACCTAAAATTCCACTCCATGGATGATAATAAAATTTTTCTCCCAGATGGAAGCAAAAGTAGTATTTACGTCCCTTGGAAATATCAATGCCACCTCCTTGAGTTGTAATAGTTTCTTGGAAATATCAATTCCACCCTATATCTGATATCAGCAATGAGCCTTAGTAGATTGGGAATTCCAACAACTCCTCGCACTACAAGAAATAATGTGTACCGCTCTTAGAAACTTTTGAAAAAGGGGGTACGAATCATTTAAAAAAATGTGATCCTTGCAAAGAAAAATAAAAACTTGAAGCATTGGAAAATGGTAGAAATATCCTATGGATGGAGGCGTGGGAAAGAGGATGAAAATGATGAGTCCCAAGAAAATTAAAGGTGAAGAAAAAGAATGTTGATGCCACATGCAGAAGTTTGACACGCGAGTATAATTTGGGAAGGAGTAGTCTAGGAGATTCGGTGAAAGGTGGAGTACTAAGAAATGATGATAGTTAGGATGAGAAATTAAGGTAACCTTGGGACCATTTAAAATTTGAACACAAGCGCAACCAGCATTAATGAAGATGAGATCTAGGAAAGGCTCAAGGAAGGTACAACATGACACCTCTAACGCATTGAGAACACCAATAAAAAATTACCTCGAGGAACTCAAAATCATCATAGAAATAATAGGAATGCGAAGTAGGATCCTGAAGGGGCAAAAGGCACTGATGGCTATTTGACCTAGGGAAAGTAAATCTTTCAAACAAGAAATCAGGCAAAATAAAATGAATAACAATTTGTCAGTCATCTTGAATTTTCTCTGAATTGGCAATTTTGTCGACCTCATGTGGGAGGGTGTCAGTCCACATCATCATCCCAAGGGCATCAACTCAAATATTTGCTAACCTTTCTACCACTTAATTTGATTTCCTAAAATAATGTTGAATGATGTCCTCATGTCGATGAAGGATCATGTTTCTAGCTTCTTCAATATAGTTTTTGAATTTCCAAGCAGGGGTTTTGGAATTCTTCAAATAATTGACAATATTTAAAGAGTCCCCTTCAACAATAACTTTACCTGGAAACTATTTGATCAATAGAAGACCTCTCCAAAGGGCTTTAGCTTTAGCTATGTGATTTATCTTCCACATTTTCACCTAAAGTTAATAGCTTTGCTTTTAAGTCTGCCACTCTTCTTAAAAATAATTCAATACTTTCACCACTAGTGAACTTTAAAGAGTGCAATTGAGTTTGAAGATTCAAAAAAATTCTTTGTTCTTTCCTTCAAATATTTTGGCTAAAGTATTCCATGCTTTAGTAGAGGTTACTATTGAGCTTATGTATGGTTGTATCTCATCTATAATAGCAAATGTAATTATCATAAGAGCTTTAGCTTCTTCTTCTTCATATTTTTAAATTTCTCTATCACCTTCAACAAGTTTTATTTTGGTTCCTCTAACAATGTCCCATAGCTTTTCTACTATCAAGATTGATTTTACTTTGTTTTTCCATGAAGCATAATTAGGACCTTTGAGGAGTTGGGACTCTAAGAGGAAAAACTTGTTGGATGTCATGGTGATACTTATGTCTCCCTAGATTATGAATGATGGATTTCTCAAGTTTCTAAATTCTTCAAAAAAATTGAAGTTGAATACCTTATGTCTCCCTAATTGAATAGAAACTAGAATATTTGTAAACTTATGAATTCCTAAATTTTAAGTAGAATTCCTTGTCTCTCCATGATTAAATTATTGCAAATATTTTATGGTTTTAGAATTTTAATAAATTACTAAAGCTATTATTGAACCCTTTGAAAAATAAGACTTCAAAAATAATAAAGCCTACTTATCACTCCAATAAATTAGTTAAAGTATTAATTTTTCTACTAAAATACTTCTCTCCACTAGACTTATTTAACCTTAGAAAATAAATAATAACTGGAACTTATTTCTCCTTTTAGCGTTAGCAAAAATTAATATTTTTTACAAATCTTAATTTACCTCCTTAGGGTGTGTAACTTGGAGAATTATTTATGGTGCTATGTTATGCTCTTCCCTTGACTTTAAAAATATGGATGCTCTGCTACAATTGTGCAAGGCTTCAATGCTAAATTTGTATTGACCTTTCACTTTGCTTTAGCGTGTGAGAAATAGATTGTAATCTCTTCACCTTACTTGAGAATGTGAGAAGTGGATTGAGATTCCTTGCATGTATTCCTACTTGAGCTTCTCATAAGATGTTACAAAAATTACCCATCTATCTTCCTTGTGCCACATGGTGATGCATGCTTGAATAGTTGATGCTCCTTCATACGCTTGTAATATTCAAGCATTTTTCTTTCTTGGGTGCTTAGATTAGGGTAATGCTTGCACTTCCCTCTAGCCACTAATGTGTTATCTTTCAATGCTCCTTTTGAACAATGTTAGAATGCTAGATATTTTTTACTAGACACTTGGCTTTTGATCTTCCATGACTCTAGCTCCTATCTTGCCCTAATTTTTGACTTCCTTGGTGCTTCGATTCCTACAAAATGGGTTTACTGCTCAACTTTTTGTCTCCTATATCATTTTGGCTTTTGTGTGCATTGCTCAATCCCTGTGTTCCTTGGTTGACATCTATTGTGTCCTCTACACACCTTGGCTCACATATTTATTGATGACACTTTCTTTATATCTTGGATAGTACCTACATAACATTTCTAGTCCTTAGAGTCTTCCTTAATTTTTTTGTTGCTCAATGGAGCTAATACCTAAGATAAACCTTTCTTTATTTAGCTTCATATGCTCTTTGCTAATATTGGTTGCCTTGATGGTGTTGCACTTAATGTTTGTTGTCTTATTTGGGCTTAGTGTTGTTACACTTCTTTTGGAGCTTTGTTTCCTTGTTATGGTGTTGTTGGCTTCTGAGCTGTTTTTCCTCAATCGGATCAAGTTCATGCAAAATCATCATGGTGACCTCTTCTTGACTCTAATGCTCCTACTACAGCTGCTCTTCATCCATTTCTTTTTGTTATCTCCTACCACATGCATGACCTTGAATATTTTTTGTTTTTCCTTTATTTCTTGAGATGAAAGTGTAAAATACAACACAAAGGATAATGAGGACATGAGGAGTGTCATCAATGCTTGTTCCTGGTTTAGGCTAGTTGACTGACCTACAGTTTTGGCAATGATAGATGTCGATGATGATTGGAATTTTTGGGGAAACATGTGGTAATGAGGCGAAGGAGTGACCGAGGACATGAGAGAAATTGATGAATTGGATGAAGACAAGGGGATAGATGATTCTAACGAATTTAGAGGATGGTTTTGCCAATTGTGTGTTCCATGGATCTGCTTCGATGGCACTCAAGTTGATTTATTTTACCTTTTGCTCCACTCCCATTCATGATAGCTTTACTTTGGCCTTAAGGGTAATGCATGTATTCGTAATTCCCTCAAACGATTCTTCCAGCTTCTTCTTTAGCTTTACCTTGGTTATCTTGCTCGACTCTATTTTTGCTCTCAAGAGCTACTGGACTTAGAACACTCGAATCTTATCATATAGCATCCACATCACTTTTAAAATGTATTAGCAATATTTAGCAGGCATTGCATCATTATTGAACTTCAATAGGTATCCCCCTTTTATAATTCCAAAAATGTAGAGTCGACAATATTAGCTATTGGAGTTGTTGCATAATATTTCACTTGCTACGAGGTAAATCTTGATGAAGTAGAGAATTACTATCATATTATCTCCATTCACTCCATTTTAGTTATGAATCTCCAACCAATCAAATGATTTGGGTGAGAAGTCATCCTACTAAGACAATTAAGCTGCTATTTTTCCATGCAGATCACACTTTAGACCTCATCCTTCTATCATTTTTTCAAAGAAAAAATCATAATTTCTAATCCAAAAAGGAAAAAAATTACACACTGTATATGCCTAAGGCATTCGACATCAATGTTGGGGAAAAGACCCAGCAAGAAAAAAGGAAAATACCCCCTATTCAGAAACCAAGAAAAAACAAGAGGTAAAAAAAACAACCAGCCAAATAATATATTTGTGAATCCACCGAGTTCAACCAATCAAGAGGAAAAAAATAGCAAATAATGTAGAAGAAAGAACATTCATGCTATCCTCCCAAAAACTTTGATCTGTTCAACCTATTTTTCAATGGCTAATATGATGAGAAATTTTAAATCAAGTAATTCAGCATAATTATTTAAACCATGCCCCAAACCTACTTTAAATTTTATGATGGTTATTAGATAAATATAAAATACCCCCAACCCCACATAAAGTTATGGTACCGTTCTACGCACCATCAAACTAACCCCATGCACTAGACTTGTCAATATGGATTTCATAAATCTGTCTATTCCTTTGGCACTTATAATTCCTCTTAAGGCCTTCAAAAATGGATCGGATATGTTGAGAGCATTGAAAGGAAGGAAAAGAGTAATTATTGAAAATGTCGGCATTCCTTGAGAGCCATATTCCCCATACTGTGACTAGAGGTAAAGCTCTAAATATCTTCAACTCTTTTCTTTAGAACGAACTTTTGAAACATTCATCTAGGGACTGCCCTTTCCATACATCTTTGCATCTGGTTAAGATTTCAATTTTTGACCAAACATTTTTGGTGTATTTGCACTCCATAAATAAAAACTCACTAGTTTCCTTAGCCTCTCTACACAAAGTACATCTGTTGGATCCGTGCAAATTTCTTTTCTTGAGAATATCCCATGTCAAAGCCTTTCTGCTTAAGACCAGCCACATAAAAGTGCAGGTTTTCACTAGAGATTTTAATTTCCATATTTTGTTCCACCACCATTTCCACTCAAAATGATCCCCACTATAAAAAATGTGTATCTAAGATGTGAGAGAATATTTCTTGGGGATAAGAGCTATAAAGGTAGAATTTATATATATAGAAATAAAATCTATATTTTTTTATCTCCTCCACTACCCTTAATAAATCTCTTCAATCATCTCATAGAAACCAATGAAAAATTATGTTGTCCAACCATCATGTACAGAGCTTTTATACTTTTGCATAGAGTTTAAAATACTTTTTAATTCATCCTTTGACACATTAGCAAGTAACATCTCATTTTTCACTGCTTCAGAAAACCTTGGAAAGTAAGAAGTTAGCTTTAAAATGTTAGCTAAATTTACCTTTTGAGGATCTTTGAACATCTTTTGAAAGTGTGAAACCCCAAGATTCGCTATCTCTTTGAAATGCCTTGCTACACTACCATATCATCTTGGAATTTTCCAAATGGTGTTTATGTTCTTCCTGTGATTTGCATAGTTGTGAAAAAATTTGGTATTTTCATCCCCTTTTCCAACCAAATGGCTTTGTTTTTTAGTCTCCAAGTTGCCTCTTTACTGATCAATAAATTCTTTATTTTTGTCTCTAGATTCCCGATATGTTGTTTGGAAGCCTTAGAAAAATCCCCTTCTATATTTGTGTCATAAAAGTTAGAAATTTGTTTTTCCACTGAAATAAGATCTTGTTCTTGAGATTTATATTTTTAATAAGCCCATTTTAAAACTGTAATTTTAACCTTCTTCAAACTAGTTGTAAATTGTGAGCAAGCAAAAGATAAAAGGGAGCCATCAAATTTCCTCCATTCATACCTAACTAAATATTGAAGCTCTTATTACTCTAGCTAGGAAGAGTTGAATTTGAAGGGACTAGGAGGTTTTTCATCCTTGAGTACAATTTGTAATTGTTGGTATGAAAAATAGCATTGGGAGAGCGAGGAGCACACGGGGTGATTCCTAACCAGCATTGAACGATCACCTAGTCTTGGAGGGGCAGAGGTGATCGATCTTCAAAGAAGGTCGACTCCTAAAGTTCTACCTAACTACATCATAAAGTAAAAAGGGGGGCAAAGGGAGTGAGAGAGAAAGCAAATGAGACTGTAGCCAGAACTGACAAGGATGAAATATGGCCGCATTAAGACACTCTCCACCGTCACTAGCACAAACAATAATAAACATCTAACAGATTAGCCTACCTCGCTTGTCACTCCTTCAGCTTGATGTGCAGGGGTGAATTCCAGAACCAACGAAAAAGCACGCAAAATTTAGATAGCAAAATTAAACGCTCCTACCCGACTAGCTTTAGCATAAATAAACCTCGATGTCCAATGAATGCAAATTCCATAACCACCTAGTTGAACCCATAAAATCTAGATAGCATAATTAAGCGAACAAACGTAGACATCCATAATAGAAATAAACGCTCACACAAAAGCAAAAAGAAAACGAGATAGACATATTGAGAGACCAAATAGTGATTATTATTATTTACAAGTGACTACGGATTACATATGAATTGTAAAGGTTGTAGAGCCACCCTTTGAAATGGAAATCATTCCACTATTTATAGAAGAATTTACAATATAATTCAAATTACAACATTAATGGCTTCAGGCGGGAAAATCACACTAGAGCGGTTGGAAAATATGTTGACGCTCTGTCTCCAGGGCAATAATGATTGTTCGAAAGGATATTGGTTACTTTTTCAAAAATATGGACCTCAGATCACCTTGAAAACTTCTTAAATTTTGATCTACTCTACCTCTTCACCTTACGAATGAGCCAGGCATTAATTACCTTTGAATATGTATAATTTTGAACCTTGTCTTCCCACTCATTGGTAACCAGCATTGGGCAGATGAAGTTATTAATGCTCACTCTTAAGGCTTCCAGAAGCTTCCATCCTTTCGTGCGATGATCCCAGCTTCAGACGAAATTTTGGGTATACTTTTCTTGTATTAGTCCTCCAATTTTTTCGCTTCCTATATTCTGATGCAGATGGAAGATCGGGCTTTGGACCCTTTAATATTGTCTCCCCAAAGTTTCACCTAGCAGCGTGGGTGAGAACTTGGACCTTGTAGTCTTCTTGCTCTGGTCTAATTTTCTTGTCCATGGGTTTGGATTTCTCGATCCTCCGTCCAAGCAGAGCAGGATTTTTGGACTTTGCTTTCAAGTGAACCCTTACCCATTTCTTCGTCCATCCATTAAAATCTACTTCAGCCATTAATGCCTCAAAAATTGGTCAGCTACAAAATGAAATCATCCTGCAAAGTGGGTGAGAGGAGATAAAATTTCACCCATAGTAACATATTGGAAGAATGATCAGAATCACCTCCAGTTTCCACCAAAGTTCTGATAATTTTACCTTTTGTCAGTAGAGACTCGGAGATAAGAAACTTATCCAACCTTTTAGCAACCAAGGCTCTTCCAAACCTATTATTTCTCAAAGTTAGAACAAATTTTATAGGCTCTATATCAACTAAACCTGCTTCCTTTATTTATGAAGGAAATAACCAGCATTTGAATCCGCCCTCACCAAAAAATCCCAAACCTCAACTATTTTGGTAGTAAATTTTAGGTCACCGCCTAATATCAAACTATCATTTTTTAGAAAGATATTGGAGAATAGGACTTCCCAATAAGGTAATCTATTATCATAAGGGCCATAAATGTTGACTACCACAATTTTTCTACCCAACTCCAAAGAAAATAGCTCAGCACCCAGGCCTGAGACTAGATCCACATTATTTAAAAATTGGAAGAACCTTTTTTCCATCCCAAAATGAGCCCTCCAGATCTCCCTTCAGCATCCTTTGAGAGGAAATCTCATTCTTTTAAGAAAACAAGCAAATCACCTATGGTTTTCTTGCCCTCCCCCATGGTTTCTTGTAGCATCATAATTTTAGGATTTTGAACCTTCACTAACCTATTTAAGGCAGTTTTTTTTATGAGGACTACCCAGAGCTCTAACATTTAGAGATAGTATAATTATTTTAGACTTTTACCTCGGGTCATGCTTGCTCTAAGAACCCCCATTATAGTTTGTTGCTTTCCTTGATTGATTTCCCTATAGGCTTTTTTTTTGGTAATGCTTAGAAAATATTTGCTTCCTAAAGAACCTGTTTGCCTACCTCCCACCCCATCAGTACTCAAACCTCCTCTAATTTCTAATTCATCTGATGCATCCTTTTTCTGAGACAAAAAGAAACCTTGTTGTGCTGAAATTGTGGTAAAAGATAATTCTTATTTGATTGATCTATTCCAGTAGTTATGGGTTCCATAATAGGAGTAGAAAAATTTCCTATCATGTCTAATCTGCTCATCATCCCTTCTATACCTCCTACTTGTTTTGGAAATGGTAGATTAGCATTTATCCCATCAGGTAAATTGGATAACATAGCACCTTCTTTGTTATGTGAAGGTCCACCTACACTTCCAATAAAATTACCTCTTTTGTCCTCTCCTATCTCCTCTTGTAAACTTCAACCAATTGAAGATCTTTGATTCCTATCAAAGGATGTGTTCCTTGTACACGGAGGCATAGGTAACTTGGCCCTCCATACTTAGAATTTTTTTTATCATTCACTGGCCACATGTCCATAAACATGACACCATGTACAATGAAACGACATTTTAATATAATCTAAGGTCTGAGGGTATTTCCATTTACTAAATGCAATATCAATAGCTTTAGTAAGGCCATCCTTCAGGTCCAAAACAAACAAAATCTGGGCCATAGTCCTAGAACCATTTGAAATGAGCCTATCAACCATTTTAATGAAAGTACCTATACTGTCACCAATATTTTTTAGAATATTGTGAGTCCAAAACTCTAAAGGTAGACCTGGAAGTTTGATCCATATTGGTTTGGACGTCAATAACTCTTTATGTGTGTCAAAACATGACGACCATCTTCTCAGGGATAACAATGAAGAGTCCCAAAACCATTTTGAGTTTAATATAGCTTTTGCATTTTCTTCCTTATTGAAAGAGAAGGTAAACCATCCTCTAGCCAGAAGATATATTTTTGGATTATAGCCCAAAGCCTGGTCCCAAGCTTCTCCAACTCATTATTGAACTAATATTTCAAAATATAATCTGTTGGAAAATTTTCCAGTAAGGGTTTTCTTCTCCATTTCTAGAATTTGATCTAGACCAATATCTTCACCTAAAATAAGGTTTACTTTTTCTTTCTTCATTTTCACACACTTCTTTTTATTTTTTATTCCACATTCCTTTGAAGCCCCACAAAATTTTGATTCTTCCATATTGCCCACCATTTCCTTTGTGCTTATGAGGTTCCCAAGAAAACCTGTTGAAGAGTCACTACTAAAAACCTTTGTTGGGATGAGTATTAAATCCAAATTATTTGATAACTCCCTTGTTCTGATTTCCAAGAAAACCCTTTCTCCATCCTCCTAATTCAATCCAGTAAAACAACTATGAGGATATTTTGAATTTGAGTATATTTGTGGAGAGATTCCTTGAGAGTGACCACTATCCTTTGAAGAGATGAAAATGTGCTACCCCTCAAAGGAATATTTCAAGTATTCCACAAGATCCTCTTCAAAATCCATCAAAAAAACTTGGTCTCATATAACCAATTACATACTATTTCCTATATTTTGGTATATTCCAGCCAGATTCAATACTTTTGCATCCTACAACATAAACCTCCAAAAGGATTGTAACCAATATACCTTCAAAAATATTTTTTAAAAAGAAACATCCCAGTGTTCCACTTTCATATGTTTTTTTAGCTCCTGGTTTGCAGCCTTTTGTAGACACTACACTATTATATCCACCAACAACTCTTATTTACTTTCTCTGAGGAAAAAACATGTAAGTACTTCTTCATTCCATTTGCTTCATATATCCCCAAACTGTAGCCATCACATGAGATAACAGTTGTTTTGGGAAAACCATGCCATTCTTCTCATCACAAATTTACAAACATTTCCTTAGAGATACTATGCAAATGAACAAAATTGTTATTTTAAACTGAATTCACTTCATGCTTTATACCATACATTCTCAACCATTGCTCAAGAGAAAGGATAAAATATGTCAAAGAAAAAAAATCCTTAGGCTTTTCCTAGAATTTGGTCTATATTTTTACTAAAAGACTTCATACAAATTATATATGTGCCATATACCGTAAAAAATAAAATGACCATATCATTCTCCTTTTGTGAAACATTTAGAGAACTTTTAAAAGTTTTTAAAGGTGAAACATTGCTGGGAATTAAAATGCAATCAATGAATAGACTAAGCTCCCCACCATATAAATAGAGATGCTGAATTTAGGAATAGATGATGCAAGGACTGCATTTATAACAACAAAGCATTCACAAAAATTATAGGTCATTTTTTTAGAATATTGAGTGTAACTATATCTTTTGTATCATTGCCATTTTAAAGATAGCCCATCTAAACAAAACCAACATAGAACATAGAAATGATGAAAAAGGAACTAGTTAGAACTCTGCCTAAAATTTGTAGTTATGTTATTGAAGATTCAAGTGAATGTCTCATGGTAAAACACAACACCAACAACAAAAGGTAATACTTGCTAGCATTGGATAGGCCCTTTTTGCTTATTTGGGTTTCTATTTTCCCTTCTCAGGTTTCAACCTTTGGTCCTCCCAGAGATATCCCTACTCTGTTCGACCAATTTTTAGCTTCCCGTGTATCCCATTCTTCTCTCCTACCTGGCATTGTTGATATGTTGTAGAAACCTCTAGAGGTGCGAATGGATAAACCTTTGCTACATGTTGAGGGCCACGACAAACCAAAAAGTAGGTACCAAATCCTGTGCACATTTTTTAGATCCCTATTGTCTTCCTTCCCATCACAAATTTGAACCCTAAGGTGCAGATCCCTATCGTCATCCTTCTATCATTTATGGCACATGTTCAAATCATTCTAAATATTGTACTCTCACCAATCCTTCTATTAATGCTCATATTTATACCAAACCTTGATAGGTACCAGTTGGATGACCACATCCTCTTTTGGTCATTATGCACGTTGGAGATTCTTGATGTACGTGCATATGATCCTCTCTTTTTATTTTATCAGGATGAATCATTGGATATTTGTATGCATGCAACTATATTACTAGGCACGTCTTTCAACTTGATCATTAATCTTCCTAATGAATTAGGGAAGTTATTATTATCACTTGTACACCTATTCTTAACTGATAGTTGTAGGTCATAGCTCTTCTTTCCTTCCTTCTATTCGGGCGATATTTTGGATCCTGCTTTTCATTGCCATTGATCCTATTTATTTGTCCCTGTCTAGGATAGACTTTTAGGATCCTTCCCTTAATTAAGCATCTCCTATTTGCCCATCCATTTCTAGATTTGAATATTGCATCTAGGGAAATATCTTGAGAATCGAAAAAAGGCTTAGATCACTCAATAACAAAAAAGCATAATTACAATATGCTTTTGTACAAAAAAAACAAAAGGATATATACATATATATACAACTACCCAAGGCAGATCAAGCATAGTGTTTTATATGTTGGCCATTCACTGGGATTGGAAGCAACTGTCCCTCCAAATTCCATAACTGGTATGCATTTGTAGTCTTACATTCTCCAATGCAATACAGATTCATCCAGAATGAATCAAACTTATCATAAGCACCTGGCTTAGCCAAATTTACATCCCATATAATTACAAGGTCACCCTTAGACAATTATTTTGATTTTGCTTTCTTATCAAACGAATGCTTGACCATACTTTTATGTTGAATTACATTGTCAAATACCTTTTCTCACTCTTCTTCCAGCTGCATCAACTGCACTAATATTTTTTCAACTAGAGGGAAGTCTTCATCATCTATTTGTTGCAGAAACTTTAGCATTAGTAATTCAAGATTAATAGGAAGAATAAATTCTTTGCCATACACTAGAGAGTAAGGAGGTGTCTTTAAATATTTCTTTAGAGTTTTTTTTTTTTTTTTTTGGTAATTAAGGGACATAATCATTACAACCGGGTTTTACAGGTTGACCCAAAACCTATTACAACAATAGCATAACGCTAAAACGGGACAATAACTCAAAATGGACAGTCTATTTAGCCCTCTGCTGAGGACACAAAGCCAACATAGAGCAATACCCTTACAAAAATTTACCCACACCTTGGAACAAAGGCGGTCGACCACTTCGCCTTCTAACACTTTCTCTTTTCTTTTGGTCGCGAAACTGCGACATGTCACGATATCGTGACATTTCGCCTTCCTCCTCTTTCTTTTCTCTTTTCATCATGAAAAAATGACATGTTGCAAAATCGTGACACTTTTCCTTCCCGTACTTTCTCTTCTCTTTTGGTCACGAAAATACGACATGTCGCGATATCGCGACACTTTTTCTTTAGAGTTATCCTGTCTATCCATAATGCTTGATTTAGCAAAAGATGCCAGTTTTTGGGATTTTGCTCAATATTTATTTTAATAATTTTCAATAGATCTTTATTTGAAGATTCTACTAAGTTGTTGCCTTGTGGATAGTTTGAGGTTGCATTCCAGTATATCTCATATTTTCTAGCAAAGTCCATCGTCTTAGCACCTATGAAAGAAGAGCCATTGTTTGAGATGATAGTGGTTGGGACCCCAAATCTAGTAATTAATATTTCCAAGAAGTAATCAGTTTTTTTAGCCTCAGTCCACTTAGTAAAGTAATCAGTTGTTGTAAGAATATACTTGTGTCCTACTGATGAGCTTGGATTTATGACTCCAATAAAATCTAGCCCCCACTGCTGAAAATATTCTTTTGCTACTATCGACTTTAGAGGTATGGCATGGTGCTTTTATTTCCCAAAAATATTTGATATTTATCACTTTTTCTAACTAACCTAAATGCATCTAAGAATATGGAAGGTTAGTAGAATCATGCCCTTAATATTTTGTCCATTGTGGTTTGCACCGAGTAATGGCCTCCCGAGAATCTAGAGTGGAATTCCTCCAATAACTCCCTTGCTTTTTCTTGAGGTATACAACGTAATAAAACACTGTCAAATTCTTTCGATAGAGAATGTTGTTGACTAATGTATATTTTCTAGATTGCAAATTGTATTTGTGTCTTTGTGGTGCTATCAATCCTTCTGAGCATTTTCCAAAATTAAGGTAGGAAGTCAAGTGGATGATCCAGGGGTCAAATGATATTTCTATTTGTGTTGACTCAGGATTATCTACTGCTTCTATACACATGTTGGAGTTTGTCATTGTTGCTTCTGCAAAATGCTGACAGAATGCTCGCCCCCTAACTAGCTTTGTTGGTTGAATTTCTACATTAAACTCTTGAATCTTTTTTGTCCATTCAGTCCTTCGATCACCCCATTCTCCTTGGATTATAAAGCTCCTAACATCTAAGTGTACCATATATACTATTGTCTTACTTTGTGAGATAAAATACCTAAATTTCTTGAGGGATTTCTTAACAACATATACTTGTCTTTCTATGAAATTCTATCTTTCCTCATGATCATGCAAATTTTAGCTGAGAAAAGTGATTGGTCTTTCATTACCATCATCTCCCTTTTGCATCACTACTGCATAACTTTCTTCTGCTCCAAAGGTATACAAAATAAAGTCCTTAGAATAATTAGGATTAATGAGAATAGGAGCTCGTGAAATAGCTTCCTTAATGCTCCTAAAAGCATCTTTTTGAGCATCTGTCCATTTGAACTCAACATTATTTTTAAGCATTTGAGTCATAGGCTTGACTATTTGTGCAAATTCAGACACAAACTTTCGCACAAAGTTGATTTACCCAAAGAAATATTGAAGTGTCTTTTTGTTCATGGGTATTGGCAATTCTAAAATGGCATTGACCCTAATTTTGACACAACATGTCCCAAGAGTTTACCTTCCTGCACAACAAATATTTATTTACTTGGTTTCAATGATATACCAAACTCTCTACATTTCTTAAATATTTGTCAGAGATGCTCCACATGATCCTACCTTTTGTGAGAAAAGACAATCATGTCATCTAAGTAGATAATAATTACTTTATTAACCAATTCACCGTATTCCAGATCAATTACCCTCTAAAAGGTAGCACCAGCATTATACAGACCAAATGTCATCCTTTAGTATGCATATGTTCCCCATTTATTGGTGAATGCTATCTTATGTTGATCTTCATCTTTAAACCAAACTTGATTAAATCTTGAAAAGTCATCCATTAATGAGAATGGTCTTGCTCCTGCTACTATAAGCAATATTTGATCTATTTGTGGCATAGGATAATGATCCTTTAGAGAGACTTTGTTTAGATTGTGAAAGTATATGCAAAGCCTAATATCTCCATTCTTTTTTTTAACTGGAACTAAGTTAGCTACCCAAGTAGAGTGCTTAATGGGATAAATTATTTTGGCATTCAATAATTTCAACAACTCTTGTTTCATTAGGGCTTCTATATTTGGATTTACTGGTCTCTACTTCTATAAAAAAGGCTTTACATCAGGTTCCAATTCAATGGTGTGTTTAATAACATATTTATTATATACTTTGAGGTTATCATATGTCTAAGCAATAATATATTCATATTTTCTACACAATTTCTCGATTTGATGGACTTACTTATCTGAGCAATATACCCCTATATTTAGATATTTTCCCACTAAAATTTAAACCTCCTTATAATATTTGAAGTCAAATTTGATCATGTGACCTTTTGATCGATCATTATTGTCAAACAAGCTTTCCAAGGTGATTAGTCCTTTTGGAATGTGATTATTGTAAGCTGGACAAACCCTTCTTCTTTATCATTTTCAACTTCGAAGGACCCATTAGCTGAACAATTCATTTCATGAATTAGAACATCCACTATTTGTTCATCATTTTCAAATACTTGCTAGAAGATGTCTTTGTCTAGGAAAAATGGTCTTTATACCAACCTAACTGACTTTGCTTTATGAATGGTATTGGACATTGGACAAAAATTCGCTCCTATGGAGGCCAATATATTAGCATGCCTATTTTGATCCCTAGGAACAAATTTAATATTTAATGCCTCAAATGTTTCTAACAGGTCCTATACTTTGTTCATGTAGGCTTTTAAGTAATGTTGCTTACTAACACATTTTTTAGTAATTTGATTAATCACCAGCTTAGAATCGCCAAATATTTGAATTTGCTTGATACCCATATTTTTTGCCTTTTTTAGTCCCAAACAAAGGACTTCATATTCTATTGCATTATTAGTACAACTCCATTTTAATCTATATGAGAAAAAGTTTTGGGCTCCTTCAAGAGAAATCAATACTATTTCAGCTCCTACACCATTTTTACATCTTGCTCCATTGAAATATAGTTTCCATAACTAATGGGATGAATACGAAGGTTCTTCCTAGGCGATTGGATTTTTTATCTTTGGTTTCTCAATTATATAGGTACCAACCCCTGTTTCTATTATAGCATTGACATTTTTATGGAAAATTTATCTTCCGTTTATAGTTCTTCCAAGGCTTCTTCTATGAGATCTCCCTCCTCAATAATAGCATTTATTGTGGTTGCTTGCTGGTTTATTTCCTCTAACCTTTCTATATGAAAAGAAGACATTTTTTGAATAGATTTTCATCCTCCTTCCTTTACATGGAATTTCCATATGAGAGTAATCAAGAGAAAGGTATCCCCCCAACTTGGATGTGAATTCCCTAGAAAGGAATATCTTAAAGTATGGTTCCAGGTCTACTACCACAATTTCTTGTATAACAGTGACCTAAGATAATATATGGAGAACCATGGGTACATCCTTGATAACCCCAATATTTTTTACTAGGGTACCGTCCAACTGCAACACACTAGGAAAAATTCTAGTATATTCCATTCCCATGACATCACATATTGGTTTAGGTATGACTATACTGGCAACGCCTGAATCTATCATGCAGTTATGCACAACCCATCCTTCTATTTCCAAAGAAAGGTAAAATGGGTTTTTTTCTCCCATATCAGAGATTTTTTGAACCATATTCTAATCCAGTTGAACTTTGGTTTGGTCTTTAATCATTTTTAGGGAGGATTGAAGAGATCAATCTACACGAGGATGAGTAAAGCATCATACATATTGGTCCTTGAGGGGGTTTTCTTTAACTCTTATACAATATTGAAGGTAAGGATTTTAGAGTACCTATCCTTATCTTTAGGAGGGATTTCATACTTGTTCCTGTATTCATGGGTAGCTTCATTCCTTTGATTCTTTGTCAAGGACGAATATTTGAGCTTGTCCCTAGCTTTCGTTTGCATCTCCATTACTTTTGATTGAGTTTCATTGGGCTTTGAATTTTTTTTGGTAAGTTAATTTTATTCAAAATAGGGTATTTGAAATGCGTCCCAATGCCTTGTACATTAGTGGAATAGAGAGAGGAACACTAAAAAGACATCAAAAGGAACAAAACACAGAGGCGTAAGCCTAGTAGAGTAAAAGAAAGAATTCCTCTAACATAAAGGAACAAAATAGAGGAATTGACACCCAAAAAACTCAGAACATGACAAGACCTTCATCCAGAAGGAACAAAAGAATAGTAACAAAGACAGTAACTGGAAAGTCCCCACTCAGAGAGGAAGTCCAGTTTGCATCAGTGAAGCAGCGATCGTGTCCAGTGTAGTAGCCTTTGCAGTGTCCTTCGAAACATCCTTTGGGTTTTCCTTTAGACCCTTGAAATAGGCTTCCTTGGCAATTCCAACCACATCCTCATCTTTAGTAACCCCTTTTACGTCGAAAGGAACATTAGCAGCAGAAGCAATAGGAGTTTCATCAAAGGTATCACAAAAGAACAGAAGGCTAAGAGTCTGACGTTGTTCTTTAAGGCTCGAGATAGCCTTTCCAATAGCCACGTAAGAAACCTCCAGATGATCAATGGTAGCTAAGGTAGCATGGATGACCAATTTATGAAGGAATTTTTCAACCAGGTTAGGCGATTTGGACTGATCCTTTGAGGGTTTAACAAATGTGGACGTAGGGGTTTCAGTCACCTCTTTAAGCTTAAGCCTCTGGGAACATCTGATAAGAGTACTCTCAACTTTGATCCTTTTTTTGATGTTAAATTTAGGATGAAGTTTCTCGGACTTATCCTTTCTCTTGGATTTGGAAACTTTGGGACTTGGCGTTGAGGAAGAATTCTCCTCCTCAGACTCAGGGGCAGGAATGTTGTCTTTAGGAAACTTGATAAGGAGGAATCTATATAGGACATTGAAAAGCCCTTGGTGACATGGTAAACCTTCCTCTTTCTTGGACCGGGTGGAGACAATGGTATAATCAATAGACCAGAAGATAGCAGCAGGAATGTTCATCATATTGGCATCACGGAAGTGATTAACATAAGCCAAATGGAAACAACACAGTTGGGACTCAATATTGTCATAGGTAAGATATTGCATTATGGATTTTAATATTTCGTTTCAAGGAGAGGAGAGATGAATGCAGAGAAAACCTTTTTTGTACATTTTGTGAATTATCAATTTCTTCTCAAAAAATGTTAACTCCGGTTCCCAATTATGTTTATTTCTTCGAATCACTTTACCTTTCGTAGGTTGTCTCATTAGGTCCACCAACGTCTCAATGGAAATTTGGGAATCCACCCCATGGATGGTAACCAAGCCCTTGTTCTAGGTATCGATGAAGGCTTTCGTCACCTCCTCGTCAGTGCCAGCAAATAGCTTGAAAAACTCAATAAGAGCGCTTCGATCCTTCCAAACATCTTTGACCTGGGTTCAAGCTCAAAAATCTTAGGTTTAATGAAAATGGATTTACTTTCCTTCATGGTAGTGAGAAGAAAACAATGGAAAGGAAGGCGAAGGGAAAGGTTTAGGTTGAGAAGAGCACACACAGTAATGAAGGGTTGATGATTAAGCAAGACATACAACAAGACATATAAAAGGAAATCACTATCGCCGCTCTAAGTTCTGTAAGAAAGCCAAAGAGGAAGCTTCAAAAAGGAAAAATACCCTCTAAAGGAAAATTATTAGCTAGAGCATATGTCGAAGTGGATTTTTAGGCATCGGATGTTGCACCAGCAAATTGGGTAAATCTATGTCAAATTAAATGGTTGACCATCAGATGTGCACAAAAAATGTGGCCAATGAGAAATCCAGGCACAAGACATAGAAAATATAGGGATGTTCACCATGTAGGTTATCAAAACAATGCAATTGGTGAAATAATAGAAAATGGTTCTCGATGAGGCAAGATTGCATAAATCAATAAACACGAGAGAAGAATGATTATTGGGCTTTGAATCTTCTTTCTATTGTTGCAAAATATTTTTAAAGGGAACCTTTTGAGGAGCATTACTTTCAACTTTCTTTTCTTCTAGATCATTAGTAGCAATTTTTGTAGGGTTGAGCTCTTCAGGGTCTACTTGTAGTGATTTATTTTTAGATCTCGTCAAGATAGAGACTTTCTCTACTGACGACACCATGACATTGAAGAACACAATCTTATACTAAGAGGGGAGGTGAACAGTATAAGATAAAACTTTTTACTTTTCTTTCCAAAGCAGTTTTATCCAATATTATCGATTGCAATAATGAAAAATACATAGATCATCACACACATGAGAGACACAGATTTAACGTGGTTCACCCAATGTGGGCTACATCCACAGAGAAAATATTTCTTATAAATTTTCTCAATAAATCTCTTGGGAACCAATTCCCTATTACAATGTTTATGGGCACCAACCCAAAGGAGACACCAATACCCTATGCTCAAGTTCATGGACCTCTATCCACAAGAGACACCAATCTACTTTGCTCTGGTTCCTGGACCTCTATCCATAGGAGACACTAATCCCCTTTACTCTAGTTTGTAGACCTTTATCCATAGGAGACCTCAATCCCCTTTGCTCTGGTTCGTGGACCTCTATCCATAGGAGACCTCAATCCCCTTTGCTCTATTTTGTGGACCTCTATCCACAGGAGACACCAATCCCCTTTGCTTTGGTCTACTCTAAAGCCTACTCACAACTCTGCTCAAATATACTCCAAGCTCTTACACAAGGCTTGCTCAAATCTGCTCCAAAACATGTTCTCAATTCTACTCAAATATACTCCAAGCCCTTACATAAGGCTTGCTCAAATCTGCTCCAAGACCTTAAATAAGGCTTGCTCAAATCTACTCCAAGCCCTTACACAAGGCTTGCTCAAATTTGCTCCAAAACCTATTCTCAATTATGCTCAAATCTGCTCCAAGATCTTACACAAGGCTTGCTCAAATCTGCTTACCAAAACCTGCTCAAATCTACTCATAGATCCTCTTCAACCTACTCAAATCTACTTCAATCCTACACACAAGACTTGCTTAAATCTGCTCACCAAAACTTGCTCAACTCTGCTCATAAAGACTTGCTCAACTCTTGCTCACAATCCTGCTCACAAGCCCTGCTCATATCATCTCCAAACCTTGTATACAAATAATTTTTATCTATTTCTAAATCTTGCATAATGATGTCATCAAGTGCTTTATCTATTATTCAAAGTGCATTTCTCAACTAAAGCAGTTTAGACATATTCTACCTATAATTCGTTTAACCTCTTGAACATATAGAGAATAATATGCACTAACAAATGCTTAATATGTTCTTCACATTTATTAAGTCTACCACTTTCATATGTATCACATTTATTACATTTTAGAGGTAGCTCTAGTATAGCACTTGATAACTGACCTGGTAATTTCTGATTTGCACCTTCACTTCAAAACCAATCACAATGCACAAGTCCTTCTCATCTACTCACAAAATCAATCATGAACAATGCACAAGTCTATCCTTTTTATCTACTCCCAAATTCAATCATGATGATGCACAAATTGCTTCACAAATCTGATCTATAACTCTTGCAATTTCATTTCCAATATCACTTAAAACCAATGCACAAATTTACTCTCAAAATTGATTTATAACTTTCATCAATTTATTTCCAATTTCAACCATAAACAATGCATAGGTTTGCTCATAAATCTGATCTATAATCTTTTCCAATTTCAATCCAAGCAATGCTCAAACAATCAATCCTTATGCCTCCAAACATATGACAACTCAATATATTTTCTTCAACCAAAAACTCTTTGAGAAAGGAATTAAATTACCATACCTCTAAATCTGCCTTGATGATGATGAGCTTCTCAAACTTGTCTTGGCAAAATAATTTTCTTTTTGATCCTCCAAAATTTTGGTTAGTAGTTTTCTATTTCATGCATAGATAGGAAATCATCTTCCCAAATGTGCACAACAAAGCTTTCAAAAATACTACCTTATATCTCCTACTTTCACAAATAATTTTAACTTTATAATACCCACACACAATATCTGAAATGCAATCTTCAATTACACCTTATGACTCTAAACACTATGCAAAATATAATTCATTCTAGCACACCTTATAACTCCTTAAAAAAATTAAATATGATGCATACCTTATAACTCCTTAACAAAATAAATATGATGCATACCTTATAACTCCTAAAATTTATTTATTCAAAATATTTTTGTCCTTACCAACACAACCATAGCGAATCAAACCTGCCACCTCCTGTTTACCCATGCCCTAGCGCAAGATAGGCTACCGCATGAGCTAGTTGCCCACACGAAACTCAAAGCACATGAATAGCCTCTTCAATGTCTTCTACGATTTCTTCTTTGCTTAAAACTTTAACAAAAATGGAGCCACCATGATTTGACCCCTTGACCTCCTGTTTGCCAACACCTTAGCGTAGGCTAGCCTACCGCCTAGGCTAGCCACCCAGTTGGGATCACAAATGTGCTCACTTCTATTTGTCTTTAATTTTTGCCTTTGCCTCAAACAACGTGCACGCTCCCCCTTTCTCCTCTTCTGCCCTCTGTGAACTTGTGCAAACAAAATTTGATTGGCACTTGTTACCCTTTCCTCTTTTTTTAAAAGTGAAATATTTTTCCCTTTTAAATATGCAAATCGATTTCACATGGAGACGTCGACGCAATATTTTATTTTCACATTTTTGAATTTAGATTGGCACCCTTTTTAAATTCAAATTTATTTGTATTATAATATTTAAACCTTAGGTTTTAAATATTATAATATATTGCTTTTAAACCTTTGTCCAATGCCTTCAAAAACTTGTCTTTCTTTTAAACCTTTTATCCTTATATTTATAAACCTCTGTCCTCAAGCCTTTTGAACCTTTATAAACTCTCTTTATAATATTTAAATATTATAATCCTTAAACATGTTTGCCTTGCTTTCCATTGTCCAACCTTGTAAACTCATCATTCTTGAAGAATATTTCTGCCTTGAATACCATGCTCTCTTTGACATCAACCCTTTGACATCAATGACAACTCAATATTCTTAATATTTCCAATAGAATTATATTCATTATTTTTGACCATGTTGATTTATCTCTTTTAAACTCTTTTTGCCCTCTCAATAGCCATTCTCTGTATATAGTGTTGATGCATCATGCAAGTATTTTCCCCATGGGGATAATTACATGTGGAACACCAATAGTCTGAATCAGACATAGAAGTTGAAGGCTCGTTTCCTTCATTAATGAAAACTACATTAGTTATCTCTGATGGCCTACTAGTGGAAGCGAACTGTTATTTTACCACATATGGGAACCATCTTGGTAGGAAGTTCCTTTTGGCCTCCCTCCTTTCCATCATGGTAACCTCATTGGACATTTTTTTTATAAAATCTTGCATCTTCCATAAGGTAACCGCTTGTGAATCTGGAGTGGGTAATGTAGGTTTTGTAGGTGGAGCAGGGAGAGACAGTATTATAGAAGTGGTAGGAAGTGTTGGCACTGTAGGTGTGTTATACCATTGAGAAAATCCCATGGGAGGTGGAGGCATTGTATAAGCAAGTATTGGAATAGCTAACTATGGTTGACTGTTAAGGAACTCAGGAAAAATAGGCATCAAATATTTGGGAGGCATTCTGCCTTTAGCAATAAGGATTTGTTTGCTTTTGTAGCTTCTTGGAATATCTGAGGGAAAGCAATAAAATTTTATTACCTTATCATCAGTCCTAGATCTGAATTGAATGCTCTTAGGTAATAATAAACAACTTGCTCATGGGTTGGTCTAATACCATCAGGCACTCTTTGCCAGGTACAACTAAACTTGATATTAAAATCCATAATATCTTCTTGTGGGTGTCTTTGTATTACTGTGAACTGAGTGAGCAAGGAAAATGTATCTACTTGCTCATTGAACTCTTATATAAACTTAGATGCCAAAGTGTTCTAATATTTTATACTCGCATTAGGTAGAGTTCTATACCAATAAAACAATTTTTCTTTCAAAGTAATGACCAGTAATTTGACCATCACATCTTCATCTTGGATGTTATGCACAACAGCTAATGACGCTACATCCTGAACATGTTCATACATTGTTTTTCATATACCATCATAGGTTGGAAGAGCTTTTAAGGCTACTTGTGGAATCTCATGTTGATCAACCAGGTTAAGGGATCCTGTATTATTCCAGTTAGGGACTCCTGGGTTTTGATTTTGGGCCATTGTTATTTAATGCAAAATGGATATTTGGAATACGAGTATTAGTTGAGTATCAATCCGATCTTGCTCTTGTTCTTCAATAGAATCATAGGTCCCAATAATCAACTTAGGTTGTTGCTTTCTGGATGACAACTTCCAAAACTCAACTGGTTCTTCTGAAACACTGGCCCTATGTCTTGTAATCATGAAATAACTACAAGGCTGATATGGCTTTCTGGGTATGTCTTTGACAAAGTCGCTAGGTGATTAGGGAATTTAGACAAAATCGGGTATCATTAGTCCTTTTGTTTATCCAAAATATGGGAAAGTATCCCACCGGGTGTACCAAAAATTGTTGGTCGAAAGTTTATCTAACGGTAAGGATTACATGCCCATAGACCTCGACCAACTTTGAATGACCTCAAGATCATAAGCCTTAGGGTAAATATTCAGAGAAGACCAACTCCTTGCAAATTCTAACTAAATTCTTGGGGAAAAGGGAAAAGAAAGAGTTCAAGAAAAAGGAGAATGTAAATCTAGAACATAATATGGTGCAGATCCAATCACATCAAGATACATACCCAATAAGTCTAAAATATAAACAACATTCATGGACTACCTGATAGATCAACCATAATTTCATTAATCATTTACACATATAACTCTACTAATAATTTCATAATTAAAGAATAAACAACATGAGATCCACATATCATAATTAAATCTAGTTCATTCATTTAACTTTAGCAAAAATAATCAACAGAACAAGATCATACATACATGAAAATAATTGAAGGCTAGACAATAATCCACTTATATTGCTATATGCATCAAATTGCACATGCAGATTATAATGACTAGAGAGCTGACACCAAAACATATATTACAAACATGCATATATAGCCCCTTCCAAGAGAAGGTTTTCAAAAGACTAATTAATATTTCATTAATGGTGGATCGAAATGTCAGTATCTAGCTAGTTTGAATGATATCTTCTACGATCGCTCTGCCATAGATGAAATATTCTTCATTGTTTCCAGATGGGAACTATTGACATTCTTTGTTTGAGAATTCCTTTGCTAATTAATGAACTTGATGCTGCCATTTCCTATAGATGTTTCTTTGTAAGTTGAGGTGGTCGTGCGACATCAATTCTTCATATACCACCTTACATACTCATCCTAATCAATTATTAAATTTACTCATCTATTGCATCCTTGGATCCAATGCTCTAAAAACATTAGTGGAAAGAGGAAATTTGAAATTGAGGAGACTACTATGCAGTTTGCCCTTTATGAATTCATTATTGGAGAGGACAGAGCTTTGTGTTGAATGCACACCTTGGTTCGACCCCATTCTTACATCTGGATCACATTCTCCTAGAATGGAGAAATGAGAGTCCCTGCTTATCTTCTTCTTCCTTCTCTTTCCATATTTCTTGTGGCTGGGAAAACCTTGTGTAGAATTTTGGGTATATCATCTTCTACATCTACTTCCCAATCCTTCATCTATATGAATTTATCGCTTGGGTGGCAATTGTTATGAAGTGAGACAAATTGTATTGAGCATAGCCAAATTAAATAATACATGTTCACCTTAGAATAGCTCGTAATCAACGGAACTACCAAGGCAATTATTAGTAGTGACTTAACAACACTAACAATACGCTAATAATGTAATAACCATAACAACTACGCTAACATCCCCCCTTATTACATTATTAGCGTATTGTTAGTGTTGTTAAGTCACTGCTAATAATTGCCTTGGTAGTTCCGTTGATTACGGGCTATTCTAAGGTGAACATGTATTATTTAATTTGGCTATGCTCAATACAATTTGTCTCACTTTGTAACATGGTATCAGAGTAGGAGGAGGAGCGAGCCTCCACTCCGATTGACTTGGGTTTCATTTGAGACCATTTGGTGAACCTGTTTGTGAGGTGCGTCTGCTATACTTGCAAATTAGGGTTTGACTAGTAGACTAAACCGTAGAACGTGTTAGGTCATGGGCGCGCTGGCTACTGATGTGACCTAGATCGAGGATTTGGCGACTCCCTTGACACAAGGACGACTCCAATACTGCTGCCTACATGGATCTTCGACCCTGAAACTAGCTAGACGTGACTGGACACTTCCCTAGGTGGCGACGGAGGATGCTACAACATGGCGGATAAGGACTCATAAGGCCAACCTAGACCAACGAACAGGGATAATCCTGCGTGGACTGACTCCTAAGCTTGGGCGGGCAAAACAATTAGGAGGAGGTGATTGCCTGAAGGCAATCAAAACCTTATGTGAGAGTTTTTGTTTTTAAACTCCAGAAAGCCCGTCGCATGTGCCATGTGGGACTATAGTTGAAAGAAAACTTTGTTGACAACTTGCGATGTCGTTGTTCAAAGCCCTGTAACCTACTATTCAAAAGATGCAGGAGGGGGAGTGATCATTTCGTAGCCTCTGTAGGACATTGTTAGCCGTTGAAGTTTTTGATTTTTAATTAATCCAACTGACGGCAAAGCGGAGGATATCGAATTTGAAGACCCCAGCCAGTATTGCAGTAGTGAAACAACATAGCTGCAGACAACAATTATAGCCAGTTACTGGATTTTTAGGAGATTTTGTGTTCAATCGCAAAAGATAATGGACGTCGAACGCTGACAGATTCACGATCAGGCACAGCGGACCAAATCTGGTGATTTACGTACCAAAATCAGCAAAGGTACATGCAAACAAGCCTGTTGGACGTCGGAAGATCGTGATTCCAGCACAAAGCAACATCGTCACCGTGGATGCAGTCGACATCATATGAGAAAGTAGACGGATAACACATTTAATCGGTAGCACCACACTTGTGGTACATTTGCAGATGTTATACAATCAATCGTAGAAAATTACTCGATGAAGACAAAGTTCTTTCGATCGCTGAAGAAATTGCTTACGCAGCACCTGCAGAAGCCGTAGCAGTTAGACAGATCCGATCTGGAATAGCGCCATTCGTGTGCTTTGATGGGAGAATCCAAGGTCGTTTAATGGTAGATATCATATTGCACTGCTTGCTAGCAGGAGACATCGCAAATGGAACTATAGCTCACCACAGACGCATCGATCAAGATTTGCAGATGTTAGATTTTGTGGATTGCAGCACTTGGGGAGCCGTCACTGTAAGCTGTTGAGTACTTTCATCGACGATCACACAGATCCATTTGAGATCTGTTCAAATGGGTTTCATCTGACATTGATCTGTAGAATCATGCACGCAGTCTAAAGAGCGATCTCCCGTAGAAGCGGCCATTGTCGTGTGCACTGAAGCGACCGCCACTGAGTGAGCAGAAGCAAAGCCGTCGCTCATTGAAGACAACGTGGGCCCGCTATGTCTTCAAGTAGGAGCTAGTCTCCTATCCTTTCCACCGACGGTGGTAGCCGGGTTGGTAGGAGGCTAATCTCTAAGGCTTCCCAGCCGTGAGGTCAGGGGTTCAAACCCCGTCGACACCCCCCAAGGTAATACAAATGTTTTTTTTGTTTGTTTCAATTTTTTTTAATGTTTAAAAATTGTTTTTAGTTTAAAAATTTAATTATTTTCTTTAAAAATAATTATTTTTTAAATAATTATTTTTGGAAAAGTAATTTAATTAAACTTTAAATATTTTTTAAAAACATTGGAAAGAAAAATTTTCAAACTTAAAAAGGGGGGGGCATTTTTTTTGTTGCATAAGTGAAGGGGGGGATAATTTTTCTCTCCACCATTTCCTATCTTGTAAACAAGGGGAGATATAATTTTGCAAAACCAAGGGGAGAAGACTTATAAGGGTGCATTTTCGACAGTGACCGACACCTTAGTCAAATTATTTTTGCAAAATTTCATTGTAAAAGGTGCATTTTTGGCAATGACCGACACCTTAAAAATGGGCAGATCAAAGAAAAAGCAAGCCCCTAAACAAACTGATGTTGTTGAATCAGTTAAAGGTCCTTACTTTCCACCAGAGATGGAAGGAATGAATTTTTATGAGGATGAAAAATATTCTACACTACGTAGTGGTGTAAAATCCATTCTCAAAGATTCTGAAGATTCTGAAGATCTTCAGAAGAATGGTGTTCAAATCCCTATAGGAGTCATAAGGGTAGTCTACATATCATTGATTACTCTTGATATGGCCCAACATAAAATCTATAGGGACTTTGGTGAGGAAACAAAGGTAAAAATGGTCGATGCTTGTAGTGACACAAGTGATCTTCAACCCATTGTGGCGAATGCTTGTTGTGACATGAGTGACCTTCAGCCCATTGTGGCACATGCTTGTTGTGATATAGGTGACCTCATATCTTCTATGGTAGATATCAGTTGTAGCACAGGTGATCTCATTTTAGTAGCAGATTTTTCTTGCGACACTAGTGACTTAAAAACTGAACCTCCTAAAGAACTCCATAATCTCATCAATAGTGACAAATGCCATATTGTTAAACACATTGATGAAGATGATGAAATTGGATGTTTTGAAAAACATACCAAAGGATATGGATCCAAACTAATGAAGAAGATGGGATTCAATGGTGAGAGATTAGGTAAAAATGAACAAGGCATTAAAACTCCATTAATGCTAAATGTCAGGGCAAAGCATGAAGGCCTTGGCTATTCTGGTCAAGCAAGTACCAGTAAGACCATATTTGTAAATCCTAAATATCCGACATCTCGTAAAAAGCATTGTTGCAATCATTGTGGCAAAACAGGTCATGTTGCAGCTAGGTGTTGGAGATCACATCCTTGTGATTTTTGTGGATGTACTAATCACTCTTCTTCACGATGTTGGCATAAAATGAAAATGACCAACAAGGTTCATATTGATTGTGGATGGATAGATTTCACACAATGGACCATGATGAAAGAAATATTGTATGGCTTCTATCGAAAAGGTAAAACCTATGGTAGTCCCCGAGGCAAATCCAATGACAGACCTAGTGGCAGTCCCAAAGATAATGACCTAGAGATAGACCTAAAGACAGAACCAGAGACATAGTTCCAGAGGTAGATCTACAAGCAAATCCAGAGGCAATGATCCAGAGATAGATTCACAGGCAAATCTTGAGATAGACCTAGTGGTATAATTCTAGAGGTATGCTTAGAGCCAGAGCCAGAGCCATGATCCAGAGCTAGAGCCAAGGACAAAGCACGAGCCACCATTCTTTCATTTCTCGTATTATTTTTTTCATAACAACTATGCTAACAACAATCTAGGATTACTTTTTTTCATCATTCTCCTGTTCTTATGCCTAATTCCTTTCACTTGCGAATGAAGTTTTGGGAGTGCCTATGATATATTCGTAGCCCATTGTTCCATCATGTTATAGTGCCGGTGATTCTATAGTCCCCTTTCCCCTGTTGAGTGGAGTCGCTGGAACGCGGACCGAAACCCAGCTGGCAATCAAAGCTTCACGACTCTTCTTTCGAACGAAACTTCTGGATGGTTGATGGCCTATAAGTGACTCATTGCTCCATCCAACCTTTTCCTTAGCCATTTTTCAAAATACCCTCCCCCCCCTTTTTCTCTTCATGAAACACAAAAAGTGGGTGCAGAAAAATCACCCACACAATGGAACTTTTCTCAAGTCTCCTTTGTTTGCTTCTATGAGACCTCTTTTCTCTTGGGTATCCTTACTCTTGTCAATCTCAAGGTCTATCTTCAAGACCTAAAACTATGTTGTAGATTACCTTCTATTTCAAATTTGTTCTTGGAATAGGTAAACTTAGTCTATCTAAAACTTTTTAATATTGAATCTTTAATCTTCACTAGTTGTCCTTCAACCTAGTGGTATTTACTATTAATTATTGCCTTCGTTGGTCTTTCTCTTAACTAGTGAAAATACTTGTCTTCATTAGTTTTTATTCAACACAATGGTAATGTCCTTAACTTCATTGGTCTTTCCTTATCCAGTGGAAATACTTGTCTTCATTGGTTTTTCTTATCTAGTGGTAATATCCTCAACTTCACTGGTCTCTCCTTGGCCAATGAATATCCTTAGATTTTTGCAACTTTATAAACCTATGCAAGAAAACTTATGGCTCTAATACTACTGATACATTTTGTATCTCAATACTCAATGTAAATAACCATGTAATCATATATAATAAAGTTGCAGTAAAATGGACTTAATAAAGATAAATAAAAAAATAATATGAACTCAAAAATACTCATAGAATAATCACTTGGAAATGCTCACGAAAATACTAAAAATATTATAGAATAAAGGTCTACTAATGCATGTTATGTGCAATGCATTTTTTATACCAATTATAATGCTTTGTCACAAATATATAATAACATGTGACTCTTCATACGAAGTACTTTTGACCTTCACTCTTCTTTGAAACTCTTCACATTTCTATTCTAAGAACACGTGCACTCTTACATAATGGACACTTGTGCACGTCCACACTCACAACACTTGCACACTCAATTACATGACACTTGTGCATTTCTTGCACATTATTACATTACATGAAATATAAACTCACACTCTAATCTAAGACACACACCTAATCTAATATTGTACCAAGATGGTACATAAGCATGTACCAAATAATGTAATATTCTCTAAAACCTCCTATAATGACCCATAAACTTGACCCACTAGAGAGAGCTATTTTTTTACAAGGATTAACTTACAAAGAAGACCCAATATTTTTCATCAGTATTAAGGCATAACCATCTCGAGTTCATTATCACTATAGATGACACTCAAGTGGATAAGAGTGACCAAATTCCCATAATTTTTTGGGGTTCACTTTTCTAATCTCACCATTAGAAAAGACACCATTAGTGGTCCTCTCATTTCCCATACACTACCTTGCATGAGAAAACTTGACCATAGCGTAGGGATTACTCTTTAAGGTCCATATCACTTAAAGGTGACATGTATTCCCTAACCCTACATACCTCCATATGTGTAGGATTACTTTGGCATGATACATTAGTGATTAGTTAGTTTTATTTACCCATGAACTAATTTAAGAAAATTACCACTTACTTGGTAATGATCATGGTCACGCTTGCCTACCCGCAAGGTACCACCCTTATGCTACCCTATTAATGATCCAATGGATTGTCCCATACAAATATACTATTAATATTCTCAAGCCTCTCTATTAGAAATCATTCAAGCCTCACCACTAGGACTCATCCAAGCCTCATTGCTAGGACCAACCAAGCCTCACTATTAGGGTATATCATTATCTTGTTAAATTATCTATCCATAACTCAACTAGGATTGGGTATAATGAACTAATACCAATACCACTCACCTAGTAATGATCATGGTCACACTTTTCTACCCGCAAGGTACCACCACTATACTGCTTTGTGAATGATCCGATGGATTATCCCATACCAATCCACCATTAATATTCCCAAGCCTCATCGCTAAGAATTCATCCAAGCTTAACCGCTAAGACTCATCCAAGCCTCACCACTAGGACCACCCAAGCCTCATCGCTAGGGTATATCATACACAATTACCTAGTTGAATTGTCTACCCACAACTCAACTAGGATTGGGTACAACTCAACTCTAGGGATTACTAAATGGCACTAACATACATGCCCATAAAAACTCCCTCTTAACCCAAGGGTCCTACACAACATTTTTGTCTAACTCACCAAAGAAAAAGAGTGCTATACTTAAATAAACTCAAATTCAATATACACACATTAATACAGATTAAATATTTTTAAGTACTTCTTTTAATCATAACACTAGAATTATGCCTTTCCTTAAATTTACATGAAAATAAAAACCAACAACTGGAGAATCATAACCAATTTTATTAATTACTTTTCCTATTATTCCATCATATTTCTCAATAAACATAATTTATCTAATTTTGTTAACTACAATCCTTTTCAAGAAACTTAACATAAAAAGAAATCAATGATTCATCTTTCTTCCATATTAAAATTTATGTCAAAACATCAAGGATGTTTACAATGATATATTTTCTTATGACATTACATAATTTCTACATGAGTCCTTCCAATTTTTTCTCATCCTCAATTACAATAATACAACTCAATACATTATTACATAATGGTCACTAAACTTTATCTTCTTCTCAATGTCTTCTACTTGCTAGATCTTCTTCATCAAACTTTGGAAGTAAGTTTAGGGATCAAGACAACTCTTTTTGAATGAATATGCAAGCCTAACATGCATAACACAAGTAAAGCATTCAACAAGAATACAATAACATTCAAACATTCTACGAATGCTCAATTAATTATAATTGAGAGAATCCCATACTTCTCTCCTTCAAATACAACTCTTTGCTATACAAGCCACAACCATACCATCTGATAAATTTACTATCCAATTACTTTTCTTAAATTTCAACACTTACAACTTCATTTATAGCATGGGTTTATTACTCTCCTAAAAATTGCGACTATAATATTGAAGTTTAAACAAACTCGTTAATCAAACAATAATAATATGAAGTAATTTTTCAAATTTTGACTAATATTAAATATTATTTCACCCTATGACTTGGTAAACTATAATAAATAAATATGTTGATCAACAATAAATCATAATTTTCAAACAACACCAACTTAATAATGGTTTTTCAATACTCCACTAATATTAATATTAGTTTTCAATCTCCAACTAACAATATTTAATATTCAAAGAAAAATAAAAATATTTTAATACCAAAATTACAACATAAACAACTTTATTGCTTAAAAAATAATGAACAAATGGAAAGGTTAAAAATCAAGTCACTACATAAAGAGCACATCTAGGAAATATAGAAAAGCAACCATGAAAGTATTTCAAGTATATTCTGTGTTGAAAGAGAAACCAACGATCAAACCAATGCCAAAACCAAACTTAGAACCAATTTTTGATAAATTGAGAAGTTGGTTGGATTTTATGAAGGCCAAAGTTCCAAGGCAATTGCTTAACCAAAAACCAAGGCAACCTAAAAGTTAAACAACGTTCTGGAAAGCAATCGACTTCTGGTTTATGATTGAGGAAGCAATAAGAATATCTACCAACATCCAAAACATGAAGGAATATAAAAAATGGTTACGATAATTGGTTTATTCAAGCAAACTCAAATAAAAGATAATTCCCCACTACCATACTTCGTAACATAAACTCCAGTAAGTTTATAATCAAGAAGATAAGCTATTCAATTTGCTTGAAGGTTACCACTATACAATCATCCAAAATGAAAACATCTCAAAAGAAATATTATAAATAAAAAACACCATTAGGATGGATATCAAATGAATGTCCTTAAACATAAAGCAAAGCCACCTCTAAATCAAAGCGATATAAAAAAATATTATAATCAAAACACACACATGCTAGATATTAGACAAACATCCTTTAACATAAAGCAAAGTCATCTCAAATAATATAATCAAAACACACTCAGAGGTTGGATTTTAGATGAATGTCCTTAAAAATAAAACAAAGGCATCTTTCCTCTTAGATAAACATAATATATAAATGAAATAGATAAATTACTGACTTACAAAAAAAATTGAACTTTCTCAATTTCTTCATGCTCCCAAATTTCCTTCCCAACTAGCCAAAATTCTTCCCAGAAAGTAAAAACCTCCCCCTAGCCAAAAAATTCAATTTAGCCTTTATAGAGGTGAGGAAGATCGAGGAAGATGAAACTAGAATGTTAGTAACTCCCTCTTTCTTTCTGACCCATTTCAAAAAATGCTTAATCTTCCATCCCTTCTAAATTTGCCATGCTCTTCCTAGATTAACTTTCCACGTTCTTTTCACAATTATATCCTCATTCTCCCCTCAAATAAGTACATACCTAGATAAGTTGTTGGCAAATTTGCCTCCTCCATTTGAAGTAACCTATATATCCTTACTTTGATTCTAGTTGGAGTGTTTAGAAAGTAAATTTTGGATTTTGTCCTATTAAATTTTTTTCCTGATGCCCTTTCATATTCCTTTAATAAGTTATTCAAATCAATGTCCTCATTTATCCTTGCCCTCTCAAAAATGGTTGTATCATCTATAAATTGTTGATGGGTGATGTTGTCGATGTTATATCTAGCCTTAAGTCTACTTATTTTCCCATGTTTTTTAGCCTTATTTAAGTTCCTACCCAATATCTTTGCTTTAATAATAAAGAGATATGGTGACAATTCTATTTGTCCAAGGCCTCTCTTGGCTTTAAATTATTTTGTTACTAACCCATTGACCAACATTGAATATGATTTTATAGAGACACAAGCTTTAATCCATGTAACCCATTTCTTCTCAAATCCAAACTTCTCTAATATTGCAAAAAAATCCCATTAAATTGTATCATAGGCTTTAGTCATATCAAGTTTTAAGATCATTGCTCTTTCTTCTCTTAAAGTCATTGAATGCATAAATTTATGAGCTACAATGATCCCATTTGGAATTTGTCTCTTTTTCACAAATCCTCCTTGCTCTTCTGAATAATTTTGTCTAACAATGTTCTTAACTAATTTGCCATCACTTTGGAGATTATCTTATATGCCATATTACATAGGCTCATGGACCTAAATGAATCAAACAATTTAGTATTCTTCTTTTTTGGTATCAGGGTAAGATATGTTTTGTTTATTTTATAAGTTATGTATTATTTTACCCTAGATTATTCCACTACCACCAATAAGGAATACTTCATTATATCCCAGTTATGTTGATAGAATGTTATAGAGAGCCCATCGAGATGTGGGGATTTATTCTTATCAAAAGAGAAAAGAGCTAAATGAACTTATTGTAGAGTAATAGGCTCCACTAGTTCCTATTGTATTCATCTGTTATAACTAAAGGTACTTCTTATAGTAGTTTATCATTAAGAACTTCAAAGTCCTCCAATCCTAGAATATATTGTTAAAAAAACCTTACATCCTTTATGGTTTTACTTTGGTCTTCAATCCAAACCCTTTTTTTATTTAACTCTACTAATTATGGATGCTAATCTCTGTACTATTGTCATCCTATGAAAAAACTTTATGTTTTTGCATTCTTCTTTTAACCAAGTCAGTCTCAATTTTAATTTTCAAAATTTCTCTTCCTTACTCAAAATATTATGATATTTACTAAGCAACTCCCTTTGATCTTAGATTATTATGCTCGCATTTTTAGAAGTTTGAAAGTTTATTTTTTAGTTTGTTCTTCTCAAAGATGTTTTTAAAAGTGATCTTGTTCCATTCTTTTAATCTTTGATTTAATTTATTTTGAAAGTGTATTTAGCCCACCATTTTTCTCAAGAATTTTGCATTTGCACGATCATATCAACAAATTGAGGATGGTCTTCCTACATTTGCTCATATTTAAAATATGATCTTTTTTAAATTCATTTACTACCATTTTAACTCTTATTGGATAGTGATTTGAACCAATCCTTGTCAAGGTATTAATTTTAGCACAAGTTCCTTCATCTAGCCAATGATTTGAGAGTATGCATCTGTCTATTTTTTCCACTATCAGGTTTTGGTCTCTCCTATTGTTGGTCCTTGTATAGTTGTCGTCTTCAAACTCAACCTCCCATAGATTATTGTTTTGAAAAAAAGTTGAGAAATCTCTCATACTTTGGGTTATTTTCCTAATTCCCTTGATTTTTTCATCCAATGTGGTTATGACATTAAAATCCCCTATGACCACAAATTAGGTTTCTTGGTCATTACTTCTCATAAAGGCTTCAATCTCACTCCATGCTTCTAATTTTCCTAACTAAGTTGTAGGTCCATATACATTGATAAGGATGAGATTAATATTTACAAAGTAGCATGTGACTAATGAGGCTATCCAATGCCTAGTTTTATGAATGATTACACAAGAGGCTCTAACAGGATTCCAACATGTTAGAATTACCCCTATCGCTCCTTTAGAATCCAAACATCCCATTTACATCTTGCCCATACTACTTTCATAGTTTAGACAACTTCTTCCTTTGTCATTTTATTTTCCTGGATACAAAGAATGTCAAACTTATTACTTAAATAGAGGTCCCTGATACACCTCTGCTTTAAGGGAGCATTAGCACCCCTTATATTCCATGAGATGGTAATAATGTCTCATTAAGGGCTACTAGCCCCACCTAAAAATTACCAATATCAATTTGTTGTTCAATAAGAAGAAGTTCCATCAACTTAGATTGTGTTCCTTTCTCTATGTTTGCTCTTGCTTCTCTACATCTCGTTTGATAATTTAAGGGTTTTTCTCTTTTTGTCTTGCCTATATTAGGAGCAGATCTTATTATTCTATTTCTCAATATTATTTCATAAATTTTCTTTTCATTAGATTAATCCTCTCTTGGCTCTACTACGAAAGCTTTTGACTTGTCTTACTCATTTATGGTATTTCCTCATTAATGGTAGAGGTATCAACATCTAACACTATATTTTCTCTAACACTTTTCTTCTTCTAAATGGTGCATGGTAATTCAAGAGAGTTCAAAATCTTATGAGGCACATTCCTTAGGTTCAGTAGGAATGTTCATCCTTAAATCAAGATCATATTGAATAGATGATTTCTTGTTAATATTATGATCCTATTGTACCATGTCCTCTAAGCTCTAATTTGATTTTCTCATAGGCTTAAGCCTCAAAGAAATTGGTATTTCTTCCAATATCCTCCATTACTGGTATCTAATGTTTATTTACTTTAATCTATCTAGAATTATTTTTTGGTAGTTGAAAACCATCCTCATCCATATCCATTTGTAAGTTTCTACTAGACTCTTCGTAGGGCATGATCTCTTAATATGCCGCATCTCATGACATCTACACCTAAAAGATATGTTTTCATAATCTATGGTTTGGGTCAAAAAATTACCCCCATACTTAAGAATGATTGATTATAGTAAAGGTTCACTCATATCAAACATGATCAATATCTGAGCATAAATAGCCAAGAATCCATCTTTTGTAGTTTCTGAAATCTCAAGGAATTCTCCCTTAGTGTTGCCTATTTCTTTGAAGGTATCCATTTCACAAATTCAAAGGGCCACCCATACATCCTAACCTAGATTTGTAGTAGGGATAGATTTACATTTTCAAGTCCAAAGCCTTCATACCGATGGGTAAGCGAGGAGTCTTGCTCTTCCCATAAACCAACGACCCCCTTTTAAGATTCTATCTCTTCTCCTTGGAACAAAAATGGCTAGGAATAAAGGATAGACTTACTTTTGGAGACTTCCAATTCCTATCAATCCATTTTCTTAAGGCTGAAGTCCTTGGCCAAGACCCATTAAATTGACCAAAAGTTGCCTTATCTTTGAGCAACAAGGATCACTTCTTTATGAGGTCCTTACTAACCTCTACTACCAGGGGTGATTCTAAGGATCATCACTACCCTTGTTTTGTATGACTAATTTCACAAGGTTGTATCTCTTCAATATCGCTTAGATTCCTTCATATGACCACTCATTTTAAAGCTCTTCGAATTCTGTAGAAATTGATCCAAGAATCATCTAAATCAGACAATCCTTTGCAAAGAAATGACTCTTAAAAGATGAGATATTTTTTAGAAAAAATTTACCCTAATGTTACCCTAGTTTTGAACAACTATCTTCACATAACCATATCTTTCTTGATAATGCTTGAATTCTTTCGAATGACCACTTATTTTAAAGCTTTTCAAATTCTACACAAAATACTACAATAAAAAATGAGACTTACTCTCAACTATAGAATATTATTGTTCATCCATAAATTTTGATTTATAGTATAAAACTTCACTTTTCACTAATTGTTCTAAACCCATAAACTAACTTAATAATATTTTTATAAAACTCATATAATAATCCCCATGAGTGTGGTTTACCGGCAATGACGCCACTTACATTATCGGTAATGTGAGCCTAGTTCAATCCCATGGTGAATATGTATAAGAAATATTACTTAAAAAAACAAAAAACAAAAACTCATATAATATCAAACTAATAATAATAATAGTTTTTTTCAAAATGAAAATATAATGGGTCAGCGTACTCTCTTCATTCCGTTGTTCGAACTTGTTTTTTTTTTAATGAGAAACTAATTCAGTTTTCCAACAGAAACAATAGTAATTATAATTTTCAAAATCCAATTGTTTAAACTCCATGATTGCTGGCTACGGCTATATCTGGCATTTGCAATTTTAAGGGTTACAGGAAAATTATGATAATGGTCTAAGAAATTTCACCAGCTGAAGTCTGCTCTTCTCAATATGTAAAGAAGCTCAACTTGCAGGTTGCAGGTCTTTCAAATACCTGGGTATTTAAAATCAACGTGAAGAGAACTTTTACATGAAGGAAGCTCATGATGCGGAAGGAATGAAGTCAGCATTTTCACCTCACTGTGATCCAGACATCCCTTAATTGGTGCCTGATTAACGGCAATCTAGCCATAGGATCAAAGCTAATCAAACCCTTCACGGTAGTGAATTATGGCCTTGCTTCTGATCAGGCGGCTCTCTGTTTTGGCAACAACAACAGCTAAATTATCTTCTTCTTCGTCACATTTATTTTCTCCCGAAGGGTTTTACTGTGGTTTAGGGTTTGTGCATTCAACGGCATTGACAAACCCCAGCTGGAGTGGATTGAGGCCTCATAACCTCAATGGGAGGGGCATGAGTCTTCTCGCACTGAATGATTTGAGCGACAACAAGGGCGCCAGAAAGAAGAAGACCCGCAAGGGCAGAGGAATAGGCTCAGGAAAAGGAAAAACTGCAGGCCGCGGTCACAAGGGTCAGAGGGCGCGAGGAGGTGTTAAACTAGGGTTCGAGGGCGGGCAAACCCCTCTTAGAAGATTACTTCCCCGCCGAGGGTTTAAGAATCCCTTCACTCTTCACTTCCAGGCATGTAAATATCTCTCCTTTCACGACCCATTGCTTAATGCCATGGTTCAATGAAGCTGGATCCAATAATATATGTACGTTTTATAAATTAAATTTATTTTTATTGTTGCGGGGTGGGATAAGTTTGGTCTAATTTCATGAGGTTTTTAACCTAGGTAATGCTCAATGTAGCCCCTGTTCAGCACATTACAAGTCACCGTTCGTCTTCTTAGGCTGCGAACCAATTTAATTTATTAAAACAAAGAATATTTGAACTGAATCACATTCACAAGTAATCTGCAATACCATCACGACGAAACCCTTGGACGAGTACAAGTGGAGTGGGCCTGAAGGTGAAGATTTTGGAACTCTGTATAAAAAGTCCAAGGTTCGAACCTGAAAGGGCCTAAGGTTATATCTCAAACTAAGGTAACTAAAGTATCAAGCGTGGGTGACTTAAACATATCGTTTTGAATGGGCTGATGGTGTTGTGAACATTAAAAATTCCTCTCCTTTCCTTTCCTTTGAGTAGTTTTGCTTTCAATAGCTGCTCTACGGGTTGGGTTTTGTTAATTATATGTGTTGTTTTCTCTGTTCTTGGGTTAACTCGCTTTTCCCAATCAATTGCAGAATGCTTTTTTAATTTTAATTTTCATAACCACATTGATCTTAGCTTAAGGAAGGAAGAGGTCATTACTAGAGATGATTTTTCTCCTTTACGACAACATAGACCAAGGACAAGGCACGCAGCTTGTTCCTTGGTTTTCTCATAATAATGTTCAGGGCTGTGGAACCTTAGTCAAACTGATATTAACTGATGTAGGTATCAAGGTTTTAATTTAATTTGGGATTAAGCAAAGGCAAGTAATTCTCATAAGGGCAAGGCTAATAAATGTATGTACTTCATTCCAATCAAATAAGAATAGAATAGCCAAATGGGTTTAGGGCAAGCGGTGAGGAGCGAGGAGTTTCACCCCAGAAGTGCACGTTTCATTTCAAAGGACAGGCACCTTGTAGAGCCATGAGAACACCTGGAAGTAGGGGTCAAACTTATGGTTATGCATGGGCTTAGGTCGAGTGGCCATAGTGGAATGTATCCTTATTATACATACAAGCCCATGCTCATGTTTTTTTGTGAGCTCTGCCCAATTTTGATCTTAATAGTTTAATCAAATGGCATGAGCTCAAGCAGTTAGAAAAATGGACTGTCAAAATGGGGACCCAGGTTCAAATCTTGTCAGACGATATACACATAATTGCTAAATACCATAATGCAATTTGTTGAAATACCGTGGTAATGTGGTCATGATGTACTACGGGTGGGGATTGTTTCACACCCATATAACCAATTTAAGAAAATAGAATAGAAGTCTTGTAACATCCATGAGGCCGAAACAGCATATAGAGCAACAAAGATTTGTTGCCAAACATGGTATGTTATCCCAACATAAATAACAGGGTTACAAATGTGGAGGATTTGTGCCATGTGGGAACTCTTGGGGAAAATAATAATGGAGAAATGCGTATCTTAGAAACTTATGGCTATGCTACTGCATGTTGAACAGGGAGAAGCTTCTATGCATTTTTTAACTTTGCATTTTATCTTGAAATTATTATTAGTATTATGACGATGACAACGACAATGATGACAGTTGCAGCAGGGGCAATGATGACGATGATATTGTAAATTTAAGGACGAACTTGGGCCAAAGAGGAAATTTGGAAGCAAAAGCAAATAACATATATTTTGCAAAAGAGAAATGACATGCGATACAATATTCACTGACCAAAAGGTACACGATA
This sequence comes from Wollemia nobilis, assembly GCA_028583015.1. Taxonomy (NCBI): domain Eukaryota; kingdom Viridiplantae; phylum Streptophyta; class Pinopsida; order Araucariales; family Araucariaceae; genus Wollemia; species Wollemia nobilis. The sequence continues at coordinate 5,593,251 of JAQPPZ010017083.1, forward strand.
AGTTAGAAGATAAGCACAGGACCTTGTCTCCATGCACCTTTTGAAGTGAGATTCCATCATAGGTTAGACCGCCTTCAATCTATGCCATTCGAGCTTGTGATTCTGGAATTTTTGGGTCTATCTCATGCTTTCTGTCTTGCTTAGTAAATCAGTAACAATCAGTAATTGCCCTTACCTTCTTTAGTTCACTAGGGGACACCTGAGCAAGTTTTGATCAGTGCTTTGCTTAGAAGCCATGTCTGATGGTTTCTATTCTACTTTCACATTTTTTCTGTTATTGGTTACGAAATTATGCTATTATTTCACTGAGATTCTATGTGGGAGCAATTTTATTTGCCCAAGCATAATGGAGGTTAAGTTCAGAGTTATCTTTTGTCTTTGGTTTTCATAAAGCTGTTGTTGGTTATTAATGTTGATGTTCACTGCTTGCGCTTAAAACCATGCTTAACATAAAGATAAATTATAATTTCGTCAATAGGCGATCATATGCCTAGACAGGGTCTGAAAGGACTGTCTTACAAAAAGCTCCACAGTGTGTTTTTTGATGTTGTGCATCATTTTTGATTGTTGTAATTATGGTCTGTTCAAAATGTGTCACAATACAGGATGCATTGGTGCAATATAAGACAATCTTGCCACCACCTCTGCTCCACCTCTCCTTTCTATATATTTGCATTTACGTGAGCTAGTGTTATCAATTTGTGGTTATTGTGGGTGGGACATTGTGATGACGATTGTGCCGATATTCATCAACTTGATTCTGGTCCTAGTGGGCACCGTGTTGTTCCTAATCGTTGTCAGCTTCCTAGCTGTTGGGCATATGGGATGTAGCTTCCCTGTCCTTCATATTTCACCATTCTTGATGCCTTTTCCACCACGTTCCTCTTCATGCGATGTGGATCCATGTCGTGGTGAAGAACCGCGATGGCCTATCAGATCCATATGTTTATGGCAGCCCTAGTGTGTCTGAAGGCCTTGAATCTCCATACTGTTTTTGTGTTGACATGGTCCCCACTGCAAGCTCAGTGAAGACTTCTCATCGGGTTGAGGGTGATCAAAGGCAGAGTGAAGGTGGTGAAGTCAGCGTGTGGAGGCAAAGCAAAGTGGCGTAGTCGACGTTGGAGGTGTTCAACATGGGGAGCCCCTAGATAACGTGGGGACGACTACCGTCCTCTGTCTTGAGCATCCTCTGGATTAATGTATGTGTTGGTCTCTTCTGCAAACTATGCTTTTTCCATTCATTTTTGTAGACAAATAACAAAATTTGTCTCCATTGAAATAATGTTTTTTTGTTTTATTGCATGTAGTACTGTGAAATATTCTATATAAAGCAATTTCTTTCACCAATAATTGTCAGCAAATTACTCGACCCATGAGAACAAAACTTCACTAGTTCACAACTGGAGAATCTTGGCCAGTATGCCGAAATTCTTTATGAAGGGCTTAAAGCAAAAGATAGAATCTTGGAAGGGCTTAAAGCATGTGACAAGGATTATGAGGAAAGGAGAAAGAGAAGATTGAAGATGAAGGCAATACAAAGTGTAAAGGAAGAGGGCCTACGGTGTTCGCATGCTTCTATTGCTGCATTGACCTCCTTACATAATTAGAGCACAAGATTAAAGGTCATTCACATGGTATTAAAATGGCACAATGATTTTGCATTGCTGCTTCATGTGGCTGGCAAATGGCCATGAGTGAAGCTCCAAGCAAAGTCCTCTAATCCCTCCCATGAGAGGTGAGTGCACATAATGTGATATGTTTCCCTTTATTTTTTAATAAGTATAATGTGTGGATTTGAATAGTTGGATTGAAATATGCTCCACCCGTATTACACCATGACCTCACAACAAGCTTGGCAATTATGCATTTTTGCTTGGCAAGATTGGAGCCTTGGTCCCCTATTTGAAAGTTGAGGAATTTAACCGGTCAAGCTAATACTATTTGATCAATGTTAAGGTTCACCCATGGGATTTGAACCTTGGTTTATGGTATGAAACTCTTCTCTCCAACCAGTATGATATGTTTCTTCTTATTATATACACAGGTTCAAAGCTTTGTTTATGCACTTACATGAATGCTCCTTTCTATCCACAAATGTGGGATGCTTAATGTAGATACCTTTAGATAAGCTATCATTGTGACATTAAGTTGAACTTTCCAATAATATTTGGTTTAATTTATCTAGTGTGTGTTTTTTATATTTACCGTTAATTAGAATAATATATGAAAAGCTCGAAATAACATAGAAAATGTTAAATAAAGAATTGGTTCTCATATTTGAAAGACGTTAACAAGATTTATAAGTTTTATGTTCATATATATATGTAGAACATGTGATTTATGTGATTTTATCGATGTTGGATTAAAGCCAAACAAACATAATTGGGCATATACTCCAAAAACAAAACCTCGAAGGACAAAAACGTGGAAGCCTTTGAGTGGGAGCACAAAGAGGCTTTCGGAGGAGCCCATGTTTCGAATCTATGCACACGTGCTTCTCCCAGAGGAGTCCACGTTTTAGATACTCACATATGTGCTTCTCTTGAGATAATAGAATGTGAAAGTGATGCTTGTTGGACCAGCAGGGTGTTGGACAGTTGTATTATCAAGAAAATGTTACATATATAGGTACAAGATGAAGTTAGTTAAAGGTTGGGTAACATAACGACCAATAACCAATTTTATGTATACGAGTACAAATCATTAACACCACAACACCACTTAGCACCCTAATAGGTGATGTAATAATCCCAACATTCCCCCTTTATTACATAAGTGCTTAATAGGGCAGGAAATCAACAATCGGACTGGACTAGGACACTGCATTACATCACACATTTCACAGTGGGCTTGGCATCATTGTATTACAAGGATCATGGAGTATACACACGATTACTTAAAATATGCATTCAAATGCTTTAGGTTTTTTTTTTTTTTGGTAATTATTATAATATATTAACAGTGGGTTTTTATAGAGGATCCCAAAACCTTATGTACAAAATTAGCCAACTTTCTAATGATGCATCATACCTCTTGGTCGTAACAATAAACCTAAATGAAAATAAAACCATCCTAATGCTGCAGACTTGAAAACAACAAAAAGGGCTTTTAGGCCTGGAGACCCAACAACAAAAAGAAAACAGGACAGACCCGAGAGAAACCCAAAGAGAGGCCGCAAACAAAGAGACAGACACCATGGACAGCTAATCACGATCCTCCTGTCCTTCCGAATTTGGGCGCTGCTGGTTCTGCTTCAGGATAGAAATCATGGAGTTGACAGAAGTAAGAATGGAAGCAGCCAGGTCCAGGCCTTCCAAAAATGCCACGCCACCCCAAAACACGTCGGAATGGGCCTTCCAAAAATTGCACAAGGAAAACATCAGGAAGGGATGTCTGCCCTGGCCAACCTTTCCACCTCGGATGGGAAGCGAGACCGCCACACAACCGGGCACGTGGTCGCGAGCCCTTTATTGGCCATGTGGTCAGCCACGCGATTTCCTTCTCTCAAAATATGATTTGCTTTCCATCTACCGCGATAGGAGAGAAGAGATCTAGCCTCGAGGATGATGTTGTAGACTTTCCAAGACGGATTTTTGGTGCCAAGAAGGTAATTCACGATGTTGAGCGAGTCACCCTCAATGATAAGAGGCCGGGATCCTCAAAGAGAATCCGAATACCATTCGTAGCGCCTCGGGCTTCAAAGATAATGATTCGTCTGGGAGCCCAAATCTTCACAATAGGCCATCACAATATTCCCGTCATGATCACGGACAACCCCACCAACGCCAGTGGGACCAGGATTCCCCTTAGCCGCTCCATCAAAGTTTAATTTAATCCACCCCACGGGGGTTTGGTCCACACAACATTCCTTCGACAGGGCCCTTTAACAACCTCCAGAAACGGCCAGAGATTCATCATTTTGAGAATAGCTTCTTCGCTCGAAAGATGGGGACGGGGACTGGGAACAACAATAGAATTCTCAATGGCGTAAGATAACGCCCTTTGAGCAACAGAAAGGGGCCCTCTAGGAGCTCGCCAAAGATTCTGGCATTCCTCTCTAACCAAATTTGCCAAATTAAATGGTGGAAGGAGGCCTCGAGGAGGAAGCGGAGCTTGGGATTCTTGAAAGGATTAGGCCATTGGTGAAAAGCATCTCTAAGGGATCGGGGAGAGCACCAGAGGATCCGGAAGGAGGATAGGACAATGCTCGTAACAGAGTGGGAAAACGGGCAATGCAAGAATAAATGATCCCTCGTCTCACAATCTGCTAAACACAAGTAACACCTGTTGGGGAAGGCAAAACCTCTCTTGTGAAGGTTGTCAATAGTTAAGGCTTTATTGTGGAAAGCAATCCACGCGAAGAAGTTGATTTTAGGAACAACTCCTTTCCTCCAAACAATATTCCACCTGTAGTCCAGAGCAGTCTTGGTGGTGAGGAGCTCATAAGCTGATTTAACAGAGAAACGCCCATCCTTTGTAGCACTCCAAATGATCCTGTCATTTCTCCTGGCAGAAGGAATTAAAACCGACTGAAGGATATTATCGAGGAAGGTAACCTCATTATTAAACCCCTCCACAACAGGAAGCTTCCACCGAGGGAAACGGGTGCTCCGATCTATGAAACCCGCCACCCTGAGCCGGGCGTTAGGGTCGGTCAAGCTTCTCACCTCAACGAGGTCCGCCCTCGACCCAAGGGCTTCTTCAGCCGCCCACCTGTCCTTCCAAAAGGAAATGCAGCTTGCCATCACCCGTAATCCAGCGGGCTCCCAGACTGATCAAATGCCGGGTTTGGAGCACAGATTTCCAAAAGATCGATGCCACGGAGGATGTTTCAACATCCAAGAAGGGAGTGGGGCCAAGATACTTCATTTTAACCAATGAAACCCACTCCACCGGGTCGTTAGACATAATCCTCCAAGCGTGCTTCGCGATCAGAGCCAAATTCATAAGTCTTGATCTTCTCAACCCCAGGCCGCCTTGATCAATCCTCGAACACACCTTGTCCCAGGCTACAAGGGGAAGTCTAGATTTCTCTTCGTTACTAGACCAAAGAAAGGTCCTCTCGAATCTTCTCAATCTTGGAGTGAACCGCACTCGAAAGCATGAACACCGACATGAAGTAGGTCGGGATCCCCCGAAGACAGGATTTGGTAAGGGTGGCTTTCCCACTTGCGATAGGAGTTTGCCCTTCCAAGTGCCGAGTTTCCTGTGAAGGCGCTCAAGAATCGAGTTCCACATGTCCCCACTGGCCCGCCCGCTATAAGATAGAGGCAACCCCAGATAGGACGTAGGCAGGGAATCAATAGTGCACTCGAGAATTCTAGCAATCCGAATTTGTCTGCGCAGAGGAGTGTTAATAAAGTAAATTTTGCTCTTGATGTAATTGACCTTTTGCCCTGCAGCTTGCTCATAACGGAACAGGATCCTCTTGAGCGACTTGGCTTGAGCAACGGACGCCCCAATGGAGATGAGGGTGTCGTCCACAAATTGCTGATGAGTGACAGGATTAAATCTAGAAGTCGGCAAGATGCCAAAAATCTTGTTCTGTCGAAGAGCCTCTTTCATGGACCAACTCATAACCTCCGCCTAAGAATGAACAGGATGGGAGAAAGAGGATCGCCCTGTCTCGAGGCCTCTGGCACTTTGGAAATATCCAGACGGGGACCCATTGACCAAGACAAAAAAAAGGGAGTGGATATACAACTGTAGACAAGGTCAATCCAGTGGGGATGAAAGCCAAACTTGAGGAGGACCGCACACAAAAATTTCGGTCGACACGGCCGAAGGCTTTGTTCATGTCGAGCTTAAGAAAAAGAGCAAGCATTCTTAGAGCGGTAAGCGGAATGAAGGGTCTCATGAACAGTGATAACACCATCAAGAATGTTTCTCGCCTTTGACAGCTGCTTCCCCGACAAGGATCAATCGAGAGGGGGAGGACTGTTTTGAGTCTATTGGCTATAGACTTGGTAAGGATCTTGTAAAAAACATTGCACAAAGCTAATGGGCCGATAGTCGGAGAAACTTTTGGCAGGAAGGAGACTTAGGAATGAGCGCAAGAAAGGTGGAATTGAGTTTCGGGTGGATAGATCTGGACACTTGGATAACCCGAATAGCATCACACACATCCGGGCCCACGACTTCCCACATGACTTGGAAGAATCGTGGGGGAAACCATCGGGCCCAGGGGCCTTATCTGGTTGCATGGAGAACAATGCTTCCTTAATCTCAGACGAGGAAAAAGGTTCCAAAAGTTTCATGCTTACCTCATGGGGAACTTTAGTCGAAAAGTTGGCGAGCATAGATTTCTGGACCTGGAGGTTGCTATCCGGAGGAGTGCCAAGCAAATCCTGAAAGAAATTAACCGCTTCGCTCCTGATTTCCTCAATCTCCTTAGTAATGTGCCCATCCTTACAAGTCACTTCTCCGATCTTGTTGGCCCCCCTATGCCTCATAGTAGACGCGTGAAAAAATCTCGTGTTGGAGTCTCCATTCTTCAACCACAGGTCACGAGATTTCTCGGCACCAAGTAACGTTTCCTCCCTAGCGAGAATAGAATGAAAGTCCACCAAAAGGCTCCGCTCTTCCTCCCTGAGACCCTCAGTGTAACCTTCGATAGCCATCCTTTCCTCCACAACCTTCGGGTTCTCAGCGATGGATTTTTTGGACTCAAAAATGTTGCCGAACACCTCTTTGTTCCAAATCTTCAGTTTTTCTTTGACCATTTTGAGCTTTAAAGCCACCCTCTTAGGAGCGCTTCCTTCCACCTTCGATTGCCACCACGCTGAAACCAATCCTTTGAAGTCTTTGTGGGAAATCCACATGGATTCGAATCTGAAAGGGGTCATAAAAATAGGCCCATCGTTCGCCTCCAAGAAAATAGGGTTATGGTCAGACCCAATCCTTGGAAGAGCCGAAAGGATGGCCCCGCAAAGGATGGGAATGGCTTCTGGGGAAATGAAGAATCTGTCAAGTTTGACTTGAATCAAACCGCCCCCAATCCTTCTCGTTACTCCATGTGAAGGAAGCCCCTTTGAGTTCGATGTCAAGCAGTCCATTAGCAGAGACAAAATCTCCGAAATCTTCCAAGCTGCGGCTGGAGTGGTCAGACCCTCCTTTTTTCTCCGAAGGATGAAGGGGACAATTGAAGTCACCCCCTAAAACCCAAGGAAAGTTGCTAAAATTCTCCCTCATCAAAGAGATAGCTTTCCACATTTCTCGCTCTCTCGTGGCAGAATTTGAAGCATAAACGTTGGACGTAATCCAAGAAAAATTGGATGTTTTGGACTGGAACAAGACATTGATGATTCTCGTTGGAAGTTGACAACGAGCTGCCCTTAAACCTTGAAGGGTCCCACGGAACCATGAGTCCTCCCGCTCGTTCCCACCGCAGGGTCGGACAGACAATTTGCCTTGGCCCAAATGGCCTTCGCCACTTTGTCGGAGGAGATAGCATCAAGCTTGGTCTCTTGCAAAATAAGGATAGAAGGGTTAATCCTCCTACGGAGATCAGCCACTAACCTTCGCTTGGTCGCACTGCTCAGCTCCTCTCACATTCCATGAGAGGACTTTCATCTCGGACAGCTTGAAGTTTTTCTTGCCTCCCCTTCCTTGTTGAGGGGGAGGTTTTGATGCATGTGCTTCGTCCGACCGTGAGTCACAGTCATCCGTAACCAAGCAAACGCTGGGTTCCATTTGCAACGTCGCTGCGCCTCTTTGTCTCGCCTTTCCTTGTTAGGAGGACGGCCCTCGCTTCCTCTCACTACCAAAATCCACACTTTGCTTTCGGCTCCTTGTATTCCGGGGCTAATGTGACCGGACCGTTCACCCCTCCTTCCTAAGAGGTAATCTTCTAGCAACGTCTCGCGATCGACTAAAATCGGGAAGACCCGTATCTTGGAGCAGAGGAACAACCTTAGGCAAAACTTGGGAAGGGGTCCGTTCCATCTCTTCCTCGCGATACACTTTCCAAGTGGGAGTCTGCTCCTCGTTGGTTGTCACCTCAAGATGCTCGGGGTCCGATTGGAGAGAGGGATTCTCTTCAAGCCGCGAGAGTCCGCCACGCCTCTAGAGGGGCCTCGGGGATCCATGGCCCTTCGCGTCCGGAAGATTTGGTTGCTTTGCCTGGTCTTCCTTGTGCTCCAGGGGGTTGCCGTTTTCACGTTTCTGTTTTCCCAGTTTTTGAAGAGGACACTGGGACTGGAGGTGCCCTTGGGACCGACACCGGGTGCAGAAAGCTAGTCTATTTTCATAGACAATAGCTTGTTTATGAAGAAAGGTACCTCCGGACCGAAGAGTGATGGAAGTTGGGAGTTTAGCCTCCAAATCTGCCATAACGCAAAATCGGGCCTCGGACGAACCTTGTTCGAGCTCGGGTGGGAGGGTCGATGGTGACCAACTCCCCAATGGAACGCGCAATACCTCTTATGACATTTTCATGCCAGCCAAAGAGGGGAAGATTCGGGAGCCTAACCCATACCGGGGCAATGTTGATGTTCTGGGTCTCAGGACTGAAATCCATGTCCCACCTCCCCGAGAAATAAACTTCGCGGCCCAGAAACCATGGCCCGCCAGCCAAAATTTTACAAGTAATCCTCCTTATTGTTCAATCTAATGGCAAAAACCTGGGGATAGGGCCACCAGCTCCAAATGGCCGTAAGTCCTCCATTTGCTTGCTGCCCATTTTCGGATAGTTTCCATGTCGGGACGGCCTCCAATGAATTTACCTATTAGGGTAAATTTCTCAAACTCCATGAAGCTTGAAAGAACTTCCGTCGGGATGTCCAGTTCATCCCCAACCGGAAACAATTCTTTGGTAAAAAACCCGTTTAGGGTTTCTGAGGCCGCTGCTTGGGCATAAGACTTTTGAGCCCCACCACCCCCCTTTGTCCGGTGGGTCCTTACCTCGACCAATACCGTTGCCGCCCGGTCATCTTCAATGGGCCCGGGCGTTTTCGCTCCACCGGAATCTTGATGCCCTCCGATTGTTCCGCTGCGTCCAAGGACCGAACCACCGCCGCTCCCGATCTCCCCTGCAGACTTCCCGCCCATCGACATCCTCCTCCTCCCAATCCTTCCACTATCAGAAGCTTTTCACCCAAATGCTTTAGGTTTTGCTACACATTTGCCTTTCTTAATTGCATGGCGTGACGACGACATTGGCTCTACTGCTGCTTCAGAATGAGCACGATAGCAACTGGAATAGGTGTTGCTGTTAATCTCTACATGCAAGATAGGCATCTCGACAACAATCCGTATTGGCCGTCAACTCAAGCAATTAACGTTATCACTAAAAGGAGCCCCATTCTCTTTTCCATTGTTGCCTTCAACATGCATATCCATGCATTGCAAGTCGATCGAGTGTAGACGGCCTGTTTAGGATGACAACATTAGATGACCTCATGTGGGCTTTAGATGGCCTTTGATTAGTTTTGTGAGATGACAGTCATAGGCCCTTCAGACGACGCATGACGCATCACTCCTATGGCCTTTACACGGGACAACTCATATTACATGATCTTCATTCAAGACAACCCATTCATGAGACGACCTAGTCAAATCCATGTTAGATGACCAATTATGTCCACCTTAGATGACATGATTACCTTTAGACAACACGATCTTGCATATTCTTTTCAGACGACCTAATGCATGTCTCTTCTAGATAGCCCCATTTAGACGACATAGTGTCTAGAAGGCATCAATATGGCTAGACAACACCGTGTTCTTTTGAATAGATGTCTTCAAGACAGGAACAGGATAGATGACCCTTCACTTGACCTCTTCCTTTGCATTGCTTAGCAATAGCATGTTCCTCTTAGACAACATGACATCTTCTGGTCTTCAGACCTCGAACATATCAAACATCTCTCATGCATGAACAACATAGCTTCATGCTTTATTCAGCCATTCTTCAAGCAAGTGGTAAACAAACTGGAGGATTTCATGAATGAATCTGCAGATAAACAACAATAAAAAATGGACAAAACGCATTCTCTTCAAGTCGATCATGAATTGAACATTTGCAATCTTCTATGCAGTATTACAATCAGCACTCAGGCTTACGAACTCGTTGCATATTGCGCTGGCAGGAATCTGTAACTGCCATGAGGACGGCGATTGACATGATAATGTTTGAGTCAACGATATATATATTATTTACACCACAAATTGATGCAGCACAGTTGTCACAACACTGTCATGTCCAGCTTCCCTCCTTGATCACTACAAGCCTCGTGGTGTTAGCATTGACTTGTCAATTTTTGAGTCCTGAACCATTGAACCATTCCTCCCATATTTTACACAAGCTTAGTAGAGTTGGAAAATAGAGTAATACAAATTCATATGAGAGATGGAATCGTCAACAAATGTGCTGTTCGAGGTGATGGTGAGGTATTTGCTGATGGCCTATGAGGGCTGCAGAAAGGGGCCCATTGACTGTCCATTGCACTTATTTGGCTCTTCTATCCTTCATTTCCTCCATTCCATGATTCCTTCTTTCCCTCCTGGTCGGATTCTTAGATGAGCTCTACAAACAAGCAATTCACAACATATGAGCGCTTGTTTCTCAGGAGAAAACTGTTGCTGTCAATAAATGACAGCGCAGCAGAGGCAGCCAAGCTAACTAATATTGTTATTTTCTGCACTTTGTGAGATTTATATTGAAATGGAAAATATAGCAGATTGCTTTACCCAAATCTCACATGCTGAAAATAAACTATTGTAAATGGTTTTCACATGATTGGCAAAACATTGCCATGTGGTTGTCAGATTGAGATGGCCCCATCCATATTACATCACGACCACGTAGTGGTATCACAACAGGCTAACTATTATGTGTCGTTTGGCAAGATTCAAACCTTGGTCTTCTCCATGAAAGTTGAGGAATATAATTGGTTGAGCTAATGCCATTTGATGGCTGTCTCTTTCTTTAAAATCTGTAATATTTTATATTTTCTTATTTGTGGAGTCATTGTGGAGTTTTTCTCCGAGTTTTCTTTGAGCCAAAGTCCAAACCACAGACACAGGCATGCTGAGTCTGAGCCTCGATAATGGCTATGATGCAAATGAATGGGAAAATTATTATTATATTTTCATCCTTTTTGAAATTGCTAGTCTTTTCTTAATCATCTTGAAGTTGCTAAAGGAAAAAATTCATTTGCTGTTAATACCCCATCTGTCTGTCTCTTTGTCTTGGCTGATTGCTGTCCTTTCTCCCTTCAGTTTAGCATGGCACATGGTCCGCCAACTGGGTGGGCCCTTTGCATTTTGTTATGGACTTGCCTTATCTTAGCATGGCACATGGTCCGCCAACTGGGTGGGCCCTTTGCATTTTGTTATGGACTTGCCTTATCCTGATTTTAAGAATGAGATGCATGGAGAATGAACAATTCTTTTTTCCTTCTCATTTTGAAATGAATAATTGGAGTAGTTTTACTATTATTCTCATCTTGCTTTCGTATGGTCTTTCATGAACGCTGATTGATTGAAATGATGGATGGAAAGTTAAATTGAAATTTTATTAATTTAACTCAGTAAAACAGCAGATGGCACTGAAATTGTCATCTCCCAAAGATATACATCTAAGTTATATAAACTTTTGCCCTTCAAGAGAAGAGAGAAAAAGATATACCAAATTATATAATTTTCATAAAATGGCCGTGTTTTTTTTTAGCATGTCATAAAACTGGCTATATAAGGCCTAGAATCTGTTCGAGGTGATGGAGAGGTATTTGCTGATGGCCTTTGAGGGCTGCAGAAAGGGGCCCATTGACTGTCCATTGCACTTATTTGGCTATTCTGTCCTTCATTTCCTCCATTCCATGATTTGTTCTTTCCCTCCTTGTCTGATTCTTAGATGAGCTCTACAAACAAGCAATTCACAACACATGAGGGCTTGTTTCTCAGGAGAAAACCGTTGCTGTCAATAGATGGCAGGCAGCGCAGCAGAGGCGGCAGAGCTTCCTGATGTTGTTATTTTCTGCACTTTGTGAGATTTATATTGAAATGGAAAATATAACAGATTACTTTACCCAAATCTCACATGCTGAATATAAACTATTGTAAAAGGTATTCATGTGATTGGCAAAACATTGCCATGTGGTTTTCAGATTGAGATGGCTCCATCCATATTACACCACGACCACATAGTGATATCACAACAGCTTAACTATTATGTGTCGCTTGGCAAGATTCAAACCTTGGTCTTCTCCATGAAAGTTGAGGAATATGACTGGTTGAGCTAATGCCATTTGATGGCTGTCTCTTTCTTTAAAATCTGTAATATTTTATATTTTCTTATTTGTGGAGTCATTGTGGAGTTTTTCTCCGAGTTTTCTTTGAGCCAAAGTCCAAACCACAACACAGGCATGCTGAGTCTGAGCCTCGATAATGGCTATGATGCAAATGAATGGGAAAATTATTATTATATTTTCATCCTTTTGAAATTGCTAGTCATTCTTTAATCATCTTGAATTTGCTAAAGAAAAAAGTTCATTTGCTGTTAATACCCCGTCTGTCTGTCTCTTTGTCTTGGCTGATTGTTGTCCATTCTTCCTTCGGTTTAGCATGGCACATGGTCCGCCAACTGGTTGGGCCCTTTGCATTTTGTCATGGACTTGGCTTATCCTGATTTTAAGAATGAGATGCATGGAGTATGGACAACTCTTTTTTCCTTCTCTCTTGAAATAAATAATTGGAGTAGTTTTACTATTACTCTCATCTTGCTTTCATATGGTCTTTCATGAAAGCTGGTTGATTGAAATGATGGATGGAAAGTTAAATTGAAATTTTATTAATGTAATTCAGTAAAACAGCAGATGACACTGAAATTGCCATCTCCCAAAGATATACATCTAAGTTATATAAAATTTTGCCCTCCAAGAGCAGAGAGAATAAAAATATACCAAATTATATCATTTTCATAAATGGCCGTGATTTTATTTAGCATGTCATAAAACTGGTTATATAAGGCCTAGAACTCATATTCTTCTCTTTGGAGGTGATCTCATAAAGTGTCTCTCCAAATTTATGTTGGTGTAGTGTAGCTGTACAAGCACCAAGTATGCAATCTGAATATTCAAGCATCAGAGAAAATCCCTTTTACCTGCATCACCCGTGACTGTGAAGTTACAGTATGTGGTAGAAGAAGGGTTGAAATTGGTTTGCGGTGATTTTGTATGGTATACAAGAGACAAAAAGGGCTGTAGCCTGATAAGTTATCACTTGCTTTAAAGGATATAGAACAGTGTTCCACGGGGAGGGGTCCCCCCCTGAGGGATGTGTTCCCCCGTCCCCTGCGTCCCCCAGCAAGGGGGGACGGCATTGGGGACGTTTCCCCCTGTCCCCCTTTTGCTTTAATCTTCATAGAATACTGTAACTTTTGCTTTAATCTTCATAGAATACTGTAACTTTTGCTTTAATCTGTTCTTTATGTTCTTTAGTACATTGTTGAAAATGATGTGTAAAAGCTGAATAATGTAGCATTCATTACTTGAGCAATAGCAACTAATTTGGTTAACTGTTAGAGATTGGCAGATTGCACTTGATATCCTTGGCTGAACCTTCAAGTTATATTTGTTGAAACAATTAAATGGCTGCACTTAGTGACTAATATCAATATGAATATCCTAATATCATTTTTGTTGTGTGTAGAATTCTGAATGTGTAGATTATTCTAAATTTCTAAAAATTTCAATTTTCATAGTATTATACCAGCCGTCCCTTAGCCGTCCCCTAAAGTCGGCCTGCCGTCCCCTGCCGTCCCCCGAAACCCGTCCCCCAGGCTCGTGGAACCTTGATATAGAATCAAAGATCAAGGTTATTTTGTGGACTATTTGAGGCCTAATCAGTTCTTCAAACCTTATGAACTATTTGAGGCCTAACCAGTTTTATGGACAATAACATTTCTACTTATGAACTATGCATGTTGTGGAAGTGATTGTTGATAGCTTTCTCTTTTTGTTTTTTTATTGTGTATCTCAACATGAACCCTATATTCAAATTCATTTTATGGCAGCTTTAGATGAGGCTATATAATTCTTTTTTATCTTCAATTGGTTGTATCGGATTGAAACAGGCCCCACCTGTATTACATCATCACCACATAGTGGTATTACAACAAAGCTTGGATATGATCCATGTATTACTTGGCAAGATTTATCTGGCTATTTAATTCTTATATCAGCACAGATGAAGAATTTAAAAGTTATGAAATTTGAGTGCTAAACAAGAAGGTAATATAAAAGAACGATGTGTGGTTATCATAAATTTCATTTGAACTCTATTACACTGTTCTTATATATGATTTTGTAAGGTGCAGCCAATGAGCTTGAAGAAGATTGCAAAGTACATAAATGCGGGTCGTATTGATTCTTCTGAATTGATTACAATGAAAACACTAAAGGTAATTTTTGTTCCAACCGAGCGTGATTACATCTAAAACATCCTGCATCACTAGTGATCTTTGAAAACATTTTATCTGTCAACCTCACAGAAAAAATTCTTTTTATTGATTGTTTTAGTCATAACATTAATTGCAGGATGCTGGAGCCCTAGGGAAGAAGATTGAGGATGGTGTAAGGCTGATGGCGTTGGGGGCAGAGAAAATCCGTTGGCCGATTCATATTGAGGTATTACTGCCGTTCAATTGTAGGTTCGAGCTAGTTAAAATGTGTAACTATATTAATGATTAGTTAATTCCTACATACTTTTATTTTGAATCTAGAGTGATAACAAATAGAAAAATATGAAATAAGTTAGAAACTAAAGTACTTTTGCTTAATTCTTCATGAAGGCCTCTTCAAGATAGTAGCATGAATATGTATTTCAATTTTTTAAATTGTTTTTTCTCCATACACATTATCAAAATAAAACTTGCATTGTAAATGTTAGTTTCTGCTTTGATACATCGTGAATGTAAGATGTGATTGCATACAGACTTAAGGAAGATTTTCTATATGTTTTGAGAATTATTTCTGGACACATCATGCAATTTAACAGGTAAGCCGAGTGACACAGCGAGCAAAGGAGGCTGTTGAAGCTGCTGGTGGAAGTGTCAGGCGTGTATATTACAATCGACTTGGATTGCGTGCTCTGCTAAAGCCAGAATGGTTTGAAAAGAAGGGCCGGCTATTACCACGGCCAGCACGCCCTCCGCCAAAGCAACAGCTTAAAGTTGACAGTATTGGTCGTCTACCTGCTCCAACCTCACCTATACCTTTTACAAGTGAAAGTAAAAGTGAAGTACCTGCTTAAAAAATTTTATATTGAAAATTTACCAAGGTGGTTAAATTTGAAGCTATTGCTAGAAAACAATTGAAGCCAAATCCATTTAATTTTGACAGAACAGGGCCAGTTCATATCTGACGTGGTAGTAAATCATGGAAGCAAAGAGCAAATATGGAAAGTTTTAATTATTGAGGCTAATTGCATATAATTCTAACATAGTGCAGAGTTTAAGTTCCATTATTTCTCATGGAATTACAATTTATTATTAGAAGATTGGTGTCATGTTATGTTTTAGGTGTGACAAAAGTCTAACCTGTAATGAATCTGGATAGGCAGAAGATACCAATAGAGAGTTTATATCATGCTATTTTTTCATGTTTGTTTGTTTTTTTTCTAAATGTACAAGGATGAGTTATTCACAATGTAAAGTTTATTTGTACTTCTGTTGATTGACTTGACATTCCTCGGTTTGATATGACACCTATGAAGAGGGGAATTAGCATTCAGATTACCTTTTATTTTTGAGAAATTTTAATATTCTTGAATGGTTCGGCATCTTCAAAATAGTTCATTTGGAATATCAATTATATAGTTCTGTTCGCGATTCAAGAAATTGTCTATTTTCCTAGAACATCACTGGAGGGATAGATATGGTTACTTCTATCAATCTATTTATTATGTAATGGGGCAATATATTGTGATTATATTGTTTGCAGTGAGTCATGATTGCATATTTTAGCAACGGGAGAAGCAGGCTCCAGTCCTGCTATAGCCAACAGAAATAAAGTCACTAGTCTGATTGGAAGATGGCTTCTCAGTATCATTTAATGTTTTAAGTGATGGATCCACTTCCTCTCGAAGATTCACTATTTTTAATCAAGCTTCTTGACTGTTGTTCTTTTCCGCCTTTATTCCAAGGTTAAGATTTGAAATGTTTATCACAAACTGTATCAGATCTTAGAGTGAAAAATGACTAATTTTGAGCTTCATATTCTTGAACTTCTTTGAATCTTGAAATTTTAAGGTTTTTGAACTGTGACCACCCCATGGCAGAGTTGATTATGGTTACGACTTTTATCCACCCTTTCCAGCAGAAGGCTGTAAGCTGCACTAAGCTTCTGGTATTTGTTGGGGATTTGATGAATGCATGGTGCATTGATGCGCAAGGAAGGTCAAATTCTGTCATGGATAGGTTGAAAACAATGCTTTACAACTACAAGTTCCAATCTAAAAATCTCTATTAAAGGCTTTCTTGTTTTGTTTTTTAAATTGGCTATTGTTGGGCTTCAACTTTTCATTTTAATTGTCAAACTAGGATTACTAGTTCAAAAGAGATATTGCTCTATATGAGCCAATGAAAGGATCATCTACAGTTAAGTGGTTCTTTTCCTCTATGGCTAAAATCTATGAAGTGAAGACTTCTAATGAAGAATTTTAGCTACAGAAAACAAATTTGTAGCCTAATGGGCAAGGACAAAAATTCAAGATACTCCGCTGAAACAAGGTGGGCCCTACTTAGACAGCCTAGGTCTGAATTTCTTCTGCAACTAATTACTAATTAACTACATAAATTAACATAGCATAATTATAAAGAGTACTAACTAAAGTTTAATAATTGGAACAATAATTCTTCAATCAAAATGACAATTTATTCATTCTTAAAATCCGAAGGCAAGAATGTGAAAACTTCTAAAACTAAAATTGACTAATTTCTTATTTTTCTTCTTAAAAAATCATTAACCCCTATTAGAATTTGTAATGTCTGATTTATAGACTATTTCTTCATTCCTATTTTTAGCAGCTTCTAACAATCTAGACCAAAATAGACTACATCCCAAAATAAATCTAACAAATTCAATCTTGTAATAGTAGTCAACCTTGCTATTTCTCAGGTGCATGAGGGAATCTAGCATCCGTTTCTTCCTTGTTTGGTATAAGACAATTTTGTCTTACACCTATAGCTCAACACTTGTTTGCAAGAGATTTGGGGTTAGCGTCCTAGGTTTGAGGCATCTTGGCTGGTCAAGCTTCTTTGCTAGTTGTCATTCTGTTATCTACTAGCTGTTTTGTAGGATGCAACTGTCTGGCTCTTCAGTAATTGTGTTGCCCTTCTACAATAACTGAGTCTCCTGCGGTAACTGGGCAACAACTAAAACAAAGATATGCTCAACAAGAAACAAACATTCATTTAGCCTTCCCCTTTCCTCAGTAAAGCATATAACTAATCAAATTAAATAACAAATAACATTTATTTTTATTTCTATTCAAACAAACTATATATATATATATGCAAAATACACTTGTAAATCCGCATAAGGCTGCAAAAGATAATCGATTTAGGGGTGAGTTAAGACAAAAATGATGACAAAGGATGGCTAATGCCATATCCCATTAGCTATATGGGATTGAAATGAGTCCCATTCGTATTACATCATCACCACATTGTGGTATTACAACAACTTGGATATCTGTGTATTGCTTGACAAGATTTGAACTTGGTTCTCCTCCTTGAATAATAAGGAATCTAATCGTTGAGCTATCGCCATTTGATTAATAGTTAAAAATTGTTGCATACGTATCTTCTTTCTATTATCTTCCTGTGTCTTAAGTACTTGATATATGTGTTTGTTGATTGCAAATTGTTTTGGTTGGTTTTGATTTTTATGTTTGGCTTGATTATATGTTGTGGAATTTTCATTCTTCTTTTGTTTTCATTTTTAATGGAACTCTAGGGAAGGTATTGTCTTTCAGGCCTCACTATGTCATACATTGTTGCATCGTGTGCATGTTTCTTTTGATTTTATGTAATAATTGAAGATAGAATTTGATGAAATATTTAGAAGAGGCAGTTGTTTTTGTGGTAGAGTTACGTAAAGGTTGTGCAGAGAGTTTTGTTTGTTTTTTTTTGTCTAGAAATTGAGAAAATGGGAGGCCTAGGTAGTAACTTTTTCATGCTAATTGATTTGTAATTTTCTAGAACACATCTGCGGTATTTTGTCATAGAAATGGCAAAATGGATGATGGGGGATGGTGTGATGGAATTGGGAAGATGCAACAATTGTATTACTAATCCAAGTTATAGCATTTCATAGGGTAGTCTTAATTCTGACATTATTTTTTGTAGTTTTGATTTTGCATGTCATCTAGCATTGGCCTTGCAGACTATGGTAAAAACTTTGTTTGAAGTCAAAAGATCTTTGAGGCAATATGGAAAAAATTGTATGCCTTGCCTAATCTCACATCCTTTGGTGGTGTTTTATGAGGAGTTAATTGCAGTAACAATAATTTTGACATTTGCACATTGAACCTCACCCATTTGAACATATATTTTATTTTTGTTTGTGCAATGGAGACTCATTTCTTGTGAAAATGTTGTTCTTTTGGACTTAGCGTTAGCCATTTCTTCTTATAATTTAGTTTTCAAGATCAAAGATAAACAAAGGAATATATTTGTGAAAAAGCAAGAAGTAGGTTTCTTTTCTTCCTTTTCTATCACATCTCCAAAGTGTAGCTACCATAGCCAGTCCTCCACATCTTCCTCATAAAACTATCATGGCAGATCATAAAAAAGAATGTCTAACATATCATTAAAAAAATGTCTATCATGGAGATGTCCATTGTGCTTTCTTCTTTGTTAGAGTCTATTTTGCTGATAGTCATAATTTGTCGAGATATAGTCATTACTTTCATCCTTTGTATCTATCTTGTCTTGTACTATGATTTTGAGCAACCACAATTATTCTTTGTTAGGACCATGATCAATGGTCATGTATCCTTCATGCCAATAGTTGTGAGCATGTGGTCTTTTCAACTATAGCCTACGTAATAACATCAAGTAGGCGATAGAACCATCCTTTATGACTTGAAAATCTACTGCACGGACAATTTATAACTAACTAATACCATTGTGACATTAAAAACAATTTATTTTTGCTTTCTCTAGTTACATATTTGAGCTTAAGATTAGAATCATGGTATATTTTTGGCCTTAACATCTGTTTTTGTTGATTTTATCCTCACAATGATGACATCTCCAAAGTCCAATAGGACATTAGGAATGAAGATACCTCTCCATAATGCTTTACTTGTGGAGTGTATGGATTGACCTTTACGTACAAAATAAGTTACTTCATCCTTCTTTCTTTTTCTAGTATTGAACCCACTACACATATCTCTTTGATTCTATATCTCTTTGATTCTATGCTAATAATGGTAATTGTTGTGCGTATATGATGTTGACGGTTGGTTTGTAGAGATTTTAAATGATTAAATAATGTTTGGCCTTCTGGGATTGAAAAAGTTTGATCACCTACTTTTTACTTCTTTGCTTTTTGGCCTCTTGTTATTTATTCTTTTTTTTTATTAAATAAATAATATATGGATTGACCTTTACGTACAAAATAAGTTACTTCATCCTTCTTTATTTTTCTAGTATTGAACCCACTACAAATATCTCTTTGATTCTATGCTGATAATGGTAATTGTTGTGCGTATATGATGTTGACGGTTGGTTTGTAGAGATATTAAATAATTAAATAATGTTTGGCCTTCTAGGATTGAAAAAGTTTGATCACCTACTTTTTGCTTCTTTGTTTTTTGGCCTCTTGTTATTTTTTCTTTTGAGGATCTTTTTCATCCTTAGGGGTTCCTATCCTTAGGGTACAACTCGAGTGGGCTTAATGGTTAAGACTTTGAAAATTCGAATAGGAGGTCCAAGGTTTGAATTTGAAAGGGGATACGGGTGCACAACATATTCCAATATGGGTGGATAAGCACTTGGATAATCACATTGTCTCATATGGCCTATGGCCTCTAGGAGTTAAAAACTACTCTACTTCACTTTTGCATGATATTAATCACTTAACTATTTTTCTAAACAAGTCTAGTATATTGATTGAGCTATTGACTTGTTATTTTTTGTCCTTGATGTAGATACTTCATTTGGATAATTTGTCTTCTATGCCCTTTCTCCTAAAACTCAACATGTAAATTTCCATCACGCACTAACATTTGTGAACACAACAAAAATGACCTATGAAAAAATATTCATTGGAGAGGTAAATTTGTGATAATGCCCATAAACAAGATTTACCATAGTCAATTCCAAAGCCACTATGTGAAAAAAATGATTTAGCAATGATAAAAGATAAGAGATATTGTATTATTAACAAAAAATCATTTTATTGCATGGTAAATTTAAAATTTAGTGCAAAATCAATGACAAGAAAAGTTTGGGTAAAGATAGTTACCATAATATACCAACACCAAAGAAGAGTGAAATTTTACCGATTAAAGCCAAAAAGTGTTGATCCTTGGCACCAACAAAATTACTTTCTAGGTCTTCTTCATGTGATGGTCTTCTTTCTTGATGCATGAGTTAATATAGCCACAGTATGGTGGTAGACTTACATGCAAGTGCAATATAGATAATGTGAAAAGATGGTACCAAAATGTTCAAACAATAAAATTATAATACTTCTATTACATACAAAGCAAAAGAGTACAAAGAGGTGCTCATTAGATTGTCCCCAATGAATGTATTTGGACCTTCTATTGAGTCTTCATGTTTTGGGACTAACCCAATGAATGCATTTTGCACTCTCGCTCAAACAATCCCATGAACACAACATCTAGAATTCTTTAGTCTATCTTTGCCTAGTTATGCCAATTATCCTTCACTTAACCTTGTCTCTTGCTTGTCTTAGTTTTAACTTTCCTTACATGGATGGGGGTTTCTCCTATTTATGGACAAGAGGGAGCCACATATTATGTTCCAAATATCTAATAGAAAGATATAAGGTATTTAGATATTACATTTAGATTTTCATATAGAAAGATCTAAATATCTGGATATTACGTGGGTTCTCTTCAGGATAGTATAACTCCACGAGATTGCATCGAGAACGTTAGACTTCCTAAGTTATCCTAGGCTTTTACACCTTTTATCTAATGATTTTTTGTCTTCAAATGACTATTCTTTTTGATGATTTTCATTATGCATCCAAATATCAAGATATAGTTTGAGATGACACTAGATATTTGTATATAGAACAATAAATATTGTGTGTGTGAGAGAACTTTTTCATATGAGACAAGATAGGTACATTTATTTAAGATCAAATTAACACTTACTAAAGATAAAGATTGTATCTTAGACATAGTTAGAAGACCTTTTACTAGGAATGTAATATGTTTACCCTAAAATTTCTACTAACATTTTACAATTGAATTTTACTGTTTATTTTGATCCATCCTTATTTTTATATATTTTTTATACTTGAACCATTACAACATTCTCTACATATTGCATATTTGTTATCCTATTATGCATATAAATAATCAAACAAAAAATTGTGTTAATAGAATTATAGAAAACCTCTATATCCTCATACAATCCTTATATATCATCCTTCTTAAATCTACCTTCCAATATGGGTTACCAAAACACAATGTTCAAATTGTTTCATAATGAGCAAGACAACTGATAAGTATGAGATAAATATGGATAGTATAACTACTAGAACACAAAGGATTACTAATCATAGATGGTTTGAACTTAATGATGAGGAAGAAGAATTAAAAAATCTTTTGAAGACAATCAAACAATTCTATTGATAAATCTCCCATATTTTCCCATTACTTAAGGATGTCCATGAACTAATTCATCAATCCATGTTTCAATTTAAAAATATCTTCATGACCTACAGGAAATAACTATACTTGAGCAATACAAATACCAAATATCTCTTTGTAAGATGTATGAAAACCCTTGGGTGGAGAAAACCATATTAACAAAGGCCACATAGGAACTAGTCCTTGGTATTGTAGGGCTATAACCAACATAGTGACTAGTCCTGAGACCACTTGCTAACAAAAAGACCAAAGTTACATATGGTTTAGAAGATAAGCTCCTATGCAAAAATATTCATATGAGACAATTCCAAGGGCTCTAGTTGCAAGAAGCAACACATGCTTTAGCCCTTGGATCAAAGAGAAAGGAGAATTAGTGAGAGAATAAATAAAGAACACATATGGCAAATAAATTGCTTGGTCAACAAATTCCCTTGTTTTATCCTAGATTCCATTTCACCTTCACTCGGTTTTGCAAGCCCAAATATGGTGGTATGAGTGATGTCGACCTTTACAATTGTTAATTCCATGGATAAGTGTTTTCTCCCCTTGACGACATATGGTATGCTTGTAGGACATCTATTTTATTATTTTATGCTATGATGGTCAAGACATGAAGTAGTTGTTGGGCATGTTCAACATCACTTATTGGAAAAATAAGAAGTTGCTGCTGCCAATGCATATCAATAATGGGATATAATTTTCGATATGGAACATATAGACAAAATTGATATTTTATTCTAGTGTTGAAAAGTATATTTATCCCCACCTCTTATATTAGACATATTCTTTAATATTTGAAACAAATAAATCATGAACCTTTATCACGCGTTCCACAAATAATAAAATAATGTCATACCATTGGTTAAAAATGATTGACACCTAAGTATAATGTAGTTGAATTGGTTGCTATAGTCCTAATAGGGGCTAATAATATTAAAATTATCACCAATAGACCAAAGTTAGAAATATAAAAATATTCCAAATCAACATAGTGATAATCATCAATAACATGGGTTTGATAATCAACATACACAAAAAATTCTTAAAACCATAGAAACAATATTGTGAATAAAATTTGGATTAACTTGAATTATCAGAGAATAGTTTAAAATGTTAAAAGAAGGAAAAGTCAAAGGTTTTAAAATGAAGGCCTTAAAACCCTAGAGGAGATGTTATAATTAATTTCAAGATTAATTTTTTTTTTCTTTTATTTTTGTGAAAATAACAAAAAAATATTTTGTAAGATGCAAGGTCAAAAATAACAAAATCAAAACTACCACCATCAATAATAATCAAAGATCTATCTCCAATAATGAAAGTAAATAAATCAATGCATTAGCTAGATCAATACAAAACTTGAGCCAAAAAAGTAGAACTATGAAGCAAGTTGAGAGCAAGTGCGAGTCAGGAGGGAGTGTAAGTCGAGATTTAGTCATAGTGAAAGAGAAACGGGTCCATATAGAGTGCATCAATGCTTCAAACCCTTACCATGAATGCGTTGGACATTGTGTCAAAAAATGAGTAAAACAAAGGAAAGCCAAGAGAAAGAAGAGATGAACAAGTGCAAGGCAGGAGAGAGTGCAAGTAAGGATTCAATCACGATGAAAGATAAATGGGTTCATCCAAAGTGCATCAAAGCTTCAAACGCTTACCACGAATGCATTGAACATTGTTTTCAAAAACTCATTGAAGTGAAGGAACGTTGGGATAAAGAAGAGACAGGAACAAGTGCTAGTCAGGAGGAAGTGCATGTCAAGAGTGAGTGTAAGTCAAGAGGAAGTGTGAACCAAGAGTGAGTGCAAGCTTGGAAAGAGTGTGATCCAGGAAGGAGTACGAGCTAGGAGTGAGCTCCACTAGCTAGTATGAAAGGAAATTTATATTTGAAAGCCCTAATGGGAAGTGAGGATGCTCTAGATAGAAATCAGGATGCCCTAGTTGGAAGTATGAAGGCCCAAGTTGGATATAAGCGAAAGAACAAGTGCATGGTAAGTTCAATCTAGGTAGCAAATGTTACACCATAAGTGACTATAAAGAATGAGATGATTGAGCATGATATAATGTTTCTTAATACTAGAGGGTTAATATGTAAATTCCATAGATCTTGGCCAGGGTTTTTGAAGATCAAAATTGGATCAAGTGGAAGTGGAGATTGAATTCAAATTACTTTGTGACTTTTCTTCCTTAAAGATTTTTTCTTTCTCATATTTTCTAGTTTAGAAATCAAGGATAAAGTAATGGGTGGTGGCCAATGGTTTAGGGGGAGAGATGCCCTTTATTTGAGACCATGGAATGAAATTGTTTCTATTAAGACATATACTATTAAGAAGCTTTCGAAGTGGGTTAGGCTTTTTGGACTTCCATATCAACTTATTAATAAGGATGTTCTGAAGAATATTGGAAATACCTAGGGCAATTCATTAGGGAAGGACTTACTATTAAGGAGCAAAAGCATGCTATATATACTCGAATATGTGTTTCTATGGATATTTCAAAACCTTTACCATAATCCATTAAGATTAAATTTGAATCAAGAGAATGGGATCAATAAGTGGATTATGAAAATATTGTATTTTGATGCCATAATTGTTATGAGACTAGACACATGGCAAGAGTTTACAAAGTGAAAACTATGAAGAAAGAGAAAATTTTTTGGTCATAAGATAAACTTCAAGACGAAGCAAGAAAATAATACAATAATAGAAGCTAATATCAAATCAAGGATATTCCATTAAAAAAGAAGAGATAAAGAAAGCCTATTTGTAACATCATTTGGCAGAGGACACCAAAGATCATTTGAATCAATTGTTAGAAGAAACAAAGAAGGATATAAGGGATGATAAAGTACAATGTGTAAGTTCAAGTTCGAAGAAATTAAAGGTGCAAAGAAATATGTTGAGAAAAATCCTAAACAAAGACGACATAAGAGGTCAATTTTATTTTAGGTAAATCATCTTCATTTTTCTCAAGTAGTAAATAATCCTCTCTTGGTAATAAAAGTGAAAGTGATGTAGAGGTTATCCCTTGCACTTTAGGGTTTTAAGAGCAACATAATAAAGAAATGAGGATGGAGGAAATCCATAACAATTTAGGATTTTAGGACAAAACAAGAAGATAATTTCTATGGAAGTGTATCCTTGCACTTTAGGGTTTCCAAGATAACATAAAGAAGAATGTGCTTTTGAAGTTATTCCTTGCACTTCAAATCCTTCAAAGCAAGACAAACCTAAAGATGATAAGTCTTACTATGAGCAGTAAAGATATTGATGCAGGTGAAACTATTGGTGGGAATGAAAAAATGAAAGGAAGACCCAAGAGACAAAAACAAAGAGAAATAAACTCAAAGGAATATTGATATAGGAAATAAAATAAAATATTGCAATAGTTAACAAGAAGTGAGGCTAAACCCACAAATAAAAATAAAAATAAAAAAGAACAATGAAAATGATATCTTGGAATAGTAGGGGCATGAATAAGAACCCTAAAAAAATGTATTAAGAAATTGTTAGGTTGTTATAGACAATATATTTATAGATGTGGAACGTAGACAACAAATATTTTAGTCATTCATGGTGTTGAATTTTATCTTGAAAAAATTTAAACTTTGGAAGACAAATGTATGAGTGAGATTTTATCTCTTAATAAAAATGATATAAAGAAGTTGATTGTGGAAACTTAGCAATTTGAGGAAGATAGAGAATATCTTTGATAGAAAGGTAAATGAAGAATATCTTTGATAGAAAGACAAGCTGGATGTGGTTTAATTATCTTAATAGAAATGTAATGGAAGTAATGTAGTGTTTTGTTTTTGTAATGGGAGTGGCCCCAACAAAAGCCACACATAGATTAATTAAAAAAAATATAAAACTTGAGCTTTAACATGGATCAAATAAGAAATCAAATGATCATACATGCACAAATGACTAAGGTAAATTTAATAATGTGTGTACATAAATAATATGTAGATTCTCTATATAGAAAAACAAATTCCGATGTCACTACCATGAAGAACACAAGCTTATACTGAGAGGGGGGGTGTGAACAATATAATACCACTTTTTACTTTTCTTCTCAAATCAATATTATGCAGTGTATAGATAACAGTATCAATAGCAGTAATCAAAGCAATGCATAAAACACCACACACAATAGAGACACAGATTTAACGTGGTTCACCCAATGTGGGCTATCTCCATAGAGAATATTTCTTCTAAATATTTCTCAAATGATCTCTTGGGAATCCTTCCCAAATTACAATGTTTATGGACCTCGGTCCAAAGGAGATGTTGATCCCCTAATCTCAAGTTCGTGGATCTCTTCCATAGGAGCTCTTTCCCCTTCTGCTCTGGCTAGTGATCTTTCTAGCTGCTCTGACTGGTGTATCTCTCTCCATTTGAAGACTTCTCACTCAGATCTGTATTCAATTGTCCTGGCTGCTGGATCTCTATCCATTGAGACTCTGTCCTCTATACTCTATCACCTCCAAAGCTTTGTCTCAATACTGTACCAAACACAGTTCAGTCGGTCTAGCACAGTTCGCTCAATCTCTTGCACTAAAAACAATACAGTCGATCTAGTACAATTTTGATCAATAGGTTCACTCAGAACCTGCTCAAATATGCTCAACAGGTTCACACAAAACCTGTCTAAATATTCTCAATAGGTTCACACAAAACCTGTCTAAATATGCTCAACAAGTCCTCTCTTGGACTTGCTCAAATATGCTCAATAAGTCCTCTCTTGGACTTGCTCAAATTTGCTCAAGCAATCTTTCACAAAAGCTTAACTCAAAACAGTCCACAAGCCTTCTCAAAGACTTGTCTCAAATCTGCTTAACAAGCTTACACATAACTTGTTCAATCTCATAGAATCATAAATATAATTATTAGAGACTCAATATATTCTAAGCTCAAAGTGCAATCAATATCTCAATTCAATCTCATAGAAGCATAAAGAGAATTGTTAGAGACTCTATATGTTCTATACTCAAATCCCAATCTCAACTCAATAGAAGCATAAAGAGAATTGTTAGAGACTCAATATGTCCTATTATTAAATCTCAATCTCAACTCAAATCAATCTCATAGAAGCATAAAGAGAATTGTTAGAGACTCTATATGTTCTATACTCAAATCCCAATATCAACTCAATAGAAGCATAAAAAGAATTGTTAGAGACTTAATATGTCATATTCTTCAATCTCAATCTCAACTCAAATCAAAATATAAAATAGTTTGTCTTATGGAACTTGAACAACCATTTCACACATCCACTTGACTAGGCTTAACCAACTCAACTCAACCAATCACATCAAGGAATAACCCTTTCTCACAAACCCTAGTTCAAGCATGTATCAACCAACTCAAAATGTTTCCAACAATGCTTTATCTCAAGTCTCACATAACAATGATACTCATGTTATTTTCTAGCTCATGTTCAAGTTCATTTCATCATCAATGGGCGTCAACAACAACGCTAATGAAACAAGGTTTAAATAAAACTCACAAATCATAAAACCTTGAAGCATTCAACCAATCATATTCACAAAGGAAACTTCAATTAATCCTTTTCACTCCAATGATATTTCAGAAATCAACCACCACAAACAATCAATAGGAGAATGTGCCCATACCTTTTTTGATGCCAATAAGTTGTCCACAAAATCTGCCATAGTTAATCACAACTTTCCTTTTCAATATTAATAAGGGTTAGTGGTATTTTAAATAATCACAATAAAAGTATAACTTAATTTACACCCTTTTCACTCCAACTTCATAAACACATCCACCAAAGTCTATTTTAATTAAAAACCTTATTAAAAATAACCCACAATAAATCTCTCAAAATCACTTTAACAACAACTCCTTATTTCTCCTAAAATCAATTCTCTATTTCCATTAAAATAAAACATAAATAAAATATGCTTTTGCAATAATAATCACAGCCCTAATGACAAAATTTAATTCCCATTAAATACCTTATAACTCCAAACTTTAGGGCTAATAAAAATTATTAAAGGCAAAAACGTAAATACCTCTCAAGGGGATTCGAACCCCCATCCATCACACACAGCGAGCGTATTAGCCGCAACTAAGATTCCAACCAAGCCAAAGCGCTCGTTGGAAAAGCAAAGGCCAAAAGGGCCTTTAATTTTTCTCTGCCTCCTGCAAAGGACAAAGCGCCAAAGCACTTCCCACACGTTGCCGTCAAGGGGATTCGATCCCTGATATTTGTGCTGCCCATAGTATTAGCAAAATCGATACGCCAATGCGCCACGCCTCATACCATGTTTGAGATTTCCAAATCACTACACTTTCTTCGCTGCTTCCTTTTCAAAAATTCACACGAGCTCTTTCGAATTCCAAGGCAATTAACACACGAGAGCAAGGATGATATTTGGTTTAATTGCCACCCATTTATACAGTGTTTAATAAAACTTTGAAGACATCGATGAAAATATTAAAATTGTATTTGCATGATGACGTCAGCGGGAAACTTTCCATTTAAATTTTAAATAATTTAAATTTAAACCAAACATTAAAACTCAAATAACTCCATCACCGAGGCACCTTTTTTGATGAAACGAAAGCCCAACATGGGTTTTAAGAAAAACCTAGATCAAATCTATTGTCCATGGTTTTAAATGGATCTTTTTATTTTTCCTGCCTTGGTTTTCACAAAAACCCTTCATAGATCCTTTTGACATTTAATGCTCTATTGCATCAATGACAACATTTTAGCTTAGGGACTCAAAATGTCTAACAATCCCCCCCTTTGTCATTGATGGCAACCCAAATCCTTTTACTGAATACTGACATTCTTTTCTGCTCCCCATGGGGCTTTGCTCCACCTGGCTCAATGTTCTCTTAGATATCAAATCTCTCCTCATATCCAAAAACTCTCCCCATAATACAAAAATCTCTCCCCCTTTGACATCAATGGCAAAGGGTCACCTTTGGGGCTCGGGGCTAAGAAATAAGCCTCTTAGCTTAGCCCCTCCCCCACCAACACATGAGGTGGTTAATTCTGGGGTGGGAGTATTTCTACTCCCCGAAAGCATTGTTCTCTGCCTTTGTCTTTTCCTCTTTCTTTTTGCTGAATTCTCTCACTATTTATTTTCGAGTCATCATCCCTGTTCTTGTTCCTGTTCTCGTTCTTGTTCTCATCCATGTTCCTGTTCTTGTTCTCATTCTTGTTTTCATCCATGTTACTATTCTTGTACCTATTCTTGTTCTCATTTTTTTTTGAGTCTCTTTTATTTTCTGAGTCTTTGTTCCTATTCATCTTCTTATTTCTATTCATGTTCCTGTTCCTGTTCATATTTCTATTCCTGTTCCTATTCATACCTGTTTTTGGAATATTTGTTCTACACCATATTGCTATGTGACCATAATTATTGCACTTATAACACTTAATGTTATTATTCCTTGGATGTGCAATAGTCTTAGGATTTCTCCTGGTGAAGCCATATCCTCTTCTATCATGAATCCTGCAATTTATTGCCTTATGACCAAACTCATTACATGAATAACAATATCATTGGAAAATTTGTTCTCTTCCATATACCCGTCTTTCATGTGTCCTGCACTGTGAATCCATGTGCCCAAACCTATGACTAGAGAAGCATATCCCATTGAATCTTCCTTTCCTAGACCTCATTGGTCTCTTGTTCTGATTGTTGTTCCATCTGTATCTTCTTTAACCATTGTCCCTGTTGGACTCACTGCAATCTGACTCATCCTTAGAAGTTTCAATTTCACTTACATATGAGAATCCCTCTTATGAAGTATCTTATTATGATGTTGTTTCTTCTTCTTCAAGACTTGAAGTAGACTTTACCTTTTCTTGTTTCTTTCCAAAACCTAGACCTATTGAACATGATGTTATTTTTTGTCCACGAATGAACTTATCTAAGTTCTTAGAGCTATTTGTGAAACTCTTCATCTTGATCTTGGAGTCCTGTAAATATTTCTTTAGAGTAGCCACTTCTTGTGCTAACTTCTCACATTCCAAGATTTTTGCTTCTAACTTTTCTCTTAACTTACTTGCCTTGGCCTTTGACTTCTCTAAGTCCTCTATGAGCAATAATATTTATTCATCACATTCTTGAAATTGACTTTCAAGCTTAGAGTGTTGCTTTCTTACCTTCTTCACCGTGTCAAGAGCATAGATAAGTTCAACTTTGAGATCATAACCATTCTCTATTGCGTAGTCCTCTATTTGTTTACCTTTGTCCATATCATTTCTTTCTTTTGACTTGCTTTCTATAGTATCACTCAATTATTTATCTTCTAAAGCCATTATAAGATTCTCATTTGTTCCACCAAGTGCATCTTCAAAATCATCATCACTGAAACTATAACCATATCTTATGCAATCATCTTCAAGATGTCCAAATTTACCACATCTAAAACACTTGAGAATAATTGGAGTATTTTTCTTAACTTGATATTTTTCCTTAACCATGAACAAGACTTCATCTCTATCATTGTCTGAAAAACTAGCATCAGTATCAATTTGGTAGTTACTTGGATTATCCGCATAGTAGCTTCTCTTTTGCCTTTGGAAGAACTTCTTCCCTTGCCTGTTTTGTCCATCCTTGTTTTTCTTTTGGTACTTATAATTTTCAAATTCCCTATACCTGTGATCCTATTTTTCTTCATCATTGTTGATATTTGGCTCTTTGCATTCTGTTGCAAAATATCCAAACTTGCCACAATTAAAGCATTTGACAGATCTCATATCTATTGGTCTTTTAAACCCTTTATCTCTTGTACCATAGTTAGCTTCTTCATCACTAGAAGATTCATTGCTTGATTCTGTTTTCTTACCATTTTTCTTACTATCCAATTTGAATGCAACTTCTTTTGGAGGAATATGATCTTTTGTTCTTATCTCAAAAGTTGTAAGCATACCAAGCAAAGCATTTCTTGTTAGATTATCACTATCAATTGATGTTTCTATGGCAAAAACTTTTTCACTATACCTTTTTGGAAGAGTCCTCAAGATCTTGTTGCAAGCATTAGATTCATCAACCTTCATTCCAAGACCTTTCATCTCATGTATAATTTCATCAACCTTGTTGAGAAAGTCACAAATGCTTTCATCATCTCTCATTCTTAGATTCTCAAAATTTCCTTTGAGAATTATGATCTTTGATTTCCTGACACTTTTATCTCCTTCATATATGGTTTGCAAGAGTTCCCACATATCTTTTGCTATTTTGCATTCCATCATCTTCATAGAGTCTGATCTATGTAATCCTCTTATAATTGCATTCATAGCTCTTGAATTTGCATGCATGAGAAACCTACCTTCCTTATCTGTAGGAGGATTAATTTTTGAATTGTACCCAAATTTTTCCACTTCATCCCAAAGTTCATTGCCAAGTGCCATTAGGTGAATATCTCATCAACACACACCAATATAGGAAGTCACTTCCATAAAATACTGGACTTGTATTATCGAAGGCCTCATTCATTTGATCCTTTGATCCATTGTGTTCTTAGACCGCTTTTCCTTCAAGTTGTCAAAATCTTCTGAAGGAACCCGCTTTGATACCAATTGAATAACACAAGCTTATACTGAGAGGAGGGTGAATAATATAAGACCACTTTTTACTTTTCTTTCTCAAATCAATATTATGCAATGTATAGATAGCAGTATCAATAGCAGTAATCAAAGCAATGCATAAAACACCACACACAATAGAGACACAAATTTAACGTGGTTCACCCAATGTGGGCTACCTCCATGGAGAAAATATTTCTTCTAAATATTTCTTAAATGATATCTTGGGAATCCTTCCTAAATTACAATGTTTATGGACCTCGGTCCTGTTGAGGTGTGATTTTGTCCAATCACAAAACCACCCGACAAACTCAGAATTATGATTCTCTCTTGAAAAGAATATTATATATCTCCAAGGTTCTTATGTTATATCTAACATTTCATATATATACATCAATGAGTACTTGAATAACTCTTGGATTTGTGAACTACTGTTTACAAGGGGCCTGGAATTAGGTAAATGATTTCAAGTTTATCATGTATAACATGCTTTGATATCAATTCAACAAAATAAAATTCGTTTTATGATCTTAGGTTAAAGTATACCAAATTTTATTTCCTCTCTTCAATTTAATGTCTCAAAATGCTTTAAATGAAATTAGCATAAAAAGAATCTAGCATTTTGTATTAAATTTCAATTTAACTTTAATAAAAATCAAAGTAAATGAAATTTTATAAACTTGATAAACCTTTGGAACATAATAAATTTATAATCAACTCACTTCCCAAATGTTTATTTGATAAAGCAATCATTTATTCAAACTCCCTTATGAAATTATAAATCAAATCCAAAAGAAGTGAATAAATGAAATAATGTCTTGCCCAATTTATAAGGTTCCAAAACCTTGTCTACGATAAAATCTTAGGTCTTAATATGAAACTAATGTATAAAATTTGGATTTTATGATAAAATAAAGTTTATAAATTAGGTTTGCTTTTAATATTTATCTTTTGAAATATTTATGAAATTAAATATTCAAAAGAATAAATATGATCTCTGATTTGAAATTTGGACTTCTAAAATAAATAGAACTATATTAAAAAATCAAATCCAAATTGAATTTTAGAGATATCAATCCTTGTTCCTCAACCTTATGAAATTAAGGTGAGGAAAAGAATATTCATTTATCCCTTCTTAAATTTATTAATTCAAATATTAATTGATGTAATATTTGAATAATAAATTTAGTTTATAACCTAACCATATAGTTTTACTTTATGAAATTATGCTAGGTTATAATATATAGTTTTCAGAATGAAATAATAAAAAAGATAATAAAAGATTTTAGATTTTAGAAATTACTTAATGTCTCGGACAAAATACACAGATCAGATTTTCATCTACATAATTATAAAACCAATCCAAAGTTCACCAGTGTGTACACAATGAAATCAAATGAATTGGTGCAATATTCTAAGGTATACAAACTATTAAAAAAATTGTAATAAACATTTTATTAATTCCAAATACAGTCTGTGCACAAATATGGATCCAAAATGCTTAAAACAATTTATAAAATCTTACAATTAATTTCCATTGTTTTGCAAATGACTTTCTCCATTTTCCTCCAATGAATGTGTAGCTTTGCTTCTTTCCAATTGTTCCTCTCCTTCTCTGTATAAAAATGTCCGACCATTTCCATGAATCTCAATGATTTATTTATAATTTGAAAAGTTTAGTTATTATGTTTCATCACCGGGAACGGATTTTATAACGATCTTCTTCAAACCCTTGCCCTTGTATTACCTGCATAATGAAACAATAATCATAATATCAAAACAAAACCAAACTTTACTTTCCCGTAACTTTCCTTTTTTTCAAAAGTATTTCAAAGTTCTCATATTGCTAAATTAACCCGCTATTTTTTTTGGTGAAATTGACATCTAGAATCTTGCAAGTTTGGTATCATTAGAAAGAGAAAATCCATATCTTTTTACCAAGTTTTGAATGAGATCAAACGGAGTTCTCTACCTCAAGATATGTCCATTTCAATT
Source organism: Wollemia nobilis (assembly GCA_028583015.1). NCBI lineage: Eukaryota > Viridiplantae > Streptophyta > Pinopsida > Araucariales > Araucariaceae > Wollemia > Wollemia nobilis. The sequence continues at coordinate 5,626,671 of JAQPPZ010017083.1, forward strand.
TTGCACTAATTTTAGGGTTAACCCTAAAATAAAATTTAATTATTTAAATGAAAATTAATCATTTAAACCTTTGAAAATGATTTTAATCAAATTATTTCATTTAAACCTTTGAAAATGATTTTAATCAAATTATTTGATTTGAAATAATGCAATTAATATGCAAATAATCAAAATACCTAGGTGTTGTAGGTGAGTTGGAGAGGAGAGGGAAATCCTCCAAGAGAGTCAATTCAAATCTCCACCCTAAAAAAAGCAAATTGGTATCCAAAATCCAATTGATAATGTTGATGCGAGTGGTCGCACTCCCGTGACTTTGATGGTGTAGAACCCCCTGTTCGTGGTCTCTCAAACCAAGGCTGCCCCGCAAGGGGTTTTTTTCTTAAAACAAAAAAAAATGCAAATAATCGAAATATTCAGTTTTGAAGCATTGCAACTACATTCAAACCTTCAAAATGCAAATATGTCAACAATTCCAAAGTGAAAGCAAATTTTCCAAGACCTTGATGCGAGCAAAATCAGATAAACAAAATTTTTCCAAAATCACAAAATTTAAGGTGGGTCCCCAATTTTGGGGTCGTTGTGAAGGACGTCACAACATTGGCGACTCTGCTGGTAAATGTCCCTGGACATTTCTGACTAAAAACCAAACTCTGAAAACACACAAAACACCGCCCGGGGGGCGAGGGCCCACCGGCTGGGGTCCCCTGTCACATCCCCAGCGCATCCACAAAAAAAACAAAAAAAAAAAAAAAAAATTCAATAGTAAGACATTTGTGTCCAATCCATGTAAAAATGACTTTCACAAATGAAGAAAGCAAAAGATAGTTTCAAAGCAAGTCCCCAACTTATGAAGATTAAAAAAAAATCTAAAATAACAAACCCCCCCTTCTTTCCCAAAACCCCCTCGTGAACACAAAACATGAATATTAGAATCACAAGCATTGATAAGCATCCATAGAATGAGAATAGACCAATACAAATATGAATTACCAGAATCATAGATGATTTATGCAGAATGTGATGTATTATTGGTTGGGATCATGTGATATGTATTAATGATCATTTTCAATATAAATCTTTGCTTTGGCCATGCTTGTCATCGTACTTTAATCAGGGGCCCTAAAAATGACCTTTCATGACCGATAAGATGATATGGAAAATAATATGATATGAGCTAAAAGAATGTATTGAAATGAACCGCCTGTCTTATAGAGACTCAAACATTCTAGTACAATAAACAAACACACTAAAACTGGTCTAACCCTCTTAGGACCAATGTGTGTGCCATGAATTCCTTTACCAGATCAAGAGCTCAGTTATGACCTTACTATCATCCAGAACCAGTGTGTGCGCAAGTGAGTTCATTACCTCATTTTGACCAAAATGGTTAAACCTGTTATGAAAGAAATACAAGGCTAGCCTGCCCATTTGAAACGAACATAGGTCTCACTTTTCAACGAGACATATCGCCACGCATGAGCGTACTCCACTACCAGTCAAGCGTCTATAGCCCCGATGGAGGTTAACCCCATAGTCCATGATTTTGGCTTTAGAATTGCTTGAATCTTGGGGACGACTACCCATCCATCTGAGGGACAAGTAGTACAAATCCTTACAATCCAATAGTGAATGATGTGTTTGGCTTTTGATTTCTTGAACCTTGGGGATGACTACCCTTCCTTTTGACGAACGAGTAGTACGAATCCTTACGACCCAATAGTCGGTGGTATGTGATGTAAATAGACTCAGAGCTTTGGGGAATTGGATTCTCAACTGAAGTATGATGAGAATTTAACCCTATCCTTACTACTCTGATTTTGTTTAGAGATTTTAAATATTTGTGGTAATAATGAGTTTTATGGACTATGTTGCATGATAGGACTGACAAGGATGCCCCTTTTCACCCTATATTTTCTTCCAATGATGGTTTTGACCATTTTACCCAAAATGTTTTTAATATGTGTAACTGTGTTTGGTTCCAGATAATTTCAACATCAGTCCCCGATATCAAGATCCTTTTAGTGTATATTTTGTAATGATCCTAAGAGAATCTGACATGTTTTTGTGTGATTGCCTACCACACTAGAAATGGCTGAGTGACCGAAGATATTTTAGGAATTATGAAACAATGGTGTGTAAACATGAAGCTTTGTCTTTTACAATTTTTTACAAAATGCCTTTGTGAAAGTGCCCCTGATTAAAGCAACCTGACTTTTGACGAACCAATTAGGATCTTTGAATTTTGTAAATGATCTTTCTATGGAATATGAAATGTGGAACACGAGGGGGATGTACACAATGTTATGAAAATGTGTTATGAAATGCGGGTGTATGTAAGTGTATTCATGGTACTTGTGGAGCTTTTGCAATACAATTCCAATTTTTCATATCCGCCTTATCTTAGTTCACATTCATGAGGACCTAAACCAATATCTTACTTTTCTTTTTTCCAGGTTTCATAGGTTTTCAAACTAGGTAACTTCATCCTATTCAATCCAGGATCAAAGACCAAACACCACCAACAAATGACCAGGGACTCAACCACAAATACCTTACTTCTGACACATCCACCTTAAAAATTGATCAATTTGAATCACATCAATGTCATGAAACTCTAGCAAGTTTTGGCAAAGTCAATATGTCCTTAAGCTCAACAACAACATACGAGATATGACAACAACACACAACACTAACACATCACATGACAAAACAACACAACAAACACACAATCCAAAAACTATTTACAAAAATGTATATAATATACAAGACACTACAAAATGTATACCATTATTTTCCTGGATCCCATACACGATAGACACACCTTAAAAGACATATCTCGTGATTTGCATTCCAAGCTTCACATAAATCCAACAAAATCAAGATTAAATCGAACCATGCAACATTCATTTTGCCTTTCACACCCCATTGATTTGATTCAAACTTATAAGAAATTCTATGTTTAAGTTTTGATTTATTAACCTTACGAGCAAATATATGATCTTCGATTATCCTTTGCTTATTCAAAAAGGTGTAAATTTCACATTCTGATTCATAATTTAGAACTAGGCTCCTCTTTAGAAATGGGAAATCTTGTAAGTAAGAACCTATTTCTAAAAATTTCAAATTCAAGTCACTTTCAAAGTTTTTAAAGCAATCACAATCATTCAAGAATTGACAAGCATCTAGGACATTTGGTATAAGAAGATCATAAAAAATTTGCACCCTAGATTCACTAGTTGATTGCTCATGAATTTGATTAAGCATCTCCAACATATTTTCCTTCATTTCATTTATGGCAAAAATTTCAAAAGTTATCTCCCACTTTTTGTTAACAACATTTAACATCTCATCATTGATAGCCTTAGCATCCAAAAACTTATCATGCATCCCATTACCTAAAAATTTTGTAACCAATGAGAAAGGTGAAGATTTTACCTCGTCATCTATACTCAACACATCATTATTAGCATTTACCAATATTTGATGAGCATTTGTCACTTTTTCCTTTTCTTCATGGTCTCCATCATGATCACCTTGCAGCTTCTTCATCTTCATCAAATACCTGTTTGTTAAAGACACCAAAATTAGGCACCCAATTAAATGTATGCCCATCCTTTTCAAACCACAAATCTGATTGATCATAAAATAACAAATTTTCTTGATCAACCACCTGAGTTACTTCAGATAGATCAACATTTTCCTTTAGGTCATCACCAACATTAAATCCAAACCATTCATGTGAATTTGTACTCAAATTTTTATTAGTCATGGGTAAAAGAGATGACTTTACCTCGTCCTCATTATTAACAAATGAGTCATAAGAAACATTTACCATTTCTTCATTTTCAATTTCAGAAATGTGTTCAATAAATTCATCTTCAAAGTGATTCAATTTTGGAACCTTCTCTATTTCTACAATTGGCATGTCATTTTCTGATTGTGTAGAAATTGTGAAATCTTCTTTTGAAATAGAAGTTTCAACATCCTGCATATCAAGTGAAACAGAAATTTTTCATGTAGAAGTATGAGAAAACAATGATTCACTATACATACCCCATCCATAATAATAATTATCTTCTAAAGCTAAGGGATGAGATTTTATCGTGGCTTTAGAAAACATGTGATTCTTTGATTGTACAGGAGTTGTAGACTCTTCATGTAAGATATCAATTTTAGCATCCTGCATATCAGATGAAGAAAAATTCTTATCAATAGGTATAAAAGAAAAACATTCATCATACCCTCCCCAACCATTATAAAAATTATCTTCTATTGTTAAAGGGTGAGGTTCCACCATATATTTTGTGCAAACTTCGGATAGGTCTATAATTTCCTTTTCAAATTCACCTTTATCAATCACCTGAGATGAAGACCTACTGATTTCTTGTTGTATGAGCATTGTAGAATCCTTAAGTGACACAAGACTTTCAATTTCCTGCACATCATTTGAGATAAGAACTTCTTTGGAAATTGTGAATAAAGTGAATAATTCTTCTTCATGATCTGAAATAACAAAATCATTATCTTTCTGAAGCACTTGGTGACATTCCATATTTTCTTTCATAGCATCTTTATATTCATTTTCAGATTCACTTTCTTCAATAAAGAATTCATATTCAATTTCAAACAATTCATCTTCCTCAAGCAATAAGATTTTAGAATCAGTCATTTGAACCATCATCATCGAGGTATTATTTTCTTGTAATCCCTTGCAATATTCAATGAAATCACATCTATGATCATTCAATTCTTTAACTTTACCTGTTTGAACATCACACTCATTATCCTCCTGAAACAAATGATGAAAATCTATCATTTCTTCTATATATTCTTCAGATTCACTTTCAAATTCATTTTCTTTAATTTCAAAAAATTCATCTTTTTTAGATTCATCCTCCTCAATTTCAAAGAATTCATCTTCCTTAGATTCATCCTTTGGTAAGACAAGAGTTTCTTCAATGGGATCAATTTCTGCATTTTGTTTCATAAAATCATCCCAATCCTCCTTTGTGAATAATGGCTCTAAATCAGTTTCTACATTTTGATCAACTTGATCATCACAATGTTCATTGATGGGTACTGACTCTAAAACCTGCACCTCATTCTCAACATCTAAGGTAGTTGTGACATCTAAACTATCAATCTCAACCTGACTCATTTGTGATCTTTGATTATGAGTTTTAGGTCTAAGTTTGTATAGTTGTTCCATATTAACACCTTGAGATATCAATTGTTGTTCAAATGTTACTTGCCTCATTGTAAGCTCTAGGCAATGATGTAATTTTAAGACCTTTCCCCAAAAACATAGATGTGACGTGATCTAAGGCTCCCATGTATATTTGAGTAGCTCTTTCTTCTGAAATGATATAATGCATCCCCACCTCAGTATACAACCTATGAAATTTATCATTAAATGATCTCATGGGTTCGTTAATTTTTTTATGGATGGAGACAAATTGATTTAACATCATAACTGAATCATCCAACCTTCCAAAATGTTCGAGAAATGCTTTCTCTAGTTTAACCCAAGAAGTAGCATACCTTACAGGTAATTGTATGTACCACTTAAGCGCAACCTCATCCAATGGGTATGAAAATAATCTGCAAGGAACATCTCCTTGCATAAGTTGTAAATGATGTAACACACTCTTGTATCTTTGAATATGGTCCTTGGCTTGATCCACATCATGCCTAAATCTGGGTAAACAAACTTCTACACCTTCAGGAATTTGATGAATAGGCATGTTTAAACTGCTATAATAATCACCTATCCAAGAAGCCATCATTTCCTTTACTGAATAAAGTGATGCCATTAGTGAACTTCAAAGAACACAAAATTTAATGCCAATCTTATTAGTCAAAGAAATATATCTTGCAACTAAGCATGAAATGACTAATCAATTGATAAAAGATATGCATCAATTAAACTTTGGCATTAAATAACACCCTTCAATTTGTAATTTTTTTTTTTAAATTGAGATTTGAATGATTTCAAATGAAAATCAAATATTTACCTTTCAAGCCCTCCTTCTAGCGCCAATTTGTTGAGGTGTGATTTTGTCCAGTCACAAAACCACCCGACAAACTCAGAATTATGATTCTCTCTTGAAAAGAATATTATATATCTCCAAGGTTCTTATGTTATATCTAACATTTCATATATATATACATCAATGAGTACTTGAATAACTCTTGGATTTGTGAACTACTATTTACAAGGGGCCTGGAATTAGGTAAATGATTTCAAGTTTATCATGTATAACATGCTTTGATATCAATTCAACAAAATAAAATTCGTTTTATGATCTTAGGTTAAAGTATACCAAATTTTATTTCCTCTCTTCAATTTAATGTCTCAAAATGCTTTAAATGAAATTAGCATAAAAAGAATCTAGCATTTTGTATTAAATTTCAATTTAACTTTAATAAAAATCAAAGTAAATGAAATTTTATAAACTTGATAAACCTTTGGAACATAATAAATTTATAATCAACTCACTTCCCAAATGTTTATTTGATAAAGCAATCATTTATTCAAACTCCCTTATGAAATTATAAATCAAATCCAAAAGAAGTGAATAAATGAAATAATGTCTTGCCCAATTTATAAGGTTCCAAAACCTTGTCTATGATAAAATCTTAGGTCTTAATATGAAACTAATGTATAAACTTTGGATTTTATGATAAAATAAAGTTTATAAATTAGGTTTGCTTTGAATATTTATCTTTTGAAATATTTATGAAATTAAATATTCAAAAGAATAAATATGATCTCTGATTTGAAATTTGGACTTCTGAAATAAATAGAACTATATTAAAAAATCAAATCCAAATTGAATTTTAGAGATATCAATCCTTGTTCCTCAACCTTATGAAATTAAGGTGAGGAAAAGAATATTCATTTATCCCTTCTTAAATTTATTAATTCAAATATTAATTGATGTAATATTTGAATAATAAATTTAGTTTATAACCTAACCATATAGTTTTACTTTATGAAATTATGCTAGGTTATAATATATAGTTTTCATAATGAAATAATAAAAAATAATAAAATATTTTAGATTTTAGAAATTACTTAATGTCTCGGACAAAATACACAGATCAGATTTTCATCTACAGAATTATAAAACCAATCCAAAGTTCACCAGTGTGTACACAATGAAATCAAATGAATTGGTGCAATCTTCTAAGGTATACAAACTATTAAAAAAATTGTAATAAACATTTTATTAATTCCAAATACAGTCTGTGCACAAATCTGGATCCAAAATGCTTAAAACAATTTATAAAATCTTACAATTAATTTCCATTGTTCTGCAAATGACTTTCTCCATTTTCCTCCAATGAATGTGTAGCTTTGCTTCCTTCCAATCGTTCCTCTCCTTCTCTGTATAAAAATGTCCGACCCTTTCCATGAATCTCAATGATTTATTTATAATTTGAAAAGTTTAGTTATTCTGTTTCATCACCGGGAATGGATTTTATAACGATCTTCTTCAAACCCTTGCCCTTGTATTACCTGCATAATGAAACAATAATCATAATATCAAAACAAAACCAAACTTTACTTTCCCGTAACTTTCCTTTTTTTCAAAAGTATTTCAAAGTTCTCATATTGCTAAATTAACCCGCTATTTTTTTTGGTGAAATTGACATCTGGAATCTTGCAAGTTTGGTATCATTAGAAAGAGAAAATCCATATCTTTTTACCAAGTTTTGAATGAGATCAAACGGATTTCTCTGCCTCAAGATATGTCCATTTCAATTTTGCACTAATTTTAGGGTTAACCCTAAAATAAAATTTAATTATTTAAATGAAAATTAATCATTTAAACCTTTGAAAATGATTTTAATCAAATTATTTCATTTAAACCTTTGAAAATGATTTTAATCAAATTATTTGATTTGAAATAATGCAATTAATATGCAAATAATCAAAATATTCAGTTTTGAAGCATTGCAACTACATTCAAACCTTCAAAATGCAAATATGTCAACAATTCCAAAGTGAAAGCAAATTTTCCAAGACCTTGATGCGAGCAAAATCAGATAAACAAAAATTTCCCAAAATCACAAAATTTAAGGTGGGTCCCCAATTTTGGGGTCGTTGTGAAGGACGTCACAACAGTCCAAAGGATATGCTAATCCCCTAATCTCAAGTTCATGGATCTCTATCCACATGAGAACTCTTTCCCATTTTCTCTGGCTAGTTATCTTCTAGAAGACTCTGTCTCTATGCTGCTCTGACTGGTAGATCTCTCTCTACTTGAAGACTTCTCACTCAGATATGTCTTCAATTGTCCTGGCTGCTGGATCTCTATCCACTAAGACTCTGTCCTCTATACTCTATCACCTCCAAAGCTCTGTCTCAATACTGTACCAAACACAGTTCAGTTGGTCTAGCACAGTTCTTCTCAATCTCTTACACTAAACATAGTATAGTCGGTCTAGTACAATTCTGCTCAATAGGTTCACTAAGAACCTACTCAAATCTACTCAACAGGTTCACACAAAACCTATCTAAATTTGCTCAACAAGTTCACACAAAACCTATCTAAATCTGCTCAACAAGTCCTCTCTTGGACTTGCCCAAATCTGCTCAATAAGTCCTCTCTTGGACTTGCTCAAATTTGCTCAATAAGTCCTCTCTTGGACTTGCTCAAATCTGCTCAAGCAAGCTTTCACAAAAGCTTAACTCAAAATAGTCCACAAGCCTTCTCAAAGACTTGTCTCAAATATGCTTAACAAGCTTACACAGAACTTGTTCAATCTCATAGAATCATAAAGAGAATTGTTAGAGACTCAATATGTTCTAAGCTTAAAGTACAATCAATATCTCAATTCAATCTCATAGAAGCATAAAGAGAATTGTTAGAGACTTTATATGTTCTATACTCAAATCCCAATCTCAACTCAATAGAAGCATAAAGAGAATTGTTAGAGACTCAATATGTCCTATTCTTAAATCTCAATCTCAACTCAAATCAATCTCATAGAAGCATAAAGAGAATTTTTAGAGACTCTATATGTTCTATACTCAAATCTCAATCTCAACTCAATAGAAGAATAAAGAGAATTGTTAGAGACTCAATATGTCCTATTCTTCAATCTCAATCTCAACTCAAATTAGAATATAGAATAGTTTGTTTTATGAAACTTGAACAACCATTTCACACATCCACTTGACTAGGCTTAACCAACTCAACTCAACCAATCACATAAAGGAACAACCCTTTCTCACAAAACCCTAGTTCAAACATGTATCAACCAACTCAAAATATTTCCAACAATGCTTTATCTCAAGTCTCACATAACAATGATAGGCATGTTCTTTTCTAGCTCATGTTCAAGTTTATTTCATCATTAATAGGCTTCAACAACAATGCTAATGAAACAAGGTTTAAATAAAACTCACAAATCAGAAAACCTTGAAGCATTCAACCAACCATCTTCACAAAGAAAACTTCAATTAATCCTTTTCACTCCAATGATATTTCAGAAATCAACCACCACAAACAATCAATAGGAGAATGTGCCCATACCTTTTTGATGCCAATAAGTTGTCCAAAAAATCTTCCACACTTAATCACAACTTTCCTTTTCAATATTAATAAGGGTTAGTGATCTTTTAAATAATCACAATAAAAACATAACTTAATTTACACCCTTTTCACTCCAACTTCATAAAAACATCCACCAAAGTCTATTTTAATAAAAAATCTTATTAAAAATAACCCACAATAAATCTCTCAAAATCACTTTAACAACAACTCCTTATTTCTCCTAAAATCAATTATCCATTTCCATCAAAATAAAACATAAATAAAATATGCTTTTGCAATAATAATCACAACCCTAATGATAAAATTTAATTCTCATTAAATACCTTATAACTCCAAACTTTAGGGCTAATAAAAATTATTAAAGGCAAAAACATAAATACCTCTCAAGGAGATTCGAACCCCCGTCTGTCACACACTGCGAGCGTCTTAGCCGCGGATAATATTCCAACCGAGCCAAAGCGCTTGTTGGAAAAGCAAAGGACAAAAGGGCCTTTAATCTTCCTCCGCCTATCGTAAAGGACAAAGCACCAAAGCGCTTCCCACACGTTGCCGTCAAGGGGATTTGATCCCTGATATTTGCACGTCCCACAGTCTTAGCAAAATCGATACGCCAATGCGCCACGCCTCATACCACGTTTGAAATTTCCAAATCACTGCACTTTCTTAGTTGCTTCCTTTTCAACAATTCGCACGAGCTCTTTCGAATTCCAAGGTAATTAACACACAAGAGCAAGGATAATATTTGGTTTAATTGCCACCCCTTTATATAGTGTTTAATAACACTTTGAAGACGTTTGCGGAAATATTAAAATTGTATTTGCATGATGACGTCGGTGAGAAACTTTCTATTTAAATTTGAATTTAAATTTTAAATAATTAAAATTTAAACCAAACATTAAAACTCAAATAAATCCATCACTGGGGCACATTTTTCGATCAAACGAAAGCCCAATGTGGGTTTTAAGAAAAACCTAGATCAAATTTTCTGTCCATGGTTTTAAATAAAACCTTTTATTTTTCTTGCCTTGGTTTTCACAAAAACCCTTCATAGATCCTTTTGATATTTATTGCTCTATTGACATCAATGACAACATTTCAACTTAGGGACTCAAAATGTCCAACATACCACATCAACTAGATAATCCCTCAAAAAAAATTAATAGAATAAAAAGTAAAAGGTTTTAAAATGAAGGCCTTAAAATCCTAGAAGAGATGTTGTAATTGATTTTAGAATTTTTTTTTTGAAAAGAACAAAAAAATATTGTATAAGCTGGAAGGTAAAAAATAACAAAAATCAAAACTACCACCATCAACAATATAATAAAAAATCTATCTTTAATATGGGATATATAGACAAATTTGATATTTTAGTCCAATGTTGAAAAGTATATTTAACCTTAGCCATTATATTAGAAATATTATTTAAAATTTGAAATAAATAAACCATGATCCTTTGTCATGCATTCCATAAATGATAAAATAGTAGCACACCATTGGTTGAAAATGCTCGACATCTACGTATGATGTAGTTGAATTGGTTGCTATAATCCTAGTAGGGGATAACAACATTAAAATTATCACCAATAGAAAAAAGTTAGAAAGATCAAAATATTCTATGTCAACATAGTGTTAATCATCATTAACATGGGTCTGATAATCAACATAACCAAAAAAGAGCTCTTAAAACCATAGAAACAATATTATGAATGAGCTTGGGATCAACTTGTCTTATAATATAATAGTAAAAAATGTTAAAAGAATGAAAAGTAAAAGGATTTAAATGAAGACCTTAAAACCATAAAGGAGATGTTATAATTGATTTCAAGATTAGTTTTTTTGAAAAGAACAAAAAAATATTGTATAAGATGCGAGGTCAAAAACAACAAAATCAAAACTACCACCATCAACAATATAATCAAATATCTATCTCCAATAATGGAAGTAAATAATCCAATCCATTAGCTAGACCAATACAAAATTTGAACCTTAACATATATCAAATAAGAAATCAAATGATCATCCATACAAAAGGTAAAGGTCAACTCAATATGTGTGTACATATATAATATGTAGATGTTCTATCTATATCAACAAATTTCCATGTTCCTACCACATCAACTAGATAGATGACTCATATACTATCCCAAATGAATCATACCATCTTGAAAAAAGGTTTCAAAGATTTTTTTGGCACACCATATCTCAAGAATAATTTACCATCTGTCTTTGTGTTGATGATGTTGATATACTCATAAAATGACATAAGATACCTTCAAATATTAGGTTAAACTCAAACCCTATATTGTACCTAAAGCATTTGCTAGAACTTTCAAAGAACCCACCTTAGATTGGCATATGAACTTACCAACACGATATATTTAAAATTTTAACCAAGTAATTAACCTTCCCTTTAACAAACTTGGAAATAAGGTTGTATGAAAAAAGAGACGCTTCCAAACAAATGCATGAAGAACTATTATAAATTTTATGAGATAATTAAAAGAGTTAGGAAAAAAATATAAACATCAAATAGATACTAAATCTTTTCATAGAATAGTTCTTGAATTTGTTTTTTAATTTTATTAAGAAATGAGATTGAGAGACAATTCAACCTTAACACGAAAATGATTGTATTATGCATGCTAGAACATTAGTAAACATAAAGAGGAACAAGTTGTTTGAAGACCTACACAAAATTTAGGAATCTCAATAAAGATATCACCAAAGATGACATGATGCATATTATACTGCTCTAAAACATTAACAATATAGATGGACAACAATAAATTAATCATATCATATTATTAAAAAGAAAGCAACCATCCCATAAAGAAATACCCTCATTTGAATCCCCATCCCCACTAGCTATGGAACAAATAAGTAAGTCAATTCTATGATGATGAAATGAGACATTTAAGTTCAAACAGAATAAACACAAAGGACTTATTTTTGGCATGATGAATCCCCATCCCCACTAGCTATGGAACAAATAAGTAAGGCAATGCTATGATGATGAAATGAGATACTTAAGTTCAACCAGAATGAACCCAAAGCATTTTTGGCATGAGTGATGAGGACCATTTTTGAAGTTGTAATAGACTATGGCTTCTTAGTTTTATTAGTTTTATTATTAATGGTTCCTAAGTCTATGTTAGATTTAATTTCAAAAGAATCTTCAAGATTGTAAGTCGAAAAATAGAGATCTCAACAAAAGAAGATGTCGACATAAAGATTTGTCAGTAATTTGTTAGCATCTATGATTTTTAACTTAGTTAGCTAATTTGTTAGCATCTTCCAAATTTAAAATATAATTGTTATAATAATGCTATTTAAGCACCCTTTGTTAACGAAATATCTAGCTTCGTTTTTATCCAATTTAGTGGTATTATAGCACTCCATTAGACTTGGGTTATTCCATCTAGTATTAGTTCGTTTGCTTATATTGGTTTTGGTTATTTCCAGCCAAGTTCTATGCATTGCATTTTTGCTTTTGAAGCTGTAGTAGGGAGAAGCATATTTGTATTTTACCAGTGAAGCTCTAGTAGAGAGCAACAGATTGTAGCTTCGTTCTTAAAGCAAATTAGGTAGTAGAGTGCATAAGTGATACTGTCTGTCTTGTTTCTTGCATTGAGGTGCAAGTGTGCCTTGGACTCTCATAGTCCAAGTGTGCTTTGGGCACCCAAAAATAGTCTATGAAGAGAAGATTTGTGGTTGTTGCCCAACTTGAAGTCTATTGCCAACAACATTGGTTGGAGAAGCCGTCTCTGGAGGGTCGAAGAAAAATCTACAACTTCACTTGCCTAATGCAAAGTTGAACACCTCGAGAGTGATATTGAATGATTACCTTGAATTTTTTGGTAATCTATCCTATAAAATTCATCGTTTATCACCTGTTAACGTCCATTATCACTAGTAAGCTAGGAGACATCCTAGGTGATATCACGTTTGTATGTCCTATGATAAATTTATTGCAAGTCATCCTAAGGTCGGATGACTAAACATCAAGAGACACCCTCCTGACCAACAACATACTACCAACAGGATCATGAAAATGGATTACACGACGCCCTTTTGTTGAGTTTATATGGTAAAATTCAATGACCCTAAAGCATAGCAGAACACACAAGGATTGGCAGCTTAAAATTTTCCAAGTCATACGATGTGGATACATCATTAGACGAGGTCAATTTTATTTTAACTAATGCAGTTTGTATGCTATCGAGATTCTCCTGTGCTTCAAGGACCAAGAGTGGCCAAACATGTGTTCACCATCACCATAGGGAGGAATGAACCAGTTTTTCCAACAGTTATGATGTGTTTTGAATGTGGGACGATGACAAACTTCAGTTTCAAACCATTCTAACACAGACAGGTGACGGCATACGGTTTAAGCAGGGAATTTGGTGGTGTAGAGGGCTAAAAAGCCTTTCATCCTTATTATCCCATGTTCATGGGACAAGGAGAAATCTCCTTGTTTAAAATCACTTATGGATGTTTAAAACAGACAGGCAATAATGGATGGTGGTCGTGCCTTATGGTGGCAGGTTGATTTGTGAGGCGGGTTGAGTCGTGGCATGTAGTGGAGGCTAGTGTTCACGATTTGGTGTCGCACTTTAGTTGTTGATTGTTTGACCATTGAATGCTTTTAGTTGGCCCTTGCAAGCTTTGGCTCCAAGGTGACCATTTTATTTTTATAATGCTTTTAGTTGTCCCTTGAAAGCTTTGGCACCAAGGCGACCAATTTATCTTTATAAATGGTCACTGAACCCCATTTAGGGGTAACTTTTCTTACTTTTTAAAATTTAGTTATTAATTAATTAAATATTTTAATTAATTACTGATTTAAGTTCTACTGAAACAATAACTTTTTTAGTTCCGTAAACTTTACTTTTTTTATTACATTGGTAATTTTGCATTAATTTTCCAAGCATTTTGTAAAATTGCACCAAACATTGTTTATTGTTTGGGTAAACGCGTAGTTTTTATTACCTTTTATTGTAAGACCCCTTTTGATCCTTATGTGTCCATTTCTTTTAGTCCACTTCGCTTATACCTGATCATAAATGGCTTCTAATTTAGCGAAGTAAATGACCAATTTATCTATTGTATCATCGATAATGGCTCACAAAAAAATCTAATTGCAAGATCCATTGTCAAAAAGTTGAAGTTGCCTTTGAGTTCTCATCCTCATCCATATTCTCTTGGATGGAAGGAGAGTGAGACCACTTTTGACAAAGTAATGTGTGATGTCACTCCAATGGATTGTTGTGGTTATTGCTTGGTAAACCCTATCAATATGATAGGATGGCTACTTATGATGCATATAAGAACACTTATACTTTGCATTTAGATAACAACACATATCTAATTAAGTGCACTTAGAAAACAACCAATTTGGTTTTAAGTTGTAGACAAGCATGCAAAGCTGTAAATCAAGCACGTGATTGGGCACTCATCTTCATAAAGCCACATAATGAAGAAATCCAAGCACCACTTCACAAATCCTATTCACATGTGTTTAAGGAACCTTCCACACTTCCTCCTATTCGAGATATCAATCATAGCATAGAGCTTGTCCTAGTGCTTCCCTTCCTAATGCACCCATGTATAGACAGTCAATGCTTCAAATGGAAGAAGTTAAAAAGCAAATTCATGAACTATTGTCTAAGGGATTTATTAAACCAAGTACCTCTCCTTGTGCTTCACCAATTTTGCTTGTACTCAAGAAAGATGGTACTTGGAAGCTATGTATTGATTTTAAGGCCTTGAATAAAATCACCATCAAGAACCAGGTATCTACTATCCAGAATTGATGATCTATTGGATCAACTACAAGGGGCTAAGTTCTTTTCAAAGATTGATCTTAAAAGTGGGTACCACCAGGTCCTAGTACAGGCAGAAGACACATGGAAAACAGCATTTAAGACTAAATTGGGCCTATTTGAATGGCCTATTATGCCCTTTGGTCTTACAAATGCTCCAGCTACATTCATGAGGCTAATGAATGAGGTGTTCAGGGACAACCTGGATAGATTTGTGATTATTTATCTTGATGACATTCTTGTTTACTCTCCTACTTGGAAGGCCCATCTAGATCACCTAGAACAGGTTCTCAAAACCCTTCAAGAGAACCAATTGTATGCAAACCTTTCAAAATATTCTTTTGCTCAATCCTCCATCTCTTATCTTGGCTTTATCATTAATGACCAAGGCATCAAAGTGGATCCTACCAAGGTTGAAGTCCTTCTCCATTGGTCAACTCCTTATACCATCACTAAGTTAAGGAGTTTTCTTGGACTTACAAATTTCTATCGCAAGTTCATCCATAGATTTTCCACTATTGCAGCCCCATTGTATCATTTGACTAAAGCCAAAGTTATGTTTCAATGGACAAAGGATCATGCTTGCACCTTTGATACATTGAAACACAAACTGTGTACAGCCCCTGTCCTTGTCCTTCCTGACCTTTCTCAGCCCTTTGAGATAGAGACAGATGCCTCACAGTTTACCCTTGGAGCAATATTGAAGCAAAATGGCCATCCAGTGGCCTACCATTCCGAGACATTCTCAGCTGCCAAATAGAACTACTCCACCTATAACAAAGAGTTGTATGCCTTGGTACAAGCCATCAAATATTGGAGACATTACCTTCTGGATAAAGAGACTATTGTACATATAGATCACATACCCCTTAAGTTTCTACAATCACAAAACAAGATTGAAGAAACTTGTCACATGAAGTGGGCAACCTATTTGCAATAGTTTCACTTAGTGATCAAGTACAAAAAAGGGACTAGCAACACGGTAGCAGATTGTTTGAGTCACCCTCCAACAACTTCAGCTTTGACAGTTGTGACTACTTCCCATATTGGTTTCCAAACTTGGCCTGCACAATATGCTCTTGATTCATATTTTGGCAAAGTTTACCAACACCTTTTACATCCTTCTTCTTCCAATCTAAGTCCTTTTCAGGATTTTCATTTGAAGGATGGATTGTTGTATAAGTTGGATAAACTTTGTGTACCTCAAGAGCATTGGTTGTCTCTTCTCAAAGAGGCCCATTCTACACTCTATGGTGGACCCTTTGGGAAACACAAGACTCTTCATCACTTGCAGCGGTTTTTCTATTAGCCTCACATGCAGCATGATGTCTTGTGATTTTTGAGGCAGTGTGCTATTTTTTGCCACTCCAAGCCAGGAAATAGAAAGTTGGGTCTCAGTGTTCCATTGCCCATTCCTTCTCGTCCTTGGGAACGCATTTCCATGGACTTGTTGAGTGGTTTTCCAATGACAGTTCAGCAACATGATTATGTATTTGTGGTTGTGGATCGATTTAGTAAGATGGCTAAGTTTATTCCATGTCAAAAGACCAGTTCTGCACCTAACTTAGCACAACTTTTCTTTGAGATAGTATGGCGTTCCTTTGGTCTACCTACCAACATTGTATCTGACAGAGATTCCCATTTTGTGGGTCATTTTTGGCGATATTTGTGGAATATTTTAGGAGTTTCTCTTAACTTATCCACTGCCTTTCATCCACAATCAAATGGGTAGACTGAAGTAGTTAATCGTACTCTTGTTCAGAGTTTGAGGATTTATCATCACACTTCTCCAACTAAGTGGGATTTGAGCCTCACTCACATAGAGCATGCCTACAATAGAGTAGTTCACACTTCCATAGGACACTCTCCTTTTGAGGTTTGTCTTGGTTTTTAGCCTTTGGCACCCTATGAGTTGCCTCTATCCTTGCCCTCTCCAGCTACTGTTCACATTCAAAAGGAGCAATATAAGGCAACATCATTCATCCAACACTTGCAGAGTCTTCAATCAAAGGTGGTTCATATCTTGTAGAAGACTCAACAACAACATAAGCAAGCAATGGACAAACATCGTGTTCCTCATCCTTTTCATGTTGGAGACAGAGTTTGGATCTACTTGGATAAACGACATTTTTTCAGAGAAGACACATAGTAAGATCAAACCATTCTGCTATGGGCCTTACACCATTCTTCAACGGGTGTCCAAGAATGCCTTTCACCTTGACCTTCTGACTCATCTTGGCATTCATGACATTGTCAATGTGGATCTTCTAAAGCCGTATCATGATTCTACTTTGGAGACCGATCCTATCATCAGCCATCCGGCAAATGTGGTACCTGATGTCTAGCTTCCACTAGATTTAGACCAAGTGTTTGATACAAAGACTAGTTAGACTCGACAAGGTTCTTCCACTTCATACCTTGTTGCCCGTAGAGATCAGCTTCCACACCAAGCTCGTTGGATATCACACCATCAAATGTCCCGTGATTTTCCATCCCTTTTACAAGCATTGGAGTCCAATGCTTCTATGGTGGGGAGGGATGATGAGGACCACTTTTGAAGTTGTAATAGACTAGGACTTTTAGTTTTATTAGTTTCATTATTAATGGTTCCTAACTCTAAGTAAGATTTAATTTCAAAAAAATATTCAAGATTGTAAGTAAAAAAATAGAGATGTCGACAAAAGAAGATGCCACCATATTTGATCGACATAGATATTTGTTATCAATGTTAGCTTATGCATAGATAATTTGTTGGCTTAGTCAAAGCTCATTTGTTAGCATCTTCTATACTTGGAAGTTTATAGTTGTAATGGTGCTATTTAAGTACCCTTTGTCAATAAAATCTCTAGCTTCTCTTTTATCCACTTCTGTGATTCTTAGAAATGACTATAACAATTAAAAATATCCTAGAAAATTAATCTTATTAAACTATTTTTGAAAGATACTTTAATTTTGTGTCCTCTTAAAAGAAAGGATAAAAAAATGGTTCTATGTCTTTAATATATGAAAATTACTTTAGCTTTGATCAGTCAAAATGTTGAAATCTATAATAGAATTATACTTTCATCAAACTCTAATTACAATATAAAGAACTTTGCTCTAACTAAAATATTTATGAAAATGATGATATGCATCATTTCTATGAGTGATGTTGATTTTCATCCAAGGAAGAAAATTCCTCTTAGGATGATATCGATATGAATACAATGAATAATCATGATTCAAAGTATGATTTCGTTAAAAATTATAAACAATGAAAAGCAATTATCCTGTTTAATGCTAAAAATTATTGCATATCATTAAGTGGTCAAATATCTACTTCTAACTAATCTTATAGCAACCCAATTCATATATTACAAGTTATAGAAATTCCAAGTATTATATTAAAGGTGGTGGGACATATCCATGAACCAAATAATATCCCCAACTTGAAAAATTTCAAGAGTAAAAGGATGAATGTGGACCTTTATAGAATTAGTATCGATTGAAAAGGGAAATAAGTGGCATGGTGCTTACATAATTAAAGAAGCTTATGTTTGTGGGTTAAAAATTCTTAAAGAAGAAAACTTAAAATAAAATATATCTATTCCTTGTTTCTCAAAAAGTGTTATCTAAGGTCAAATATTTTGTTGAGTTAGTTTTCAATAAGGCAATTCAACAAAACTTTGTTGGCTACAATTTAGCAAGAAAAGTCTTCTTTATACTCTAATTATCTATTCATTGTTCTATATTCATATCCTAACAAGGTAATATTTAAAATTATTAGATTGTTCTCTTTATCGTAAAGCTATAATAAGTTTACAAGTCCCACTACACAACTATTTTTTGCATCATACAAATAGTCTCTCAAAGTAAAACTTAATATCTAGTATGCACCTTTATTAGATTCAATATCTTGTATATCTTTGGCTTCTATGGAAACAAGAGTAGAGGATCCAAATATCATAAGTTGCCATTGAAATACTTTTTTCTTATCATCATATTTTCCTCTATCATTCTCTCATTATTCTATGGTGAGGCATCTCAATGTTGCCATCATTCCTAAAGTGATTGGAATAGTGCTATCTAATTTGAAACAATCCTAGGATAAAATATTTTTAGGTGGCATATAACGTTTTCAAGTATTATATTGTTGTGTATTCCAAAAAATATATATTTTTCAATTGGTTATATGGGATTGAAATAGGTCCCACCCTTATTACATCATCACCACGTAATGGTATTACAACAACTTGGATATTATCCATGTATCACTTGGCAATATTTGAACATGGGTATCCTCCTTGAATGTTGAGGAATCTATCTAGTTGAGTTAATGCCATTTGATGTATATTCCAATAAATATTAAGTAGAATATTATCTAAATAAATTCTCCCTCAAATCCATTAATCTAAATCACATACATTTTTTTAAAAAGTACTCATGATTTACGTTAATTCCATAACACCCATAATAGATATATAAATATTTTGACATTTAAATTACATTCTGACAATATAAATATTTTTCTATAGTTTATGTTGCTAAATAAGTTTCAACAAATTCTATTTAATATCATTATTTCATTTAGCATTTCAATTATTTGTAACACTTAATAATATGAATATAAACATCATACAAGGAAAAATATGATAACACTTGGGATTTAATCTAAAAATTAA
The DNA here is from genome assembly GCA_028583015.1 of Wollemia nobilis. Lineage (NCBI taxonomy): Eukaryota > Viridiplantae > Streptophyta > Pinopsida > Araucariales > Araucariaceae > Wollemia > Wollemia nobilis. The sequence continues at coordinate 5,646,720 of JAQPPZ010017083.1, forward strand.
CTAGTACAAATATAGATAAATAATACTTATATACGATTACATAACATAACATGAAAATACAATGTTATTAGCTTGAACTCCAATTGTAATATTTAAGGAAGGAACACACAACTAATTTAGTTGTACTACATAGTCTTTCAATATATTACTCCATTTTACTGTGACAAAACTACATAAATGTATTATTGTGGATTAATGTCCTCCTATCCATGTAGTTAAATATATTTTGTATTTCCTTTCCATCTTAATCAACATAAATACATATTGTGTATCTCATTATTGTGTATGTTAAACCAATTATGTATTAATGAGTATGGTATTATCTATACTTTGTATTTCATTTTTATGAAACCTTCAAACATGGACCGTTTGTGTTCTTATTGCTCAAATAATTTTCTAAGTTCCTTTGTTTGCTTGCTTAATCTCAAGTGCTTAGTTATAATTCTTGCTTGCTTGTTTGAGTTTAAGTACTTAGTTTGAGTGTTTGCTTAATTCCCCAAGTGTTTGGTTAGAATGCTTGTTTGGACCTCCAAATACTTTCTTTTTTGTTGGTGTCAAATGATTGCTTACATCTAATTGTATCAATGTGATCATATCCTGCAAGTGAGTAGCCATTGCCCTTCTCTACTTATGCAATCATTCTTTAATGTTGATGATAAATTTTATTTCCAATTGACCATATGATCATTTTGTTATCATAAAATCATACTTTATTGGTTGTACCATATATCTCATGTGTTTGTTGCTAAATGATACATGATGGTATCCATGGCTACATCTTTCTCCTTGATTTTTATTCATTTTATACTCCTTTGAAATACTACTCTCTTGTAGTTCAAGGTGTAGACCAATTGGTTTGTCCAAACACCATAAGGAGGGCAGATGTCTATGGTTCAAATATTGAGCCTCACTGGATTGAATGCTTGTTCCTTTCTTGGTGTTTTAAACGGTGTAAAAGGTTTAAAATTATTGTGGCATGGTGGTTATAGGTATGAAATACACAAAAATTATGTGGTGGATTTCAAGGTGGACAACATAGAATACTGTGGTGAGCATAAAATACAGACAATATGGCCATATCATCGTGGTGGATATCGATTCCACCATGTAAAACAAATACTACTCTCTTGTTGGTGATGTTCAATATCTATTCTTGATGCTTTTACATATACAACCTATTCATAGTTGCTATAGAAAATATATTTTCTTGCTTTCATTGGGTACATAATGATGAATATGACTATTATTTCTTAATGGATGAAGGAAAACTCCATATCTAAAGTGGAAAATAGAACTTTATCCTTCACTAGTATACTCCAAATTCTCAAACTCGTTGTTGTCCTATTTCCAACAAATTGGATTATGCAATTATAACCCCATGCTTGGTTGCTTGGGAATGCTATTTCCATTCCATAGTGTGGTTAGTATCACATGCCATTGAGAATAAAGGTTTGAGCACAAAATACCATTAATACCGGTATTGATTATACTCCACTTACTTGAAGTGACCCAACCATAAACCAATTTCAATGACTTTGCATTAGCATTGTGGGAATCTTTTCTATTTTTTTATTTTTTATTGGAGAGTTGTTTCTTGCACTTGGAATATAAATGCTTTCTATACATTATACTACTATGGTTCTTCTTTCCATAATTCTTGCATCGTGGAGATCCCAATACTGGTATATGGTAGTTTATTCCTTTGGTGTACATTGACCAATGTTATGGACAACCTAGTATGTCATTTAATGATCAAAGAGGAAATATATCCTAAGCAAGAGATCATAAACGTCCAATAGTGCCATATAAGAAGTCACCATGTCATGCATTGGAATTATACTCAAGAGTGCACTAGTGTCCAACATATACTTTACCAAGATAAATCCAACCAAGGGAGTAGGGTTGTAGATGCATAAGAATTTTAGTACCCCAATCGCTTAATAGTATCCTATGCAATGATATTATTCTAACTCCAAGTTCAATGATGATGTGTAAGGGATTTATTTTTACCCAACAATAGGTTTAAAGCAAGAATTCATGTCCCTAAAAATAGTAGAAGTTGAGATATTTTCAACTTATTGAGTTCTATAATCAAACATATGGTATCAACCTCCTCTTTATTTTCTAATAAAGATACACAAAGTCATTGACCTATGGCACCACCAAAGACTTCTATTGAATTATGTAGTCAGTGTCACTAAGTGTGAATAGTATGATGGATGCACTTGCTTCCAACCTTTTATTTTTATATATCTTGTGCCACAATAGGACTTATATTTCTATGGTGTTATTGGGCCCTTAGACATTGGTGCACCATAAGTGGTCAAGTAATTATTTGCTTGGGATTGGTATGAGAAGCATCTAATATGATGCAAATATTAGGTATTATTTCTTTGGTCGGTACCTCCTCATCTTGGTAATAAAATAAAATGCTTGTACCAAGGAATCAACAAAGATAAACTCTATTTAAGAGCAGATGTGATAATAGAGTCCACTGAAAAACTTAATGACTTGATGCTTCTCATTTTATAACAATGCAAAGTTGATAGTTCATTAAAATTATTGTTGTATTGCTAGATAGATTGATCTCTACATTTGTATAACTATTGGAAATGCATGTACTCATCCTTATTATCATGTACTAGGTATAAACAAGCATGAACTAATTTGATGAATGATACCTAGATGTTGGTGTGATCTCCATTATCTACAAGCCTATTGTTGGCAGATTCTTATCAATAAGTAACCGACTTTGACATCTTCAAGGCTACAAAGTGAATCCTATCAATATTAAAAAGGAGATTGGAAAAGAAGTATACTTCTTGTTGGAGATAGGTATCTAACTCTTCGACATTAATATTACCTTAAAATAGTAGCATTATAATATTGGTTTGAACCTTCAACAAATTGTAGCTCTTTAAGAATATAGGATTTGTAGTATTGGATGGTGCTTCCATATTGAACATAAGATCTCAAAGCTTTCCAAACAATGTGTTACTTTAAGATTCCTTGGATGAGATTCTTCACACCTTAAGGTTTCCTCTCTATCGATGTTAACTTTTCCACCTCAAAAATTTCTCTGAGTGTAGTATTCTTCAAGATACTTGAACAAGGAACCTAACATGATATCTTTCTTCTAGTACCATGAACATGTGTGAGTGGACATCCAAATATTGAAGCATATTGGAGGCTCTATTATTAGAAATAAATATTAAAGATAAATGAAATTAAGATGAAATAATTCAAAATAAATAAGAAATTTTCTCTTATACCACTTGATACAGATCATAGGGACAGTAATATGGGGTCACAAAGGACAACTTCTTAGACTAGCTTGTGGTGCCACATGAGTTATGATTTAGACTCGTGTAATAAGATATGACACAATAAAACATATCTCAAATGAGAATTTATTCACATATAGTGCAAATGTAAATATACTATCTAATACAAGACTCATGAAGCAAAATCAATAATATTATAAATGATTAGTATATGAGGTGTGTGTATAGGGAATATATGGATTCTATTCATGTGTAGTGATAAAAGTAGCATAACAAAATTTTAAGAACGATAAGGATAGCAAGGATTTTTAGAGGGGAAAGAGAAAGGTGTGAGGGAAGAGATGACATAAAGGAAGTAGTGATCTATAATTCTTCTAAACTATATATAAAATTTACAAGTATAAATAATTAGGAGGTGAAACTAGTTGTCTCCCAACTAATTAAGAAGCAATTTTATTGACAATTATAGAATTGTCTATCTCTTCTAGAGTTAGGGCTAGTTTGTAATATGCTAAGTGGAAATACAAGATTCTAGATATTGGTGATGATATACGGTGTTGGAACCATATGTATCTATATTTGTGTAGATGGGTATCCTAGGTATTGGTGCCAACACAAGGTTAGTGCCATAGTAGTCATGATGCCACAAGTAGTGTTGGCACCATAAGTGAGTTTGACATAGTAAGTGTTTATGGTATTAGCCTATCTAGACAAAATTCCAAATGAAATATAAAACCTTAAATAGAAAGTGATGTGGCATAACCACTTATGAGGACTTGATAACCTTTGTTTTGTTTATATTATTGTGTGATGATGCAAGGCTTAGCAAAACACATGCACGATAATGCAAGGCATGAAAGTGTACTTGAATGTAAGATACAATGTATAATATCACAATACATAATGACAGCTTGTGACAAGATGCAAGGCATGATAAATGACCAAATAATGAGTATGATGAAGGAGAAAACATGATTCAATAACAATTATAGTGGTTGAATTACTTTGTACATCAAATAGTGTGCACCATTAAACTTTAGCACTAAATTGAATACATGTTGGTGTTTTTGATGGTGGAAAAGATATGAGTTTGACATTAAAGTAACTATAGGTTGGTTATCCAATGGTGGTAGAGATAGGAGTCCAATATCGAAGAGACTACAAGTTAGCATGTTGAAAAATGTGCTAGACTAGATTTCAAAATAGGAGCAACAGTAGTATGGCATGTCAGACAATGCATATGATGAAAATATTGCATAATAAACCATTGCTTATGCTAAATTAAATGATCATGATAAGAATTAATATTGAATTGACACATGTGTTTCATATTTCATAGTAGGTCAATGGGAAAATGAATAAAGAATATTGGAGGTTATTATTCCTTGTGACACTACATGGAACTACAATCAACTCATACATGGAATTTCTAGAGGGCAAGTACTAGACTTAAGAGGAGTTGAAATAAGCCTTTGTGAAGAAATTCAAGTTATTTTGCAATAATGGTAAGGCCATTACTAAAATCTAAATAATGGAGCAAACAGAGAGAAAGTTTGTTTGGTCCTATAACTAGAGGTTGGATAGGTTGATCACCCATATAAAACAAAATTCATTTTACATGTTGAAAAAAATGTGGTTATGGAGGGCCTTATTCCTTCATATCTAAAAAATACTAGGGTGGTAACTTTAATATCATGCCAAGAGGCCTTGGAGTGAGCCATGAATCTAGAAATTGATGTAAAGACATCATCCTGATGTTGGGGTTGAAAGGTCAATAATGACATCAAAATAATGAAATAATTTCAAAGATAAGAGTGAAGATTCTTAGAAAAAGAACAAATCAAAGGGTAATTAAAGACAACATCCAAATATTAATGTCAAGAAGTCAATGAAGAGAGTGACTTCATATATGAGATGATGAGAGTGATAAATTTAAGAATGAGTATGACAAAAAGAACATAGGTAATAGGGTGAAGTAATCACTACAAGTATATATAACACACAGGGACATTTTTCCAATAATAGGTGTCATCGATGATGTATTTCATGATATCCACAAAAGCAATGGAAGATATTGAAGTATGATACTTATAAAAAACCTATTATCCAATGTCAAAAATTATATCTCTAGAGGAACTTTGTAAAACTATATCAAAGTGATGCAAGTCAAGGTAAATAAATGATATGTAGAGGATTTGACAAACTTGAGAAGAGTCCAGTCCCTAAATAAGAAATAGAGGGTACCATAAACTCAATTGTAGCTAAGGAGGTTGATCGTGGTGTCATATAATGCAACAAGTTGTGTAACCACTAGCATTGATATGACCAAAGACATTAAGTTATGACTTGAACATGGGATATGTAGGGAAATAACTAGAAATCTTGGCATTTTTCCTTTTGGATGTTTTCTTTGCAAATGTATAATAAGAATAAGCCTAAAACCAAGAATCTATCTAAATATGAACACAAGCAAGAGTTTAGTTCAAATTATGGAAGAAACCATCTAGACATACAAGGCTATCATGATAAAGAGCAACATCATCTAGATGATAAAGGATGACATATCGATGAAGTAGTAAGATGTTTGGATGAAGAACATCATCTAGAAGAGAAAACTAGTCATTTGAGAGAAGAGCACTGACAAAGAGAAATAAAGCGTTATCCATGAAAAACGCATCATTTGGTATGATTTTCCAATTTCCACCTGATATGTCCATGTCAATGAGAGAGAGTTAAATGTCAATTAAAAAGAGTTGATTATTGTTTAGAAAGAGTTTGTGTTCATCCACAACCTTTACCCATGTCATCTAAGACATGGAGAGAGTTGATAAAGAGTTAAAGGAAGTCATTTTAAGTATGAAGGATGCTTCCTAAGCACATAATTCTAACATCTAAGGTCTCACATACATTGACTAATCCCTAGTCCATGTCATCAATAACAAACAACTATTATGCCAAGGTCCTCAAACATGTCCTCTAATTGTTCCTTTAGTGTAATTATGGGACTATGAAGGAGTAAATACATTTTGAACCTAAGTAAATTTCATCTAAGCATATAATGTGTCATCTAAGTCCTTACATGTCATCCACACTATCCAAATTTTTATGACCATCAAGTAAAGCAAGAGAAGTTAGATCTTGCATTACAATCATCTTGTCATGGGTTTCCTAGCTTGGAAATCTATTTTACTATACTCATAGGAAAATGTATCATAGTATTGTAGTACCAAAAGTGCTACTATGCTCTAATTTCTCTAATATAGATACTATGGATCTTGTAGTCTACTATACTCCCACAAAAAGCAAAAGTGTTATCCATAGTCAAAAGCATCCATAATGCTTTTGCTTGACAATGGTGATTTTTCTCTTTATAGACCAAATATCATTTTCAGTTGTGTTGCTTTATTGATATTTTGTTAACAAGGGTTTAATGTTAGCTAAATGGATGACAACCATCCTTTGAATCAAGCAAACTCCTTAACATCCAACTATTTTTCTATTTTGTTTGTTTGTAGGTATTCTTTGGAATAGGAGATAGAATTCCAAAACTACAAAGAAAAGCACCACATAACGTAAACACTAACATTATTTTTGCAACTATAATGCTACTACCAAGCAAGAAGTAAAATTTGTGTTTTCTCCTTCTCTTTCTATCTCTTAGTATAGTTTGGTTTTTAAACTATCTATCCTTATATGTTTACTATATGTTAAAACACTTCTCTATATTAAATAAAAGAAACAAAAAATGAGGTAGACATAATCTTAGGGGAATATATTTTAGCATTTTTAATTTTGAGGCTAACAACTACGATAAAATTTTCAATTACATCCAATAAGTGAACTGTATAGACTAGGAATTGATTGTTGTATTTCTTGTGTCATTTCCTAAAGTAAGAAAACATCTTTGATTTATCATAGAAATCAAAATAAGCATATAGTAATATTATCAATTTTTTGCATTCCATATTCTTCTATTATAGACTAAGATATTTTTTAAATTTTAGTTTAAAAGGTAAAGCAGTCTAAAGAGAATCTGACAAAAATGTAGGTATTTTTAACCTAAAAACGAAAAAATAGATCCCCTACCCTCAAATTAAGACATCGTAGATGACACCGAATAGGGATATAGAAGCCAATGCACCTATCTTTTTTATGAGTCAGACATCATACACAATTTTCTATTTTATATATCTAAATTTTGTACGCATAAGAGAGCTTTTGGATTTATAAACTCAATCCATAGGCTATCTAATTATCAATGAGAAATCCAATATCTATTTCTTTAATATCTTTATCTCTAGATAATAATCTATTATGGCTATTTTAGGATTCTAGATTAGGTCTCTCCCTAGTAAATTTATTAAGATCATCACGATCAATATAAACACCATTCAATGCTAGACAAGTATCATCAAAGATAAGGTACCTATACTTTAAGGCAAAATACTTATCATTTGAAGCAAAATAAAAAATCTTTAAGACCATAAGATCATTAAAGCCTATGTAGATATCATCAAAGGATTACAAGAAGGTATTGTTATAACAACCCATAAAAACCAAACCAAGAGATATTTTGTTCACAAGAAAAGGTTCACAAACACGTCCCAATTACTTTTTAGTATTATAAGGCATGATCACATTTTGAGTTCAGTGCCGTTGTAAATGACACAAGTGGATAGGAGTGGCCAACATCCTGTATTTTTGGGGTTCACTTTTCTAAACCTCACTATTTAGAAAATATGTCAATAGGAGTCAACCCACCATTCCTATACCCTCATTGGTATATGACAACTTGACCATGGTAGAGGAATTATACTTTAAAGCCCATAACACTTAAATGGAGATGTCTTTTACCAAACCCTATATAACTCTGTCTATGTAGAATTATTCTGGTGTAATGTCATAGTACTTAGTTACCACATCTTCATGGTCTAAGGCTATTATCACTCACTTGGTGATGAGCATGGTCACCGACCCACACAGTTCAAGTTGCACCTCCATATTGTCTTGTGAATGATTCCAAAACCCTCACTACTTTGGAATACTTGATCCTCACCATTCAAGGTGTATCATTCATAATTATCTGGTTATTGCATCACCACAACTCCTAGATTTGAAAATACTTGGTTACACCACAACTCCTCTCAAATTTGCAAATACTTGATTATTGTATAACCACAACTCCTCCAAGGATTGGCTTATCTTCTTGAATCAAGGGTGCTAATATGGATCTAATTATTGCCCAAGCCCTCACAAATACAAGAATCACATAAGTAAATAATAAGTAATTACATATCTCCAAAAATTAAGTACTATTACATTTATAAACTCAATATAGCACTTTGCTAAACTAGTAATTTTAAAAGCCTTTCAAAATATAATACTAACATTTAGCATTTTCTTCTACTAATAATTAAAATAATTGAACAAGGAAATATAATCATAAAATAAGAATTACATTTCACCATTCTTGCTAACAATCACTTTCCCTTAGATATATAATAATCAATCAAATATCTTACATAAAGAAACACAATTTTTAATTTCTTATCTTTACTCAAGTATTGCAATGCTAAACAAATGCATTTACCAAAAAAATCATAAAACATTGCATTATTTTACAAGCCACTATTTATTCAATAACACTATTACATATCATCACATAGGATTCAAACACCATATATCCTTTCTATATCTCCTCCGAACAACTTCTTTCCTACAAACATAGAATTGAAGTTTAGGGATCAGGATAACTCATAAATATGCATATGCAAGCCTAACATGCACTATACAAAAATGCAATCAAAATAACAAGAAAACCCTTTTTGGCTAAAATATAGAGGAAATCCCATACTTTCCTCAAAACCCTTTTTCCAAAACAACAATCATTATTCCACTTAATCCATAAAAATAACCATTCTTATTCTTATACATAGATTAGTATTTCTTTTCCCAAAAACAAGCTATCTTAACAAAATATCCTAATGGAAAACCATATCATAATTTTTATTTAACACCTATATATAAATAACCCTAATGAAATATTAATCCAACTTTATTATGTAAAAAAACATGATAGCGAGTGACAAATCATACTATCAAAATACAATTATAGTAAACGTATTCTCTACATGCATACTAATTAAATTGACTTGGAAAATACAACATACTATCCAAAATATGAATTAAATATTTTTTTATTTGACTACTCTTCGCTTCCAAAACTTAGGCACAACAACAAGGAAATAAGAGGAATTACAAATGAATTCTTATCTTGATAAGCATACACTAACAAAAAGGAGCCAACACATTCTCAAATCTTAAATATTACACTCAAATATTGGCCTTTTTTTAAACCTTAAAGACCTTATTTAAAATAGCTAAAGCAATTCATGTAATAAAGGAGAAAGCCACGAACTCAAATTGAAACCTACCCTTCTACGATTGATGTGAAGCATAGGAAAAGATAACATCCAAAACGATGTCTAAACATCAACTGTGATGCTTAATTGGCTAACAAGAAATATAAAACTTAAAAGACTTCTCAGGTCCAAAACATAACTTACACAAGCCAACCTCATAACAATTAGGCAGAAAGCATATTCTAGAAAAGAAATTAGATATCTTCCTCTCAAAAAACAACACAAAAAAACAACATACAAGTAGAACCTGTCAGATCCTACTTGGCTTAATGCATAAGGGCTATGCTACAACCCATAAGTCTAAAGGAAAAAATTACTTCCTTAAGTTGTAGGATTTCTACTAAACTGGTCTACTGAAGACACCACTCTTTGGTTTAGAAAAACTAAGACTAAGATGCCAATAGTATTTCATATAGAAGACGTACCAAAACAATAAAGCATTCACCAAAGAACAATTATTAAACATAATTAACATGTAGTTAAAAAAAAACCAATAAATTATTATTATTCCAATTTCATGCATGAGAAATTTTCTTACAGGATAGGGAATTGAATTATTCTTATTTGTTCTACATTGTTAGATTGTGAGCATTCGACCTTGTTATACTCAGTGGCTTTCTTATACAAATCCAGTATCTTCACCCCATCCTCTTCTATCCTCCTCAACAACAACCCTCTTTCTTTATTTCTCCTTCCTTTTAAAATAAATAATTCACCCCCTCTTTTCCCAATAGAAATAGAACCAACTCATAACTCCTTTCTCTTTACAAAATGTTCCAAAATGATCTCATAAATACCATGATTTTAAAAATAGCTCCAACTCATACATACATTTGAACATGCTTCTTTCTTAATAGCTTATTTTTTCTTAATTTTCTTAAGGTGACTTACTATCCTTCTTAAGAATATATTTATTTGCTTATTTCAAAGTTAATGTTAACTTAAATAATTCAACTATCCACCATAAAAAAATAATCCAATTAATATCGAAGGTTAATATTAATTATTAACAACGATATTAATTCTTCAAGTATTAATAATGCTATTATTACTAATACCTTGTTTAACCAAACAAATTCAAGCTTTCACACAAGCAAAAACATAAGGTATTTGTAAATCAAAATATGTGCAACAAATAGTTTCCTTGAGTAAGTGGTGTTATGATAACTGTGATGCTATCACCCGCCTACTAAGGATGGCCATTTTTCTTAATAGCAACCTCCTTGCTCAATGGTGCATTCAATCAACATATACATATGCAATGCACCTATATGAAGGGTTTCTTTTTACCCTTGAGCTATCAATGAGAATGTCATCCATCATTTCTTTTTTTCTCTTAACTCTGGTGGTTGTCCCATACCAATCCACCCATGAGAATGCCTGGTATTGCAACCATAAATTCATCAGCAGTATCATATTCCTAAAAATATATTGTTAGGATCTCATCCTAACCCTTAATGTAATAACTTCCTTGATGTAATAATTCCTAGTGAACGTGGGTAGTACCCATGAGTAATATTTTGTAATGTTCTAAGTTTTAGGTTAGGTAGTGCCTATGAAAAATGACACCATTTTCTATGTAACATATGGTAGATATGTTAGGTAAGGTGGCCTTGTGCATGTAATTCGAGTGGCATTGTGCATGTAATTCGTGTGGCATTATGCATGTAATTCGAGTGGCATTGTGCATGTAATTCAAAGTGACACTATGCATGTAATTTAGGTGGCATTATGCATGTAATCCAGGTGGCATTTTGCATGTAATCCAACCTTGGAAGGAAAATATTTAAATACCCGAAAAGGCACCAATGTAATCATATTTTTGCAAATTAATGAAGTGTTGAAGGAGGTTGCCCCCTCGAAGAGGCCTACGATTCTATCTATTGTGAGATTGTTCCTTTTAAGTAATTTTTGTTATCATATGCATTTAATTTTGAATACTGTTATAATGTTTCTGTGAGTTTATTTACAAGCAAATGTGTGAGAGTGTGTTTATTTGAGTTGAGAGTGTGTTGTTTAGTATAATTTATAGTAGGATCTTAACAAGTGGTATCAAAGCACTTTCTAGGGCTAAGTTCTGCTGCAACTACAACGATTCTTGCCATCCAATCCGCCTATTAGGTATAAATTCTGTGTGTTTTTCCATTCTTATTTTTCTTTATTAAAAAAACAAAATCCAAAAAATACAGTGCATTTTTTTCTAGACCAAAAAAAAAAATATTTTTAGTTGAGTAGGTAAAAACCCTGTGTTGGGGGTTTTAAAATATCACGAAGGATCTATCGTTATTGGCTAATCTAGATAGACCATAAAGCGTCTAGTGAAGTGAGGGGTGATCAGGCTCCAATACCCAGGCCTCAGACAGAACTCGTGCACGGACTTGAGCTCCCACGTATCTTCGGGTATATCGGGAGACCATCTAGGTTTAAAAAAAATTTTAGCCATTAGGAAGATTTTTAGCCTTGTATTACTCATAGTCTACGAGACACAGCATCCTGGACTATTACCCTCTCATATTTTCAGAGGCAGGTAGTGTGCTCAAGGGTGTGTGGAATCCTCCTTGAGTAGTGGTCTGAAATATTGGTCCGAGCACTATTGTTTGTCACTGTCGGTATAATAGAGGGCCTATGGGTGGTACATACTTCTCTACCTCGCATTTCCTGGTTCTGTTAAAAATTCAACTTGTAAAAAATGAAAATATAAAAAAAAGAAAACCAAACCTCCCTATTCGTAAACCTGCATTTCAATTCCCCAAAAAGTGAGCATATGAGAAAGAAGTCTTCTACTAAAAAAATAACAGAAAGTACATGCATTCGGGATAGACCATGAGGGTGACACTTAAGCTGAAAGTCTAGAGAATAACATTCCAATTTACAGTGGCAGTCACAGTTAGGTTAGTCAGGTCAGAGAGGTCAGCATAGTCAGGTCAAAATTTACAGTTTTCAGGGTCAGAACAGAACTGTCATAACAGTCACCTACAAAATACAGAGAATCTGGGGGCTAGTGAGGTCAGGACTGGGCCAACCAGTGAGAGCATGACACGAGGCTAGTTATAGATAGTGCTCCAGTACCCAACTTTTGCTCTTTAGATGAGAATAAAAAACTATAAGCACTGTTAGAATCAGTAAAACATGAGATAAAAAAAAAGTCTGGGGTGCAAAAAAGTAGTATTGAGAGATATAGCTCATTGTGACCACCTCTTCGGGCTGATTGTTTTGATATATAGGACCCAAGCACTTTTTTGGGCACTTACTAAAAATAGTAAGTCCTAAAAACTCAATTCTATTTTTAGTAACTGGTCACAAAAGGTTTCAAAATGGTCCAGGGTACCCGTGGACATCAAAAAGAACTAGACCACTTGGAATCCTTAACAAAAGCCATTGAGAACTTGCACTTAGCTTTTCACTCCATAAGGGAAGAAGTCCAAGGTCTTCGCCTAGAGCATGAGGCCACTAGTAACCGCTTAGAAGAAGCACTGACAAAAGTAGACAACAAACTAAAAAGAGGACCACCCAAAATAGAACACCAAGCTAAGGGTTCTGCAAGGAATCATGACCATGATCCATCCTTTAAAATGCCCAAATTGGACTTTCCAAAATTTAGTGGGAAGGATGTTGATGGGTGGCTATGTATGGTTGATCAATTCTTTAGACTTCATAATGTCCCCATATTTCATCGAGTCCAGATGGCTTCCTTTAACTTGGAATCTGAGGCTCTACACTGGTTTCAATGGTTATGTATTGCCAACCCAAATATCTCTTGGGATAATTTTGAATCCCAACTACTCACTCAATTTGGTCCTAGTGAGTATGAGGACTTTACAGGGGCCTTGACCAAACTACAACAAACAGGGTCAGTCCGTGAATACCAAGATCAATTTGAAAATTTGGCCAATAAGATAAGAGGATTGAATGAAGGGTTCTTCCAGAGTTGTTATATCAGTGGGTTGAAGGGGGAACTCTAAGAAAAAGTAAGAATGTTGAAACCACAAACTATGATGGAAGCTATCAGTTTGGACCGTTTGGCCGAATCTAAACTCTCTGCCCAAAGGCACCCATCAAAGTTTCCTCAAAATAGACCTTCATTTCCTTCTCGATCCCAACACCTAGTTGATAATAAACCTACTACACCCAAGTGCCTAACCATAGAAGATATGGATGCACGTCGTGCCCAAGGATTATGCTACAATTATGATGAATTTTTTTTTAAAGGGCATAAGTGTGCACACAAAAAATTGTTCTTGATAGATGTTGAAGGACCTGGTAACTCTGACCAGAGTGATGAGGATGAGGACCCTCCGAAAACACCTTCTCCACAAGAATAATTGAAACAGGAACCTGAGATAGCAATTACAGTCCATGCTCTTGTAGGCATTACTACTCCATAAACCATGAAGGTTGCGAGATTTTTCAAGGGCCAACGTATTTCCATCCTTATGGATTCGGGAAACACGCACAACTTAATTGACCCTAGAGTTGCTCAATGGGAAAATTGCTATATCCACACTTGTAATTCCTTTGAGGTCATGGTAGCCAATGGGGGAACCTTACCTTGTAAAGGAAAATTTTGCAATGTTAAAATAAAGATAGGGGACTATGAACTCAAGCAGGACATGTTTGCCCTCTAGTTGGACGGATGTGATATTGTTTTGGGATCTCAATGGTTGAGTACATTGGGCACTATCAATTAGAACTTTTCCGAACTCTGGATGTAGTTCTCCCAAAATGGACAAACACACATCATCAAGGGCTCCCCAGTAGGAACACCTCAAATTATTAGTTCAAATGGCATGGAGAAATTGCTAAAGAAATCATCATGTGGGGTCATTGCACAACTATTCTCCATCCAAACATCCACCTCTCAAATGGGTGAAACCCCATCAGACCTGCAACATATTCTCCACAAACATGAGGCCATCTTTGTGGAACCAACTACCCTACCACCGCATCGCTCTCTCGACCATGCCATTCCATTATTTTTGGATAGTGCACCTCCCAATATCAGACCATACAGGTACCCTCATGCCATGAAGTTAGATATTGATACAATGATACAGGAATTACTCAAGGCAAGTATCATTCGAGCCTAGTACTAGTCCCTACTCTGCACCCGTCTTACTGGTCCTCAAGAAGGATGGCTCCCGGTGACTCGTGTATTGACTACCGAGAACTCAACAAGATAACCGTCAAGGATAAATTTCCTATCCCTATGGTTGATGAATTACTAGATGAATTACATGGGACCATGTACTTCACCAAGCTAGACCTTCGCTCTGGGTACCATCAGATCTGACTCAGGGATGAATATATTCCTAAAACTACTTTTTGCACTCATGAAAGTCATTATGAATTCTTGGTAATGCCATTTGGTCTCACAAATGCTCCTTCCACATTTCAAAGCCTGATGAACAACATATTTCACTCTTTTTTGCAAAAGTTCATCCTTGTGTTCTTCGATGACATCTTGATTTATAGTCACATATGGGAAGAGCATCTCAAGCATGTAGATCAAACCCTACAACTATTGGCCGACCATCAACTATTTTCAAAAAGGTCCAAGTGTTCCTTTGGTTTGACTGAAGTGGAGTATCTGGGACACATTGTCTCCAAGGATGGTGTCAAGGTTGACCCTAAGAAGATCCAAGCAGTCCAAGAATGGCTGAAACCTCACACTCTCAAGGGAATTCGAGGATTTTTAGGGCTTACAGGCTATTATCGTAAATTTGTCTGTAATTATGGATAGATAGCCACCCCCATCACCTCCATGTTGAAGAAGGATTCTTTTACTTGGACAGGGCCGGCTGAGCAAGCATTCCTAGAACTCAAGCATGCCATGACCACCACTCCAGTTTTAGCCATGCCAGACTTCTCTAAATATTTTATCATTGAAAGTGATGCTTCTGGTCGTGGTATCGAGGCGGTATTGATGCAAGAAGGATGCCCTTTGGCTTTCACCAGCAAAGCCCTATCTGATCGCAATTTAAGGAAATCCATATATGCCAAGGAAATGTTGGCAATATTGCATGTTGTCTTGCATTGGCGACCTTACCTCATTGGGTGCCATTTCTCCATCAAAATTGACCACCAGAGTCTGAAATACTTTCTAGAAAAATGGGTTGCCACCCCCGAGCAACAAAAGTGGGTATCAAAACTCATGGGCTATGATTATGACATCACGTACAAAAAAGGAAAGGAGAATCTTATGGCGGACGCTCTATCTTGCCAATTTGAGACCCTTAGTATGTTGTGTGCCATTTCTGCACCATTGCCCTAATGGATTGAGCCCTTACATCAAGAAATACTTTAGGATGCAAATTTGAAAGAATTTGTTGCTTCACTTATGGATGATCCAGAGTCTACACCAGGATATAGTTGGGATGGCCAGGATCTCCGTTACCATCAATGCCTAGTTCTTCCTCCTAAGTCCCCACTTCGAGAGCTCCTCATGAAGGAATCACATGCTACTCCATCTGCTGGCCATTCAGGGTTCCTAAAAACTTATGAGCAACTCAAGCGCACATTATTTTGGAAAGGTATGAAATATGAAATTTGCTATTTTGTAGCTGACTGCGACACATGCCAAAGGATGAAAGGGGAAATAGTGCACTCTTCGGGCACTCTTCAACCATTGTCGATCCCAGAGCAGGTGTGGACTGACATCTCCATGGACTTCATAGAAGGGCTACCTAAATCTAGAGGCAAGTCAGTTATTTTCATGGTAGTGGACCGCCTTTCAAAGTATGCTCACTTTTGTGCCCTAACCCATCCTTACACAGCATCCACTATTGCCCAAATTTTTCTTGACTCCATATTTCACCTTCATGGCATGCCAACCTCCATTGTATCTGATTGTGATCCCACATTTACTAGCAATTTTTGGCAAGAGTTGTTTAAGTTGCAGGGGACTCAGCTCAAAACGAGTTCAGCCTACCATCCGCAAAAGGATGGTCAAACAGAGGTTGTTAATAAATGCTTGGAAACCTATCTTCGTTGCTTTACCTCTGATCATCCTAATCATTGGGCAAAATAGCTTTCCTTGGCTGAATGGTGGTACAACACTTCCTATCATATCGCCACCAAACTCACACTATTTGAGGTAGTTTATGGGCGCCCTCCACTCATGCCTTCCTCCTACATTTTAGGCAGCTCCAAGGTCCAGGTCGTTGACAATGCTCTGAGTCAACACATCAAGGTCCTCTGCCAACTCAAGCAAAATTTGAACATGGCCCAGAATCGGATGTGCCAATAAGTTGATCAACATTGTTCTGAGTGTAGTTTTGTTGTAGGTGATATGGTCTTCCTTCACTTGCAGCCATACAAACAATCTTTCGTACAACTTCGCAGGTGTTAGAAACTCGCTCCAAAATTCTATGGTCCTTATCAGGTTCTACAAGGAATTGGCCCTATAGCTTACAAATTGGCTCTTTCCACCACTTCCAAGCTCCACCCTATTTTTCATGTTTCCCTTCTCAAGAAAGTTATGGGCACAAAGGTATAGGTTCAATCAACACTTCCCGAATTGGATGAAGAAGGCTCCATCTTACTTACACCTGAGCAGTTGCTGGATCGTCGAACTTGCACTCTGCGCAACTGTACCATTACAGAGGTCCTTGTTCAGTGGCATGGAATTCAACCTAAGGATGCTATATGGGAGTCTCTCCATCAACTCCAGCAACAGTTTCCTCATTTTCATCTTTGAGGACAAAGCTTCTTCAAGGAGAAGGGCATGTTAGGATCTCATCCTAACCCTTAATGTAATAACTTCCTTGATGTAATAATTCCTAGTGAACATGGGTAGTACCCATGAGTAATATTTTGTAATGTTCTAATTTTTATCTTAGGTAGTGCCTATGACAAATGGCACCCTTTTCTATGTGACACATGGTAGATAGGTTAGGTAAGGTGTCCTTGTGCATGTAATTCGAGTGGTATTGTGCATGTAATTCGTGTGTCATTATGTATGTAATTCGAGTGGCATTGTGCATGTAATTCAAAGTGGAACTATGCATGTAATTTGGGTGGCATTATGCATGTAATCCAGGTGGCATTTTGCATGTAAGCCAACCTTGGAAGGAAACTCTTTAAATACCAGAAAAGGCACCAATGTAATCATCTTTTTGCAAAATAATGAAGTGTTGAAGGAGTTTGCCCCCTCGAAGAGGCCTACGATTATATCTATTTTTAGATTGTTCTTTTTAAGTAATTTTTGGTATCATATGCATTTAATTCTGAATACTGTTATAATGTTTCTGTGAGTTTATTTCCAAGTAAATGTGTGAGAGTGTGTTTATTTGAGTTGAGAGTGTGTTGTTTAGTATAATTTATAGTAGGATCTTAACATATATAATCAAAGCATAAAGTGAATCTATCAACATGTCTTGATAACATAAAATGATATTATGCATTAGATATCCACACATCAATACATAAATTAAATATCAAGAATAAGTTCTACCAAGAAGGGTCGTTACATACTCCTTCCCTTGGATAAAATACAACCCTCTATGTTTATTGAAAATAAAACATGTATATCATTCAAATAAATATGGAAATTACTTTCTCAATTCTTCAACATCTTCCCAAGTTGCATAATTTTTATAATAATGGTTCCACCAAACCTTACATTGATCTAGGGTTTGTTTCCTTAATATCTTGGAATGAAATCTTAAAATTCATATTGATCGCACCTCAATGTTTGAGGGATTTTTCATCTCTAATTTAGAAATATTCCAAACATGATAAGGATTAGCAACATACTTCCTAAGCAAGGATATGTGGAAAGTATCATGTATATTTGATAGGTTGGATGGTAAGGCAAGCCTATAGGCTATTAAACTAATATAATAAATGATTTCAAAAGGCCCAACATAACGAGGATCCAAATTAGTTGATTTGATGGAACTTTTCATGGGTATTGCCCTCAAGAAAAATCTATATCCTATAGAGAATTCTCTTAGTGATGTTTTTAGATCAACATAGCTCTTCTAACGATCGACTACTTCCTTGAGCCTCTACCAAATCACTCTAAGCTGCTCCTCCATCTCTTTGATAGTATCTAGTTTGATCACCACCCAATCCTCCAAATTATCCCATGATAGAGGTTTTCTACATCTCTTACCATACAAGGCATCAAACAAAACCATTCCCAAGGATGAATGGTATCCATTATTATATGCAAATTCAACTAGATGCAAGTCTTGCTATTTAAACTTTTAATCCATGAAATACATGCAAAGCATGTCTTCTAGGACTTGGTTTACCCTCTTTTTACCCATCTATTTTTGTATGGTAAGCATAAATGATATTTAATTTAGTGCCCACTAAATGATGAAGAGCTTGCCAAAATTTTGATGTAAACATGGAAACTCTATTTGATATGATCACCTCAAGAAAACCATGTAGCTTGAATATTTCCTTAGCAAACCTATTTGCCACAACCAGTGCATCATCCTTGATGTTCCCTAGTATAAAGTGTGCAACTTTAGTTAACTTTTCAACCACCAAAAGTATTGCATCATGTTTGTACCTAGTCTTACGTAATCCCATAATAAAATCCATATAGATAACTTGTTATTTTTGAGTAGGTATAACATGTGGGCACAATTTTCCTACTAGATACTGATTTTTTGACTTAAACTTCTAGAATTCTAAACATCTAGAAATAAAAATAGTGATATCATATTTCATTCTTGACCAATAGGTCTTTTTCATGTGTTTTTCATCTTTGCACCTCCTATATAAGTAGAATAGAAAGTACTATGTGCCTCTTGCATAATAATTCTCCTTAAATCATCAGTTTTGGGTATGATAACCCTATCCTTGAAACATAAAAGTCCATATTTTATGTTAAAATCCTTATTTTCCTCTGGTTTTTTCTTAATTTTAGCCTGGATTTCAATGTAATATTGATCCTATAGCTGCATTTCCTTGACTTTGTCCATCAAGTCTACATGAATTCAAGTTAATGTTGTTATATACCTTTTCCTACTCAAGGCATCAAAAACCTTGTTTTATACTCTATACCAAATTCATATTCAGCTAGAAACTCTATCCACCTTCTATGTCTTGCATTTAGCATAGGTTGGATACAAATATACCTTAGAATTTGGTGGTTTGTCCTTAGCTCGAATGATTTCTCCAAAAAATAGTGCCTACAGACCTTGAGAGCATGCATAACTACTGCTAACTCTAGATCATGTGTAGTATAATTCAACTCATTATTTTTGAGTTTCTTGGACTCATATGCTATTGTAGCTTCTTTTCGGGATAATACCCCTCACAAAACTTCTAAGTAAGAATTTGTACATGCTATAAAATTCCCAACAGAATTTGGTATCTTGAGAATTGACGTTGTAGTCAGCTTATTTTTTAGAGTCTCAAAGGTGGCCTCACACTTATCCATCTATTTGAACTCCTCTCATTTTATTCGAATGTTTGTAGTAGAGTAGGAAATCTTTGAGTAGTCCTTCAAAATATACCTATAATATCCAATGATTCCCATGAAGCTTCTAACTTCAAACACATTAGTGGGTGCATGCCAACTCAAAATAAATTCAATTGTTTTAGTATCTACAACAATCCCCTTTGCAGATACAATATGCCCCAAATACTGAACTTGTGAGGCATAAAACTTACATTTAGAAAACTTTTCATAAATTTGGTTCTTCCTCAACACCTCTAACACTAACTTCAAATGCTGATCATGTTCTTTGGTGTAGGAATATATCAAGATCTCATCCAAAAATATCAAAACAAATTGATCTAGATATTTCTTGAACACATTGTTCATCAAATTCATAAAAGCTATTAGTGCATTTGTCAACCCCAATGGCAATACTATGAACTCATAGTGTTCATATCTAGTCTAAAAAGTTGTTTTATGAGTATTCTTCTTATGAATCCTCAGCTGGTGATACCCGATATCAAATCAATTTTTGAAAATATAATGGTATCAAAAAGGTCATCAATTCTTTGCAAAGGATACCTATTCTTGATAGTTACCTTATTTAGCATCCTATAGTCAATGCACAATATTAAGAAGTTATCCTTATTCACAAACAATACTGGAGCACCCCATGGAGATACACTAGGTTTAATTAATCCTTTATCTAATAGATCCTAAAGTTGCACCTTTAGCTCTTACAATTCAATAAGAATCATTCTATAGGGTGTCCTTGCAATAAGTTCGGATCCTAGAATTAACTCAATAGTAAAGTCAAACTCATGCCAAGGTGGTAGGCCTGGGAGATCTAGAAACACATCCCTAAATTCATGTAGAATTAGATGTTTCTTAAACATTTCCTCATCCCCATTATCACTTGTCTTGTTATTTATCTTTACTACATACAACATACCACCTATCTTGATTTCCTGATCTAGATGCATAGCTAACAACAAATATGGTAAAAAATACCCATGCCTACTTTGAACCTTTACTCTCTTCTTATCCTTATCAATATAGTCCATCCATATTTCTTGGAAGTTGTTAGGGCTCCAATCCATTCCTAGTATAATATCAAAGGCATCTAACGATGCTAAATATAAGTGCTAAATAGTGTATCCATTAGGTAAGGTGATCTCGGTTGTAGACAAACATTGATCCACTGAGTAAGTCTATCTAGACCCATACTCAACTTTCCACCCTTGTGCTAAAATTTTAGGTCTTTTTGGTATATCACCTATAATACTAGTGGAAATAAAACTATTTGTAGCTCCACTATCAATTAAAAATTTAACATTCTTATTGAACAACTTACCATTCAATAACATAGGAGTTGCTTGTCCATCCAAGTTCTGACTTCCTATGGTAGCATACATTATTGGTGTGGTTGCTCCTCAACTCTACTACTCAATTATGGCTATTGGGGACATTTATTTGCATAATGAGCACCCTTACAAATGAAACAACCTGTCCTGGGTGATTGAGATATTTCCTACCTTTTCTCCTCTATTTCCTCTTTCCAAGCTAATTCATTATGGGTTGAGGTTTTGAACTATCCTTCTTCTGAAAATTCTTCTTATAATTTCCTTGGTTCCCATTGTTCTTATTTCCAAACTTTGGGTTTCCTTTACTTTTCTTGTTTTTCTCCTTATCCCATTTCATAAACCCAACACTCTTCCTCTTCCTAAGTTCTTGTATTTCTACCTCTATCAACCTTGCATAGTTGAAGGTCTTCTTGATTTTTAGATTGGTCTCTTCCTGTTGGGCCAAATCATATACTTTTTGAGAAAATTAATTACTGTTCGGATCTTAGGATCGACCCCCAAGATGAAATTATGCATCTTCAATTGTTCATTGATCTCATAATTAGGAATTTATTTAAAGAGTTTAATTTGATGATGTACCTCCATAGTTAATGTACCTTGCTAGAGTGTAGAGAACTCCTCAAATTTCTCTACATAAAACTGATTTTATAAGAATCTCTTCTTAAATTCCTTGATAAAACTATCCCATTTAAGGTCCACAACTTGGATTCCTTTGCCTACCCTAAATGTGTTCCACCATTCTAAGGTTGTGTCCTGAAGATGAAGGGTTGCCCAAATAGTTTGGGTTTCAAGTGAGTAATTCTTCATGGAAAAGAAAGTTCTCAAATAATTCAACCATGACTTTACCGCATAACCCTTATCTCTTCCATTAAATTAATCTACCTTAACATTCTTAAGGTCCTTAGCAAGCTCTACCTTCATGGTCTACCCTCTAAATCCATGTTACCTATTTCCTTATTAATTAGGGTTTCCAATATATTTTGTTATTTATTCCATCTATTCTTGAAGCAACTTAACCACAGAAAAAAGGTCTTCCACCCTCTCATTAGAGTCCATTGTTATTCTAGTTTTATTACTAGAGTCCATTTTTCTTCTAATTTTTTTATTGAAGTCCATTGTTCTTCTAAACTTCTTTTGAGAACATACTATAGCTTCCTCTTGTGTAGCTAACCTCACTTCTTAGATCATACTCCTCTCAAAATAGGTGTCATATCCTATCCACAAAAAGGAGTTGGGTAAGTAATAATTTCTCCTAAATTATAATTATAATTAGTTAGTTTCATTTCCCTATTAAATAACTTAAACCAGCATCACTCACTCGATAATGATCATGGTCACACTTGCCTCATTGCAAGGTGCCATCCCCAATAAGAAACTATACTCTCTATGATTTTTATTCCTTGGTATGACTGGTCCAAACAACATGTAATGCCCATCTTATCCTAGAGCAAGTTAAGGTCCATGGAAGATTCTAGTCCTATGACCTAGGCTCTGATACCAACTATAAAAACCCACCAAAACCAAACCAAGAGATATTTTTTTTCACAAGCAAAGGTTCACAAAGAATTCCCAATTATTTTTCAACAATTTAGGGCATAACCACATTTTGATTTCAATGTCATTGCATACAAAACTTAAGTTGACAAGAGTGGCCAACATCTCATATTTCTAGGGTTCAATTTTGTAAACCTCATCATTTAGAAAATATGCCAATAGTGGTCTCCCTACTTTTCCTATACCATCATCAGTATAGGACAACTTGACCATGACATATGGATTATCCTTTAAGGCCCATAACACTTGAAAAGGGGATGCCTTTTCCTAAATCCTATATAAGTCTGTCTATGTATAATTATTCTGATTTAATGCCTTAGTGCTTAGTTACCACACCTTCACGAGCTAACTAAGGACATTACCACTCACTTGGTGACGAGCATGGTAATCCAACCCACACCATTCAAGAAGCCACCATTATACTATCTTATGAATGATTCCAAAACCCTCATCGCTTTGTAACACCCGATCCTCATTTTTCAAGGTGTATCATTCACAAATACCTGATTATTACATCATCGCAACTCCTCCCAGATTTGCAAATACCTGGTTATTGCATCACTACAACTCCTCCCAGGATTCACAACTATCTGGTAATTGCATCACCGTAACTCCTTCTAGGATTGGACTATCTTCTTGACTCAAGGGTACCAATATGGCTCTAATTCTTTCCCATGCCCTCACAAACCCAAGAATCACATAAGTAAAATAATAAACAATTACATCTATCAAAAAATAATTTAAGTGCTATTACATTTATAAACTCAATATAGCACATTGCTAAACTAGTAATTTCAAAAGTCTTTCAAACTATAATACTAACATTTAACATTTTCTTCTACTAATAATAGAAATAATTAAACATGGAAATATAATCATAAACTAAGAATTACATTTCACCATTCTTGATAACAATCAGTTTTCATTAGACATATAATAACCAATCTAATATATTACATAGATAAACACAACTTTTAATTTCTTGTCTTTACTCAAGTCTTGCAATGCTAAACAAATACATTTACCAAAAAAATTCTTAAAATATTGCATTTATTTTCAAGCCACTATTTCTTCAACAACACTATTACATATCACATAGGATTCAAACACCATCTATCCTTTCAATGTCTCCTCCGAACAACTTCTTTTCTACAAACATAGAATTGAAGTTTAGGGATCAACATGCACTGTACAAAAATGAAATCAACATAACAAGAAAACCCTTTTTTGCTAAAACATAGAGGAAATCCCATACTTCCTTTTAAACCCTTTTTCCAAAATAATAATCTTTATTCCACTTAATCCATCAGATGAACCATTCTTCTTCTTATACATTAAATAATGTTTCTTTTTCCAAAAACAAGCTATATTAACAAAAGATCCTAATGGAAAACCATATAAAAATTTTTATTTAACACCTATATATAAAGAACCCTAACAGAATATTAATCCAACTTTATTACGTAAACAAACATGATAGCAAGCGACAACTCATACTATCGAAATACACTTATAGCAAATGTATTCTCAACATGCATACTTTTTAATTAAATGGACTTGGAAAATACAACATAGTATCCAAAATCTGAATTAAATAATTCTTTTTATTTGACTACTGTTCACTTCTAAAACTTAGGCATAACAACAAGGAAATAAGAGGAATTACAAATGGATTCTTCTCTTGATAATCATGCACTAACGAAAAGGAGCCAACACACTTTCCAATATTAAATATTACATTCAAATATTAGCCTTTTTTAAAACTTAAAGACCTTATTTAAAATAGCTAAAACAATTCATCACTCAACAAAGAAGAAAGCCGCAAAATCAAATCAAAACCAACCCTCCTACAGTTGATGTGAAGCACAAAAAAATATAACATCCAAAATGATGTCTAAACATCAACCAGAAGGTTCAACTTTGATGCTTAACTTGCTAACACAAAAGCTAAGACTTAAAAGGCTTCTCAGGTCTAGAACGTAACTTACACAAGCCAACCTCATAACACTCAGGCTAAAAGCACATTCTAGAAAATAAATTAGACCTCTTCCTCTTGATAAACAACATAGAATAACAATGTACAAGCAAATCCTGCCACATCCTACTTGGCTCAAATGCATAAGAGCTACGCTACAACCCACAAGTCTAAAGGAAGAAAAACTTCCTTAAGTTGTAGGATTGCTACTGAATTGGTCTATCGAATATACCACTCTCTAGTTTAGAAAAACTAAGACTAAGATGCCAACAATCTTACATATAGAAGATGTACCAAAGCAATAAAGCATTCACCAAAGAAAAATGACTAAACAAAATTAACATGCAATTCAAAAGCAACCAATAAATTATTTTTATTTTCATTTCATGCATGAGAAGTTTTCTTACAAGACAAGAAAATGAATTATCCTTACTTGTTCTATGTTGAAGTATTGTGAGTGTTTGACCTTGCTCTACTTAGTGGCTTTCTTTTTTAAATATGCTCTCTTCACCTCGTCCTCTTCTATCCTCCTCAACAACAACCCACTTTATTTATTTTTCATTCCTTTTAAAAGAAAAAATTTGCTCTCTTTTCCCAAAAGAAATGACACCAACTCATAACTCCTTGCTCTTTTCAAAAATTTCCAAAATGATATCATAAATGCCATGATTTCCCATGCATACGTTTGAACGTGCTTTTTTTAACATATTTTCCCTTAATTTTCTTAAGGTGACTTACTATCCTTCTTAAGCATATATTTATTTGCTTATTTCAAAGTTAATGTTAACTTAAATATTTCAACTATTCACCATAAAATATTAATCCAATTAATATCGAAGGTTAATATTAATTATTAACAACGATATTAATTCTTCAAGTATTAATAATGCTATTATTACTAATACCTTGTTTAACCAAACAAATTCAAGTTTTCACACACAATAAAAAACATAAGGTATTTGCAAATCAAAATGTGTGTAACCAATATTTTTCTTGAGTAAGTGGTGTTACGATAACTACGACACTATCACCTGCCTAATAAGGATGTCTCTTTTGCTTAATAGCAACATCCTTTACTAACTATGTATCCAATCCACATACACATATGCAATGCACCTAAATGAAGGGTTTCTTTTTACCATTGATCTATTAATGAGAATGTCATCCATCCTTTCCCTTTTCCCCTAAACTCTGGTGGTTGTCCCATACCAATCCACTTGTGAGAGTACCTAGTCTTGCAACCACAAATTCATTAGCAGTACCATATTCCCAAAATAGTATAATTAAAACATAAGTGCATCTATCAACACGTCTTGATAACATAAAATGATATTATGCATTAGATATCCACACATCAATACATAAATCAAATATCAAGAATAAGATTTTCCAAGAGGGTTATTACAATTGTTACCTAACAAGTGTAAGATATTGTACAACCTTTACCTCCTATAATTTGACATGTGATAGGGGTTATATGGTAGAGGGACAATATCATTTTTCCATTAGAAGAATTTATTTCAATTATGATCATTCGATAGGAAGGTCACATAGTTGAAGTATTTCAAATAGTCATCTAGACTAGGGAGGGTGTTGTCTAGTTAATGGTCATTTAGAGCAAAGTATCATCTAGGTAATCAATATTTAGATCAAAGGTATCATCTAGGTAATCAATATTTAGATAAAATGTGTCATCTAGCAAATAACAGTCTAGGGAAAAATAAGGATAACAATTTAAGTGTGGGACAACATTTGAGATGTTCAAGTCATCATCTAGTCTAAAAAATATTATTGTTGATGATATTATAGCTACCATTTGACACTAGGTAGAGACAAAAAAAGGACAAGTAATTACCACCCATCATAATAACCATGTTATTTTAGAACAAATCTATACACTATGGAAAGCATTCTAACAATTGAGGAATAGGATGATAGATTAAGGGTCAAACAAGATTGTGGTCAATCCAGTTCTAATCATCATCCTACACATAGAATGACATACAACTTGAATCTGTATAATAGCTAGACTTTAACTAGTATAACATATACTAGAATAACACTTGTTCGAATGACAAGTGTTGGAATAGTATGCACTTAAAATTATAGTTCCACTAGATTGACACATGTTGGAATAATAAGTGTTAGAATGACACTTGTGAAATACTAGCATTGCAAGTACTCTATACTATAGGAATAAAAATCACACTGGAATGGCCACAATCACCTTACTGGAACAACATGCTTATTACCATTCAGAATGACACTCTTGGTAGTTCCACTCATACTACATTCTAGACTATAACTTCTACATTCCATGTTTAGTCTGCAACTATGATCCCTGCACATAAACAATCCAACTCACACACTACAAACTATCAATGTCAATCACATTGCATACAAATTATAATTATTATAGATATAATACAAGTCATTTGTATTACTTATGGTATAACATCATAGAATATCATACAATGCATATACAATTTGCAATGTTTACACATATGTTCTATCAATTATTGGCTTTAGTCTCTCTTTAGATATGACATATGCTCTAGATACATAGATGAATAGCCTCTTTGTCTACCTAGATAGTTTCTATATGGAATGATCCCAAATGAATGAGGAGGGTCTATTTAAGCTTTGTCTCAACCATTACTAACAACAACTTCCCAGGATAGTGCACTACCCAACCATATTCATATTTTTATGTTCACATTTATACCTTAATGAATTGTAGTCTATTTGAAATTTATAAATTCCAATGATCCAATTATATTACATTACCATTTCATCTACATTTTCATTTGCATTTCACTAAAAATTGCATTTGACTCATTTACATTTCATTTTGTTACAATATTTACACTTGGTGCATTTTACATTATTTTTTTTTGAGTTCCAAAACTAGTGCCTACATCTTCCCTCCCCTTTACTTTGGTTGACATCCTCGTTGATATCTATTATAGATCATGGAGACTTGGTTGCTGTTGTTGAGGTGTTAGAATAGATGCTACTCTCATATTTACAATTTGTAACTTCAATGTATCATTCTCATCGTTCAATCTCTTGGCATAATTATGGTATTTTTATTCTCATATACCATAGTTATTAAACCTCTATTAAATTTCATCTAACTTTACCAAATTTATTTCTCCCTCTTTATAAAGGCATCTTCGTCTTCTTTTTTCACTTTCTCAACAACTTTTGCAAGTTGCTTGTCTTGTTTTACAATCAGCTACTCTTTATGCTCCAATTCTTTGGTTTTTGCTTCCACAAACTTTTATCTGATTGAGCACTTGGATTTTAGTTGTGTCCTCATGTTCCTATTGCACCTTTTTCTTCTCCTCAACCTCATATTTTAATGAATCCATTTCTACTTCAGCTTCTTATTTCAAGGTGACTAGTTATGCCTTAGCTTCTTCTTTCATCTTCTCCATTTTCGTATACCCTTAGATTCTTATTTCGTCTTTTCTCATACTCTTAGCTTCTTCTTTCATCTTCTTCATTTCCTCATACTAGTTATCATATGCATCCTTTGACTGTTGGATATTTCATAATCCAATAGCTAACTACTTTTTCTAGTATGCCAAGAAATTAATTATTGCATACATATTCACTAACTTAGGTGTGGTATTCCTATATTCCACATCTACTTCATCTTTCCAAAAAAGGTTTTAGATCTACTTCATCAATATAGATTCAGGTTGGTTCCCTGTATATAGCCATTGTTCCTGTTGGTACTTCCTTTATTGTAACTATAGTTGCTTCTAATGGATTTTAGTGAGCTACTTTATCCTTTCTTCATCATAAAACCATCGTATAATTTTTTCTACTTCTTCATACACCATCAATTGTTATTTCTTCAACTATCCCATGCAACCCATATTGAATTCTAGTCTTGTTTGATCTATGATTTTTATCATTTTATCAAAGAGTACATCCATCTACTCTTCCATATACTTTCCTAGGTTCATAGACATTTGAGGTTTGGTACTTCAACCATGAAATGCTAACTTTTCTCTATTAGAATTTCAACCTCAAATTCTTCCCTGATGAGGAGCTTCTCTCTATCTCCTTCACTGCCACCTTGTAGATTTATGTTATTATTTTTTGCCTTGCCTTTCATTATTGGCTACTCTATGATATCATCCAACTATTATATATTTTAGCTACTACCTCCTTTCTTTATTAGTTTATATTTTACCATGGGCTACCTTCCTTTTTCCATTTTTTTTGGTTTTGTTGTCATTGCTTCTTCTCTTGCTAGTTTTTTTTCTCTTTTTGATAATATGGCTGGTATTGTCTCTTCCCTTTCCAACTCCTCTACTGTGAATATGTATAATTTCAAACAAGGTATCCTCTCACAATGGTGATGATGCACATGTATCTATGTGCTACTCAAAATCTATCCAAATATAAAATTAATCCATTTGTATCTCACTTATTGCTTCCACTTGAATTACATCTACTATATTGTGTACCTCTTTCTCCACATCCACAACTCTTATTACTCTTTGTGCCTGTTGCACAAATTCTCCTCCTTGTTATTATGTAGTATTTTCCATAAACTATTATTCTCTCTATACAACACCTTCTTTGGTATCATGAACCAACCTCCTTTGCCTCTTCACCGGTGTCAACTGCTCTAGTTGTTGTTCATCATTACACAATTCCTCACTTATCTCTTCATCTAGCAAGTCCTTCCTCTTTAATATTTTATTTTCTCTTACTAAAGTGTTTGATTTTTATTTTGAGAATTACATCACATTAATCCATATCATGATTGTAGGCTCCTCCTCTATTATCTCCCTTGGAGGATTTAGTCCAAGAAACTACAAATTTTTCTATGCCATGATATTCATTAACAGTGTAATACCATAAAATGCTATCAATTTTTTTTAATATCACATCAATAAATTATTAATATGTTATAACATGTATGATGTTCAATCATATTCAACACCCTTCATGAGGCCTTATACATATGATATAAGCCAGGAAGGTATCTTCAAACATCATTGATCTCCTTGCAACTTAGACATTATCATGCTCAGTGCACACTACAACTCAATTTTTTTCAACTGTTGTTGCTTTATTCCATAGCTCTCATGATTTTTTAGCTTTGCAACTTTATATAGATTTATTTTGGTGACTTCATGGATCATTTTATTGCACTAAATTTGATCTATTATCCTGAACTAGCAATCCATGACTTAACAATTCAAACGTTCTCCAAAAATTGCTAGGTGAAAACACTATCTACACCTTCTTGTCACCAATATTTATTTTGTTGGCATTCTATAGTGGATTGCATGTCTTCAACATCTACAACAAGTTCTCCTTTAATAATTCCTTATCAAAATTTAGAATCTATAGTATGTAACTCATGCCTGCATTCCTTAATGTAGCTTTTTGTAGATAATTGTCTATGCTTGTCTTCCACCAATTGCAATAAAATTCTAATGTCAATTGTTGCCATGTAATATATTTCAATTATATTGGTATCTTATTTTCCCTTTTTGTGGTAAATCCTATGATCTCTACTCCTTTGAAGTATTAGCTCAAGGTTATTCCCATGAATGTCCACTATGTTACCTATTTCTACTTTGCTCAACATCAGAACCACACTCTATTTCATGAATAATGTTAGTGAGATATCTTCATGCATTGGTTTTGGTGCTTTTATCTCTTCTTCATAAGCTAGGTGGATTCCTTCTTGGTTCTTATTTTACCCGCTCTATCCTCTCATGGATGCTTGGTGTCCTCTACATGCTTTATGACTATAATTGTTGCTTTAAAACTCAATTGTTGCTCATATAGCCTTTGTCATTTGCTTCCCATTGGTACTACACCTATTGTTTATATCCAATTGGTACAACACTTTTTTTTTGCTTCTAATTGGTATGGTACATATTGGTATGATAACCTTCTCATTTATACGATAACCCTCCTATTTTTGACTGGTGTAGCACCCTACAACTTACTTGGTATGAAAATCTTTATTTTCTACTAACTTGTTATGGCACAGGGTTTCCAGCTCACTCAATAGCTTTATTGCATGACTTGCAAGAAAAAATTTCTTGCTTGTCTTTGTGTAGTTTGCTTAACTTTTACCTTTCAATTTTCCATGCCCATCTCGTCCATATAACTACAATTATTTTTTGAAAAATTCTTCTACATAGCAATTTTTCAAGGGTTTTCTTCTTGTGCTCTTTTTTGTCAATAATAGTTGCATCTTCCTCTGATGGTGGCTTCTACTATTGTTGGTAATTCTTGCAATATATGCATACTACAACAATATTGTGAAATCCTCTATAAATTGCTACTCTATCATTTGCCTTAGATGCAGTTCTTCCTCCCTCTCTTGTATACAATGATCACAAATGAATAACTCAAGCCTCTCCTTATGAATCTATTTATAATATCAGTAAGAGGTAGTTGTCACCCATGCAATTGTTTTCTAGCCACCATCCCACCAACCTGCATGCAACTACCTTACATGTTGTTTTTTCTCTTTTTGTATTTAAAAAAAAAAAAAAAATTCTCAAAATTGGAATGTGCCTTTTTTATTTAAAGTGCATTGTATTCGTACGACAACAAAAAATACTACTTTCATCATGTAATTTGTTGATGAATCTATCTCTTACTGGTATTGTTAAATTTCTACTTGATCTACCATTTGAATTATATGAAAATATTGTTCCTTTGTCATGCCAATACCGACATCTAGCCCTATTGTACTAACTCCTACATTTGTTGTACCAATGTTTGTGTCTATCGTACTAATACCTATGTTATTCATACAACCTAGATTGGTATGAAACTTAGTGGTATCACCTCCACTAGTATGACCTATATTTGTATAGCCTTCACTAGTATGACCATCATTGGTATGACCATTGGTATGGCTATTTAGCCTACTGCTTCCTTCAATATTGCATGATCATCTTCGTACCTGATACATCTAGTTAGGTACTTTATTTTTGTGCTCTTACCTTAGTCCTTGTCATTACCTTCTCCTTGTCCTTCATAATGATCAACTTTCAACCATGTTCCTTCCATCAATTTGCACATCTAGGTATCTCATTTTGACATGGGACTACCTATTCCTTCCTCCAGGTTCTCCAAGGTCTATTTATACTCATCCTTGAGTACTCAATCATCTATTGCAATTTATTTGATTTGGATGTGAACCAAGAGGTAGTCCTGATCAACCAACATATTTGTTACATCATCTTTGTTTGTTTCGTATATGAACTAAGAAAGGTTCTTATGGACTTCCTATTGATCACATGGCCTAGGGATAGACAAAGTAAATATCCTTCCCTACAAACTATCAGGAGGGAGGCCAGCCAAACTCTTCCCCTGGTCAAGTAATCATAGATAGTGGAGAATACCTGATGACCTTTCCAAATTGCCAACATCACTGTTCTCTAGTACTCATGTATTGACATCTAGTAGTTCATGCGAGCTACTCAAAGATTTAAATTATTCTATAGAATTTGTCAATATATTAGATTACCTTGTAAGTGATGAACTCAAATTATTACTGCTAGTGTTGAAAATGAGTACATATGAGCTACAACTTGAATCACTAGATCTTGTAGAGGAAATGTATCCATCCACCCATGTCTACCATATTTTCATACAGTATTTGTGTTTCAAAAACATCCCTCCATAATAGTTGAGTTGTTTCTACTTTGTTTCATCTTCATTGCTTGATTTCATTCAATACCTCTTATCTCCTTGCTTTGATTACATCTATATTCTAAATGGTGCTTCCAATATCATGAGCAATATGTGCCCTCATTTATGTATTGTGTCTTTAAAACTCTGCATACTATTTCAAAAACATTTGTGTTTCTCGACGTATTCTTTTTTTTTTGTACACCAACTTGTGTTAATGAACTCATTTTCTCATGCTCATTTCCATTATTTTGAGGCTCATGCTCTAATTATTGCACATTATCATCTATCAATGATCTAAGTCATCTTTCATCCTCTATGTTTAGGAATTTTACATGTACCCATACATATCTTATCTCCATAGTAAGAGCTTCCAAATCCTCTTGTGCTATCATAGGTTGCTCTCCTGCATCCTCAAACAATTGCCTTAATTCTAGATCACTGTCAATTTTTTCTTCTTCTACATCTGCATCTTTGTCATCGTTTATTTCATTAACCTTTGCTTGAATGAAAATACAAGCCGATAGAAATATCTTGTAATCCTCCATTTTCCAATGGAGAAGCCACTATCCAATCAACCTTCATCTTTTATGCATTCTTTGAGGTGCATCACTCCTTCCTCATCTAGTTCATGTGCATTGTCTTCCTCCAAAGATAAACTAATATGTCAATATATCTTCACTCAAGGACTAATTCTTCAAGTTTATCGTGTACTTGTATTATCCTTTATTAAACGTAAGTAAATCCTTCTCCTAGTTTTAATTGATTTTTGTTATGCACAACCATTCTTTGCCCAAAAATGCACCATATGCTATTTTCTATATGGTCACCACAACAAAATCCATGATAAATTCTTGATTGACAATCTTAACCTTTTGATCCATTAAGATTCATTTCATTTTTTTCCCATATTGTTGGAAATTTGAGTTATTTTATGTTGTCATTGATGTCACATGGGTCATTGATGTCACATTGAGTTTTGGTGGCAAAAGCACTTCATAGATAATCATCTATGATATTTTGGAGAGCATGGATATATACAGGGTTTTTATGAAAACCAAGGCAGGCAAAATAAAAGGTTTTATTTAAAACCATGGTGGGCTTATGTGGAAAGGGCTTTTCTTAAAAGCCAAGGTGGAATTTTGTTTCATCGAAAAAGGACCTCCGGTGATGAAGATATTAAAGTTTAAAGTTTAAGTTTAAATTAATGGAGGGCCGACCTATGTGCAATTAATGGAGGTTGGCATATATATGTAAAGGTTTCAATTTATTTTGGAAAGGGGGCATATTATATATCGTTGGAAATCTTATTTTGAGGGCTATTTGACTAACTTATTTAGAAGGAGAAATAAGGTGTGTGTAAAGAGATATTTCTGATTTTGCAAAGGGGTTCCAAAAGTGAAGTTTGCCTTGTTCTTTTTCAAGAGGATTAATTCTTTCATGAGGTGACAAGGTATGCAATATTGTGATTTATTTTATTTTATGGTATAAGTGGTTTTGGGAGTGAAAAGGTTATGCAATGTTTTGATTTATTTTATTTTATGGTACAAGTGGTTTTAGGAGAGATAAGGAAGTTGTGCAATTAAAGGCCTTGGTGATGATTATTGAAAAGTGGAGTAATGTTGATTATTTTGTGATCTACTAACCCTTGTGAAGATTGGCAAAAGAATTTTGTGATTGTGGCAGATTTACAAAGAGGTTTTTTCATCTTCATAAAAGGTATGGGCACATTCTCCTATTGATTGTTTATGGTGGTTGATTTCTGAAATATCATTGGAGGGAAAAGGATTGTTTGTGGTTTCCTTTTCGAAAGTGGTTGGTTGAATGCTTCAAGGTTTTTCTGAATTGAGAGTTGTGTCTAAACCTTGTTTTATAAGCATAGTTGTTGAAGCCCATTGGTTGTGAAAGAACTTGAGTTAGAAAAGAACATGAGTATCATTGTTATGTGAGATTTGTGGTTGAGCATTGTTGGAAACATTTGAGTTGGTTGATACATACTTGGACTAGGGTTGTGTGAGAAAGAGTTGTCCCTTGTGATGATTGGTTGAGTTGAGTTGATTGAGCCTAGTCAAGTGATGTGTGAAGTGATTGTTCAAGTTCTATGAAACAAACTATTCCATCATTCTATGTTGAGTTGAGATTAAGGTTAGAACATATTGAGTCTCTAACAATTCTCTTTATGGTTCTATAAGACTTGAGTTGAGTTGAGTTGATTTGAGTTGAGTTGATTGATTTGAGTTGAGAGTGAGATTAGAACATATTGAGTCTCTAACAATTCTCTTTATGCTTCTATGAGTTGATTTGAGTTGAGTTGAGATTGATTTGGGTTGAGAGTGAGTTTAGAACATATTGAGTCTCTAACAATTCTCTTTATGCTTCTATGAGTTGAGTTGAGATTGATTTGGGTTGAGAGTGAGATTAGAACATATTGAGTCTCTAACAATTCTCTTTATGCTTCTATGAAGTTAATTTGAGTTGAGATTGCCATTCATTATTGAGTTCATTTTGAGTACTACTTGAGCATGATTGATTGAGCCTTTGAGAAGGCCTTTGGGACAGATTTGAGGATAGTTTTGGGATAGATTTGGATAGTGTTTGGACAAGTTCTTAGTGAGCTTGTTAGAGCAGATTTGGGCAAGTTCTTGGTGAGCTTGCTAGAGCAGATTTGGGCAAGTTCTTGGTGAGCTTGCTAGAGCATATTTGGGCAAGTTCTTGGTGAGCTTGCTAGATCAGATTTGGGCAAGTTCTTTGTGAGCTTGCTAGAGCATATTTGGGCAAGTTCTTGGTGAGCTTGCTAGCACAAATTTGACAAGTTTTATGTGAGCTTGTTAAGCAGGTTATATGTGAGCCTATTGAGCAGGTTCTTAGTGAGCCTATTGATAGAGCTTTGGAGGTGACAGAGTACAGAGGATAGAGTCTCAGTGGATAGAGATCCAGAAGCTAGCACAGTTGAAGATAGATCTGAGTGAGGAGTCTTCAAGTGGAGAGAGGTCCACCAGTCAAGTGCAGCAGAGAGACAGAGTCTTCTAGAAGATCACATAGCCAGAGCAGAAGGGGAAAGAGTTCTCCTATGGAAGAGATCCATGAACTTGAGATTAGGGGATCAACATCTCCTTTGGACAGAGATCCATAAACATTGTAATTGGGAGTGATTCCCAAAGAGATTGATTGAGAAAGTTTTAGTAAAATATTTTCTCCATGGAGTACCTCACATTGGGGGAACCATGTTAAATCTTGTGTCTCAATTGTGTGTGGTGACTTGTGCTCTTGCTTACTACTATTATCTGAGTTATTAATGCACACTACTATATTTGGTTATTGCAATTAAGGACATTAATTGATATTGGTTTGGAAAGAAAGTAAAAAGTGGTCTTATATTGTTCACCCCCCTCTCAATATAAGCTTGTGTTCTTCAATTGGTATCAGAGCGGGTTCCTTCGAAAAGGCTAACAACTTGAGGGCAGATTCTACAAGAACACAGATGGCTTCATAGAATGGATTATCTACAAATAAGGCTCCATTGTTTGATGGTAACAATTATGCTTTCTAGAGCATGAGGATGAAGAACTACTTGATATCACAAGGATATGAGGTATGGCAGATGGTTGAAAAAGAGTATAAGGTTGAAGGTGATCCCGAGGAAGATAAGACTACCAAGAAATTGGTTGAGATAAATGCAAGAGCAATGAATTGTATTTTGAGTGGGCTACATGAGATAGATTTTGCAAAGGTCATGGTATGTACTTCAGCTAATGAGATGTGGACCAAGTTGAGGAATACTTATGAAGGAGATTCCAAGGTAAATTTGGCAAAGAAATCTTACTACATTGTAGAAGCAAGTGATAATTCAGATTACAGTGATAAAGATCAATCAGATGAAGAAGAATGTACATTCTTTGGAATAAGTGAAGAAAAGCAAGAATACCTATTCCTAGGTATTGAAGTTAAAGAAGAGGATGTGCCTATTGAAGAAAGACATGAAGAGCTTGCCATAGCCATTGAGAAAGCAGATAGGTACAAGAAAGGTCTAAGGATACTAAAATGCTTCATATGTGGAGATTTTGGGCATATAGATGATGATTGCACATACTACAACAATTACAACAAGGAAAGTGTATTTGAAAAAGAAAGCAACAGTTCTAGTGATAATTCTAGCAGCAGTGAAAACAAAGAAGTCTCATTTTTGGTAATAGAAAAGGAAGAGGATGAGCCAAGTAAACAAAAATCAAAAATCAAAAGGTTAAAAGAAGAATACAGGAATCTTGAAAACAAGATTCGAACAGATGTCAAAATCAGAGAAGAACTACTTCAAACAATCAGTAATCTCAGAGAAGAGCTTCAAAATGCAAAAAGGATAGAAGAGAGGATGAATGAAGAACTAAGGGTAACAATGGCAAGACATGATACATTAGATGAAAAGATTCAAAAAGGAGTGGAAACTTATTTTAAGGTTGTATCTTACTTCCAAGAAAAGTCACACTCAAAAGGAAAGGAAGTTCTAAAAGATGAAAGCAAGGAAGCACCTAAGATTTGTGAGGAAAGTTCCAAAGTTCCTATGGCTCCAAATATTCAGTTTGGTTCTTGTTTTGAGATAGGTGAATCAAGTTCAAAAGGAAAAGAAATTCTTGAAGAGAAAGGCAAGGAAGAGGTTTTAGATGCTACAAAGAAGGTTCAAGAATGCAATGCACAAGTTGAAGATGATCATAAGGATAATGGTCAAGAAAGGTATGAGGAACCAAGGCATGAACAAAGGGCTTTTCAAGGATATTGTTTTTCTTGTAATGGATTTGGACACAGGGCTATACATTGCAGGATCCATGGATCAAAGAAGTTTGATTTTTCTAGAAGAAACTTCAAGGGAAGAAGGTATGGTTTTCAAGGACATTGCTTCTCATGCAACAAGATTGGTCATAGAGATTTTTAGTGCAAAGGAAATGAGCAACATGGTTTTGGTTTTAGAGCTACACATTTCAGAAGTCATGGTTATAATGGTCATGAAAATAGAGCTTCACAATACAGGGTTCAAGAAAAGAATGGATATGGAAATTATTTTAAGAATGATTTCAGGACATGGGCACCATCCAAAGGTTACAATATCAAGTGTTTTAATTGCAATAACTTTGGGCATATTGCAAGATGGTGTAGGACTCAATTCCAAACAGGTTCTAGACAAGAAGATCAAGTAATTCATCAAGAGAAGGATATCAGAAAAACATGGAAGGAAGTTGATAGAGGAAAGAATCAAAGTGATATGGGAGTAAAAGTACTCCCACCCCAAAATTAATCACCTCAAAAGAGAAGGGGGTGAGGGGGCTAAGCTTAAGAGTCATATCTTTTAGCCCCATAGGTGTCCCTTTTGCCATTGATGTCAAAGGGGGAGAGATTTGAGTAAGGGGGAGAGCATTGAGTTAGGGGGAGCAGCCTCCAAAGAGAGTATTGAGTTAGGGGGAGCAGCCTCCATAGAGAGTATTGAGTTAGGGGGAGCAACTTTGATTCTCAGAGATGGTTTTTGCAGTGATTGTAGTGATTTGCATTAGAGGTGTTGCCATCAATGACAAAGGGGGAGATTGTTGGAAATTTGAGTTATTTTATGTTGTCATTGATGTCACATGGATCATTGATGTCACATTGAGTTTTGGTGGCAAAAGCATTTCATAGATAATCATCTATGATATTTTGGAGAGCATGGATATATACAGGGTTTTATGAAAACCAAGGCAGAAAAAATAAAAGGTTTTATTTAAAACCATGGTGGGCTTATGTGGAAAGGGCTTTTCTTAAAAGCCAAGGTGGAATTTTGTTTCATCGAAAAAGGACCTCCGGTGATGAAGATATTAAAGTTTAAAGTTTAAGTTTAAATTAATGGAGGGCCGACCTATGTGCAATTAATGGAGGTTGGCATATATATATATGTAAAGGTTTCAATTTATTTTGGAAAGGGGGCATATTATATATCGTCGGAAAGCTTATTTCGAGGGCTATTTGACTAACTTATTTAGAAGGAGAAATAAGGTGTGTGTAAAGAGATATTTCTGATTTTGCAAAGGGGTTCCAAAAGTGAAGTTTGCCTTGTTCTTTTTCAAGAGGATTAATTCTTTCATGAGGTGACAAGGTATGCAATATTGTGATTTATTTTATTTTATGGTATAAGTGGTTTTGGGAGTGAAAAGGTTATGCAATGTTTTGATTTATTTTATTTTATGGTACAAGTGGTTTTAGGAGAGATAAGGAAGTTGTGCAATTAAAGGCCTTGGTGATGATTATTGAAAAGTGGAGTAATGTTGATTATTTTGTGATCTACTAACCCTTGTGAAGATTGGCAAAAGAATTTTGTGATTGTGGCAGATTTACAAAGAGGTTTTTTCATCTTCATAAAAGGTATGGGCACATTCTCCTATTGATTGTTTATGGTGGTTGATTTCTGAAATATCATTGGAGGGAAAAGGATTGTTTGTGGTTTCCTTTTCGAAAGTGGTTGGTTGAATGCTTCAAGGTTTTTCTGAATTGAGAGTTGTGTCTAAACCTTGTTTTATAAGCATAGTTGTTGAAGCCCATTGGTTGTGAAAGAACTTGAGTTAGAAAAGAACATGAGTATCATTGTTATGTGAGATTTGTGGTTGAGCATTGTTGGAAACATTTGAGTTGGTTGATACATACTTGGACTAGGGTTGTGTGAGAAAGAGTTGTCCCTTGTGATGATTGGTTGAGTTGAGTTGATTGAGCCTAGTCAAGTGATGTGTGAAGTGATTGTTCAAGTTCTATGAAATAAACTATTCCATCATTCTATGTTGAGTTGAGATTAAGGTTAGAACATATTGAGTCTCTAACAATTCTCTTTATGGTTCTATAAGACTTGAGTTGA
Organism: Wollemia nobilis; assembly: GCA_028583015.1. Classification (NCBI taxonomy): domain Eukaryota; kingdom Viridiplantae; phylum Streptophyta; class Pinopsida; order Araucariales; family Araucariaceae; genus Wollemia; species Wollemia nobilis. Next base: position 5,686,269 of record JAQPPZ010017083.1, read on the forward strand.
GTTGAGGTTGACTTAATTGAGTTGAGGTTGATTTGAGTTGAGAGTGAGATTAGAACATATTGAGTCTCTAACAATTCTCTTTATGCTTCTATGAGTTGATTTGAGTTGAGTTGAGATTGATTTGGGTTGAGAGTGAGATTAGAACATATTGAGTCTCTAAAAATTCTCTTTATGCTTCTATGAAGTTAATTTGAGTTGAGATTGCCATTCATTGTTGAGTTCATTTTGAGTACTACTTGAGCATGATTGATTGAGCCTTTGAGAAGGCCTTTGGGACAGATTTGAGGATAGTGTTGGGATAGATTTGAGGACAGTGTTTGGACAAGTTCTTAGTGAGCTTGTTGGAGCAGATTTGGGCAAGTTCTTGGTGAGCTTGCTAGAGCATATTTGGGCAAGTTCTTGGTGAGCTTGCTAGAGAATATTTGGGCAAGTTCTTGGTGAGCTTGCTAGAGCAGATTTGGGCAAGTTCTTGGTGAGCTTGCTAGAGCATATTTGGGCAAGTTCTTGGTGAGCTTGCTAGCATAGATTTGACAAGTTTTGTGTGAGCTTGTTAAGCAGGTTCTATGTGAGCCTATTGAGCAGGTTCTTAGTGAGCCTATTGATAGAGCTTTGGAGGTGATAGAGTACAGAGGATAGAGTCTCAGTGGATAGAGATCCAACAACCAGCACAGTTGAAGATAGATCTGAGTGAGGAGTCTTCAAGTGGAGAGAGGTCCACCAGTCAGTGCAGCAGAGAGACAGAGTCTTCTAGAAGATCACATAGCCAGAGCAGAAGGGGAAAGAGTTCTCCTATGGAAGAGATCCATGAACTTGAGATTAGGGGATCAGCATCTCCTTTGGACAGAGATCCATAAACATTGTAATTGGGAGTGATTCCCAAAGAGATTGATTGAGAAAGTTTTAGTAAAATATTTTCTCCGTGGAGTACCTCACATTGGGGGAACCACGTTAAATCTTGTGTCTCAATTGTGTGTGGTGACTTGTGCTCTTCTTAATTACTGCTATCTGAGTTATTAATGCACACTGCTATATTTGGTTATTGCAATTAAGGACATTAATTGATATTGGTTTGGAAAGAAAGTAAAAAGTGGTCTTATACTGTTCACCCCCTCCTCTCAGTATAAGCTTGTGTTCTTCACATACTAATTTGTACCGTATGGCTTAAAATTTAAATATCATAGAAACAATGCTTTAATTTCCTTCCACGTCCTCTCAGGCAAGATATTGACACTTGATCATTTATCAACTATTATCTATGTCAACTTATGGTCTACCAACTTAATATGAATTAATGTTATCTTCTCACCAACATCAATCATTAATACAGTTGGATTAATGACTTGATCCTATCTCTTTCTAAATTGTTTTTGGTTAGATTTGTCATTCTATCACTCTCTTAGCCTACATCATTTCTTCTATTGTAACATATAGCTATGGTATAGTGCTAAGTAGGTTTGAGACTTTAAATTCTATCATATTCAATACTTACACTGCTAGCTCTTGGGTTGATATATTTTCTTTAGAATTTTTTAAAATTTTCTCTTCAAGGAGTCATTCTTTCTTGGTCTTTCATATTTTCTCTTTAATCACATCATCTACTTCCTACCATCTCTCCTTATCCATGGTAGGATTGGGGTATTGGTCCACCTTCTCTTGACTTCATGTAACTACAAGCACATTATTATATTTCTATTTTTAATTTGTTTGAGGCTCTTTTATGTCAAATAATTGATATTTTATGAGTTGCTCGAGCTTATCGTCTTTAGGTAGTTTGTCTCCTTTTGACTACCTGATCTACACCAACGACATATTAGGGTAATTTTATTTTAGAAGTTGTCTCTAACTTATATATTATGGCAATTGCATACAAAGTTCCCCCACTCTTGGCATATTTGATATTGAATGACTAATCTTCCATATACATCATACTATAACTAACTCTAGCCTCCTTGTTGTCAATTACCTTGTGATTGTCTCCCATATCGATGATTATTTCTATATCTGCCATACGTTGCTACTTGTCCATTATTTTTGTGCTTGATTTTTTCTCCTTTACTTCTTATTGTACCAACAACGTATGATGTCTCAAATTCCTTATATTGAATGGAAAGTCTACAATCGCATGTCCCTTCATATTGCAAATTTATAAAAGGTATTCTTTGGGCAAGTAATATTTGTGTGTTCCTTCATTTTACAATTAGAATAATAAATATCTTGCATCTCCTTTTCTTCCTTTGCATCTCTCACATCATCCTTTCTAGGTTCTTTATCATGTCTTGGCTTCCCACATCTAGGTCATCATAGTCACTATCAAAATTAAATTCCTTATAGTGATTTAGACCTACTACCATTTTCTTTACTTCTCTCTCTAGTGTAATTGTTCTATTGTATGCTTTTTCATAAAAAATTGGTGGCACTATCTTCACATTTTTCTTATATTTTGGAAACAACCCATTGAGAAACCATTGCCTCTACAATTCATCTATAGGTGTAAATTCCATTTTACAATTAGTTTCTATTAGAAATATATTTTATGGAATAACAACCTACAACTACCCTTGTCCCTTAGTGAAACTCACAAACCATGTGTTGAGTGGTTACTAAATTTACATTTATATTATACATGATGTAATAACTCCTAACATTCCCCCTTATTACATCATTACCTTGAAGAGAAAACTTTGAAATTTTTCAAATTTAACACATAAAAGTGGTTTGGTGAAGATATTTGCACATTGTTCTTAGTAGGATAAAATTTTAGTTGGATGTTCTGTTGTTGAACATGTTCATGGATGAAGTAGCATTCCATGTCAATGTGCTTGGTCCTTTCATGGAATATTGTATTGCAAACAATTTTCAATACTCCTTGGTTTTCACAGTGTATGATTGTAGGTTTGTCCTGTGGTCCTCCCATATTTTTCAACATATATTTTAACCATATTACTTCATAGACAACTCCTCCTATTGCACGATATTTTACTTTAATGGAATATCAAGCAATTGTTTGTTGTTTCTTACTTCCCCATGATATAGGTGTATTTCCTAGAAAGAATATATTTTCAAGGGTGGATTTTAATTATCAATGTAGTCTACGTAATATACATCTTTATAATTTTTTAGGAGGAACTTATCACTTCTCTTAAATTCCAAACTATATGTAGTAGTGTCTTGTATATCTTAGAATTATTTTTACTGCCTTTCAATGTTTCATCTTTGGTTCTTGCATGAAATGCAAGAGATAACTCACTATAAAATAAATGTCTTGTCTTATGTAAGTTAGGTAGATGAGATTTCCAACTAATTATTGATATAGCATTGTATTTCATAGAGGAGAGGAATCAAAATATGATATTTGTAGACCTTATTCCATAGGAGTAGCTTTAGGCTTGCAATATTTCATATTATATTTCTCAAGGAGGTTCTTAGGATATTTACTTTGTGAAACAAATATATGATGATGGTTTTTTTTACCTATAGTACTAGGTAGTAGCGAAATAACTTGAGATTTCTCATATCAAAAGATTTCTTTAAGTCTTCCTTTGTGACTAGAATCATACTTTCAAAACTTCCTGTGATGACCTAATCATCTACATGCACATTGATGAATGCAATTTTCTCCCTTGATCTTTGTGATACAAACTTGGAGCTTGTTTCAAAAATGCTTATCTATATTTATATACTATGTTCAAGGAGCTTGTTTTAGACTATAAAGATATTTGACCAATTTGCATACCTTTATTTCTTATCTAGGTATGATGAATCCTTTTGGTTGAGTCATATAAACTTATTCTTTCAAGTCTCCATTAAGAAAAATACATTTTACATCCATTTGATGAATTTTCCATCCAAATTGTGCAGCTAGAGAAAAAATAACTTTGATGGATTTAATTTTTCCTATAGGGGCAAAGGTTTCTTTATAATCTATGTTTTCCTTTTGTGAATATCCCTTTGCTACAAGTACTTCATGATTTTTTTCAATTGGTTCAGTACTTCATGATTATCAATATTACCATCTAATTTATATTTGACTTTAAAAACCCATTCGCATCCAATGCCCTTTTTATATGGTAGAAGATCAACAAGATCCCAAGTCTTGTTTTTCGATAGTGCTTGATATTCAATGTGCATGGCATTTTGATTTTTTCTTTTTGAGTATTTGGGCCATGCATTGAAGGTATTCAACACAACCCATTTAAATTTATTTTATTAATATATAATCGCCTTTGTTGACGAATTAATTCATTATTAAAATGGATTTTCTGAGAGAAGATGGTGATAGCTTGACTGTATGATGTCACCTTAAGACAATTCTTGTTATTTTAAACGATATCATCTTTGCTTTTGCTTAGTTTACTAATAAAATACTTGGAGAAAAAACATACAAGATACCTACTATGGTATATTGAATACGAGTGCTTGAGAAAACCTATGATTTATGAAAGAAAACATATGACTGAGTGTCTGTATTTATAATATACCTAAGAAGATCATCTACCTATGAGAGAATTTGAGAAAAGCATTTGTTCCTGTATGTTATCTGATAAGATCATTTACCTAAGAAAGTGTTTGAGAAAGGTATTTGTACCTGAAGAAACTTGAGAAATGCATATATGAGAAAAGTTTTGCACTTGATACTCTGAAGTCCAAGAAAAAGGCTAAGTTGAATGTATGATTTAAAACTGAGCACCTAATATTTTGAAGTCCAAGAAAGAGGCTAAGGTGAACATACAACATTTTAAAAAATGAGTTCCTGATATTTTTAAAATTTCAAGAAAGAGGCTAAGGTGAATGTGCACCTACCATTTATTTCGAGTGTGAAAAAGCAAACAAAGGCTTCCAAGTTCCTTATATTTTTAAAATATTATTAAAATTATTGACTTTTGAAAATATTCAAATATTTTTTATATTTGAAACATTAAAACTATAGAAATATATTGAAAGAATTTAAAAGGATCATATTTATATTTCATAGGGAGTTATAAGGTAGTTGAAAGACTTATAAAATTATTTTTTTAAGACCATACACTCATCAAAAGTTAAAAAAAGAGTTATAAATGACTAATGAAATATTTCTTTTAGAAGCACAACAAATAAAAAGTCCAAACTTCATCCATGGAAAAATAAAATGAGGACTCATGTGGTAGAAAAAAATTGGGATATAGTATCAGGATATGAACCACGTCTTGAAGAGCAAATTACACAAATGGATTTTGATGAAAAAGATAATAGGGCCAAATTAATAATTTTGCTAGGCATTACAGATGAAATTTAGTTTTATGTTGGTGAAGCTAATACATCAGAGGAATGGGATATCCTATGCACAATCTTTGAAAGTAGAAATCAAGCAACTATTTATCACTTATAGTCTTAATTATACACATTACAAATGCTAGACAATGAAAGTGTGGAACATTTTCTCCAAAATATAGCAAAATAAAAGATAGAATTAAACACTTTTTGGGAAAGAATAGATGATAGTCTATTAGTTTCAATTGTATTGCATGCACTACCTGATTCATATAGTGTTTTGGTAACTTCTTTGCAAGTCTCAAACCATAGAGTATATTTTGAATAACTAATCAATATTCTACAACATGAACTAGAAATACAATTAAAAATTATTCTTCAAATAATGCTCTAATCTTTAGAAGATATCAAAGAAATACCTAAGTTTCTACCAATCCATCCTCATCTTCTTCACAAAATCAATATAAATGGAGAAGAAGATATTGTCACATATGTGAAAAAGAAGGAAGTCATGATACTAGATTTTGTAGATATAATGCTTTGAATAAGTGGAATCAATCACAAAATTCTTCTCAAACTAGGCCACAAGAACAATATCAATCTAGAAATTCAAATAATTTACCTAGAAACAATTAGGGGTATAGACCAAATTCTTCACAACAAGATCATGTGGCATAGGAAGTGGTATAGGAAGAACCTGAATCAAATCAAGATGAAGAACCAAAAGTAGCATACAAATTCATGATGACACACCTAAAAAAATAAATAAGGATAATAACTGGTATGTTGATTTAGGAGCTAGTAATCATATGACTAGTAATGTACAATGGTTTGACATTTTTCAAGAGAGAGGGTTGACCAGTAACAATGACATACATTATAAGTTATCACATAAAAGGAATAGAAAAAGTTTCCCTCAAATTACCTTTTGTAGAATGCACCATTGTAACTATGTTTTATGTTTCAATATTTACTAACAAATTACTTTATGTTACTCAAAATATGGACAAAGAACTTTTTATTGGTTTTTAAATTATTCATGGATATAAAATATGATTTATCTCAATAAAAATAAAATTATAAGGTACTACATCCTAAAAAAATGGACTATTTTTTTAGATGTCATTATACTTGCACCCCTTCTTCAAGAAGTACAAATATCATCTCAAAAAACAAAGGGGATAGAGCTATAATGGCCAAAAAAGAAAAAAAGAAAATGATGAATAAAAATAGTTTAGAGAAAACAACAAAGGAACAAAGTGAAGATCTAATGGTTGATACATAAGAAGATGATGAATATGTAGTGCTTAAAACTTAGATATAATTTATTGTCAATAGAACTAATGGTCCAAACTTCCAAGAGGCTAATGAAAATATTTTCACAATACTTAAAAACTTATATAAGTCGACATATTAACAATACAATTGACTACAGGGATAAAGTTATTACACTTTGGTTGATTTAGTCAAGATAATTTGTGTCACTTCTCACACTTTATATATATAACGAGAAGAATGCAAACAAAGAGGAAATAATTGCATAGATACAGAAGCCATATAAAATGTCATGTGTGATACAGGCGATCTTATTAAACATAAAGAAGTTGGTTATAATATACATAACTTGATGAAGAATATTTTATGTGAATAGGTGAACCTATTATAAAGAAATAAATTGCTTGTAATACAAAAAATATTTACATAGAAGATTTTAGTTGTGACGTTAATGACACGGAGGTTGTTTGAGAAAACATTGTTATGAAAAATAATTGTATCATAGATAAAAAACATATTATAGAGATTGATGAAAAAAAAAAAAACAACATACTACGTTGAACTCATAGCACAATATATGTCTTCCCCAAAAAATAGTTTTAAATATTATCATAAATTCATATATACATTAGAGAAATATTGGAACATTTCTCAAGGAAACTACACAAAAATCCAATTGAATTATGGATGGATGGATATATTAGAATGGCATTAGATAAAAGAGATGTTTTATGTCCACTATAAAAGAAAACTAAGTACTTTGTTGATCCAAATACTATTTTAAGAATAAATCTTGCTTATCTCTTGATTTAGGGGGAAGTTATTCCATTATTTTCTCTCTCAAATAATGTAATAAGGGGGTATGTTAGGATATAGTTTAATAAAGTTCGTAAAGTAATTTTTTATTTCATAAAAGTACTTCATTATTGTATTTTTCTTCTCCATCTCTTTCATATCATATTACATTAAAATGTCGAGGATGTCACATAAATGTAATGAGTTCATTTAGTTAGAAGTTTCCATTATCTTGTTCCCGTAATGGTTTATACGGGATTATTTCATTATGGGACTTATATGGAATATATTATATACTTGTAATTGTAATACAATAAAGTATAAGTTTGAATCTAATCAAAAGCTTTATATATATTTCACTCTATTTCAATATGGCTCAACTATACTCATTAGAGCCATATTTTGTGCATTGTGATCTATAGTTTGTGTTCTTTGTCTTATAGAAGAAATGTATGGGATTATATCTATACCAAATGCTTTCGATGTACTAGTGTACCACTTAGGAATTATCTTTGTGTGTTGTGTAGATAGATCTTCTTCACAATCGATATCACTAAAAATCTCTTCATTTGTAATTTCTTCATCTCTTTCAATCATTATTGGAGCTAAGTTAGATGAAGATTCTTGTGATGGTGATTTCCTTCTTCATCAAAGATAACATCATGACTAATATATTACTTTCTTTGAAGTTGGATCAAATAGTTTGTAGGCTTTTGATTCATCACTATAGCCTAGTAAGATGCATTGTTGAGATTTTCATCCAATTTATGTATTCTCTTCGTTGGAATGTGTATGTATGTTTTACAACCAGATACCCAAAGATAAGAGATTTATGGTTTGTGTCCGCTCCATGCTTCTTCTAAAATGCTATGTTCAAGTGATGCATTGGGGGCATGATTGAGCAAGTAAATTGTTGTTTGTACTACTTTTACCTAGAAATAATGTCCAATTTGTGAATCCTTCAATATACTTCATACAATTTCCATTATTGCTCTATTTATGCATCCTACAATACTATTTTTTTGTGGTGATTAGGAAACTGTCAATTATCATTGAATGCCATGTTCTTTCAAAAATGTTGAAAATTCATCATGGTAAATTCCTCCTTCGATTTGAGCAAAGGACATGGATCCTTCTTGTGGAAGTTTCTACCTGGGCCTTAAATTCTTGAAAATAGAAGAAAGCTTCATCTTTGGTCTTCAAAAAATATACCCACATTCTTTGGGTATGATCATCAACAAAGAGTTGAAAATATCTGGACCCATTGAAACTTGGAGCCATGGGTTTATATAGATTAGTATATATCAAATCAAGAGATGCCTTGGCACGATATTCTATAGTTTTGAAAGGAACTCAGTGTTGCTTACCAACTAAACAACAAGAATAAATTTGTGTTGACTTTTGTAAATAAAGAAGACCTTCGACCATGTTTTTGTTTTATAATGTAATAAATATGCTATAACATAGGTGACCATATCATTGGTGCCAAAGTGATGCAGATATATTGGAATTGATGACTAATGCTAAGTTGTCATGAAGAATTCTATGAATTTCAAACATCTTTCCTTTTCTTTTTCCATATGCAATAATCTTGAATTTCTTATTTTTATCATGAATGATGCATACCTTGGATCCTTTTTTCTTATCAAACTCGACCTTGAAGTTGTGATCAAATAGTTTATTGACGAAAAGTAGATTTTTGGGGAAGTCTTCGAACATATAGGACTTCTATAATTTTGCATTTGTGTGATCCAAGTCATAATTTTATATCACCTATACCTTTTATTTCATAGGACATGTCATCCCCACAAGAAACTATTCCTGCATGTCTGCAACACCTTAGATTTTGAAACCAATATTTTCATCTTGTCATGTGTCTGGTTGCTCTAGAATCAATGTACCCGATATTATTGAGTTAAGCATGTGTACCTAATGCATGTTCTTTTTTTTTATTTTGTTGATGTTCTAAATTCACTAATGATTTTTTTTATTGACAATGAGAATTTTTTCCTCATGTTTTTTTTGAATGGATTCTTCCTTTTGATTAATATTTGTTCTTTTTGTCTTGAATGTGATATTTACTCCTTTTTAAATAGGTTCACCAACTTCTCAAAGCTTTGTGTTTACTTATTAATATTTAATGTTGTCACAAAGTACTTGGAAGGGAGATATCTCAAACAATTGAAACTAGTGTTTCATTAGATACTTCAATTTCTAATGCTTGCAATTTTGCAATTCTCCTCATGAATGATTTTAGATTTTCTCCACTCATCATCTTCAAACAATGGAGTTGGCTCTAGAGGAATAAAATGTGATTTTGATTCTTGTATTCAAATACTATTTTTAGCTTCTCTCATGCATCCTTGGTCATTGTTGAATTCCAAACGTAAGATTGGACCTCATATGCTACTCCAAACATGATGATTAGTCTTGCCTTTCTATATGCCTTGTCAAACTTTATTTGATCTTCTCCTTCTGCAGTAGGATAGGTAATGGTATGATCTAATACTTCTCATAATTACTCAAAATCAAGCTATATCCTATTTTTGGTATTCCAGGCAACATAATTGCTTCCCTTCAATAGTTGGGAATCTGGAAACAAAAACTCTAATGCTCCACTAGCCACAGTAAACTTTTAAAATATTTGAATATCTTCTTTCACTAAATTTACCTCAAAAAATACTTTCCAATGAGTATATATATGCCTATACTCAGATTTTAACTAATGCTTCAAAACACGAGGAAAATTTGTATCTCACTAAGTAAAAGTAGAGGGAATGCTTCTTCCTTCACGGAATATTCCTTTCTTTAAAAAATATTATATTCACATTTTATTTTTCTTTCTTTGGTTTTGAAATTTATCCATGTGTGAACTTCTCCTTCGTCCACATGCTAATATCCAATTGGATTTCTTTTAACTTTTAAAATATATGGTTGAAACTTAAATAACATTTGGGCTTTGCATCTCTTTATCCCATAATTTGTAGGTTCAAAAATATATTTTGCTTTCACGATTCTAAATGATCATAGGGAGCATTGAAATTCCAACATGTTCAATTACTTATTTTAAGAGGGACGATGTTCTTTGTAAATGGATGAGCTAAATATAACATATTATATTTGAATGGAATGTTGCTTTGACTTCTAGGTCTTTATTTGTTAGAGTTTGTGTTGTCTAGGTGTCATATCTTATGCTTGTCTTTTGTAATCTCTCGATCTAAATATTTGAGTCTTCCTTAATTTTTCTCTACTTATTACACATTTAAGATGTAATTGTATCCTTCATATGTTCTTTTGTGTGGCTTTTTAATCAGCGTTAGGTTTGATGTTCGAGTGAGTGTTCAAATTGACATATGGATGAGCATCTGAATCATCATTTACGTAGAGATCTAGGTGAGTATCTATATTGTAGTCTAGGTGAGTTGTGACAATAGTATCAAGGTGCCCTAGATAATATTGATGGACCCCTTGATGCATTCAACTTTTTTCTTAATCCCTCTAGGTTGTTTTCTTCCTCAAGACTTCTTGGTCTCTATGGCACAAATGTTGATTCTAGGCTTTCTTCTTTCTATGAGGACCTTTAATCAACTCCTTTGTTTCCTCATGCTTTGAATATGTCTTCCTTTACTTTCTTCATCATTTGATCATGAATTATTTCCATAGGTTATCAATGCTTCTACAAGTTTGAGCATTTTATCGACATCAATATTTCCTTAGGAAATCATTCACAGTGTTTGAAAGTTTATTTCTTTATGCAATGGGTGTTCCACTATGGAGGTATAGTTCAACTTCTTTAAGACATTATTTCTAAATGTCGTTTTCTCAATATCCTTCTCTGTTCTTGCCCTGGACATCAGGCATTTATATCTTATTTAAAGCTTGTGCGTTTCATGAAGCTCTTGTGAGCGTTTGGCTATTAAAACACGAGGTCCTCCCTTGGTGAAAATATAACTTCATGATATTTTAACTTGTTTCTATTTCCAAATAAAAGTTTATTTGCTGGTTATAATTGTAGTTCACAAGGCTTTAACCTTGTAAACAATCCACTGAGCTATTTTGGGCTTCTTCAAGAGTTATGCTCTTTTATCTTTTCTAAAAAATCTAGCTCTAATATGAAAACTTGTTTTTGGTTTTTTAACAACTTATGCTCCTTGAAGCATATGTTTGCTTCTTGTTTCTTTTGTTCACAGGCTTCTTGCCTTTGTTTAAAATTGGATATTTTACACAAAAATATTGTTAATGGCTATTGTCTTCCAAGTCCTCTTGTGGCTAGCTTATGCACTTCAATTTTCTCTATCATTCTTCTTGAGAGTTCTACTTTTGGAACAGAGATGATGATATCTCTCTCTGTTGATAGTGGTAATATTTGTAATTATTTGAATGGTTTCCTTGTAATTTATATTCTTGCAATTTTCTAAGAAGTTGCAATGGCTTCTTTATCTTCTTCTTAAGGAGCTTCTTATGGCTTCCTTCCCTTTTACAATGGTAATTCTTTCTTTCTTGTTGAACTTGGCCTAGTTTTTTCTTTCAGGATTTATGATCTTTATTGGTATTTACAAGGGATTGAAACCCTTTTGAAGCTTGACGGATTTTGCATTTGGTAGGGTTTTTAACCCTAAATATTTTAAATATACCATGGAACTTTGCTTCATGGTGACAATTTTATACAGAGTCATTTTACCCTTGAAACTTTTTTTCTCAAACTTGAATTTTCTTTTCTCAAACAGAGTGCTCTTTGGCTTTCTCTGTGTCAAAGCTAGACAAGAATCAGAAGGAGAATTCTTTCTTCCTTCTACTTATTCTAATACCACATATGAGAACTCAATACTTCTATGATAGTATTATGGAAATAAAAGGATATTTAAATATAATAGTTGCCCAATATGGCATGACAACCTACAACTACCCTTGTCCCTTGAGTAACCATGTGAGGAGTGGTTACTCAACTTACATTCACATTATACATGATGTAATTAACTCTTAACATTTCCTTTATTATTTTACTATAGAATTTAACATCCTCATCCATTTTTATGCTTTGTGGCATAAATTCCTTTGATGATATCTATTTTTGGGACTGAAACTGAAGGGATTGATCTTATTGATACAAATGGTTACAATATATAGGCATAAGCCTATATTCAACACATGACACTTGTCAAGAGAAACTGACAAGTGTCAAGGTGAAGGCATAGTGCACTTTAACATTCCCCCTTAAAGTGCACTATCCTAACTAAAGAAGAAACAAAACAAGTCAACATTAGGTAACATTCCCCCTTAATGTTGACTTCTCGAAAACAACCTATCATCCTCTCTTATTGTTGATTTGGTCTAGGCTTTCGCATGCTCTTTGCGCTTGGCTCTCTAACTGTGAATAATGCTAGATTCACTGTGTATACATCTTGGTCTATTGCCTCAGGGTCAGCCACTTCCATGGTTCTGTTGCCACTATGTCAGCTGTCTAAGTGCCTTAGGGTCATCATGGATGCCTCAGGGTCAGCCACTTCTGGGTCTGTTGCCTCTGCAAGTCATCCTCAGAGGATGTTGCCTCTCGTAGGTCACTGACTAGATCCACCATGAATATCATCCCTCATCATGGTGAACTCAATCTAGAAGGTTTCGATCTCTGTCAAAAATGCACCTTAATACAAAAGAAATACGAGCCATATAAGAGTGTCGGTCTCTATCAAAAAATGCACTTAATACAATAAAATAAGCCATAGATGCCAAATATGGAGGATAAGAAGAGAAGAAGAGGAGAAGAGAATCTTCTGAAGTGTCTTTGTCTATAGTCTTTAGAAGTAGATCCAAAAAAACCTCGGATAGAGTCTAGGGTGTCTATGTTTGTAGTCCCTAGAATAAGTGTCCTTATGGTGACCATGTCATCCCACCGAAATGCATGGGTAACCACCGCTGCATTCGCCAAGTGTATAGAAAAGATCACTAGATATAAGGATCACATATAAAATTACCTTGGGAGTGTCAGGTACAATCGAGAGTGCACTCCAAGGTATAAGAACTTTGAGGCTAAAAAAACTAAATTGAAATAGCCTCAAAATTACAATATGACACCACCATTGTGTCCATCGCGGAAAAACATTTCCAATGACTATAAATACCCCTATACTTGTGTCTATACAACATGCCTATCTAGGCAGCAAAATAAAAAACATCGCTCAATGGCGGCATCGCTCTCAAGCGGAATAAAAACAGCTTAAAATTTCCCTCGCAGTAGCAGTTGAAGCTGACATTGCACCAGAGGCAGCAGCCAAATATACTGACAACTCTCTTTCTATTGTTAAAACCTTTGATACATCTCCTATGAGTCTATTTCCCACATTCCATCGTCGAACTCGCTTTACAGGCTCATGTAGTCCCACCCCCTCATCTGGTGGGTTAAAGGATCTGACAGTTCCTCTGCCTCGATGCCGATTTTCACTTGGACATCACTGACCTCCGGCTTCAGCTCATCTTCACCACAAGACTTAGAGAAGCTTAAAATCAATTTTGGGTTTGAATCACTTTTCACTCCATTTATGTCACTCTTCGCCTCTCTACCGCTAAGGTTTCTTCCTTCCTGATCCTCGTCGCTCATATTAGGGTTTAGATTTTTCTCACATGTGACGGACTCCTCATTCCTATCATGGTTTTGATAATTTTTCATTGCATCACAGTCCTTAGGGTTACAAGCGGCATCCGTCGTTTAGAGACTATCACTTCCATAAATCACGGGTGATCTAGTGCCCTGGGCCACGTGACATCTCGGTCTGCCTCCGCCTCCTCGATAATCACCTAAAAACCAAACCCAAACTGTAGAAAATTGCCCAAAATAGTGTTTGGTTCATTTGAACAAATCCCTATCACTCAGGCCCACCTTACTCAGTACGATGGAAGATCGCGTGAAGAGAACTGTTCTCCGTGAATTGACGAAGAGCATGGTCTGCCAGGAACAATTTTCGCCTTAGTCGTGAGGATAGGAGATGTGACATCATCAATCATTCAATGGTAGTTTAGGCTTTCGGGCATTCACTCAGACGCCACGATGTGGGCGTTGCAAAAAATGCTCAATCATATCAGGGTCCAGGGTGACTACTCTACTGCATTAAGGTCTTCTGCAAATACAGGTGAGATATGGAAGTACAATGCAATGTGCTCTTGTACCACAGCCAGATCCAGTGGAGATTTGTCTCAACATTTCCTTCATGACTGCAATGTTTCCAATAGTTCTACTCAACTCATGAGGCCACCAATCAATAATGATATTTGGTCGCTGGTTTCTTTTCGAGGGTTCTACTCATTTATTTCAGCACCACAAACAGACCTACTAATATCATCGTCAGAGATACATGGTCGCAGAAGGGCACAGGACAAACACATCATGGAAGCTTGCGTGGGCCCATGTTCATGCATGGAGCAACAATGCAGATAGTGAAGGGTACAGCAGCAGCGACGCTCTTCAGCCTGTCGGCACTGTGAACAAACAATCGAGGAATGAAAAATAGAAAGGGAAAAAATCTTGCCACCCATCCGAACTCTGGAGTATGTGGCTCTGATCCGCGAGAAGGTCGTGAAATCTTTGCGTGCCTTGAAATGAACAAAGATGAGATACACTTCACATCTATGCAACCAGCTACAATGATAATCTCAAATCTGGAGGAGATAGCAAAAACTATGAGATTCAATGTCAAAAAGATAGATTGCAAATGCCATTCTAGCATCGTGCGCACAGCTTGTAGATCATTTCAGAACTGAACTCTTCATCAGTGTACAAAATTTCTTTGAAGTAACTCATGATCAATTGCAAACACAGTCTAATCTGGGACAAAACCAGATCTGCTAAAAAAAAAAACTTATAAAAAAAAAAACTTATAAAAAAAAAAACTTATTTTACCACCATTAATATTTCCTCAAGCTTCTGGTTTCTGATCCATCAAATATGGAGAGCATACTCCCTCGCATGAAGAAACAAATGGGAAAAAAATGAGGGGGGAGGGAGGATTTCCACATGAAGAAACAAATGGGAAAAAAATGAGGGGGGAGGGAGGATTTCCACAAATGGGAAAAAAATGAGGGGGGAGGGAGGATTTCCACGAGGGAAATCCCCCTCAAGGGTTTCACAGGGCAGGGAAAGCCTGCTTTGATACCAAATGTTGGGACTGAAACTGAAGGGATTGATCTTATTGATACAAATGGTTACAATATATAGGCATAAGCCTATATTCAACACATGAAACTTGTCAAGAGAAACTAACAAGTGTCAAGGTGAAGGTATGGTGCACTTTAACTCTAACATCTATGTCATCTTGGAGTCTTGAATTCTAGGATAAAGTATTTTTTCAATGCTTCCCATGATTCAAAAGGTTTTTCTTTTATATTTTTTAGGTGCTAGTCCATTGTGATTCCTTGTAATGTTTCTAGAAATAATATTAACCATGATTGCTCATTTACCACTCTATTCACTTGCTATATGGTTACATAGGTTTCTATATGGCATTTTGGGTCTTCTTTTTTGTCACCCAAAACTGGTGGGAAATTCTACTTTCCTGCAATTTGCACTTAATCACTTAACACTTCACCTTGTGTGTTATCACCAAAAAATAATCTTTGACTGACCTCAACACTTTGTGACCTTCGCAAAAATGTGTATTAGTTCTAGTCTACTCACCTAAGCACACTCTTTTAGTTGCTTAGGTGCATGATTCTTATACTTTGCACCTCCCAGCAAAATTCCTTGCATTTATACTAATATTTCTAGCCAACCATCATCTTCTCGTGCTTTGTCCACATCAATGCTTCCACTCACATTAATGTTCTTCATGATATGTCCTTTATTTTCTCACGTGTTATCTAAAATTTCATTGTTAACATCAGCATTAGTCACATCTCATGTGTTTCACTTGGATTATCCTATAGCTCCTCAAGCTTAGTCTCTCAAGAATTCAGTGTTGGGTTGGTAGCATTTTGCTCAACATCTCATTGTTGAGTGATCCTTGTGCTTCTTCTTACAGGAAATTGATTATCTTTGCAACCCCATATTCTATGTCTTTGTAGTTGCTAATCTATCATTCACCTTTTCCTACTTCACGGATGATGGTCCTTCATCAATTGGCCCTAATTTGATAAGTGCAATGTTAAATAATAAGCTAACCCAAACTTTGATTAAGCAACAATGCCAAATGTAGCATGGTGGAAAGCATTCCAAAAATAGAGGAATAGTATGATAGATTAAGGGTCAAACAAGATTGCAATCAATACGGTTCTAATCATCATTCTACACTTAGAACAACATCAAACCTGACTTCATACAACAATCATATTCCAACTAGTATGACATATACTAGAATTATGCTAAAACAACAAGTGTTGGAATGGCATGCATTTGGAATAGTAGGTCTATTGGATTGACAAGTGTTGGAATGGCACTTATGGAATAACAAGATCATATTTTACTAACATTGCAAGTGTTCCACACCACAAGAATGACACTCACACTAGAATGACCACAATCACCTTATTAGAATGACATGCTTATCAATGACACTCTTGACAATTCCACTCATACCATGTTCTGGACTTCTATATTCCACGTTTAGTCTGCAACTATGATCCCTACATAGAAATTCCAACACACACTACATATTACCAATGGCAATCACACCACATATATATTACACTCATCATATATAGAATACAAGTCATTTGCATTACTTATGGTATGAATTTATAGAATCCACACAATATATATACAATCTGCAATATCTACACATATGATCTACCAATAATTGGCTCTAGTCTTTCCTTAGACACAACATACGCTCTAGATACGTAGATGAATAGCCTCTTTGTATGCCTACATAATATCTATATGGAATGGTCATGAATGAAGGAGGAGTCTATTTAAGCTTTGTCCTAGTCGTTTCCAATAATGGATTTCAAGGACTACATACCACCCAATCATCTCCATATTCAGATGTTCATATTGTTAGATTTTAATGATATATATTAAAGGAAATGCAACCACAAGATGTAAAATGAGAAAGCAATGTTAACTATATGATAATGGCAATATAATATGCAAGAAAACTATATGAGAAACTTCTGCAATAACTCAAAAAATAGCCATTAATGAAAGCTCATGAAAATAGTACAATGTAATATAATGGAGGACTTGAACACTCCAAAATCTATGCATGATCTACATTGTACCTACTAAATTCATTATACTTCCTAACTCTATAGCTTTAATGTACTCATCTCAAAGGCATATATATAGAGGGAGATATGTCCCTTGGCCTTTCATCTACCCATGACTCTTCATCTACCTATCCTATGACTCATGTACATGTGGACTACATGCACATTTACATCATTGCACATTCTAACACTTGTGCATTTATTACATTACGTAAAGTAAATACTCAAACCTTAACCTAATCAAACTCCTAATATATATATATGTACCCAAGGTGGTACATTGGCATGTACCAAATAATGTAATATACTCTAACACCCCCCCTGTATTACATTATTTGGGTATTGAAGAATTTAGTCTTCAATATGGGTCTTCATCTTTCAAATGTTCATCTTGATTACGTCCTTCTTCTTTTGCTTCAATCTTCATGTTGTCTTTCCTTGTCTTCTTCATTCCATTATTTTTTGGTTTTTAAAAATTTTTGGTAGAATATTTGTTCTTGAAGTCTTCCAAGTATCTTTGATGGACTAGGGATCTCATAATCTTACAAGTCATAAGTGGATAAAAATTACTCTATTTTCTTTCTTTTGATTTTCTGAATGAACTATCTCCTTGTTCTTCAAAAGTTTCAAACTTGAGTTCAATGTTAGTGGATGCTTTTGAAATAAGAACTTTAAAGAAGCAATCTAATATGAATATTATTTTCTCTTCAAATATTTTATAGTACTTGTCTTTATAGTAACAGAAAGATGAATGAGATTTTTCTCCACAATATTTACATGGATTGAAAATCTAGTAGTTTGCTTTCTCATGACCAAATTTATTGTAATAGGTGTATAATGGAAATATCCTAACTTTTTTGTTACTTGATTTAGGAGAATCAATTTCATCCATTTCCTTGATGAAATAGTCAAACCATCTGTGTACAATCGAAACTATTCCATATTTACTTTTTTCATAAATCTGTAGGACATCTTTATGATCAATATTCTTTTCTACCTTTTGGATTTGGTTATTTTCAATATCTTCATTGTCATCGATTCCTTTCAATATATCATTGGAAGATATTTCTAAAGAATTTACTTTTTCCAAAATTTTAGTTTGCTAGTTCTCATAAATATTTCTAAACCATATTGGTTTTTCTCTTGCATTTTGCTTATTATTATTTCTAGAATTAATTATGTCTCTAAACCATTTTGATTCCTTGAAACATGTATACTTAATAAGTTTTTCCATAGTTTCTTTTGGAGTAATCTTGTGAAAAGGAACAATTTTGATAGAATTGTAAAGTTTCTAAACCTTTGAGGATGACTATCTTATGACTCCCTAGTGTTTAGAGAATATGATCAACCCTAAAAAAATCTTCACTATGAATTTTTGTATAATCCCTTATATCTCCCAAGTATTTTGAGAGTACTACAATCTTTATAAAGTGCTTAGCTTCCTTTAGGTTTCCTGTAGACAATTTTAATATAAATTTCAACTCCTATCTTTCACCTTATTTCTCCCTATTTTAATGCACTCTCAATTTGATAATGTTCTCTATCTTTCAAGACCTTATAGTTAAATTTCTTTTGTCCCTTTAATTTGTATAAGACTAGTATAACCAATAATTTTCAACTTTCAAGCAATTCAATATTTTGTTTCCTATATCCTTCAATTCTCAATGGTTTAGTTTTCTAAATTTTAATGATCTAAATTTTGATGTAGTACTCCTTATATCTCCCTAATTTAGAAATTTAAAAAATGATAATATTTGTAAAATAATGCTTCAATTTTTCCAAGGTAGAAAACCTTATATCTCCTAGTTTAATAATTTGACCATATTTTGATATTTGAATATCAAACAATGTAATTTTGAAATAGCTCTTAAATATATAATCTCCTCGCTTTAATTGGCTTTCTAATCCATCAATGATTTATCTAAGGTTATAATTTCCTTATATCTCCTTGCAATAATTAGCTATACTTAACCTTATAAATAATGTACCTTATATATTCTTGCACCTCAGAAAACAAATATTAAATCAATGTCAATATATCTTTGATTAATGTAATGCACTCTGTGCTGATTGCTTCGTTCTTTGACTGTGCCATCTAAACATGTATTTCTCAAACTTCAAGGTATGACACTATGCATTAAATGCTTTACATTCTATGGCATACTCTTTTGCTTTATTTGGACTATCCTCTTCTCCTCTTCAATGCACTTTGACCTGTATAAGCTTGATCTACGTGTTCTATTCAGGCAGGACTATTAATACCTCTCTATCTCCCTTTGTAAGGCCTACCACATGGCATTTACATTGCCCTTGAACCTGGATCTTCTTGTTAGGTGGTGTAGGAAGGTTACAAACTTTAGCAAGCATTGATTTAGGTGGCGTAGATGTTATATTATCCTTTGAACATTGAAGTAATGATGATTGATTCCTTCCTTGCTTGAATGGAGCATTACTTCAAACTTGAGCACTCTTCTCCTTGTATGAGCATTATATTCCAGAGATATTATTGTGAATTCGTAGGTGCTCTTCTTGTGCCAAGTGGCATAAGATTCCTTTGTTTTGTGTGGCAAGTGGAGGCTACATCCCTTGCATGTAACTAAGCACTCAACGCCCCTTATCTCCTTAATGCTCTTGCCAACTTTTGCAAGTAGTTTTGGCTTCTCTTTTAATAGTAGCATGCTTTCTCCAACGTATGGTGGTTCCTCTCCAACGAATATGGCTCCTCCTGTGGTGTTTCAATGCCCTCTTCTAGGTAGTTGTTTGTCCAAGATTATCTCATTTTCCACTTGGGTAATACTCCTTGCTATTTGAACATTTGTTCTTTGCTACATGCATGCATTGTTCCCTTACATTATTCTCCTTGCAACTTGCACCTTTGATGCGTTATGTTGTCCTTCCTTAGTCTCTTTTCTAGTTACAGGTTCCTTTTTCACTATGAGTTTACCTTCATAGGACTTATGGTGCTGAATTTGGTGTCTATAGACACCTTGAATAAGATGTTTTTGAGCCCATAGATGGCTCTTTCACCTTTGATTTGTAGCTTCTTCATTAGACTGGATAATACTATAGCTTCATAGTTGCAACTGTCATGTTACTTTAGTGTCTTAAGACACTTCAACTTTATCTTCCTTTTTCTATGTAGGAAAAGACAAATATGGTGTTGTTATGGACTGTAAATAGATCTACGATAAACTAAGATAGAATACCTTAGTTTGCACCAAAATTGCTGACACCTTCTTAGTCTCTTTATGTAGCTTTCTTCCTTGTTTTTGATATGGAGGCTTCTTATATATTCATTTGTGGTTATAATGCTCCTTTTGGTGGCTTCTCTTCACCAAAACTTGCTGCAATTTTTCCTGCACTCAATGGTGTCTTTTGACACTCCAACTCAACCTTGTTTTGTGCACTAATCTTCCTTTCTTGCTTAATACTTAATGCACTTTAATAGCTCTTAGAAATAACTTGTATTATGCACTATAGTCTATGCAACCTTTACTTTAGAATAATGTCTTCTTTGCTTCCAATAGATAATAGGAAGTTGATATTTTTATTTTTCTTGAAATATATCTAACTCCTATTTCTTATGTGCAGGTTTTAACCTTGTAAAAACTATCTTCTGCACTTCCTTGAAGACTTAAAACTTTGAAACCTTCTCTTGCAACTTTAAATATTAAATTTGGTGCTTAATAAAACTTAATAATAAGATGAATATGAGCATTTAAATAATGAACCTTTTGCACCAAAGTTGCATACCTTTTGACCTTTGTATGGTAATGGATTTCTTGGTGATTTGGATCACCTAATTGTTGCCCTGTGAATGATGAATTTGTAGCTCTTCTTTGTTGTCCAAAAACAACTCTTTAACTCACCAATTTTCGGCTTTAAAACTCCTCTAACTTGTTACTCGAAAATGTGGTTTGATGGCTTCAACTCTCCTCCAAGTTGCTCTCTAGAACTCTGAAAACTAGAAACTATTAATGCTACCCAAATTGTTTCTCTTAACTTTGAAATTTTTAGATTATAATGTAGTCAATTCTCTTGCAATATGGTGCCCTAACTCCTCTCAAGTTTGGTAGGAAACTCCTCCAATTCACAGCTATCTTAACCTCTTCTAATGCTGTCCAATAATCTCCTGAACTTATGCTGCAAAAACAATAATCTCTCCTTCCGCAAACTAGCCTTCAAGCCTTCACTAGTAATCTTCAAATCTCTCAGATTTGGTGGCTTCTTCTAACTCCTTTCTCCTTCAACCTCCTTGTCGAATTTTAACTTCAATATTGACCTATTTTTTGGCCTTCTTCTCAAGAATATGAATGTCTTGAGGTCTTCGTAAATCTCCTCCAAAAATTTGGCAAACTCCTTGTCAAATCCTTCTCCCTTTGGGCTTGTTGTCGGATGGCAATAATTATCCCAAATCCTTCTCTATCAGGAAATTCTCCTTGCTAGCAATCTTCTCTGATGATTTCTCCTCGAATCTCCTTCAATGGCCTTCTTCTGCTTCTCTTCAATGAGGCTTCTTCAACTTCTCCTTATTTCTCCTTTCAAGCCTTCCTTGAGACCTCTTATTTAGGGTCTTCAATTTCTACAGCTCCTCTAGTCTTCTCAAAATTTTAATGAGACCTTCCTTAATCTCTTCAATCTTTCAACTATGGAAGTTTTGCAATGAGATCTCTTTCTTGGATATAATTTTTCTACTTCTAAAATATGCAATAGAACCTTTGCTAGTCCTTCTCTATCTCTAATATTCCAAATCTGAAAGTTCTTCAATGGAACCTTTTGTGGGTCTCTTCAGCTTCTTGAGTTGCTTTCTTCTTTCACTCTGCAATCTACAGTCTTCAATATTTGGTGGAAACCTCCTTCTTGGACCTCCTTGATATCCAATCTCCAATATTCTCTAGGACTCTTTTTTGGAGTCTCTACTTCCTTCAATCTGCAATAAGGCTCCTTTGGCCTTTTTCTCTCTTCTGCAATCTAGAAATCTATAACTATTGCAATGGGATATTTTCCTTAAGGCCTCCAGAGTCTTCAATCTTCTACTCGTTGCTTCAAGTACTGGATTGATTCCAAAGAAGATATTCTTCCTAGATCTTGTAGAAAACTTCCAAAATTTCTCTGAATCTCCTTTTTCTGCAACAAAGTATTAGAGAATCTAAAATGAAATTTTTTTAAATCTAGAGATAATGAATCTTCACTAGTTGATTTGTCAATCTAGTGGAATCAATGTTGAGTCCTAGTATTCACAAGTTTTTCTACAACTCTATGGAAAGACTAGCCAAATACAATTTTAGAAATTCTGAAAATGAACTCTCCCTATCTCCTCTCAATCTCTCTTGTGGATATCTTTATTTCTTATCAATATATTGTGTGCTCTGATAACACTGTTAACCTTTGATGATATACATTAAATAAAATGCAACCACAAGATGTAAAATGAGCAAACAATGTTAACTATATGATAGTGGTAATATAATATGCAAGAAAACTATATAAGAAACTTCTACAATAACTCAAAAAATAGCCATTAATGAAATCTCACGATTTAGTACATTGTAATATAATGGAGGATTTGAACACTCCAAAATCTATGCATTATCTACATTGTACCTACTAAACTCACTATACTTCCTAACTCTCTAGCTTTAATGTACCCATCTCAAAGGCATATATATAGAGGGAGATATGTTCCTTGGCCTTTCATCTACCCATGACTCTTCATCTACCTATCCCATGACTCATGTACATATGGACAACATGCACGTTTACATAATTGCACATTCTAACACTTCTGCACTTATTGGATTACATAAAGTAAATACTCAAACCTTAATCTAAGACAAACTCCTAATCTATAGATGTACCCAAGGTGGTACATTGGCATGTACCAAATAATGTAATATACTCACACACATTTAAATTTAATGCACTATAGCCTATTTGCAATTTATAAAATCAAATGATCAAATTGCATTACATTGTTATTTCGTCTACATTTTCATTTCACATGCATTTTATTACACTTCTATTTGACTCTTATATACATTTCATTTTATTATAATATTTACACTTAGTGAATTTGCATTTTACATTATTTATTTTTCTTTTGAGGTTTAGAACTAGTGCCTACAAAATCATCGTCCAAACAATTTTGGTTGTAAGGAGTAGCATTCAACAATTTTAGTAGGATTCACCATCTAGAAAGGGAAGATTATCATCTAGACTATTATTCTTGTCATTTGGTCTTTAAAACACTATATAAAATTTTGTTGTCAAGATGCTCATCATTCAAGGGAAACCAATCATCATCTAGTGTGTGGGACCCATCCTTGTCATTCAAAACAAGGACGTTGCCATCAAAAAGGACGCTACCAAGAGGACATTGGCTAACAAGTAGAAATTATTTAAGGCTCTCTTGATGCAATCAACAAAGGGATATGTAATGTGTAACATCCCTCCCAAATTCACCAATTAGTTTGCTTGCTTTATTTGCAAGAATGAGGTACTATTGATGGTTCGGTGGATGCGAGAATAGGTAAACTCTGTTGAATGACTGATCGAGCAGATCAGACGCCTCCTCCTGATGGCAAATGAAGGGCAAAGGTAAAGGGTAAGGTGGGGAAATATGATGAGCGATAGGGTATTTGCAGTTATAGGACGAAAGATCCTATTAGCAAACCTTTGTCTAGTGGTCCATGTAGGTGCATACATATAGTTGCATATAGGGATTTGTATTTGTAGGTGGAAAATATTTTGTATATATAAAAATATATATATAATGTATTAAAAATATATAATACAAAACAATACAAAATATAAACATGAAAATTAATATAGAGGCTATCAAATTTAAAAAATAAATATATGTAAAAAATAAAATATAGATATAAATATGTATAAAAATAATAATAAAATTACTTTAAAAGAATTAGAAGATGGGATATGATTTCGTATAATTTTTTCATCTTTGACTTTCTTCTCCAAAAAGAATTTGTTCGTATAAAACTTCTCAATGGTTTATAAAATGTGTTTTTATTATGTTCTAAAACTATTCTAAAAATGAGGATTAGCTCTATAACTTAAGTTTTCTTATGAAATGACGATTTAAGTTTTTTAATAAAGAATGAGAAATGATGATTTATTTATGGTAATATTTAGTACAGAAGTGTCAGACTCTAATGCCTTTTTTTGAAGTCAAAACAAGGATATAGTTGACAAGAGAAAGTTATAAAAATATGACTTGCTAATCAATTTAGATATAAGAGGACAATCGAATTAAAACTTTGAAGGTGTGCAAAAGTGTGAACAAATCGTCATGAATACAAGCAAAAACCCAACACTGATGTTTGCAAGAAGGGCAAGCATCGTGAATCGTATTCAGTGGCTTTCAGGAAATTCAACTGGGCCAAGAAGGTCCTATTACCTTGAACATGTGACGAGGGGTGGAATGGGACACTCACTCTAGACTGATATGCGAGTGGTACATGAGGGTATCTCACGATCCAAACTTGAGTGGGAAATCGTTAGCAAATATCCAACAAGTTCAAGAGAAGTTGAACCCCGAAGCTAAAAGGTCCAATGAGTGTTGGAATGGGACAACACTTCATCACTTGTAGTGAGGACTGAGTTACTTGGTCCCGAACCAGAGAAATGGTGGGCCTTAACTGGATCCAGGGAAGGTGGGAATTCAGTTAAGCACTAGGTATTCAAACACTAAACCATAGCATGTGAAAAATATAGACGATGGGAAAATAAATTTCAATACATAACATGCTAAGGGCGAGGAATTATGCTTCCACCCTTTTAGGTGTTATGGACCCTTAAAAGACCTCTTTCCGAGGACATAGAACTCTAGTAAAGGAGATGAACATGTCTTCATTATTCAAATTTTTATTTGTGATTTTTAGATAACCAGGTGAGTAGACCTAAGGTGTTACAGTTGGTATCAGAGCCTAGGTTACGAAACTTTGGGCACATAAATCTGATTTAGTTTTTATTGCATCCAATTTATGGCAAGTTCTTCCAAAAAGTATGCAATAACACAGCAAGAGACAGTTGTTGAAGGTCTAAGAAAGGGGCTCAGAAGGCTCACAAGGGAGTCTGAGAGGGTGGCTATAGCAGAAGCACCCCGAAGAATTGTCCGAAAGGATAAGGAACTTGTGATTGATAAAAACCCGTCAAGAGAGGATAACCTAGCCAAAATGGTCCAGCTGCTGCAAGAACAGATGAGTTAGTAGCGTGAGCACATTGAATTCCTAAGGGAACAAGCACAAGAACAATTAAATCAACAAAAGGAGCACATGGAAATGCAAAGGGTACAGTTTATGGATCAAATAGAACAACAAAGACCGCAAATGGTTCGACAACAAGAACTCCTTATCCAACAACAAAAATTAATCAAAAATTTGTCTAAAAAGAAAATGTCAGAGGAGAATCTAGAAGGATTTCCTGAGGGATCAGCTCGCAAGCGAGTAGGCAGTAAATTAAGGAAGGAGTTGAGGAAAATAGGCATCAAACAATTTGATGGTAAAGGAGATGGTGAAGCAACAGAAAATTGGTTGAATGAAGTTGAAGGATATTATGCTATTAATAGCACTCTCTCCTCTAAATCCAAGACAACATGGGTGGTAGCTCATTTAACTAGATCTGCCATGGACTGGTGGATGGCCTATAAAAAGAATAAACATGTGGAGGTTGCAGATGTTGCTTGGGATACATTTCCGAAGGAGTTTTGAGACCGTTTCTTGACACGATAGTTCTATGTCGAGAAGTTTAGAGAATTCACCAATTTGAACCAGGAGAATATGACAGTTTTTGAATATTATCAAAGATTTATCAAATTGTTGAAATGTGTCCCTGATTATGACTAGAATGAGGAAATAAAGGTACAAAAATTTCTAATGGGTCTACATACAAAAATGGGAGATCTAGTAGGCTTAGTAAAACCAAAAGATTTATTTGAAGCTTATGACACCGCCCGCTTTAAATAAATAAGCCAAAAGAACAAAAAGGCTTATTATCAAAAGACCAAAATGGATAGGGATGAATCAAGGAAGAGAAGGGATTTTGAGCCACAAAGGGAATTAAGGATCAAAACAAGTTCAAGGGTGGAGATCGTTTCAGACAAGATGATAGGAATCAGAATAGATACCAAAACAAGGATTGTGTTGATAGGAGAAACTACAGGGACAACTATAAGACACAAAGAAAGGAAACTACATCCCAAGTTAGGAATGAAGAAGATAGACAGGATAAAGCTCCTCTGAAATGTTATATTTGCACCGCAGCTCACTATACTAGTTAGTGTCCACATAGGGCTGACAAACAGAAAGCCGTTGAGGAAACCACGCACAAAATGAATGCTGCAACAGATGTTGGACCTGCAACGCATTGAAAACTGCCCAAGTCCACACCCTTGGCTTCTGAATGAAACCAAGCCACATGAGAAGATGTGGCTACTATAGAAAAATAGATCCCTTTATTTGTTTGAAAAACTGTTAAATGGATAAACAGTAGGAGACAGTTTCATATATTTTTGGGATCCATATTGCATGTTTGATGTGATATTACTTAAGACTATAATCCATATGCATGTTTGATATTACTATGACTGTAAACCATATTTTGGTTGATGATGCATACTAAGGTTTTACTCATGTATGGAATAGTAAATATTTTGATTTCATACTGCTAAGTATGTCCATGATATTGTGAAATTGTTTAATTGCTAAAAACACAGGGATTGTGTTTAATTCTAGAGGGGGAGAATGTAACATCCCTCCCAAATTCACCAATTAGTTTGCTTGCTTTATTTACAAGAATGAGGTACTGTTGATGGTTCGGTGGATATAGGAACAGGTAAACTCCGTTGAAGGACTAATCGAGCAGATTAGATGCCTCCTCCTGATGACAAATGAAGGACAAAGGTAAAAGGTAAGGTGGGGAAGTATGATGAGCGACAGTATATCTGCAGTTATAGGACGAAAGATCCTATTAGCAAACCTATGTCTAGTGGTCCATGTAGGTGCATAGATATAGTTTCATATAGGGATCTGTGTTTGTAGGTGGAAAATCATTTGTATGTATAAAAATAAAATATAATGTATTAAAAATATATATAATACAAAATATAATCATGAAAATTAATATAGAGGCTATCAAATTTAAAAAATAAATATATGTAAAAAATAAAATATAGATATAAATATGTATAAAAATAACAATAAAATTACTTTAAAAGAATTAGAAGATGGGATATGATTTCATATAAATTTTTCATCTTTAAATTTCTTCTCCAAAAAGGATTTGTTAGTATAAAACTTCTCAATGGTTTATAAAAATGTGTTTTTATTCATTTCTAAAACTATTCTAAAAATGAGGATTAGCTCTATAACTTAAGTTTTCTTATGAAATGACGATTTAAGTTTTTTAATAAAGAATGAGAAATGATGATTTATTTATGGTAATATTTAGTACAAAAGTGTTAGATTCTAATGCCTTTTTTTGGAGTCAAAACAAGGATATAGTTGACAAGAGAAAGCTATAAAAATACTTGCCAATCAATTTAGATATAAGAGGACAATCGAATTAAAACTTTGAAGGTGTGCAAAAGTGTGAACAAATCGTCATGAAGACAAGCAAAAACCCAACACCGATGTTTGCAGGAAGGGCAAGCATCGTGAATTGTATTCAGTCGCATTCAGGCAATTCAACCCGAGGCGAGAAGGTCCTATTGCCTTGAACATGTGATGAGGGGTGGAATGGGACACTCACTCTAGACTGATATGTGAGTGGTACATGAGGGTATCTCACGATCCGAAACCGAGTGGGGAATCATTAACAACTATCCGGCAGGTTCAAGATAAGTTGAACCCCAAGGTAAAAGGTCGAGAGGGTGTTGGAATGGGACAACACTCTGTCACTTGTAGTGAGGACTGAGTTACTTGGTCCCGAACCAGAGAAATGGTGGGCCTTAATTGGATCCAGGGAAGGTGGGCATTCAATTAAGCACTAGGCATTCAAACGCTAAACCATAGCATGTGATAAACATAGACGATGGGAAAATAAATTCCAATACATAACATGCTAAGGGCAGGGAATTATGCTTCCACCCTTTCAGGTGTTATGGACCCTGAAAGGACAACCTCTTGTTGAGGACATACAACTCTAGTAAAGGAGATGAACATGTCCTCATTATGGCACAGTTTGCAGGATCTGGCCAATCTAGATCATTTAAGGAGATTGTCTACAACAGTCAAATTACCTTGAAACAAATATTTAATGTATATGTACCAATTAAAATGTTGGGCGTGAACTAAATTCTTTTTATTTGATCGAAATTTTTATTTGTGATTTTTAGACAACCAGGTGAGTAGACTTGGGGTGTTACATAATGTCTAGGGCAACTTATCTTTCATACAATAAATATAGAATGTTGTTAGAGTGAAGCAATCGTTCAAGCTTCATAGAGTGCAAGTTGGGTCGAAAAAGTGGTTGTTTAGATCATTTGCATGCAAGACAAGAAGTCATCTAATTACAATAAAACACGAGTAGAAAATTTAAGCACTACCAGGGAGCCAAGCAAATGCCATCAAAATATTATGGATGAGAAAAATTTCAAACTAGACGATGAAGGAATTAGCTATTAGGTTATTGAGTTTTTAAGGCACTATCCAAAACCATGCAAGGACACCACCCCTCAATCCCACTCTGCATTGTAATACAATACATGCAAAGGGATTCCATGAATCTCGACAAAGACAATGAAGGGCATTGCTCATCATATTTGTGATATGTTCAATTGGATGAAGTATAGCAAGCAATGGGAGAACAACATTTTGCTAGTAGAAGTGCAACAAATTGTTAAAGATGTATGGATCAAAATGAGGCAGAAGGATAACAACAATCCCATTGTTCAATTAGTCTGCTGACAAGGGCATTGACAAGTGCAAAGGAGGCATAGATGTCGGGAACAAATTCGCACAAAGAAACATTACATCTACATAAACATGTGTAGGAGCACATGCATGCATGGACATGTGCCATGTTTTGGTGATAAATATAAAGAAGGTTTTCGTATGTAAGTACGGTCATGCAATGTTCTCATGCATGTACACAACAATATTTTTTTCTAATAATATAGTATTCTTGGGTATTTTAATGTTTTGATTTATATAAGGAATTTGATGGAAACTAGGCAGTTGTTAACCAACTATCAATCCCGTAATACCTATATGTGTGCCATCTACCTTGATGAAGATATGCTAGTTGATGTTGTTTGCCAAAATATGACTAGATAGTCTATGCTAGTCAAGGCAAATCTATTGTATACTTGACCAAACCATAATTTATTGCAAAAAATTAGATTGTTGAAGGATATGTGTGTAATGTATCCACATATTTTTTTCCTATTGTGTACCTTTATTTATATATTTATAATGGACTTATATTATAGTGTATTATATTTTATTTTTACAATCAATAAGATGTTGGTATATTTGCTTCAAATGTATAATCATGATCATCTATGCACCTAGGATGACAATCTACCTTACATTTAACACCGTACAATCATGCTTTGAACAACTTCACAAGTCAATCCCTTCCAAGTTTGTATCAAGTTTCAACCTAGCACTCCCCTACTCATTATGTGCTTGAGGCTTGTCAATAGATAGACGTCAACCCTTAGGCCAAATGCACAACGTTGATCGCTTCCTACACATTCAACATGTGCATCAATGATACTGGGGCATCAACAACAAAAGTAGAAGAGCCATGATCAACATCATATCACTCATAGTTTCCAAGTTGGACATCAATTTTGGCTCCATCTTAAAAGGAATGCTTCTTAGGCCCACACCAAATGATCAAACCCTTGCATTGTGGTTTTTACATCATTTTGTGCATGGTAGGAGAGAACACCTTTGTTCTTGATCTGTAACCATATTTAGGAATGCATATATCTTCAATGTGAAGCTTCTCAGACCTTATGTTCTGCCCTTGCTTGAAAGAACAATACTGCAACAACAATGGACTTGGATGCAAACTAATTTCTCTAGCAAGCACACCTACCAAGAAACCCACAACCTTTTAGGATTGTAAAAGCTAGTTACTATACCATTCAAGTTGAGTGGTATGTACTTGATTAGGTCAAGCATCAATTCTATCAAATTTATAAATGCAATGGGGAGAATCACTTCTTAACGGGATCAAATGATCAATAAAGTAGGGGTCACTAGAGTAATCATTAGCACCAAGCTAAGCTCTAGCAGATGCTAATTCAAAGACAAGCCTTTGATACCACATTGGCACCATGTAGCACTAACACTTTTTAGCCATCAATGCCAAACCCTAGTCTAGCGCCAAACCCGAATGCCAAGTGTCATTGCCTTGTGCATAGTGCCAAAATCAGATGCCCACATTTTAGCTAAGGAATCTTCATGCATCCAATGCCAAAGGAGATGCACTAGTAATCAAAGAACATCTTTAGCCTAATCTGCCACTTAGAGCTACTAGAAGACATGCATCAACTTGTAGTTTAATTCATTGTAACAGCCTTATTGCAATCCTCAAAAGTAGTCACTTCCACTTCCACTTCTATGGGGAGCTTGTAATGATATTGTCCATTCTTGCATATAATATAGTATTCAGAATAGCTAGCTTTCTTGAAACTGTTTCAGCCTTCCTTGTCGTCAACAAGAAGCATCATTAGAATAAGACAATTAACAATAAAGGTGCCAACTGTCTCAATGTCCTACCCAATTATATCCTCACCCCACAACCTCTAGCCTAAGACTTGATGTTATTGCCACTTATGCTACACAAAAGTCTTGTGTTTTGCTTTAATTTACATTTGAATTATTAGTAAACAAAGCAGCTTATTATTTGCAGGCCTTCTACCTTTTTTTAATCATCATCTCTCCTAATTATCTCTTTTCCATCTAATGCTATGTGATTTTGGGAGGTGTTTGTGTCCCGTTATGTCGCACAACTCTAAAACATAGCTCATCCACCCTCCACCAACTTAGTTGGCCCTGTGATGTGGATCAATAAGATAACATATAATATTTTTAGTTGGCCCTGTTACATATTTTTAGAAATTGATATTACTTAATATGGATGAATGATTAATAAAAATAAGGGGCAATTGATGTGATCTGTAAATTGGATGCATTTAGACTTGATGATGATGGCTGCATGTGAACAATTAATGAAAAAGTTAGGTATGCAAGATGACCATTGAAAAGCATCTAAATATTTTTTTATTCTGAAGGCATCTAATTGCCCCAATGATGTGTTCCACATGTTTAAGAAGACAAAATTCTAAACGGCCCTCAAATAAGCAAAATATTTTCCTTTGGAATAATAACAAACAAGAGGTTTAAATATATCAACTTAAGACACTTTTCTTAGTGATCATAATGTGAGACCTATCTCTCATTATCTCATCCCATTTTAATTTGGTAATTTGATCTGATGAATGGTCACTTCATTGTGTACCGTGAATAGTAGTACATCCCCTATCTTTGAAACTTGGGGTAACATAGATACCATATTGACTTATCATCTCTATGAACCACATCCTCCATAGCATTTTAGACCTTCAGACTGATTTACTGCTATAAGGTTGATTTTCTCCCTTCTTGGGAAAATACTCAACTTCAAACCTCATATGACATAGAATAGGGTGAATTCATGGTAAGGCCAACTAGAAAAGCCTAGAAAATAACGAGAAAGTACATAGTCCTGACAACATATCTCTTTTTCTATTTTATTGCCCTTTGCTTGGTACAGAGTCCATCTGTCTGTTCAAATTTAATTTTTAGCCAGGACTCCAAACTCTTCCTAAAACCAGGATGCACATAATACACTAATGAACATGCATCAATAAGCATGCAGAGCCTCAGCAGAATTAAGTGCAAAATTTGAGAAAACTGTCACAAATGGAAAATAATTGCCTATAGCTCTGGAATAACTGGCTCTCTAAGGTTCATAAAAGCTTGTGCACGACCAAGGCGAGCATTCACTGTATCCCAGGAAACTAGTTTATTCATGAATACTTCGATGTAGTCACCCCGTCGATTCTGTCACCATAAGATTTGACAGTTAAAAACATAATTTCAAATGCAATTGGATTCTTGATAAGCACTTCAAACTGGAAACTTTTAACCTGTCACCTAAACTAATGATATGATTTAACTATATCAAAGCTAAACATCCATACTAACCTGATAATCAAGGTAATAGGCATGCTGCAGAATACACATTCACAAGAATGATAGCAACCAATTAATAAGGAAACGACAGCAAAAATGATAATGTATAAACTTTATTCTTAACTATCTATAACCATGCTGACAAAGGGATTTTTTTCAACCCTCATCTACTCTACTCTACTTCCAAATATTCCAACTGCTAAAATTCAGAAAACATTATGAATTTCCATATGCTTAAAAGAAATGCTAACTTGTAAAAAAAATGCATCAGAAATCTAATTACCTCCCAGACGTCAATGATGAGCAGTGGCTGCAAAATGAGTACAAGCCAAACAATAATGTATTACTATTAAATCAAAAAATGAGGCTGCAATCATGTTTTTGAAATGTATTTTCTAGTGTTAGGAAATGATAAGCCTTTTGGACTCTATCCCATTACTCCTAATACATCAATTCTGATCATCAATTCATATGCATGTTATTACATATTCAATCACAATGCGAGATGGTTCAGAAATAAGCAGCCTAACTTCACCAGTTGCCAGATTTTAGACTCTATCCCATTACTCCTAATACATCAATTCTGATCATCAATTCATATGCATGTTATTACATATTCAATCACAATGTGAGATGGTTCAGAAATAAGCAGCCTAACTTCACCAGTTGCCAGATTTTATCATAGACCTGACTACCTGGCTATATTTACCTAATTATTACAACTGCTACAACTTAGAAGCCATTGGAAACAACCTACTGAAATAAAATAACAGAGTAAGCCAAACAAATCAGAGATTTCTGAGTTGTGTTCTACTGAGTATCCATTAGACAGCAATCTGATATTATTCATTAATTTATGGCCTTTACCATCACTAATCAGAAACTTCTTAGGATTGAAGTTAGATATTTTGATGAAGTTTTCATCATTATAGTTTAACTCATAGTTACAATTCCCTGTGAGTTTTAAAAGAACTAGCCTAGTTGGGGAATCCAGTATTTCCTGCTCAAAAAGAGTAAGCCAAACAAATCAGAGATTTTCTGAGTCGTATTCTATTGAATATCCATTAGATGGCAATTCGATATTAGTCGTTAATTGTTGGTTTCACCATCACTAATAAGAAACTTCTCAGGTTTGAAACTAGCTATTTAAATGAAGTTTTCATCATTATAGTTTAACTCATAGTTGCAATACTCAGTGAGTTTTTAATGAGCTTGCCTAGTCAACAAAATCAAGTTTTTCCTGCTCGACTTAGCCAAGTCTTTCAAAAACAAAATTCAAAATTACCATTTAAAAAACTCACCAAAAAAACTCGCAATTTGGCAAAAACTTGGTTCCCCTGAGTCCTTGCCAAATGTTTTTGAGTCCCAAATCCAGGTCAGAAATGACCTTGCAGAGTCTTTCCAAAGTCAAGGTTTCTTACTACCATTTAATGAACTCTCAATGCCTTCTGAGAAGTCAGTAATAATGGAATTGTTCCACAAAAGTCTTGATCTACAACTGACACAATAATTGTTCATCTGTACTGTAGTCTGTAGCATGTGTTTCCAGCAATGAAAGACATTCAACTTCTGTCCTGTTCAACCTGTGAGAGCCAGAAAGTGAATAATGATAGCAAATCACCCTTATATATCGAGAAGGGGGATTGAAAGTTTCCTCAAACAGGAACCCAACTTGCTCAATCACCCAAAATATCGACCCGATAATTCTATCTCAAAGTCATTCTATCTCAAAGTAACAACCATGCTAGGACTCAAACAAATGAATGCTTTCATTTCTAAACCTTTGTGGCAGTCCGCAGTTTCCATGGATGGGATGCCTTCAGAAACATTTTGGTAATCCTCCCACTCTCCAAACTCATAGTTAATTCATATTCCTTACCTCTTACACCATCACACAGGAATTTAAAAAATCATTTGTTTTTGCAGGTAATCACTTAGAAAACTTGCAAAAGTTATGCAGGATCCCAAGATTAATTTTGGTCCATATTCATAAATATATTGAATTTAATTTGCCTCCATGAATGTATTCAAACAATTAAACACGTGATTTATCTCAGATATGTGCGTTTTAACTATCAAACAAATTTCTTGCATGTTTCATGTTATTAGCTTATGGTTAGTCACCTTCTCCTCACTCAAAGTTGCATTACCACTCTCTTGAAGATGATTTTTGCAAAATTTAGACTTTAACTTGTTGAAATCATCTTGACTAAATTTCACTCTCCAGATATTGGTTTCTTCTCATGTCAACCTAAGTTGTGTGTAATGGGGATTTAGCATATATATACATATATATAAGAATGACCAACAATGAACCCGTCAAGTGTCTGTAAAGAAAAAATAGAAGAGGATGGAATCAGGGAAAAGGATGTGCCATGAGAACATATAAATCAAGAAACATCTTGAGTAATGAATATATATATATATATATATATATATATATATATATATATATATATATATATATATATAATGAAGCGTAATAAAGCAATCCAATTTCTTTTTCTTTTTTCTTTTTTCTTTTTTTTTGCCTTTCTGAATTTTTGACTTGTTCACATCAACCGTTTGCATTATATAGCATCCCTATATATAAATACCCATCAATTTCATGGATATTTTCATCAATTTGCACATTTTTACCCTCTCAAGACCTGCATTAATCTGTGATATTCTGCAAGGAAACTTAAAGATTTTATGAGAGTCTGAAGAAAACCTAGATCTGGCATAAGTTGCATGGCAAATTTAACATACTTTTGATGATTTTATTAGTACTCATTTTCCATTGGGTGTACTAAATTTTAAGATAACATTTGATTGTCTCAAATGTTTGTTGTTGAGGAGAATGGGCACTTTAAGACGAATTATTTTAATAATAAGAACATTATTATAGTTTTCAAAAGTCACCTCCAATGGGTTTCAGCATTTCTGTTCTGGGTGGTGGCTTTTGGCATGTAAATGAAGACTTTTATTCCTAACATCAATTTCATAGTTTTCTATCTACTTGTTACTATGTGGTCTTTGTAGGAATGGATATATATGGATAGTTAAGTATCTCCTAATCACTGTTGTACAGAAGGGAACAATTAGACCAAAAGTAGATTTACATGGGTGAACACAACTAATATTAAGTAAAGAGGGGATAGGATATGTCCATACAGCTTAATAATTCACTATAACAACAAAATCAAGAAACCATACTATAGAAAAGGAAAAAGAGATTAGAGAAAAGTGCAAGCACGGTTTAAAGATCAAAAAGAAATTGGTAGAAGCAGCACCTAAAGCATAGAGATAAGTCAGATCCCCATATCAGATACTGATGTTGATCTAGCATCAACTCAACTAACACAAGTGAACATGAGAAAAAGTATGGGAAGACCTTTACTTGTCTAGTAGAGCTGAGACCAATCATACAAGTGAACATGAGAAAAAGTATGGGATGACCTTTACTTGTCTAGTAGAGCTGAGACCAATCCAACAGCCCATTGGAAAGAACAGGAACCTCTTGACTATGCTAAAAGGCAAAGGTCATGACTAGCTCATATGGAGCTTCCAGAACAGAGAAAAGACAAATTTTGACAAGACTTTTGATGAGGCCCTGAAATGTCTCATTTTGTGCAGTAAAATAACACCCTCTAACCCCTTTAATGTGTTGGCAAAGAATGTTTAACTGTGGACTAGGATGTAATTTGTGCTAATATTTTGCCTAGACACAGTGAGTAGATAAAATGCATTACTAAGTTGTGAAAGATAGGCTTTATGTGAATTTAGGATCAGTTTTGCATTAGGTTAGCGTTGTTTGGTTTGGACTGCTTTTCTATGGCATGGTAACAATGTTGTAACAGGAGCCAAATGGAAGAAGAGCATGTTAGCAGGTCTCTGGATCAGTTTCAGAGCTACTGTGCAACTCTGGTGCCACAACAACAGAACTACACAGAGTGCCAGAACAGCACAAGATATTTTTCCCATACATTTTCCAGAATGTAATCTGCAAGGATTTTGCCACACACGACTCCAGATTATGACAATAGACGTCATTCAGAATGCTGCTGAGTAAAGACAACCAAAGGGTAGAATTGTGCTCAGAAATGCAGTTTCAAAGCTACTGTGCAATTCTGGCACCATAGCATCGAACCTACACAGAGCATTGGAACCTCTGATCAGTTCTGGAGCTGAGCGCCGAAAGCCATTAGAATGGCTCCGAAACACTAGTGGAAAATGGCAAAATAGTGGGGACAAAGAAACCAGTTCGGGAATTACTGAGCAATTCTGGAGCCACAGCTCCAGAAACTGTTAGCAGCACCAGAACACTCTCCTAGCCATCGTAGGGACCCGTGAAGGACATTGGATGCCAGAACCAGCTCCTGAATGCTGCAGGGAGCTCCAGAACACCAGATATCACCTCCAATGACCCTGTAGTTATGAATGATTACACAACTCCGAGAACAGAATTGATCCAGTCAAATCGTATCTGTTCCTGATCATATTGTGGACATTGAACACCTGCACAAGTCCCCTGTTTCGGAGGAAGCTAGCATTGATGGATAAATGCAGCAAGCATGTTCGAGAATTGTTGTGCAGAACAAGAGACAGCAAAGACATAATTTCAACACACTTTAACAGCCGTCCAGAGGAACAGAAATCGTATGCCGGTTCAACAGCCACTGCACAACAGCCAGGGGGAACAGAGCTTGGCCCTAGAATGGAACAGGACCAGCAACTGAATCCCAAGATTTCAGGCCACGACACCACCAACAAGATTGATCCAAATCCACGTTATTCAAATTCATTGGCAAGCATCTGTCCTGACAGTCAAATATGACTATAACAGATTTTGTCTACATCTAAATTGAATTGGCCAAACTAGACATGGTGGTTGTGACAGAATCCACGAGGTCAGTATTTCAACTCAGCACATTTGGATTCATGGTAGACAGATCCAAGAGAGAATAAGGAACCATCTATTTGTAGGAACATAAACCATGACGATTAGTTAGAAGTTGTTTTCATTCCAATAAAAATGGAGATCCGTTCTCCCTAATTTTATTTTCATGTTAGAATGGTTGTTTGGTGCTCTCTAACTATAAAAAAACAAAATCTATAAAAAAAAACCTTGTAATTTTTCATAATATATATATATATATGATATATAGGGGGACAATATAAGGGAGAAGTTAGCATTCAAGATATTTGTAAAAAATGCAAGCGTAGCCTATTTCCATATCAGTAATATACATCTTCATTTTCCACCTTAATTTGTGTCATTTTAATTATAGTATTGAATTAATTTTCACTTTCCACTGGGCTAAGGAGCAAGGGCCCACTCCAACAGTACGGTGGTGAGTCTTGTGTAGTTGCTTTCGTAGGTACCAGGTACGCTTTCGTTAGTTTCATTTATTATTTTGTTTTTTTTTTCCTTATTATATGTATGGTTGTTTATCTTAATGTTTGATTGTTTGTTTTCCCGGGATAGTTTAATGCAGTTTCTAGGCTAGATTTCCTTTTTTTTTTATGCAAGTGTGTTATTTCCCATTCACGAAACTGTGTTTTTTCCTGCTTTAGTAGTTTCCTCTCATAGGAACCCCTAGAAGCCTCAATACCTAAAATGCACAATTGCTTCTTAGTGCAAATAGCCATTAGACGCCACCCTTGGATTAACAATTTAAAGTGCGAGAATTAACGATGCTTGTCAACTTTTAGAAAGGAAAAATATGAAATCCAAGCACTCTTTACGACCTAAACCAACAAGGTTAAATGGTGAAGAGGAGGATGAATCAATGCCATACTGGCTAACATGGGAACATGTTTGGAAGGCCTATAACATAATGGATGACAAGATGAAAGTCAAATTATTTCTTGGAATATTGCAAGGTTATGCAAATATATAGAAAACAAAAGGGCATTGGGAGAACAGAAGAAGTAAATGAGGAATATTAAGAAACAAATTTAAACAATGGCACATGGACGCCTGAATTTTAACAATAAGCTGGCAAGTAACACACAGAATTAGGGACGAATGTATGGAATATTATAACAGAATGCTAACATTCAGTTCAAATGTGCCCAAAGGGTTTGAAGCAAATGGTGAAGAACAAGGAGCTTTACATTATAAGCCAAGATTCTATTTCAATGTGCAAGCAACTTGAAGTAGAGGTCAAAATTATGGCAGTACATGAACCTGGGGGTCGAGTGTAACCATATTATGGATCCAAACCCACCCCGTTGTACTTGATGTCTCCACTATGTTTGCAAGCAAACATAATTTGTTAACACAAACACATAAATCTTGTTTTTTATAGAAATCTAAACTTTAGATGTTATTTATTTCTATACTTCAAACTTTTAGCTCATGATGAATATGACATATACGTACATCAGTGTATGCGTGCTTCAGTCATTTCTTTTGCAAACCCTAGCAAACATAGACAACAATGCCTCTGCTTTATCTAGTTTAGCTTTATACTCGACATTATAAAGAAAAAATGTTATCGTGTCCTTTAAAAGGAGATGCTTGTGTTGGGACTCCTCGAACACATACAAAGGTCAAGAACCTTACACAGAGGTCATTTGCATTTAGCATAGCTGAACCATCAGCTTTACTTTAAAATTCTTCTACATGTTACATTTTATAACACTATTAATTGTATCACAAAAACCACCTTTGTAAGTACACATCTAGGATCATGTAAAATCAAATGATGTTTTATGGCAATTGTGTTGCTGACCAAAATGAATTTATGACAGTGGGGCTTCTACTATCTTAACAAGAGAAACATTTGTGTCAATAACACCTTCCTCATTTTCTAATATTTCATTTGAAACCTAAACACAAATTTAAATTTGCAGTTGCTGTTTAAGTCAAATTATTTCTTATGCAATCAAATAACATATATTGCTAACAGAGGAATATTATCCAATTAGGTGCATGATAGGAGGGAAAAATTAAGATTACAAAGTAAAAAATCACATTAAAATAAAATGTGACTGGAATGTTATAATTTTAGGAAACCAACATTTTAATTAAATACAGTGATTTGTTTCAAGAGCAGGATGGCATTTAATGTCGAACTGCAGATGCCTATTCATGAACCAAAAGTTACATCATAATTAAGAAGAGGAAACTTACTATGTGACCCCATATAAGAGGGTTCACAGCATTTGCACTCTTTTCTACAGCAAGCTTTTTATCTTTCACTGCAAGAAAAAAAGAAATAAAAAGCAAACCCAAATCCATGGATAACACAGGCTGAGATTCAATCCTTATATAAAGATTAAAAAACATTTGACTTATCAGCATATTAAAATTAAACTATCAATACAATTGGTGTTTGGCTCCTTCATTCTTGCCACTACACTCACCCACAAGCCAAGCCCAACCAGAACCAAACTGTGTAGCTGCAGCTTGCTTGAACAACTCCAAAAAATTATCATATGAACCAAAATCTCTTTCAATAAATTCTCGAATCTCTCCTGTGCAATCTTTCCCACCTTCTGGTTCCATGCATTCCCAAAAGAAGTCATGATTCCACACCTGAGCCCAATCTAAGCCAAAATAAATCACGTCGCTCTGTAATGATATTCTGTTCTTCATAATAGAAAATAAAGGATGGCATTCAACCAATCAGACGATACATATGAAACAAATCATGTTCTAAGCAAATGTTTATTTCTATCTTTGGGATACTAGTGTAGAAAGGACGAATATATGTTACTAAAAAGGCTTCATCAAAAAGGAAATCAAAACAACATTGATAATACAGAAGGGTCATCCTTGACCTCTATCATTTAAGAATTGTTGTATTTTCCTCTCAGAACTAAGTGAATACTTAATGCAGATCAAGGTATCTACACAAAAATGAAGATCATTATATATTTGAGGGGATCTTAGATAAATATCATGGATGTGTGATATATTGTGTGAAAAGCTAATCAAGTTTTATCTTTTCCATTATATTGATGAGAAGAGAATAGGCTACCAATATGCAATCTGCACTTCATTCATAACCAACTTGGTTTCAGACTTCATAGACTACAATAACGAGATGACTTTAACAAAGGATGTTTTTTACGTTTTATTCCCAGTGTTTTATGTATGTCTCTACTTTGAAGACGGATATTAATTCTTATATTCTGACAAATCCTCTTCCCTCTGCTACTAGTACAACTAACTAGGTAATTTTCAATTCATTTTGGTTCTTAATGATCTAGAAGCTATGTGCTTAGCATGCAGTAAACTCCACACTATTGCCGTTATGTCAAAACAGAAATTTCTAGCTTCAATGGAAATTTAAGAAACCACAAGCAATCAGCAGAACATCTAACTGTAGAAATCAAGAGGCTTGAGACTCATAACCGTTTGAAGGCTGAAGGATTTTTTATGTCAGGACCAAGTTTAGGGATGATTTCCAAACGTCATTAGAATGGTTGACAGGTACATCTCTTCAAAAGCCATATTACTATTTGTTTGCTGTTCTAAGCTTAAGGACGTAAGAATGTGCTTGGAAATCGTTCATCTGAGCACAAGAAAGAATGTCATCTACCTAATATTGAGTAATGAGTGTTGTCTACTTGAGAATGAATATTGTAAGCCTAACATGGATGACATCATCATGAGCCTATGTTATCTATTAGAGGATTAAGGTCATCTAGCAGAGGACAAGGACGTGTAGCATCAAATAGAAAGGATTATTCCTAAAGGCCATCCAAATGAGGAAGGATGTCCTCTGGATAGGGAAGAGAGTCATTTGGCTAACAATGCAGGCCACATGACTGAGGAAGAAGGCCATCTGAATGAGGGAGGATCCTACATGTTGTCCTGCACAAAAATATTGTCTACATAGTCAGGAATGTCATATGTTAGGAGTTTGGATTATCATCCAGCCAGGAGGCATGGTGAATGTCATCTGACGGCAGGACTGTTCTCAGACGAGGGATCTGCTATCAACCAAATGAATTGTCCTTTTCCTAGTGGTAAAGAAGACTTTCATCAGACTGGTGATGAGGACATGTTGTCTAGGTCATAGCAAGTGCCATATGACAAAAAGTCAACAAGGAATGTCATTTGTCTAAGTATACAATATGTCTACTCAGACAAGTAAATTGTTTGGTTTAAAGAGGTGCCAACCTACAAAAGCAAGTAAGAGACATGCTAGCATATCATTTGGTCAAAGACAAATCACTTTGCCATCAAGTGACAAAATTACATGTCATTCTAGATTGGGAGGAAGCCATGCCAAGCATAAAGAGAAGCTTACATGTCATCTAGAAGAATGTCATCAAGTGATAATTCACCATGCTGTCATAAAACCATGACCATTACTTGGGCAAGTTGTTTGGGCTCAGGAGGAGCTTACCTACCAAAGCAACTAAGAGACATCCTAGTATGTCATCAGGTCAAAGACAAGTCACTCTGCCATCAAGAAGGAAGTTGAAAAAGTACATGTCATTTGAGATTAGAAGGGACACATGCCAAGCATGAAAAGTTTATTGAATGTCATCTAGAAGAATGTCATCAAGTGATAATTCCACACAGTCTAAGACCACAACCATGTCATCAAAGAGAAAATGAGTCAAATGCATGTTTTTTAGGCTTAGAATGGGCCTACAAAAAGACAAAGGTAGGATTAAGTTATATTGACACCAAAGGGAAAATGACTCTAGTAAACACCATCTACATAAGAATGTTCGTTGTCTAAAAAGATGGTGAGTGTCATCAAGCACGGCTTGGAAGTAGTCATCCATATCGACATCATCTAGTATGTGAAGTTGATAATGAAATGCAATGATGAGTCTGAGATAGTTAAGACTATTCTAACTAGCACAATCAAATGAGTGTCATCTAGGAAGGACAAGCACATGCCATCATGGAAGGGCATGCCCTTAGGAAGATGAATGTCATCCAAGGAGAATAAAGGAATGCTTTCCAAAGTGTGAGAGCATGTCATCTAGGAAGATCAAATGAAAGCGAACAAGCCCCTTAGATATGTCTAGGTTGTGAACAACCACACCTTCTAGACAATGCACAAGAATGCTGTCTAACTAGTCTCAACTAATGTAATGTAGCACATAGAAGTGAGGGCTATCTACCACCTGAAGATGAATATTGCCCATCAAGTGCAACTGTCTATCGTCTAAGAAGTGTAAGGACATGTGGTCCAACGTATGGAGGATGTCATATGGAAAAAGAGACAAAATTCATGTTATATGGGAGAAGAGACAAGTGATATATTCTTTTAGCAAGTGCACAATGCCATTCAAGTGGGTGGAGTGGGTATTTTGTAGGAAGTGTCATTGAAGACAAATACCAAAATGCTAACAACACTCGAACAACCATCAAAAAGGCCAACAACATTACAAGCCAACTAAAAA
This sequence comes from Wollemia nobilis, assembly GCA_028583015.1. Classification (NCBI taxonomy): domain Eukaryota; kingdom Viridiplantae; phylum Streptophyta; class Pinopsida; order Araucariales; family Araucariaceae; genus Wollemia; species Wollemia nobilis. Next base: position 5,729,354 of record JAQPPZ010017083.1, read on the forward strand.
ATTAGGTGGGTCCAAGGCTCCCAAGGTATTACCTCTTGACTCAAAAAGGACACTTCCCCCCTCCCCGAACCCTAACACAGATGTTTAAGGGCATTGCCCCTCAATCTTGTGTTGACCCCTACCACAAAACACCAACAATCAAAAGGTTTTCTGAATTATTATGCAAAATGCTATAGGTACTTTGTTGGTTCCCAAGCAAGAAGCTATCTTTCACAAAACTCCAAAACGAGGACAGTGGGACAGCTTTTAGGGATGGCAGGATGGGTTTCAAGATGGCAAGATGCATCTTCGAGACAGAACCAAATCCTATGATGAGCCCCCAAGGAACCTAGGCAAAAAGAAGGTTGCTTGAGTGATTGTAGATTCCAGATTTGTAAAGGCCATGCAAAACTTGAATAACTGGAAGAAGCACAATAAGTCTTGAAAGAAGCGAGATAAGTCTCTACCCTACTCAATGATTTAGTTGGTCTATTAGAAGGAACACTGATGAATCTAGAAGAAGAAGGTAGACTCAAGCGGATATGTTGATCGAAATGAGTCATAAGTTGTGAGTCCACATGAATCATGGGTTGTACATGGTTGAGTCTTGCCGCATTGTTGTGACAAATAAATGATACAATAAGGGCATGTGTTTTATATAGTGTCTTCTGTTAGGAGGTGAAATCAATATCCAGATCTCCAATGTTCTTCAGCAGAGAGGTGCATGGTGGTGCAGCTTATAGTGATCCTTCACCACGCGCATTTTTTTGGAGTCTTCTCTGGGGAGAGGAAACGAACAATTTTTTGGTCTTTGTTTTTTCTATAAAAGGGGAATGACCCCTTGCATGCAATAGTTAGTGAATGTAAAAATTTGCAGAAATCAATACAATAACGAAGTTGCCATTGCCCCATGGTTTTACCTGAATATTGCAGGGTTTCCACATAAAATCTGTGTTATTGTTTTTGCTTGCTCATAATATTTGTTTTCTAACATCTGGTATCAAAGCCTAGGGTTTTGTGCGAGTGGGAGTTGCAACAATGACAGGAGGTGTAACCAAGTTCGAGATTGAGAAGTTTGATGGCAAGAAATTCGTGCTAAGATGAAGGTGGAGGATTTGCTGGTTCAAAACGACCAAGCCCTAACCTTGAAAGGGGTCGTGAATAAACCTAGCAGAATGAAATATGAGGAGTGGGTAATGCTGGACATGAAGGCGGTTTCTACAATCCGCCTCTACCTAGCAAACTCTATCTTGTTCAATGTTGCTGAAGAAAAGACCGTGGAAGCCCTCTGGCAGAAGCTTGAAAAGTTGTATGAGACGAAATCAGCAACAGATAAGGTTTTTCTGAAAAAACAACTTTATAGCCCGAGGATGGAGGGTTCATCTGTGGAAGGTCATCTGAATGAGTTTAATACCCTAATTAGTAGACTGGTCTCAGTCAATGTGAAGATGGAGGACAAGGACAGAGCTATCACCCTACTTTGTTCCCTCTCGGACACCTACGATCAATTGTGATGACCATCAGCAATACATCATCAGGAGCTCTAAAATTTGATGATGTGGTAGCCGCTTTGTTGGCAGAAGAGTTGAGGCGAAAAACGTCTCGAGAATCCTCAACCAATGAAGCCCTAGCTGTGAGAGGTCGATCTTTCGAAAGGATTCAGCAAGGTAGATCACAGTCCAAATCTAAGTCTAGAGGATGCAAGTTGAAAGGGAAGTGTTGGCATTGTGGGAAGCCAGGGCACTCAAAGAAGGACTGTTGGCATTTAAAAAATGAAAAGAATGGTGAAAAGCAGATTCAGCCATCAGTTGAGGCCATTACGATAGATTCAAGAGAGACGGCAACATGTGAGGCTATCTGTATCAGCAACAGCAGATCTGTTTTATGTACCTAGGTTTTGGACTCGGGTGCATCTTTCCACATGACTCCTCACAAAGACTAGTTTGCCAAATATCAGCCACATAGCAGTGGGATGGTCTACTTGGGTGATGATCATCCTTTAGAAGTTGTGGGAAGAGGGGACATCAGGATCAGGCTGGACGATGGTAGAGAAAGGATGTTATGTGATGTATGACATGTGCCTGATTTGCAAAAGAATTTGCTCTCAATCAATATGATGGATAAGCTAGGGTATTCTATCACTTTCGATAACAATTATTGCAAAATTACCATAGGAGCCCTTGTAGTAGCAAAAGGAGAATCTTATGGGACCCTATATTGTTTGTGCAATGGTACGGTGACAAACCATGCAGCAGCAACAACTTCAAGAAATGCTCAGGATGCAGTAATCCTATGGCATCAATGCCTAGGACATATGAGTGAAAAAGGTCTGAAAATTCTGCATGACCGAGGTATGCTTTCTGGGATTAAGTCTTGTAATTTAGACTTATGTGAGCACTATATTTTTGGCAAACAAAAGAGGGTTCGGTTTACTGCAAGCCCTGGTAAGAGTTCTGATTTTCTGCAACTTATACATTATGATATATTTGGACCAGTCCCCACTCAATCCTTAAATGGTGCTATCTATTTTCTAACATTTATAGATGATTATTCTAGGAGAGTGTGGGTTTATTTTCTGAAGAAGAAGTCGGAAGCTTTAGAGAAATTTAAAGAGTTCAAAGCACGAGTAGAGAAAAGTTTGGGCAAGCCAATTTTATGTCTTACGTCAGATAATGGGGGTGAATATTGCCCCAAGGAATTTGATAAATTTTTTACGCAGGAAGGAATTAAGCACCAGAAAACTGTACCATATACTCCATAGCAAAATGGTGTGGCTAAGCGGATGAATCGCACAATCATGGAACATGCAAAAAGCATGCTCAGCGCATCTAGGTTGGATAAAAGGTTCTGGGCAGAAGTTGTTAATACAGTTGCTTACCTCATTACAGGTCACCTACATCTGCGTTAGATGGACAAATTCTGGAGGAGGTTTGGTGTGGTAAGCCAATTAATTACTCTCATTTGCATACCTTTGGCTGAGATGCATTTGCCCATTTGCCTAAAGAGAAAAGGTCCAAACTTGACCCAAAGTCAAGCAAATGTGTTTTTCTCGGCTATGGAGATACAGTGAAGGGGTATAGACTGTGGGATCCTACTGCCCACAAGGTAATTATTAGTCAAGATGTCATTTTTAATGAAAAATCCATGCAAAGGAAGGAGGTACAACAAACACCTAATGTTGTACCAGTTGAAGTAGATATGAATGAAGATAAAAATGAAAATCAGCATGTTGAAGCTTTTGATCAGCATGCAGAACAGCAAGTAGAGTAGCAAGTAGAGCAGCAAGTAGAGTAGCAAGTAGAGCAGCAAGTAGAGCAGCCACAACAATCACAAGACCAAGAGCCACAACCAACAGATCATTGGGTTAGAAGATCTACACATCCACAAAAGTGTCCGGAAAGGTATTCTCCTGTTTTTCAGTCCTCTTATGCTTTGTTAACTGATGATGGTGAGCCTAGTTCATTTCAGGAAGCTAGAGAATCTGAAAATGCAGAAAAGTGGAGGAAAGCCATGGAGGAGGAAATGGAAGCACCTCGCAAGAATAAAACGTGGGAACTTGTGGATCTCCCACATGGAAGAAAGGTCGTTGGAAACAAGTGGGTGTACAAAGTAAAGAAGAACAGTGATGGGTTGTTGGAACGCTATAAAGCTCGCTTGGTGGCAAAAGGTTATGTGAAAAAGTCAGGTATAGACTTTGATGAAATTTTCTCTCCAATTGTGAAGCTGACTACTGTTAGAGTTTTACTTGCACTTGTAGCAGCATAGGATTTAGAACTGGAGCAACTTGATGTGAAAACTACTTTCTTGCATGGTGATCTCGAGGAGGAGATTTATATGGATCAACCTGAGGGCTATGAAGAAAGAGGCAAAGAGCATTTGGTTTGCAAACTCAAGAAATCTCTGTATGGATTGAAACAGGCGCCAAGGATGTGGTAAAGAAAATTTGACACCTTCATGAAGAGCCAAGGTTTCAGCAAGAGTGAAGCTAACCATTGTGCATACTATAAGAGATTTGATGATGGCAATTTTATTATTTTGTTGTTGCATGTTGATGATATGCTGGTTGCAGGCCCTAGCATGAAGAAAATCATTGAACAAGGATTTAGGAGCAGCAAACCAAATTTTAGGGATGAAGATACACAGGGACAGAACAGGAAGGACGATCTAGTTATGTCAAAAGTCATAAAGAAAAGATTCTGCAGCGCTTCAATATGCAGAATGCAAAACTAGTTTGTACCCCACTTCTTTCACACTTCAAATAGTCTTTTGAACAGTGTCCTAGAACAAAAGCAGAAAAGACAAGCATGTCTCGTGTACCGTATTCGTCAGCAGTAGGAAGCCTCATGTATGCCATGGTGAGCACCAGACAGGATATTGCCCAAGCAGTAGGAGTTGTCAGTCGGTACATGGCAAATCTTGGTAAGGAGCATTGGAATGCAGTGAAGTGGATACTTAGATATTTAAGAGGCACTTTAGATGTTGCTATTTCCTACGGATCGGCAAATTAGCAAGTTAAAGGTTATGTGGATTCTGATTATTGTGGAGATAGAGATGTCACTCTTTTTGGTGGAGCTATGAGTTGGACTTCTAAGTTGCAGTCTGTGATGGCTTTATCAACCACTGAAGCAGAATATATTGCAGCAACTGAAGCCAACAAAGAGGCAATTTGGCTAGAACGATTGTTGGGTGACTTCAATATAATGCAGGAGAAGATTATGTTGCATTGTGATAGCCAAAGTGCTATTCAGTTAGTGAAGAACCTAGCATTCGATGATCGCACGAAACACATTGATGTTAAATACCATTTTATAAGAAATGTGGTGGAAGAAGGTAAGATCCTGTTGGAGAAAATTGGTACTGAAGTGAATCCTCCAGATATGCTTACAAAGCTGGTCAAGACAGAGAAGTTTTGTAGAGAAGTTTGAGTGGTGCAAAACTTCTTTGGGCTTGCTGAAAATGTGATGAAGGCAGCATTGGGCAATTAGCACTTGGATGGAAAAACATCGGCAAAAGAATTCCTGTATATCGACTTCAAGTGGGAGAATGTTAGGAGGTGCAGTCAATATCCAGGTCTCCAATGTTCTTTAGCAAAGAGGTGCATGGTGGTGCAGCTTATAGTAAGCCTTCACCACGCACAGTTTTTTGGAGTCTTCTCTTGGGAGAGGAAACGAACAGTTTTTTGGAGTCTTCTCTTGGGAGAGGAAACGAACAGTTTTTTGGAGTCTTCCTTTGGGAGAGGAAATGAACAGTTTTGTGGAGTCTTCCTTTGTTTTTCTATAAAAGGGGAATGACCCCTTGCATGTAATAGTTAGTGAATGTAAAAGTTTGCAGAAATCAATAAATAAACGAAGCTGCCATGGCCCCGTGGTTTTACCTACACATTGCAGGGTTTCCACGTAAAATCTGTGTTACTTTTTCTCTATGTTATTGTTTTTGCTTGCTCGTAATATTTGTTTTCTAACATCTTCAGTGTTACAATTAAGATTGGTTAGTTTGTGCATAATTGGAGAAGTACAGCAGTTGCACATCGTCCCCTTTTTGCCTGTGGAACTATATGTCCTCAGTTGTTTTGGTCTTAAGAGTATGATCATAATATCATCAATAAATTGATTGTGGTGTACACGCAGCCATGGCCATTTCCAGAGATTGCATAGAAGAATGCTTGGCAATGATCATGATTCATGCCTTGACCTATATCAATTCCATACTGCATCCTCATGAATGTGTGATCTTCTATTGTTGTCTTCATTTCCATTACATAGTATTTGATTGCAGAGTACTTTATTGCATTAATATATTTTGTGGTATGTTGCATTGCATGACTTGAATACTTGCCATACTACAATCATGTGATCCAGAAAAAAAAAATCATTTCTAAATACTCAAGCTGGGAATGAATGATAACAAGATGTCAAATATACCAAATATGAAGAGTTTCAAGCAGAGAACATTGTGAATCACAGCCTCAGGAGCATCAAACATGGTGAAGATCATCTGTAAACCTAAGACTCGAGTTCCAAGGACTCGAGTTCCTTGAAATGCATCATCACAAAGGCATCACTAACCTAAGACTCCGACCAACTCATCTCCACTGTCTACCCAAAATGGGTCCCAATCTCAGTATCATCATGTAATGATTTACAAGTGTCATTCACTACAAGAATCGCAAACATCATTGAAGCAACTCATACAAGTATTCCCACAAGATGATTTGCAAATGCCAACCACAATGGGGAAGGCTTATGAACATCCATAGTAGGATCAAAATTCAACAAAAGTACAGCTATGTTGATGAAAATAAAATGGAACATTTATGGCAGCCAACTAACACTATTCCAGAAACCATCATTACATAAATCAACAAAGCAATCAGAATTTAGTCTCTGGTAAAGAAAGTACAAAAGTAAAAGCATCATCGAAGTCCTCATCAGAGTAAGGTAGTCAAAACAGTGATCTATAACCAACTTACCTCTTGCTGAAGTCATATATATACACTGCACCAGTAAACTATAAACAACAGTTAAATTCAAGGCAAACCGCAGTCAAACAGTACAGGAAATTATCCTGGCCAGTGTTGGACATCTGCTAATGTTATAGGTTGTTAAACTAGTATCAGCAGTGTGGAATATTCTTATTTTCCAATTCTGTACTGATGTCATCTTTGCTGATCCCAGTGTGCGTTTATTGGCCTCCCACATAGGTTAGTCATAAAAGGTCTAACATTGTCTCAAACGAGTTATGGTGGTAATTGAATCTTCTTCAATCAAATTAGTGTTTTCTTTCATCTTTGCTTTTAGTCTTTCCTTGTAATAGGTTAACTGCATAATGAATGGTCTCTCTTAGGATAACAGGGTTCGTGCACCCGGCAGGCCAGGCGCGCGAACCCGTGCCCGCATCCGCACCGGGTGCGGGGTCGGCCGAACCTTAACAGGTCGCAAGGTTTGGCTGGCCACACCCAGCCCATTTTGGGCATAAAAAAAAAAAAAAAAATTTTTTTTTTTTTTTTTTTTATAAGTGGGCCCCAGCCACACCCAGCCCATATGGGCCCAAAAAAAACATTTTAATTTTTTTTAAGTTTAAAGTTTTTAAATTTTTTTAAAGTTTTTAAGTTTTTTTAAAGTTTAAAGTTTTTAAAAACAATGAGACTGATCTTATATTTGTACATGCACACTGTTATATAGTATATTGTTATCTCTTTATGACTTTGACATCCTGTCATTTTTTAATTTTTTTTCGATTAAAAAAAAAAAAAAAAATTATATACATATATATATGAATAAACAAATAGCCACACCCGCACCCACGCACCTGGTAACCTTAGTCTCTCTTCATAGCATAGTTATGAGATTCATGTGAGTCCTGAGATTAATCGCAGGTCTGGTGACCCTGGATGAGTCATTTGGGCCCAACCCAGCCAGACTCCACCAGATTCGCCAGACTGGCAAGTTTTGATGCCAAGACTCACACATCAGGTGAGGACAGCCAATCACCCATGAAATTTATAATAGATTCCTTGGGGGAAAAAGGCAGAAAATATTCTAAGAATATGAAGGCTGTACATTTGAGACAGATTTTGAAGTTTCATATACAACCTAGCCTTCTTCGCTTCAAGTGCGATTGGTATTTGCTTATATGAAATGAAATGAAAGATTTTAATTACGTTTGTGAGACCCAAACATGGCCTATGGGATCCCCAAATATGGAAACGCAGTTATTCAAATCATGACCATTAATATCCTTGAGAAGGTTGTTCCTTCTCCTGCTGATTTGGGTTAGCAACTCCCCAACTTTTTTTATTTTACTGTCTTCAAATAACTCTATCATAGACCCTTTTCCAAGCGTTTCTTTGTATTTGTCACGGATGTCCGAAAAACTTGGGCATTCATAGATGAAATGTTCCTCTGTCTCTATTGCCCCTGTGTTGCATAGAGTACATATCCTTTCTTCCCATTGTTTCTTGGGCATTGTCCATCTACCTGTTTCACATCTAAGCCTATGAGAGCTAGTCCTTATCTGAGCAATGAGGATTTTTTCCCTCCACTTGATTTCAGGGCCTATATATGCTTTTTCTTTGTAGTTATACGTTGGGTTAAACTTTGCAATATAGTATTGTCTTTTTTAGCTTGCATTTTTCCACATTCCACTTCTAAACATTTTGTTCACATAGTTTTTTATGTCTTTGTTGAAATTTGGGCATTCATTTATGTTGATTTCCCAATGTTTCATCCATTTCTGATTTTGTTTCATCCATGTGTTCTTCCGCCTATGCAGCTCTTCGTCCCTAACTGCCTTAAGCCATCTGTTATTTTTCATGTTTTCTGTTTTTTTCAAGTAACATAACTTGGTCATAGCAATTGCCTCTAAAGGAAACATTCCAGTTTCAACTAGAATAATTTCATAAGGGACTATGGCCTTAAGTCTAAGAAAATTTGTAATTAGACGTTTTTGAATCCTTTCTATTTGCCTCCATTTTGCATTTATCGTGCCACTGGCCCACACCTAGCAACCACACAACACAATCGGTGTGACAAATAGGCCAAATAAGACCTTGGTGGTCTTCCAATCCCACAACTCGGCATTCCTACACCGATTTTGAAGTGCATATAGCAATCTCCAACCACTTAGAGTTCTTTTCATCTTACATGTATTCCAATTGAGATTGTCATGAAACTCTATGCCTAGGTGTTAGTATTCTACCACTACCTCAAGAGGTTCTCCTGCAAACTGAAATTTGAGATGTTGCTTCTTTTTTGCTAAAAAAATCATGATTTTTGTTTTGCTTGTGTTCACCTGCATCCCAACTTCCTTACAAAAGAGTTCTAGAGCCCGAAGGTGATCTTCTAGATCTTTAGCTGTTTTGACCACAAGAATTACATCATTTGCATACATGAGGAGTTTTACCACATATTTGGCTAAGTGCACACCCTCTCCCCCAAATTTGTTATCCATTCTTCTCACTTGTCAATGTACAGCCCATATAATGTTGGAGATAGAGGGCAACCTTGTTTGATGCCTATGTCACTCTTAAAAAATTCAGATAACCCTTCCTGTGTTCTGATTATAGCCTTTACATGCTCATATAATTTGTGAACTGCTGCCCTGTAGTGAATTGGAACCTCTAGCTCTTCCATTCTGCTCCATAATTTTTTCCTTGGCATTGTGTCAAATGCCTTTTTGAAGTCTACAAAACAACAAAAAGCCTCCTCTTTTTTGTCCCATATTTTTCCACTATGTGTCTAAGCGTGATACAGTGATCAATAGTTGAGTGCTTGGGCCTAAAACCCGCTTGCCCCTTTGCTCTCTTTCCCTTTTCTTCCGCCCATCTGTTGATCCTACGCTCTATCTTACTCCCAAACAACTTTGCAAAGAGAGGGTTGATTATGATAGTTCAATAGTTTGAGGGATTATTTACATCTCCACTTTTAAACAAAGTAAAGGTCAAGCTAGTTTTCCATTCTCTAGGGAAGCCATTTTGTATGACCTCATTGAAAATCTTTTTGATCTGTAATGCAAGAATATCTACCCCCCATTTTATATGCTCTGCCTGAAAGTTGTCTATGTCACGGGCTTTCCCAGTTGCTAACTTTTTATCCCTTGAATAATGTCTTCATTTGTGAAAAGTTCTTTCTTGACAATGATAGTAGGGGGTGTCTCCTACTAGTTACTACGCTCATACAATTGTTTTGAATACTCCAACCATTGACTAGCTGTTATGTTATTTTCAGTTTGCATCTTTTTCACGCTTAGTTCCTTCTAAAATTTCTTTGGTTCATGCTTCCCTAAGTAAATCAGTTCTTTCCTCCTTGTTCTAGTGCATTCTTCTTTTTTTTGCCCTTACCAGTTTCTCATATGCTTTTTTGTTTGCTCTTGTTTTACCCGTTGGTTCCTTTAGTATTCTTCGCGCTTCCTTGCAATCTTCATATAAGTTATAACATGATGGATATTGTGGATGTTACCATAAATATATTACTTTTGCATTTTGTATTTGTTATTTAATGTTAAATGTAAAAAGAATTGCAATTATTTTTTATTTTCTTTGTTTCTACAAAAACTACTATGTTTTACATTATTTCTTATTTGCAATGCCAAGGCCAATTTTTTCTCTGAACTTTGCCACAAGCTGTAGTTCACGTTAAAAAAAACAGGTTCGTGGCATCCAAGTCAAGTCCAAGTCTTGATACCACGCTATGTAGTTATGCCTGCTCAAGTATCATATAGGGGCATAAATAGCATTTAATTAAATCTTTAAGAACATTTTTGAATGAGTAAATGAGGAATCATGGTCAAAATCTGCTTCTAAAAAATGTTCACTTAATATTGGAAATGTTACTGGATTGAACTTCCTAACACCAACGGGAGAAACATTTCTAAAGAGCAAAATGGGATCTAACGACTAGGATCATGTTTCTAAATAAGGAATATTGATATGATGCTGCTCTTGCATTCTATACATACAACCATTTCTCTGCTTAAGAGGGGGTGGGCAGTTTTTTTCCATATCATTATAGTTGGGTTATTTATAATAAATACCTATATTGATTATAGTACCCTAACAATTTTGTAACAGTGGTCAGGTGGTAAGGTTAACTTTTTCTTATCCCCTCTTTTCATGATTTGAAAATTGCCTATGTGGCAAGTAGCAGAGTTCATAGATTTAAACTTTCTACAGCTAATAGACTGACAAGAGATGAAGTAAACTTTTTCTTATCTCCTTTTTTCATGATTTGAAGATTGTCGATGTGGCAAGTAGCAGAGTTCATAGATCTAAACTTTATACAGCTAATAGACTGGAAAGAGAGGCAGTAAACTTTGCTTTGGCAAGAGATGAAGTAAACTTTTTCTTATCCCCTCTTTTCATGATTTGAAGATTTCTATGTCGCAAGTAGCAGAGTTCATAAATCTAAACTTTCTACAGCTAATAGACTGGCAAGAGATGAAGTAAACTTTGCTCACAAAAAAGAAAGGATTAAGTCAAGCAAGTTGTTTTATACACAAAGCAAGAAATATATGTTCATCTTAGGAGCTGGAAGAAAGGCAATATATTAGAAGCGTTCAATGTAAATACTTCCTATGTTTCAATCTCTTTGTTCTTCCTGGAGCAAGCAGAATCATATGCATGACAGTAGACGAATTTAACAACAAATAATTATCTTTTGCATTTCAAAGTATTAACTTCACATTACAATGAAATATAATTATGCAAATTACAGTTTTTTGGCCTGGTTGACTAAACCGCAAAGCAAATAATAACTTGAAACCTGTACGCACCTGAGCAGCATTGTTGAAAGCAGGCATAGGATTCCCGTTGTTATAAGTTACTCTGATAAGTTCCTCAAGTGTATATCCTTCTAATCTAGTACCCTCAATCTGCTTGTTCAAGTTATCTACATAGCTTCGATGGTGTTTTCCCCAGTGGAACTCCAAAGAGCTACGACTCATATATGGATCTAATGCATCCTGCCAAAAAAACATAATATATATCAAAGAGAGAAATGGTAACAGAATTATCGAGAGCTTACACTCAAATAGGAACTACAATAAATTACATATGAAACTGCCATTTTATACATATCACAAAGGTACTTACTACTGGCAAATCACCACTAAACAGCATTCAATAAGAACTAATCTTTATCCATGGTGATGGAACTTTATACAAACTTACTAGTTTATATGGCGGATCCTTCAAGCCAAATAATGCAATGGTTAAAGTTTTCCAAGGCTTTAGCACTGTCCTTTTCTGCAACATAGAAAAATCGTTCAGAACCAGGAAGAATACTACAAATAAATCTGTAATCCAAACCAGCAAGCTTATGGAAATGCAAACAAGCACAACCTCTTCTTATACAGAGCATGGATTTCATGCTGCTATTTAAATCGTTTTCCATTTTCGATGCATTTCATTAGGTTTATCTTTTGAAGAAGAAAAGAAAATACTTCCACCATGGAATCATGGACCCCAGTACAGTCTTCTTAAGAAATCAAATGTCATGCCTAAAAAGGTAAATAGAAATTGCTTATAGTTTCTCTTATCCTATAAGAATAAAGTTACATTATTTCTTGGAGTGGAAAAAATGTATCATGTTCAGGTACGAAATGTATGACTAATATGAGGAAGAAAATGAAAAAGATTCTAATAACTTATGATATGTGCAGAGCAAGATGCAAAAGAAAAAGATCTTAATTCTGCAGGGAAGAATGCAGAGTCTGCTCAGGGATAGATGCATAAACTTTTCAGGGGGTGCAATGGTCTGGAAAACATATGAAAAGTGGTGAACTTCTAATAGAGAAAAGGCATAATATAAGCATTTGCTTCTCTATATAACTATGAATTTAAAATGAAGAATGAATTGATTGTTAATTTGCAGCTTTTTGAAATAGCCACGTAAGTGATGGTAGGAACAGACCAAGGTACAATCTAACTTCCTATTTACAACATGTGGAGCAAACAAAAGATGTTTTTTCTCCTCTTCTATTGGTTCCACAGCCATGGATGCTAGAAGATTCTTGAGGGGTCAAACTCCATGTCCTCCCAGGATTATCCAACCAGGCCCTCTTAGTCCTGGCCATTCTCTTGGGAGCATCATTAGATCCTGTGTTGGCCCTTTTGGGATAGTTGGTGATGACGACAACCATGCTTCTACTTTACATCCCACTATAGATTAATGTTAGCACTTGGATCCACTAGAGCTCTTTTTTATCTCTGTTGTACCTTGACTTCACGATCGCTCTTAATCATTACTTGCAGCATGTTAGGGTTTATCCATTTTGGGTAACCCTTGAGGCAGTAATTCTATGCCATACAATTGTTCCAATTTAGAGTAGTTTACACTAGATTCTTTACCCTAGCTTATTTTCGTAGTACTTTTTGGTTACGACAGTGTATTGTAATGTGTAGAAGCTCTTTTCAATGAGTTCCATTGACCTACTTTGGCCATCTGTGGACATTAATAAAATTATCTTATCTCTTGAGAACAACAGGCTTGTACAGTCTCTCCTTCTGCTCTGAATTGGACCACTTGCTGAAAAGCTTTCCAAATTTCCTTTGATAAATGGATCACATTTTTCTTTAAACTTTAACTAATTCTACGAAGACAATTCCTAAAACAACATTGTCAATTTCAACTTAAACAACTTCCTCTTTTTTCTATGCAAGTGTCAACATTAGTGGCCATGAAGCACCGACTGGTATTTCACTTTTACTGGTTTTTTATTACTGTGCTTCCCCTTTTTTAGGGGCCTCTTTAGGTTCTTTTGAGCTAAAAGGAAAAAAATTCAACATGTTGGTCATGTACTTATTTCACTCCTCAAGTTTTGCATTTTGCTCTAACTCCTAACTGGTTTCTTTTGTAACAGTTCTACTGGCTTGAAGCATACCAACTCCTCCTCATCACTCAGTTGGAAGAAACAAGGTGATTGTTAGTTGATAGCCTTCTCTTCAGAATTTCTGTCCTTGGGAATGTCTTCTTTCAGTTCAACATGTTTGATGAATACTCTTCTATGAGATGAATCATATTTCATATTCACAATTATTTTTTGTTTTAAAGGATCATCAATGAACAAGGCGGCCACATCTTTTCCATTTGCGACATTTGGTCTAACAGGAAATTGTCTAAATTTGGTGGTTTTTCGGCCATCTCTCCATGTTCATCACCTTCCTTCGTGTAGAAATTTCTTCAATGCCAAGAGTTGTTTGTTCAGTCAAGACTGACTCTTTTTGCTTCAAAGTACTTTGCTGACCTCATTCCGCAACTTCGTCTTGGTCGTCTTTCTTTCATCTCTTCTTTGGGGTGAATGAAATAAGGAATATCTTTTCTTATTTATTTTCATCATCATCATCATCACCCCAACTAGAGGATCCTATCCTCCTACAGCCTGCTGGTTGGATGTTCTTTTGTCCTTTGCTATTTTGTTGGAGCTAGAGCTTCAAGGTTCTTCCTGTCAAGGAGTAGACAACCTCCTACTTTGAGATTGAATTTCACCTTTCCCTGCAGTAGCTATTGGTTTGAGGAGGAGGTGAGGGACTTGGTGTTTGAAATCCTTATCCTACGGAATTTGGAGGGCTGATTGGCAACATCAATTCTGAAGATCCCTTAGCCATTAACTAGTCTACACTCAACTCTTTCTCAACCATTTGCTCTTCGAAGGTTATTTCTTCTTCTTCTCCTATCTCTTCCTCTTCTCTTTGGGATTGAATCTCATTAACAGAGCCTTCTTTGTCACCTTTATAACACAATCCCTGCTGCTATTTCTTCTTCTTCAACTCCTATGCTTCAGAAACAGGAAATTCTTGGTTATCCTCATGGACCCAATCTCAAAACCCACCAAATCCTGAATTTCTCATTTTGATTCCTTCATCATCCTTGCAGTTGGCCAATGCATCTTACAAATCTGGAGTATGGTTAAAAGCAATCCCTGCACAATATTTATACATATTTTGGATGACATGCCTCCAACCATAATTATATCTCCTTCGATCCCATTAACAGCAAGATCTTCAGCATGTCTACTAGACCTACAGGTATAGTTCCCAATTTTGAAAGGGAAAATAATGGATTGCTTCACATGATTTATTGAGCACTTCTCAAGGAATGTCTTGATTTGTCTCAAGCTCCATCAAAACAAAGATGTTAATGAACCTAATGGCCAGAATGTATGGCCTTGAATCTTCACTAAAAACCCTAATGTAAGTATCAAATGATAGATGAATGTACTAGTTAATCCTTGGGTGCATTCCCTTCATTGCCTCTTCAGAAATCCTGACATCTACATCCCCAATCAGTCTGTCCATCAGTTGTTTGAAAAATTTATTATTGATATAATATAGTTTTGAACCATTGTTCTATGTGAAACACAGAAACATTTAGGAGCAGGCTTCAAATATTCTAACTTTCTCTTCAAAACTAGTGTTTGATTGAGGTTCCATCCTCAGGAGCAAATAGAAGATGTACGGTCATGTAGAATCTCTTCATGTCCTGAACTTCAGCGAGCTGCTTGCAAAGTGTCTCAGTGATCAGGTAAGACATTGATCTTGACTTTTTTGATGAATACTAGCCCCAAGAAACCATACATCTAAGGTTTAAACTTGGATGAGATATTTTGCATGAAGTCTTTTCTCCTCCCAATCAGCTTAGCAACACAATCATGTTGCTTATTTCTTCATTAAAGTCACTCTTGGAAATTGACGAGTGCCTTGTGACCTCTTCACAAATCACCCAATTGTCAATAATAAATTTCATGTGCTTGGATCTGCTTTTAATATTTTATCCCATAAGATCATGTTCTTCAGTTTCGCTCCCCTCAAGGGATTTCAACCAATATTCTTAGCACCATAGGAGTGAAACAGGGGTGCCCCCTTTCCCCGACACTTTTTGGGATCTTCATCAACGAGCTTGAGACTTTTATTATGGAGAATGCTCACCGAGAGGATGGTTGCCTTCTTCATTATGTGCTGATTTCGATTCTCCAATTTGCTGATGATGTTGTTCTCTTGGCCTCATCTCTTGAGGGGCTTTAGTGTCATCTGGACACTCTTGCCGCTTTTTGTGACTCGAGACAGTTGACGGTGAATCTTTCTAAGACCAAGGTTATGGTATTCAATACTACCAAAGAGGCCCTATCCCATCTCCACTTCTTTTTCCAAGGTCGGGAGGTCGAGATCACCACCTCTTATGTGTACTTGGGGGTTCTTTTCACCGGTCCCACTTTTGGTATGAAATCCGCAGCCTAGGCCAGGGTGTGTAAGGGGTATGCAACTCTGTATTTGCTAGAGAGGAATAGCTTCAAAGCACATTTTCAAGATATACTTGTGAAAATGAGGATCTTTGATGCCTTGGTCAAGCCAACTATTACTTATGGGTCAGTGGTTTGGGGTCCTAGTCTTGGCCCGACTGAGTGGTCACGGGTTGAACGAGTCCAAACACTCTTTCTTCGATGATTCATTCGTTGCAAGGGCACAGTCCCCCGCTCTATTTTTCTGGCAGAGTTTGGGGCTTCTCCTCTCCAGCTTGAGCTTATTTTCTTGATTATTGGTTATCTTCACAAGTCCGTACATTAGGAGATACCGCTGCGGGTTGCAAGCAATACCCTTACCTCGCCCTTTGCTCCTCAATTGAACTCTCTGCGAGTTCTCAGAGAGGCCGAAGGAGCTAGTATTTTCAAGGCCAGCATTCAGATACGGATGGACAAGCTCCCCCTTATTCTTTGGGTATTCTCCCCCCCTCTCGGCTTAGTAAGGAGAAGATGCTCCAAGAGATCCGAAAGGATGTTAGTCTCCAGTACACCAGATGCACATGGATCTCTCTTGTTGCCCCTCTTTCCCCCAAGCTATCTTTCTACCATGAGCACTTCCTACAGATACAGGAGGGCAGAATAGTTCCTCCACAATACCTTCAACAGCATACAATGCATAGTCTTCGGATCACTATTGGGCAACTCAGGGTGTGTTCTCACCAACTCCGGATTGAGTCAGACCACCATCTTCCGACGAAGGAGTGGATTTGCTTGTTTTTCTCATTGGGTGAAGTTGAAACCCTTCATCACTTTATCTTTTGTTGTCCCATTTATTATGAGATCCGGGGTAGATTCCACTACCTTTTCAGGGACAACACTCGATTTGTTTCTACCTTCTTCAGATATCCGAACCAGCGATGTCTGGCAATCTTTCTTAGGGAGATAACTCAGTTTCGACGACATAAAAGTTCTCCTCCAGATGGATCTCACCCTCCTCAACATCGGCTCATCACAACATACTTCACCCGCTCCGACAACTCAAGTGACTCCGGAAGGAAATGCCCCACATCATCCAGTTTGGACAAGAGCAAGGTCACTAGACAGCGCACCCACAGCTTGTCGAGGTTCCGAACCAAAGATGGACAGAGACATATCATGGACTTCTTCAACTCCGGTACTTTGGCCTTGACTATTAGGAGAGATTAGTTTTTGGGGGGTTCTTGGAGCTTGCCCCTCCTAGGCTGCTCCCTCCCCCCTCCTCTCTCTCCGTTCTTCTTGGCGTGTACTCCTCTCTTTCGGACTGCAGCCCTCCCCCCCTCTGCGCTCCCTTTTTCTTTCTCCTTTTCTCTTTGGCCCGGTTGTCGGGTTTCGTCTTGTATTTATCTTAGCTCTTTTCTTTGTTGGGCTTTTTAGCCCGCTAGCTGGCAGTCATTATTGTCCTTCTTATAGTGCCTTGGATCATATTTTGGCCCACCGAGGAAATCAATAATATTTCATTTCATTTCATTTCTTGCATAAGTACATCTGAATTTGGGGGAGGGAATTTTGAACACAGCTGCAATTGTGGGAGGCCAAAGAATGGCTACTCTTTTTTTCCTTTGGAACCCAGTATTTCTCCATTTACTTTGTCAAAATGCTTTGCACGTTCAAACACTTATTTACACAAAGGTAAAGTGGCCTCAAAGATAGCAGCATTTAGATTCTCAAAGCTTCATAATTCTTTGTACCTCTCTTTAGGGATGTTTTTTCAATGAGATATTTGCAGTCTCTCATTTCTATGTTGGTGTCTAAGATGTTAGACAACTTGAAGACAATGAGTGAAGTGTGTTTCATGTTGATTTAGAGCTTGTGGCCATGGAAAATTGTCGTTTTGGCATCTTCTATGTTATGTAGCACTGATATGAAGATGACACTAACAAAATTAGTTAAATTCACTGGGTAAGCTCTCAAGGTTTGCCTGAAATGCTGAGGGACATAGAAGGCGGATTGCATGAGGGGATGACACAGACAAATGAACACAATTATTTTTGAAAAGCAGAAGTTTGTCAAGCATTGGATGCTTCTGCAAGGTTGTGGATCACTGAGATTTTAAGTTCAACTCGAGAGTTTAAACTTGTATCATTTTGCTAAGGTAATTTTCCATGTGTCCAAACCCACAAATAAAAAAATTCCTAGTATGGAATTACTCACATGGACGTAAGGAATGTGAAATTTCTTTCTTGGGCTTGGGAATCAAACTTTAGATTATTGTGAGAAGATTAAAATTTACCGGTCTAAATCCCACACTTAAGACATTTACAGGTACAGGTTCATATTCCGTGGACATGTGGGGTGCAGAATTTCATTTGGAAACATTAGGTTCAATGCAGATGATAACATGGGATCTCTCAAACAAAGCTTCAAATTTTTTTAAGTCCTTGCAAAATAGCAGATGTAGAAATGTTATCCCTTAACAAATATGAAGTTAAAACCACTCCATTGTTCTATGGAACTCCACACATCCACAGCCTACACAAGGGTGCTGATGCCTTCAAAAGAAGTTGACCATGCTTTGGAGACAAACATAATGGGAAAACACAATGACATATGCATAAAACATCAGATGTAAACTTCATGTTTCAATTCCCTGCATCCATGAGAGGTACTTAGGCAAAACAAAGCAATGCAGAAAGTGGGTTAAAGAAAAGGGCTTTTTACATAATTTGTTCCAAAGCATGTGGGAGGTCGGCATCCCCATCTCCCAAGGAAGAAATAATTAGAATTTTTAATGTGTTGCAAGTTATTTTGAGGGCTCACAGAAAGTAAAAAAAGCTAGGTCTCATGGACTTCAAAGCTCAAAGCATGGAATATGGAGTCTAATACCACCACACCCGCAAAAGGAGAAAGAATCAAAAGCATGCATCATGAGCAATGTAAAGAACAACCACAGGTAAGGCATAACTGCTTATCATCCTAAAACAATAGTCACAAGTAAAGTATTTATAAATTATAGAAAATTCTCAATAAATAAATCATCATAAAAGATGTTAATTTTTTCAACTTCCTCATACTTTGAAAAGTTAAAATAATTCAAAACATTCCAAAATCTTTTCAAAACAAGAAAGATGTGTCAATCCTCAATATAGAATTTCACTTCCAAGAATAAGTAGAGTTAACAGCATGATCCAAAATTCTGTTTTTTCCTTGGATAATTTGCTAGCAAAGTTGTATATGTTGCACAAAAGGAATCCAAAAACCATGCATGGCCATATTTTAACAGTTTTACAAGTTCCAACAAAGAAAATTTAAAGATCAAGTGGCATTAACTCAATTGGTTAGATTCCTCAACTTTCAAGGAGGACACTAAGGTTCGAATCTTGCCAAACGATACATGCATAATTGTCAAACTGTCATAATACTATTATGTAGTCATGACGTCGTATAGGTGGGGCCCATTTCAATCCCATATAACCCATTAAAAAAACAAAGACATCAACAATAATCATACAAACCAGTCTCATACAACAGCAACATGCATACAGTACTATCTATAAACTGGATAAGCATAATAAGGATGCACAATAACACAACCACACTCTATGAACATACCCACAAACATACCTGAGACTGGTCTAGGGGTGAATACATACAAAAGAAAGGTATCAAGGAGAGGTTGAATATAACTAACTGCGATGCACCACAATGTGTAACTACATTCATAAATTTTGAAAATACCTTCTTTAATGTATATTATTACAACATAAGGGTGTCGTAAATACACATGTGACACCCCCATGACATTTATGACAAAACAACAAAACACAAATGATTAAAGGACGACTAATTGGAATCAAATGGTATTAGCTCAACTGGTTAAATTCCTCGACTTTTAAGGAGGAGACTCAAGTTTGAATCTTGCCAAGCTATTGTAATACAACTATCTAGTCACAATGTAATACGAGTGGGGCCCATTTCAATCCTATATAACCAATAAAAAAAAAAGAATGACTAACTAAGGTGGCGCCTGATTTGACACCATGTTAGTTTTGCTGCCTATATTTCCCCCTCCAAATCAATCTACATTCCCATTGACTACATCTCTAGATCTAGCTATGTAGGCTATGTATCAAGAACAAATGGATTCAACAGCTTGTTGATTAAAGCGCACGATCGCTGACTTTCTTGGCAAGCTTCCTTGGACTTCTGCTGCATCAGCTATCTAAAGTCAGTATGCTTCACTCACTGCTTATCAGCTTTATCTAACTCTTGTTGTAGCTCCTTCCGCTACAAAAAAGTGTTGGTCACTTGCTCTTTCGTCGCACTCAATCTTTGTTCCACTCTTGCAGCTAAGACTCAAGGGCAGCAATGCGTTGATCCCTTTCCTACAATTGCTCCTGATGTTGGAAATGAATCAACTCCAACTCCTCTTATCATCAAGTTGCCTCTGCTTAGACTTTGCTCTCACAAGAATCACAATTCCTCTTCAAATATGTTGAACATGCTATCTCTCATAGTAGGCTAGTTGATGCAATTGTTTGGAAACCTTCCGGTATATCTGTATGCTAGCCACAAAATGTTGGATCAGATAGGCAAGATAGTTGAATTGTCAAAGTGGCACCTCAAACTACTCTAGAATTGTGTACCCCTTCATTGTAGACGATGTCTAGAACTCCTCTGCCTCCTCTGGTATTAGGTACACCTCAAGGAGTTCGCAATATAAGATCATCATGCCCAATGGCAAAATTGGTGGATAAGTAATTTATGTGCCTCATGCTCCCATGCACAGGGCTCGTTGAGACCCTTCAACTGTATTTGTTTTTCATCTTTTCAATACTAATTATACAATTTACTAGTCTTATATGTCAGCCTCATAACCCATAATCACCATTTAGTGATAAGAATTATGAATAAGTCCCCTTATGCACTTGCTATCAAGTCAAGAAATTGATCAAAAAACTAGCTATGCATATCTCCTCTATGCCTCTCAACACACCTTGATTAGCAAGCACATGTAAATCCACCACTCACCTATAAGGAGGTAGTACTAGCTCTATCTAACCCTTGTCTACTATATGGGTTTAATCCTCTGGCGATGGACCATCCTCCTCAATGGCTATTGTCTTTCCCTTATATGCAACTCTCTCCAAAGGCAATTGCTTCTTGGCCTATTGATGAGGCTCAGTCTCTGGATCGAGTGCTCCTCCTTGTGCATTAAGCACATGCAAATCTATCTGCCACATGTTCTCTCAAATGTAGGAGTCACCATGAATGGATTGGCACCTTCCACACTATTTTCCCTTGCAAGCTACAAAGGTGATTCCAACTCCCCCTCAAAAGCCTCTAGCTTGCCAACCTCCATGATCTAAGTCTCCTCGAGCTTGATTGGTTTGGTGATGCTTCCTTCTTGACAAATCCCTCCTATTACTGAATCCTCAACTGCAGGGGTTGTTTTTCGGTCGTACTTCATCGTGCTCCTACATGCACATCATCATCACCACCTTCATTGGCCATTGGCTATCATCATTATCTACATATATTCATATTGGCTCTCCTCACTATCATCATTATCTACATATGTTCATGCCTTGTGGTTTTTTGGTCATCCACGCTTGTCATTGACTTCTTGTCAATCTGGACTCATTGTAGCAATGGCACCAAATGTGATACAGATATTACGTATTCCAAAAGAGAAAAACAAATAATAGCAAGAATGCAACATGCAATAAAGTAAATGTAAAGCATTTAGAATCATTCATAGCAACAAAGATATTTCATTATTCTCTGAAACAATATGTCAATGAACTAGTTTAGTATGACAACAAGATGCGTACAATGCCATCTCCAAACAACATAAGCATAACAAGGATGTATGAGAATACAAGTGATATGGGAAAAACTAGAAAATTTAATTATATCAATAAAAGGGGCCTTTATAGGCAAAAATTTGCCCAAATTGTGTTAACTAAACAAACTAAGATAACAACCAACTGTAATCGTAACAAATTGAATAAAAAAAAGGGTGTGAAGAAATCATCTTCAACTATAATGATGAGATACAAAAACTAAAATTAACTTATCTAGAAAGTTTCTCATCATGCCTCCCAACAACAAAAGCATTGGCCTCCAAGGCTTTTAGAAGAGAATGAACTTGTTGCATTTGATTAAAAGAAATCCATCTGGCCCAATGTGTTAGCTGACCTTGTTTGGCAAAAAGGTAGGAGGTGGTAGAAACTTGTCGAGTTTGGTGAGTCTTCATGTTGAAAACTCAGTTTGTGTCAAGTGGAAGCTAGAAATAGGGAACATTAAATGGATGGCTAGTCAAAGCTCCGTCTCTAATGCTTACTCAACATAAGGCTCAACAAATAGACATTGACAATACTATGGATGCCCAATGAGCTAGAAAATCAAGATAAATCATTCTTGGGCACTTCCTAAATGACGGTCTAAGGTTAACACAGGCATGGTTTGACCGTACTACGTGCTTTGCCCTTGAATTGGCACTTTTCCAAATATAGCCAAATTTGGTTGCCAAAATGGAAATAATGAGGAACACAATGTTGATGCATGAATTGTTTCTGCTTTTCTTGAGTCTTCTAAAATATTTGTACAACTTTGCACTAATTTGCACTGAAGAGACTGTAAATGTTGGACAAAGGATTACACTTAATCTTTCTCTTTCTAAAGATGTTTTGAATCTTTCTCTTTCTAAAGATGTTTTGAAGCAAGGAAATGCAAAGATAAAGACAACTCACAAGGATCCAAAGGATGAAAGCCACGACAGACCTCAAAGGGAGAATAACTTGTGGAGGAGTGGACTACTTGGTTATAGGCGTGCTCAATATGGGTAAGACTCAAATCTCACTTGGCAGGAGAAGTTTGATGGTAAATGCATAGACTCAAGACTAAAGTATGGTTGATGACTTCAATTTGAACATTAATTTGTGGATGAAAAGCAATGGAAAAACTCAGGGAGACACCTAAGAGTTTCCAAAAGGATCACAAGACATGACTATCAAAACGAGAATTATGATCAGACACAATATTGGTGAAAAGACCAAAGAATCACCAAACAAAGTCAAAGAAGAATTGGGCTAAGTTATTAGCAGAACTAGTTTTACAAGAAGGGATGCACTTTATCATTTACTGAACTATTTGACAAGCACAAAGACATCATCACAAAGGCAAATGGACATGGGAAAACCACTAACTAGTTCCATGGAAATGCTGTCCCAAGGACAACTCAAACCTAAATTCCCATGAGGGTTTAGAATGACAACAACCTGCACATCATAGAAAGTAAAATGCATCACATTGCATGTGAGTCCAATAGATGAAACATAGCAACCAATGAAAGAGTCTTGTTCTTACTAAAGTGACCACTAAAGAAAGTAGAATGAGCCTCTTTGAGAAAAATACTAAGATGATCACGAGGAATATACTACTCGTCAAACTTGTACAACTACCCTTTAATGAGATGAAAATATCAAAAAGATTCCAAATGTGAAGATGTCGAATATTGGATACTACTATATGGTGGACCAAAATTAGAATTATTTGCATGCTAAGAAGCCCAAGTCTGAAAACGAAGGTGAAAAGTGGTGACAATTAGTGTTGGAAAACTTGCACTCAACAAGGCCATTTTTTGAGAGTACTCAACGACTTGGCATATATTTGGCAAGAAAACCTCAAAGATAATATTTAAATTCATTTGAAAAAAGAGAAATTTAAAATTTATTCCTGTCAAACTCTCAAAAAAACACAACAAACTTGGAAAAAAATCTGCTAGACTAGTTTTCCTCAAATTTGACAGAATTTTGGCAAGTTTTTTGTGATTACTCGTGAGTTTCCCCACGAGTTTTTCAAGAAGTATTCACCAAAACTTGACACTACTAGGCATAAAAAAGCATGATTCTTGCGGTTTCTCAACAAGTTTTCCAACACTGGTGACAATAGTCAAGGCATGTAATCAAAGAGGATGGCTCAAACAATCTAGTATTGAGCTTGTGTTCCCCTTATTGTACTTGATGACCAAGTGAAATTGTTGTAAATAAGAAGCCCACTTCATGTCTCATGCCTCTTCATTTTATCAATTGATTGAAGAAACTTCAAAGACAAGAATATCATCCAAGTAGACAACAAACAAATCATCAAGGCAATCACGGAAAACATCATTCGTAAACCACATGAAGGTAATTGTGCTCTGTTAAGTGCAAAAGGCATAACCAACCACTAGAGAAGGCCCATTTTAGCCTTGAAAGTGGTCTTCCATGTGTCCTCGACTTGAACTTTGACCTGGTGATATCCACTTTTAAGATCAATTTTGGTGAAAAACATGAAGACTTTGGTACCTTGGAGTTGATGCAACAAATCATCAATGTGGGAAAGTGGATAGCAGTTTTTTATTGTGATTTTGTTCAATGCCGAAAAAATTTGTACAAAGCCTCCAAGTGCCATCCTTCTTTTTGACAAGCAAAATGGGTGATGCACGAGGGGAGATGGCTTAATGAAACTTTCAGCATATGTTGTTTGATTTCATTGTTTTGCAAGATTGAATTGCGAAACATTGGGGTATTGGAAGAGGAACACTTGGAAAAAGATCAATATTGTGATTAACTAGCCTGTTTGGAGGGAGTGGCTTGGGATTTTAAAACACATTGCACAAGATTTGAGATGCTGATCAAGATTTGCACGTTGTGTGGAAATTTTTATGTTTGTGTGTTTGGCATTGGTCTATGGCCGAATAGAATATGGGGAAAGTTGTGGCTTGAATAACTACTTTTTTGTGCTTGCTTGCATCTGAGCACCACATTGGCTTTTTTTTTGCAATGTTGCAGATTAGGAACTTTCTATGATCTTTTTGCAAGGTGTAGGTGTTATATGTAAATTTTCCAGCCCTTGATAACTGCTGTCCTATGTTATTTTAAAATAAATCAGATCTGAGAATAATTTATTCAAACATGCAACAGTCACACAGATGGCTGGAAAAATAAACAGCGTGAACAGCAGAAGTTAAATATATTTCTGAACCTGAAAATTACAAATAAAAGAGGCTACAGCTACAGCAGAACAGTTCTGCTCTCTTGCTGCTTTTCTAGCCAGCAATCACTGTTCTTCTCCTCCTAAGCTTGTAGTTTTCCTTCAGCAATCTGTTCTCCTCCTCTTCTTTTCTGTGTGTCTAAAACACTCTTGATCTTCTCCTTTTATCCTTGAAAAAGGTAACCCTAATCTCTCTAACCCTAAGATTAGATCTCATCTCATCTTGAGATGTAAGGTTAAAAATAGAAAATCATTTAAGTGAATTACAAAATAGAATCACTTAAGTGAACTTAAAAATAGAAAATCACTTAAGTGAATTTCAAAATAGAATTAGAAATGTCTCGAACCACTTCTAGCACGTTCATACTGAACCTTGTGCAAGAAGTTCCTGTCCGAGCTACATTTCTCAACATTATATTCATCACAATGAGCTTTTCTATCATACTGATAGGGTTTCCCAAGCAGCAAACCACAACAGTCCATAAGGGCCACATCACAAGTGACCTTATCCACAAATTTGGGACCAAAAGCAAAAGCCATTGTGCAAGTGTCTGAGATAGGTTGGGAAGAACTTGCATCTGTCCACTCAAGTTGGTATAGACAAGGATGTGGGTCCACACGAAGATGCAAGTTCTCGACAATGGATCTCACAATGAAATTTTTTTTTCAAGCCATTGTTGATAATACAAGCCATAAAAAAATGCCTTACGCAAGATGAGCTTGTGTGACAAACAAACGATCACAACTCCCTTGAGAATTATGATAATGCATGAAAGTGACATTGTTTAGTCAACCGCACAACCAATCACAAGTCATATCATAACTACAAGTCTGGATGGGTGCATCTTTGGCTTCTTCATCATGAGACATTACAAAAAAAGACTATTTCTTCATTTTAAAACACTTCGACTTCTAATGACCACATTTCTTACAATAACAACAAAATTTGCCATTCTTCTTGGGACCAAAAGATGGAGAAGACTAGGAAGTAGCAGAAGAAGAACCTAAGTAAGAAGGAGAGTTCCCTGCTTTTGTTGAAGATTTGTTGAATAATTGAAGATCTAAAAGGAGTCATTGACGAAGAACGTGATGAAAGCCTTGTTGTTGTTGTTGCCAATTTTGCCACATTTTGCCTAAGGGGTAAAATTTTGAAAAATTGTTGCACTGTTTTCATGACTAAATCTTCTCTCCTCTCTTCCTCTCCTCCAAGATCGACTTCACTCAAATGAGGGACCGAACCCCAACTTCGCTTGATTTTAGAGCAAGGAGCAGCTTGAGCGAAAAAACCACTCTAAAAATCCCAAAATCGGTTAAAGCATAAAAGGTCCCCGGTTCGCTCCAAGGAGTAGCGATCCTCATCTTCGGGCTCAGGCGCAAGCGAGACGGCTTAGGGAGGAGAAAAGACCTAAGGCAAGTAGGCCTCAGGTTTGCTCGAATCTCCAACGAATCCCAGCTTCGGGTTTCAAGCATTGCGAACCCAAGCTTTGGCATCAATTTCGGCGATTGGCAGCAAGCTTCGGTGAAGCGCCTCAAATTCGCTCCAGGAGCTTGCGAACCTCAACTTTGCTCGAGGCTTTGGGAGAACTACAACCTGGACAACGCAAAGTGACTAAGGAATGGAGTATCTCGAGTTCGCTCCAGAAGACAACGAATCCCAGCTTCGCTCCACTTTTCGGGCGAACTACAGCCTAAGCGATGAAGAGAATGGCTAAGGTTTGAAAGAGCTACCTCAGCTTCGCCCAGTTCCTGGGCAAAGCACAGTTTGAATGTTCAAAAGGTTATAAAGATAAAGAAGCCCCGAGTTCGCCCTTAGGAGTAGCAAGACTCAGCTTTGCTCTTCCCTAGGGGCGAAGTACAGCGTCAGACAATGAAAAACTTTAAGGCACCGAGACCTCAACTTCGCTCTATTTCCGAGCGACTCTCAGCCTCGCACCGGTTCTCCAGCGAACCTCGGCCTCGCCCCAAGCCTGAGCGATTCTCAGAATCCCAAGCTCCCAATTTCGGGCTTCAATCCCAATGACGCTGAGCTTCAGGCTCAAATCAAATGAAATTTAAGCCCTATTTCGAGCGAACTCCGACAAAAGTGTTTTAGGCGTTAAGACAGCAACCTAATGAGCACCCTAGCAGGGGAAGAAGGTAGGTGGGCATTTAAGGCGCATCCATGGCGCACGAGTTCGAGTATCCAGCCCATCCCATCAGGACGGCCATGTCAAGTCCCGGAAAGGCTCCAAAGGGCAAGTTGCACCAACCATATTAATGAGACATGTTGTCCCAGCTACCACGCCCGTCCGGAGCCGCTGTAAACACGAGTGAGCTGCAGAGATCGTCCGGAGCCGCTGTAAGCACGAGCGAGCCAAATCCTATGGATACTTTGTCGTCTGACAGGGGTCAAATCTCAACTGGCCCGGCAGTTGAGGGGGTTAGGCATTAATGTAATCAAGGGGATTTATTCTATAAAAGGCCACTCAATGTAATGTAATAAGGGGGGAACATCTTGCTAAAGAGCTGTTGTACTTGGATTCTGCTTCAATATTAAGACTCCTGGTTTTGATTTTGGACTCCTTTTCTGCGTATGATGCCTTCTATAGTTATTTATGTTAATTATGTTTCTTCATTTGCACACAGTAAATTCTGCAATCTGGATTTAAGTGTGTGATTAAGAACGAAATCTAGAATTATTGAAAAATATATATCAGGGTGTGTGTTCAGTTTTACTTTCTGTTATACTCATAATATTGATTATTGTTGGTTCAAGTAGAAGTTACTAATTGTGTTGCTTGTTCTTCCCCTTGGAACCATCTACATTTCCCATTTCTATCAGTTATTTATTTCTTTCAGCAATTTCCCGATTTCTTTCCTGTTCCTTAATCTGAAAACCCAGCGTAGTGTAGTAAGGGAGCCAGCCTTATCTGGAGATTGGCCCGGAAGGCATTCCTTCCTTCTGGCCTTTCAATCTGTTGGGCGGGTCTAGGGCGCATAGATAGACCAAATCCTTTCCCAGTGGCAGATTCGTAACCAACAGTTGTGTGCTAAAAAATTATCCTCAACCAATTGCGTCTAGCTATACATGGCATCAAGGGTGGTGGTGATGATGATACAAGCATTCTTACAAACCACTTTTGAACTTGAGGATCAACTTTTTCACTTCATCTTCGGTAATGTGGAGGATTTGCAAAGAGTAACTAGTGGATATATTGAACCATTGACATAGTTGAAGCCATTTGACGCATATATCCTACTTGTAACTAATAGGACAAAAGGCATGAATAAGAGCTTCAACCAATCTGTTCCAAGTGTTGATGGGATTTTCATGTGTGGCACAATCTACAATCAACATTTATCGGTTTCAGCTTGGCAAAGGGAACCTTGTATTTGGTTATATTCAAACCAAGTTTCCATGTCAATGATCCAATTGGCCAGAGTTTATAGATCATGAGAACAAGCACAGATGGGAACCTCACATTTGGCCCACCAAGTGGGAGGCTTAGAGATTGAAATGTCATTAACCTTATTGGTTATTGTGGCCACACTATAAGCAAGCTCGTTCACTCCTTTGGTGAGTGACGATTGTGCCATGGCCCAAGTGGTCGTCAAAATTAAAAGGGCCTCCCAACAAGATGGATTGCTGACCACTACTTTCAAAGCAAGGCAACGCCCCAAGAAAGTAAAATCATTTTTTTAAACACGCAAGAAAAGAATTTTGAATGCTAGCATTAGCTTCATATTAAAAAGCATAACAAATGACAATGTCATCAAAAAAGATTCCAAAGCTATGCTTGGGGTACCAAAGAACATATTTGAAGCTCATCCAAAAAACACAGAACAAGCACAAACATGTGTGGTGTCAAGCTCGTCTGAAAGAATACAAAACGAGGCTAATTAGGTAACTTGTCATTTTATGAGGGCCTGCCTTTGGATGGATGCAGACAGAACTACAAAGAACACATAGCAGATTGGAATATGGATTTTTTTGTCTTAAAGAAGATCCAAAAAGCACTAATTACCAAGTTTTTTGTCAATGGGGACATGTTAGATGTAGTTCAACTCACAGTGCACACATCCAATGTTGAGAGCATGTAGATTAATTGCTTTGAGGATGTTCACCCACAAAATTAAATGAACCAAATTGTAATTCAAGCATACAACATGAGGAGGTTTGGGATGTCCAAAAATGATCTCAAACAAAGCATAGAGTGTTTTCAAGTTGAAATGGCAAATGCTTCATGCATGAACGAAGAACATGCATTGGTTAGTGCACCATAAGATCATTGCATGACAACAACAAACTGGACAATCTGTTCCTAGGTTTGTCTCTATCTTCAAGTCGCCAATTATGCATGTTCTATCACCAATCTCACTAACAGTAATTATGTCTGACAATGGAGTCACAAGTGTCGTAGTACATATCTACAAGGAGTGGAATTCAAGAAGGTTGTTGTGTGTGAGACCATCCTTTGAAGGAGCACGTGCATGGCAAGAAGATCTCACATGATTCAAAAACATGGTCTCTCCAACATGCATCCCATGAAGATGCTAAGAAGACAATGTATGCCATTGGAAGCATGGAATACCTTCCACAAAGGTAGGATGTTGGAATCACTTTTCTCTCTGCACAATCAATTGCCTGTCAGTGCACCTTAGAGAACACATCCCACTTAAATAGAGAGGATAACACACCCCACTTAAATGGAGAGGATGAGAAAAAAACACACTCCACTTAAATGGCGAGATATTGTCAATAGTGGCAAAATCAAGAAACACCACATTATAAGTTGGCCAACATAAAACCCAATTATTGTGATGCAAACCGTTACTAGCAAAGACCCAAACCCTAAAGCAGATCAGAATGCTTTAGTACCAAATGATATGGGGAAAACTGGATAGCTTATTAAGCAGCAAAAGGTGCCTTTATAGGCAATGTCCAGATTGGGCTAACATAACAAACTTAAAAGCAAATGTAATCCTAACAAAATGATTAAAAAAATAACATGTAAAAAATTATCCCTGACTACAATGATGCGATACAGAAACTAAAATTAATCTATCTAGAAAGTTTTTCATTAATAACCACATGCTCCAAACACATCCATGAACATACCTGAGATTGGTCTAAGGGTAAATATATACACAAGAAGGTACCAGGGAACAGTTGCAACAAACAAACCACCACGCACCCAAATGTGTATCTACATTCATAAAATTTGAAAATACCCTGTACAACGTATATTATTACAACATAAGGGTGTCGTGCATATACATGCAACAACCCCATGACATGCTGACAAAACAACAAACTAAAAACCTGTACAAAACACAAATGCTCAAAGGACAACTCATTGTGGTGTCACTTAAGCTGGTGCCATGTTGATTTTGCTACATACATGTTTGTTATATGATTTCAATTGCAGAAGGCAAGGGAATGCTTAATTTATCTCCAACAGCTAACGACTAAAGGAAGTGAAAAAAATTCAACTCAAAAATATCACTCAAGGTTCAAAAGGAAAAAGGATTCAGAGAAACCTTCAAGAACTTACCTCGGCTCTATGCTTGGTGCAAGCAAAGTGACCTTCAAAACCAGTGATCCCATTGTCGAAAATGAAAAAAAAAGTTGTCAAATTCTAATGACAAAACTTGTCATAATGAAGACAGTGAATTAGTAGTAGAGGGTAAAATTTATAGAAGAGAGTGGTAAATGGGTGGTGAAATCAAGAATTACAGTTCAATAGTACTGAGATTAGCGGGATGTTATCCTATTAATGACTCCATGTCACCATTTTTCTCAAAGAATGTGTAATTTAATGCATGGAAAGTTGGCAGCATAAAACTAGAGACATCCTTTAAATGTATGAAACCCACTTATTCCAAGACCACCTTGTTAAATTTACTAAGTCAGTCACCCTTTGTAGGATTTCATCATGTGGAATCCAAGTTTTAAACATTCAAAACATCTAAAACCCTAAATGTGCCTTGACACCTCTGCATTTATAGAGGAAATATACTTGGCACTCCATGGATTCTCTCGAATGGGGAATTTGAAGCGTTAACAAGACAACCATTGTCTTTGGTTTTCTAGAATCCCTCACCCCCGCACACACAAACGTGCATGAATTAGTAAAGTCTAAGAAGGAAATTTTTTATTGAGGTTTCAAAAAATTTGGGAACATGCCTTGAAGGAGTTTTATTGAAATTTTTTAAAATTAAAGCAAATTAAATGGAAAGAGAGAAGTTAAAAATTTCTCGCATCAAGTAAATATTTATAAATACAAATTTATCATCAGCACTAACAAGCAGGTAAATATATACAATTTGATCATCAGCACTAACAAGCAGGTACCCCAATCTACTTATAAACTTGTAAATCAACCCTTCCAATAGTAAACCATTAGTGAACCTCTGAGACATGATATATTGGTGCTAATTTTACGATGTCTCCCTACCATTACAAATCTTACAGCCTCCAATCTAGAATTTGCCTACAATCAAATCATTATGTTAGTATGTTCCAACTCAAATGTGATGGGAACGATTTGGTCATTAAGCTCTGTCCAAAATCTGGACAAAAATGGAACGAGGTATGGGACTCAGTATTGCTCTATTGCATAATTCTTCAACTCTCAGAAAAAATATCATTCGGACAAGGAATGATTCACTTTGAAATAGAAGTAGAATTAAAAAGGAGATTGTTCTCAGTAGAATCAGTCATTGAAAATTGCTTTGATCTAAACTAATTCTCTATTTGTTATTTTCCTATTTGACTCTTTCTCCAAAAAAAAATTACTTCAAGAGACATAAGTCTGTTTTTTTTTTTTAATAAAATAAAGGGATGTTGATTAGCAAAATAGATCAAACTAGCTTACAGGATATCCATATACATTTATTCGATATATTGGGTCTAATCTGGTCTGTATATTAAATGAAATTCGCCAATCTATAAAAAACAGAAGACACTTCTATTGCTTCAATACTAAAGGGCATTCTGTCTTTAAGTTCCTTTTCTTTCTTCAGAGATCCTAGTCTAGTGGTGAGTTCCTCAATCGAAAGTTTTTAAGCTGCTTAACTGTCTCATTCCCCTCCCATACAGTTGCCCAAACGCCCTCCTCAATATGCCAGTCAGGTTTTTCGAGATCCACACCATCCGTGCATATCAACCACAGCTACTGGATCACTTCACTCATTTCGTTGGCATATTACTACTAGAATCCCAGGCCTCGAGCAGAGGAATTACCTATATAATAGGTAGGCTCTTCCTTTGTAAGAGAGGTTCATCTCAACCTGGCTCTCCCTCCCATTGTATCCTTTTGAGACATCGTATTCGTGTACTGCCTCTATTCATCCTCTCTAAAGATAGGATGGTATGGAGTGCTTGGTAACTGCTGGTAACTGTTGAAGCATATTGGTCTGATTCCATAAGCATTCTCAGATAAATGTTCTATTTGAAACTTCTTCCTCTTGTATATACTATACAGACAGATATATCCATTTGGATGCCAAAGAGTAACGAAATAACTCTCCACTTTAAAATCTTAAAAAAAAAACATGCAATAAAAGAGCCAATTCAACAGCTTTCTATTCCATTTCACGTAAAGTAAAATTATCCTCAGTACGAGTTAAGGGAATTTCTTGTTGGCCTTTTATTTCCATATAAAGAACACGACGAGGAAAAAGACCTTCTTGAACTTCCATTTTGATCGCCTGAATATCTTTTATAAGAAATTAGAGGAAAATATAACAGATTTTTCTAGGAAATCCCCAACGAAAGGACATACAATTCCTTTATTTTCATCAAAATTATTGTAGCCACTACCCACATACACAAAAATGTATGCCAGAACTACGATCTAATGAACAGACTTGCAATACCATAAAAACACATTACAATTCCTTATGGAACAAAAAGCATTTGTTGAGATGACAATAAGGGTATAAGGTTCCTGCCGAGGTAACTTGAAATTCCAACTAAGAAAAATCCTAGTGAACCCAAAAAAAGGATACAAGCCCAAAAAAAATTACTAATTTTCCGGGACCCTGTTATAGGTTCTATCCAGAGCCATTTGGATCGACGATTCATAACAAATTGCGTCCTAAGTTGATTCTCATGAATTAGCTAGTGATATAATAAAGTACTTATATACATAGAAGCATCTAAGTTGGTATAAAATATCAACTTGAAACTTTGAAAAACATTTCACTCTTAAGAATGAGTCATACCCAATCTTCATAGCAACTTAATTATTAATACAAATCCAATGCAAGTACAACTACCACCCCTGTATCAACCAACAGAATGAACAAATATATATATTTGTGTTTGTGTATCTGTCCTCTCCAAAATATGCTTTATAGCACCAAATGGCTCTTTGAAGGAACACACATCTATCATCTGTTTCGCTTTAAACTAGGCAAAGCCACACCCACACTCAATGATGCCTGAACTTAAATTTACCACCAATCACTCACTGTCTTCTCCTGATGAAATATAGAGTCATGTCTCATCTAGATTGCCAGACTCATTTTATGGGGTATGAATTGCCAAAGATTTACTGGCATATGCTCATTCATAAGTTTCTCAATTTCAATATTCTGAAAGCATCCATGTATGTATAGTTGGACTACTATGGGGCCATAAGTTGAAATAAGTTCAATAAAATGCTCCGTACTCCTAACAATTCAGGAATTTTTTCAGTAGTTAGTGAAACACCACTTAATTAGTATTTCTGAGACAGATAAAAGATGCTGGAAATCGAGCCTAAGAAGAAAAATCTTTTTCAACAGAATACAAGCAAAAAATGAACCCAAAGTGAACCTTCTTCAATAGTTTTGTCATGTTTTTGTTGAAAATGTTCTCATACTTTCCCATGGGAAAATTCTGAATGTCTATTCAATTTCATTTAAAGCATATGAATTATTCTTGATGACTAGTAAGATAGGCCTCCAATAGTATAGCTATTGAAAGGTAAAGGTAAAGTTACAGTATGAGACAACCCTCATTGAGGATGTTACTTACCCAATATATGTTTATCCAACCAAACTCCAGTTACCTAAGTATGATGTACAACTCTACCCTCCATTGAATTTGAACCTTGAACCTCCTATTTGGAGTTCCAAAGTCTTACCATTTGGCCCATTCAAGTACTTAAAAGTTAAATAGGCCCTATGAGATGACCCTCATCGAAGATGTTATTTACCCAATATATGTTTATCAAACTAAACTCCGGTTACCGAAATATTGTGTACAACTCTACCCCCATTGGATTCGAACCTTGAACCTCCTATTCGGAGTTCCAAAGTCTTACCATTAGGCCCACTCAAGTTGTACATTTTCCAGGCCTCCAATGTCTATAACATAAATATCATTTTGTACTGTCATGAGTTCCATTTGTACTACCCTTTCATACTAATTTTTTATGGCCATAAACATAAGGAAGCCTTGGAACCATCCTACCAAGTCGTATTTTGTCCAGGATGTTAAGTGTATATCTAAGATAAACAATGACTAAGACCTAAATATTTCCATGCAAGACAGTTAAAGGTATAAAAATCCCTTGCTCAATCACTGCAACAAAAAGATACCAAGGAGTGCAAGGGGTTATCATGAAATGGGAATGGAGTAAGACTCCCAAGAAAAATGATTCAGTGTCAAATCCCAATCCCTGCAATAAGGAGGCCCATAACACCAGCAGACATGTGGTAAAGTGATGGTGTCCCATGCATGGGGTATATTTGAGCATGTAACCCTGATTAGAAACTTTAGAGTGTGGCCCAAGCTTAGTTCTTTCTGTGGTAAAAGGCAGCCCATAACCTCAGCCAAGATTTACAAAGCAAACAACCCAAAACAAGATGCTAAGAGGTGTATCATTTATACCGGCAAGGGAAATAGGCCTTCTAGCTTACATTCCTTATCTAACAGTTAAATTAACTTAATTTAGCTTTTAAGGTCCACGAACATTGTGCATATCAGACTCAACCCATACTCCCTTGGGTCCACTATACATGGGAGAAGGCACTCATGTTCTGCTACCTGCCTAGGAGGCCTACATACCCTACCCCACCACCTTTACTCAATTCTGATTCTGTCTCTGAATTGGTAATGTCCTTGGCCATGTAAAGCTTGTTTACATTATACATATGTTCTTTGGACCAGGGCTTATGGTTTTCTAACTGTCAATCTCCTATGATCACACATCTTTTCTTCTTATTTGCCTTTTGTTACATATATCCTCCTGTTTGAAGAAAATATAATTTTAAATGAAGCTTCAAATTCTATTTCCGATTTCAAAAATAAGGTATATGCTTTTCCAAACAAACCACTTCAAACACTTGTAACTCCACCTTTAGATTGGATCTCTGACCTCAAGTTCAATATGCAAATATCTTTGTCTGAGATCATTTTGATTAGCTCCCGTTCAAGGAGCTTCTCTATATACCGAGAGAGACATTATTCTGGAGCAGTAGCACAAATTGAAGTTGAACATTGTAGGATTCGTCCCAATTCCAATCAGCTATTTTGGTTAAGGACTATTAAAAGTTGATAGAATTTTCTATAAGGCATCTCTGAATCCATCTTGCTCTCTGTCTGTTGACTCTTCCAAGTTATGAAGGTCAATATGATGTTTGGCCTTTCAACAATGGATCTTCTGCCATTCAACAGTTGTATTGTGGAACATTAATTTGAAGACT
This sequence comes from Wollemia nobilis, assembly GCA_028583015.1. NCBI lineage: Eukaryota > Viridiplantae > Streptophyta > Pinopsida > Araucariales > Araucariaceae > Wollemia > Wollemia nobilis. The sequence continues at coordinate 5,764,757 of JAQPPZ010017083.1, forward strand.
GCAAGAGGCCCTGTAAGTTGCATTTCTTCCTCCATAATTTTCTTGATTATCCTGAACTCTAAATGTAAACGGTTGTTTTCAAGGTCCATGAGGGATAGGATTATTTTCCACAAGTTTATGATCTATGTCAGGATGTGATGTGACATGCTGAAAACATTATGGTGCATTTTTGGTAGTAATCAATACACTGTCTTTGCATTTGTTGCTGTGATAGTTGTGTTTATTGCAACACTTGCTCTAGAGGTAATACTTCAGTCATCTTTGAATTTTTTGCACTGAGGGAAAAGTTATAGTTAAAAACCTTTCTCATATTGCTATTTTATTGTTATTTATTGGAATGTATGATAATGGCTCCTGATACCAAGATACCACAAATAAAAAAGGAGCTAATGACAAGAAACACAAGCAGAGAGGAATGAGATGACGGTTTTAGGGATAAAGAAACCAACATGCATACGGTGCATAAACTGGAACTTTCATATGACCTCTAGTGGCCCTGGAAACCAAAGTAGGAACTACTACTACAAACAGGAACAGATCAACATTATTTGAAACGTGTCAATCATAGCAAGGAAACATATAGCAAACGAGGAATATGGGAAGCCACTTACACAATAGAGAAATGCACCTAGAATTTTAAAACTTGAGAAGGATTTCTCCAAATAGTAGTTAATCTCATAAACAAAAATTACTCATAATAATTTTTTTTGGTTGGTTAAGAATATATTAAAAGCGGTTTTTGAAAGGGCCCCAAAACCTTTTTACAACAGGTCAACTGACCAAACAAAAGGCTAAAAACAACCAATTTGAAAAATCTTGGAAAATTCTGCCCAAGCGGGAAACAAACAGATTTTAAAAATCCCGCCCACGGGAAGCCACCAATTTGAAAAATCCCGCCCAACGGGAAGCCACCAATTTGAAAAATCCCGCCCAGCGGGAAGCCACCAATTTGAAAAATCCCGCCCAGCAAGAAGCCACCAATTTGAAAATTCCCGCCGGAAACACCAAGGAGGAGGGTCGGGACACGCACGAGGACGCAGGAAAACTGGTATCCAGCACAGGAACACCAGAAACCGCTCTAGAAAACGAGAACAGCCGAAAGGTGAGGAAAGAAGCTAGGATCCCGCCACAGGACATCCCGAGAAGACAGTCCAGGAAGCAGCATCCCGCACAAAGCCTAAAAAATGGAACAGCAAATCTGGGGATCTCCACAGGCCACAAGATCCCCTTGCAAACAAGGTTGAACTAGGAAAGTGCCAGAGGAAGCCAGAGGCAACAACAGAAATGGAACCGCAAGCCTCGGGAAAAAGCGCGGGAAGGCCCCAAGGAACCCGAATTGAAGGAGCACATGAAAAATAGGTTGCAGGTAAGAAGCACAGGTCTCCTCACAAGACCGAAATATGCAGCCAATGTTCCAAAGCAACCTCCATCTCCGCCAACAAAGGCTTCTGGGAACCGGGACAGGAATTCCAAAGGGAAATCAGCAGCAGGAAACGCACACAACCCCATCCCAAACCGAGAAAAAACGCTGAGAACCCCCAAGAAGCTAAACCAAGAAACCCGAAAGGAAGATTCACTGAAAATAAAGCACATGGTCCTCCCCAAGACCAGAAAAATACAGTGAAATCCTCCCAAGAAGCACAAGGACGGAGTCAAGCCCCAAACCCAAAACCGCAATGCTCCAAATCTGAAGACCAACTGAAATCTGGCACCAAATAGAAAACCTGCAACAAACTAGGCCAGACCTGAGAACAACAGAGAAAAGGGTCCCTGAAGCTCAACAGGAAACCCAGGGAAGGTCCCAGGGATGTCCCAGAACAGGGGCACAGGCAAGAAACCCATATTTATTAAAATGGAATGAAACCCATATTATTATTACTCACATAATAATAACAAAGAGGGGGAAACCCATATTTATTAAAATGGAATGAAACTTGCCCAATCCCTGGCTCAACCCAGGTCATCCCTCCCGGGGAGTGGTTGTTTGCAGATGATCTCCTGGAGGGAGATCCGTCTCCACTATCTGCGCCCCTCCCAGCCGGCTAGGGTTTCCTTGGTTGTTTTTTCGGACTGGTGCTTCCCGTGGATCCTCGTTTGGTTGGGGATCCCTTCCCTTTTTCCCTCAGGCTTCCCCCTGGGGTTTTTTGCAGGTTATTCGCGTGGATCTGGTCCCCTGTGTTTCTCGGTGCGGTGGAGGTGATGGTTTAGGGTTTGGACAGCTTCCCACTATTTTGGTTCCTAAGGATCCCATCCCTGTGACTGGTTCCTCTTCCCGCTCGAGATTCCTAGTCCCTAGATCCCTGGTCCCTTAACCTGCTGTTTCTTTTTGTTTTGTTGGGACGGGATCCTCTTCTTTTTTCCCGGGGCGGGTTCATCGTGGTGCAGCTCTCTAGTCGCTTCCCGATGGGCTGGATTCTCTCTGTGCTGGCTGTCGACTTCCTGCAGGATGGCTCTCGCTGAACGATATGTTTTCCCGGTGGGCGGGATGGTTTCTCCACAGGGCGGGATCCGCCAAATCCGTCGATTTTCCCGCGAGGCGGGATCCTTTCTTTTCTGCTGGTTTCTCGGATGGCGGGATTTCCCTGCTGCTTCCCGCTAGGCGGGACTGTTTGTGGTGGTTTTTACTGCTTCCCGCGAGGCGAGATTTTATTGTAACGGTTTTTCTTTGCTTCCTGCTGGGCGGGATCTTCTCAATGGTGGTTTTTGGCTACTCTTCGCTGGCGGGATCTCCAAAACTACTTTCTTTCTTATTTGTTTGTTCCCGCTGAGAGGGATTGTTTCATGCTTACTGTTACCACTGGGCGGGATTTCTGTTTTGGTGTTCAGTTTCAAGGGATTGATGCCCTAGGCCCATTGCTTATGTAATCAGGTTTTGGGATCCTTGTTAAAACCCACTGTAAATACAAACACTACTTACCAAAAAAAAAAAAAAATGGAATGAAAATTTAAGTTTTTGGAGTACTCAAGCTCTTCCTTAGCATAGCTAACCTAGTTGCCTTATGAATGTCCTTCAGGCTGTGGTCTGTACTAACAATTACTCGCATACATACCTATATTAGTAAAGAATTGTGGCCTTTTTATACAAAATTTTAAAGAATGAAAGAACAATAATAACAATTGAACAAAAATAACATCAAGTGGCAAAAGTTCAACTGGTCAAATACATCAACTTCCAAGGCAGAGACCAGTGTTCAAATCTTGCAGAATAATATATGTATAATTGCCAAGATGTTATAATATTGTGGTAATGTGGTGATGATGTAATACACGTGGGATCTGTTTCAATCCCATATAACCAATTTAAAATTTAAAAAAAAAATGGAACCCAAAAGAAACTCTTCTGCACAGCATAAAACACCATTGTTGCTGACCTGGAGCATTCTACACAACATAACACACAACTGTTGTTGACCTAGAGCATTACATCATTAAAAGATTGAGCTCAAGATTCAAATGAGTAGTTTTTCACAAAATAAAAGCAATTATTGTGTAAAAGCCTCAAAAGAACATAACAAAAAGCAATCATATTCTTATTAACAAAAACAACTATAATGATAACTTGCATATTTGTGGGAGAGCTCTTTTTGTAATTATAATACAACCATTTGAAGATTTAAACAAAACATCCCCGTTAAATAAACCCCCTGTAAAAGGAAGAAAAGACTCCTTCAAACAGTGTAATGTAGCCTGAGAACACTGGGGTGCCCTTAAGCAGCATGGACAACACAAGAGAAGGAAGATGGCCACGAAGAACAATCTAAGAAACAAACAATAAGATCTACAGCACAATTGCATTTTAAAAATGACTGCAAATCTTATCAACTAAAAGGCTTTTCAAAACTTGGTAACCATTTCCAAACCCATTTATGGAATTTTGAAATGTGGCATTGTCCAGGAAACTTTTGGAAGTATGTCCTGTAGAGGAGTCGCAAAATTTCAAAAAAAAACAATTCCAACAAAATAGGAAACGTTTCAGGTAGTTTCAAAGAGTCTCCTAAAGTTCTCAATAACATTTTCAAAAGTTGCTGAAAGTTTCCACCATTTCAATATCCAATTCCTCATTTCTTCCATAATTCTACCCAAATTTTCTGCCATTTCCTGCCCCAGCTGTCATAAAACCGGTATTTCTATTGTTTCCAAGTGTTCATTTCCGATTCTAAGTGCAACAGAGCTAAACACAGGAAATAAAAGCCTCAAATAGTTGGATTCTCTAGCACAACAAGTAAGAACTATCTGGCAGCCTTGAGGCCTCTTATGAATAAACCTCCACCCAAAATAACTAGTAAAGTAGGTTTTTAATATCCACAAGGCCACAGGTTATATGGACAACGTCTTCGATTTCAATTCGGATTCTTGTCATTAGAATATGTTAACACTTAATCATTAATGAAATAAATGCTAATATCAAATGTATGACACAGACTACACAAGCTCAGACATTATTAAAGTAGTAAGCAAATCCTTCTTTATAAAAATGCAAAACATTGGCAAAAGCAGAGCACCAGGTTCTGAACTTCAATTTCCAAGAATGCCCAGGTGCAAATATTAATAACAAGGATCAGGCATCAACTCAAAACTACAGTACTGGTTTAAATGCAAGCTGAAAACCCAAAACAAAAGAAAATAAGAGTGTTAGAGAGCATACAACTTTTGTTGAGGAGAAGTTCGTCTTCTGCAATAGAGCAGGTCGATGTTGATGACGAGAATGTAACATCAATGACTTCTGTAGTGGTAATAGTGCCATTTTGGATATTGCAGCGGTCCTCCTGGACTATGAATTTAAGGGATATGAGTATTAATATAACTGGTTATTTCCGCTTGGCCCAATTCCAACATATATTGAAACGGATAACAGATGGCCTTATGTATCAATTTTTATTTTTAATTTGCATTAAAAATATATATATTATTGAGTATTGTGGAAACATTCAAATGTTTTAAGCGTTGTGTTCTGTGAACAGTATTAAAGTAAGAATATCGTTAAAATGAATGACCCTCTTATAAAGCAAAATAAGAGAACGAAATACATGTTTTTTTTTTTAATTAAATTGGTGTAGTGTAAGAAATTCCTAACATTAAAACTTTTATGATTTTTTTTTTTTTAATTTATTTATTAATTAAATAAAGAGTTAAGCTTAAGTTTATTAATAGAGAATAAACATATATATTATGATTTGAATTTTAGATCTTTTGAAAAAAAAGCCAAAGCCAAAAAAGTTGTGTTGCCTCCATTAGACCTAAACTTATTGGTGGAGCTCCAAAATCGCTCATAAGCGGCGGCAAACTCTTGGGTAAAGAGAAACCTCCAGAGCCACTCTTAAGAGCAGTTGTGTTGCCTCCATTAGACCTAAACTTATAGGTAGAGCTACAGAATCGCTTGCCTCCATTAGACCTAAACTTATAGGTAGAGCTACAGAATCGCTCATAAGCGGCAACAAACTCTTGAGTAAAGAGAAACCTCCAGAGCCACTCTTAGGGGTCGGCATTGCCCTCTAAATACAACATGTTATTAAACTTTTTTTTTTTATTAAATAGAGATAAAATCGAATCACTCAATTGAATCTAAGTTTTTTTTTTTTTAAATAAGAACCTAAAAATATATTATTTTGATGTTTTGACTTAAACTAAATAATTTATAACGTATAGGATATTGTAGTGGTTTGGGTTTTGGTTCTCTTTCAAAAGATCTTGAATAAAACCATGGCAAGGTATGTCTCTATGTAAGTGAGTTTGTTGACACAAAAAATCTCTTGTGGCTCTCCTCTAGATAGTGGTATACCCGGATGAGATGATATTATCGGTCACTAAAGAGCGGTTTTTGAGATTTTTTCTAATTTAAAAGTTTTACCCCTAAGGGTTAGGTGGATTGGTAAGTACATGTGTGGTTGGGCACTTACAAAGGAGAGACCTAGGTTCAAACCTTGGGGGGAAGCTAACCCTTTTCAAAGGTAGTAGCCTGCTTTGAATCCTCTACGTGTGCGTCAAACCGACGACGACGGTACGAACCCTGAGTAACTGGTGGTCTCTTTCTCACGTCAAGTCAATAAGAACGAGACAGATAGGCTTGTTGGGAGCAATTCTTGTGGTTTGAACCCTGCGCTGGCTAGTTACTAAAAATAGTGGTTGTAACCAACTCTCCTATGTAATCGAAAATAATAATCATAATATCCAATCACTTGTTAAGATTCCTCTAAAGAACATTTTGTTACTAGGAGACCAGGTTCAAACCACTACACAAGGAATCAAGATCCTTTTAAAAACGTATGCCTTATCTAAAATTTTAAGTCCTGTCTTGGGGGATAGTGCAATGGCTCGAGGTTTGGCTCTTCTTTGGGAGACCCAAGGTTCAAACCGCAACGTGTGTGTTTATGCGTTAAATCCCTTTATCAGCTCAACTCTCTCCTTATGAGAGGTCATGGTGGGATGGGGATATCCAACCTTGAGTGTCGGTCGTAAAGGCTATCTTAAAATTTGATGGAAATGCCCAACCTTGAGTGTCACCCATAGGGATTATCCTAAAATTTTAAGTCCTACAATGGATGCTTTTCAAAAACCTGTGTTTTACCTTAAAATTTTAACTTCTATGAAGGATACCATAGTGTTATGTACCCTAAACATCTCAACTCTCCCTTTATGAGAGGTCATGGTGGGATGGGGATGCCCAACCTTGAGTGTCGGTCATAGAGGTTATCCTAAAATTTTAAGTCCTGCAAGGGATGCTTTTCTTCTTTTTTTTAAATAAAATATTTGTTTACATAGAGAATGCCCAACCTTATCTTAAAATTTGATGGGAATTCCCAACCTTGAGTGTCACCCATAGGGATTATCCTAAAATTTTAAGTCCTACAATGGATGCTTTTCAAAAACCCGTGTTTTACCCTAAAATTTTAACTTCTATGAAGGATACCATAGTGTTATGTCCCCTAAACAGCTCAACTCTCCTTTTATGAGAGGTCATGGTGGGATGGGGATGCCCAACCTTGAGTTTCGGTCATAGAGGTTATCCTAAAATTTTAAGTCCTGCAAGGGATGCTTTTCTTCTTTTTTTAAAAGAAAAAATTTATTTACATAGGGAATGCCCAACCTTATCTTAAAATTTGATGGCTTGAGTGTCACTCATAAGGATTATCCTAAAATTTTAAGTCCTATAATGGATGCTTTTCAAAAACCCGTGTTTTACCTTAAAATTTTAACTTCTATGAAGGATACCATAGTGTTATGTCCTCTAAACAGCTCAACTCTCCCTTTATGAGAGGTCATGGTGGGATGGGGATGCCCAACCTTGAGTGTCGGTCATAGAGGTTATCCTAAAATTTTAAGTCTTGCAAGGGATGCTTTTTTTTTTTTAAAGAAAATATTTATTTACATAGGGAATGCCTAACCTTATCTTAAAATTTGATGGGAATGCCCAACCTTGAGTGTCACTCATAGGGATTATCCTAAAATTTTAAGTCCTACAATGGATGTTTTTCAAAAACCCGTGTTTTACCCTAAAAGTTTAACTTCTATGAAGGATACCATAGTGTTATGTCCCCTAAACAGCTCAACTCTCCCTTTATGAGAGGTCATGGTGGGATGGGGATGCCCAACCTTGAGTGTCGGTCATAGAGGTTATCCTAAAATTTTAGTCCTACAAGGGATGCTTTTTTTTTTTTTTTTTAAATAAAATATTTATTTACATAGGGAATGCCCCACCTTATCTTAAAATTTGATGGGAATGCCCAACCTTGAGTGTCACTCATAGGGATTATTCTAAAATTTTAAGTCCTACAATGGATGTTTTTCAAAAACCCGTGTTTTACCCTAAAATTTTAACTTCTATGAAGGATACCATAGTGTTATGTCCTCTAAACAACTCAACTCTCCCTTTATGAGAGGTCATGGTGGGATGGGGATGCCCAACCTTGAGTGTCGGTCATAGAGGTTATCCTAAAATTTTAAATCCTGCAAGAGATGCTTTTCTTTTTTTCAAAAAAGAAAATATTTATTTACATAGGAAATGCCCAACCTTATCTTGAAATTTGATGGGAATGCCCAACCTTGAGTGTCACTCATAGGGATTATCCTAAAATTTTAAGTCCTACAATGGATGCTTTTCAAAAACCCATGTTTTACCTTAAAATTTTAACTTCTATGAAGGATACCATAGTGTTATGTCTCCTAAACAGCTCAACTCTCCCTTTATGAGAGGTCAATCAAAGATCAAATGAATAGAGCATTCTAAAAAACAGAACATGAAGACAAAAAAGAACTTCATTATTGGACTTTGTCATCCTCCCATACCACCCTTACCCTTTTTCTTCTTGATGATTTGGCAGCAATAACCAGGGGCTATATTTATTGCCTAATTCGCTAGTGTGTCGACCTCTTTATTGAATTCTTGCCTTATGTGTTGATAGGATATTTTGCCAATGATCCTGCCTAGTTGTCTGATTCTGTCTTTAATAATCTTCAAATGTAAAGATCTAAAATCTTTATTTTTGGTAAGAGTTGTTATTATTAGTTTAGAATCCTTGTAAACTGTGACCTGAGTGATTCCTTGCTTTACCACCAATTTTAAGCCGAATTCACATCCGATAGCCTCTACCACGTTGTTAGATGTTCCCAAGTTGATCATGTATTTGAGCAGGATCCTATAAGAATCAATCCCCCTACCACTACTTGATCGGGGTTGGACTTGGAGGCACCATCAAAGAAGAGTGTTGGAAAATATATGTCAGTCAAAGAATTGTTTGCTCTGCATCCTCCCTGTGTCAGGAAAGCTTGGAGATTAAGTTGGTAGATCATTCTTCTTTCTATGGGTGACAGATCTTCTTCATACTGTTGCTGACAAAAACTAGATTTGACATTTAGGACTAATTCTTCTTTTATCCTTCGTATTAGAGTTTTATTGTCCTTACCTTTTCCTTCAAAATCCTTTGGTTTCTATCCAACTAGATGTGCCAGATGACAAAATATGGTATAGAGCTCCACAAATATTTTAGAGGGGCTTACCTGCCAATTACCTTGATATTCTTTGTTCCACTTGGTAAAACATGTGTCTATGGTTAACCTTCCAGAGTAGGAAATGCCAAGAATTTTTGTTAATCTTAACCAAATTGAAATTGCCTTTGGGCATTCAAACAAAATATGGAAAATGGTTTCACTGTTCTGCTTGCACTTGTAACAAACATGAGGCCCTGCTATACTCCTCTTTTGCAAATTATCACTTGTTAATATTTTATTTTGAGAAACTAGCCATCTAAATACTTGTAGTTTAGGTGGTGCTCTAGTTTTCTACAATATCAATAGTTTTTTGTTGGCAAACCCAATTTGATGATGTTGGACTCCTAGATGCACTGAGTATTCCCCATTATTGTTGATGCTACCCCAAATAAGTTTGTCTAGCATCATGGGATGAAGAGGTCTAATGCTCACCATGTGAGACTTAAAATAATCCCAATCTCCTTGAAGCTTAAACAAGTCACCTAATTTGAGTATTCTTTGGCTTTCCAAGTGATTTTGCAATTCAATTGGAGTTATCTCTCTTAATGGTGGATTTCCTAGGATCGGGTCCTCCCATAGATTAATTGACTTACCATCTCCTAGTTTACAAGAAATTTTATCCTCTATTATGCTCTTTGCAGCCACTATATATTTCCAAACCAACGAGACCCTGGGAAGTTTATCTATATGTTTGAGCATTTGAATACCAGTTTGATTATTTACATACTTGTTGACTAGTATGTGTTGCCATGCTCGATTGTGTTTAAGCATGTTCCAGAGAAGTTTTGCTCCCAATGCTTTTGAAACTATCTCCATTTTTTTGATTCCCAGTCCTCCTTGAATTTTACTTTTGGTGACCATCTCCTAATTGACCAAGTGGAAATTTTTTCTTTTTGATTGCCTACCTCCTTGCCATAGGAAGAGTATGATTCCATCTACCTTTTGTAAAATAAACTTGGGAGCATGATATACTAATAGTTGGTAGACTAGAAGAGAAGCTAACATTGATTTTATCAATACTACCCTTCCTGCAAGACTGAGCCAACTATTACTGTAACTTTGTATCCTCCTAACCATATTATCCAATATTGGGGTCCAACAGTCTGAGGCTTTGAGGTGGAAGCTCATTGGCACTCCTAGATATCTAAAGTATTTTTTGTGCCATACCAAAATCCTAGGATAGTGCAAAAGAGTTTGACTATTGTTGCTACAACATTTTATGTATAAAACTGATTCTTTTGAGTGTTTATATGATCCCTAGTAGCTTGTGTGAACCAATCCAAACATTGCTTGAATTGTCTAACATTTTGCGTGGTGGCTTCACCTAGAAGAATGATATCATCTGCAAACTGGGCATGTGTTACAGTTATGCATCTTGTTGTAGCCTCTATCCTTGTTATTTTTCTTTCACTTCAAAGATGGTTGATTAATCTTCCAAGAGTCTCAGCTAAAATGATGTAAAGGTATGGTGATAGTGGACACCCTTGTCTAATTCCCCTTGTAGCCTAAAATAAATTTGTTGGTTCTTCATTTATTAAGGGAACTATCCATGGGTTTTTTATGCATGCTCCGTTTTTATGCATGCTCCGATCCACTTGATGACCTGATGTGGGAATCCAAACTTTTGAAGGACCTGTTTTACAAATTGTATATTAACTCAATCAAAGGCGTTTGCCATATCAAGTTTTATAACAATTTGATTCTTTTTTTATTTTTTACTATCGTGGAGGGCTTCATGCATTGTTATGATATTATCATATATTTGTTTTCCAGACATGAACCCTCCTTGCTCTTCTGATATTAGTTTGTCAAGTTTCTTCTTTATTATGTTGGCCAATAACTTGGTAATACTTTTATAGGAAGAGTTACATAGATAAATTTGTTTGAATCTAGAGAAAGTAGTGGCATTTTTTCTTTATAAATCAATGCTAGAAATGTGGATTTGATGGCTCCAAGAAGCTTACCTTTTACCTTAACATCCTTAATCATGCGTAGCAAATATTCTCCGATGATGTGTACGTATTACTGGTAAAAGTTATTTGTGAATCCATCAGGTCCAGGAGCTTTATCCTTTGGTATAGCTGCTATAATCTCCTTAAGTTACTCCATAGTGATTGCATGACTGAGATCCTGCTTATATTTTAAACTTAATACTATTGGTATATGCAATAGTATTCCCTGAGAATGAGGGTTACCATTTTCTTTGGAGAGCAGATATGAGTAATGTTGATTGGCAAGTTCCTTAATTTTCTCCTTGTCTGTATAAGTGGTTCCTTCATGCTCTATATCCTTGATTGTATTCCTTTGTCAACGTTGCATGGTTTTCAGATGAAATGTTTGGTGTTTCTATCTCCCTTGCTTAGCCAAACCATTCGATATCTAAGCCTCCAATGTGTTTCTTCTTTAGTGCTTAATTTATTGAGCTTTTGAATTAGGTCATTTCTTGCATCTTCTTGCCATGGTTGAGGAGGATGATCTCCAATTTTTGTTTCTAGCTACTCTAGTTGTTGCATCAACTACTTTTTGTCTAGTTTGACTCTAGCTTTTTCTGCCAAACATTTTTTTTACCATGTGCTTCAATTTTTGAATTTTGATTTTCTACTTTTCTTGGGGGTTGGTGGATTGGACCTGTTGGTTCCAAGTGCTTTCCACAAGTTCACTGAAATCTTCTTCTGCTGCCCATTCAAAGTTGTATTTAAAAGAAAATTTTCGGGGTTGTAGGCTTTGGCCGCTATCCAAGAGAATTGGCTTATGATATGAGATAGAGTTCTGAATGATGTGACTGGAAGTGAGGGGAAAGTGTGTTAGGAGATTTTCATTGATAAAAAATCTATTCAATATTTCTACAATATAGTTTGCCTCTGCTATTCTATTGCTCCAAGTGTGCTTTCCTTTGGTCGATCGAAAGTCTTGTAAGCTTTCATCTACCATAATTTGATTGAGAATATCTCTAGTTGGATCCCTTGGTAAACTTCCCCCAACCTTCTCCCAATGGTAGAGAATCATGTTGAGATCTCCTCCCAATATTATGTTGTCAAACTTCTCATTGTCTAGCTATTGTGCTAAGTTTTGCCATGCTTCTCTTTTATGGATAGGATGTTTTGGACCATAACAATTTATTACTGCTACATTAGTTCTATTTGGTAAGATAAATTTTGTACCTATCCAGTTATTATGCTTATGTTATAAGCTACAAACTAATTTTTGTGGCTCCCAAGCCAAAGCTAGTCCCCCTGAAGCTCCCACAAAATCAATAGTTAACAGTTCTGATTATGCCTATATCTTCTGCCATTCTGTAGTCAATGTTGCCTCTACTATTTTTGTCTCTCGAATACAAACTATTGTTGGCTTTTGCTCCTGTATTAGAACTTTGAGATAGTTTTTTTCAGAGGACTTCCCAGTCCCCTACAGTTCCATGACATAATCTTCATTTTTTGGATTGCTTCTTATTTTTTATGAAGCTCTCCTTAATGTTGACCTACATTTTAGATTGCAAGTCTTTTTGTGCTTGCTATTTTTTGATTTTTAGTTCAATTTTCTTCCCTTAGCTGCAGATCATGTGGTCAACAAGCCCCCAAGAATCACTATTTCCTCCACTTGTGTTTCTTCTACCTCTTCCTCTAAGTTCCCATCAATTTCTTCTCCAAATGTTGTGTTCTTTGGTGTATCCCCTAAGATCTCTGGTGACTTGTCAGCTTCAGTTGTAGGTATCTTCTCTTTATATTTAGGAGCCATCACATCTAGAGATATGATTTCATTTTCTCCTTCATTAAGACTTGCAAATTTATTTTTGTGTTGGAAGATTTTTTGATCCTATGGTTGAGGTTGTCGATTCTTGCTTCTTGATTTGCACGGTCTCCTTTTGACTTCCTGGAATCCTAGTTCTTCCTTTTTTGTTTCCTGTGCTTGTTTAATTAGGTAGTTTTAGGAGAAATGCCCATGCTTACGGTATATTATACACTTGAATGGCATATGCTCATAGTCTAGGGTTTGGTTATGTATCAAATCAAATACCTTTATTCCAATATGCTCAAGCAAACCCTTTTTCAGATTAACTTGCACACATATGCATGTGCATATAGCATTATCGATCATTGGAGGAGCCCAGTCAATGAATGTTCCAATAGCATTTCCTATTAATTCCATCGAAGGTTTGTTCCATAGGTGCAGTGGCAAAAATAGTAATCTCACCCAAATAAAAACTTCTTCAGGATCCTCCTCTTGAGGATCAAATTTCATGCTCCACGAGGTCATGTAGAGTGGGATGGATCCCAAAAACCAAGGACCTCCATGAAATATAGTGCTCTTGTCCTCCATAGAGGTAAATGTAACAATAAAGTATCCCCTACCTGTCATCATGAATTCATAAGAGGATAATTTATTCCCCAAATGTGTGTTAATCTATTTATGAATTGTGATTGGACTAAGGCCATATTCCCACAAATTTACATAAGGGATTGAGTGGAAAGCATGAGCAAAGGCTGCTAGATGTAAGCTGGAGGTACCTCAATCATAGGAGACTCATCTAACTTGGGCACAAAGGTACAATTGTTAGAGCGAGCAAGTGGTTTTGGATGGGGTGCTTTTCTTGCTTTATGCACTTGTTGCACATGATCCAACTTCTCCTCATCAAAGGGAAACTGAACTGATACTCACGATCTCTCCTAGAAAAATCGATCGATGCTAGGGTTTTTTGTCTTCCCCCAAATTCATTCCTCCTCCTAGAAATAAAATATTTCTTCAAAAAATTAAATTACTATCACTTTGCAAACCCTAGCTTTGCTATGTGCACTCCACAATTCTAGCTAAACAAACTTCTTCAAACTGTTGTTCACATGCATAGAAAAATTATAGATCTTCAGTTGTCATCATGGTTGCTCCATTTCATTTTTCAATAGATGATTTTATTTATGAAAAAGATATTGAAGAAAGGTGGTTGTGGATTCTTTGTCCAAGTTAATTGCATGGAGGTTCAGTATTTGGAGCCACATCTTCCAACTCCTTCAAATTTATAGAACAATGTGGATCGCTATGAGATCATATTTAGTGAACCCATAGATCTACCTCCTAAATGCACACATGGTTATGACACTTACCTTGTTCTAGGAAGTCAACCTCCTAATGTGCATCCTTACTGCTAACCCCAACCCTAAAAGTTAGAAATTAAAAAATTGGTTTAGGAAATGGTGGAGCAAGGAATCATTCATCCAAAGCATCATTCTGCAAGGGATGCTTTTCAAAAACCCGTGTTTTACCTTAAAATTTTAACTTCTATGAGGGATACCATAGTGTTATGTCTTTGGGTTTTCATTCAAGAAACCTAAGTTCAAACCCCTGAAATTTTAACTCTTATGAGGATACTTTAGTGTTATATATTTGGATTTTCATTCAAGGAACCTAAGTTCAAACCTCGTACAAGGATGGGCTCCTTTCAAAAACCTATGCTCTACTTTAAAATATTTTGTCTTACAAGGATACTGTTGTGTTATGTCTTTGGTTTTCCTTTAGGAGACCCAAGTTTAAACTTTGACAACTTTCAAAACTCGTGTTTTATTCTAAAATTTCTCTCTGTTGGAATGCCATAATAATATGTGTTTGGATTTATAATGTACACCCCCAAACTACAATCCACTGTAATAGTTTATCCCAAGTTTGTTTGTTTTAAAATAGTCTTCAACACTCGTAAGGGTTGATTATCTTGATTTAAGTCTCAATGATGAATGGGTGTGTTTTTTTTTTGCATAAGATTTCGAAATAACCAAATACAATAGCAAATGCAAGCAACAAAGAACAATAATGTATTCTATATTTCAATGAAACAACTCCCACAAACATCAACTATAAGAACCCTCAATATTTCCTTAGTACCCAACCATTACACTCAATATTAAACTTGGGAATAAGGTTGATTTTTATATAAAGCTGAAACAAACATTACAACAATGGAAAGTATGATTGATTTGCACATTAAGGTCAACAATATCCTTGTTCATTTAATGTTGTTGATGTTCCAATAGATCACAACCAACAGATGATACACTAACACGGGTTTCTGAGCAGATTTTAGACTGGTAACTGTACGACTGAGTGTCCAGATTTGGTACAGACCGTAGCTTTTATGAAGACCATTGAAAACTTCACTTCTCCCAAGTCCACTCCTAATATGCAAACACCTGCTTCCTAATGACAAATGCTGGTCAAAAGAACATGTAATTTAGACTGCCTTAACTTAATGTCAGCCTCAGACAAGGGTCGTTCGGCCTGACAGGTACGATTGGGTAGATAAAATCCCAAACACCATAAAAAATTCCAAATTTTATATCAATGCAATTGTTATTACCATAGAAATTTATCTATCAATTACCCACAATGATCTCAAGCCTAGAAATGAAGATATAAGCAAATATATGATTCCAAACTCTCAATAGAATGTCACCCAATGAATTTTTTTTCCTTAAATATTCACCCAAATACATATAAAACACCTAGAACTGATCTTTCACAGTTGAAAGTCCAAATCCTGTTGAAGAAATCCTCCAACAAGCCCAAAATCTCTTCACGAAGAAGCCCTATGATTTTCTCACCAAAAAAACTCTATCTTTTCTTCTTTTTTTGTCCTCCAATCATCAAAATAATTATGGAACCCTTTATGGCTGATGTAGATAAGAAAAACCCATGTGTTGGTTTGCTCAAATGTTGACCTTCACAAATTTGCAAACCCTAGTCTGAAACACTAAAGCACAATGGTGAATGCTGGATGCAAACACCTCTCAAACCTCCAGGATTGATCTTTCACAATCGAGAAGATTATTCTTGCTGAGAATGATTGTCCTCAATAAGCCCTTGATAAATCACCTGCAACCTGCAAGCTCCTCCTCCCCATTTTGCAGAGCAAATTTCAATGCCTCACCCCATGAGAAAATGAAGGCCCTTTTATTTTATTTCACCAATTAGGGCCAAAATTCACTTTTGCTCCCTAATTAATTATTAAAAGCACTTTTAATAATTAATTCTCATAAACTACATTTGCAAAGTCACTTTATGATATTATATTTTTTTAAGTGATTTTAGGGACCTTTTTACGTATAATATAAAGTCACCATATATTAATTATTTTATAATTTGACTTTATATTAAATTAAACTTCCACCAATAAAATATCTCAACTAGATTGGCCGAATGAACATCTGAACGCATTTTTGGGCACCCATTAAGCCAAACTACTCACTCGTAACTTTCGCTCTGCAAGATCACCGACTTACTAAAAATAGTAAGTCCACACCCAAAGCATGCAAACTGCCTCCAAAAGAGGTTCCCTAACCATGAACTTAGTCTACGGGTGCCGCATAATAGGCTCATCACCACTGCATAATGAACAAGCTAAAATGGGGACATTACAAGATTTCATTCTAAGATCCAAGTTCAAACCCCTGCATAAAGGTTTCAGGACCCTTTCAAAAAAACTCATGATGTATACTAAAATTTAATTTTAAGAAGGATATTGTAGTGGTATGTCTTTAAGTTTTCATCTAAAAAACCTAAATTCAAATCTCGATACAAGGAGATCGAGGGTCTTTTAAAAACCTTTGTTTTACCTTCAAATTTTACTCGAAAAAATAAATAGGTTTATAACGACCGATTGCTTGCCGGTAAACTGTCCCATGACTGTCCCATGTACCAGGAAACCCAAGTTTAAACTCTAACAACTTTCAAAAACCTATGTTTTATTTTAAAATTTTAATCTCTGTTGAGATATTGATACCGTGTCATGTTTGAATTCTCATTCAAAAACCCAAGTTCAAACCAGATCCAAGACCCTTTAATAAAACCTTGTGATTTATACTAAAATTTAATTCTACAAAAGATACTATAGTAATATGTCTTTAAGTTTTCATTTAAAAAATTTAAGTTCAAATCCCCACTACAAGAAAACCTGAAGAACTTTCAAAAACCTATACTTTACCTTTAAATTTTACTCAAAAGAAATAAATAAGTTTATAACAGTTGATCACTTGCCGGTAAACTATTCCGGTTCAATTCGATTAAAATTATATTAACTTTATCCTTTCCTAAGAAAGTTTTATTAAAATTTTCTCAAATAATGTAAGTTTTACTTCCTCTAGTAGATAATGTCAATTGAATATATTAAGTAGGAAATTATTTTAAAATTTATATTTACCGGGGCAAATAGCAAATAACAACGACATTGCAATTCCTTGAGAAAAATAATGACACTGCAATTTTGTTTTTTCTATTTCTGTGTGGAGGAAGCATCTTAAACATTTGATTTTTTTTATATTGAACATCCTTTAAAAATATCAGCGGTTTTTTGGAACAAATAGAGGAGGAATCGAACTCACAATCACATAGAAGATAATAATCAGGCAACTACCATTACACTGAAGAGGAATCGAACTCACAATCACATGGAGGATAATACTCAGGCAACTGTCATTACACCAAATACCGTTTGGCAAGACATTCGATTTTCAATAACTTAATATAAGTTATTTGTTTTTATTTATATTGTTTTTGTTGTTGATTTGTTTAATGAAAATATTTTTATTTGGTGAAATTTTGACAGTCTTGAATTGTTTTATAATTTTTAAAAAACAATTTTATAAAAGTAATGAGATATAGTTATAGTTTTATGTTTAGATTAAAATTTATAAAACCCAAGTGTTGCAGGTCTCAGGTTCAAATCTCCACCCTACCAAAAAGTTGAATTGGGTATCCAAAATTCAATTGATAACGTTGGTGCGAGCAGGGTCAGGTGCGACTCCCTGGTGATTTTGACGATGTAGAACCTCCTGTTCGTGGTCTCTCAGACCAAGGCTGCCCCACAAAGGGTTTTTCGCTTAAAAATAAAATCTATAAATTAATAAGTTATATATATATTTGGTATTTGTTGAAATTTTCGCTAAAAAAAAAAATCTATAAATTAATAAGTTATATATATAATTGGTATTTATTGAAATAAAAGATATTATTTTTTATTGTAGACTTTTTTTTAACCCAAAAAATACATATAAAAAATAGTGTTTTTAATACAAAAACAACATATAATTATCATTAGATAGGACAAATAGTAAGATATTGGTGAAAAGCAAATCATAGCTTTAAGTAAGAAGTTAAGTAGTCGTCATTTTGTGAGTGACCATGGATATCATTGTGGATATAGCCAAGCATATAATGGATGCAAATTTGTGGTGGCACATCTAACAAAGGTAGCTTATGGAACAATTATGGTTATTGGTTATTATGGAGAATCTACTTTTGATACTGAGAAATGAAGATTTGCATAGAGTTTATTAATAACATGTGTTTGTGTAGAGTCCTCCAAATCTAAGAGACCATGTCCCTAAGGTTGTTGTAAACTTCCTCTATCATCACCTCTCTTGGTTCTTCTCGAAGGCTCTTAATTATTTTATTGTGCTTCTCCCCAACCACTTTCAAATAAGATAATTAGAAATGTAATTTCTCAAGGTTTTGAAGACCAAAACCTCCTCTAGATCAACCACTTCCCTCATCTCATTTATCACATGGGGCAACCTAAGATTGAATGGAATAGACAAATATCACCCACCTTTGCATGTCATGCCTTGAATTCGAAGAGAGATAATTACAACTTGATTGCTCATTGGGGCTTTCAACTTTTCTAATAACTAAGTGAACAACAAGTTGTCATCCATGAGAATTTGAATTTCCCATAAATAGCTTCATTAAGGATTCTTTACCCAAGATATCAAAGCTTTTGCATGCCATGTTTTCTTTTCCTTCGTAGGTCTAGTAGGGACCCCCTTCAAATGATAATTTATAGGAAGCATTCATGACTTGTGCTCTCTTACAATGCTAAGAATGATATTGTTGAAGGTAAGCAATATTGTTGTTTTACCTCTATAATATTGAGTTTAAGTCATTTTTCACATCAAATTTTTGAAAGCAAGGACATGCCACTACTATCTAATAAAAGAACAATATCAACCCTAACCTCTCTAATTCCTTGCTCCTCGATGTAGGTCTTTTCCAAAATATCATTAACCAAGTGTTCATCCAAAATTCAATTTATAGTATCCATCCTCACAAAGTGGTTTAGTACAGTGACTTTAAAAATACTATGGTGTACGACTTGGCATTGTGGCAATAACAACAATATCCAAGATGGAAAGGAAATATTTTTTCTTATTGAAATACATGGAATCATATGATTTAGATTCATGTCAACAATTCAATTTCAAAAATTAGAAGGGAAGAATCCTTTTCAACCTTTAAATTTGAGCCAAGTCCCTACTATTACGGCTAAACTAAACTAAACTAAATGTGTGAAAAGTAAATTTTGGGAGTAAAGAATAAAATGGATCAAAGGAAAGTGTAAACAAATAAATATATTCAAAACTATAACGAGCTTAGCGTTGATTAGGCAATGTATTTGAAAGTGATCAAATAACACTAGTGTGATCGAATCATTTATATAACATGCAACAATGGTAGAAAGGACTAACAACAAAGTGTAAGGGATGAGCCACAAGCACTATTCATCCATGAATCAAGAGATTGAATGACACAATTGGTTCACAAACACCATGCACAATCTTTCCATCAATTACAAATGATATTAAAATATACAATTCACATGTTAGCAAGTAAACCCAAAGATTTCATAGGTCCCAATTTCTAGGATCTTAAAAATACTTGCCAAAAATCACAACACCAATATCATAAAAAATAACACTTTATTGATAATTAAAACACTTACATTCAAAAGATTACAAAAGATTACTCTCAGTTACATAGCATGGAACTTTATCTCCAATATATAACTTTACATAGAAACTCTTCAATATTTTTGACTATTGCTCTCCTCAAACTCTCGAGAGATGCAACCTTTCACATGCCTCACATTATGACAAAACTCTCATGATTACATAACCTCCTACTTTATATCTTGACACATCTAATATGACTCTTCACTTCCATACTTGACACCTAACACTTATGACTCTTCACTTGCACACTTGACACCTTGCACACTCACACTTGCACTCTTGACACCTTTCACACTTTATTACATAACACATAACACTCTTTACACTTTGACACATACTTTAGACACACACTCTTCCTAATATATTATTTACAATAGTACTTAATGTACCAAACAATGTAATATCTCCAACATCACAATCACAAAGCATAACTCTAATATTCACAAATGACCAATGATCCTTATAAATGATCCCATGGTTCTTATTTAAAATGAGATTTACCATACTTTTCCCATAGGTAAACTCAGTTAATCTTGGATTACATCGAAATTAACCACAAAGAGACATAACATCATTCTCAATTAGTTACCTTGGGATTTATTCCTTAAATAATTATCATCTTCATCTAATTTACCTACTCATATTTTGAATTGTTGGATTGTTAGTGATTCACCAAGTCATATTGCCTAATCATTGGATTTTATACTTAGTTGATTTCTCATATTTCCTTCTCAAGTGTTTATCCTAAAAATCTAAAATTGACCTTGACCATAAGCTCCAATGAGTTCAAAATTTGACTCATCTTTATTACTAAGCCCCTTCTACCTTACCTTGCATCATTTGTTTGTACTATAGATTTTTAGATTATGAGCAATGATAGTACCATGATACTACATTTGTAGCAACTTGTGAGGACATCAAGCCTAATTGATAATGGATCCTAGATTAACCTTACTCCATTGGGCTATAGAGTTTATCAAAATTTTGCCAAAATTTTGATAAATTATAAAATTATGGAGACACTCTATTTTTTCCACCTCAATGGTATGTTCTACAATGCCTTCCACTCATCATAAAAATAAATGTTGATGCTCAACATGTTTATCATGAGTTAAGCTAGAATCTATGTAGAGAGTAAGCATTGGAATCTTGATTTGCTTTTACCTAGAAAATAGATGTTTTGTTTTGGGTGTGTCTTGTGTTATCAGCGATAGCTTATGGAAAAGTTAATTTAGAGAATGTTTTAGAATTTTAAGGTTATCACATATAGTTCTTATAGATAGGGTAAAGATGGACACTTTAAGGAGTTAAGTTAGAAAATATGGGATCTTATCATTCATATTATGTTTAAATGGGAAATGAAACTCATTTAAAGGATGACTAACTCAAACAAATATGAGATAGATAGTCAAATTTCCTACACGTAACATCTACATTAAAAGAGTTATGTAGAAAGGAAACTTGGCATGCACATTTCAAAAGAATGAAAGAGGGAAATTCAGGACTAGCTCATTGAAAGATAATGAGAGGGATAGTTTGATTCATTAGGGAAACCATCTAGTGCTCCTATATAACCGACTCTATGTATGGAGTAAATATGGATGTATCCAAAGAATTATTACTAGGGTAACCTTTGTTGTAGACATAGCAATTACCTCTTGATAGATCTTGGAATGCCTAAGCTAAAAAAATTAGGAAGGGAATTTTGGTTTGTGATATTTGGTATCAGAGCATGGTTCGTAGTGGAATAGGTTCACTACACAAAAATTAATTTTTGTGTTTAATGGAAAACATTCCTATATGAGGGTTATAACTTACCCAAAAATGATTAGCTATTTAAAGAAAATCCATATGATTATTTGTGACAACTAGGAAATAGTTGCTAGTAGTAGAATCAACCCAAAAAGAAAATGGTAAATTGATTCCTACTATCTCTTTTGTGTGCAACTAAGAACAATGTCACCAAAGAGAAGAAGAGGAAGTGCTAACCCATAAACAAGGTAGACACGGTGGACTGATGAAGAGGATAGGAACCTAGATGTAGGTCCAAAGAACCCTAGGAATGAAAAATAGAATCCTAGTTATGAGAGAGAGAATCTCACATCATAGTAGCTCTACTTTGAGAGCAAGTAGAAATACAAAAGCAGTTGTTGGATGTCATGTTAAATCAGAAAGCATAGGCTAGAAAATCTAGAATGGAACAGACAAATGAACCCCCTACTAAGGCACAATAGGCTAGGATTCGACTAGAGGTCAAGTTGGACAAGAAAATGAAACATTTAAAGTCTCCAAATTCAATGGAGAGGAAGACGATGACAAAGTCAAATCTTGGTTGAAAGAGATAGAAACCTACTATAATATGAAGAACTTTTCTCTGGCACATGAACATCCTATGCCACACTACATCTCCAAGGTGATGGCTTGTATTGGTGGGAAACATATACTGAGGATCAAAAACTTGCGACATGAGTCAACCTAAAATGGGAAGAATTTGTAGTATCTTTCAAAGAGAGATTCCTCATGGAACACTTTTGTTCCCAAAAGCTTGAGGAGTTCACTAAACTTTGATAGGAAACTAGGGTAGTGGAAAAGTATTATCAAGGATTTGTCAAGTTGTTGAAATATATATCTGGATACAATGAGAAAATGAAGGTCCATAAGTTTATACTAGGAGCAGATCCTAGAATAGAGTAAGAGGTAGATATGCAGGAACCTACTACTCTATAGAAGGCCTATGATTTGACCTAAAAAGCTGAAATATATCTCAAACCTTTCTTCGATTATGAAAGATTAAATGAGTAGGGCAAAGAGGCACTAAGAAAAAGAAATAGTGCAAGATTTATAAATTGGGAAGAAGAACAGGCAAATAAGAATTTCTTTAGATAGGAACAAAAGAATGATAAAAAGTAGGGGAGATTCAAAATAAGGTTCTAAGGGAAGAACCACAATTCCAAAATTTGCAACAATGGTAACAAGAGACCATATCAGGGACAGACTAACCCTCCATCAACGGTGAAAGCAAAAGATCAGCAGAAATAGAAAACTCACCCTATATCGAAAGATGGATGCTTTCTTTGTAGTGGACCACATTATGCTAGTAATTGTCCACACAAAGAAGGAATGAGTTCGAAAGGGAAGGAATCGATGTATAAAGAACCTGCACTTAAGGAATTTGCACATAATATTTATGCATCTACAAGGAATCAAAATATGGAAGGACAAGCTACTCCACTGCTGATAAGGGTAAGATTTTTGGTAGAAATGTTAAAATTTTGATTGATAGTGGTGCTACGGATAGTTTTGTTTCTATTGGTTTAACTAAAGACATATCAGAGAGGCCAAGAATCTTGGCTCATGGGTGGAAAGTTGAGTATGTTAGAATAATAAATTATATCCTAAGTTGTTACTAGGATAATCTGTGTGGCTGAGATTAGCTTAGTTGGTTATGATCCAATGGATCATATTGTATGCCTTTGTTATTTAAGCAAGACTCATTTCATTTAATAACATAAGTATTTCATTTTTTAACATGGTATCAGAGCGGGATTTCCCTGCCCTGTGGGCCTGAGGATCTTTTCCTCATAGGGAGATTTCCCTCATGGAAATCCTCCCTCATTTTTTTCCTCTTCTTTAGCAATTTTTTTTCAGACAACTGAGGGAGTATGCTCTCCATCTTTGATTGATCAGAAACCATAAGTTTAAGAAATCATGACTACCATTTTTTTATAGGGAATTTTTTTGGTTAATTTTTAGATGTAAGTTTTTCTAGGCTGCAGATCTAAAATTTTTTGTCCAGTTTGGTTGGCCGAGAGTTGGTGTTTTTTGCATGGGCCTTGATCCATTTCATACGGCCATGGTTCTAATGGCCTTGCTTCTCTTTGTGATCAAATCCACAAATCCACCCTCTCTTTGTGATCAAATCCACAAATCCACCCATTTATTTGTTGGGCGCACCATATTCCCTCTTTGGCATCACCAACTCTGGTGTTGACAATATTTTTTGGTGCAAGGCAAAGAGCGAGGATTCTGTATTCGAAGGTGGATAATTTTTCACAGAGCCCAACCTCCCGAGCACCCGTTGATGGTACAAACTCTCTTGCACGCTTTGAGAGCTCATTTTTAAAACCCAATGATGTCACATCTGACAAAACGTTACTTTGGCAGGCAGATCTCCATGCCTGCATTTGTGCAAGGAAGGGAATTTTTTTGGCATCTATTCTGGCACAAGCTTGTCCTGTAAAATAGATGCAACTATGAGAGCATTTTTTGTCTGTCGAGTCTTTGTTCGCGAAGCAGAGGAACCATGCATGATGAAGGAAAAATGGCTTGATATTTGATCATGGTAGTTGACTACAGATAAGTTCCATTTACTTCTATAGAGGGCGGTTGTGCGTGGGACAGGCTGGTGCAACCTCTTGATGGCATCACAAGCAAGGTTTTGTTGTTAGGTGTGAGCTTTGCTAATTTTTTTTCAGAGCTGGATTTTTTATGGAAGTGTAGAAGTTTTTCACCTACGACTAGGGCTGATGGAGGGCCATTTTATTATTTTTCCCGTGGCGGGATGGTTAACCCAGTGAGATGCAAAGTTTTAGAAAGCTGTGCGGCAATTTGCGAAATGGATTACGAATTTTTAGATGGTGCTATGTAATCAATGATTTTGCGATGGCTGTGAAAGCTACCTTTTCGGCCTAACACTGTAATCGTTTTTTTTGCCCATGAAGCTAGTTTCCAAGTTAAAGGGCAGTTCTTGTTTTTGCAGCACGACGCGGTCCTAGTCGATCTCTATAACGAACGTTCAAACCCAGCATCAGCACTCTAAATGGTATCATCAAATTCGCCAAATCCGTATATTGAATGCAACAGAGAAGCAAGAACATTTTTGAAAACCCGACGGAGTTTGAATGGTGCAATGAAGTCATTATTTTTTAATGCTAAGGTTGCAAAAGAAAAAGCAGATGCAGCTGCATATACGAGCCCGAGCGATTGACGAGCACACGTATGGTTTTTTTATCGCTTTGCACAGAGAGCGATAGCCAACAAACTGCCAAATAGATGAAGGCGACGAGCATTATAGGCAGTCGTAGCTTGGCCTGGAGAACTATAGGTAGCCGTAGGAGGCGGTTGTTATATTCGCCATCTATCTCACCGTAATTTGAGAAGAAGTCCGTTTTTTTCTATTTGTCTGTCAACGCCATAAAAAATTGAGTGTCACAACACCATTGCTGCGCGTATTGTTGATAACCATTGGCACTAGGAGTTGTTTTCAACATGTGGAGTTGCGACTAGTAGTGCGGTCTCGTGCTCGATGTTGTTAGACTATTTTTTTGTTTGATTCTGGGTAAACTTTTGGTAATTATTGCGGTGAGCGTTTAAGTACAGTAAAGACGTGGTGTTATGCTGCTCGTGGGTTACGATTCTAGTATTGGTAGCTTGCGTGGAACTGCAAAATGGACGTGATGTAGCAGCGAAAAATGCATGAGGAGAGAATGCCAAGGACATCTATATCCTCATTGTCAACTGTAGCCTCTTCTACTCGATGCCATCCCTGTCTTCCTGTTAATATCTCAGCTTTAAGTAAGCCTACATGGGCTATATTTGGAGCATAATACAACAGTTCAGTTTTTGCAATAAAGACCTTTTTTTTTCCAGTTTTTCCATTTTGGATCTGCAGAAGACGTTTCTCCGCTTCCTTTATTGATGGCAAATATTTGCATTGCATTGAATTATCAAAATTGAAGGCGGTGGCACGCGACAAACAAGATTTTTGCCTCCCTCTCTATATTCCTGTTGGCTTCTTGGATGAGCGGCTCTCGATGGACGAGACTGTGATAAGCAGTTGATTCTATCAGATATTGCATGAGAAGATGCAGGTGCTTATTCAAACTCAATGAAGATGCTGGCCGAGGGCAGCAAGCATAGATAAAAAAACCCATCAAACCCATCATGGCAGGAATGTTCGATTGAGAGATGTCGGGCAATTTTTTCTCACCAACGATGGCTGTTAGCTGAACACCTCGATTTTTTGGATGTTGAAGGACCTTGTGAAGTGCAGAGACATAGAGAATCGTTTCCAGGACCGCGCAAGCGCCAGACAATAAAAATATAAGCGAGGCATATTCAATCCCGGCCAGGAAAAGAAGTAAAATTCCATCGACGAGGTTCCGGCCAAGTTTTTTCGTGCATGTCTACAACACTGTAATATGGTCATTTTTTTAAATGCTGAAATGGTGCTGCGTGTAGAGACATCAGATTTTTTTAGCACCCATTGCTGTTCTTGCAGACACATTTCTCAAAATTTTAAAGACACAGGCAACAAAAAAATTCCTTTGCTACGGCGTGGTGTAGTTTCAGATCGTAACAGTTGCTGGCTTTTGCATCCGGGTTCGTACGCAGTCATTTCCCACTGGTGAAGGCTAGATATCTACTGCAGTTGCCACAGTAGCTAGAGTGGGCGTCGAAGTCACCGTACTGTAGTTGCTGAGTTTCGATATGTAAATGTGTGCCCAGTTTGTTTGTTGTGGCGCTCAGTCTTGGCAATGGTGACGGACTAGTTACATGGTTGAAATCTCGACCCATCAGAGCACCATACAAGTTTCTATTTTTTGGGTTATCGCATTCTACAAGGAGGCAATGGTGACGTAAATCCACGCCATGGTCATAATATTTTTTAAAAAGGGGGAACATTTGATATTTTCAAGGTTTCAAAAGAGAAGGCGAGATATCTTTGGAGAAGCAATTTATAGCCGGAGTCATTAAAACTATTCTCCACCGATACTCTCAATGCAGTTTTGTGGAATGTTTTTGCACATGAAGATCAAACTGTGCCAGCGCGGTTAATCATATTGTCGTTGCTATTGTTATTTATTATGAAAACCTGACGACTGGTTTAACTTCTATTTTTTTGTTACTGTTTGAAGCAGCGATCGTTGTCAGTGATGTCGCAGGTTCGAATCTGGATCTCTGTGAATTTTGGGTTCGAGTTCGTGTAGGAGGATTACTGCCGTTGCTTTTGATTTTAGTTTTAGATGAAGCAACCTTATTTTTCAGTGCAACGTATTGTGATGGTGAACGTTTTTTCAGTGCAGCGTGATAGCAAAGTTTTTTTTCGTCGATGGGAGCTAAGTTTCAAAATTTTCTTATGGCGTACAAAAACAACTTTTTTGGTGTGCAGTTTCGTTAAAAATTTAGGGAGATTGCAGTTTTTTTTGAGTGGGAGACAAATGCTGCGCAAGGTTGTAGCGCCCTGTGTTTGCAATGTAGCAGATTTGAAGATGGTCTAATTTTTTCCCGAATGCACCCCCGGTGAGTCCTACTCGACATCGCTTGTTTGGTGCTTTGATGGGCCTAATACAGCATAAAGCTCAGACGCCTAGGAGACGAGCGTGCTTTGATTTGGGTCGTTTTATGGACTGTCGATGGCCCGGGTTCGAGCGACGGAGTCCGCAAAACCGTGAGAAAATATTTTTTCTATTACTGTGTGTTACAAGTGGTGAGAACATTTATTCTATGGTTTTAAAAGATAATCTAATGGAAGCGCCATTTATTCTATGGTTTTAAAAGATAATCTAATGGAGGCGCCATTTATTCAATGGTCATGGCTATGTGAAATGGTTTTTTAAAAACCATATAATTTTTTAAAGATTGTTTGAAGGGCAAAGGGAAAAATTTTATAAAGTGGGAAGTTACCACTTTTATTTTTGTATGGCCCAGTTATTTCCTTCTATGAGAGAAATTTTTGGAATATTTCATTATGAAGAAGAGGATTGTTTTTTTTTCTGCAAATGAAGGCCAATTTCCAACCCGATCATAGAGATGTTTATAGTTGTCGGAAAGGTTTTTTCGAGTGGTGGAAACCACTACTTATGCTTGTGGAGTCAATTTCGACATCCCTTGCGATCCTTGTGGTTCTTTCCACACTATCTTCTCCTTCTTTTTTTTGTGAGATACATTGGTTTGAAGGGTTTTTTTTTAGTTACCTTTTTTCATTGTTCACAGCCTTGATTTGTGTCATAAGCACTAGTTTGGGAGTATGTTTTCATTCATTTCGGCGACGAGTCTCTACTTATTTGAGACATCTTATGGATCCTTTGCAAGCTTCTTGATTGAAGTTGTCCTAAGGGGAGTTGAAAATGATATCTTCCTTCCTCTCCATCCTCTCCATCCTCCATGCACATCTTCCTTCTTCTTCTTCTTCTTTTATTCTGACAGGTGGTTTTTTTATCTCTCCAACAGAGTTTTCTTATACATATATTATACATGAGTACCTTATCAGGCCTTGTTATCGGGACTCATACTTGTGGATATGCCACTTGTTTTGTTTTGTTATTTTTCACTACCTCCTAGTATCACTTAAGGGGGGGTGTTAGAGATATCCTAGTACCACTTAAGGGGGGTGTTAGAATAATAAATTATATCCTAAGTTGTTACTAGGATAATCTATGTGGTTGAGATTAGCTCAGTTGGTTATGATCCAATGGATCAGATTGTATGCCTTTGCTATTTAAGCAAGGCTCCTTTCATTCAATAACATCAAGTATTTTATTTTCTAACAAAGTATGGATGGGGACAAACCTATTCTATTAACAAGTGCTACCCTATGACAAAAATTGTCCTACTGAGTGGAATGACCATAGGATGTCTATATGTAACACCATTTCATGCCTTTGATGTACTCTTAGGAATGGATTGGCTACAAGCACATAGGGTTGTAATCAGTTTCCAAGATAGATGGATTGAGTTTATGAAAGCTAGCAAGAAAGTGCATAGGGTGTATAGCCTATAAGGGGCTTTTCAATCCCAAATCCTCTCGGTAATGCAACTCAAGAAAGCCATCAAAAAGGGAGGAATGGTCTATGTTTTTAATATAAATGAATTTAAGAAAGAAAATAAGGAAGAGGTGTTCAGTTAGCGCCCAATTCTTCAAGAGTTTAAGGATGTATTTATAGAAGATTTACTAGGATTACTATTGAGCTTCAACCTAGAATTGAGCCTTTATATAGAGCTCCTTATAGAATGAATCCCATAGAAATGCAAGAGTTGAAAGTGCAACTACAAGGCTTATTAGAGAAAGGATTAATCAGACCAAGTGTGTCACCATGGGGTGCACTTGTGCTATTTGTAAATAAAAAGGATGGTTACTTGAGATTATGCATAGATTATAGAATGTTAAACAAGTCAACTGTTAAGAATAGGTATTTTCTATCTAGAATTAAAGATCTTTTTGATCAGTTTAAAGGTGCCAAAATATTTACAAAGATTTATTTGAAATCAGGATACCACCAACTGATGATCTGAGAGGAGGATACTCACAAGATAACCTTTAAAACTTGTTATGGACATTATGAGTTTATTGTTTTACCTTTTAGTTTAACAAATGCTCCAATTGCATTTATGAATTTGATGAATAATATCTTTAGGAAGCAATTAGACAAATTTATTTTAGTATTCTTGGACGATATCTTGATATACTCCCAAAATAAGACAAAGCATGATAGACATCTTAGGATTGTGCTAGAGTTGTTAAGGAAGAATCAGTTGTATGGGAATTTATCCAAGTGTGATTTGAAGAACACAAGCTTATACTGAGAGGGGGGGTTGAACAGTATAAGACCTCTTTTTACTTTTTCCTTTATACTTCAAAACAGTAAAGTAATACACCCAAAGCAATATCAAAGCAATGCACAATATCATCCACAAAGTGACACCAATTTTAACGTGGTTCACCCAAAATGGTCAAGCTACGTCCACAAAACTTTTCTCTAAAAGTTATCTCAAAGTTCTTTGGGAATCCTTCCCAATTACAATGTTTATGAGCCTCGGCCCAAAGGATATACCTTCCCCTAATCGGAATTTATGAGCCTCTCGCTCAAAGGAGATACCTTCCCCTCTCGCTCCGGAAATGATCCCTCGAAGATCAACCGCCTCTACCTCTTGCCAGCACGTGGAACTCCTTTCCATCGAAGACCTCCTGTCCTCAATGCTTAGCCTAAGAGACCTTTGCCTTCTATGATCATGTCCACAGTAGCTCAACAACCTGTACCAAACACAATTAGTCGGTCTAGTACAAGTCTTCCTCTGTCTGTCAGATCTGTCCAACGCTTGAACAAATTAATCCTCTGCACACAAGCCTTATCAAAGACTTGCCAAATCTGTCCTCAGGTTCTTCTCAAAGAACTAGTGCACCTCTGTCCTCAAGTTCTCTGATAGAACTATCAAACTCAACTCACAAGTCCTTTGCTAGGACCTGTCCAAATCTACTCACAAGTCCCCACCGAAACCTGTCCAAAACTGCTCACAAGTCCCCATCGGAACCTGTCCAAGAATGCTCACAAGTCCCCACCGGAACCTGTCCAAAAACTCAATAAGCTCACCAAGAAAAAAAAAACTTTCTTAGTAGGAAATCACAAGGTGAATTGTTAGAGACCCAATGTGATTTGTCAAACTCATAGAAGCATAAAGAGAATTGTTAGAGACTTAATGTGTTCTATACTCAACTCCCAATCTCAAAACTCAACTCAAATCAACTCAGCTCAAACTCAATCTCAAATATTGAAAACTCAACTCAATATCTGAAATGGATAGGATAGAATGCTTTCTTTCAAGAACATGAAACCCCAACAATTGCCAAGTATGCAAAGAATCACATAACAATGATACTCATGTTCTTTTCACCATCAATTAGGGCTTCAACAACAATGCTCATCAAACAAGGTTCAATCAACACCATTCAACTCAAAACACAACCTTGAAGCATTTCACAATCAACATCGAAAAGGAAACAAGTAGAACTCCTTTTCTCTCCAATATTGTTTGAACAAAAAGCATCCACCAACTCAAATCAACAAGAGCACACACAACTTTTCAAATCATCAACAAAGGAGTAAGCCCAACACTTTAACCAAGTAAAGAATAGCTTGATTATTACCAATTTAATGAAAGCAAATGTCAATCTCAAAGCTGCCCACTTGAGGTTTCACAACTTCACACAAGAAGCAATTTTAACCTTAAAACATCATGCTTTCATTTCCATAATCAACCAAAAGCACTCTCAACATTACAAAAAAATTTTATCCCTTATACACCTTATTTCTCCCTTATAGTCTTATCAAAAATAAAATTTATTTCTTATAAGAATGCAATAAGATATTTCAAACAACACCTTCAAAAGAATCTTTTATAAAAATAAAACAAGCTTTAAACTCCTTATAACTCCTAAGCTGTTTTTCCCTCTAATAAACTTCCTCCATCCGCAAAATACACTTAGCAAAAATTAATTTCGAGGCCAACATAAAAAATTGTGCTATGGAGAAATTGTGCACGAATTCTAACACCACCCGCTGCATCCACTTCACGATGAAAAACCCTTTCGCGTTATTCAAACGCGAAACCTCTCGTTCGGGTAGCGCGCCAACAGCCTAGCCGCTACCGGTGTGCCAAAGGCACCCGGTGAGGTTTAAACCTCACACTGTTAGCCTTGTTCCTTCTATGCCAGGGATTAAATAAAACAACAGTGCGTCCCTTTCTTCTGATGCGAACATGAAGACAAAAACCTTATGACAGATTTACGACAAACGGCGAGTACAAAAAATGAACAGCGGATTCACAAAAACGGTGAAGACACAGTCGAACAGTAGATCACGAATTCATAGCGAGCAACTCTTTTCAAAATGCGGATGGGATAATTCTTGATTTTCATTGAGGGAGATTTATATGCATTTTTACCATAAGCTCTTGATGTCGGCGAGGAGTTTAACACGTCGACGGAGGTCTTGGCTAGCACCCACAATCTTAAAACATAGCGCCATGGGTTAGGAGAACCCATTGCAAACAATAATTTAATATTTATTTAAAAATAATTAAAGGGAACCTTAACAAGGTTTTTAATTATTAAATAAATACTTCCTCCTGGACCCAAATGCATTAAACTAATGCATCCACCTGTAATCTTTAAACCTGCCAACTTGGGGTTTACAAAAGACCTTTAAAACTGTCATGCCGTAACCTTCATCAAAACAAATTATTTGACATCAAATCAAATTCCTTCAAGAGCTTCTTGACATCAAAAACAACTTATACACTTGAGCAAAGGCAATGTACCCAAAGTACCCAAAATTGCCAACATGATTTTTATATGTTAGAATTGTAGTATTTAGGGCACATTGTATCTATATAAAGGATCATGGTAGATCCTAAGAAAATAGAAGCTATCTGAATTGGCCACCATCCACAGATGTGATAGAAGTTCAAATTTTCATGGGTTTGACCTGATATTATAGGCGATATGTAAAGGACTACGCCAAGATTACCTCTCCAATAACAAACCTTTAGAGGAAAGAAAAATAAATTAGGTGTATGGATAAATGTGAAGCAACTTTTTACTCAATATATATTTACTCAACCTTTGCTCAATATTAGGCAGAGAAGGTGGATGGAATTTCTTGTTGAATATGACTTTGATGTTGAGCATATAAAGAGGAAGGAGAATAAATTCGTTGATGCATTAAGTAGGAGGAGACATAGTTGTTTTTTATCACATCCACGCTGGATTGATGGAACAAGTTAGGGAAATACAACATCAAGACACATACTACAATCAAATTTGGAAAAGTATGGAAAGAAAATTTGAATGAAAATAAGGATTTTAGCATCAAGAATAGTTTCTTATGCTTTAAGGATAGGATAGTAATTCCTGAGATTGGAAACTTGAGAAAAATGATCATAAATGAAGCTCATAGATCTCCATATTTTTCTCAACCAAATGGAGCCAATATGAGGGAAAATATGAAGAAAACTTTCTATTATCCAGGAATGAAAAAGGACATAACTGAATTTATCACTCAATGCCTGAAATGTAAAAAAGTAAAAGCAAAACATAGACATCCTGCTAGATTATTGTATCCACATGAGGTACCCATGCAAAAATGGCAGGTGATTTTGATGGATTTCATTGTAAGGTTGCCTAAAAAAAGGTTTCAACATGACACAATCCTAGTAGTGGTCAACAAAGTGACCAATGTTGCATATTTTATACCCTGGAACACTAAGGATGACACTGTGGTTGTGGCTAACAGAGTTGCCAAAGAAATATTTTAGTTTCATGGTTTTTCAGAGGTAATTATATCATATAGAGACTCGATATTTACATATGAGTTCTAGCAAGCCTTACATTGTGTCATTGGTACTACATTGAACACTAATTTTTCTTATCATCCAAAGACTAATGGGAAAATTGAAAGAGTAAACCAGGTGTTAGAGGACATGCTTCACATGTACTGTATGGATCAAAAGACTTGATGGGAGAATTACCTACATCTGGTAGAATTTGCCTACAATAATGGTCACCATTCGAGCTTAGGCATGGCTTCATTCAAAGCTTTATATGGTAGAAAGTGTAGGACACAATTGTCATGGGATAATCCAGAGGATCAGATTGTACTTGGACTAGACATGGTCAAAGAAATGTAATAATAACTAAGAACAATTAGGGAAAGGCTTAAAGAAGTTGTAGATCATTAGAAAAGCTATGTTGATCCTAAAAGATCATCAAGAGAATTTTTTGTAGGTGATAGAGTATTTTTGAGGGTGAGACCAAAGAAGAGTGCTATTAAGTCTAAAAATCTTGATCTACATTTTGTTGGACCCTTTGATATTATTGAGAAGATTAGTCCTGTGGCATATTGACTTGCCTTACCACCCAATCTATCAAAGATTCATGACACCTTTCATATTTCATTACTTAGAAAGTACATTGTTAACCCTAAACATGTGTGGAACTTTTCTAATTTTTAGATGGCAGATCCAGAGGCTATAAAGGTTCGACCAGTAAGAATCCTTAAATTATGTTCCAAATCGATGAGTAAAGAGACTCTGGAGCAATGGAAAGTACAGTGGGACCAATACAACAAAAGAAATGCTACTTGGAAGAAAGTGGTAGATATGCAAAAACACTTTCCTTACCTATTTGAGAACAACATGTAATTTATATTACATATGTTTGAACCCTATTAATCATAGAGGGTTGTGATAAGCCTAAAGGGGGAGGATGTCATGACCCGCCCTTGGCAGAATTTTCACTAGATAAATTCATGATTGACTATGATGGTTGTAGAAGTAATGAATGATGGATATTATGCTTGTTTTTACGAAATTTTAATGGAAAAATAATGATTTGAAGGTTTATATAAGGAACACTGAAAATATTTTGATAAAGTTTGCTATACTTTAGTATATCATGATTTGCAAAGGAGGTTATATACCAAAACTTTGGTGAAATATTGGTTATTATTGGTGGTTCCTTATTGTATTTTCATTTGTGTTAACTTTTTGAGGAAAGATACCACATGATTAAAAAGGAGTTTCTATAACTAAAGAAATAACTATATATATATATATATATATATAAGGATAAAGACTTGTCCATCTTATTTTCCTTTAAATAGAGAAAGCATTGATGACAAATATTTCAATTTAAATGATGGTCATTTATTGAGATTGCTTGCTTTCTTCTTATGTAAAAATAAAAGAACTAAATATGCATATATATATATACAATGGAATTACATAAAGATACTCCTCTCGAGGTGCTAGTTCCATTAATAAAAGAATTTGATGATTTCTTTTGAGTACTATTAAGAGTTCGTCTAGGTTGTAGATTGTTCGGATAATAGGCTAGTAGTGGAAAACGTCTAACTTACACTTGAGATTTAAAACCCATGGATGGAGGTTCTCTAGTGGGGCAAATTGATACTCACCCACGTACTCCGATTGATAAGGGACATGTGATTACAACTTTAATGAATGCCTATTTCCTAACGAATGCTCGAGAAGTGGGTGATGGAATGAAGTAAGTTTTCAAAGGAAGATAGTGAAGACAAAAGGGAAATGAAACAACAAAAGAGAAAAGGAGGATAAAACTCAAGAAGAAAGAATCGGTAAGATAAGAGTTACAGGTCTTTGACTATCGTGGAGCTTATTTTGGGATATAGAAGATATTTATACTGAGGCTCTTTTGTAAAATTCGATGAGCTTGTGTTTTATCGAGAGATTAGATTATAAATTTAGTCTTTGGATGGGAACCTTTAGTGGCTATAGGAAAATAGTTTTAGAATAAAAATTTTGGTAGAGCTATTAGTTTAAATTATCAATCAACGAGTGCTTTATTTGGATGTCTTTAGTTGGATATCTTCCTGATTTTAGGATAGTTAAGAATGTTAGGAGGATAGTAGTATCTTTTCCCATGAAGTGCTGAGTTTCTAGGCTTGAAAAATGAACCAACAACTTTTGGTAAATTATTATTATCGTACGAATAGAGAACACTGTGGGATATGAACTTGAAGTGAGAAGATACTTTGACATCGGTATAAAGAAAGTTGAAAGATTGTTGGTCGCAGTTTAGATACCTTTGTTTGTGGTGTCACAAGATAAACCAAAATTGGGCTTCCTAAGTGTGAATGAAATTGTGAGATGTAAAAAAAATGTTAGTTGATTCTAACAAAAGCTTGTGGTTGCCTTTCATGTTATAACATAATTAAGGGATTTTTGTTATATGTTAGAGCGGGTTAACAATAGCTTATGCCTTTTATATGATTGTAAGTTTTTGTGAGATACGTAAAATTGATTTTTCTTGTAAGAATGCTTTATTAAAGATAATGTAAGTTAATAATAGCTTGCGCCATTGCATGTGTTTGATTATAAAATGAAAGCAATCTATTTAAGAATGGGTAAATGAACAACTTGTATTTTTTTTATATATCTCAGAAAAAAAATAAATTTTAGGTTGTAGATGATAGCGTGTACAAGTTAACTTATAGTATCACCTATGTCACAAAATTACTAAACAAAAGTTTTCAGCACCAATGCAAATTAAGAAAACCTTTTGTTACCATTTGTTTAGCAATTTAACCAAAGTTTGAATTCTTGTGATATGAATGATTTAGATTATGGGAACTAGTTTCTAATATTGTGATTATAGACTAGTGAATGAATGCAATTTACACTATAAGTTATGGTAAGTTGTATAATTGAGCTTGTTAAATATGTGTGAATGTTTGATCTGTGACTGAACGAGATCTATGATAATTGAGAGCATGACGGGTGAGCAAGAAATGGTTTATATTGTTAGTCATGTTGTAAGGTAAATTGAATGAATAAATATGCTAGAGATATGGGTTATATTTTGGTTAGTGATGGACTATTTTGATACGTTCTGGTATTTTTAGGAATGTGTATTTTAGATTTGCAGCTTGTGAGGATAAAATATATGCCTGTGAATTGTGTGAATTTATACCCTTTTTTTTGATGAAATATTATGGTTAGTATCACCTTTGTTATAGGGAAGAGAAACACCTATGGATTATAATAATGTAGTACAATATTTACCTTGAATAAATTATAGAACTTTAGGAGAAGAATGAACCAATGCATCTATAAGAGGTGTTAAGGTATATTTTGTTTTAGTATATCTCATGTATTTTCCAAAATATATCATGCATTGATATTGTAAAAAATTTGTAAGAATGCGTTGGAGGTGACATGGACAAGAGCGACGAATGAATTCCCAAACATTACATTGATCATGTTGGAGTGATTCCTATGTTAGAATGCTTAAACATCATGTGTGAAATTCAACATATTGCTTGTAGAGACTTTGTTACGTCTGTGTAATACTTTGAGGATATTGGATCTTCACTGAAGGAGTTAAAGATGAAATACTCTTGTAGTGGCTAAGCTTAATTTCCTTTCAAGAATAAACATTGGGTTGTTTTATTATCAGTTGTAATGTTTACCAATTAATTGATTAAAATAAAAGTGTATATTGCTTATAATTCTAAGAGGATGATTATTCATTGATTATCGATTTAGTTGTTTTGTAAACATATTTTTTATTACAAGCCTTGATTTCTTTCAGAAGCTAATTAGTGTCTCTCTTTAAGTTGGAATCTATGTAGAGAATAAGCAATGGAATATTACTATAATTTTACCCAGAGAATAAATGTTTTGTTTTGGGTGTGCTCTTGTGTTATAAGCGATAACTTATCGAAAAGCTAATTTAGAGAAAATTTTAGACTTTTAAGGTTGTGACATCTAGTTATTATGGATAAGATAAATATGGATACTTCAAGGAGTAAAATTAGAAAGGATGGAATCTTATCATTCATATTATGTTTAAATGGTAATGAAACTCATTTAAGGGATGACTAACTCAAACAGATCTGAGATAGATAGTCAAATTTCCTACACGTAATTCATCTACATTAAAAGAGTTATGTAGAAAGAAAACTTGGTGTGCACCTTTCAAAAGAATGAAAGGGCTAAAGTCAGGACTAGCTCATTGAAAGATAATGAGAGGTATAGTTTGTATCATTATGGAAACCATCTAGCGCTCCTACATAACAAACTCTATGTATGGAGTAGATATGATTTGCCAAAAGAATGATAACTAGGGTAACCTTTGTCGTAGACTTAGTAGTTGTCTCCTCTTGATAGATCTTAGAATCCCTAAGCTAAAATAAAAAATTAAGAAGGGAATTTTGGGTTGTGACATTGATATCTTGCAAGCGTTAAAACTTCTTGGTGCCTCTTCCTTCTTGTGTGCCAAGTGGCACAAGATGCCTTGCTCCTTTGGGATAAGTGTTGGCACTCCTTTGCATGCACTCCAAGCTACTATAAAATATTTATTCCCTTTGATCCCTTTCACTTCTCTTTGCTAGTTGTTTCAAGTGTATTCCAACATGCATCCAACTTGCTCTTGTGAGGTGCTTCTTCCTCTTCAATGGTGGTGCTTGCTTGGCAATGGTGGAGCTTGCTATGTTGGATGATGGTGGGCTTCAATGAAGGTGATTCTTCCAATATTGAACAATAATATATGTAACCTTTCTCTTTGATTTCCACGTAATCTTTGTTTGCACTTCTTTTAATGGAGATGTTTTACATAGGTTCTCTTAAACCAATGTAGATTTATTCCTAAGCACTATGTGGGTGCTGAGTTGGTATATACTAGTGCTGAGTTGGATGTATTTGGACACCTCTAATGCATGGGTATTGAGCCTTTGAATGGCTCTACCTTATGTTTTTGAAGCTCCTTCTTTAAACTGTGTAAACCACCCACTTTGAGGGTAATGCAATTTCTTTTCTATTGCTCCTGTATTGATGAATCTTCCCTTTATTATCTACAATATGACCATTTTAATAGTGTTCTTAGACAATTTGTTTTTTATACATATATTAGAGTGCAATAATATGAGTAACACCGCATTGAAATGGACTGAAGCTTGAGACTTCTATGGTCTCCTTTTTGAATCTTTCTAGCTTCTATGGTGGGCAGTTTTCCTTCTCCAATCTATGGAGGTTTTGTTGCTCTTTTGATGGTTGCAAATTGCCACAAGATGTTGTAGGTTTCGTGTGCACAACAATATGTCTAGAAACTTTGATATCATGCTAATTTGTGCACTTTGGTTTTCCAATCTAACAACGCACTTAATAATCCTTGAGAGTAACTAGTATAGTGCACTAATTTTCACCTTAGATTAATCCTTAATATACCAATAATATCTCCAACTTAATGCACTTAAGGATAGCTAGAATAGTGCAATAGTAATCTTACCTTATTACTCCTTCAAATGAACCTTAAATCATGCACTAGTAATTGCTCCTAAATGCACTATAATCTCTACAACTTAATGTAGTCTTCTAAAATTTAACTAGATAATAGAAAAAAAATATTTTCTTTCTATCATTATAT
Source organism: Wollemia nobilis (assembly GCA_028583015.1). NCBI lineage: Eukaryota > Viridiplantae > Streptophyta > Pinopsida > Araucariales > Araucariaceae > Wollemia > Wollemia nobilis. The sequence continues at coordinate 5,803,247 of JAQPPZ010017083.1, forward strand.
ATCTAATCTCCTATTTTAATGTGTAGGTAATAAACCTTAAAAGAAACTTCCTTCTACACTCCCTTGAAGACTATAATATGCAACCTTCTCTTTGCAACTTATTTGAAACTCTAATAAGGTGTGTAATGAATTTTTATAATTAACCAAATTAAAGTTCAACTAATGAACCTATTTAAACCCAAGGTGCTTAACTTAATGATCTATGTAGATGAAGAATTTCAAGGTGATTAGATTCACCTTATTGTTGTATTTAACTAGATGAACTTGCAACTCTACTTGGATGTTCAAAACATCTCTCTAACTCTCCTATTTGTAGCTTTGAAACCTTCTAACTTGCTACCTTGAAACTATAGGAGGTGGCTCCAACTCTCCTTTAGATCTTACTCTGTAAATCTAAATTTTTGCAACTAGAAATGTTGTACTAATTGTTGCTCTTTTACAATCAATCTTCTCCATTGAAATGTTATCCTTGAATCTAAAAAAATTGGTAGGGAAATCTTCCAAAGTGTAGCTAAGATTTTCCTTCAATAAACTTTCAGTTATTTGCTATAGAAACCAATAGATCTCCTTTCTCTGAATGAGCCTTCTATCCTTCAAAGTTAATATTCAAACCTCTCAAGTTTAGTAGTAATATCTAGCTCCTTTATCCTTCAACCTCATAAAATTCTAACTTCAATCAAGGCCTTCTTCTCAAGAATAAAAAATTATTAAGATCTTCACCAATATCATCTAAAATTTGACAAACTTCTTGCCAAATCCTTCTTCCTTAGGCTTGTTGTAGGATGGTGACAATTGTCCCAAGTTCTTCCTTTATCAGGAACTTATCCTTGGTGGTAAATTTCTCCAATGAGTTCTCCTAGGAACTCCTTCAATGGCCTTCTTTGAATCTCCTTTAACGAGGCTCACCAAGCCTTCTCCTTCTTTTCTCCTTGAGACATCTTCTTTAGGGTCTTCACTCTTGTAGCTTCTTTGGTCTTCTCAATGAGAAATTTTCTTCAACATTATGCTGTGGAAGTTTAGCAATGAGATATCCCTCTTGTAACTCTAAAATTCATTTCTTTAGAAATAGGACTTTTTCTAGTCTTTCTCTTTCTCTTCCAAAGAATAGATTTTATTCAATAGGAGCTATTGTAGGTCTCTTTAGATTCTTAGGCTGATTTGTTCTACTCTTTCAATATTCAATAGAGATCACCAATCTCTTATCTTTACCAGGACTCTTATCTAGAGTCTCTTCCTTGAATCTGCAACAAGGCTCCTATGACATTTTCTTCTTCTACACTTTGAAAGTCTGTAATCTCTAGCAATGGGACCTTTTCTTCAGGCCTCCAAATATTCGTTCTTTGGTTTGTTGCTTTTGGTGTTGGATTTATTCTAAAAAAGATATTCTTCCTAGCTCTTTTGTAGGAAGCTTTCCAACTTTCTTTGAATCTTCTTTTTTTTGCAACAAAGTATTAGGATTGTAATGGAAGAAATTCTAAATCTAGAGATGATCAATATTCACTAGTTGATTTGTCAATCTAGTGGAATCCTTGTTAAGTCCTATTATTCGCAAGTTTTTGCAACCTTGTGGAAATACTGTAGCCAAACGCAATCTCAAAATTTTTGTAAATGAGATTTTTGGATTTCTCTCAATCTCACTTGTGGCTCTCCCTATCTCCTATCTATCTACCATATGCTCTGATACCACTATTAGCTTTTGATGAGTATATAATATGGGAAATGCAACTACAATATGAAAGATAAATAAGCTATGATATCTATATGATAATGGCACTCTAATATGTAGGAAAATAAAGAGATAAACTTCTGTAATAACTCAAAAATATGCCATTAATGAAATCTCACAAAAATAGTACAATGCAATATAATGGAGGACATGAACACTCCATAAATTATTTTTAAAGGAACTACATTGTACCATACTACCAATCTATACTATGCACACTCTATATTCCCTCCTCTCTATTTCACTCGCTATAAGGCCTTTGTATAGGAATATAGGTTCTTTGGCCCTTAATCTACCTTTGACTCTATCCTATGACTTATGTACATGTGGACTACATGCACATTTACATCATTGCACATTTTGTCACTAGTGAATTTATTACATGCTAAAGTAACTACTTAACTTTACTCTAAAGTAAACTCCTACTCTAGTAATGTACCAAAGGTGGTACATTGATATGTACCCAATAATGTAATATATTCTCTAACTAAAATAATGATTTTCAATTAAAAAAATGTATAGATCCTATATACCAAAACAATGAGCTCAAAAAGATTATCACAATGGGATATACCATAAAATGACATATTGTAAAACCTAATTTTTTTTTGTCAAGTACTACCAAGTGTTTTAATGACCAAACAAGGTTTATTGTGCTCTTTTAGTGTTTAGATGGTCACATAGGATGTTTTTGCACTAACAAATTGCCACCTATCAACTACCTATTCGTACGCAGTCATTTCCAACTGGTGAAGGCTAGATGTCTACTGCAGATACCACAGTACCTAGAGTGGGCGTCGAAGTCACCGTACTGTAGTTGCTGAGTTTCAGTATGTGAATGTGTGACCAATTTATTTGTTGTGGCACTCAGTCTTGGCAATGGTGACAAACTGGTTACATGGTTGAAATCTCGACCCATTAGAGCACCATAAAAGTTTTTGTACTTGGGGTTGTCACATTCTACAAGGAGGCAATGGTGATGTAAATCCACGCCATGGTCATAATTTTTTTTAAAAAGGGGGAAACATTTGATATTTTCAAGGTTTCAAAAGAGAAGGTGATATCTTTGGAGAAGCAATTTATAGCCGGAGTCATCAAAAATATTCACCACCGATACTCTCAATGCTGTTCTGTGGAATGTTTTTGCACGTGAAGATCAAATTGTGCTAACGCAATTAATCATATTATCATTGCTATTGTTATTTATCATGAAAATCTGACGACTAGTTTAGCTTCTATTTTTTGTTACTGTTTGAAGCAGCGATCGACATCAGTGACGTCGCAAGTTCGAATCTGGATCTTTGTGAATTTTGGGTTCAAGTTCGTGTGGGAGGACGACTATCATTGCTTTGATTTTAGTTTTAGATGAAGCAACCTTATTTTTCAGTGCTACGTATTGTGATGGTGAAATTTTTTTAGTGTAGCGTGATAGCGAAGTTTTTTTTTCGTCGATGGGAGCTAAGTTTCAAAATTTTCTTATGGCATACGAAAACAACTTTTTTGGTGTGCAGTTTCATTAAAAATTTAGAGAGATTACAATTTTTTGAGTGGGAGACAAATGCTACGCAAGGTTGTAGCACCCTGTGTTTGCAATGCAACAGATTTGAAGATGCTCTAATTTCTTCCTAAATGCACCCCCAGTGAGTCCTACTCAGCATCGCTTATCTGGTGCTTTTATGGGCCTACTACAACATAGAGCTCAGATGCTTGGGAGATCGGCGTGCTTTGAGTTGGGCCGTTTTACGGACCGTCGATGGCCCGGATTCGAGCGACGGAGCCCGCAAAATCGTGAGAAAATATTTTTTCTATTACTGTGTGTTACAGGTGGTGAGAACATTTATTCTATGGTTTAAAAATATAATCTAATGAAGGCACCATTTATTCTATGGTCATGGCTATGTGAATTTTTTTTTTAAAAACCATATAATTTTTTAAAGATGGTTTGAAGGGCAAAGGGAAAAATTTTATAAAGTGGGAAGTACCACTTTTATTTTTGATGGCCCAGTTATTTTCTCCTGCGAGAGAAATTTTAAGACCATTTTTTTTCCAATTTTTTGGAATATTCCATTGTGAAGAAGAGGGTTGTTATTTTTTCTGCAAATGAAGGCCAATTTCCAACCCAATCATAAGGGTGTTTATAGTTGTCGAAAAGGTTTTTTCAAGCAGTGGAAACCACTACTTATGCTTGTGGAGTCAATTTCGACAACCCTTGTGATACTTGTGGTTCTTTCCACACTATCTTATCCTTTTTTTTTTGTGAGATACGTTGGTTTCAAGGGGTTTTTTTAGTTACCTTTTTTCATGGTTCACAACCTTGATCTGTGTCACAAGCACTAGTTTGGGAGTATGTTTTCATTCATTTCAACGACAAGTCTCTACTTATTTGAGACATATGATGGATACTTTGCAGTCTTCTTGATGGAAGTTTTCCTAAGGGAGATTGAAAAGGACATCTTCCTTCCTCTCCATCCTCCATGCACATCTTCCTTCTTCTTCTTCTTATATTCTGGCAGGTGGTTTTTTTATCTCTCCAATAGAGTTTTCTTATACATATATTATACATGAGTACCTTATCAGGCCTTCTTACCGAGACTCATACTTCTGGATATGCCACTAGTTTGGTTTTGTTATTTTCCACTACCTCCTAGTATCACTTAAGGGGGGTGTTAGAGATATACTAGTACCACTTAAGGGGGATGTTAGAATAATAAATTATATCCTAAGTTGTTACTAGGATAATTTGTGTGGTTGAGATTAACTCAGTTGGTTATGATCCAATGGATCAGATTGTATGCCTTTGCTATTTAAGCAAGGCTCCTTTCATTCAATAACATCAAGTATTTCATTTTCTAACAAAGTATGGATGAGGACAAACCTATTCTATTAACAAGTGCTACCCTATGACACAAATTTTCCTACTGAGTGGAATGACCATAAGATGTCTATATGTAGCACCATTTCATGCCTTTGATGTACTTTTAGGAATGGATTGGCTACAAGCACATAGGGTTGTAATCAATTTCCAAGATAGATGGATTGAGTTTAAAAAATCTAGCAAGAAAGTGCATAGGGTGTATAGCCTATAAGGGGTTTTTCAATCCCAAATCCTCTCGATAATGCAACTCAAGAAATACATAAAAAATGGAGGAATGGTATATGTTGTTAAGATAAATGAAATTGACAAATAAAATAAGGAAGAGGTGTTCAAGAAGCACACAATTCTTAAAAATCTTAGGGATGTATTTATAGAACATTTACAAGGATTACCCCCTAAACGGAAATTTGACTTTACTATTGAGCTTCAACCTAGAATAGAGCCTATACATAGAGTTCCTTATAGAATGAATCCCATAGAAATGCAAGAGCTGAAAGTGCAACTACAAGGCTTATTAGAGAAAGGATTAATCAGACCAAGTGTGTCACCATAGGGTGCACTTGTGCTATTTGTAAAGAAAAAGGATGGTTCCTTGAGTTTATGCATAGATTATAGAATGTTAAACAAGTCAACTGTTAAGAATAGGTATCCTCTATCTAGAATTAAAGATCTTTTTGATCAGCTTAAAGATACCAAAATATTTACAAAGATTTATTTGAAATTAGGATACCACCAATTGATGATCTGAGAGGAGGATACTCATAAGATAGCCTTTAAAACTTGTTATGGAAATTATGAGTTTATTGTTTTACATTTTGGTTTAACAAATGTTCTAGTTGTATTTATGAATTTGATGAATAATATATTTAGGAAGCAATTGGACAAATTTATTTTAGTATTCTTGGACGATATTTTGATATACTCCCAAAATAAGACAAAGCATGATAGACATCTTAGGATTGTGCTAGAGTTGTTAAGGAAGAATCAGTTGTATGAAAATTTATCCAAGTGTGATTTTTAAATGTTAGAATTGTAGTATTTAGGGCACATTGTATCTATAGAAGGGATCATGGTAGATTCTAAGAAAATAGAAGCTATTTGAATTGGCCACCATCCACAAATGTGATAGAAGTATGAAGTTTCATGGGTTTGACTTGATATTATAGGCGATATGTAAAGGACTACGTCAAGATTACCTCTCCAATAACAAACCTTTAGAGGAAAGGAAAATAATTTAGGTGTATGGATAAATGTGAAGTAAATTTTTACTCAATATATATTTACTCAACCTTTGCTCAATGTTAGGCAGAGAAGGTGGATGCAATTTATTGTTGAATATGATTTTGATGTTGAGTAAATAAAGAGGAAGGAGAATAAAGTCATTGATGCATTAAGTAGGAGGAGACATAGTTGTTTTTTATCACATCCACGCTGGCTTGATGGAACAACTCAGGGAAATACAACATTAAGAAACATACTACAATCAAATTTGGAAAAGTATGGAAAGGAAATAAAATGAAAATAAGGATTATCAAGGATGGTTTTTTATGCTTTAAGGATAGGATAGTAATTCCTGAGATTAGAAACTTGAGAAAAATGATCATAAATGAAGCTCATAGATCTCCATATTTTTCTCAACCAAATGGAGCAAAGATGAGGGCAAATATGAAGAAAATTTTCTATTAGCCAGGAATGAAAAAGGACATAATTGAATTTATCACTCAATGCCTGGAATGTAAAAAAGTAAAAGTAAAACATAGACATATTGCTAGATTATTGTATCCATATGAGGTACCCATGCAAAAAATGGTAGGTGATTTCAATGGATTTCATTGTAGGGTTGCCTAAAAAAAGGATTCAGCATGACACAATCCTAGTAGTGGTCAAAAAACTAACCAAGGTTGCATATTTTATACCCTGGAACACCAAGGATAACATTGTGGTTGTGGCTAACAGAGTTGCCAAAGAAATATTTTAGTTTCATGGTTTTTCAGAGGTAATTATATTATATAGAGACTCAACATTTACATTTGAGTTCTAGCAAGCCTTACATTGTGTTATTGGTACTAGACTGAACATCAATTTTTATTATCATCCAGAGACTAATGGGAAAATTGAAAGAGTAAACCAGGTGTTAGAGAACATGCTTCACATGTATTGTATGGATCAAAATACCTGATGGGAGGATTACCTGCATCTGGTAGAATTTTTCTACAATAATGGTCACCATTCGAGCTTAGGCATGGCTTCATTCAAAGCTTTATATGGTAGAAAGTGTAGGACACAATTGTCATGGGATAATCCAGAGGATCAGATTGTACTTGGACTAGACATGGTCAAAGAAATGGAATAATAGCTAATAAAAATTAGGAAAAGGCTTAAAGAAGTTATAGATCATCAGAAAAGCTATGTTGATCCTAAAAGATCATCAAGAGAATTTGTTGTAGGTGATAGAGTATTTTTGAGTGTGAGACCAAAGAAGAGTGCTATTAAGTCTACAAAGCTTGATCTACATTTTGTTGGACCCTTTTATATTATTGAGAAGATCAGTCATGTGGCATATTGACTTGCCTTACCACCCAATCTATCAAAGATTCATGACACATTTCATATTTCATTTCTTAGAGAGTACATTGTTAATCCTAAACATGTGTGGACCTTTTCTAGTTTGTAGATGGCAGATCTAGCTATTATAGAGATTCGACTAGTAAGAATCCTTAAATTCTGTTCCAAATCGATGAGTAAAGAGACTCTGGAGCAATGCAAAGTATAGTGGGACCAATACAACAAAAGAAATGCTACTTGGAAGAAAGTGGTAGATATGCAAAAACACTTTTCTTACCTATTTGAGAACAACATGTAATTGATATTACATATGTTTGAACCCTATTAATCATAGAGGGTTGTGATAAGCCTAAGGGGGAGGATGTCATGACTTGCCCTTGGCAGAATTTTCACTAGATAGATTCATGATTGACTATGATGGTTGCAGAAGGAATGAATGATGGATGTTATGCTTGTTTTTACAAACTTTTAATGGAAAAATAATGATTTGAAGGTTTATATAAGGAACAATGAAAATATTCTGATAAAGTTTGCTATACTATAAGTATATCATGATTTGCAAAGGAGTTTATATACCAAAACTTTGGTGAAAGGTTGGTTGTTATTGGTAGTTCCTTAATGTATTTCCATTTGTGTTAACTTTTTAAGGAAAGATACCACAGGATTAAAAAGGAGTTTCTATAACTAAAGAAATAACTATGCATGAATATATATATATATATATATATATATATATATATATATATATATATATATATATATATATATATATATAAGGATAAATACTTGTCCATATTATTTACCTTTAAAAAGAGAAAGCATTGATTATAGATATTTCAATTTAAATGATGGTCATTTATTGAGATTGCTTGCTTTCTTCTTATGTAAAAATAAAAGAACTAAATATGCATATATCTATCTATTTATCTACATATATATATACAATGTAATTACAAAAATATAATCCTCTCGAGGTGTTAGTTCCATTAATAAAAGAATTTGATGATTGCTTTTGAGTGCTATTAAGAGTTCGTCTAGGTTGCAGATTGTTCGGATAATAGGCTAGTAGTGGAAAACGTCTAGCTTACACTTGAGATTTAAAACCCATGGATGGAGGTTATCTAGTTGGGAAAATTGATACTCACCCACATACTCCAATTGATAAGGGACATGTGATTACAACTTTAATGAATGCTTATTTCCTAACGAATGCTCAAGAAGTGGGTGATGGAATGAAGTAAGTTTTTGAAGGAAGATAGTGAAGACAAAAGAGAAAGGAAACAACAAAAGAGAAAAGGAGGATAAAACTCAAGAAGAAAGAATCGGTAAGATAAGAGTTACAGGTCTTTGACTATCGTGGAGCTCATTTTGGGATATAGAAGATATTTATACTGAGGCTCTTTTGTAAAATTCGATGAGCTTGTGTTTTATCGAGAGATTAGATTATAAATTTAGTCTTTGGATGGGAACCTTTAGTGGCTATAGGAAAATAGTTTTAGAATAAAAATTTTGGTAGAGCTATTAGTTTAAATTATCAATCAACGAGTGCTTTATTTGGATGTCATTAGTTGGATATGTTCCTAATTTTAGGATAGTTAAGAATGTTAGGAGGATAGTAGTATCTTTCCCCATGAAGTGCCGAGTTTCTAGGCTTGAAAAATGAACCAATAACTTTTGGTAAATTATTATTATCATACGAACAGAGAACACTGTGGGATATGAACTTGAAGTGAGAAGATACTTTGACATCGGTATAAAGTAAGTTGAAAGATTGTTGTTCGCAATTTAGATACCTTTGTTTGTGGTGTCACAAGATAAACCAAAATAGGGCTTTCTGAGTGTGAATGAAATTGTGAGATGTAAAAAAAATGTTAGTTGAGTCTAACGAAAGCTTGTGGTTACCTTTCGTGTTGTAACATAATTAATAGATTTTTGTTATATGTTAGAGGAGGTTAACAATAGCTTTTGCCTTTTATACGATTGTAAGTTTTGGTGAGATACGTAAAATTGATTTCTTGTAATAATTCTTTACTAAAGATAGTGTAAGCTAATAATAGCTTGCGCCATTGCATGTGTTTGATTATAAAATGAATGCAATCTATTTTAGAATGGGTAAATGAGCGACTTGTATTTTTTTTTATATATCTGAGACAAGAAAGAAATTTTAGGTTGTAGATGATAGCATGTACAAGTTAATTTATAGTATCACTTGTGTCACAAAATTACTAAACAAAAGTTTTTAGCACCAGTGCGAATTAATAAAACCTTTTGTTACCATTTGTGTAGCAATTTAACCAAAGTTTGAATTCTGTGATATGAATGATTTAGATTATGGGAAGTAGTTGCTAATATTGTGATTATAGACTAGTGAATGAATGTAAATTACACTATAAGTTATGGTAAGTTGTATAATTGAGCTTGTTAAATATGTGTGAATGTTTGATTTATGACTGAACGAGATCTATGATAATTGAGTGCATGACGGGTGAGCAAGAAATGGTTTATATTGCTAGTCATGTTGTAAGGTAAATTGAATGAATGAATATGCTAGAGATATGGGTTATATTTTGGTTAGTGATGGACTATTTTGATACGTTCTGGTATTTTTAGGAATGTGTATTTTAGATTTGCAGCTTGTGAGGATAAAATATATGCCTGTGAATTGTGTGAATTTATACCCTTTTTGTTGATGAAATATTATGGTTAGTATCACCTTTGTTAAAGGGAAGAGAAACACCTATGGATTATAATAGCATAGTACAATCTTTGACTTGAATAAATTATAGACCTTTAGGAGAAAAATGAACCAATGCATCTGTAAGAGGTGTCAAGGTATGTTTTGTTTAATTATATCTCATGTGTTTTCCAAAAGATATCATGCATCGATAATATAAAAACTTTGTAAGACTACATTGGAGGTGATATGGACAAGGGAGATAAATGAATGCCCAAGCATTACATTGATCATGTTGGAGTGATTCTTGTGTTAGAATGCTTAAAAATCATGTGAGACATTAAACATATTGCTTGTAGAGAATTTGTTATGTATGTGTAATCCTTTGAGGATATTGGATCTTCATTGAAGGAGTTAAAGATGAAATACTCTTGTAGTGGCTAAGCTTAATGTCCTTTCAACAATAAACATTGGGTTGTTTTATTATCTATTGTAATGTTTACCAATTAAATAATTAAAAGAAAATTGTATATTTCTTATATTTCTAAGAGGATTATTATTCATTGATTACCAATTCAGTTGTTTTGTAAACATATTGTTTATTACAAGCCTTGATTTCTTTCAGAAGCTAATTGGTGTCTCTCTTTAAGTTGAAATTTATGGAGAGAATAAGCAATGGAATCTTACTATACTTTTACCTAGAGAATAAATGTTTTGTTTTGGGTGTACTCTTGTGTTATAAGCGACAACTTATGGAAAAGCTAATTTAGAGAATATTTTAGACTTTTAAGGTTGTGACATCTAGTTCTTATGTATAAGATAAATATGGATACTTCAAGGAGTTAAATTAGAAAGGATGGGATCTTATCATTCATATTATGTTCAAATGGGAAATAAAACCCATTGAAGGGAAGAATAACTCAAACAAATATGAGATAGATAGTCAAATTTCCTACACACAATTCATCTAAATTAAAAGAGTTATGTAGAAAGGAAACTTGGTGTGCACCTTTCAAAATAATGAAAGGGAGAAAGTTAGGACTAGCTCATTGAAAGATAATCAGAGGGATAGTTTGACTCATTATGGAAACCATCTAGCGCTCCTACATAACAAAATCTATGTATGGATTAGATATGGATTTTCCAAAATAATGATAACTAGGGTAACCTTTGTCGTAGACTTAGTAGTTGCCTCTTGATATATCTTAGAATACCTAAGCTAAAATAAAAAATTAAGAAGGGAATTTTGGGTTGTGAAATTGATATCTTGTAAGCGTTAAAAATTCTTGGTGCCTCTTCCTTCTTGTGTGCCAAGTGGTACAAGATGCCTTGCTCCTTTGGGATAAGTATTGGCACTCCTTTGCATGCACTCCAAGCTACTATAACATATTTATTCCCTTTGAGCCCTTTCACTTCTCTTTTCTAGTTGTTTCAAGTGTATTCCAGTGTGCATCCAACTTGCTCTTGTGAGGTGCTTCTTCCTCTTCAATGGTGGTGCTTGCTTGGCAATGGTGGAGCTTGCTACATTGGATGATGGTGGGATTCAATGAAGGTTTTTATTCCAAGATTTAGCTATAATATATGTAAATCTTTCTCCTTGATTTCCACGTAACATTTATTTGCACTTCTTGTAATGGTGATGTTTTACATAGGTTCTCTTAAACCAATGTAGATTTATTCCTAAGCACTATATGGGTGTTGATTTGGGCTATACTGGTGCCGAGTTGGATGTATTTGGACACCTCTAATGCATGGGTATTGAGCCTTTGAATGGCTCTACCTTATATTTTTGAATCTCCTTCTTTAAATTGTGTAAACCATCCACTTTGAAGGCAATGTAATTTCTTTTCTATTGCTCCTATATTGATGAATCTTCCCTTGATTAACTACAATATGCCCATTGTAATAGTGTTCTTAGAAACTTTGTTTTTGCACTAGATTTGATACATATATTAGAGTGCAATAATATGAGTAACACTACCTTGAAATGCACTGAAACTTGAGACTTCTATGGTCTCCTTTTTGAAGCTTTCTAGCTTCTATGGTGGGCAGTTTTCCTTCTCCAATCTATGGAGGTTTTGTTGCTCTTTTGGTGGCTTCACCTTGCCACAAGATGTTGTAGGTTTCGTGTGCACAAAAATATCTCTAGACACTTTTATATCATGCTAATTTGTGCACTTTGGTTTTCCACTCTAACAATGCACTTAATAATCCTTGAGAGTAACTAGTATAGTGCACTAATTTTCACCTTAGATTAATCCTTAATGTACCAATAATATCTCCAACTTAATGCACTTAAGGATAGCTAGAATAGTGCAATAGTAATCTTACCTTATTACTATTTAAAATGAACCTAAAATCATGCACTAGTAATTGCTCCTAAATGCACTATAATCTCTACAAGTTAATGTAGTCTTCTAAACTTTAACTAGATAATAGGAAAATGATATTTTATTTCTATCATTATATATCTAATTTCCTATTTTAATGTGTAGATAATAAACCTTAAAAGAAAATTCCTTCTACACTCCCTTGAAGACTATAATATTCAACCTTTTATTTGCAACTTATTTGAAACTCTAATAAGGTGTGTAATGGAATTTTATAATTAACCAAATTAAAGTTCAAATAATGAACCTATTTACACCTAAGGTGCTTAACTTAATGATCTATGTAGATGAAGGATTTCAAGGTGATTAGATTCACCTTATTGTTGTCTTTAACTAGATGAACTTGCAACTCTACTTGGTTTTTCAAAACATCTCTCTAACTCACCTCTTTGCAGCTTTGAAACCTTTTAACTTGTTACCTTGAAACTGTAGGAAGTGGCTCCAAATCTCCTTCAGAACTTACTCTATAAATCTAAAGTTTTGCAACTAGAAATATTGTCCTAATTGTTGCTCTTTTACAATCAATATTCTCCATTGAAATTTTATCCTTGAATCTAAACAATTTGGTAGGGAACTCCTCCAAAGTGTAGCTAAGATTTTCCTTCAATAACCCTTCAGTTATTTGATGTAGAAACCAATAGATCTCCTTTCTATGAATGAGCATTCTATCCTTCAAAGTTAATCTTCAAACCTCTCAAGTTTAGTAGTAATATCTAGCTCCTTTCTCCTTCAACCTCCTTTTCAAATTATAACTTCAATCAAGGTCTTCTTCTCAAGAATCTAAAATTCTTGAGGTCTTCACCAATCTCCTCTAAAATTTGATAAACTTATTGCCAAATCCTTCTCCCTTAGGATTTTTTTAGGATGGTGACAATTATCTCAAGTTCTTCCTTTATCAGGAACTTATCCTTGGTGGTAAATTTCTCCAATGAGTTCTCCTAGGAACTCCTTCAATGGCCTTCTTCGAATCTCCTTTAACAAGGCTCACCAAGCCTTCTCATTTTCTCCTTGAGACATCTTCTTTAGGGTATTCACTCTTGTAGCTTCTTTGGTATTCTCAATGAGAAATTTTATTCAACATTATTCTGTGGAAGTTTAGCAATGAGATATCCCTCTTGGATCTCTAAAATTTGTTGCTTTAGAAATAGGACTTTTGCTAGTCTTTCTCTTTCTCTTCCAAAAAATAGATTTTATTCAATAGGAGCTATTGTAGGTCTCTTTAGCTTCTTAGGATGATTTCTTCTACTCCTTCAATATTCAATAGAGATCACCAATCTCTTATCTTCACCAAGAATCTTATCTAGAGTCTCTTCCTCGAATCTGCAACAAGGCTCCTATGACCTTTTCTTCTTCTACACTTTGAAAGTTTGTAATCTCTAGCAATGGGATATTTTCTTCAGGCCTCCAAATATTCGTTCTTTGGTTGGTTGCTTCTGGTGTTGGATTTATTCTAAAAGAATATATTCTTCCTAGCTCTTTTGTAGGAAGCTTTCCAAATTTCATTGAATATCCTTCTTTTTGAAACAAACTATTAGGATTGTAATGGAATAAATTCTAAATATAGAGATGATCAATATTCACTAGTTGATTTGTCAATCTAGTGGAATCCTTGTTGAGTCCTAGTCTTCACAAGTTTTTTTGCAACCTTGTGGAAAGGCTGTAGCCAAATGCAATCTCAAAAATTTTGTAAATGAGATTTTTGGATTTCTCTCAATCTCACTTGTGGCTCTACCTATATCCTATCAATATACCATATGCTTTGATACCACTATTATATTTTGATGAGTTTATGATATAGGAAATGCAACTACAAGATGCAAGATAAATAAGCTATGATATCTATATGATAATGTCACTATAATATGTAGGAAAATAAAGAGATAAACTTTTGTAATAACTCAAAAATATGCCACTAATGAAAGCTCATAAAAATAGTACAATGCAGCATAAAGGAGGACATGAACACTCCATAAATTATTTATAAATGAACTACATTGTACCACACTACCAATCTATACTATGCACACTCTATATTTCCTCCTCTCTATTTCACTTGCTATAAGGCATTTGTATAGGAATATAGGTTCCTTGGACCTTACTCTTACCTTTAAATCTATCCTATGACTTATGTACATGTGGACTACATGCACATTTACATCATTGCACATTTTGTCACTAGTAAATTTATTACATGCTAAAGTAACTACTTAACTTTACTCTAAAGTAAACTCCTACTCTAGTAATGTACCAAAGGTGGTACATTGATATGTACCCAATAATGTAATATATTCTCTAACTAAAATAATGATTTTCAATTAAAAAAATGTATAGATCCTATATACCAAAACAATGAGCTCAAAAATATTATCACAATGGGATATACCATAAAATGACATTATAGAATCCTAATTTTTTTTGTCAAGTACTACCAAGTGTTTTAATGAACAAACAAGGTTTATTCTACTCTTTTAGTATTTAGATGGTCACATAGGATATTTTTGCACTAACAAACTGCTACCTATCAACTACCTATTCTAACAATTACCACTGACTATTATTGCACCTTACTATTACCAACTATTGAGACTGCATTGTCACACTGCCAATTAAGTTACTATACTATTAATTTTTTAATGGAAACCATATTTTCAGTATGCTCAAATATGAGTATGGTTTAGATAGGGTTAAGAGGAGACTGAAATGAGTTAATAGGGATAGTCTAAGTTAGAGTGTATTTGGTCCCATTGACTATCTAATATAATATTTTGGTTGTGATTAGTGGTTGACCCAATATCTCAAAGCTCCAACTATGAAGGGTTCCATCATACCTATATCCACACTATCTATTTTTGAGTTTATTGTGAGAGTAACTTCATAATATGTTATTTATCAATGCACCATAAAACTCAAATGGTTAGTATCTTCCAGGGATAGGTTTATTCTAATCCTAAGGGGTCTCCCTATATACTTGAGGGTATGTGGAAGCTCGCTACCATATATAGGTGCTTTCTGATCATCCCTAACTTAAATAGATGCTTTATGGGAAATCTAGCTTAGCCATTATAGACAACTCCTTCGTAATATTTTATCCCCAACATAGGGTTCTTATCCTATTTGACTATAAACAAAAAAATGTGATATTTTTTTGTATGGTATTTTTGTAGAAAAGAGCAGAATGATTAGATGGTGGGATAATATTTGTTGTGAATATAGCATAACACAACCCTAGAAATTATTCTAATACCACTTGTTAGGAATATTCCATTTAAAATAAGTACATCCACAAAGATATTGTATAAAGTAACAAAAAAACAAGAACTGAAATAACGACATTGAAATACATAATGGCAATGTAATAGCTTTATTACTCAAAAATAGAAATTGCAATACAAAATCATAGGCCTCTTTTAGGGTGTTAATCAAAGATTTGTTACAATATTAGAAAATGACTTAATACATTTCAATTTGGCTCTTGCATTTTTATTGACTATTATCAACTCTCACTCTAAAGCTCAACGGTCCATCCAGATACAAGTGGGGGACCTAAGCCAGTAAATCTTAATAAAGAAACAATTACATATTTTATTACATCATGTGGGACCATATGATCTAGGTTCCCAAGGTTCCACATTCACATTCACATAGTAATGTTAGGACAGGGTCCTAATAGAAGTTAAAGACTATTTGCATATATTGCAAGAGGGAAGGAAATCCAAAAAAGAATTGCTTGCTAAAATTATAAAGGATTGAGGTTGAATTTCTAAAAATGGGTGGATTTCTTCTAGATAATAAGGGGGATTCTAAAATATTTTCCTCAACTGTAAAGGCCCACTAGAGCATCCATTATAGGGAGAAGATATTATTTTCACTAATATTTTTTCTCCTTGGTCCCTCATTTTAAATTATTAGGGGGTTTGAAAATCTAATCTGATTCATGGCCAAGGTCAACATTATATAATGTAATCTTGGACAATACCTAAAGAAAATCATTGTATAATATATTTAATTTATTATAATATTTTATTATGTAAGCCCTATGGGCCATAGTTAACCTTATTATGGTTAAACCCACCTTATAAACTTGTAATTAAAATTAAATACCTCTTATTATATTGGCTTAGGTTAAGTTCATTTATGTAATTAGGATTTTAGGATTTATATAAATAACTCCCACCACTCCATCATTTTATTATTGAAGCATTGTGATTCTTATCTATGGATAATATAATGACTATTTATGGTGCCTATGGTACCCACCAATCTTTGTTTTTATTTTTGTTTTTCATTCATTTATATCATCTATATAATATTTGAGTGGAAGGATTGATTTTATTCATTTCTTGGAAATGTTGTGAATTCTAGCATTACCTTTGGACATTTACTAGCTAGACATGCCTAGGCCAAAAGTTTCCATTTCTAATGAGAGATAAGAAATTAAGGCTTCAACCAAGAACTAGACCAAAATTTAGATAATATTACTCATTGACTGACTATCCAATATGATTTTGATCAATTATAGACTATCTGATATGAAGTTCCATGTTGGTGATCTTTAGGTAGATTTATTTATTGAATAATTTCATTGCATCAAGAAAACCTATATCTTTTTGAATTAATATATTTGCCCAAATCTTTCCTTGATATTTAAACAATCTCCATCCAAGTTTTTTCAATGACTTTACATAGGTTTTTATGAGGGGTCCCATTCTTCTCATACTGAGTGGGATTTGAACCTTGGACCTCTTAAATAGAGTCCAAAGCCCTTGCCATTACAATAAGATTACAACTTAATCTCCATCCAAGAATTACCCCTAAGGCCAAACTCATAAGTTTGTGATTCCACAAACTTGCTCCTCTAATATTCTTTCCTTTGCAAACCCTATCCAACTTACAAAGAGAAAATCTAAATTTGTCCTCACATCCTTTCTAAAGAAAATATCTTTGAACTTTATCAAATTTATATGCTATATCTAATACCAATCTTGAATGTGGCATCGTATAAATAGGGATAGATTACAATGTAGGCCTTATGAGTTGTAGCCTTCCAACCATAAAAAGAACTTATATTTTCTACTTGTCAAACAATGTTTTGTTCTATTCAAACATGATCTCCAAATATCGTTTTTCTTTCCCTTATGAGAAAAAGAATTTAAATTTAAACCCTAAAATATTCACAATAATCCTTTGTAAATATAGTGCAATGTTAAAGAAATATCCTAGATTTTGTAGTATTAACCAATTGTCAAGTATACTTCTCATATCATGTTAATTATACTTTAAATTCCATGGTCATATTTACTAAAGAATGACCCAAATAAAAGTATCATCAACAAATTGAAGATGATATTCGAAAGGATCATTTGTTGCAACATGAATACCTTTAATTATTCCTTCAATTTTACCTTTGAGAAAGCCTTCCCTAATGCCTCAATAAGATTAATAAATAGATAAAGAGATAGTGAATCAAGTTGATGGAGTCTATACAATGGTTTAAAGTATCTGATAGCGGATTCATTGGTCAAAATAGAAAATTTTGGAGTGCTATAACAACAATTAATCCATTTATATCAACCTTCAGAACCACACTTTTTGAGAAATATCATGTAGATAACTCCAACAAACCCTATTATATGCTTTGTTCATATCTAATTAATAAAAAAACCTAGATTTTTCATGGAATAAATATAATGTGTGACCTCCTATACAATGACTACACCATAAAAAAAAATCCATGCTTAAAAGCACCTTGTTTCTTTAAGATAACACAATCTAGAATGATTTTCAATCTATATTTTCAATGATTTTAAAATGATCTTATAAATCATATTATAAAGGCTTATTGGATGAAAATTATTAAAACATCTATCTTTCCTTTCTTGAAAACCAATTAATAAAGGTGACATTAATCTCACTTACTATAGCCTTCCTTTTCCAAGCCTCTTCCATCACAACCAACATATTACACTTTTATAAAGTTTAAATTTTTTGAAAGAAAATTATAGGAAATCCATCAAAGCTAGGTGCCTTGTTAGGATAGAAAGAGAAAATCACCTCATGTAGCTTCTCGATAGATATCTTCTATATCAATCTTCTATTTTTTCCTTATACCTTCTGCATTTTATCTTACTAACACCTAACAAAATATCTTTAAAATAATTGATTGTTTTATTCTTTATCAATATTTCTTCCATGAGTATAAATATTTTTGATGTGACAAAACGAAAATTTTATTTTTGCTATAACATGATTTTTTTGTATTTCTATCTCCTTAAACTATTTCTCCCTAGATTTTTGGAACTAATATGACATCCTTTTTATTACATTATAATTATGATAAAGTAATTGGTTTTCTTGCGCATAAGAATCCTAGTCCATTCCATTGATTTCTACTCTCTTATAAATTTTTGAGCTTCGATTCAATTCCCTCATTTTCTTTAAATATGTTACCAAAATGTTTGGCATTCCAAAACTTCATTTTTACCTTTAGATATTTTTTCTTTTTAACAAATCTATACATATCCCACCATATAATAACAATATGGAATAATTTAAGGTCTTGGAGCTATAAATACTAGAAGTGAAATGGATTTGGATGACCATTATTGAGTAAATAACAAGTGAAGAGAATGGGTTTATGATATGATCCTACCTACAATAAAATATTTGAAGTTGTATACTTTATTTGAAATCACATGTTGGATAGCATAAATCTATCCAATCTTTCTACTATATGAGTTTGGCCAATGCATGCATTATCCCATGTGTATTACTTGAAGGAATAACATCCCAAAGACCATTTGAATTTACAAATGAAGCAAAATATTGCATTGATTTAGACCATATAGGAGTACCAATCTTATTTTCTAAAGGAGATAGAATTTTTTTGAAGTCACCCCCAAGAATCCATATATCACAAATATAATTTATCATTATCTTTGACAAAAATATGCTAAGGTCCTTACAAATTTTTTCATGAGTAACTATAACAAAAGCGTATACATTTATAACCCTAAATTTGATGTTTTCTTTCCTACAAAATAGTCAAGCAACCCAATTATTTTTTCTATTTACTAATTCTCCATCCCATTTGTGTTTGTTCCATATTGTTGCAATACCTTTGGAGGTTCCTATAGAAGAATTTGTTAGAAAATCCTCCATCTTCCAAAATTTTATAAGCATTCTCACATTCCTCACTAATTTATTTCTTATATTAAAATCAAATTAGTACTATAACAACCTATAATTCCTTAATAGTTTTTTTTGCTTTATGGGTGTAAATAGTTTTTGTTAGAATAGTTTATATTTAAATGTCATAGGTGTTAACACCTATGATATTTATTTTTGGATTTCTAAATCGATATCCTTCTGAGATTTATTTTCTCTTCATTACTATATTAATGGCATTCCTCTCCTTTTTTCATCCCCACCAATGGTTTCATATTTATCAATATCTTTTATATTTTTCATAATGAGACTTATATTTTGTAGATACAAAAATACAACACCAAATATAACAGATAAATGAAACCAAGAGACAATATTGCACAAAAGAGATAATATTATTGATATGGGGAGAGCCTCAAATATCCAATGTTACAATAAAGAATTTGATTTCTTTTTTATACAAAATATTACAACACTAGGGTTCTCCAAAAATCTAGTAAACAATGTCGGTGGTATTTTCAATCGCATTCTTGATCCCAACAGAGGTGAGTGGGCTTCGTTCTATCCAATACTGGACCACTTTAGCTTAAGAAACTACACAATGTAGGTGTAGTACTTCCAGATCTGCACACAAAAAGATAACAAACAAATCAATAGCAAATGTGAGGGCTCCACAGTGTGAGACCCTCAAAAATTAATACAAACCCTAGCTATGAAATATAAAGAAAGTGAGCAGAATCTAAAAATACATGAAATAAAATAAGTTAATGTTGGATTTACGTTTTTTACTTGCTATTCTCTAATATGTGGTAGTTGTTATAGGAAAATGATGCGATAATGCCCTAGCGACTCCCGAGGGTTAGTAGGGCTACAGAACTCTGGTCTGAAACACTTGCAGGTGCTTGGCAGTAGAAGGAAGTGCCCGAAGGTGCTCGATAGTGACAAGGAATACCCGAAGGCATTTTGGAGGTGAGGTGAAGGTCTACAAAAGCTGATCTGATTGAGCGAAATGAGTGGCGATGGATGCGAAGGCTAGGGCAAATGAGGGCAGATGGCAGGAATGCTTGGATACTTTTAGGGGCAAAGACCATTAGGAAACTCATATTGCTTAGGGGTTGAGAGATCAAAATGGCTTCTATTAATAATACACACTAGGGTATGTTAGGGTTTAAGCAACACAAACTGTGTGGCTTAGATTAAAACACATCGAAGGATGGATATTAATTTTGGGTGTGTGGCACAGATTGGTGTGGATGGATGGCTAAGATTAAGTCAAATAGGATGGATGGGATTTATTTACATATATATTAAATATATATATAATATAATATTAAATATATATTTAACAAATATACCTATATATATGGGTAAAATGATGAGAAGACCTAGATGGATGACAAGTGGCTAGATTTTGGTGTCTACAGATATTCCTTTTTGTACTGCATTGTGTGAAATCAAGTTCATTTTTCATCTCAAGATAAAGCTACTTCTACAAATAGGTGTCTTGTGTTTTTGCACTGCATTGTGTGAAACACAATGCAGTGCAAAAACACAAGACACCTAGATAAAAAATGAACTTGAAGACAAAAGAATAAAGAATGTGGATTTGCGTAGCTTACCTCCTCAATTGGTGAATGAGTTTGTGGATGAAACTCATGAGCCAATTAAAAATGAGTGAAAATGTATGGCATGATTATGGATGATATGAATGATGTAAATGTGATACTGTTTTTACCCCAAATGGAAGAGGGGAGTGGTGGATAATGTGAAATGATTGCATCTATTTTTGCCCCAATAGATATAGGACTTTATGAAAACGTGTTAGTTTTTGCCCCAACAAATGAAGGAATTTACGCCAAGTGTAGATGCCATGATCAAGTAAGATGTATCCCATTGTGGGAAAGTCAAAACCAAATGTCGTTAGCCTAAATTTGGGGTGATTTTATGCTGTTGAATAATGTGCCTTTGGGCATCATTGATATGCAAGGATGAATATGCAAAGATAAAAATAGTCAACTTTGGAGGGCCAACTAGTGACTATAAGATAATTTCTATGATCGAAACCAATCACCCTAGCTAAGGCCACTCGCCATGATGACTTTCAAGGAGATGTGAAATGATGAAATGATATTTGGTCTATGTTTTAATCCCCACGAAATAGGCCATCAATGACAACTTTTGTGCAAATTGTTCTTGGTAAGGTTTCACGCAAAATGTGAAGTACCAAATGTGATTGTGATTTTGGACAAGGAGATATGTGATGATGAAAATGACCAAGTACCCTTATGGTAGTTTATTCATCTTACCAAATTACATGGATGCAAATCACTACAATCGCCAAGTATATATAACAAATCACTAGATACAAGTTTCACTTGAAATTGGTAAATATGATGATGATGTGGAAATTAAGCATTGATGATAAGAATGATGATTATGATAATTTTGCAAAAATTTGGACCGTATTGGAGTGCTTCTAGAATTTTATAGGTGATTTTACGCCTTTTGGGTGCAAACTAAAATTATACGTCCAAATTGATTTTAACTTTCACGAAAACTTATAATATGATGAAATGGATGTATGGATGCAATTTGGAGTGATTTAGTGGGGGTAAGCCACCGTTTTACATTAATTTGCTCTTTTGTCAATGTTGATACCAAACATCGGTTGGTGCTTTCAACATGTGCAGATGTCCGTCAATGTTTGTGCATTTCGAAAATGCCTCGATGTGCTTCAATGTTCTAGGAAATGCCCATGGATGCTTTAAGGAACTTGAAGTAACTATAAATAGATTTCAAGGCACCAATGGAGCTCATTTATGTATTTTTGAGTTTGTGGAGCTATGTCTAGAAGATTTGGAGTGAATTTGTGTGGAGTGAGGTGAAGTTATTTGGGCACGAAAGCTATGGCAGTGGAGGAAGAAGATGCGAGGACTGGAGCTGGAGCTGGAGTGCAATTTTCTTAGGTAAGTCACTTCTTTGAAGCTCTTTTTATTTTGTGCCAAAAACTTTTTGTGATTTTTTTTGAACATGTATTAATGACAAAATATTTTGTGTTGTGATGTAGTTGAGGATATTGGAGGCTCGACATCGATTCTCATATCTCATCTCTAGGATGAGGAAGGTGTTGGTGAAGGATGAGTGGGATATGCTAGAGGCTATGGGGCTAACAGAGGTAGCTCAGATTGATGTGATGAGGGCAGATGAGGGATACCTCTCTATCTTGGTGGAGAGGTGGGACCTAGATAGAGGAACCTTTTAGATCCCCACTAGAGAGGTGACCCTTACACTTGAGGATGTATACCACATACTCAAGCTACCGATTGAGGGGATTTGTGTTGAGGTTAGACACGATCAGGGGGTAAATATGAGGAAGATGTTTGGTGATAGATGATAGAGTGTGAGGATGGAGTTTAGGGATATTCCATACTTATCCATGTATGTGGAAAAGGAACTGGATGCCCTTTGGGCTTTGGTAATGTTTGTGTTGGCCAACATCATGGAAATGAATAGTACCTACTATAAGTTCCCTTGGAACCTGATAGGATTGGTGAGTGATATGCTCACTATGTAGCAGGTGTATGCATGGGCTCCTACCTTATTGGTGCAAGCATACCAAAAGCTCTATGAGGTGAGGAGGAAAACTACAATTTTAGGGATAGGATCACTTTAGTGTGGCTTGATCGGAGGGTCTACCAGATCTAGGTTGGGATAGGGAGCAATTATATGCTAGGATATAGGAGATGGTAGAGGAGGTACAACCAAGTCATCCTATGCAGATGAGCGAGTGGTACTAGGATTTATGGGTTGGATTGACATCCACCTAAGTGATATGGAGACCATGGTGAGGCACCATGTTGACAAGTGATGGGGAGAATTTATAATGGGTCAAACAAGCTAGGTGGGTGGTTGGGAGGTATCAAAGTGAAGCTAAGTATATTTAGTTCTCATAGGTGCTTCGATAGTTCAGCTTGAGGTAGGGAATTTTGAATGAGCTGGTGCTCTATAGGAGGTATCGAGAGGATACAAGGCTACCATGTGTGAAGCCCTAGAGGGAGGTTTACAAGGAGGATGAGGAGATAGATATTTTTGATGTGGATGATGTGGGTACTACTACAACGTACAATGCATGGTTCATTGTACAAGCACCATGAGAACTGAGTCGAGTAGTATCTAGTGGAGATGGGGATGAGGTTGAGGAGATTAAGAAGGCTCCTAATTGGTTGAGGTACCTTTGATCAGATAGTCAAAGGATGACTAAGGGTGTGGCAAGGTAGGCTCCAAGGAGTGGGGGAGATGGCAGAGATGGGGACGATGTGGAGGAGACTCCGGATGGACCTCTAGGTCGAAGCGAGGAGGATTGGGTGAGGGTGGAGAAATGGATGGTAGAGCAAGATGTGATGGTGATGGCTCAATATGAGAGGATCATGAGGCTCCAAGTATAGCTGCTAGAGATAGAGCATCATCATAATATCAACATAGCATACCTTCAATCTCGATAAAGGTATATCGAGGCATTGGAGAATACGTTGATGGAGTATCATATATCACTTCCAGATCCTATGATGGGGGCATAGGTTGAGGGAGAGCATTTTATAGAAAATGATGGGGTTATTGATAGAGGGAAATACAAGATTGTTTATTAAGAGCACGTTCAGTATGCCTACTATTCTTACCCTAGTGAACATATGGATGGAAAGCTTTACTCAATCAATAACAACTAATGAAGAATTAAAAGAAAGGGGTAAGCTCATTCATTCAAATTATTGGATAATTTTTTCATGATTGGGGGCAAGAAAAAGAGAAGATTTGATTCATATCTACCTTTCATTCCCAAACCAAATATCTGGGGAGTGATTAGTTTGGGGATAAGCCATCTATATCTTGAATTGATATATCCACGATGGATTGATTCTCATGGTTTAGGTTACCCTATTCCACCCCAAGTATATTAATAATTATCCAAGACTTTCCACTTCAATTGACTCTCCCCCTCAAATTATATTATTCGATGGTAGGAAGTGCTCCTATTAGATGGAAATAATCCCACTATTCTATCCTATCCATGACCTGATATGTATCTGAGGCTGCTAGGCATAAGGAGTCTAGGCATAGCTCTAAGTCTAGGGCTTCTTATAGGTCACAAGTGTCTTCTTGGAGGGCATAGCTAGTGTGTAGATGCACTTTTGTATATAAGCCTTTGTTCTCCATTGTATTTAGCCTTTTTAAACTCATTGTATATGCAATATTTATGCATACATATATATATATATATATATATATATATATATATGTATACATATATATATATATATATGTATACATGTATATATATATATATATGTATACATGTATATATATATATATACATATATATATATATATATATATATATATATGTATACATATATATATATATATACATGTATACATATATATATATATATATATATATATATATATATATATATATATGTATACATATATATATATATATATACATATATGTATATATATGTATATATATATACATATATGTATATATATGTATATATATACATATATATACATATGTATATATATGTATACATATATATATATATACATATATATATATATATATATATATATATACATATATATATATATATATATATATATATATATAACATAGAATGTTCTCAAGTGTATAACATTAAGTGGTTCGGATTCTTCCTCTCCCTCTAGATTGGCAAGCCTATAAGTATCTTTACCCACTTTTTGAGTGAAAATGTATGGACCCAACCAATTAGCCATGAATTTATCATGAAGATGCGACTGTGCATTGATATTTTATTGATTTTCTTTAAGGACAAAATATCCTAATTGGAATTCATGTAGATGAACTTTAGCATTATAAGCACACTTTAGGCGATCTTGATATACTCATAAATACTCTAAAGCATCGACTTGCTTCTCATCAAGAAGTGTGAGTTGGTCAAGATGTGCTTGTCTAGAAGTATCATCATCTATAAATTCTTACAAAGAAATTTGCAAGGAGGGAATATTGAGCTCAAGAGGCATGATTGCTTTGGCTTCATAGACCAATGAAAATGGCGTTACCCCAGTAGGTGTTCAGATGCTTGTTCGATAAGCCCATAATGCCAAATGAAATTTGTGTATGCCAATATCTATGATTTTATTTAAAAAGTTTCTCGAGAATAGCAATTAAGGTCTTGTTGGTGGCCTCAACTTGCCCATTTGCTTGTGGGTAGTAAGGAGTCAAGAAACTGTGTTGGATATTATATTTCTCAAAAAGTGCTCAAACATCCTTGTTCTTGAAAGACTTGCCATTATCAAAAATGATTTTTGAGGGGATATCAAAATGACAAATGATATGGTGAAATATGAACTCCATAATTCTAGGTCATGTCGTACTAGCTAAAGGAATTGCATCAACCCGCTTTGTGAAGTATTCAGTGGCTGTGATGATGAATGTATGTTGTCTCGAGGAAGGAGGTAAGATTTTTCCAATTAAATCAAGATCCCATTGTGAAAAGGGCCAAAGGCTTTGAATAGGCTGTAATGCTTGTGATGGTACATGAGTTAAATTAGCATGCTCTTGACATTGCTTACAATGATTGATATATGTGCAATCATAATACTCCATTGTGGGCCAATAATAATCCATGTGTATAATATGCTTTGCAATGGCCATTCCACTAAAATGACCACTACACGTACGATCATGGGCTTCAACTATGGCTCTTTGTGCTTCACTAGATTCAAGACATCAAAGGAGGACTCCATCATAACCACGTTTATACAACACATCCCGCAAGAGAATAAAACAGATGGAATTTTGCTTGAAAGTGTGTTTAGCAGTCTATGGCATATCTGATGGGAGTGTTCCAAACTTGAGAAAGGATACTATTTGGCTTGACCAAGGCTCACATGACTCTAAATGGATAAAGCAAACATCCTTTTCATCTTTGGATTCAACACAAAAAATTATAGATTTAGAGATCGTTGAAATAATGAGGGTTTGTACCTCTCCTAAGGAGTATTTTAGAATCAATGATCCAAGGGAGGCCATTGCATCTACAAATCTATTAGTAAAGTGTGGCAAAATATAAATTTTATACTATTCAAATTTAGAGAGAAATTTCATTGCTACTTCATGATAAAACTTAATGGTAGGTTCTTTACATTGGTATTATTTGGTTACACGTTTGACAACAAGTTGAGAATCATCAAATATCCTGATACGCTTAATGCTCATAGCTATGGTTGCTTGAAGACCTAATATTAAGGCTTCATACTCTATTATATTGTTTGTACATTAGAAGTCAAGTTTGAATGATAAGGGGATAGGTACCCCCTAGGGTGTATGAAACATGACTTCAACGCCTTGACCTTTATCACACTTAGAACCATCAAAGAATAGTGTGATATCGATGTATTTCTATGAAATGATATCTTATTCTTGTTCAATGACAGTAAATACCGAATCATATTGGAGCTCAATAATCAATGGATGATCACTAGGTAGTGGAGCTTCCACAAGTTTATTGGCTATGACATGACCTTTAATGGATTTTTGGCTAATAAACTCAAGGTCAAATTCAGTAAGAAGTATTATCCATTTAGCGATGTGGATGTTATTGTAAGTGCGAGGCATAATATAATGCATATAATTTTATTTAGCTATGACAAATTTTGTGTGACAAAGCATGTAATATCAAAGTTTCTTAGTGGTAAAAACCATTGCTAAGCACAAATTTTCTATATAAGCGTATCTAGTTTCATAACTTACCAATGTTTAGCTAATGTAATAGATAACTTACTCTCAATTTTCTTCATTCTTTTGTGCAAGCATTATCCCTAATGTAAAGTCTATTTTTAAAACATAAATATAGAAGGGAACCCTTGGATGAGGAGGAGCTAAGATTGGTGAAGAAGCTAGGTATTACTTGATGTCATCGAAGGCTTTTTGGCACTCTTCTATTCAAGAAAATGGTACCCCCTTTTGTAGTGAGTGATTGAATGGCCTACATTTGTTAGAAAGTTGCACAATGAAACGACAGATAGATTGGATATTTCATTGTAAACTATGCAACTCCTTTAAGTTAGATGGGGGAGGTATTTCCTTACCTTATACTCTAGAATTCGATCAATTTTTTTTTCTAATACACCAATGTGCTATTGTTGAGTTTTAGATTTTTCCAAGAGATCATCCACATAATCTTCGATAATATTATGCATATAGTCATGGAAAATGTATGTCATGGCACGTTGATAAGTGGA
Source organism: Wollemia nobilis (assembly GCA_028583015.1). Taxonomy (NCBI): domain Eukaryota; kingdom Viridiplantae; phylum Streptophyta; class Pinopsida; order Araucariales; family Araucariaceae; genus Wollemia; species Wollemia nobilis. The sequence continues at coordinate 5,830,927 of JAQPPZ010017083.1, forward strand.
ACCTACATTTTTAAGGCCAAAGGACATCACCTTGTAACAAAAAGTTCCCCAAGGTGTAGTGAAAGTTATTTTGTGTTGGTCTTTAGGATTTGTTCAAATTTGGTTGTATCCTGAAAAACCATCCTTGAGAGAAAGCATTTTATGGCAAGCATAGGTATCGACAAGAGTATCAATGTTTGGAAGAGAAAAGTTATCCTTAGGATATGCTTTATTAAGATCTTTAAAGTTAGTGCAAATGCGTATCACCATGTTAGGCTTACGAATGGGTACCATGTTTGAGAGCCACTTAGGATAGTCAATGGGTACAATGAAACCCATATCTAAGAGCTTTTGGAGCTCTTCTTTGACTATGAAGGCCATAGTAGGATGGATTCTCCTAAGTTTTTGTTTAACCAACTTAGAATCAATATGTAAGGTGGCATTATAGATAACCAAGTTAGGGTCAAGACCAGACATGTCCTTATAGGACCATGCAAAAATATCCTTCTTCTTCTTGAGGAGAGCAATTAATTGGTCTTATTCATCAATGGATAAAATTTTACCATGTTTGATAATTTGGGGATTGTCTTTGTCTGAACTAAGATTCACATTGATGGTATCTTCAATTGATATGTGAGAACCTTCCTCAAGTTGATGGGGTGTTGGGATCATCTGAATGTCGTCTATTATGTCATAAAACTCTTATGACTTATCCTCATCTACGTTTGCCTAGAAAACCTCAAGATTTGAAGGTGAAGGTGAAGGTGAAGGCAGAGGGGATGGAGGAATGTAGTTGGTTGAAGCCCTTAACAATTCCTTAGATAGGAAAAACTTGGAAAAGGATGGAGGTGAGGAAATCCTATCCATGTTGATAAGGCTAATGTCAATTGGAATTGGCTTTTCCAAGTCATATGGATTACGGAGTGGGGTGAATAAGTCAGCAAGATTCATGTTGAATTAAGGGGAAAGTGGATGAGGCAGAATGGATGGGATGGATAGAGCCTAAGAACTGATGCTAGAACCTTAGTAAACCTAGACAACAATAAGCAATAGAAATAAATGCAATTAAGTACAATGTAATGAAATGATTTTTTTTGTAGTGGTGAAAACCACTACTTTTGTTTGTTGTGTTTGATTTTTTTTATTATGTATATATATTACAAGTTTGGTTGAGTAGATGGATTAATGATATGGAGGTGGTGGTTCACCGATAGGTGTGGCTCACTCTTGTGGAAGAAGCAAGCGAAATATGGGCTCATGAATGGAGAAAATTCTAAGATAAAACTCATCTTGTTCGGTGTGGGGAATGATGGGCTCTGATTCCTCTTCAGATTCATAAAAAAATATTGACATGAGTTCAAATTATTGATAGATTTCATCATCAGAGTCATCAAGGTGGAGGGATTCTCCTCTTGAATTTAGAGTAAGCCTTTGGAAGGCGTGCTCAAGAGAAGAGGTGGTGGAAAGTGGGTTATAACCTAAACCTGAACGATCATGCACTTCTTGATATGGAACATCAATAGGCTAAGGCACTCCCTGTTCATGTCATCCTAAGCCATGCCCTTGCAAATTAACTATGTGAAAGTAACGGGATAGAAATCCCGATATGTTTTATATGTTGGTAGGTGTTGGATCTTTGGGTTCTTCTAGGGGGCTAGATTGGATAAAGACTCAATCCCCCCATATACAAAATTTATGTTTTTAGGAGCTGAACCCATGTCATATACCGCTCCTATAGATAGAGGTGGGTCATGTGGATGACCGAACTCCTTAGAAGTTGGAATGGTGAACGATGTGACTGTGATGTCTTGGATCACATATTCATCAATACTAGTATTAGTGAGGTGGAACTCAACTTGGGATGATGTGGAAGGATCATGGTTGGATAATGGCTTGAGGAATTGTGGAGATGGAGACACCTCACAATTCATCAACTCAACTTTTGAAATGTTGGCTTATGGAGATGGATTAGATTGGGGATGATGATGATGATGTGGATTGAATTTGACCACATGTGCATGTAGTCAATGATGAAGATGATGAGGGTATGTAAGCTTGGTGAGGATTGGTGATAAGGGGCTCCTCAGGAATGGGAGTTTTTGATGAAGAAATGGGTGGAGTGGTATATGGATTTACTGACGATGATAGAAAAATGTGGGTGGAAGGAAGCATGGATTCATAAGGATTTGAGATAAAATTGTAATACTTAAATGGTTTGACATTTGCTAGTATGCAATGTACTTGTCACTCATGAATATATTTCAGGCATTGATGTAGTATGTAAGGGACACATCTCATCTCCATCATCCAAGGTATTACAAGGAGTACATTGTATGCCATGGATACTTCCAATATGTGGAACATAGTGTGCAATGTTTTGACCCCCACTTCGTTGGGTAAAACAACAGTGCCAACTATGGAACATAAAGCATTATTAAATGTTTTTACGGTAAAATATGACTTGGTGATATGAGATGGAGGAAGGTTAAGATGATGAAGGGCAGATGTGGTGATGATATTAATAGAGGAACCAATAGCAATTAGAACTATTTTGAAAAGCTTCTTTTCAATTAGAGCCATGATATGCAATGGAGGATCTATTATTCTGATGAGATTGGCTTAATCTAAAAGTCATAAAATGTAATGGAAGGCTCCATGCATGTTTGAATGCTCTCTACAAAGTTGTTGAAGGCATTAGTATCTTGAGATTTTAATTCAATGGATTTCAAAATATCCATTAATGCCTCACAATGTGGGGGAGATTGTTGAATTAGCTCATATATTGACAATTTGGTAGAAGCCATCTTTAGGCTTGTGGTTAACCGACTACTCAATGAGATGATTGGTCGTGAAGGATGATTTATGGGCTAAATGGGTGGATTTGGTTGGCTAGGAATATGAATCGATGAGGAAGGATTGGGGGAAATTTGGATGGGAGGTGATGTGGTAGGTTGTGACACACTTGCCTAAGATTTTTGCCTATATTTTACTGGTTATTTTGTTGACCTCTAGTTACCACATGAATGGCACTTACAAAACCTTGGTATTTTTAGATATGGTTAACTTGATTGGGAGGAGTTTTGGTGTTGGCCCCTCCCATATTTGGTTGCACCTCCTCGTGATGAGGAAGTGGTTGTTGGAAAATACCAAGATTTTAATTTTGTTGAGCAAGGGAATTGTCAAGATTTATGGCCCACAAGTCAATAAGGTCTTGAACTATGTATTTTAATACATGGCAAATATTGATGTCATGCCCATTTTGCCTATGGTAAGGACAAACCAAATATTCCCAATAATGTTTACCACATTGAGCAGGATCATCTGGTCTGATTTCAGGTAAAGCAAGTTTGTTTGTATCGTACAACCTTCAAAAAATGGAAGCATACGACTCGAAAAAGGGGTGTATTGGCAATTCTATAAAAAAAACTATCATCGAGGATGGTTCTCTACAGTTGGCACTATTCTTTGCATTTATTGGGAAATTGAGGGTACCGCATGATAAGCAATTTATTGTAGTGGTTGTTGCACTGATTTTTGCTGAGCCATTATAGGTTGGATCATGACCACTTGATTGACATTATTAGGCTGATTGGTTGGAGTGGCCTATGTTGATTTTGATTGGCTAGAATAATTGCTTTTGTATTGGCCTTTATTTTACCATTCATTTTTCCTAGGCTTAAGTATGCCCTCTTGGATTTTTATCTCCTCAATGACACTAGCCTATGCTAGAGCTTCTTTAAATGAGTGATATTTTTGTAATTGAAGCATCTGAGAGATGGGTTTTAAAAAACTCTTGGTAAAAAGTTTGATAAGCTCTTCCATTGGTAGGGTGAATGACAATTTGGTAATGATGACCCTACAACAGTTTCCAAAGTCATAGATAGACTCATCGTCATGTTGTCTTAAAGCATAAATATCAAACAATGAGAATTTATTTCTAACATTAAGGACAAAGCGCTCAAAGAATTGGTCAACCAATTGTTCAAAAGTATAAATACTATGACTAGGCAATTGGTTGTACCACTCTATGGCGTCTCCTTCTAATGTTTGAGGAAATATTCGAAGCATGAGAGCATTGTTATTTTGTATTCTAAAGCATGAGTGTACAAATGTTCTTACATGCTCTTTACGATCCCCAGTCCCCTTAAATTTATCAAACTTCGATACCATGAAATGTTTTGGATATGGCTTCTGATTTGTCAAGCCAGGAGTATGTTGTATCAATTAATTTATTTATTTTTGCATGGCCTTGATTCTAGGGTCTTCCCCAGGAATGTGGAAGTCCTAAATCACCTAATTATTTTAAGAAGGCATGGTGGAAAAATGTTGTGGGGTATCTATATGATGATGGAATTGATGAAGAGGAGATTGATGATGAGGAGATGGAAAATGTTGGAATAGAGACAATGCATGGGGACTATGGCTATTTTGGCCCATGGGAATGGGATGGGTATTGGTATGGTTTGGTGGAGGAGTAGGGATGGAAACCATAGAAGATTATGGTACCCATGATGGACTTTGGTTAATGAAGGTGGGCTAAGTAGAAATTGGTAGAGGCATAGGGTTCACTTGTACTTACTATTGAACATTTTGATACTACTTAAGCAATTTGTTCAGATGTTCCCATACTTCATGGATTTATCTATCGAAAGTGGAGGGTATGGATGTATATGGCATAGAAGATGTGGCTAAGGAATAATTTGCACTTGGCATGTCAACTTGGGGGATGAAAACTTGTGAAGCAACATTTACATGTGCTTCATACAAGGGGTTGGTGTAGGTGGAGGTGTATGAATATGGGATAGAAGTGCTAGGAGCACTTGGGTATTGGAGAATGGATGCATGAGAGGAAGGTGCAACCGATGCCTCAAAAAGAGGGTTAGTGTACACCTGGGTATATCTAGATGGTTGGGAATGAGCAAGTTCTTGTTGTAAAGTAGGATATTTACTAGGGGAATTATGAATGGGCTCTACGACATAATTGGTCGATTTGTAGAGGGCCTCTACTTTGGCCATATCTATTTGGATGACATTATGGTCAATAAATGGTGAAGATGATTTGACTTAGGGAAGGGAAGTGTTGGTATACCTGTACGAGACATTAGTAGTCTATACATTGTGTGATGGGCTTGTAGACAAATCTGTCTATGTCACTCTTGGGGGATATACCATAGAAATGGTGGGGAAGGTGGATGAATGTTCCATGGATTTTTTTTGATTTAATGCTTTCTTTTGATTTCTTGTTAAGACCATAAAGCGGCTAAACCAAATACAAATTATGCAGTAAAATAAAATGCAAAATCAAAACTTCACAGAAATAACATAAAGATAAATCAATGCTAAGTTTGTTCAACAAATGTATATTACCTCATTCATTGATTATCACATTTTAATGTGAATTCATTTCTTTTAGATTTTGATTTTGTGTGTTTCAATGTGCTAATCTGAATTAAAAATGGGTGAATACTATGGCTTGGATAGGGCAACGAGATTCTTGTTGGTGATGAAATCCAACAAGTTTGTTTGAGGGTAATCTAATATGTCTAGGAGCAAAGATTGGTGTATGGAGATGAAAGCCGCCATTACCAAATCTCAAGCAGTGGTTGATGATGAAATCCAACCACTACTGTTTAATGTGAAATGTGAAGTGTGTGTGGGATTCCTTTTAAGGTTCTATTTTCTATAGTGCACGTATAATGTTAGAAAAATGACTACTTTCAATAGTCTAAATCAGAATCCAATATCAGAATACCAATTTCTCCAAAGGATGTAAAGTGCACCGCTTAAAACCCTCTCTAAACAACTGGGGGTTTGTCTACTCCTCCGCATGGAATCACCCAAGTGTGGGGATACTTTTGGTATCTTGACACTGTTCCTATTTAGACTTACAAAATTAGAAATATCTAACCCTATAATGCAAACTAATGTATGCGCTTGACAATTCAAATGCAAACAAAATGCAGGATTTTCAATTGCAATACACCAGGAAACTAGAAACTTTAAATGGAAATGGAATTATGAATGAATACAATGACTAATATAATGTATAGAATATAAACTAATATGATTGTTTTTAACCAGATTTACTAGTGATGTTCTTTTTAATCCAAAAATCTAAAAAAAAACATAAAATACCAAAATACATAAAAATAGAGAGGTCAAGGTTTAATAGTAGACTCACAAAGAAGCCTATATTTTTGCTTTAACTCTATGTAAAATGCATCTGGGTATTTTTGAAATGCACCTAGGAGATTCTAGATGCCCCTCAAGCATCGTAGGGCATTCACTCACCTTCTACAACTTTTTGTGAATCTTCATAAACCCTAATCCAACAAAAATTGCACCATCTATGCTTATGAAAACCCTACAGGATAAGATAAAAAATATCAAAGTAGTCAACAAAGTAAATAAAAATGAGAAACCCTTAGGGGATCCCATCGTGATCGCCATTTTTAGATACAAAAATGCAACACCAAATATAACAGATAAATGAAACCAAGAGAAAATATTGTATAAAAGAGATAATCTTATTGATATGGAGGAGCCTCAAATCTTCAATATTACAATAAAGAATTTGATTTCTTTTTGATACAAAATATTACAACACTAGGGTTCTCTAAAACCCTCATAACCAATGCTGGTGGTGTCTTCAATCATGTTCTTGATCCCAATAGAGGTGAGTGGGCTTCGTGCTATCCAATATTGGGCCACTCTAGCTTAAGCAGTTGCATAATGTAGGTGTAGTACTTCCAGATTTGCACACAAAAAGATAGTAAACAAGTCAGTAGCAACTGTGAGGGCTCTATAGTGTGAGACCCTAAAAAATTAATACAAACACTAGCTATGCAATATAAATAAAGTGAGCAAAATCTAAAAATACATGAAATGAAATATATCAATGCTAGATTTACCTTGTTTACTTGTTGTTCTCTGATTTGTGGTAGCTATTGTAGGAAAATGGTGCAACGATGCCCTAGCAACTCCCGAGGGTTAGTAGGGATACAAAACTCTGGTCTAAAATGCCTATGGATGCTTGGTGGTAGAAGGAAGCATCCAGAGACGCTCAACAGTGACAAGGAATGTCCGAAGGCATTCTGGAGCTGAGGTGAAGGTCTGCAGAAGCAAATATGACTGAGAAAAATGGGCGGCGGTGGATGAAAAGGCTAGGGTGAGCGAGGATAATGGTTGGAATGATTGGATACTCTTAGGAGCAAAGACCATTAGGAAACTTAGATTATTTAGGGGTTGAGCCATCAAATGGCTCATATTAATAATCCACACTAGGGTATGTTAGGGTTTAAGTGACACAAATTGTGTGGCTCAGATTAAAACACATCGGAGGGTGGATATTAATTTTGAGTGTGTGGCACAGATTGGTGTGGATGGATGACTAATATTAAGTCAAATCGAATGGTTGGGATTTATTTACATATATATTTATTAAATATATATAAAATATAATATTAAAATATTAATAATAAACATATATTTAACAAATATGCGGAGGTCCAAGGTTCAAATCTTGGGCCTCGTCGGACTGAACGCTTGTCCCTTTCCTGGTGCTTTCAATGACGTAAAAGGTTTAAAATTATTGTGGCATGGTGGTTATAGGGGCGGACTGCGCTAAGATCTGTGTGGCGGCTTCTAGGGTGGACAATGCAGAATACTATGGCGGCCATAAAAGCTGGACAACCTGCTCGGATTCGTGATGGCTATCGATTCCACCATATAAATTCAAAAAAAAAAAAAAAAAACAAATATGCCTAAATAAATAAATAAATAAATAAATATATATATATCCTCCATATGCATTTCTTTACTATTTTGCTCTTTAAACCCTAAAGTGCAATGGATACACTCTATAATCCTTTTATTTTTATTGCAAGGGGAGGATTTTATACTACTTGAGGAAAATGAATATGATTTACATAAATTATCCTTGATCTCTTTTGCCTCATTTGTTTTAAAAAATTCCTTTCCATATTTCTTGACACCTTCAACTCTTTTTAAATTTGAACTTGCACACTGTGCTTCCTCACCCCTTTGTCAATTTTTTTTGTAATGGTTGATTCGAGTAAACTATAATGGCCTTCACCATTTGATGATGTAAAGGGGATTTATTTACCCCCTTCTTGGGAATGGAAAATCCTTAATTTGACCTAGCTTCTACTATGATATGATCTCCTTGATTCATATTGAAATTTGTCTCATGCCCAAAATTTTCCATCTTTTTCTCAATTATTTTTAATTTGTAGTCTCTTGCTATATGTCTAGTCTCGTTACATTTGTGACATCTAAATGCAATGTTTTCATAATCCACTTGTTGATACCATTCTATTAATTTAGATTTAATCCTAATGGATTATAGTAAAGTTTATGAAATATCTATCTTAACACATATTTAAGTGTATACAACTTGTCTTCTCTCCTTAGTGGTTGGTCCCTCTTAGATGAACTCCCCTAGAGTATTGTCAATATTGTTCAAAGCCTCCTTATTGATAAGTTGTTAAAAAAAGTCTAGAAAACCTAATATAAATAAGAATCCTTTTAATTGTCTTTGTCTCCATAGAGAAATTCTCATTCCATGGTCTTAAATATATTGTATTATTTCCCCTAAACTAATGGCCACCATCTATTATTTTATCATTGATTTCTAAGCTAGAGACGTTGATGATGAAAAATGCTTTCAAAGGAAAATTCATGAAGTAATTAGAATTCAATCCCTAATTTTACTTGATCCGGTTTTGAATACCATAAAAGACCTAGCCATTATCCATGGAACTTACATATTAACCCTTGGTTTTTAAGAACCATCATATCATGCTCAATCATATCATCCTTGATAATCACTTTTGATGTAATATCTGCTATGTAGATAGGGTTTTCCATATATTAGCTATTCCTATTATCCCTAAATAGGGAATCCGTATTTCCAACTAAGGTATCCTTAATTTTAGTGAAGGATTTCAAAAATGGCTTTCCTACCATGCTACCTAGATTTAATTCACAAAAATCCGTAAGTTTTTTAATTTCCCCTAAGATTTGGAAAAGAAGTAGCACTAGCTCCTTGCTTACACTTTGTTTTCTTCTCACACTCACAACACTTGCTTGCTTTCAAAAAGAAGAAAATATGAAGCATAATCCTGGCTCATTCTTGCTCTTGGTTCACACTCATTAGAAATATTTTTATTTTTGATATTTAGAATTGAATTGAAAGGAAGTGGGGTTTAGTAAATTTTCTTTTGAATTTTTTTTTTGCTTACAATTTTCTCAAATAAAAAAATGAAGGATAATGTAATTGATGGTTAATCATGGTTTATGAGAACAACTAGCTAGTATTGAAGATCACAAAGTGAAAAAATTATAGAGAGAAAAAACATTGAAAGGATTTTAATGTGAAATTTTGACATTCATACCAAATTTTTCATAATGAGGTTTTAGAAAAAATCATAAATAACCTAAGGGAATTTATCCATTTAGTGTTAATGTTTGATGAGTAAAATCAGGGTTATGCATAGCAACAAATATTTTTATCAGTTGCCATATGGCAATCGCTATATTTCTGTCTTTATATCAACCACCATGTATTAGTCGACATATGCTTGTCTTCATATGCCAAGCACCATATGTCAGATGCCATATGGTGGTAGACATATGAAAGATGACATATGTCATCCACCATATGGCATCTTCCATATGGCATTTGACATATGGTGTTCACCATATGACGTTCACCATATATCATCTGCCATATGAAGGATGTCATATGGTGAACACTATATGGCAAATGATATATAGCGATAAACATATGGTGGATGCCATATGTTTACCACCATATGATAGATGCTATATCACACTTGACATATGGTGGATGATATATAAGTGGCAAACATATGGTGGATGCCATATAGAAGATGCCATATATTTGCTGCCATATGTCATCCACCCTATGGCACCTAAGATATGATGAATGACATATGATGACAGATATATATCATCCCCTATATATCAAGTGCCAAGTGGCTGACGATATATAGCATATACCATATGTCTGTCACCATATATTAATCACCATATGTCATCCACCATATGACGCCTGACATATGGGAGATGATATATGTCTACCACCATATATCATCCACCATATGTCAAGCACCATATGTTGGATAGCATATAGCAAAAGACATATGGCTTTCGCCATATGATAGATGACATATGGTGGATGCCATATGGCGAACACCATATGACATATGACGTATGATGGTCGCCATCTACCATATATTAGGAACCATATGTCATCCCCATATGTCAGGCACCATATGTCATATTCATATGTTAGGCACCATATGTTATCCACCATATGGTGGCTAACATATGCCAGTCGCAATATGTTTATCGCCATCTACCATATGTAATTCATCATATATCATTGCCATATACCAGATGCCATATAACATGTACCATATCCTAGGTTTCATAGGTCATCCTATTTTCTTGACCAATAATTATTTTTAACCAATAGTTTTTATTTTTTGAACATGATGTTCATGTTCATCTTTCGTTTATATAGGTAAAATATCACCAGTTGGCAATGGAAACAAGGGAGGTCAATCTCCAATAAAAAAGTATCCTAAATTACTTTTATCATATTTCGTAATCCAGTCAACCATCGATATCTACACAAATTTAAGGTACAAACACCTTTTACTTACTAACCAGTAAATTTTTGTATACTATAAATTTTATATATACTATCTTTCTTCATTGAAAAATGGTATTTTTTGGTTGATGCATTTGTATACTATTAATTGATTCCTAGTTCTTAATAGAATGTGTATTTTAAAATAAAAAATGATATGAAAAACCTGTGATTGTAGAACACACTATTGACCCTGGTATGCCTCCACTTCTACATATCCTCGATAATGAAATGCCCACAGATGAAATTTTTCTTAATGAAATACAACAACAACATTAAGAGATTCCTAAAATTAACATGCCAAATAGAAAAGAAAATAATATCTTTCATACAATCTCTACTTTCAGAGAATCTTCTTCTAACAAACCTAAACGTGCCAGGTTATCCAAGTGGATAATTAATAGAATATTTAAGCTTGATTGGGTATCATAATTTCCATTCATTGAGCCAATGTAGCCAGAGAATAGTAACGAAGAACTAAAATAATTGAGATGTTTAATTTGTAGTTGGAAACACATAAGGGATCATAGATTGCAAGTTAAGAAAGATACAATAGAAAAACATTGTGGAAAAGTTTATATTAAAAAAAGAAAGTGATGGAACTGTATCAAAAATTTTTAGGTGGAAGGATGCATCTGAATGCACACATATCAGATATGTAGAAGAATATGATAAAGAAATGAAAAACAACAAAATCTGGTTGAGAAAGGTGAAACGATTCAAGCCCAATTTTACAAAATGAATAAGATCACTTTAGCTTCAAAAAGTTTGCAGTTTACTGTTGTATACACTATTCTTAAAAAGGGTAGACGTATGTCTGATTTCATTGATTATAAACATCTATTTCAACTAGCTGATGTGCAAAACCTTCCTAGTGTCCATCGATCAGATCAATGTGGTTTGGGAAATGATAAAATGTCTCTCATTGGTTGAGCAAGAGGACCTCAAAGAGAATGTATAAATACCAAATTCATTTCACTTTCAACTGATGAGGTGACTAATGTTGACAACACATCTTGGATTTGCATACATGTTTACACATTGGAAAATCATTTAAGAAAACCTCATTTACTTGGAGTATGTAAGATGGTGAAAAATTACAATGTGAAAAACCTTTACAATGTTGTTGTAACCAGTTTAAAAGAAATAGCAGGAATGAATGATATGGAAATAGATAGTAAGTTAATATGCGCTGGAGTAGACGATGTTGCTACAATGAAAGGACACGCGAATGGTATTTGTATTCGATTACAAACATCAATTACCCCATATTTGATCCCTATTCATTGCATGGCTTACAAAATGAATCTTGCATACAAAATTGTGAGCACATTTGAAAATTTAGCAAAAGTGGAAGAACTTGTCCATGAAATTTGTTCTTATTTTTCGTGTAGTCCAAAAATATTTTTAGAGTTTCAATATTTTGCACTAGGAGTTACTGGAGGTAAAAAGATGTTAAAATATGTAGATACTAGGTGGATTTCATTGTACCAACCAATATATAGAGTTTTCAAAGAATATCAATCCTTGGTAGGGTTTATGTATGTAAATCGTAGGGCAGTTGATAAGGCTAAATATTTGTTATTCCAAATGAGTGACTTGGAAACACTTCTCACATTGTGTGGTATTCTTCCAATGTTGGAAGAAATGAATACTTTGATAAAACTTGCACAACAAAGATTAATTTATATTGTGAATTTCATCAGGGTGAGAAAATAAATTTGTATGTGTATTGATATGATGTAAATATCCATTGAAAGTTACATGGATCCCATGTTTGAGAGTTGGAGATTATTAAAAAACATCAATGATCCTCAGAACTTTTTGAAGTTCAATATAAATGACCATCTTTGTATTAATCTCCACAGAAAGGTAATACCTTTATATTGTTTTGATCAGTGAATGAATATAGCTACAACTAATGTAGAATAAATGGCCATAACATACAACATATTTGATGTAGTTGTACACAATGCAAAAGTTAAATTGAGAAAAATAGCAGAAAAATCCTTGACAAAACAAATAAGAGACCGTTTTCAAAGAGATGAATTGCTTGAGGTTATGGGCATGGTTAACCTAATGTTTTGGGATCCTTGTACTAAATAATAAACTATAAATGGTTTGTTTCTCAAATACATAGGCACTCTTGCTAACCATTTTACTAAACATGTGGAAGTTAATGGTATTGAAATCAATGGTATTCTCAAGAAATATCTTTTAATAAAATAATCAAACAGTTTTGGAACGACAATAGTTGCTCAAGTTTCATAATTGACTAACCATCATGAAATAGGTTCTATTTCATGTTTGTGGAAAATATTGCATCCTAGTAGTGCCTTACAACTTACGGTGAGTGAATATTTTATTTTATATGAATTATGTCAAACGATGATTTTGGGATTAGTGGAAGATGAAAGGGTGTTTAGTGCATTATCGTTTATAAAATATCAAGTTCAAAATAGGTTGGATAAAAATTTGGAAAATTGTTTGAGAGTATATGTGTTGACCTATGAGGTGGAGCAGTATCCTTACAATATAGCTTTAGCATATTGAAAATATCTCACAAACAAAAGAGGTGAAACGAATACTCATGATGATGAGGATAATGGTAACATTGATCAAATTATAGCAACAAAATTTTTTGGTATAAGTACAAATGATTTTGTACAATATGAAAAGTGTTTGTTTTAGCTTCCAACATTTTAATCAATAGATGATTTAAAAATTAACCTCCTTAAAAAAACAAAGTTCAAACCTGCTGTCCCCTGACATTTTTCAAGTCATAATAATTTAATTCCCAATGTATCCTACGGAATATTGGGCCCTAAACTAAATTGGAAACATATAGAAACACATATATGTATTACCTGAGACACATAAACAATGGTATATAATACAAATAGAAGATAAAGATGCACCTGCTATCGTACTTGGTCTAATTCAATTCCTGAATTGACAAACTAACGAGTAACACTAAGATGATCGTCATGTCTGAAACTTGGATGAGATAAATTTTAAGATTTTATGTTCTTTTAAATGTTGTGGACTATGGCCTTTAACACAATGACCTCTTCTTATCAGAGTTTGTGACTTTTGCATTACATTTCAAATTTCAAATGATAGCACCGCCTTATTGGAATTACCTGATTTCATATATAAATTGTGTTTGGAACAGTGATTCACCATGTGTGAAAATATTAAATAGTGAGAATTTTTTTATCCCAAAATGTTTAAAAAAAATAAAGGATGTAGAATTAAATCTCCCTAAAATACCTCAAAAATAATATTTTAGAAGGGTTTAGCAATCAAATACCTCTTTGTGAAAGTTTTTTTATTTATTTCTGAGCGTTACTTCCAGATTTTGTTTATGAGTGTTCCTTCTCTAAGCGTTCTGAGGGAAAAGTGGGAGAGAAACCGCAGAAATAAATATGTTGGAAAATATAAATTTATAAGATGTTGCAGGGTGGAAGTACGAGTTTGACACGTGGTAAGCGAAGGGCACGTGGCAGCATCTCGACAAGCTGCGTTATTTTGGCACAAAGACTTTGATATTGGTTTTCAACTTCAACAATATCAAGTCACATATACTTACTATGGAACCACTAAATACCCATGGAAAAACAATATTTGCATCTAAATATTATTTTTTTATAGTACTTTTTCTCCTAAGCAAGTTCTTCTACGTTAATGAAAATATGTTTAAATATTTTTAATACCATGTCTTTACAATCAAGTTCAATACCTCATTAAAACATTTCTACTGAATGACACATATATATAAGTTGGTTCAAATCCAAATCCATGTTGGGGATGGAGATAGAGATTCCATATAGGGGTTGAGAGGGAATCTAAGGTTTTATGCAAAGGCTTACACCTTCCTAAAACTAAGAGAATCCATGTGCACATGGATCAATATAAATTTCTTTTAACAAATGGATTCTATACTTTTGATACCCACCTACGGAACTCTAATAGCCTAGGCAAGAAGCCATTAAAATTATAATTCAATTCACCATCCTTTTAAAAAATCCTTCAAATTTATAGTTGTGGATAACAATAATTGTAATAGATTAAAAAAAAAAAAATGATTAATGAAAAAATGTTAAAGAAATATTCTTCAAGACATCTTTGAAGAATTTTATGGTATAGGCTTCTTCAAAGGATATTGTGATATATAGTGATCTTATATTGCTTTACCTCTTTACAATATGACAATATCGATTGCTTATGATGGTATGAAGGATTTGTAATCTATGTGTTCCAATGGTTGACCTTTTCTAAAAATTAAAGTTGAGTAGTTATTATATTATTGCTTTATTTTTATTTTAAATGACGTTACCACTCTTGACAATGATTCCTCAGTTAAGTTTTCTTATGATAGAGATTAAAATTGTGTTTTCGACATAGAGATTGAACAAATTTTAAATTAAAAGAAATGGAAGAGGTCATGACAAATCGAAGTAGTTCATCTCCATCAAGTAATATTAATTTCACTATGTGCAATATAAATAGTAGTATAGAATGTCTTGGAAAAGATAACTAACTTGTCTGAAAAAGTAGTGCTTAAATTAAGCAAGATATATTTAAAGATTCAATTTTGGTATTGTCTCGGAAAAGTAGAGCTAAATTGCCTAAGCAAAATATATTTAAAGATTTGCAAAAGATAAGGGAACTTGTCTTGGGAAAGTAGAGCTTAAATCCCCTAAGCAAGATATTTTTAAAGATTCAATTTTGATATTCTTCCACATTTTTTTAAATATTGAAACGTTTGACAAGTTAAATGAAAAATATGATCTTGTAACCAGGTTGATCCAGGTTTGTTTGAGGGCGACATTAGACCTAGACTTATTGCAGGTTGGATGGTAAGGATACAATCTTATATCTGTTACGATTTAATTTTTTATTTTATTTTATTTAATATAAGTTTAAGTTTTTTTTTCAAATATTAGGAGAAACTCATCCCATTATTATAATTTTTGGTTTAAAAAAATAAATCGCCATGACTTCTACACGAATTTGGGTAGGATTCACCTAGGTTTTGAAATTGATTCACCCCATTTTTATAAATAGATTTTGGATCAGACCCCTTATGCATAACCTTGAGTAAAATCCAATTGTGTATAGATGAATATATATTACCATGGATAACTTCAAACCTTTAACATAATCCACAATAATTAAATTTCAATCAAGAAAATGGGTTGAACAAGTGGACTAAGAAATTTTGTAGTATAATGCAACACATGTCATGATTCTAAAGATCCTAGAGTGGATTGAAAATAAGTGGGAATTAAATTCACAACACTTGAATAATTTCCATCCAAAATAATTTTTTCTTATAATATTATTTAATTTAGAAGTCAAGGACAAAGTAGTGGATAATGAAGCATAGTTTATGGGAAAATATAACTTGTATTTAAGGCTATGAAATGAAAAAATTCTATACACCTAAAAATTCTTGAAAGCATTCTAGTGTGATGCAGGGTTTTCTAGACTTCCATTTGGAGATTTTAAAAAATACTGGTAATACCCTAGGGGAATTAATCCATAATATGTTAGCCTTTAAGAAGTGAAATAAAGTTGTTCATAATCTAATATGCATTATTATGGATATTTTAAAATATTTTCCATCATTATTAAATCAATATATAACAAGTTGAAGTGGATCACCATTATACTTTCTTATACATCTTATATAATTAACATATTACACAATATCGATGGAGAAACTTATAATTTCATAGTGAGAATCATTTTCAAAGCTCGTTCGATCTGGTCCCTCATAGGTTTAGTTGTGGGATTTTATTGTAGATCTCATATGATGTGGATCTTCCTAGGTTATGTTGTGGGATTTTAATATAGAGCTCATCTGATCTGGTACCTATTGGATTTTGTTGTGGGTTTTTGTTATAAAGCCTATCCAATTTAGTCCCTTTTGTTTTCTACAGTTTCTATTCTAGGTTGTGTACACTCTCTATTTTATATTCTTTGTAAAGTCTAACTTTAGATCAAGGTTGTGTATACTCTCCCTGTTGTTTTATCTCCAAAGTCCAACGTCAGATCCAAGTTGATTACACTCTCCTTTTTTTTTCTCTACTCAATCTAGCTTTAGATCAAGGTTGTGTACACTCTCTTTTGTTTTCTCTACAAAGTCTAGCTTTAGATCCAAGTTGTATACACTCTCCTTTTTTTTTTCTCTACAAAGTCTAGCTTCATATCTAGGTTGTGTACACTCTCCCTTTGTTTTCTCTACAAAGTCCAACTTTAGATCTAGGTTGTGCATACTGTCCTTTTTTTTTCTCTGCAAAGTCTAACTTTTTATCTAGGTTGTGTACACTCCCTTTTTTTTTCTCTATAAAGTGTGACTTCAAATTCAGGTTGTGTACACTCTCATTTTTATTTCCTCTATGAAGTCCAACTTCAGATCAATATTATGTATACTCTTCCTTTTTTTTCTCTACAAAGTCTAACTTTAGATATAGGTTGTATATAGTATCCCTTTTATTTTCTTTGCATAGTCTAGCTTTAGACCTAGGTTGTGTACACCACCCCTTTTATTTTCTCTATAAATTTCAACTTCATATCTATGTTGTGTACACTCTCCCTTTTTTTTCATACAAAGTCTAACTTTAGATCTAGATCTCAGATGATCTAGATCCTTCTCGGTTATGCTATGGCATTTTATTATAAAGCTCATTTGCTCTAGTCCCTCCTAGGTTTTGCTATAGAATTTTGTTATAGAGCTTGTTTTGTCTTGTCCCTTCAAGGTTTTGCTAGAGGATTTTATTGCAAATCTCATCTAGTCCCTCTTGGGTTTAGCTATGGGATTTTATTCTATATCTAATTTGATTTGGACCCTCTTGGGTTATGCTATGGTATTTTAATAGAAATCTTATCTAATATTATGCCTCATAGGGTTTTCTATGAGATTTTCTTGTAGAGTATTTTTGTTCTAGTCTTTCTTGTGTTTTTTCTAAGGGATTTTGTTGTAGAGTGTGTCTAATCTAGATCCTCTTGGGTTATATTATGCATTTTGTCAACATTACATTGATTAATAATACAAGGTGAAATGTTCCATTTAAGGAAAGGAGATGTAGGAGGTGGGAGCATAAGGTAATGATTGAATTCAGTTATAGAGAAACATAGTAGGATATGTAGATGGCATGATTAAAAAGAAATGATCTAACAACAAGCATGAAGATGCATATAGAAAAAGGAATGAGAATATTGTTTTAGAAAAGGTTTAAACTTTGAGAAGGACCCAATAATGGGATTGATAGAAGCACCGAAAGAAGCTAGGAAGGGAAGGAGGATAAGGAAGAAGAAGAGATGGTAGCATGTCAATATGAATTAGAATATCTAATGAAATATTTTCTAGGACTCATAGTATTAAAGGGAGAGTCTCATAAGCTATTACAAAAAAGTAGAAACCATTGAATGTAGAAAGAAAAAAAATAGAATTTGGGCTAAGTAGGTGAAGGGGAAGAAAAGAGTGGATGAGAATAAAGAACAATGAATATTGGTATCCACTAAAGTAAATTAGGATGACATATTTCCAAATATATTGGATACAGTTTATGAAAGAACACTTCATAGGCTAAATAATTCCTTGATAGAAAAATTTATAGGTTTTAGACCAACTAGTAACCATATCATGAAGTGGGTGGTTAATCGATGGAGAATAAAAAGGCATGTGGATTTTCATTCCTTCCAAAAATATTCTTCCTAGCTTCCTTCAACAATTAATAAGACTACCTTAACTCCCTTTTAGGAGGCCCATGGTATTAAGACTATACCTTAAGAAATGGGCATTAGGATTTAATCCAGATATTAAGAAGATAGATGTGGCTCCAATTTGGGTAAGACTCCTTGCTTTACCTCTAGAATTATGGGAGGAAGAAATATTTGAAAGCATAGCCAATTCCTTTGGCTGATTTCTTTCCATAGATTATGTCACTAGGGAAAGAAAGAGGGTATTCTTTGCTAGAATGTGTGTAATGGTAGAATCAATAAAGAAACTCCTAGATGAGATAAATTTGGTTTCCAGGTGGGGAGTTTAGAATCAAAATATTTTTTATGAGAATGGAATGACCCATTTAGCTATAGGATTTGTGCTAAAATAGGACATTTGGTAAAGGTTTGTCTCAATAGATAGAAAAAAAGCTACAAAGGGAGCCATAGTAGTAATGAAGGTAGACAAAAAGAAAAAATGTGGAAAAAGGATTTTAACTCTAAAAGCAACAAAAAAGTGATTCAAAATAGGAAGATAAAGTTAGAAAAGAGTCAAATCTAAGGAAAAAATAACCCAAGGAAGTTGATAATGCTAAATATTACAGACATACTATGGAAAATAAATAGAAGGATGTGGAGATTGAGGAGGGAGAAATGCTAGATAAACCCAAGTATTGGGGAAGATAATATATATTTATAGGATAATCTACAAAGTGAAAGCTCTTAAATGCTTAATCAAATTGATTTAAATAAATGAGGAAAATATATGGTATAACAACAAATAAAATAAAAATAGAAAGAAGTGACGAGGGAGATATTGGACCAAGAGGAAAAGGATTCGAAAGTGATTTTTTATACATTTAATGAAATGCCATTGACAAAAGGAACATTAGGAAAATAAGACATACAAAATTAATATTAATCATAAGTGCAAAAAATATCCTAGATGTGGTAGTAGAGGGGGTAAATAAGATGGGTAGGCCAACTTTAAAAAAACATCGTATAAAGAAAACATAGAAGGATATCAACATGGGGGCATAGATGATCATAGATTAAAGTTGGAAAAATCCCACCAAAAGAAATTGGAAATGAGGATCATAGCATGGAATTTTAGGGGAATGAATGACCCTAACAAACATAGGTTGGTGAGATCCATGATTAAGGATCACCAACTATCATATAGTTCTATTACAAGAAACAAAGCTAAATGTTACAAATTGGGAGAATATCAAGAAAGGGATATGGAAGAAGGGTAGTAGTTTCCAAGTGGAATCTAGGGGGGCTTCATGAGGAATATTAATATTATGGAATTTGAATTTCTATGAAGGAGAAGTCATTTCAAAAAATGAGCATCATCTAACGGTTTTTATCACTTCTAAATATTCAAAATTTTCCTTCCTTATCACTAATATTTATGCTCCAAATGTGAGTAGAGTAAGAAAGGATCTGTGGAGGGATATGGTTTAGATGGGACAATAGGTTAGAGGAATAAGATGGATAGTGGTAGGTGATTTCAACACCCCTTTAATGCTAGGAGAAAATAAAGGGGGTTCCAAGGGATTCTCAGAGAGCATGGAGGATTTTAATAATTTTATATCAAAATCTAGCCTTTATGATGTGGAACTAAGTGGAAATACATTTACTTGGACAAATAGGATATTAGGGGATAATTTGATCCAAGTGATATTGGATAGAGTGCTACTATCTATGGAGTGGTTTGAGGAAAATTGTGAGCACATGTTAGTACCAATGCCAAGGACAGGATTGGACCATAATCCTTTGATATTTTGGTGTAATTGGGAAGTAAGGAAGAGTATAAGCCCTTTCAAATTTGAATATATGTGGCTTCAACACCCAAAAATTTATGAAGAAATGGAGACATGGTGGAGGCATCCAATCCAAGGATCTAAGATGCATATATTGGTTGGGAAACTCAAATATGTGAAGAGAGAAGTGAAAATATGGAACAAGTTAGTATTTAGAAATATCTTTAGATAAAAGGAAATCCTAAGGAAAGAACTTAGCTTGCTTGAGGAGGAAGTAAGTAGAAGTGGGATGGACTGAATCCTCTACATGAGAGAAGGAGATCTAGTTAGAATTGCATACTATAATGGCATGAGAGAAAACTTACTAGAGATAGAATTCTAGGAATAAGTGGCTTATGGAAGGAGATAGAAACACAAATTTTTCATGTCTCAACCATAAAACATATAAGTGTTGTAAGGATCATTAAAATACTACAAGAGAATAGAGTAGTCAAATATGAAGAGTAGATCAGGTAAGGGGTAGTTGACTTCTTCAACTCGCTACTAATGAAGGATAGGGAGGATGACTAAGAAGCTATGGAAGATATACTTCAACATATCCCAATGTTGATGACAAGAGATATGAATGTAGAGCTTGAGAAAGATGTGAGTGAAGAGGAGGTGAAGGAAGTGGTCTTCTCCTTGGAAAAAAATAAAGCTCTAGGCCCAAATGGATTCCAAGTAGGATTCTTTTAGGCCTTTTGGAATATAGTGAAGGAGGATGTAATAGCAGCAGTCTAAGAATCTCACCATTCAAGCAAAGTGCTAAGAGAGTATAACAACACATTTTTAGTGCTAATTCCTAAGAAATAAGGGTTGAAAGGGTTTAAGGACTTTAGACCGATAAGCCTATGTAATGCAATTTATAAGATCATATCTAAAGTAATAGCATTAAGGTTGAAATATGTCCTCCCAAAGATAATTGTAGAACAACAAGGGGGTTTTGTGAAGGGAAGGTAGATATTGGATGGAGTCATTACACTTCATGAAACTATGCACTTGATGGAAACTAGTAAGAGGGAAGGAATGGTGCTCAAGTTAGACATGAGCAAATATTATGATAGGGTTTCTTGGTGCTTCCTAGATAAATTTCTTGCTAATTTTAGGTTTAGTAGGATATGGATAAGATGGATGAGTAACTATTATGGAGGGCTAATATTCTCAATCATTCTAAATAATTCTTTTACAAGGTTCTTTAGGAGTTGTAGGGATATAAGGAAAAGAGATCCACTATCACCTTACCTCTTTATAATTATGGTAGAAGCTCTAGGTAGATGTATAGGTGCAACACAATATTCAAGAGTATTAATTGGGTTGAAACCCTCCGTAGCCATAAGGGGTATCACTCACCAATAGTTTGTAGATGATACAATTATGCTTGGGAAACCTTTGGTGGTAGAAGCTAGGGAGTTTAGGAGGATTCTTAATCTATATGTAAAGGCATCCCACCAACA
Source organism: Wollemia nobilis (assembly GCA_028583015.1). Taxonomy (NCBI): domain Eukaryota; kingdom Viridiplantae; phylum Streptophyta; class Pinopsida; order Araucariales; family Araucariaceae; genus Wollemia; species Wollemia nobilis. The sequence goes on from JAQPPZ010017083.1 coordinate 5,852,595, forward strand.
AATCAACATGGAAAAGAGTAAAGTGTTCTTCATTAACACTTTAGAGAATCGATAAAGAAGGATAGCAGAAGAACTTGGATGTAATATCTCAACCCTTCCATCTATATATTTGGGAATGTTGATGTTTACTAGATTGTGCAAAGATCAGGTTTGGGACATGTTGATAGATAAGTTTCAACGCAAGTTAGTAATATGGAAAGAAAATTTATTAAGTCAGGAAAGTAAGCTTCAACTGCTAAAGAGCACTCTCCAAGCCATATTGGTATTTCTCTTATTTGTGTTTAATATTCCAGCTAAAGTTGCAAACATAGTAGAAAGTATACAAACAAAAAAAATTATGGTCAGGATCTAAGGAGAAGAGTAGAATCCCCCTTGTTGCATGGGAGAAAGTGTACAAACCAAAATCAAAAGGAGGATTAGGATTAAGGAGGATAAGAAACATAAATAAGGTCCTAGCTACAAAATTAGGATGGAGGATAATGAAGGAAGGTCAATCATTGTGGGATAGAATTCTAAAGAATAAGTACCTAGATAGCCAAGAAGAAATAATATTCATAACCACATTAGATCCTTGTAATGGATCTTCTATATGGAACCATACACTAAAGGGAAGAGAGGTGCTATGGAAAGGTGTCCAATGGAAAATTGGTAATGGTAGGTCAGTCCACTTTTGGGAGGATGCATGGTTGGAGAACCACCCACTAAGGATGAGGAGATAGTCAAAGTTTGAGAAGATCTAGAGCAAAGGTATGGGAGTTTGGTTTGTGATTACATGGACTGAGAATATGGAGAGGTAAGGTGGAAGGAACTTATGAGCAATAACCATAATGTGGAAGCATTAAGTAAACTCAAAACCAAACTAAGGGCCTATCATGTAAGTGTTAATATGGGGAAGACAACATAGTATGGGGGAGCAAATCAACAAGGCTCCTTTAATATTAAATTGGCCTATGAGTTACTAACACAAGAACTAGAAAGGGGTTTTCAATGGAGGAGACTATGGGGAAGCAAGGCTACACCTAAGGTAGTAATATTTACAAGGATGGCTATACATACTAATATCAACATTAGATAACTTGCATAATAAAGGGTTTCAATTTCCAAATAGGTGTTATCTATTTGAATCATAAGAAGAGATAGTGAAACACATAATGTTAGAGTATAACTACTCCCTCAAGATACTTCAAAAATTAATCAAGGAGATGGGGATTAAATGGGTAATGCCAAAAAATATGGTATAGTGGATTGAGCAGCAAGAAAAACCCTTCAATATTATTGGATTAAATCATATATGGGACTTGATTTATTTCCACTATGCATGGGGTATATGGTTGGAGTAAAATAGAAGAATATTTAAGGGGGAAAAGAGAGCTACATACATAAATAATTAGAATATCTGAGCTACTATAGTGGAAAACATGAAAGCCTTAAGGATAAATTTAAAGCTATAATAAATAGAGGAAACAAGGATAAGTTAAGAATGGGATTTAAGCCCAATAGGGATGGAGAATAATTCCCAAGTAGATCCAAGAAGAAGTGTAAAATATCAGCCACCGGGAGAGGGATGACTACAACTCAGTTTTGATGGGAAATCTAAAGGAAATATTGGTAAGGATGGGGTGGAGCAGTGATAAGGGATGGTAAGGGAATCCTAATTAGAGCTATTAGTGAGTATTTAGGCACTATGACAAGTCATCAAGCAAAACCTAAAGTGGCATTGGCTAGAGCAAAATTGGCAATATAACTGGGAGTGAAAAAGCTGATAGTGGATGGAGATGCACTTAACATTACCAATTGTCTTAATAGGAAGGATATGGTGAGTTGGTGGATTTCAAGTACAATAACATATACTCTAAGTATCTTGAAATCGTTGAAGGATTTTGAAGTGGGTCATCTATTAAGAGAAGGAAATGGGATAGTGGTTTACCATTGCTTTAACCATTCTTAAATTTTTCCATTCATCACCATGCATTTACCAAACATATTAAGAATCCATTGCCATAGTTTCTAGACTATTGAGTAGTGTCCTAAGAGATTGTCAATACTCTCCTCGTACTTTTAAAAAAAATACATTGTGAGGGACCATGAAAACCCATTTTCATAAGGTTATACTAGGAAAACAAATTTCTATGAACTACTAGCCAAACATACATTTTCACTTTAGGAATGCTCAAGCTATCCCAAATATCTATCCAAATTCTTGTGATATTCCTATTTTATTGGTGCTTTACATTATATCCACTTCTTGTTTTGTATTATCGTGAGCTATGCAACTCCCAAATCAACTTATCCTTGGCTTCCCTTGGAATAATCACTATTGTTATCTTTTTTCTCAACTACCTCCTTGCAACAATGTCTTGTATACTTGTAAGAAAAATATTCTTTCCATTTTGATCTTCCTGTTGGAGAATATAATATTATTTGGTACATGCTAATGTACCCCCATGGTACCTTTGGTACAATTTTAAATATGTAAATATTAGAATAGGTTTTGAATCTATAGTTAAAGGTGTATGATGTGCACAAGTGTCATGTAACAATGTGTTCAAGTGTGCAATTTGATAAAGTGTACAAGTAGGAGTGTGCAAGTGTCATAGAGTAAAGTATGAAAGTAAATAGAATGTCAGGAGACATGTATAAAAGAGGAAAGATGTGAATCCAAGAGGTATGAAAGGTTTATCTTATGTGTGGAATAGGAAAGGATGCATTTCCTAGATATGTGAGGAGAGAAATAGTCAAATATTCTAATATCAACCTTTCTAAGGTTATATTATGGAGAGAAAGCTCCATGAAATATATTGAATAAACAAGTGAAGTTGTATATTGAGCTTACATACAATTTGAGCAATATTATTGTAAGTTTTTCATGTTATTTCATGAATGATATTTTATCATTTATTTTATTATTATTGTTATTTTTATGAATATTATGTTCATTGATATTGGCCATTTATATTGATTTCTCTAATATTTAAGTCTACTCAAGATCCATTAATGGAGTATCAATAGAATATGGACCTCAAGCCTAGTCATGAACTTAGTTCTATAGGTGTGGAAATACCCTGAATTAATAGAGGCTTGTGTAGAGAGATATGACTACACCAGTAGAAGTACTTGACCACAATGGATAAAAGAACTTTTCCATATAAGAGAAGGATATATAAGGAGAATTCTTAAGGTAATTGATGATCTAACAATTTTATTCATAATGCAATCCATAAAATCACTATAATTCTATTATAGGTGTGACCAAAGATACTAGGGGTATTTATTAATCTCTCATCTTAAGAACCCAAAAATAGGCAATTACCTTCAATATCCTATTGGATTTGGATCTATTTAAAGACAATGTCAATATGACCTTGTACAAGATTCTAGTAGCTCTCAAAGTGAAATTAGATGCCAAAGTGTATGAAGAGCACATTTCCCTTCTCCACATAGTCAAGGACTACCTAGGGCATTCTCAAATGATTGAATATGTTTGATATATAACTGAATAGATGAGGAACTAGATCAAAGAGTTCAAGGAAGAAATAAAGTTTACCTACACCTAATATTTGGTCTATTTATAAGGACTAGTTCCTAACCCTCTAGCTAAATAAAATGGGATAAAATAGGAATCCTCTTTCGGTAGTCAAGTGCATTGGTGTACCTTACCATGAAGTAGGTAAAACATGATACTACTTCTATGATGAAGTATAAAACAAAATCATAAAAAAGATGAAGGGGATGGATCCAAGGTTATAAAAAGAGACCAGGTAATTGCTAAAATCAAAATAATGACCTAATGAAGACTTTTACTTAGGATGTACAAGGTTCATCTATCTTTATGGATTTTTTGCCATACCTCTTGAGTTATTGATATTCATGTCTAGCTATTTGTTCAACCTTTAGTATTCCAAGTAATTTGATAATATGGATGTAATATAATTAAGGGGAAGAATAAGACCGCCTTCTATCCAATCAAGTAGTTAATTATGAATATTACACCTAAGGTGCAAGGGTTCCATAAGGTAATAAAGGATAAACTAAGGGATATAAGATTATAGCAACTCTCGGACATGTGGTCTTATGACCCAAGATTTTTTTTAGGAAAATAATGAAAGAAAATAATTTAAATACCTTCCTTATGCATGAGAAGAGGCATAGAATAGAAAATAAGGTACACCCAAGTAAATAATTATCTCTATACACTTCAGGAAGTGCATGGTCATATGAGGATGAAATACAAGCTTTGCACACGTCCTAGAGTTGCACTCATTTTATGTTGAATCCATGATGAAGGATAAATTTAACTCAAATGTCAAACTAAACCATAACACATTGGGAACCGTAGAGAAGTTGGGATATATAAAGAGAAAAAATCCTTGCTTCATAGAGGATGAGATGTTACTAGGACAACAAAAAGGTCAACTTGAGATGGCCTATTTGATGAACAATGTTTTTTCATTTAGGACAAGAATTCAAGGAGTATAAAGAGGAAAAGAACCATGTAAGAGTCACTAGCAATCCCTTGAAGTCCATCTCATGCATATACACAATAAATTATCATCTCTATTGCACCAACCATGCTAGCATTCATTAGCTTCATAGTGAAAGAAACAAGGAGAAAGAGGCAACATAAATTAGAGCATGACCAACATGGATATATGTTATATAAGGTGGTAAGAAAAACAACAATAGCAAAAACCTTTGTTCGAGGAGGGGAAATTCCCCATGGGTAACTACTCCTAAGTTGGAAATAACTAGAATAGTGGTCACCATAATTACTTTCACTTCCACTTCCTTTCCACTCTTTACTGCTCCTGCTTTTTTCTCCACTTTTGCTTCTATTCCTACTTATTTCTATTCTTTTGTTGTTTCTATTGAACTTCTTCACCATCTACTAATGTGTCCTAAGGTTCTCTTGGAGGCACCCTACCTTCAAATACCACCTTCACTCCTATCACCACAGCTATCACTTCCTTTCCACTACCCACCATCCACTTTTCCACCACACAACCATTAGAATCATATTCATCAACCCCTTTTCCACTAGTATCCCCACTAGTAGATTCACTAACACAATTGGCATCAAGGGTAATACCATAATTCACTACAATATACATGTAAATTTATACATACACTACATCATCTCAATCGAACCACCCTCCATCACAAGCCAAGTAACTCCTACTATAGGTAACAACATCGCTCATGCCTACCTCCATGTTTGAGCCTACAAAAAAAAGCATCCCTAGAAACCAATGTAGCCATGGGGCCTAGACAAATATTTATGTGGAATTTTTTTAGTGAATGTGAGGAAACAAACTTCCAAAAGGTGTTTGAATTCCTTTAATACAAGTAGAAGAGGATTAATAAGGAATACAAACAATTAAGAGACAAGACCTGTTAGTTTTTGATGTTATAAAATTAAAGGAAATGCAACCACAAGTAATGAAATAAGCAAGCAATGTTATAACTATGATAATGGCTAACTAATAAGCATGTAAATATGATAATAAAATTTAGAAAATACTCATGCAATAGCCATTAATGAAAGCTCATGAAAATATACAATGCTATGCAATGGAGGTCTCTAACACTCCATATTGTAAAAATGCTCTACATTGTATCTACTACTACTCTACCTCATGCACTCCAAAATCTCTCTCTCTTCTACTCTAAGAAGGCCTATTTATAGTGAGACATGACTCTTGGCCTTCCATATTCCTATGACACCTCACTATTCTATTCTTAGGACTCATGTACATGTGGACTACATGCACATTTACATCATTGCACATTCTAATAATACTTGTGCATTTATTACATTGCTTTAAGCAAATACTTAAATCCTAATCTAAGATAAACTCCTAATATAAACATGTACCCATGATGGTACATTAGCAAGCACCAAATAATGTAATATATTCCAACACCCCCCTATATTACATTATTTGGGTATTGAAGACTTTAGTCTTCAATATGGATCTTCATCTTTCAAGTACTCTTTAGTTTGAACTAGTCCTTCTTCTACTGCTTCAATCTTCATGTTGTCTTTGTATTTTAGATGTTCTTCAACTTGGTTTGGTCCTTCTTCTTCATTTGGTTCAGTCTTTGTGCTTTCTTCATTATATTCTTTGTTTGTATCTTAATGAGTATCTTTGTCTTGTTCCTTCCTATCATGCTTCCTCTTCCTCCTTCTTCTTGTTTCTGCATTTTTACTAGAGGAATGTTTCCTTCATGATGAGTTAGTATATCATCACAATAATATTGACTAGGATTGCTAGTTCGTTTCATGTTTTGAAAAAGTTCAAAAACAATTAATGATAGATATGTCATCAAGCATTCTTTTGATGTGAATACAACTATATTTTGAGTGTTCCACCAAGCTCTAAAAAGTACTTCATGAAGATAACCAATTAATGTTGTAAAATTTCCTTCCTTTGCTTCTTTGAGGAATGATGAGAATCTTTCCTTTTTACTAGTGGACAAGTATTTGTACCCATCAAAAGTATCTATTAAATTTTGAGAGTAAAATTCCACCTCATGAAATAGTTCCTCATTATTGAATGCATTCCTTACTATTTCATCCATGTTTCTTCTAGATTATCCTTTGAAGTAGAATTCCTTATAGCTCTTTAGTGTTTTGAGAATGCCTTGAGAATCTTAATGTTCAATCTATGGTTTTGATAAGACTTTACTTTTCCCAAATATCTAGTTAGAATACCTTTTAATTCTCAAGTATTTAGGATAATTTTGATGGAAATTTTGTATTTCAAAAACTTTTGAAGTTGTCTACCTTATGAATCCCTAGTTTGAGTTTATGATCAAACTTGATAAGAACTTTTCAATTTACAAATTTTGTAAAATACCTTCTATCTTGCAAGTGTTTGAATGTATTATCTTTCAAATTTAGGTATTCTCTCTAGTATTGTATTCCAATTTTAGTAGAACTCCTTCCCAAATTGAAAAGTCTTGATAGTATACTTAGCTTTCTAGGTTTTTCTTTGAGTTGAATCCCTTTTGTCTCCCTAGTGATTTGATGACAAGTTTAATATAATGTTCAACTCCTATCACTTTAAATCAATTGTTTTATTTCCCCTTGTAGAAAGCTTAAAGATGTAATTTCAATGAATAAAACTCTCAATATCTTTAAGATATTTAAGTTGGATTCTCTATGTCCCTTCAATTTGAATATGAGACTAATAAAATTAATCTTCCAACTTTCAAGCAATTTTAGAGTTTGGATTCCTTCAATCTTTGTATAATGTAGTTTCTAAATTTCTATAATTTCAATTTGATGTAGGATTCCTTATATCTCCCTAGTTTAGAAATTTAGAAAAACTATGTATTTGCAAATTAAACTTCACTTCAATTTGTAAGGAACCTTATGTCTCCTTGTTTTATGATTTGCAAATATTCAAAGCAATAATAGTAATGGTTTTAATGCTTCTATTTTCTACTCCTTTCTTAAGGCATTCAATATACTTTCTAGGGTATATTTTAACACCTTATTACTCCTACTATTAAATAACCCTAGAGTATAAAACTTGGTTGATATCAACTTTAATATATATGCCTTAATTTCACCTTTGAATTACTCCTACTATCACTGTGTTTTACACTCAAATGACCTACAATCAATTTGGTCTCTTGTGCATTAATGGTCTTTGACTGCAATAAATCCTCAATGCACTCTGGTATTTGACTCCTCGTTGCTCTACATAGTATATTTACGTGATCCTCCTCACTCTAATCATGTGTTCCATTTGCCTTATAATGCACACACTATATAAGCATACTTTGGACGTGCTTCTCCTCTTGATTCTAACTGATATGCAAGGTAGATAGTGCCAAGTGGCACTTAGGGTCTTCAACCTCCTTGATAACATCTCTGCAACACCTTTCTCTTCCAATGCCTATGCCAAGTGGCACCAAGAATCTTACTTATTTACTTCAATGTCTTTGAGGTATTCTCTTTGTCTAACACTTCTTGAGAGCGGTATCTTACTTGAGTCTAGCCTCTTCACTATTAATGATGATATGCTTGAGGTATTTTCAAACATGAGGTGTCTTCTCCTTTTGCTTCTCTAATGACATGAGGTATCTTCTCCACATGGTGGATGCTCTTCAAACACTTGGTCTTCTCTTCATGTGCCCTAATTTCATCTTAGCATTTTCCTTCGAAGTGTCTCACTGCAATTATAATTCTTTAATGATCGCGAATATCTTTATCTACTATGGTAGAGGATTCAGCTGATTTTGTGGTAATCCTTCCAGGTTCTTGATGGCATTATAGAATGTAAATATCCTCTGATTTCAACGTTTCTTTCAGGTGCCAACTTTGCAGGGTGGATGTTGGTAGTGCATAACTCTCTTTCTTGCTTGAATAGTGCAAAATTGCTAGATTAGCTTGCAATATATAACAGTATTCAACGCTATTACATGGGCCAAATGGAGATACTATGTTAGTGCCCAATGATGTTTTCTCTAATGCATTACTACATTCAACTACATTGCTTGGAATAAACCTTACTATACATTATTTCATTACCTTGACCAAAGGCTCTTGAACGCTTTATGTACCTGATGTCTTTAAGTTTGGTATTAAGTTCTACTAAATTTAGCTCAATAGTCCTTAGGTAAATACATATTTTTGAGAATTCTAAAGCAATATTTTGCTTACTCTTTTTTTATGACATATTCTCTAAGAAATATCTGATTTGCTTGATTGTAAATGTGCAAGGTTGATGATGTCCAAGATGTCTCCTTTTCACCTTGGAGATACTAAACCTTAGATATCTATTTAATGGCTCTAATGTGGTGCTCTTGAAATCTTAAGATGCAATAATTTAAATACTTACCTCCTTGTACTTTAAAATGACTACCTTCCCTTCACTAAAATGGTGGCTTCTACTTTCTTTGCAAGTTGTGATAATGTTGGATTCAATATTCCTTTCTAATATTTGGAAAATCTCTTCTTGCTTGGTCACTTTTAAATGATGATTCCAAGCTTTTCAATGTTAATGCTTTACACTATAGTATATGCAAATCTATACTTTTAGAATAGAGTCTTCTTTACTTTCAATAGATAGTAGGATGTTGATATTTTTCCTTCTCTTGAAATATATCTAACTCCTATTCTTTATGTGTAGGTTTTAAACCTTGTAGAAAACTAACTTCTACACTTCCTTGAAGACTTTAAACTAGAAACCTTCTCTTGCAACTTTAATCCTCAAAATTTGGTGCTTAATAAACTTAATAATAACTCAAATATAAGATTTTAAATAATGAAACTTTTGCACCTAAGTTGCATACCTTTTTGACCTTTGTTTGTAGATGGATATTCTTGGTGATTTGGATCACCTAAATGCTGCCTTGTACTAGATGAAATTGCAGCTCTTCTTGGCTGTCCAAAACAGCTCTTTAACTCACCTATTTGCAGCCTTGAAACTCCTCTAACTTGCTACCTAAAAATATAGTTTGGTGGCTTCAACTCTCCTTCAGGATACACCCTAAAAATATGAAACTTAGTAGCTATTTAATGCTGCCCAAATTGTTGCTTTCTTACTATCCTAAAATTTGAATTTTTATATTGCAAAGCAGTCAATTACTCTTCCAAAATGATGTCCTTGAGTCTCAAAAATTTGGTAGGAAACTCCTCCAAATTGCAACTAAGATTTTTCTTCAAGAAAAATTCAAATTTCTGCTATAAAATCAGCAAAAAACCTTCTTCAAGTAAGCATTCAAATCCTCCAAAGGTAATCTTTAAATCTCTCAGGTTTGGTAGTTTCTTCTAGCTTCTTTCTCCTTGTCAAAATATGACTTCAATCTTGGCCTTCTTCTAAAAAAATTGAAATGTCTTGAGGTCTTCACTAATCTCCTCTAAAATTTGGCAAAATTCTTACCAAATCCTTCTCCCTTGGGCTTGTTGCTGGATGGTGATAATTATCCCAAATTTTGTTCTATTAGGATATTCTTCTTGCTAATAAATTTCTCCAATGAGTTCTCTTGAAATATTATCTAATGGTCTTCTCTGAAATCTACAATGAGGCTTTCCTAGTATTCTTCCTCTATCTCCTTCCAAGTAGCTTGAGTCCTTCTCTTTAGGCCTTCAATCCTACAACTTCTTTTCTTCTCAAAAATTCAATGATATCTTCCTTGATATCTTCAATATTCAACTATGGAAGTTTTGAAATGAGATCTCCTTCTTAGATCTCTGAAATATGCTTCTAAAATCTGTAATAGGAACTTTGCTAGTCCTTCTCTATCTTCAATCTTCCAAATATGGAAGTTCTTCAATGAGACCTCCTTTGGGTCTTCTTCTTCAATCTGAAGTCTTCAATATTCAATGGAGATCTCCAATCTCCAATCTTATTCAAGACTCTTTTTCTTGAGTCTCTTCTTCCTTCAATGGGATCTTCTTTCTAGGACCTCCTCCTTGATTTGCAATCTTCAATGTGGCTTCTTTGGCCTCTAGATATTTTCTCAATCTCCAACTTGGAGTCTTCAATCTGCAAATCTTACAATGGGATATTTTCTTTAGGCCTCCAAATATTCAATCTCCAACTTGTTGCTTTAGGTACTGGATTGATTCCAAAGAATATATTCTTCCTAGCTCTTGTAGGAAGCTTCCCATATTTCTTTGAATCTCCTTTTTCCTGCAATGAAGTATTAGGAAATGATATTATAAATTTCTTTGAAAAGAAAATAACCTTCACTAGTTGATTTGTCAATCTAGTGGAATCAATTTTGAGTCCTAGTCTTCACAAGTTTTTTTGCAACTCTATGGAAAGACTCTAGCCAAATAGCAATATCAGAAATTCTAAAAATAAGATTTACTATCTACTCTCAATCTCTCTTGTGGCTCTCTCTATTTCCTATCGATCTACCTAGTGCTCTGATACCACTGTTAGCTTTTGATGCTATAAACTTAAAGGAAATACAACCACAAGTAATGAAATAAGAAAACAATGTTATAACTATGATAATAGCTAACTAATAAGCATGTAAATAGCGTGAGAAACTTCAAAAAATACTCATGCAATAGCTAGTAATGAAAGCTCATAAAAATATATAATTTTATGCAATGGAGGTCTCTAACACTCCATATTACAAAAAATTACTACATTGTATCTACTACTACTCTACCTCATGCACTCCAAAAATCCTCTCTCTCTTCTACTCTAAGAAGACCTATTTATAGTGAGACATGAATCTTGGCCTTCCATATTCCTATGAAACCTCACTATTATATTATTAGGACTCATGTACATGTGGACTACATACACATTTACATCATTGCACATTCTAATAATACTTGTGCATTTATTACATTGCTTTAAGCAAATACTTAAATCCTAATCTAATATAAACTCCTAATCTAAACATGTACCCATGATGGTACATTAGCAAACACCAAATAATGTAATATATTCCATAAAGACCTCTCTGGTTCCAGTTATATTGTGTTCATAGTTGGCATCTAGGGGAAACAAAGTCCTCATTGTATAAGTTGTGTTGAATGAACCTTTAAAAAAATCTGCATCCCCTACTAACTTCCTTGCTAGGGTGTCCAAGCTAGATCTAGGCCAAATGGATTCATACCAAATAATTCAAGTTATGAACTAATTTTTAATTGGTGTGGCCATGCAATTTGGCCAACTAGTGGTGAGGGATGAATCATTAAATAAAAGTAATTAAGAACTAGAGGTGAATGTGGCTCAATTGAAATATGAGAACGAGCAACTATAACAAGATAGTGAGGAATTAAAGAAATATATCATCAAGAAGGAACAACTTTAGAAGTAGGTTAAAAAAATTAAGTCCCAATTTGTTTAGGATGAGAAGAAAAGGCAACAATTGAAGGATATCTCACAATAGCCTACGTAAGGGCAAGACCAATCGAGGAAGAAAAATGGACAAGAAAATTACAACTAGAAGATCAAGTAAAATGACTTCAAGTGGCCCTCCAAGTGAGAGACCAAAATATTTTTGAGCTCCAAAAAAAGAGCTATGCTTAAAAAGGAGGAACAACTATAGATCTAGGAAGAGCCTTCGAGTCCAAAGGGTGAAGTCTCTATGCGATAACATAAAATATAAGGTGATTAATATCAAGAGGTATTGAGTTTATGACCTATGCAAAAAATAACCTAATCCAAGTGATTGAAACTATCATGCAGGATGAAAAGCAATCGGTTACAAAGAATAATTTTCAAGATGTGCTCAAGCTTATGGCCATACTTTCAACAACATAATCCCAATAGTTAGGGATATATCAGAAAGAGCTAGCTAAGAAGCTAAATATCCCTGATGCTTAAAGAGATCTACAAGCCTACAAAGATAAAGATATAAATATTCATTTGAGGGTTAAAGATGTAAATTAGTCTTTAATATTCTTTAATGCAAAAACAGATAAAGAAAATTTAAAAACTCATCACTACTGGACTACTTTACATCTTTAATCCTCAAAGGAAGATCCTTGATGATGGCGTTATTGGCATAATGTTTTAAGAGGATAAATATCAAGATAAACTTGGATATGCAATTGAGCAAAACAAGAAATTGGAGTCATTGTATGTCAAACTATAAGAGTTATTTGGAAACTAAGACAAGTTATTATAAAACCCATATGAGGATCTAGTAGAAGAAACAAGGGACCTTGCTACCATCCAACTACCAAGAGAAAAAAATGTAAAATCTTATTGGGATTGTTGCCAAAAAAATAAATTAGGAGAACCACACTTTTAAAATTTTGTAGTAGGGATTCCAACTTTGAAGACTCAGTGCCCAAGGACAAAGACAAGATTTAGGATATCTCACCAATTGGGCTTGGCGTCCCATGAAGTCACCAGAAATATAGTGACAAGTTATTATCTTAGAATTTATAATTTTTGAAGGTTATAAAAATATCAAAATCAATGAATTAATACCTTACAAAAATCCCTCCAAATTTTCTAAGTTCAAGATAAGTGCTTATTTTCTCCATAAGCAATTAACTTACAAGAGTGAAGCACTAGAGAAATGTTGGCAAATCACTAGTAGACTAGAGTTATTTGCTCACATCCCATAGCAATTTGCTTGAAGAATAGTGAAAGGGTAAAAATACAAGCATCGAACCCAAGGAAGATCTTTGAAAAGTGATATTTGGCATGTAGTGGCACCATAACTCATTTTGGAAGCCTTCTAAGCCTTTTATAGACACAATTAGAAGCGTAGAGCATTTGGAGATGCATCATTTTGTTAGAGGCACCCCCAAATCTTAATTTTTACTAGGAGTAATAGTTTATCACCCTATGTAACTCAGGGGTAAACTTTTATTATAAATAGGAGCCATTGGCTCCATTGTAAACATATTTGGACTTGAGGAATTCAGAGCTACACTTTGCAAGACGTACATTGTGCTCTTGTAATTCATGAAATTGATGAAATTTTGATAAGACTTTTGCTCTCCATCAATGGTATTGCCCTCTTAAAGTGTAGATTGTGGGATGATTGAGGCAGAATCCTTTAACCCATTTTTTCATTCCTCTCACAATTTCATATTCATTAAATGATAACATTGTTATTATTCGGATTGCTCACGTGTTGATTGCTCACTCACTCTCCATGCTATGGTTTCAATTGTATTTATTTTAAATCTCTTGCACCCTAAAATTCATAGTTTACTTTTATACATTTTGATTTTTGTATTTATTTTCAATATTTTAATTTTATGCAATTAGATTAGGTTAGTTTAGAATTTAGCAAGGATAATGGAGGAATTGACCTAATTCTAAAGATTGGAAGATGCTTCAAAATCCTTTCATCCAAATATCATTAAAACCAAAATTGTGGATGCGTAACAAGTCAGACCTTTCCACGATTCAACAATAAGCTAATATGAAAGTCTAAGAAGCATGGACCTTTCCACAATTCAACAATAAGCTAATTGTGGATGCGTAACAAGTCAGACCTTTCCACGATTCAACAATAAGCTAATATGAAAGTCTAAGAAGCATGGACCTTTCCACAATTCAACAATAAGCTAATATGGAAGTTTAAGAAGCATGGTCCACATTGAAAGTCTTTTATGAGTTTTTGTCTTTACAATAAAGGTTTCATTCCACGGTCTTATATAAAATCCAACCCTCTAAGTTGTAAGCTTATTGCAGTGGTAAGGGCTTTGGCCTCTCTTTGAGAGGTCCAAGGTTCAAACCCCACTTAGTATGAGAGTACTAGGACCCCTCATAAAAACCTGTGTAAATACATTGAGAAAAAACACAAGCCAACCCTCTTTATAAACCATGGGTTGTTATTCATTATTTTATCCTTAAATTCTCACCTATATAATATGATGAAAAAACTCCTTATAAGGAAAAACAATGAATGCGAATTCAATTTCTACTGTTTAATTCAATATTTAAAATGCATAGTAAGTGATAGTTGAACTTACATATTAACCCTTTGATTTTAATATGCATTATATTATCCTCGATCATCTCATCCTTGAGAATCACTTCTAAGAAATCAACCGCATGGGTGAGGATTTTTATAAATTATTTATTTTTTCCTTCTATTCTTGATTGGCAAAAATTACTTCCTTAAACAAGGACATTCATCCTTCCAACTAAGGTTCTTATAATGTTTTTTTATTGCTACAAGCTTTTCCTCATAAGAATAGTTTATTCTTAAATTTTTTATAAAGATGTGAAGGAAAAATTCTAATACTTTATTCTTAATTTTTTTTAAAATATACGAAGGAAAAATTCTAAGTGTGATGCTCTCTTCCTACTTATGCTCGTACTCTCTTCAAATACGTTGATTAATTTTATTTTCAATACTAAAACTATTTCAACATTTTTAGAAAAAGAAGTTGTGGCTTCTATTAGGGGTAACTCCCATAAAAATAGCAAAACATTACATTTGCTATAAATTTATTAAACCATATCCAATTTGTCTTTTTATCAAAAATATTCATGTATCTTTTTATTAAATATTCTTCATCTTCTTCAAACTACTAGTTATCCACAATCAACTATTAGATATCATTTTCATTAAAAAACAAAATCTCACTCGACTAAATGTCTTCTAAGATTTGAACTTTTTAAAGCACAAAGATCAACATTGTGATTGGCTAAATTATTTGTACATTGTTTCCTTTTCTATAGATATGTTAACATTTCAAAGGGGTTGTCTCCACCAATAGTTAGATATAAAAAATAATGTTATTTTTTCCAATGACCAATAACCTTTTTTTTAACATTAATTTTTTTGTGTGGAAAAAATCCCAAAAGGGATGCCACTTTCGGGTAAGACCCAAGGAGGCAGGGGTATCTCTTTCACCAAAATCGACCAATGCTTGCACCTGGCCTACCACCTTTGACATACTTAAGGAGAAAAACTGAAAAAATAAAAAAGAAGAACACAAACACAAACACAAACACACAAAAAGTTTTAAAAAACATGCTCCTTCAGTGTATCAAAAAGATAAATCACAACCAAACACACACACAATAAGATAAAAAAACACAACACGAACCACACAAAAAAATACAAGAACAACATAACAAAACACAAACATAACACTACAAAGACACAACCAACAAAAACATGAAAAACAAAAACAACCAAAACCTAAAAAAAAAAAAAAAAAACCAACAACAGACAACAAAGAAAAATAAAAACATAGAAAACACTCACACACAAAAATACAAAAACACCAATTAACACAAATATACATAAACACAAGCACAAGAACAACAAAAACACAAGAACAACAACAAAAAACACAAGAACAACAAAAAACAACACAAAAAACACAAAAAAAAAAAAAAAAACACACACATAAATAGAAAAGAAAAAAGAAAAAATAGAACACAACAATGACCTTTCTAGACCAAAAGAATTTTAAGGCAAGAATCAATAGAGGAAACAAAAGAAAGATTAGTTTGAGCTAGGGAACTAAATTACCCTGACCAAACCAAAGAGACAAAAATAAAGCAAGAAGAAACTAGGTACCTCCAGAACTGGAGTCATCCAAAGAAATGATAGAAAGAAGAGCTTCCCTTATTTGTGAAGCCCACCATCTAGGAGGGTGGTTGTAGTAAGTAATATCACCTTTGTACAAGCCCAATTAGCTAAAGCATCAACACTCTTATTCTAATATCTGACCACATGATTGTAATAAAATTTTAAAAATCCCATCTGGATTAACTAAATCTTCTCAATAATTCTTTTTATTCTCCAATCAACCTTATTATTCTTAGAAGGAGTCTTCAAAAGATAAATCATGAGTTGATATTCAGACTCAACTAGCACATTTTCCGATCCAATATTAGTAGCCTCTTAAAGGCCTCTAAGGATACCATACCCCTCAACAAGGTTATTTGATAGAATACCCAAATTCTCAGCAAAAGTAAAAACTAGGAAGCCATCTAAAAATTTACCAATTCCTCCTGCACTAGCTTTTCTAGGGTTCCTGATGCAGGAGCATCCAGGGCAACACAACAATATTGCATCATCGAAAAAGACAAACAAAAGAAACAAGCAAAATGGCGGACGTAAAATAAATTGTCGCGATATCGCGACATAAAAGTTGTCGCAATATCGCGACACCAACAACAGAACGGCGGACGCAAAATAAGTTGTCGCGATATCGCAACATAAAAGTTGTCGCGATATCGCGACACCTCCGAGCAAAAGCGAAAGTAAAACCTCTAGTGTCGCGAAATCGCGACACCCCCAAAACAAAGCCAAAAAGCCAAAAAAGTGTCGCGATATCGCGACACATTGGCAACCAAAGCCAAAAAGCCGACCAAGTGTCGCGATATCGCGACACGTTGGCAACCAAAGCCAAAAGCCAAAAAAGTGTCGCGATATCGCGACACATTGGCGAAAGAGAGCCAGAGGCAGAAAAGTGTCGCGATATCGTGACACATTAGCGAAAGAGAGCCAGAGGTAGAAAAGTGTCGCGATATCGCGACACATTGGCAAAAGAGAGCCAAAGGCAGAAAAGTGTCGCGATATCGCGACACATTGGCAAAAGAGAGCCAAAGGCAGAAAAGTGTCGCGATATCGCGACACATTGGTGAAAGAGAGCCAAAGGTAGAAAAGTGTCGTGATATCGCGACACATTGGTGAAAGAGAGCCAAAGGCAAAAAAGTGTCGCTAAATCGCAACATGTCGCATTTTCGCGACCTGGCTAAGAAAGAGAAGGCGGGTTTTTCATGGACTGTTACAGAACGACAGTTGGTGATTCTAGAAGTCATTAAGGCAGTTCCAAGTGGCAGTTCCAGAAGCCATTAAGGCAGTTATAGGGAAAGTTACGAATGGCGGTTGCAGCAAGAAGCCATGATGATAAAAGAAGATTTTTTTGAAGGATTCGGGAGGGCTAAAAAGACGTAGATTGAGACTGTAAATGATTTTATTTTTGTACTTTGTAATCTTTCCATGTACTCTGAATAAAAATTGAGTTTTCTCTTGTTGTTAAATTTGGCTCTCCATCAAGTGGTATCAAAGCAGCAAGATTCTGAGTGTGTGAGTAGAGCGCCGAACATGAGGCAGCTTGCACCAGGATCTAGGGTTACGGGTTTTGAGAAACAGTGAAGCAGAATGCCGCCGCGAAGAAATCATGGTGCTAGAAGGAACGTGGTTCCTGAAGGAGACTTTCGAGCATTACAGAGGCAAGTGTAGGCCTTGCAGGAAGAATTGCGTAGAGGAGTAGAGCCAAGAGGAGAAGACCAAAGTGATGATGACGGAGTTGAAGACCCGTCTGAATAAGAAGAAGAAGCAATGAGTGCTGCAGAGTCTCGAATGATTAAAGCCATTTCACAAATTGGGAAAAGGCCAAATATTGACGTCTCCACCTATTCTAGAAATTTAAATCCAGAAGAATTAATTGACTGGATTAATGATATGGAGGAATATTTTGAATATGATGAAGTTGAAGATCCAAATCGAATTAAATTTGCCAAAACAAAGTTGAAAGGCCATGCTGGCATATGGTGGAAAGGAGTGCAACTGGAAAGAAACCGTAGAGGAAAAGAAAAGATCACCAGGTGGGATCGAATGGTTGAAAAACTGAAATGACAGTTTATTTTGGTAGATTACGAATTAGATCTGCTGAGAAAAATACAGAGTTTGTGCCAGTCCAGCAAGTCCGTTAAAGAATATACAGAGGAATTTTTTAAAATTTCTATTAGAATCGGTCATACGAAAGCAAATAAAGAGAGAGTAGCTCGTTACATTAATGGGTTAAGAACCAGCGTGCAAGAAGAATTGAGTCTGGTTCGAATGAACAACATTGAAGATGCTTACCAGTTTGCTCTGAAAGTGGAAGAGAAACTGAACCGCAGATTTGATAGCAAACAAAGAGGAAGAGGTCGTGGTGGAAGAACTGGTGGAAGAACCAGTGGAGGTAAATATGATGACCAAAAGCAGACTGGTGAAACCAGTAATCGCCAGGAACAGAAGGAGGAGAATGCTTACCGACCCCGTAATCATAACAATGATTATCAAAGGGGACAAGGTAGAGGTGGACGCGGATATGGCAGAGGCACATTCTGTGGAACCTATTTCAATTGCGGAGAAGAGGGGCATCGATCATATGAGTGCCCCAAACACCAAGAAACACCGAACAAAAGGCCTGAAGGTAATGCCAGAGCTGCAGTTGTTGAGGATGGTGTTGAATCTGAGCACTCTAAAGAAGCAGAGCACAAAGAAGTGATGATCACAAGGAGAACCTTGTTGAACGAAGAGAAGGAACTAGATCAACGAAAAATCCTGTTCCGCACGAGGTGCAAATGTTCAGGTAAAATCTGTAATATTATTATTGATAATGGTAGTACAGACAATTTGGTTTCTAAGGAAATTGTAGCTAAGTTAAATCTAGAAAGAAGACAGCACCCGCATCCATACCAGATTGCATGGTTGCAGAAGGATCATAGAGCATTGGTCAGTGAACAATGCTTGGTCAAGTTTCAAATTGGAAGATACCAGGATGAGGTCCTGTGTGATATTTTGTCGATGGATACTTGCCATTTGTTGCTTGGAAGACCATGGCAATTTGATAGACGTGCATCGCATGATGGACATGCAAATACCTATTCCCTGACAAAAGACGGAGTACGCCACAAACTGAAGCCATTAAAGGAGGTTGAGGAAAAGGTATGCAATAATGCTAGAATTTGTTTAGTAGATGGCAAAATTTTTTTGGATGGTTTAAAGAGGGATTCAATGTGTTATGCATTAATTACTACTGTAAAGAGAGAAGATACTACTGACATTCCAACAGAATTTGAACATCTGTTAGCAGAATTTCCTGATATTATATCAGATAATGTGCCTGAGGGTTTGCCGCCAATGAGGAAGATTAGTCATCAGATTGACTTAATGCCAGGATCTAGATTACCCAACAAGGCAGCCCATAGAATGTCTCCTGTAGAGAATGAAGAGTTGAACCGCCAGGTTCAGGAATTGTTGAGGAAGGGTTTGATTCGAGCAAGTTTGAGCCCTTGTGCAATGCCAGCAGTACTTGCACCAAAGAAGAATGGCGAATGGCGAATGTGCACTGATTCTCGAGCCATTAATAAAATTACTATTAAATATCGCTTTCCATTACCCATAATGGACGATATAATGGATTGCTTGAGTGGAGCTAAATACTTCACTAAGATTGATTTGAAGAGCGGATATCATCAGATACGTGTTAGAGAGGGTGACGAATGGAAGACAACCTTTAAAACCAGCGAGGGTTTGTATGAGTGGTTAGTTATGCCATTTGGATTGACTAATGCACCCAATACATTTATGAGGTCGATGAATGAGGTATTGCATGACTTCCTAGAAAAGTTCGTGATAGTTTATCTGGATGATATTCTGATTTTTAGTAAAACATTGGACGAGCATTTGTTGCATGTTCGGATAGTTTTTGAAAAACTGTGTGAGGAGCAGTTATTGATTAATATACAGAAGTGCAGTTTTGTATAGAAAGAGTTGATTTACCTGGGATTTGTCATCTCAGAGGAGGGTCTGAAAATGGATCCTAACAAAGTGAAGGCTATCATTGAATGGCCTGCCCCAAGGAATGTAACAGAGGTAAGATCATTTCACGGTCTTGCAAGTTTCTATAGAAAGTTTATTAAAGACTTTAGCAGTATTTGTGCACCCCTAAAAAAAACTATGAGAGGGGATAAGAGAGAATTTAAGTAGACTGTCAAGGCAGATACCAGTATGAACATATTGAAGAAGAAAGTGATAGAACAGCCCATTCTGGCACTTCCAGATTTTAATAAAGTGCTTCAGGTTGACTGTGATGCCAGTGGCAGTGCCATTGGAGCCGTATTGAGCCAAGAAGGTAAACCTGTTGCATATTTTAGTGAAAAATTGAATGATGCTCGCAAGAAATATTCTATTTATGATCAAGAATTCTATGCTATAATTCAGGCTCTTAAGAAATGGAGACATTATTTTCTAGCCAAGGAATTTGTTTTATATACTGATCATCAAGCTTTGCAGTATATAAATAGTCAAAGTAAACTTAACCAGCGGCATTTGAAGTGGGTTGAATTCCTGCAGAGTTATACCTTTGTACTAAAGCATAGAAGTGGAAAATCTAATAGAGTTGCAGATGCCTTGAGTAGAAGGCATAATTTGTTGATAAAAATGAGAGTGCAAGTTGTTGGGTTTGATGAACTCAAGAGTTTATACCCAACAGATCCAAATTTTGTAGAGGCATGGACAGCATGTGTGTCTCCTACTACTGTGGATCACACTAAGTGGTTGGATTTCATGATCCAAGATGGGATACTGTTCCAAAAGAACCAGCTGTGCATTCCACAAAGTTCCATGATGGAAAATTTGATCAAAGAGAAACATAGCGGAGGACTAGTAGGGCATTTTGGTCAAAATAAGACCATTGCTCTGGTTAGTGAGAATTACCATTGGTCGCAGTTGCAGCTGGATGTGACCAGATTTGTGTAGGGTTGCAGAGTGTTCCAGATGGCCAAAGGGATCAACCAAAATACAGGAATGTACCAACCATTGCCTGTACCAGAGAGACTATGGGAGGACATCAGCATGGATTTTGTTCTTGGTCTGCCAAGAACACAACGTGGACATGACGCCATTTTTGTTATTGTTGACAGGTTTTCAAAAATGGCCCATTTTATTCCATGTCATAAGATAAGTGATGCGGTTCACAATGCCAGCTTGTTCTTCAAGGAGGTAGTACGACTTCATGGTCTACCCCAAAGCATTGTCTTGGACAGAGATATCAAATTTGTGGGTTATTTTTGGAGAACCCTATGGAAGAAGCTGAAAACAAACTTGAAATTCAGTTCTACGTACCACTCGTAGACTGATGGACAGACCGAAGTAGTCAATAGAAGTTTGGGTAATCTTCTACAATGTCTGGTAGGAGATAAACCCAAGGGATGGGATCTAATTTTACCACAGGCAGAGTTTGCTTACAATAATTCTGTCAATCGCAGTACTGGTAAATCACCATTCCATGTTATGCATGGGTATAGCCCGAGAAACGCTTCTGAGTTGAGACCGATGGATAAAGCAGACAAGTGCAAGTGCTAAAGTTGAAGACTTTGCAGCACACATGAAGACTTTACATGAAGAGGTACAACAACATATCAGTCAAATGAATGCTACGTACAAAGCCAGAGCATATCAGAAGCGGCATTTCAAAGAATTCTAGGTAGGGGATGAAGTCATGGTTCACTTGCGTAAGGAAAGTTTTCCTCGAAAAACATACAATAAGTTGAAGATGAAGAAGTTTGGACCATGCCGGATCATACTTAAACGAGATTCAGGCAATGCCTATGAAGTTGATCTACCAAGTGAGCTAAATATTTCACCTATCTTCAATATTTCAGACTTGGTTGAATATCATGCAGGAAGTTGTAGCGAACCACCCAGTCCGGACCTGTGGAACATTCCTGCATCCACTCCAGACAAAGAAGAAATTGAAGACATACTCAACACTCGCAAAGGCAGAAGTACCCGAAACAGGCAATATTCAGAGTATTTGGTCAAGTGGAAGAACCAACCTGTCGAAGATGCCACATGGTTGTCCACATCAGAGGTTGATCATCTAGGTTTTCCTCTGACCGCCCAGAAGTGAGGATCACTTCTAAAAATCTACCCCAGGTGTCTGATGCAAGAGCATCCAGGGCAACATAGCAATTTTGCATCACCGAAAAAGACAAACAAAAGAAACAAGAAAAAAAATTCTAAGTTTGAAAAAAATATGCTAAGGTTCAAAGGTTCAAAAGTGTCGCGATATCGCGACATAAAATTTGTCGTGATATCGCGACACCAACAGTAGAACGGCGGACACAAAATAAATTGTCGCGATATCGCGACATAAAAGTTGTCGCGATATCGCGACACCAACAGCAAAACGGCGGATGCAAAATAAGTTGTCACGATATCGCGACATAAAAGTTGTCGCGATATCGCGACACCTCCGAGCAAAAGCAGAAGCAAAACCTCTAGTGTCGTGAAATCGCGACACCCCCGAAACAAAGCCAAAAAGCTGAAAAAGTGTCGCGATATCGCAACACATTGGCAACCAAAGCCAAAAGCCGAAAAAGTGTTGCGATATCGTGACACATTGGCGAAAGAGAGCTAGAGGCAAAAAAGTGTCATGATATTGCGACACATTAGCGAAAGAAAGCCAAAGGCAGAAAAGTGTCGCGATATCGCGACACATTGGCGAAAGAGAGCCAAAGGCAGAAAAGTGTCGCGATATCGTGACACATTGGCGAAAGAGAGCCAAAGGCAGAAAAGTGTCGCAAAATCGTGACATGTCGCATTTTCGTGACCTAGCTAAGAAAGAGAAGGCGGGTTTTTCGCGGACTATTACAGAATGACAATTGGCAATTCCAGAAGCCGTTAAGGCAGTTCCAAGTGGCAGTTCCAGAAGCCGTTAAGGTGGTTACAGGGACGGTTACGAATGAAGATTGCAGCAAGAAGCCATGATGATAAAAGGAGATTTTTTCAAAGTATTCGAGAGGGCTGGAAAGACGTAGATTGAGACTGCAAATGATTTTCTTTCTGTACTTTGTAATCTTTCCATGTACTCTGAATAAAAATTGAGTTTTCTCTTGTTAAATTTGGCTCTCCATCAGTTCCCTCTAGAGGCTCCATCAGTATTGAATTTTCCAAAATCCTTAGGATGAGGTTGCCAATTCCTTGTTCTATTCATCTTGTAATTACTCACATTCCATTTAAGTCGATTGCTATTAGAAGAGTTAATATTCAATATTTGCATCACTTGATCCCATATTTGGTGGGAGTTTTGGGGATGATTAAGGAGTTGATGGACTGATTCAACTAAGTTGGAAATGGTATTTTTATAGATATAGTTGTAATAACCCCAAATTACCCAACCAAAAACCAACCATTACACCCATCTTATTTTTTTTACCTACATTTTTATGAGAGTCATTTATATAGTTTTCCATTGAGCAAGTAGTCACATGAGTTTCCAAGGCTATGCACCACACAAGAATCAACTTGATCAGAGTCTATCCATGTGCATGGGAGTGGCCAGTGTCCCATAATGATCAGTGGGAATTTTCCAGTCTGTTTCAACCAGAACGCACATTTCCCTTATTGTTTAACCCCATGTTAAACTAGTTCCAACCATAGGTGTCTTTCAACCTAACCTTAAGCGTGTGCCTTGTTGACTACTCATTGTTTTCCAATAAGATAATATTTTTAGGTGCAATGCTTAACCAACTAACCATACTACATATGGTTTGTTAAGGGAATCATCCAACAGATTCTCATAGGCATATTGTTGCCTACCACTATATCTCATTGACTACTACTCTTTAGATCTCTCATTTATATATTCTTTGATATGTTTATGTTCATCCTATGTTTCCACATTTTTACTTATAGAATGTAAAGATCTAATTTAGCCATTTATAAACAAAGCATCCACTTGAGAATTCAAGTAACATATTAGATCATGTAAACAACTTGTTTTTTTTTCAAGAACATAAAACTTCAAAGAGATTACATTGTTCATATCCAATACAATCAGATACTTGGGAGTTACATTTTTGATACTTCCATCAATAAATCATAAACTCCTACAAGCTATTACATCATTTCTTCCACAAGAAAGCTTTTTATGTTACAACAATAGTCTCATAAAGTTGAATACAACATCAACTTCCTCTAATCTTCAACTCTCTTTCAGGTTCAGCAAGTACTTTAGGTACTAGTTGTCTCAGTTCCACCAGTACTAAGTGAATGGTTACTCGGGATCAGGACAATCCAATTTATGAACATGCATAACTAATTACATAATGCCATGCAGTAGTAATCCATAGAATGCAAAATAGTTTTCTAACAAACACCTTACGCATTTGTAAATAAACAAGCATTCAACTCAATTCAAGAGTAGGAAATCCCATACTTTCCTAAGGATGAAACTTTTCCCATTCCTTTCATCCCATATCCCATCACACAGGAAACATGCTCTTGAATCTATACTAACTGCATCCATTGACATGGCCATGGAGAACCCCCATAAGTTCTCGAGAAATGCAACCTAGTTACCCTTTCTCCCACATTAGATTATGCCATCATAATATTTCATTCCTCATTTTAGCATGCATGATTGCATATACATGATTCTATTTGTTCAATGCATTGTAATCACAATATTGCAAATATGCTATTCTTTTCTTCTTCTAGGTTATCAAAACTTTAAGATAAAAGCACCCAAAAATAGCATTTAAACAAACTTGTACACAACTCAAAATCACAATATCAAAGGAGAACATTCCTTCATTCAACCCCTTAAGTGTGACCACAATCCTTAAGAGCCTTTTTTTTTTTTAAGATACTAGCATCTTACTTAGTTTATTAAAGAGCATTCATCATAACAACCAAAACCTTCTATGAATAGGCTAATCTATTTTTGCCTTGTACACATATAATCAAACCTATAATAGTCTACACTATTTAGAACAAGTCAATCTAAGTTTCCACTATAGATTTAACTTCTTCATTGAGACATATAGCATTAGATTCCCTCAAACAAGTTTGAGTCATAACATTATTGTACTAGGCTAGGGATATTTATAACCCCTTAAATATTTCAAGCCCTATTCAATAGGTGGATATGGTTCAGATACAAATTTTCCTTTGTTGGACTTTAACTTTTAGCTAAAGTCTTAATCTGAGTCTTTTTAGGATAATTATCTAATATTACTATTTAGACCCTTTTACCCTTTTATATTTATTTCAATATAAATTTAAGACCCAAAGTTGTTATCATGAGATAACTTATTAATCCAAACCATAAATCCTAGATCTATGGTTTTTATCCATAAACCCTATCATATTTGCCAAAATACCACTACACTTTATTTCACCATCCATACCTACATCTAGCTTTAACTTTTCATATTTCATTAAATAAGTAACATTTTAACATTATAATTAGGGATTCCTCCCTAATTTAAATCACAAACCCCTCTACCTTCATTTTCCTCCTTACCCTAACCCTAGACCCACTCTTTGAAAAAAATCATACCCTACATTTTCTCACTATGGGTTATTAAAAATACAAACCCTAAAATCTAACCATATTAACACATGCATGATCTAAGCAATTTTCATCAATTATTATGGATGTTTTAAAACATTAGGAAAATAACCCTAAATTAATTTATCAAAAATCAAATGTTGTCTTAGGATTTCGTAGAGAATGTCTGCGCTTCTCACCAAATGCAATCTGTATCATGTAGATAATTTTATGACCTAAGGCTTATTGGAGGATTCTTGCACACATCATGGGCTTCGACGTACGCCCAATGAACACATCGATTCACCTTCGAAAGATGACATCCGAGAATAATTGTTGATATTCTTCACAAACGTTGGACTATAACTCCATTTTGAGGGCTCAAGGACATCTATGTTTTTTATGACACATATTCTATATGGAAAACGATGCTACATAACCTCAAGTTTCACATTCAAATATAATACTCAAAACGTAAACCAAAATGATCTTCACATCTGCAAGTAGGGGGTATCCATCCTATGTCTCACAACAAGACCATTTGATCTACGCATTGGTCACCCTCGGCTACCTAGATCATTCTTCTCCTAACACAAAGACCCTATAAGGAGTCTTGAGCACTCTTACCGAAGGTAAACCTACACTCATATAGCAAGGCTTCATCTATAGAAATATTGAGATCAATCTTTCTCTAATAAAGTCAAGTCATTTTTTTAAACTCTAAACATTTCATATAAGGATACTTAGCCCCTATACCAGATATATGTAAAATTCTACCTTACCCATACAAGCTCAACAACAAGCCATGCTAGCTTACGTAAATTTCTTAGAAAGTGATCTATCAAGTTTGAGACCTACAACTTACTCAAAAGGCCTTTTTCTATATATTGCTAATACAATCAAGATTTCCAAGGAAGAACCTCACAAATTGTAGATCAATAACTTTCCTACACACACCTCTTTTCTTTATACCACATTAAAACCTTTAACCTTAACAACAAGAAAGGTTATTACTATATCATTAACTCAATCACCAAACAAGCATACTCATCATTCATACTATAGTTGGGATCTTCACCCTAACCTAAATTTTTCATAGACTTTCTCCGATCCAAGCTCCGAAAAGTCTTCCAATACTTTGACTTACACATGACTTTTTTTTTTAGCAAAGCAATGAGGCGAAGAAAACTATGGTAAATCACAAGGCCCATCTAGTTTCTGATCCGAGCAAATCCCGGAGAGCATACTCCCTAGGAACCTCTAGATTTCCAATGCCAACTTGCGAAGAATGTGAGATTTCTAGTTTTTGATCCAACTCAATTGGAGAGCATAATCCCTGATCTCACTCTACAAATATCACTATATCTTTGCCTTCCCAAATGCCTCTATTTATAATGGAACTCACCCTCCCCCCATAACCATTTTTTTATTATTAAAAATTGTTGGAGATGAGCCCATCATAAATGCTATCTAGAAATTGGAGTTATCTTTGACTTTGTACCCAGGGTGGTCCAATCACAATCAAACACATACCAACTCTTCAACTAATCTTTACTTCATTGCTAAGCAACTAATTAATTAACCTAGTTAATCACAATTAGCTTGTAACTAATCTAGGGATAAAATAGCACTAGATTTAATGCCTCTTCAATGTTGTCCATTAATCAAGCTTAACACAAGTTAAAGATTATGGTTAACCAAATAAACCAATCTTAACAACTAATTTCCCAACTAACTAAGGAGACAAAGAAACATTCCAAATAAATGCTTTAAATGCCACTAACAATTCATGTTTAGCATCAAACTCTCCTAATTTAGCAAAGCATACTAACCATTTCTATTTCATAATCACCTCTATGAAATCAAACCTTAAGCTATATAATGCAAACACAAAGTAGGGGGTAAAAATTGGGATGTTACATACTCCCCCCATAGACTAAACACAGTCCCCTGTGTTTCATCCCCAAGGTTAGTCAAATGCATTTCCATTCATCATAAAGAACAAATCAAGCATTGAGCTAATATTTTGCAACCACATTCAAATCATGCAATCTATTATGCAATCTGATCATGCAAACCCCATTTCCACACTATTGTTTTTCCTATGGTTGGCATTTTTAAGATAGTCAACTATCACCATCCCACTAGGAGACTAGTCTAGGACATCATGGTCCAATAGTGTAGTCATGGAGATGTGAGGGTAAATTTTTTCTACCTTTTTTTTTACCCTCTGGATTGTCTTTGTCATCCTTTCCCTTTTTCCAGTTTCCCATTCCTGGTGGTTGAGAAACTCCTTATTTCAAATGAGAAGAACAACCTCTCCCACCTGACGAGAATATCTAGACCTAAAATGTAGTAAACAAACATCAGTAGTACCATATTCTAAAAAGATAAAGTACTTATACTGCATAATCATGTTTCAGTTTTACATAATAATATCCATTATTTCATCAAGCATCATCAAAATTTAGCCAATCCATGCATAACATAATAAAATCCATCAGTCTACTTAGTTTGCATAAGTATCCATCATGCTATCACAAAGTCTTAACTAAAATCAGACACTACATAGTATCCTCAAATAAGTACGAAAAGTGTTTTTCATGTCTTCCACCTTTTCCTAGGTGGTATTTTTCTCAGAATAAAGATCCCATTGGACCTTACATTGCTCTAGGTTTCGTTTCCTCATATTTTTAGTGTGAAACTCGAGAATCTTCATGGGCTTGACCTCGATGTACATCGGATCCATCATCTACAACTTAGAAACATCCACAACATGAGTAGGATCATATATGTACTTCCTAAGCAGGGACACATGGAAAGAATTATGGATCTTTGCCAAGTTAGGTGGCAAGTCGAGTCTGTAAGCAACAGGACTGATCTTTTCCAGTATGGTAAATGGTCCTACATATCTAGGATCCAACTTAGTGGACTTAATTGCACTTTTCATAGGTTTGAATCTTAGGAACACCTTGTCTCCCATGAAAAATTCCAAAGGAGTCCTTCTCAAGTCTGCATATTTCTTTTGGTGGTCCGAAGCTTCTCTGAGCCTCTGATGGATTATCTTTAGTTGCTCTTCCATCTCCTTCAAATATTTTGGTCCAACATTGACCTGATCTTTAGGATTATCCCATGATAATGGAGTTCTGCACCTACGGCCATACAAAGCCTCAAAAGGAGCCATTTTTAGAGAGGCATGGTACCCATTATTATATGTAAACTCAACTAGATGCAATAAGTCTTCCCAATGAGACTTTTGGTCCATGCAGTACATGCGAAGCATATCCTCTAACACCTGATTGACTCTCTCAGTCTATCCATCCATCTCAGGATGATATGCAGAACTTATGTTCAGTGAAGTACCAATTTCTCGATGGAGAGCTTGCTAGAACTCTGACGTAAACCTTGAGTCTCTATCCGAGATGATCATTTTTAGAAATCCATATAATCTGAAGATATCCCTAGAGAACCTATTAGCAACAACTACTGCATCATCAGTAGTACTACCAGGAATGAAGTGTGCGACTTTGGTCAATTTGTCAACTATTACCATTATGGCATCATGTTGATACCTAGTCTTTGGTAATCCCATAATAAAGTCCATAGATATCACTTGCCATTTTTTTGTGGGCACATCATGAGGATATAGCAGACCAGCAGGATGCTTATGTTCTACTTTCACCTTCTGACATTCTAGACACTTAACCATAAAATTAGTAATATCTTTCTTCATTCTAGGCCAATAAAATATTTTCTTCATATTCTCCCTCATCTTAGCTCCTCCAGGATGAGCAGAATAAGGAGATCTATGAGCTTCTCTCATGATAAGTCTATGCAAATCATTTGTTTTTGGAATCACAACCCGCTCTTTGAAACATAAGAAGCCATATTTGAAGCCAAAATCTTGAGCTATCTTTGGATCCTTCCTTATTTTCTCTTGCACTTCCCTACAATATGGATCCTGAAGTTGAGCTCTTTTAACCTGGTCCATCAGGTCTACATGACTTCTAGTTAAAGTAGTGATATGCCTTCTTCTACTTAGTGCATCTACCACCTTATTCTCTTTACCCTTTATGTATTCTATCCCAAAGTCATACTCTGCTAAAAATTCAATCCACCTCCTTTGACATGCATTTAGAAAAGGTTGAGTGAAGATATACTTCAAAATTTGGTGATCTATTCTTAGTTCAAAGGGTCTTCCTAGAAAATAATGCCACCAAAATTTCAAGGCATGCATGACTACGACCAATTCTAAGTCATGTGTGGCATAGTTTCCTTCATGCTTCTTTAGTTTCCTAGACTCATAGGCCACCACCGCTCTATCTTGTGATAAAACACCACCCAAACCTTCTAAGGAAGCATCGGTACAGACTAAAAAGTCACCTTGAGGATCTAGAATCTTTAATATGGGAGTGGTAGTCAATATTTATTTTAGCAATTGGAAAGCAGTTTCACATTTGTCCATCCATTTGAATGACTTCCCTTTTCTTTGAATATTGGTTATAGGACAAGCTATTTTGGCATAATCTTTCGCAAACCTCCTATAATACCCAGATAGACCCATAAAGCTTCAAACCTCTATTACATTTGTAGGGGTTGGCCAATCTAAAATAGCTTCAATATTCTTAGGGTCAACTACAATTCCATCTATAGAAATGACATGTCCCAAGTAATGTACTTGTGACACATAAAATTCACATTTTGACAAATTTCCATATAGCTGATTTTCCCTCAACACCCTTAGTACTATCCTCAGATGTTTTTCATGCTCCTCCTTGTTGTGATAATAGACCAAGATATCATCTAAAAACACCAAGACAAACCTATCCAACTACTCTCTAAACACACTATTCATTAAGTTCATAAAGGTAATAGGTGCATTTGTTAACCCAAATGGTAAAACTATGAACTCATAGTGTCCATATCAAGTTTTAAATGTTGTCTTATGTGTATCCTCTTCTTTGATTCTCAACTGATGGTAACCAGACTTCAAGTCTATATTTGAGAAAATAGTAGCCCCTTTCAGTTGATCAAACAAATCCTCTATCTATGGTAAAGGATATCTATTTTTAACTATTGCTTTATTCAACATCCTATAATCGATGCATAATCTCAAGGATCCATCCTTCTTCTTGACAAACAAAACTGGTGCACCCCAGGGAGATACACTTGGCTTAATTAGCCCTTTATCCAACAACTCTTGTAGTTGCACTTTCAGCTCTTGCATCTCTATAGGGTTCATCCTATATGGTGCTCTATGTATAGGTTATGTACCGGGTAATAGATCGATGATAAAATTTTATTCTCACTTAGGAGGTATTTTCGGTAATTCAGATGTAAATACATCCTTGAAATCTTGAAGGATGGGAAATTTCTCAAATATTTCATCCTTTTTATCATCCTTAACCTCCTTTACTTTGACCACATACACCATCCCTCTTTTCCTAATCACCTTCTTAAGTTGCATAGCAGAGATTAATATGGGTTTGAATATCTTTTTCTCATTGTACAACCTAATTCTCTTCTCTTTATCATCAGTGAATTTGACCCATCTCTCCTAAAATTTGATCAAGGCCTTGTGGTCCTTCAACCAATCAACCCCTAGAATTATGTCGAAGGCATGTAATGGAGCTACATAGAGTTGCCAAGTGATAGAATTTATGGGTAGGGATATTTCTATCAAGGGGTAATATTGATCTATAGAGTAGGTCTATCCAGACCCATACTCGAATTTCCACCCTTTTTCCAAAGACTTTGGATTCTCTAGCATGTCCTTAACCAAGCTACTAGAGATAAAACTATCAGTAGCACCACTATCTATCAAAACTCTAACATTTTTATCAAAAACCTTACCCTATAAAAGCATAGGGGTTGCCTATCCATCAAGATTCTAATTTCCAATAGCAACATAAATCATGTGTCCTTTATCACTTACCTTCTAGTTAGCTCCTATACGACATGGACAATTTCTTGCATAGTGAGGACCCCCACACTCATAGCACCCAACCTTCAAATTCTGAGTCAAACCTTGAACTAATTTTTCCTTACCTTCAACAGGAGTTGGTTCTACTTGATTCATGGGTTTGGCCTTCTTCGCATTAGTAGAGTTTCTATCCTTAGACTAAAACTTCTTCTTAAATATTTTTTTGACCCATCATTTCTCTTACCAAACTTAAACCCTTATTTATTCTTTTGAGTTGGCTCATTATTCCACTTCCTTTTCTATGGATTTTGGTAGTTCTTCTTGGGTCCTTGGATAGGATTATTGCTCTTTTTGTGATTATACTTTGCTTGACAAGCTAGATCATATGCAACTTCTAAATTGGTGGGTTTGAACATGTTGATAGAGATCCTGAGCTGATGATCTAACCCTAAAAGGAATTGATGCACCTTCATTTTATCATCATTTTCATAGGTCAAAATGTACTTGAGAAGTCTAGTGAAGTTCCTATAGTATACATCCACTGACTGCTCTCTTTGCCTTAGCTGAGTGAACTCATCTAGCTTCCTAGCGTAATATTGCTCAGTAAGGAATCTCTTTCTAAAATCCTTTTCAAACACATCCCATTCACAATGGATTATATTTATCTTTTTGTCCTTGTAGTAAGTTTCCCACCATTCCAATCCAGCTTCAGTCAATAGTCCGGTGACGAAGACTGTCTTTGTGGTTGAAGAGTAATTTCTCATGGAAAAGTAAATTGCTAACTCATTCAACCATGATTCGATAGAATCTCC
This sequence comes from Wollemia nobilis, assembly GCA_028583015.1. Classification (NCBI taxonomy): domain Eukaryota; kingdom Viridiplantae; phylum Streptophyta; class Pinopsida; order Araucariales; family Araucariaceae; genus Wollemia; species Wollemia nobilis. The sequence continues at coordinate 5,884,855 of JAQPPZ010017083.1, forward strand.
ACTTTCCTTTCCTAAAAATTTTCTAACCTTAACATGCTTTAGGTCTTTTTCCAATTCAACATTGATTCATGCCTTAGCTACCTGATCAGGATCATTTGGTTCCTCCACTGCTGCCTCAGTAGGAACTTTTGGTGCCCTATCATTTCTCCTAATCTCATCTCTAAGGGCCTCCAATAGATTATTCTATTGTATCATCTACTCTCGATAGGTGGACATTTCACCCTGCATATTTTGAACCATATTTGTGAGATTTTCCACACCATCGGGGTTCCCTGAGCTTTCTCCAACATGACCCTCTCCAAGGTTTTCAATGCTAGCTAATCGAGTCCTTCGGGGAGGCATCTTCGACCCACTTCCTAGCTTGGGTGGCATATTCCCTGGTTTTAAGAAATGTGTTAGTTCACAATATTACACCAGAGTCTTTTCCTAATATGCACTTACTCTCATCTAGCTAGTTAAGTTTCTTGATGGTTTAACTAAGTTTGCTAAAGTTTTTCATCAACCTTCACCTTTCTATATGATGACTTAAGTTGAATATAAACACCATGACTAAATAAGGAAGAGTCTTGGTTTAGAGCTTCAAATGGCAAGTACGATCCCCAAAAGAGCATCAAGTACACCACTTAAAACCCATGTTAGTGGAGGGTTCATCTAGCTCTTCCAATCTGATTCACCAGGGGTTCAACATGGGGGGCAAGACTTGCTCATTTTCCACATCCGTACCATTTCTCTTTCCTTACTTGCATGTGTTTGTTTTAGAGTCATCAAGATTGAGAGTTATGCACCTATCTAACCTAGGCTCTGATACCAACTGTAATAACCCCAAATTACCCAACCAAAAACCAACCATTACACCCATATTTTTTTTACTTACATTTTTATGAGAGTCATTTATATAGTTTCCATTGAGCAAGTAGTCACATGAGTTTCCAAGGCTATGCACCACACAAGAATCAACTTGATCAGAGTCTATCCATGTGCATGGGAGTGGCCAGTGTCCCATAATGATCAACGAGAATTTTCTAGTTTGTTTCAACTAGAACGCACATTTCCCTTATTGTTTAACCCCATGTTAAACTTGTTTCAACCATAGGTGTCTTTCAACCTAACCTTAAGTGTGTGCCTTGTTGATTACTCATTGTTTTCCAATAAGGTAATATTTTAGGTGCAATGCTTAACCAACTAACCATACTACATATGGTTTGTTAAGGGAATCATCCAACAGATTCTCATAGGCATATTGTTGCCTACCACTATATCTCATTGACTACTACTCTTTAGATCTCTCATTTATGTATTCTTTGATATGTTTATGTTCATTCTATGTTTCCACATTTTTACTTATAGAAAGTAAAGATCTAATTTAGCCATTTATAAACAAAGCATCCACTTGAGAATTCAAGTAACATATTAGATCATGTAAACAACTTGTTTTTCAAGAACATAAAACTTCAAAGAGATTACATTGTTCATATCCAATACAATCAGATACTTGGGAGTTACATTTTTGATACTTCCATCAATAAATCATAAACTCCTACAAGCTATTACATTATTTCTTCTACAAGAAATCTTTTTATGTTACAACAATAGTCTCATAAAGTTGAATACAACATCAACTTCCTCTAATCTTCAACTCTCTTTCAGGTTCAGCAGGTACTTCAGGTACTAGTTGTCTCAGTTCCACCAGTACTAAGTGAATGGTTACTCGGGATCAGGACAATCCAATTTATGAACATGCATAACTAATTACATAATGCCATGCAACAATAATCCATAGAATGCAAAATAATTTTCTAACAAACACCTTACGCATTTGTAAATAAACAAGCATTCAACTCAATTCAAGAGTAGGAAATCCCATACTTTCCTAAGAATGAAACTTTTCCCATTCCTTTCATCCCATATCCCATCACACAGGAAACATGCTCTTGAATCTATACTAACTGCATCCATTGACATGGCCATGGAGAACCCCCATAAGTTCCTGAGAAATGCAACCCAGTTACCCTTTCTCCCACATTAGATTATGCCATCATAATATTTCATTCCTCATTTTAGCATGCATGATTGCATATACATGATTCTATTTGTTCAATGCATTGTAATCACAATATTGCAAATATGCTATTCTTTTCTTCTTCTAGGTTATCAAAACTTTAAGATAAAAGCACCCAAAAATAGCATTTAAACAAACTTGTACACAACTCAAAATCACAATATCAAAGGAGAACATTCTTTCATTCAACCCCTTAAGTGTGACCACAATCCTTAAGAGTTTTTTTTTTTTTAAGATACTAGCATCTTACTTAGTTTATCTAAGAGCATTCATCATAACAACCAAAACCTTCTATGAATAGGCTATTCTATTTTTTCCTTGTACACATATAATCAAACCTATAATAGTCTACACCATTTAGAACAAGTCAATCTAAGTTTCCACTATAGATTTAACTTCTTCATTGAGACATATAGCATTAGATTCCATCAAACAAGTTTGAGTCATAACATTATTGTACTAGGCTAGGGATATTTATAACCCCTTAAATATTTCAAGCCCTATTCAATAGATGGATATGGTTCAAATACAAATTTTCCTTTGTTGGACTTTAACTTTTAGCTAAAGTCTTAATCTGAGTCTTTTTAGGATAATTATCTAATATTACTATTTAGACCCTTTTACCCTTTTATATTTATTTCAATATAAATTTAAGACCCAAAGTTGTTATCGTGAGATAACTTATTAATCCAAACCATAAATCCTAGATCTATGGTTTTTATCCATAAACCCTGTCATATTTTCCAAAATACCACTACACTTTATTTCACCATCCATACCTACATCTAGCTTTAACTTTTCATATTTTCATTAAATGAAAGTAACATTGTAACATTATAATTAGGGAATTCCTCCCTAACATTTAAATGTCACAAGGGAGGGCCTACGTTAGGTGCTAGCACCTTAGCCTAATGGCTAAGCGCTTAGCATGTCATTCGAGGTGTTTGCCTCCTTGGACCCCATAGGAGTCTTGGACCCTAGACCCATGCTCTTCATGAAATGGAAATCATGCCCTACATGCATTTCATCACGTATGGGTTATTCAAAAACAAAAACCCTAAGCATATAATCATATTAAGACACATGGCATGATCTAAGCAACTAACGGGTTTCATCAATGGTTATTATGGATGTTTTAAAACATTAGGGAAATAACCCTAAATTAATTTATCAAAAATCAAATATCATCTCGAGCTTTCATAGAGCAACGTCTGTGCTTCTCACCAAATATGATCTGCATCACGTAGATAACTTTGATGACCTAAGGCTTATTGGAGGGCTCCTATGCACATCGAAGAGGACCATGGGCTTTGATGTACACCCAGTGAACACATCATTTCACCTTCGAAGGATGACATCCAAGAATAATCATTGATATTCTTCGTAGACGTTAGACTATAACTCCATTTTGAGGGCTCAAGGATGTCTACATTTTTCATGACACATCTTCTAGATGGAAAATGATGCTACATAACCTCAAGTTTCACATTCAAAACACAATACTCAAAATGTAAACCAAAATAACCTTCACATCTACAAGTAGAGGGGTATCCATCCTACGTCTCACAACAAGACCGTTTGATCTATGCATTGGTCACCACCGGCTACCCAGATCGTTCTTCATCTAACACAAAGACCCTATAAGGAGTCTTGAGTACTCTTACCAAAGGTAAACCTATGCTCAAGATTCTTGTTACTATCACAGAATATAGCAAGGCTTCATCTATAGAAAGCTTGAGATCATTCTTTCTCTAATAAAGTCAAGGGTCAATATTTTTTTAAAAGCTTCTAAACATTTCATATAAGGATACGTTAGCCACTATTCTAGACATGCGTAAACTTCTACCTTGCCCATACAAGCTCAACAACAAGCCATGCTAGCTTACATAAATTTCTTAGAAAGTGATCTATCAAGTTTGAGACCTACAACTTACTCAAAAGGGATTTTTCTATATATTGCTAATACAAGCAAGATTTCCAAGGGAAGAACCTCACAAATTGTAGATCAATAACTTTCCTACACATAGATATTTTCTTTATACCACATTAAAACCTTTAACCTTAACAACAAGAAAGGCTATTACTATCTCATTAACTCAATCACCAAACAAGCATACTCATCATTCATACTATAGTTGGGATCTTCACCCTAACCTAAATTTTTTGTAGACTTTCTCCGATCCAAGCTCCGAAAAGTCTTCCAATACTTCGACTTACACGTGACTCTCTTTTTTTTAGCAAAGCAATGAGGCGAAGAAAACTATGGCAAATCACAAGGCCCATCTAGTTTCTGATCCGAGCAAATCCCGAAGAGCATACTCCCTAGGAACCTCTAGATTTCCAATGCCAAACTTGCGAAGAATGCGAGATTTCTGGTTTTTGATCCAACTCAGTTGGAGAGCATAATCCCTGATCTCACTCTGCAAATATCGCTATATATTTGCCTTCCCAAATGCCTCTATTTATAATGGAACTCACCCTCCCCCCATAACCATTTTTTTATTATTAAAAATTGTTGGAGATGAGCCCATCATAAATGCTATCTAGAAATTGGAGTTATCTTTGACTTTGTGCCCGGGGTGGTCCAATCACAAACAAACACATACCAACTCTTCAACTAATATTTACTTCATTTCTAAGCAACTAATTAATTAGCCTAGTTAATCACAATTAGCTTGTAACTAATCTAGGGATAAAATAGCACTAGATTTAATGCCTCTTCAATGTTGTCCATTAATCAAGCTTAACACAAGTTAAAGACCATGGTTAACCAAATAAACCAATCTTAACAACTAATTTCCCAACTAACTGAGGAGACAAAGAAACATTCCAAATAAATGCTTTAAATGCCACTAACAATTCATGTTTAGCATCAAACTCTCCTAATTTAGCAAAGCATACTAACCATTTCTATTTCATAATCACCTCTATGAAATCAAACCTTAAGCTATATAATGCAAACACAAAGTAGGGGGTAAAAATTGGGATGTTACAATAGTGAATATCCTTCCTTTCTTGATTAAAAATTTGGTTGTTCCTTTCATTCTAGATATGCCAAAGAAGAATGGTATAACCCATCCAAACTAGCTGTCTAGTAAAATGATCAACACCCTCTTGATTAGACCAATCCCTCCAAAGTTGTTCAAAAGTAAAAAAAATTGATCACTGTAAGCCAAGTAAAGTGGCCATTCTCCTCCATAGCTCAGAGGATAAAGTACACTAAATAAAAATATGGTTGATATTTTTGACATTTTCTCCACACATTTCACATCTAAAAGGGCCATGAAAACCACACTTTCATAAGATGCTCCCTAGTAAGCACCTACGGTGCAATAAAAGCTAAGTAAAGAACCTCACCTTAGGCCAGAGCTTTTGAGCCCACAACTGATAAAATATGTTAGATGATTGGTTGGGATTATTATGGCATAAGGCCAAATAACCTTGAGCAACTAAATACTCACCCTTAGTAGTGTTGTTCCATCCAAAAAAATATTTATCATGGGACCAAGAGAGAGATATCATATGAAGGATGCACTAGATATCTTGTCTTTATCTTTCTAGGATTTGAATAAGCTAGTCCTCAATAGGGATTCAATATCTACCAACCTCTAAATTACCAGTATGGTACCGATAGTAATTAGCCACCTTTATCCAGTTAACTCGATGAAGCTCCTCCATCCAGGGCCTCTAATCAGGAAACTAAGTTATCAAAGGTTTGTGACCATCCTAAGAATCTATCAAAAAATTTGCTTGTTGACCATTATGAATTATCCAAAATATTTTTTTCTTTATCAAATCCTCACCAGTCTTAAGTACTACTAAAATGGAAGAACCTTGGAAGGCAATTGATAGCAAACAAGGTCTTTAGGACTTTTTTTCTTAACATATTTAGCACAAATATTTTTGGCCCAAAGAGCATTGAGGTTATGCAAAATCCTCCAATATAATTTAGCAGCTAAAGCTTTGTTTTTATTAATAGCATACCAGAATCCTAACCCCCTTTCATTCTTAGGAAGACATAAAGTGTCCCATTTCACCAAGGTCCATTTTCTTTTCTCCTTAGTATCACTCTAGAGGAACCGGTGATTGATTTGATCCAGTTATTGAAGAACAACCTTTGGAATATTCAACACGGTAGAAACATAAATAGGAATAGCTTGAAGGATCAATTTTACCAAGGTGATTCTACCCCCATAAGAAAACCACCTATTGGTCCACTTTCCAATTTTCTTCTTGACTTTGTCCAACAACCAATTCCAATATTTTTTTTTGTCTTTGAATATTGATGGGAATACCTAAATAAGTTATTGGAAGGGAGGTCTTATTATATCTTAATTTATCAAAGACCATGGATTTCTATCTAGTAGAGCAGTGAAATAAAATGACTTTAGATTTATCTTCATTGATCAATTACTCGGTAGCCTTAGAAAAATGGCTAATGATTTGCTTAATATTAGAAGCTTCCTTAACTGTAGCTTTACCTAAAAGAGTAGAGTCATCAAAAAATTGAAGAGAAGAGATAGATCTAGCTCCATGAGCAATGGTAACTCCCTCAAGGGTTTTGTTTTGTATCTTTTTGGTTATAGTCCTACCTAAGCATTCAACAATAAAGATGAATAAATAAGGGGATAGGGGGTCACCTTGACTAATACCTTTGGAAGCTGGGAACAACTGAGAATTCTTTCCATTGATAAGAATTAAGTAGAAAACTAAAGAGATACATCCCATAATACAATCCATCCAATCCTGAGAGAAACCAAATTGCCTCAAAATTTTGATAAGGAAGTGCCAATCCACTCTGTCATAAGCTTTGGATAAATCTAACCGAATGAACATGGAAGGATATTTTTGTATATCCATGGAATGGATGGCTTCCTGAGCAAGAATTATCTCGTCCACTATTTGACGTCCTTCCACATAACCCCCTTGTTCAGGGGAAATAGTCTTATGCAAAAGAGGCTTCAACCTTTCTACCATGATATTAGTAATGATTTTGAGAATAACACTACATAAATTAATAGGTCTAAAAGTCGAGATATGTTCAGTATCTTGACCTTTTGGAACAAGAGTAATATAAGTTTTATTAATAACCTTAAAAGTTTCTTTGGATTTCCTGGCTTCTTCCACCACCTCTAATAAATCAGCATGAAGGATATCCCAGAACTCTTGGTAGAACTCAATGGAAAAACCATCAGGATCTGGGGTTTTCCCTTTTTGAATTTTAAAAACCACTTGTTGAAGCTCGTTAATAGTAACAAGAGCAATCAAAATAGAGTTCTCCTTAGAAGTGATAAGAGAAAGGATTTCTTGAAGAACATTTTTTTGAGAATTTGATTCAAGAGGAGTAGCAGCCAAAACAATATTCCCTCTTCACAAACCGAATGCCAGACCAAAAAACTTCCTTGGCTTCTTCATATTCAATTCAACTCTTTGGGCATTCCTCGTCTTGTACATAATATTATACTAATTGAAAAAATAGAGTTCATGCCATCCCAAGTGTAGACAACATCTCCAAAATCTGATTTCAGGGAAGAAATAAAGTTGTGAGATCTTTGAGCTAGAAGAGATTTGTGAAAGAAATTTGTGTTTCGATCACCTTCTTTGAGCCATTGAATTCTAGATTTTTGCTTCTATAAGAGTTCTTCTCTTTTTTTTTCCATTCCTCTAACTGAGTTCTGAGTTTAATTTCATCTACATTTGTACTCTTTGTGAGGCCATATAAACAGATTTTCTTATTCAAATTTTCAAGCTGAGCAATAACTTCATATTTTTTTTATGAACATCCCCAAACTCCTTCCAATTCCAAGTCTTGATTTTGGATTTAATTTATTGTAATATTTTGGTAAAACAAAACACCTTAGTCTCATACCTAGGTTTACCTTCCTTCCACCATTATTGCACTCGATGTTTAAAGGAACTGTCTCTAAGCCACATTAACTGAAATAAAAAAAGAGAGAAACTCACATTGGTTTTCCACATTTCCACCATGACTAGCTAGTGATCCGAACCAACATTGTTAAGAGTCTTCACTTTAGGAATGTGACCATGGATTAAGAAATTGTCAGAGAGCAAGAACCTATCCAATATCTCCATTATACAAGCTAAGCCTTACCTTCTGTTATACCAAGTCATAAGTCCATTATCTAGTTGGATGTCCACAAGATGGAGTTTACAATATATTCTCTCATGAGGTCAGTGCTCCTATCCAAATTTCCATTTCCCTCCATTTTCTCATCCAGAGATAGGACGATATTTAAATCTCCTCCAATAAAGATCCAAGATTTATAAAAATGAGAGATAATATCATTTATATCTTATTTTTTCTCCAAATTAGTCGGAGCACAAACAGTAATGTAGAGCATAATTTGGTTGGAATATCTACTTTGAATAGCTATAGCCAAAAGACTCCAACTGCCAACCATATGGTGAATAACTACCTCTTTTGGGTCCTAAAGGTAAGCAATGCGACCAGAAGTCCCCTGGGAACTAAGGGAAATCACTTTTCTTGCTGGTCAAATTTTACTAGCAGTTGATTCCATATCCTCTATCGACATCTTCATTTTTTGAAGGAAAACAAGATGTGGATGATTTATCTGAATCAATCTTCTAATTTTATTTTGTTTTGAAAGACTCCCTTTGAGTCCTCTAATATTTCAAGTGATGATCTTCATTAATACCAAGGCTAAAAAAATTTGGGAAGGAAATTAATCTTACCTTCCTCTAAAAGCTTTTCACCTTATTTTACCATATGATATTGATTAGTCTCGTGACCTACCTTTTGATTAGACTCAATCTTCAGTTTTTTTCGCTATTTCTTGACTTACTCCAATTGAATCTGATATGGATTCTAACATTGAAGAATGCTTGTACATGGCCAAAATGTTACCAGAATGTTCAACAGAGTCTATATTAGGACCTATATTATTTGAAGTTTTAATATTTAAAATATTGTTTTTCTTGTGTAAATTTTCTCTCTTTTATTCTGTTGAAAACCTTTGATTTTTTGGTTTATCTCCGAGTTCTTCCTTTTATCTTTAAATTATGTTTCTAAGATTTATGTTTCCATTATTTCCTCTTCCTCACTTGGGACATAATTTGTGGAAATAATTTCAAACATATTAGTAGATAACTTTGATTGATCCTTCATAACTGGTTTTTTCTAAGTGTTCTTCTTCTTAGGCATTTGGAAACTTGTTGAGTTTATATCTTCTTTCTTTTGATCTGGAATTTTATTTGGGAAAATACTAGCCAAATAACCATATTCATGGTAAATTCTACAACAAAAACGAATGTTCTCATAGTCCACTACTTGCTTCCAGGTGTCCTCCCCAAATTGTAATGTGATCTTTTTAGGTAGGGGTTTGTCAAAGTCCATTAAAACATAAATCCGAGCATAAATAATATGTTCAAATTTTTTAGTACAATAAAAAATCATCATAAATGTTCCTAAAGAGTTTCCAATTGAAGAAAAAATAATTGGATTCCAGAATTCAATTGGGAGGCCAAAGAGTCTAACCCACACGGGACTTGTAGAAGGCATCTCTTCTTTAGCTTAAAATTTAGTATACTAGGGCTTCATGAAAAGCCCTACCCTTCCAAAGAACCAGGGACCCCCTTGAAAATTTTTCTCTCTATCTTCATTATTAGAAAATAAAACAAGAAATAATCATTTGGATAAATAGAGATTTGTAACTCACCTTTAGTTTTTAGCTTTTTGCAGCCTAGAATTTAAAAGCATATAGACTCAGATGAAAACCCACAAAACAACAAGTTAGTCATATTTTTTCCATATCTTCAATGCTAGTCTGAATGTTGCCCATATCAAGCTTAACAATAGGAGTTCCATGAGCTGCTTTAAGACATCCTAACTCCATTTTTCTAAGATCAATCTTAGGTATTCTTAAAGGTTTACGAGAAACCCTAAGATTAATATTAGCATTAGGCTAAGGTTTTCCACCATGAAGGGCATCCCTAAATTTTATTTTTGGGACCGAGTCTTCAAAATTCTTACCCTTTAAAAAGGTTTCCATGATAAATTTATTTTGTGGGTGCACCTTAGCACCAGATTCACTTGATATCTGAGCCATTTTTTGATCAGTTGCTTGAATTTTTTTTTGTGATATCTTTAATCCATGCCTTAGACACTATGGAAAGGTAAGATTTTCACTTTTCTTTTGTACAACAAATTGGAAGTCGTTGTCACCCAAGTTCACAACATGGATATCTATTGAAAGATAAATTTCTAACCCGTCTTGGATTCCCTGCAACATATCCTACTAAAATCTTGAGCAAAAACCATAAAAATATTGGCCTCTAGGGCCCGAAGACCCCAAAAACCAACCTTTGAAGCTGCTTGCACTTAACCCAGATGAAAACCTCGCATAGTCGCTTACCAAAAATCTCATTCACACATAGGGATGTGCTAGGATCTATTTTGCTTCAAATTATCTTAAAATTGGTTGAGATGTTATAGGGTTTGTTAGGCATCTACCCTCAAACATTTAGCTCAATTCAAGTCTGGATGAGTGAAATATGGCCGAAACAAGTTTGGGAGTTTGGGTAGTCCTATGAAAAATATCCCTCACAATTTTCCTTTTTCAATATTAGATCACTTTACATTATGTTCTTTTTTTAACATAATAATAACTTGTGAATCCTCTTCAATTGAAAAAATAAAAATAAAATTTATCATTTTTCAATAACAATCTTGATCCCCATAAGAAGTGCGCTAAATTTTGCATAGTTAGTTAAAATTCCATATGATTATGAGTAAGTGAAGATAGTTGTCTTCATTTTTTTTAAAAACACCACCTTACACAAGTTTTCTTGAATTCCCTTGTAACGACCCTCCTTGGTAGGAATTGAACTTGATTACTTGACTTATGTATTGATGTGTGGAGATCCAATGTGTAATCTCATTTTATGTTGTCAATATATGTTGATGAGTTACACTTAATGTTTTTTACTATATTGGTTTTTAGAATATGGTACTACTGATAAAATTTATGGTTGTAGGATCATGTACTCTCAGGGGTGGATAGGTATGGGACAACCACCAGAGTTGAGATAAAATGGAAAGTTAAGGATGATATTCTCATAGACAACTCAAGGGTTAAAATATACCCTTCATATATATGCATTGCATATATGATGTTGTTTGAATACACCTTTGGGCAAGGAGGTTGCTATTAGTAAAAGAACCATCCTTAGTAGGCGAGTGATAAAGTTTTAGTTATCGTAAAGCCACCTACTTAAAGAAATTGTTTCTACATATTGTTAACATACATCTTAGACATAAATTTTAGCATATGTTTTTATTCATGGAAGTGTTTCATAAATAATCAAGGTGGTATTTGTAATTAATACTTAAAAGGTAATATAGATGTTAATAATTAATATTAACATTCAATATCAATTAAATCAATTCGAGGATGTGAATAATTGGTTTAAGTTGGATAATAATAATAAATTTGACATTATAAAGGAAAAGGGCTTTTGATTTATCAATTAGCAAATTATCTATTAAGCTAGGCAAGCTTTAATAAATTTTAATAGAATTTTTTTTTAAATAAAAGAAGGAAGCATTAATTAATAAAGGTGCTTGTTGTCGGATGAGTTGGCCATATTGGTAACATAGAGAATGTTATTTTTATGCAAAATAGATTTCTATGCATGAAATAATGGTGTCCTATGTGAGTGTGTTTGGGATATGGCTTGAGGATATATGTTTTGGAGAGGTTTTTATGAAGAGGCTAGTGAAAAGAAAAATCAAAGGAGTCGAGAGAAGGTTTTGGAAGGTAACTAACTAAGGAAGAGTGAATATTCACACAAGCGAAGGTAATTATTCAACTAATTTTTCTTTGGTATGGTGGAAACTACCTATTGCTTCCTTGAATCACTCTTCGTGTTGTGTTGCTTTGGGTTTTGACTTGATTGCTTATGTTGTTTTTCTTTCAGGTCATTTTCACCATCTTTTTATTATGGGCTAGGTTGGCAATTTCTCTTGTTTTGCTTAATGCTTAGATAAAGGTGTGGGCGCTTCAGTTTATGGTATTTTTTGGTAGACTAACCCATTGTTGTCTTTAGCATAGCTTATTTCTATTATAGAGGTTGAGTCTGCATGTCTAGCACAGTGTAGTCTTTCCTATTGTGTTGTGTTGCCTGATTGAATGTTGTCCTTTGGAACCTTGGGAGGGCATTTAGTGTTGGTTTGGCATTTACCCTGCAAATTTTAATGTCCTTGTAACCACCTTCAAATTTTGGTTGTTACAAGATACGTTCACTCTAGAATATAAGCTTCTTTTGTATTTTTCTTGTATTTTTGGTTGTTCTGTGGAGGCGTTGTATGCCTATGGTTTTTTTGCTTTTGTTGTTCAATTTAACAATCTTTTGTTTTGGCTTGTTGTGATTCTTTAGGGGCATACAGGAGGTAATCTATAGCTATTTTATTTGATGTTATAGTTTTTCAAGGCTATCACGGTTGTAAATTCTTTTTCTTGGTGGTTTACATTTGGAGTGTGTTATGTTTGGAGTGTGTCTCTACAACAAATTATTGTTTGCTCAAATATTTGTTTAGCTCTATCAGTATAATGTATGAATTAGCAATTGGAAATTATTAGCATCTTATTTGTTTTTTTATTAAGTTTTAGAAATGATGCAGTCATTTATTTGAAAAGTCTTGTTTTGTTTAGCTTTAAAGAATGAGTTAATTATGGACTTTATATTTGATTAAAGAATGTGGTAACTATGGATTAAATTATTAAGAATCAGGAAATGGTAAAAAAATTGGGTTTATTAGTTCAAGTAAACCTTGTTGGTTAATCACTATGTTAGCAAATTAGATTGTGATTCATAGTTTTATTAAGAGAGCTATAATTATTAATGCAAATCTTGCTTGATGTTGATTGATTAAGATGGTGTTAGTAAAAATAATATTATAGATTTATGTAACATATAGGCAATTTCCATGTTGGAATGAATGCGGTATGGGCGGTTAAGGAAACTTATTAATTGGGAGAAGTATGGTATTTCTCAATATGTTGTATATAAAGTATTTGCTTAATGCATGTTCATCTTTATTGTTTAGTTCATGTTAGGTTTTCATAAGTAATTCATGAGTTTTCTTGATCCCAAATCCTCAATTCAAGTTCATGGGCAAATATTATCAAAAGGAGAATGTTGGATGATAGATGGAACTTCAGATCAATGATATTGTTATGTAATATTGTTATTGAAAAAGATATGCTTGAATAACGTTGTATTGAAAATTTTGTTGAAAGAAAGAAAATTTTAAATTTAATTTTACCTTATTTCAAGAATTGATATCGAAATGAAAGACATTATGTTGAAGCTCTGCTATCTTAGAACTTGGAATGTGGTTTTGTGTAAAATAAATAAATATATTAAATTCCTGGATTATAATTTATTTTGCCTTGATATTATTCCATTTTAATTAAGAAACTGTTAAGACTAGTTGTGTTTTGTAAAGCATTTCATATTTAGTACAATGTTTATGATGCATTTAATTATGTTTTTAATTTAGCACTTTATTTCCTTTTTAGAGAGATATTGTTATTGGGTTTTTATTTATGTGATTTTTGGGTAGAACCCTTGAGTCAAGAAGATAACCAAATTTTGGGAGGAGTTGCGACAATGCAATAGCCTAGTAGTTGTGAATCTTAGGGGGAGTTGTAGTGATGCAATAACAAGGAATTTGCAAATCTAGAAGGAGTTGCAGTGATGCAATAACTAGATGTTGTGAATGGTATACCTTGAACGGTAAGGCTTGGGTGTTCCAAAATGGTGTAAGCTTTTAGAATCATTCACAAGATAGTATAGTGGTGGCACCTTGAATGGAGAGGATTAGATGACCATTTTCATTCTCAAGTGAGTGGGAATGGACTTAGTTAGCCCATGAAGGTGTGGTAACTAAGCAATAATACATTATGCCAAAAATATTCTACATATATGGACTTATGTAGAGTTAGGAAAAAGGCATTCCTAAATGTTATGTCTTAGAGGATAATCCCTACGTTGTGGTAATTTTGCCTTGTATTGGTGAGGGTATAGGATAGGTGGGGAGACCATCATTTTCATCCTTTATAAATGGTGATTTTTAGAAATATGAACCCCAAATATATGGGATGTAAGCCACTTCTATCCACTTGAGTGTCGTCTACAGTGACAATGAACTCAAATTGTGGTTATGCCTTATAATGCTAAAAAATATTGGAATTTTTTTGTGAACCTTATTGTAAAAAATGCATCTCTCTTGGTTTGGTCTGGTGGGTCATTATAGTTGGTATTAAATCCTAGGTCATAGGACTAGAAGCTTCCATGGAGATAACCTAGGATAAGCCTTGAATTGATGAGCTACTTTGATAAGACTTGCTCTGTTAGGGACCTTAATGTGATCTAGTATAAGACGAGTATTGCATGCCATTTGGACCAGTTAGACCAAGAAGTAAAAATCCTAAATATTATAGTTTGTTAATGGGGATAGCACCTTGCGAGTAGGCAAGTGTGACCATGATCATCATTTAGAGAGTCATAATGGTCTAAGTTAGTTCATAGGAAAATTAAACTAGTTGATTGTAAGTAAAATTTGGGAGAAATTGTAACTTACCTAACTCCTTTTTGTAGATATAATATAGCACCTATTTTGAGAGGAGGATCATCCAAGAAGGTAAGGTCAGCTACACAAGAGGAAGTTGTAGTACATCCCCAAAAGAAGTATAAAAAAACAATGGAATCTAGTAAGAGAACTAGGAGAACAAAGGACTCTAGTAAGAAGTTTGAAAGGACAATGAACTCTAGCAACAAAATTGGAAGAATAATGGACTCCAACGAGAGGGTGGAAGACATTTCTTCCATAGTTAAGTTTCTTCAAGAACATATGGAACTATTAAATAATATTACATTATTTTATACATGACAATGTACCACCTTGATACATTATTGTAAATATTAGATTAGGGTTGTGTCCTAGATTAGTGAGTGAATATTTTATGTAATGTAATAATGTGTAGGAAATACACAAGTGTCATGTAAATATGTGTGCAAGTGTTATGAGTGTAAATGTGCACAAGTGTCTAATATGTAAGTGTGCACATGTGTCCTTAGAATAGGAAAGTGAAGAGTTTTTAAGAAGAGTGAAGGTCAAGAGTGCAACTTATGAATAGTCACATACAATTATATATTTGTAACTAAGCATTGTAATATATATGAATCAAAAGTGCAAAGCTTTATGCTTGCATTAGTAGACCTTTATTCAATAGCATTTTCAATATTTTCATGTGCAATATTGTGAGCATGTTTATGTGAGTATTCTAATGAGATATTAGATTTTTGAGTTATTATTTCATTAATTATATTACAACTTCATTATATTAGATCATGTGATTATTTTCCTATGGTGATTTATATTAAGTATTGAAGCTTAAAAAGCTAACACTGTTATCAAAGCTACAACAAGATTGCTTGCATAGTATTTGAAAGTTGTAATAGGCTAGAGTCTTTCTACATTTGTAGGAAAAAATAGTAAATACTAGGACTCGATAATAGATTTTATATAAAGCTAGGATCTTTCCACAAGGTTGAATAATAACCTATGAAGACTAGGACTCAATAAGTATATTTCCACTAGATTGAAGAATAACTAGTGAAGATGAATGATTCTTTCCACTAGGTTGAAGAACAATCAGTGAAGACTAATAAATCAACTTGAATATAGTTGATTATTTAGGGAATAGATAATATTGACATTGATAAAATATATTGAAGGGATAAAAATCCCTTGATATTGATATTTCTCTCAAGAAAAGAGAATAATTATTGATTGAAGTTTTTTGCAGATTGAAGATTGCAGGAAGAACCAACACAGAAGAAAGTTGGTCATTTAGATTTTCAAATTCTTAGGTAATGCTAGAGAAAGCTATTTAAGATAGTGCCATAGTGAAAATTGATCTTCAGAAGTTGATAATATTCCTATAGCAGATGAAGAAGACTTTTGTCTTCATGTGCTAGAAGGCTGAAGGCTTTCCTTAGGCAGGGATTGATTCAAGTTGCAGTAAAAAAATATTTTAGGTCTCAAAGATAGACCTTGATAAATTTTTTAGGTCATTAAGATATTGACCTTGATAAGATAGATTGAATTTACCTATTCAAAGAATCTATTCGGAATATAAGGTAATCTATAATATTGATCCAGGTCTATATGATAGACCTTGACAAATTGGTCCAAGAGATGAGACTAATATTGAGAGATAGAATTCAAAGAACCAAAGATTTGAGACCCTTTAGAGAAAGAGTTCCATAGTGGAGATAAGTAGCCCTAGTAGAAAAGAGGCCATATTTTATTGAGAAATGAAGGATTCATAAGAAGAAAAGTCCCAAAAGACTTGTAGATTTAAGATTGAAGATAAAGGAGACCTATTAGAAGAGCTCCACCAAGAGCACTTACTCCAGATTTGGGACAATCATAACCATTCGATGACAAGCACATAATATAGATTAAGGAGACCCATTGGAGAAGGTCCTATTGAGATTTTATGAGCCCCATTTGATAGAGGTCCATAATAAGTTTATTTGTCCTTAGGAAGAAAAGAGACCATTAATCTAGCTTTCTCTATAAATATTGAAAGGACATAGGAAAACTTGAAGATAGAAAGTACACTTCAAGTTAACAAGAAGACTCGAAGGTAGGAAAAAGACCTCAAGAAAGTAAGAAGACTTCAAGACAATGAGAAGGCTTGAAGGAAACCAATTTAAATCAATATAGGAGGATAGTATAAAAGAAAGAATTCATCTAAGAAGATAGAGATAAATATAGACATACAGGGATATCAAGGGCAACAATATTTGTGGACTAAATTTATCAAGTTAAAGTCCATAAATTAAAGAGTTATATGCAGTAAGAAGAATTGAAGCTAACATACAAGAGAAGGCAACAAGTGAAAGAGATTAGACAATAGTAAACTTTAGTCAAGAAGATTAATGCTCTGAATTAAATTGAGTACAAGGGGGAACAATCTAAGTGTAAAGGAGCTATAAGGAGAAGCTACGATTTTGAAGAGTAGAGGTAGAGAAAATAAGTTCTATGTAGACATCTAAGATGCAACAAGCTTGAAGAGGAAATAAGCTTGAAGAGCCAAATATTGAAGACACCAAAAGTTAACAAGAAAGTTTTGGTATTCATTGGTAGAATAAGAAAAGGTTAGTCACAGTTTTAGCTAGGGATATATCAGTTTTTATAATTAAAAAGCTTGCATTTAGGGACATTGAGATTATAAGGTAAAAAACAAGTTTAAAAGTTTAAAAGAAATTTAATATAACACTGCGGAAGACAAAAAAGTTTAAATGCATGAGAGCAACAAAATTAGAGTAGAAGGTAACATCATCATACTGTGTTTTCAAGGACAGTGTAAATGATGTTATCAAGTATTTCATCCAATGCATGAACAACCAACACCTACACCTGCAAGAAGGACAACAAAGGAGTATGAAATTTATTGCTTGACTACTAGTTATTATAGCATAAGTAAGGCATCTACAAGACAACATAAGAGAGTGTAAAGCAAAGGTATCAAGGAGAAGAGCATTCAAAGTTACCTCCATAAATATCAAGCCAAGAAACAGAGCACAAGCACCTCAAGGAAACACAAATATCACCAAGAGTACCAACTCCTCAAAGTAACTCAAGCATCATTGAGACACATCTTCATAGAGCCAAGTAAAAATGCTTGTGATATCATAGTTTGGGATGGAATGAAAGTTGACTACACAACTAAGGAGAGGTAAACCGAAGCATCAAAGAGGACTCTAGAAGGGCATGAATATCGAGTGTCACTACACAACTAAGGAGAAGTAAACCAAATCATCAATAAGGACTCTAGAAAGGAACAAATACCAAGTGCTATCTCAAGGAAGTTTATAGGTCAATTGGATGTAAGTTTCAAATGAAGGAATCCAAGATTTAAAGGTACTCAAGTGACACCTAAAACATCTTAGCCAACCGTCACATAGTAAACATGCAAACTGGTCAGGATCCACATTTATTAAGGACAAACAGAGTGCAGTGTTGTAACCATTTTTTAAATCCTTCAAGAAGCCACTTTTGCATGCATTTTCCAAATGCATTCGGTGTATAGGAGAAGGGCAAATAAACGGTTGATCACTAAGTGATTCAAACTGGTCCAAGTGCCAAGTTATTCAAATTGAGATCATTTATGAAGTCGACGTGCATAGTGCAAAGGTATATTAGGGTTAAGTTATTTTAATTTTTTATTATTTCTAAGGTTAAAGGAGAGATAAGGTTTTATGAGTATAATTTTTAATTTTCTAAGGTTTTATGAGTTTAATTTTTAATTTTCTAAGGTTTGATGAGTTTAATTTTTTATTTTCTAAGGTTTAATGGGTTTAGGAGGAGAGATAAGGGTATTAATAGAGTACTAATACCTTAGTTGGTTCTTTAAGTTCTGAAGTAATAAGTAGAAGATACCTTAATTGCTTCTTTAAGTTTTTGGAGTAATAAGTAGAAGTAGGGTATATATTTAAGTTATTTAAAATTTTTAAAGGTTTAATTTTAATAATTTTTTAAAGTAAAATTTAAATAGAATATTTGCAAATTATTTATTTTTGGAGAGATAAGGAAGTCTACTTCAAATTAGAACTTTTAAATTTGTAAAAAAAATTACTTTTCTAGTTTCTAATAAATTAGGGAGACATAAGGAATTCAACATCATAGGTTTTTGAAAAAAATAGAAACTTGAAAAATTATTTTTCAAAAACTAGGGAGATACAAGGTAGTCAACTTCAAAGATTATATGAGTGCCACTATGTCATCCAACAATTTTTTCTTTCAGAGTCTCAACTTCTCAAAGGTTCTAATTATGCTTCATGAAAAAACAAAGTAAAATCAATCTTGATAGTAGAAAAAATTTGGGACATTGTTAGTGGAACAAAAAATAAACCTGCTAAAGACAATAGAGAAATTCAAAAATATGAAGGAGAAGCAAAAGCCCTCATGATAATAATATTTGCAATTACAGATGAAATACAACCTTACATAAGCACAACAATAACCTCTACAAAAGCTTGAGATACTTTAGCCAGGATATTTGGAGAAAAGAAAAAGGCTACTATTTTTAATCTTCAAACTTAGTTGCATTCTTTAAAAGTTAATAGTGGTGAAAGCATTGAATTATTTTAAGAAGAGTGGCATACATAAAAGCAAAATCATTAACCTTAGGAGAAAAGGTAGAGGATAAATATCTCATTCAAGTGATCTTGAGAGCTCTTCCATAAAAATATAAGCATCTAGTTACATCTTTGCAAATTCTAAGCAAAGATACTTCATTTTACGAGTTTGTCAATATTCTACAAGAATATAAAGTGGAGAATTCAAATAAATATAAAGTGACTAATAATGCCTTAGTCTCAAAAGATAAATCACAAGTAAATGTTTCTTCAACCTAAAGAGACAAGTTTAAAAGGAATAATAGATTTTGTTATATTTGTAAGAAGAGGAATCATAGTATAAATTTTTGTAGATATAATCCAAAGAATCAATCTCAAGGAAATCAGATAAATCAAAGTGATCAAACAAATAGACCAATACAGCCAAGGCAATATCAAACTTAGTATCATCCATATCAGCAACAATTTCATTGTCAGTACCCTTCTCAGTATCCATATGATCAATTTTAGATACAATATAGAGAAGGAAATCAAAAGGGTCATCTAGCTCAAGAAATTCAAGAACTAGATGAAACTGCTAAAGAAAATGAAGTCAAAGCTCTTTCAATAAAATAGTAATTTAGATGCGAATTTATTAAACCTTTTTCTTGGAGTGCTGGCAATTGCCGAGAGTGGATTAGGTATGCCATCAGGTTCAAGATTGTGGATGGAAAAATGTGGAAAAACCTACACACACCCCACTTGGTTGATTTATGGTGTTGCCTAGACCTCAAGGCCGATGACATGCGGGACTTCAAAGCCACTGCGTTCCAAGTTATCATATCCTGACATCTTTCCTATTACATGGCTAATCGCAAGAAGCTGGGAAGGCATTTCCATCCCTATCTCGCTAATCATGGCACGTTTCTCTAGCTTTTTCTTCCATCCCAAGTTGTTTGTTGTTTTTTCCAACATCCCCCATTTCCCCTCGCAAAGTTTTTTTAAGCTTCCCAGATTTCATGCGCGTGTTTCTATCTTCCAAATATTAAGCGAGTCACTCCCAACCAATCACTCTAAGGAGTCATCCTGTGCCTTCTCCCTCTGTAGTATCATCCAAATTGACCCTATCACTTTTGGCTATCTCCACTCGACCCACTCCTTTTTAACCAACAAGGTATCCAACCCTTCTACTCATGCTCCCTCCTCTACCTCTCATGCCTCGGCTCTATAAAACCTTCACTTTGACTCCCTCCACCTCTCATATCCCTGCTTTTACCCCTTTTCCCTTATTTAGAACATGGTCTTCGTCGAGCTAGCTCAATTGAACCTCAACCCCACAACCTAGATCTTCATGGGTGTCAAAGGATTCACTCCTTTCTTATTGAAATTATCTAAAGCCGAGGATCAAATCACCAAAGATTTTATCGCCTCTTGGAACCAGGGTGAGGTCACCATCCAGGGAGTCTACTTCAAGGTGACAATTGAAATGCTAGCTAAAATCATCGGCTTCCCATTGACAGGTCGCTTCATTTGTTACGATAAGCACAACTAGGAAGAGAAGACAATTAGTTCCCAGACAAAGGTAAGAGTTTGTATTCAAACAAATCCACCCTTCATGTTTCTTCCCTTCCAACTCCCTATAATATTGGTATTGTTCCCATAATACAGTATGTGACCTGTGATGACCCGAAGAAGCCTCTACGAAGCTTCCACCTAGCCTTCATCAACCACCTTCAGGACGACAAGGTAGTCAGTGTTCCTAATTACCTATTGTACTCCCTTTCCATGACCCTCAAATAATGTCAAAATTTGAATGGAAAGCTGCTTCACCAAGGGCTCTTACCTATGATCTTAAAGCATATGCTAGCCAACAAATCCCCATCCATAATGTCAACCTTGTGTCTGTAGGTCCCCCTGATGAGGTCCCTCCTTTGTCCATTCATCTTATTGAGTCCCTTGTTAGTCCTGGTCCAATCGAGGGTCACTCCAAGCCCTCCCCTCTTAGGAGTGCTAGGCGAAGTGAGCAAAATAAGTACATGACTGCATCAAATACTCCCTTGGCAACCAAATCCTCGACCAAGCTCAAAAGGTTGAAAGTGGAGCCTTCCTCTTCCTCTACTCACATCATATTTTATTCCACGAGCAACAAGGAGGACTCATGCTGCTAGATGTTATTGGAGCTAGTTGCTTACACCATAGGTAAATCGATCAAGTACCTAGAGGAGGCCTCCAAGATACTATCTCGATATGTTGCAAAGAAGAAGGATGATACCAAAAATTTATAGGCGTGAGACCCTCCCTTTGGGCCGGTGGCGTGTAGGCTGACTTTGTTTCTTCACTGGTGAATCTAGATTAATAGCTCCTTTTTGGGTGAGATAGTGTTCGAGTAGAACTTTTGAAGTTGTAGTTGGTTTTTGGGTTATGCCTTCATTTGATGGGAACCTAGTTTTTGTTGTTTTTTTGTGTTTTTATTTTCAGCTAGTTTTCTATTTCAAGTGGTTTTCCCTTTGGGTCTTAGAGGGTTTTGTTATGGTTGTTAGTACCTTTGCCCTATTTAAGGCTTTTTAGCCCTGAATGTAATAAAGTTTTAGGTTTTTTTCAAAACCCACAATGTAAATACTACTCAAATTAAAATATACTAACCATTCACTTGATCACAATACAAAAAGGTGGCAGACTGAAGAAAGCAAGAGAGGACAATATAGGCTCTAGGATCATTATGAAGATCATATTGAAGACTAATGTCTTTAAAAACCAAATAATGTAATACAGGGGTGGTGTTAGAGAATATTACATTATTTGGTACATGACAATGTACCACCTTAGTACATTATTGTAAATATTATATTAGGTTTGTGTCCTATATTAGTGAGTGAATATTTTATGTAATATAATAATGTGCAAGAAATACATAAGTGTCATGTAAATATGTGTGCAAGTGTTATGAGTGTAAATGTGCACAAGTGTCTAATATGTAAGTGTACACATGTGTCCTTAGAATAGGAAAGTGAAGAGTTTTTAAGAAGAGTGAAGGTCAAGAGTGCAGCATATGAAGAGTCACATACAATTATACATTTGTAACTAAGCATTGTAATATATATGAATAAAAAGTGCAAAGCTTTATGCTTGCATTAGTAGACCTTTATTCAATAGCACTTTCAGTACTTTCATGTGCAATATTGTGAGCATGTTTATGTGAGTATTCTAATGAGATATTATGTTTAATATTATATTTTGAGTTATTATTTGATTTATTATATTACAACTTCATTATATTAGATCATGTGATTATTTTTCTATGGTGATTTATATTAAGTATTGAAGCTTGAAAAGCTAACACCGGTATCAAAGCTACAATAAGGTTGCTTTCATAGGATTTGAAAGTTATAATAGGCTAGAGTCTTTCTACATTTGTAGGAACAACATGTAAAGACTAGGAATCGATAATAGATTTTGGATAAAGATAGGATATTTCTATAAGGTTGAAGAATAACCTATGAAGACTAGGACTCAACAAGGATATTTCCACTAGATTGAAGAATAACTAGTGAAGATTAAGGATTATTTCCACTAGGTTGAAGAACAATCAGTGAAGACTAATAAATCAACTTGAATATAGTTGACTATTTAGGGAATAGATAATCTTGAAATTGATAAACGATATTGAAGGGATACAAATCCCTTGATATATTTATCTCAAGAAAATACAATAATTATTGATTGATTTTTTTTGCAGATTGAAGATTGCAAGAAGAACGAACACAGAAGAAAGTTGGTCATTTAGATTTTCAAATTCTTAGGTAATGATAGAGAAAGCTATTTAAGATAGTGCTATAGTAAAAATTTATCTTCACAAGTTGAGAATATTCCTATAGCGGATAGAGAAGACTTTCGTCTTCATGTGCTAGAAGGCTAAAGGTTTTCTTTAGGCATGGATTGATTCAAATTACAGTCAAAAAATATTTCAGGTCTCAAATATAGACCTTGATAAAAGTTTTAGGTCATTAAGATATTGACATTAATAAGATAGATTGAATTTACCTATTCCAAGAATCTATTCTAAATAGAAGGTAATCTATAATATTGATCCAGGTCTTGAAGATAGACCTTGAAAAATTGGTCCAAGAGAAGAGACCAATATTAAGAGATAGAGTTAAAAGAACCAAAGATTTGAGACCCTTTAGAGAAAGAGGTCCATAGTGGAGATAAGTGGCCCTAGTAGAAAAGAGACCATATTTTATTGAGAAAGGAAGGAGTCATAAGAATAAAAGTCCCAGGAGACTTGTATATTCGATATTGAAGATAAAGGAGACCTATTAGAAGAGCTCCACCTAGAGTACTTCAAATTTGGGACCATCATCACCATTCTATGACAAGCCCATAAGATATATTAAGGATACCCATTGGATAAGGTCCTATTAATAATTTATGAGACCCATTTGATAGAGGTCCATCATAATTTTATTTCTTCTTAGTAAGAAAATAGACCATTAATCTAGCTTGCTCTACAAATATTGAAAGGAAGTAGGAAAACATGAAGATAGCAAGTACACTTCAAGACAACAAGAAGACTCAAAGGCAGGAAAAATACCTCAAGACAGTAAGAAGACTTCAAGATAGTGAGAAGGCTTGAAGACGACCAATTTAAATCAAGATAGGAATATAGTATACAAGAAACAATTCATCTAAGAAGATAGTGACAAAGAAAAATATACAAGGATAGCAAGGGCAACAAGATTTGTGGACTAAATTTATCAAGTTAAAGTCCATAAATTTTGTCACCTCTTGGAACCAGGGTCAGGTCACCATATAGGGAGTCCACTTCAAGGTGACAATTGAAATACTAGCTGAAATCATCGGCTTCCCACTGACAGGTCGCTTCATCCATAGCGATAAGCACAACTAGGAAGAGGAGACAGATTAGTTCCCAGATAAAGGTAAGATTTTGGGTTAGGACAAATCCACCCTTCATGTTTCTTCCCTCCTGTCTCCCTGAATATTGCCATTGTTCCCATAATACATTTATGTGACCTGCAATGACCCGAAGAATCCTCTGTGAGGCTTCCACCCAGCATTCATCAACCACCTTTAGGACGACAAGGCAGTAAGTGTTCCTAATTACCTACTATACTCCCTTTCTATGACCCTAAAGAAATGTTAAAATTTGAATGGAAAGTTGCTTCACCAAGGGCTCATACCTATTATCTTCAATCATGCCCTAGCTAACAAGCCCCTATCCAAAATTTCAAGCTTGTGTCTGCGAGTCCCCTGACGAGGTACCCCCTTTTCCCACTCATCTTTTTGAGTCCCCTGTCAACCGTGGTCCAATCGAGAGCCGCTCCAAGCCCTCCCCTCTTAGGAGCACTAGAAAAAACTAGTAGAATAAGTGTACGACTGCATCAAATACTCTCCTAGTGACCAAATCCATGGCCAAGATCAAAAGGCCAAAATTGGAGCCTTCCTCTTCCTCTACTCATGTCATATCTGATTCCACAAGCAATAAGGAGGACCTGTGATCCCAGATGCTATTGGAGCTAGTTACTTCCACCATAGGTACATCTATAGGTACATCTATCAAGTACCTGGAGGAGACCTCCAAAATACTATCTCAATATGCTGCAAAGAAGAAGGATGATAACAAAACTTGATAAGCATGGGATCCTCCCTCTGGGTTTGTGGCATGCAAGCTAGATTTGTTTCTTCACTAGTGAATCTAGATTAAAAACTCCTTTTTGGGTGAGATAGTGTTCGAGCAGAACTTTTGAAGCTATAGTTGGTTTTTGGGTTATACCTTTGTTTGATGGGAACCTAGTTTTTGTTGTTTTTCTATGTTTTTGTTTTCAGTTGGTTTTCTATTTCAAGTGGTTTTCTCTTTGGGTCTTAGAGGTTTTCGTGATGGTTTTTTGTACCTCTGCCCTATGTATGGCTTTTTAGGCTTGAATGTAATAATCTTTTGGGTTATTTTCAAAACCCCCAATGTAAATACTGCTCAAATTAAAAGATACTAACCATTCACTTGATAAAAATACAAAAAGGCAATATACTGAAGAAAGCAAAAAAGGACAATACAGGCTCTAGGATCAGGATGAAGATCATATTGAAGACTAAAGTCTTCAATAAACAAAAAATGTAATACAGGGGTGATGTTAGAGAATATTATATTATTTGGTACATGACAAT
The DNA here is from genome assembly GCA_028583015.1 of Wollemia nobilis. NCBI lineage: Eukaryota > Viridiplantae > Streptophyta > Pinopsida > Araucariales > Araucariaceae > Wollemia > Wollemia nobilis. The sequence goes on from JAQPPZ010017083.1 coordinate 5,910,269, forward strand.
GTACCACCTTAGTACATTATTGTAAATATTATATTAGGGTTGTGTCCTAGATTAGTGAGTGAATATTTTATGTAATGTAATAATATGTAGGAAATGCACAAGTGTCATGTAAATATGTGTGCAAGTGTTATGAATGTAAATGTGTGCAAGTGTTATGAATGTAAATGTGTGCAAGTGTCTAATATGTAAGTGTTCACATGTGTCCTTAGAATAGGAAAGTGAAGAGTTGTTAAGAAGAGTGAAGGTCAAGAGTGCAGCATATGAAGAGTCTCATAAAATTATACATTTGTGACTAAGTATTGTAATATATATTAATCAAAAGTGCAAAGCTTTTTTCTTGCATTAGTAGACCTTTATTCAATAGCATTTTCAGTATTTTCATGTGCAATATTGTGAGCATGTCTATGTGAGTATTCTAATGAGATATTTTGTTTGATATTATATTTTGAGCTATTATTTGATTTATTATATTACAAATTCATTATATTAAATGATGTGATTATTTTCTTATGGTGATTTATATTAAGTATTAAAGCTTCAAAAGCTAACAGTGGTATCAAAGCTACAACAAGGTTGCTTGCATAGGATTTGAAAGTTGTAATAGGCTAGAGTCTTTCTACATTTACAGGAACAACTAGTAAAGACTAGGACTCGATAATAGATTTTGGATAAAGCTAGGATCTTTGCACAAGGTTGAATAATAACCTATGAATACTAGGACTTAACAAGGATATTTCCACTAGATTGAAGAATAACTAGTGAATATTAAGGATTCTTTCCACTAGGTTGAAGAACAACTAGTGAAGACTAAGAAATCAACTTGAAGATAGTTGATTATTTAGGGAATATATAATCTTGAAATTGATAAAAGATATTGAAGGGATAAAAATCCCTTGATATTGATATTTCTCTCAAGAAAAGAGAATAATTATTGATTGAAGTTTTTTGCAGATTAAATATTGTAGGAAGAACGCACATAGAATAAATTTGGTCATTTAGATTTTCAAATTCTTAGGTAATGCTAGAGAAATCTATTTAAGATAGTGCCATAGTGAAAATTAATCTTCAGAAGTTGAGAATATTCCTACAGAAGATAGAGAAGACTTTCGTCTTCATGTGCTAGAATGTTGAAGGCTTTCCTTAGGCAGGGATTGATTCAAGTTGTAGTCAAAAAATATTTCAGGTCTCAAAGATAGACCTTGATAAAAAAAAATTGGTCATTAATATATTGACCTTAATAAGATAGATTGAATTTACCTATTCCAAGAATCTATTAGGAATAGAAGGTAATCTATAATATTGATCTAGGTCTTGAAGATAGACCTTGACAAATTGGTCCAAGAAAAGAGACCAATATTGAGAGATAGAGTTCAAAGAACCAAATATTTGAGACCCTTTAGATAAAGAGGTCCATAGTGGAGATAAGTAGCCCTAGTAGAAAAGAGGTCATATTTGATTGAGAAAGGAAGGATTCATAAGGAGAAAAGTCCTAGAAGACTTGTAGATTCAAGATTGAAGATAAAGGAGACCTATTAGAAGAGCTCCAACAAGAGTACTTACTCCATATTTGGGACAATCATCACCATTCGATGACAAGCCCATAATATAGATTAAGGAGACCCATTGGAGAAGTTCCTATTGATATTTGATGAGACCCATTTGATAGAGGTCCATCATAAGTTTATTTGTCCTTGGTAAGAAAAGAGAACATTAATCTAGCTTGCTCTACAAATATTGGAAGGAAGTAGGAAAACTTGAAGATAGCAAGTACACTTCAAGACAAAAAGAAGACTCAAAGGCAAGAAAAATACCTCAAGACAGTAAGAAGACTTCAAGACAGTGAGAAGGCTTGAAGGCAACTAATTTAAATCAAGTTAGGAGGATATTATACAAGAAAGAATTCATCTAAGAAGATAGAGACAAATACAACCATATAGGGATAGCAAGGGCAACAAGATTTGTGGACAATATTTATCAAGTTAAAGTACATAAATTAAATATTTATATACAGTAAGAAGAATTGAAGCTAGCACACAAGAGAAGGCAACAAGTGAAGTGAAAGATATTAGACAATAGTAAACTTTAGTCAATAAGATTAATGCTCTGAATTAAATTGAGTACAAGGGGAACAATCTAAGTGTAAAGGAGCTATAAGGAGAAGCTATGATTTTGAAGAGTAGAGGTAGAGAAAAGAAGTTCTACCCAGACATCTAAGATGCATCAAGCTTGAAGAGGAAATAAGCTTGAAGAGCCAAATATTGAAGACACCAAAATTTAACAAGAAAGTTTTGGTATTCATTGGTAGAATAAGTGTAGACACCAAAATCCAGCCACTTGTAAGTCATCTATACCTTCCTGCCAGCCACGTGTCAGTCATCCATCCTTCCCGCCATTATTTGGCCCAAATCCACACTTTCCCACCATTATTTGGCCCAATTTCACTTTTCCCGCCATTTTTCATCCCCAAATTTATTTAAATTAATATTTATATATATAATATATTTTAATATATTTTATATATATATAAATAAAGTTTAAGTGATTTAATCGGAGCCGTCCATCCTTCATTTAATCTCATCCGTCCATCCATCTTAATCCGTTTCACAACCTAGATTTATTCTCTACCCTTGGATCCACTTTAATCTTAGCCACACGTTCAAAGTGTCGTTAAAACCCTAAAGTGTGCCCTAAGAGTAGATTATAAATTGAGTCACCTTGATGGCTCAAACCCTATCTATCTCTTCGGCTAAACCTACCTATCTTTCCAATCTAAGTCCTGGAGTTGGCTATTGCTCGTTAATCCCGAGTCTTCTGAGTCTTCTACGGCCCTAAGTCTGAACTAAACCCTTTCGTCGCATCCATCGCCGCTGCCCAGTCTCGTCGCGTTAACAGGAAAAGGTATAGATTCGTCTAAAGCAAGTAATCTTTCTTTATGTATTAATCTGCTATTGAATTCTCGCATTCTGTTTATTTTTATTTCATAAATCTAGGGTTTTAGATCAGTTTCGAGGGCTCACACAGTGGAGCCCTCTTATTAGTTTCTAACTCTTTGATAATTTTAATGTGTGCAGGATTCTAGTGGTAGATCTGATTTGTTGATAGCAGCTGCTTAAGCCGGAGTGGTCCGAGCCAAAGGATACAACGAAGCCCACTCATTCCGTTGAGGTTAAGGATACATTCTTCGGAGACGCCACCACATTGTGCCACCTAGGGTTTCGGAGAACCCTAGCACAAATTGTAACTTTGTATCACGAAAAGGGTTACAGTGCCCCGTTGTACTTAAAAGGAGTTTCTAAACTCCATTGATTAATAAAAATCATTCATTTTGTACAACTCGTTCGCATTCCTTTATTGTGATTTCTTTATTTCTGTTTGGCGTTGTATCTTTAATCTACAAATGGCGATCACGGTGGGACCCCCTAGGGTTTCATGTTTTTAATACTTGCTTTACTGATCTATTCCTGTTTTTGTTTTATTTTGCAGGTTTCAAAAATCGTGAAATTCGCATTGCCCAACGAACTAGGGTTCTCGAGGAGTTTGCAGAAAACGCAGCAGACGCAGAGCGGCGTCTGGAAGTCCGATCCGAAACGCAGAGGTGCGTTTCAGCCTGCGTAGACTCCCTTGGGCGTTTGAAGGCGTTTTATCATGAAAGCGTAGGCTTTCGAGTAAGTGCATTTTTTTTTTCTTTGTTAAACTCGTACTTTTTACGTTTTTGGTTTTTCTCGTCGTATTCTCGTTTCTCTTTTCGGATCATTGCTTTAAAATGAACAAAAACTAAGTAACTGAAAAGAACAGTTAAGTCAGTATATACATTTTTTTTGTTACATTTTTCATCGCATTGCATTATTGGTTGTTGCTTGCATAAAAAAAAAATTGCATACCTAGCCGCATATTAGAATAGCTACGAATTATCCTGCTTTAGTTATCTAAGTAGGACTATTGATTGGATGTCAATAGTACTCCCGCCATTGGGTGATTCCGAGCAGAGAAGTGGACGAACCTTCCGGTTGCTCCTTTGATATCCGATATCATTGGTAGGCAGTGGGGTTTTAAACGGTGTACTCCACTTCTTCGGAGGAAATGGCATATTTTCAGTGGCCTCTTGCTTATATCATTAGAACTTTTGATTTATAGCTTTGTATGTATACATTAGACAACTAAAACACTTAAAATAAAATTCACCGCATTTCATATTGCATTTAAAACAAGTAATATCCTGGATTTCATCACCGTGTATTGCTTGAAGTTTAGTGACGGTGGAATTCATCTCCATCCATTAAACTTCTCGCCTCGTACACCATAGGTCACCCCCGAGCAAACTTGTCTGGATTTCATCACCTAGTAAGAATCTCGTTGTCCTTTCCTAGCCATAGTTTTTACCTTTTTTGTGAATAATTCAAGATTAGATCACATGCAAAACTCATAAACCGGACACTTAAAATTTACTACAGATTAAGATCAGAAAATAATTAATTAACCGCAGGTAAGACACATTGGTTGAAACCTAGGTTGTGACCTGTTTCTGATAATTTCTTTAGTGTAAATTTATCATTCAAGTTTTGCATTCTTCTTTTCTGAATTTGTTTAGATTTATTGCGTTATGGTCTTAACAAGGAATCAATCTAAAGTGTTAAATCTAAATAATCAAATGAATAATTCACATAACATCCCCACCACCAACATGACCACTTATCCTAGTGAATTTCGAGCAGAGTTCGCCCGCAGGTCTTTCACGTCCTTCTACCGTCTATCGCATGGCCATGCCCATGGAGGAAGACAATTCCCGTCATATTACCCACATTGATATGGCCCAAGTGCAAACTCACTTAAGAGATGGCACTCGTTATGTCCTTGAGCCAATCCAAGATTCCCCTATGCAAGATTCTATTTTTCAGCAGGATATTGCATCAACCATACCCGCCGGTTTCACTCGAGTCTACACTAACCCTTTTTTGAGGCTAATGTTGTATCTGCTCAGCTGGCTTCATCTCCAACATCTTCCCAGATGCTCAATTGTCCTCCTTTGGAGACAAATGTAGTGTCTTCCCGACCACTTTCTCCTCCATTTACCCGGGTGTACACCAATTCTCTCTATGAGGCCGGTGGAACCTCCTCTAGCCATGACCAATTTCAACCCTCTTCTTCCCAAACCATTTATGGTTTCACCCTACCTGGGGCACAATCTATCGTTTCTTCCTAGGTACCGCCTACTTCAGCCACCTTCATTGCCCTTGCTACGTAGTCTCCTGTGACTACCATGGCAGCCTGCCCTCCACCTTCATCCAATCATCCCACATCCCTTGGGTTAGAAATTAATAAGGTTAGGGAGTACCTCGACAAGTTGCTTCAAGCAACAACAGCAACAAAATGCCCAACCACCTGTCGTAGTAAATCCTACACCCCAACCAATTTCTACCCAACCAGCTTTTCTTAGCTCGAGCCCCACCTGGGTACTCCCAATCTTCGGTGGTGTCCATTCCTACCCCACCTTTCTCCCAACCCATCCAGCTTCATCATTCACCCCAATCACCTTCTTTCCGGTATCATCCATACCAACAACTTGTCCATTCCACACCGCCTAATCCAGGCAATTTCATCCCATCTCATCATTTTTCCACTCCTCCATTGCATCATCATAATCATCAAACGAATCAAAATTTTCATGAAGATTCTCGACTCCATGCTATGCAACAACAGATTGACAACCTTATGCTCAACATGCCCGGCTCATCTAGTCGAAACCTACGCTAAGGTCGTTGATCAATCAACCAATTCATCCTTCGGTACCTTCACCGCCATATCCGACCGATTTCACATTACCGAAGTTTGACAAATTTTGAGGAACTGAGGATCCTCATGAACATGTGAGCTCATTCATGCATGCCTGCTTTAGAATCCAAAATAATGACGCTCTTATGCTCATAACTTTTCCTCGGACATTAGGAGGAGATGCTGTACAATGGTACAATCATTTACCTCACCATAGCATTTATGCTTACGAGCAATTGATTAATCTATTTTTAGAACGATTCTCCCTAAATGTACAAAGGAAAGTCTCATTGTCCGACTTATACAAGCTCAAGCAACATGACGATGAGACTGTTTATGACTTTGGAAACCGTTGGAGGGCTATCATTAATAAATTGCCATTCTCCCTACCAATGGAGGAGTTAACCAAAATGTTCACCCGGAGTTGTCTAAAACCTATCTCTTGGTTACTCCAATTACAACAATACAGGACTTTTGAAGAGGCTTTGGCCCAAGCAAGTATCATAGAAGACATTAAAGTCCAAGAGGGTGTTTTAAAACCCCGTAGAAAAGAATGGCAACAAAAGGGCCAACAACGAAATAATAATTATGGCCAAAACAAACAAGCACAAGCTAGTACAACCTCAAATGTTAACCAAGTTAATCAAGTGGTGGCGAGCCAGCCCGTAATGGCTCAACAACAACAAGTAATGCAAAGTCAACCGCAACCAATTGCTTATCATGCGGTACCCGCCCCTCCTCAACCAGCTCACAATACTGGGCCAACCATGGAAACTCGACCTTGGCAAACAAATCGTCCCAAGCGACAGTTCACACCTTTAGATGAACCATATGCGGTCATATTCAACAAGTTATATAGCACAAATCAGCTAACTTTACCTGAGTTTAAACCTTTAGAACCATCTAGAAGGGGGAAGTATTACAAGGAGTACCTATTTTGTCCTTATCATAGGCAAAATGGACACGATATCAATAATTGTACAACTTTCAAACATGTGATCCAAGATCTTATTGAGATTGGAGCCATTAAATTGGATAGCCCCTTAGCCCAACAAAATCAAAATCTTGGTGTATTTCAAACACCCCTTCCACATCGGGAGGAAGCTCCAACAACTTCAGGGGGAGTAACTCAGGTAACTCCTCCTAATCAAGTCAACCATGTACAACAATACCAAGGTTTTGTGGGTACTATTAACGTAGTAACCCGGGGTCAAAGGGCGAACCAACCAAATCAGGCTGAACCACAACCACCCGTACAAACCCCCAGTCCACCTCGGTAACTGATGACCCAACGACGTGCTAGTACTTCTCAACAACCGCTAAATCATTCTACTCAACGCCAACGACCCATCATGTCATTGAGTAGCCGATTAACTACCAGCTTTAAAAATGGCTTCGCCAAGTTATCGATCTATGACCTCATTCAACAATCTCCCCCGCATAGAGAGGCATTAATGGAAATATTAAAGTCAATCGAGCTTCAAACTCAAGATACTAATGCCTTCAACAACTTTGTGGGGAGTATTCAAACATGCATGGAGCCCTCCATCACTTTCTATGATTTTGAAATCAAACCTTTGTCAACGTAAAGTATAGATCCTCCACCGCATATCATGGCCAAGATCGATCACAAGCCATTCAAGAGAGTCTTAATTGACACCGGTTCCTCAATCAATATCATTACAACATCGGCGTTGAGTAATCTAGAGTTGTCGCCATCCCTTATCACCAAGTCGACTTTTACTCTTAAAGCATTCAATGATGCTTTATCTTCCCCGGTTGGCACGGTTATCTTGCCCATTGAGGTAGGGGCCCGAACTTTGCATACCTTGTTTCACATCTTGGAAGGGTCCATGGCATACAATGTATTGCTTGGACGGCCTTGGCTTAGGGAGATGAGATGTGTCCCTTCTATACTCGCATCAATGTCTGAAGTATGTATATGAGGGACAAAGTTCATTGTGTACCCGCCGACACTCGAACCCTTCAAACATTGCAACTATGTCTCAAATCCTTATGAGATTGTGTTGCCATCCACTCATCTTTTCTTGACCCCATCTACTTCTTCTATACCATCTTCTTCTAAAGCTCCCATTCCCGAGGAGCTACCCATCATATCGCAACCATCTTCCTCTTCCGCTATTCCATCTCATTCACCACTTTCTTCATCTCCTAATCTTCCTTCTTCTTCATCGGTGACCACATGCACATGTGGCCATGACCAATCATCTCTTTCCACGTCATTACCCCCTTCTTCTACACCTTCTTCAACATCACCTATTATTCCTCCATCTTCCCAACCATCACCAACCGATGTTTCACAAGTCGATGAAGCATCAACCCAACCAAATCCTTCCAATTCTTCTATCCCACATTCTTCTATTCCATCATCTAGTCCATCTCCCTCCCAAGTCAAGGTCCATCTAACTGATGCAGGTATTGGTGAGTATGCCATCCAAGATGTCCACATCACACCGTTCAATGTGCAAACAATTAAAGATTTTGGTCGTCCACATGACCAACATTTATCCATTGGATCGGTTTATAACATGGGTTCTATGCCAAATTCCATTAATTTTGTATATGGGGGAATAGAGTCATCTTCTAGTCCTACCACCATACTAGAACCCAAGCATCCCAATCCCTCGCCAATATCGAAAGGATGGAGGGTTTTCCCTCTCGCTATTTCCATAGACATAATTGGCAGCAATTTGGCCTAGGTCGATACGAGCAAGGGGTAACTGAACGCATCGATATGCCATACCAGAGACCCACTGAGCGTTTTGGTCTGGGCTACCAACCACTTCCATCCCTTTCTTCTTTTGAACAAGCTTTTCAAAGCATTAATCTTAATTCGGAAGAATAAATCCTCCACCCCGACGAATCCGAAGATGAAGCCTATGAAGAATTTGACGTCATGTCAAATGGTGATGAATCGAAGAAGAGTCGGCGCCCATTGTTCCCCTCACTCAACAAGACGAGTTTTATCTCCAATTGTTCCCTCTCCAAGAGGCCATCTTTCGCTTGCTTCTTCCACAAGAACGAGGTGAACCACCCCCTCCGCCACATCCATAAGCCATAATCCAAACCTGTATTATATGTATATACTAAAATAGTGGTTTTCACCACTACCAAAAAAAAAAAAAAATCAGAAAATTCCCAAAAAAAAAAAAAAAATCAAAATATATAAAAATACTTTATTGCTTTATGTATGTGTGTAATAGTGGTTTTCACCACTACAAAAAAAAAAAAAAAAACTCAAACTACAAAAAAAAAAAAAAAAAAACTGAAAAACTATGTTGTTTTGCATTTCAGGTCTTCCGAGGTCTTCACCGGTTTTCCCTTCCATTCCGCCCATCCTTTCTTCCATAAGTCGACAATGAATTTTGAAGACTTATTCACCCCGCTCCATAATCCATATGATCCGGATAAGCCAATCCCGATCAACCCAAGCCTGATTGACATGGATCGGATTTCATCCCCTCCATCTATTTCGTAGTTCATCCTTTCCGAGGAATTGTTAAGGGCTTCCGCCAACTACATTCCTCCTTCACCTCCACATTCACCTTCATCTTCTAAGCCGAGGTCTTCCAGCGGACATAGACGAGAGCAAGGCACAGGAGCTTGATGACATTTTAGATGACATAAATCCGATCCCTACTCCCCATCGCCTTGAGGAAGGTTCCCACATGTCTATTGAAGAAACTATCGATGTAGACCTTAGTCCGGACCAAGATGGCACCCAAATTGTGAAACCGGCTAAAAGTCTATCATCGGAGGAACAAGAGCAAATGATTGCTCTACTCAAGCGGAAGAAGGAGATATTTGCATGGTCTTACAAAGACATGCCAGGCCTAGACCCTAATTTGGTTGTCCATAACCTCACCTTACAAAAAGATGCTAAACCTGTCAAACAGAAACTTAGGAAAATGCATCCTACCGTGGCCCTCATAGTTAAATCGGAGATTCAAAAACTTCTGGATGTTAAATTTGTCGTCCCGATTGATTATCCCGAGTGGCTTTCTAACATGGTACCCGTTCGCAAGCCTAACGGGGGGATACGTGTTTGCACCGATTTTCGAGATCTAAATAAAGCGTGTCCTAAGGATGACTTTCCTCTTCCAAACATTGATACTCTTGTCGATACTTGCGCTGGTCATGAAATGCTTTCGTTCATGGATGGATTTTCAGGATACAACCAAATTCGAATAAACCCTGAAGATCAACACAAAACAACATTTACCACACCTTGGGGAACTTTTTGTTACAGTGTGATGCCCTTTGGCCTTAAGAACGCAGGTGCAACCTATCAACGAGCCATGACTTATATTTTCCATGATTATATGCATAAGATTATCGAAGATTATGTGGATGATTTATTGGCAAAATCTAAAACTCGACAAGAGCATTTTGATGTATTGGAAAAAGTTTTTGATAGACTTCTAGAGCATAAAGTAAGGTTGAACCCTAAGAAATGTGTCTTTGGTGTTACCTCATGCAAACTCCTAGGTTTTATTATCTCTAAACGAGGTATTGAGGTGGACCCAAACAAGGTCAAAGCCATTATGGAAATGTGTCCCCCAACTAATTTGAAGGAGTTGCGTAGTTTGCAAGGAAAGATTAATTCAATCCGTCGCTTTATTGCACAACTTTCTCATAAATGTAGGCCATTTTGCCACCTACTACAAAAGGGGGTACAATTTTCATGGACAGATGAGTGTCGGAAAGCCTTTGATGACATCAAGCAAGTACTTAGCGTCTCCGCCAGCCTTAGCTCCGCCTCGTCCAGGGGTCCCTTTCAATCTTTATATCTCAAAGCAACGGACTTTGCCTTAGGGACAATGCTTGCACAAAAGAATGAACAAAATCGTGAGCAAGTCTGTCTATTATATTAGTCGAACATTGGTAAGCTATGAAACCCGATATGCTTATGTGGAAAAGTTGTGCTTAGAAGTGGTTTTTGCCACTAAGAAACTTCGTCATTATATGCTTAGCCATACAACATATGTCATAGCTAGAGAAAACCCTCTCGCGTTATATGATGTCTCGCACTTATAATAACACTCGTACCGCTAAATGGATAATGTTGCTTACCGAATTCGATCTTGAATTCATTAGCCAAAAATCTGTTAAAGGTCAAGTTATAGCCGATCAACTTGCGGAAGCTCCACTACCTAGTGATCATCCTTTGATTATTGAGCTCCCGGATGATTCGGTATTTGCTATCACTGAACAAGAAGAGGACATCATTCCGAAGGAAGATTTTGACATCACGCTATTCTTTGATGGCTCTAAGTGCGCGAAAGGTCAAGGCGCTCGGAGTTGTGTTTCATACACCTCAAGGGATTCCCATCCCTTTATCATTCAAACTAGACTTCCAATGCACCAATAATACAACAGAGTATGAAGCCTTAATTTTAGGTCTTCAATCAGCCATAGCTATGAGCATTAAGCGTATTCGGATATTTGGGGATTCTCAACTCGTGGTTAAACAAATTACAGGAGAATACCAAGCCAAAGAACCTACCATTAAGCTTTATCATGATGTAGCAATGAAGTTGCTCTCTAAGTTTGATTGGTATGAGATCACTAGTTTGCCTCGGTCGACTAATAGATTTGCGGATGCCATGGCCTCTCTTGGATCATTGATTCCAAAGGACTCCCTTGGAGAGGTACAACCCCTAATCATTTCCACAATCTCTAAGTCCGCAATTGTCCGTGCCGAGTCTAAGGATGAAAAAGATGTTTTATTTATCCATTCGGATCCATATGAGCCTTGGTCTAGTGATATAGTAGCCTTCCTCAAGTTTGGAACACTCCCATCTGATTTGTCTCGAATTTCCTGTCGCTGTTTTAAGCAAAAGGCAGCTCGTTTTGTTCTTTTGGGGGATGTGTTGTATAAACGTGGATATGATGGAGTACTCCTCCGCTTTCTAGAAGCGAGTGAAACACATAGAGCTATTGTCGAAGCCCATGATGGTACTTGTGGTGGTCATTTTAGTGGAATGGCCATTGCGAAGCGTATTTTACGTATGGGGTATTATTGGCCCACTATGGAACAAGATTGTTGCAAATATGTTAAACAATGTAAAAAGTGTCAAGAACACGCTAATTTAACCCATATACCATCACAAGTTTTACAGACCATCCAAAGCCTTTGGCCCTTCTCACAATGGGGTCTCGATTTAATTGGCAAGATTTCACCCGCCTCTTCAGGACAACATACTTTCATCATTACAGACCACCGAATACTTCACAAAGTGGGTTGAAGCTATTCCTCTAACCAAGATCTGACAGGTCCTAGAATTGTGGAGTTTATACTTCACCATATCATTTGTCGTTTTGGTATTCCCTCTAAAATCATTTCCGATAACGACAAGTCTTTTAAGAATAATGATGTTCGAGCTCTTTGCGAAAAGTATAATATCCAACATAGTTTCTCAACTCCTTACTACCCACAAGCCAATGGACAAGTGGAAGCTTCCAATAAGACCATAATTGCTATTCTTAAGAAACTTGTTAAAGAAAATCATAAAGATTGGCATACACAAATCCCCTTGGCATTATGGGCTTACGTAACAAGCATTAGAACTCCCATTGGGGCAACGCCATTTTCTTTGGTCTATGGAGCCGAAGCAATCATGCCTCTTGAGCTCGAGATCCCTTCCTTGCGAATTTCTTTGCAGGAATTTATCGATGATGATACTGCTAGACAAGCACGTCTTGATCAACTCACACTCATAGATGAAAAACGAATCAATGCTTTAGAGCATTTGCGAGTTTATCAAGACCGATTGAAACGTGCTTACAATGCCAAAGTTCATCTAAGAGAATTTCAAGTAGGGGATCTTGTCCTTAAAGAGAATCAACAAAACACCAATGCATTGCCGCATCTTCGAGATAAATTCGCGGCTAATTGGTTAGGTCCATATATGGTCACCGAAAGAGTGGGTAATGGAACTTATAGACTTGCCAGCTTAGAGGGAGAGGAAGAACCCGAACCACTTAATGTTATACACTTGAGGGCATTCTACGCATAGTTTGAATTTTATATGTACATATATACATGGCTTGTACAACAAAAAAAAAAAAAAAAACAAATAAAATAAAAAGAATTTGCATTTCATTGTTAGTTGCATACATCTCATTCAAAAACATTGCATTTCATGTGCATACATCTCATTGAAAACCATAACATTTCATTTTCAGCCATAGTTGCATATCATGTTAGAGACCATTCTATCTTTTGGATATAAAATTTGGTCAAGCAAAAGTCATGTTGCCTTAATCAGGGGCACCTTCATAAAATCCATCAAACCGAATTGTCATTCGTACACCCATTTTCCATTTGCACATATTTACATTGCCAAAATGTTTTCAGTCACTCAACCATTCCTAGTGTTTTAAGCAAACTTCGAAATGCATGTCAAAGTTCTCTAGGGCCATATCACAAATTACACTAAATAAAATCTTGAGTATTGGGAAATGATTTCAAAAGCGGTCTTGAACCTATCACATTTTCACATCTTAAAAACATCTTGTGTCAAAGAGAGATAACACCATCCTTGGGTTGTGCCTTGAAGTGAAAAGGGTAATCCTCGTTTGTCCTATCATGCAAACATAGTCCATAAAAAAGTGGTTCTTACCACTATCACAAGCAATCACAAAATATAAATATAAACAGAGTAGTAAGGATAGGGTAAAATTCTCATCATACTTCGGTTGAGAATCCGATTCCCCAAAGCTCTAAGGAAATGAACATTTTTCACACACCACCGATCCCAAATAAGTTGTAAGGATCGTACTACTTGTCCAATCAGACGGATAGGTAGTCATCCCCAAGGCTTACAAAGGTCAAAAACAACATGGACTATGGAGTTAACCTTCACCGGGGCTATAGACGCTTGACTCGGCAAGTGGAGTATACTCATTGCGTGGCGACATGTCTCTCCTCAAAAAGAGACCTCCGAATGCTCATACGGACAAACTAGCTTCGGGGTCTTCTCCATAACAGAGTTACCTAATTTATGCAAGATGAGGTTAATGAACACACTTGCACACACACAGGTTTTTGATTGCCTAGAGTCACTACCATGCTTCGGATTTGGTTAATGAACTCGCATGCACACACATTTGGTCCTAGTTGAATTAGGCAGTGTTAGTAAGTTTGTTTGATACCACTAGCATGTTTGAGTCTTTGTAAAACAGTCTTCCATATCAACCTCCATATCTTCCTCCATATCACCCTCCATATCTTCTTCCATATTCATGTCATTCCATACGTCATCCATTCACAAGCCACCAAGTTCGGTGCCCCTGATTAAACAATTATGATAACAATTGGCTAAATCTAACTATCTAAAAGTATGAGTGCTTCTTAGTGCATATTTCATTTGTCTTTTTACTTAGTCTCGCATTAATCATCTATAAGTTTGCATTCCATTCCATCACATATGCATCAAAAACATTAAAACATATAAAAACATGCATCACAAAAACATAGGCATTCACACAAAAGAGAGTAAAACACCAAATAAATAAAAGCCATGTATATATATATGTATAAAGGTCAAACCGTACAATGAATGCCAAAAGGCTACAATATACAATAGAGCACCAAGGCTCATAAAGAGTGCATCTAAGCACTAAGCTAACCATCAAAAGAGGTACCCCTCATCCGCCCGAACTACCTCCAACCGGGCTGCCTCCGCTAGTCCCACTGCCTCCAATATCTCCCGTCTGCCTGGGACAACGACCTCCTCATCCCCGGAATGATAGGGGAGAATCGGTGTCGTGCCTCTAACACCCTAAGCTGCAAAACAACAAAACAAAAATTTGTTACAAATTTTTCCAAAAAAAAAACACATAATAAGTACTTGCTTAAATGAACAAATACCTCAGCTGGCTGCACTGGCGCGTCCGCTCCCATCTCCGCCATAGCTCCCGCGTGCTTCACTCTCCCACACAACCTTTCACTCCACTCCCTCAGACGCACTTCTCTCAAGCTCGAACGCACAAATGAGCGAAATTCTCGCTGAAACTGTTTAAATAGCTGATTTTGGCGCCCTGAAACGCAGTAGGGCATTTCATGGCGGATTCAGACGCAGTCCTGCGTCTGCAGAGCGCCTAAACACCGGCGGGCGTCTATGCCAACCACAAACGCAGACCGGCGTTTGGTGTCAGTATTGAATAAAGGAACAAAACCTACAAAATTGAAGCTTACCTCCTCCAAATTTCATCAAATTGCATTCATCCATTCTTCTTATCATAATAAAACATTTTGTGAAGGTTACAACAGATTTGGACACAAATTTTGTCATTTCGCTCAAAAAGCGCATCATTCATCATTGTTTTACAAATTGGGTTAAAAATATTCAAAACCTTCACAAAATTAACCACATTCATCAATTCTTCTGATCTATCGTCAATTTCATTCTTCTTTCATCATGCATATTTTTGCCAAATCAAATTAAAGTAAACCTCGTATCTAGTGGTATATTCTATCACCTTGGCGATTGCAACGATTTGAATCCATGCAATTCGGTAAGAGGATTAAACCACCATAAGGACACTTACCATTTATCATCATCAATTATTTTATTGTTTGAAAATTGGAAATCAATTTTGGGTATTCTACTTTTCAAGTGACCTCATACCAAGATTAATTTGCTCAACACTTGTCATTGATGGCCTAGTTCATGGGGCCATAAACATGGACAATCTTTCATATCGTCATTATTTTAAGTCTTGCTAGAGATTGTGGCTACCTAGGTTGATTGGTTCCGACCCGAGGAATTATCCATACAAATCACTAGGAGCATCTCTCGAGTTCTGGACTCTTTCATGCATCTTTCATCTCTGCATATCAATGGCGCCAACAAGGCAATTTCATCAACAGGATGGATTCACACACAGGAGTTAGGGCATCCGTTATCAATTTCTAATTTTCCTATAGTGGAATTCATCTTACATGATCATGGAATTTACAGTTTGGCAAAAATCCCTTTATAACCGTTGGGGCAGAACGGTCCATCTTTCACATCACTCATATCGTCTTCAATCATATTCTTTTCTCGGTTTGTACACCAACCCCTTTTCTCGTTGGGACATAAACAGATGGTTCATACACCAACCCCTTTTTTCACCGTTGGGGCAAAAACGGTTCATTATCTTCCGAATTTCTTCCAATTGGCTTGTGAGAACCATTCTCGCTCGCCAATTGAGGGGGTAAGCTGAAAATTTTTAAATATTCTTTTATTCTTTGGTCTTCAAAGTTGTGCTTTAGTCTTGAGAGAGAGTTGCGTCCGATCCAACTTTTCGAGTGTCTTAAGTTTTTGTGCTACATTGTGTCTTCACACAAAGCAACTCAAAAAGGGGCATCTGTAGACACCAAAATCCAGCCACTTGTAAGTCATCTATACCTTCCTGCCAACCACGTGTCAGTCATCCATCCTTCCCGCCATTATTTGGCCCAAATCCACACTTTCCCACCATTATTTGGCCCAATTTCACTTTTCCCGCCATTTTTCATCCCCAAATTTATTTAAATTAATATTTATATATATATAAAATTATATATATATTTTAATATTTTAATATATTTTAATATATATATAAATAAAGTTTAAGTGATTTAATCTGAGCCGTCCATCCTTCATTTAATCTCATCCGTCCATCCATCTTAATCCGTTTCACAACCTAGATTTATTCTCTACCCTTGGATCCACTTTAATCTTAGCCACACGTTCAAAGTGTCGTTAAAACCCTAAAGTGTGCCCTAAGAGTAGATTATAAATTGAGTCACCTTGATGGCTCAAACCCTATCTATCTCTTCGGCTAAACCTACCTATCTTTCCAATCTAAGTCCGGAGTTGGCTATTGCTGTTAATCCCGAGTCTTCCGAGTCTTCTACGGCCCTAAGTCTGAACTAAACCCTTTCGCCGCATCCATCGCCGCCGCTCGGTCTCGCCGCGTTAACGAGAAAAGGTATAGATTCGTCTAAAGCAAGTAATCTTTCTTTATGTATTAATCAGCTGTTGAATTCTGCATTCTGTTTATTTTTATTTCATAAATCTAGGGTTTTAGATCGTTTCGAGGGCTCACACAAGGGGAGCCCTCTTATTAGTTTCTAACTCTTTGATAATTTTAATGTGTGCAGGATTCTAGTGGTAGATCCGATTTGTTGATAGCAAGCTGCTTAAGCCGGAGTGGTCCGAGCCAAAGGATACAACGAAGCCCACTCATTCTCGTTGAGGTTAAGGATACATTCTTCGGAGACGCCACCACATTGTGCCGCCTAGGGTTTCGGAGAACCCTAGCACAAATTGTAACTTTGTATCACGAAAAGGGTTACGAGCCCTCGTTGTACTTAAAAGGAGTTTCTAAACTCCATTGATTAATAAAAATCATTCATTTTGTACAATTGTTCTGCATTCCTTTATTGTGATTTCTTTATTTATGTTTGGCGTTGTATCTTTAATCTACAATAAGAAAATATTAGTCACATTTTTAGCTAGGGATATCTCAGTTTTTAGAATTAAAAATCTTGCATTCAAGGATAGTGAGATTATAAGGTAAAAATTGAGTTTTAAAGTTTAAAAGAAATTTAATATAACACTACGGAAGGAAACGAATTTTAAATCCATGAGAGCAATGAAATTAAAGTAGAAGGTAACATCATCATACTATGTTTTCAAGGATAGTATAAATGATGTTATCAAGTCTTTCATCCAACGCATGAACAACCAACACCTACACCTGCAAGAAAGACAACAAAGGAGTATGAAATTTATCGCTTGACTACTAGTTATTACATCATAAGTAAGGTATCTAAAAGACAACATAAGAGAGTGTAAAGCAAGGTAGCAATGAGAAGAGCATTCAGAGTTACCTCCATCAATATCAATCCAAGGAACAGAGCGCAAGCACCTCAAGGCAACGTAAACATCACCAAGAGTACCAACTCCTCAAAGTAACTCAAGCATCATTGAGACACATCTTCATTGAGCCAAGAAAAAATACTTGTGATATCATAGTTTGGGATGGAATGAAATTTGACTACATAGCTAAGGAGAGGTAAACCGAAGCATCAAAGAAGACTCTATAAGGGCATGAATACTGAGTGTCACTACACAACTAAGGATAAGTAATCCAAAGCTTCAATAAGGACTCTAGAAGGGAACAAATACCAAGTGCTATATCAAGGAAGATTATAGGTCAATTGGATATAAGTTTCAAATGAAGGAAAACAAGAGTTAAAGGCACCCAAGTGACACCTAAAACATCTTAGTCAACTGT
Source organism: Wollemia nobilis (assembly GCA_028583015.1). Classification (NCBI taxonomy): domain Eukaryota; kingdom Viridiplantae; phylum Streptophyta; class Pinopsida; order Araucariales; family Araucariaceae; genus Wollemia; species Wollemia nobilis. Next base: position 5,928,335 of record JAQPPZ010017083.1, read on the forward strand.
CACGCTGTAAACATGCAAACTGGTCAAGAGCCACATTGATTAAGGACAAACAGAGTGCAGTGTTGTAACCATTTTTTAAATCCTTCAAGAAGCCACTTTTGCATGCATTTTACAAATGCATTCGTTGTATAGGAGAAGGGCAAAGAAACGGTTGAGCACTTAGTGATTCAAACAAGTCCAAGTACCAAGTGATTCAAATTGATATCACTTATGAAGTCATCGTGCGTAGTGCAAAGGTATATTAGGGTTAAGTTATTTTAATTTTTTATTATTTCTAAGGTTAAAGGATAGATAAGGTTTTATGAGTTTAAATTTTAATTTTCTAAGGTTTGATGAGTTTAATTTTTTATTTTCTAAGGTTTAATGAGTTTAGGAGGAGAGATAAGGATATTAATAGAGTATTAATACCTTATTTGCTTCTTTAAGTTCTGAAGTAATAAGTAGAAGATACCTTAATTGCTTCTTTAAGTTTTTGGAGTGATAAGTAGAAGTAGAGTATATAATTTAGTTATTTAAAATTTTTAAAGGTTTAATTTTAATACTTTTTGAAAGTAAAATTTAAATAGAATATTTGCAAATTAATTAGTTTTGGAGAGATAAGGAAGTCTACTTCAAATTAGAACTTTTAAATTTGTAAAAAAAATTACTTTTCTAGTTTCTAATAAATTAGGGAGACATAAGGAATTCAACATCATAGGTTTTTGAAAAAAATAGACTTGAAAAATTATTATTCAAAAACTAGGGAGATATAAGGTAGTCAAATTCAAAAGTTATATGAGTGCCACTATGTCAACCAATTTTTTTTTCTTTCAGAGTCTCAACTTCTCAAAGGTCCTAATTATGCTTCATGGAAAAACAAAGTAAAATCAATCTTGATAGTATAAAAACTTTGGGACATTGTTAGTGGAACAAAAAGTAAACCTGCTAAAGACGATAGATAAATTCAAAAATATGAAGGAGAAGCAAAAGCCCTCATGATAATAATATTTGCAATTACAGATGAAATACAACCTTACATAAGCACAACAATAACCTTTAAATTTTTTGAGATACTTTACCTAGGATATTTGGAGAAAAGAACAAGGCTACTATTTTGAATCTTCAAACTTAGTTGCATTCTTTAAAAGTTAATAGTGGTGAAAGCATTGAATTATTTTAAGAAGAGTGGCATACATAAAATAAAAATCATTAACCTTAGGAGAAAAGGTAGAGGACAAATATCTTGTTCAAGTGATCTTGAGAGCTCTTCCATAAAACTATAACCATCTAGTTATATCTTTGCAAATTCTAAGCAAAGATACTTCATTTGATGAGTTAGTCAATATTCTACAAGAATATAAAGTGGATAATTCAAATAAATATAAAGTTACTAACAATGACTTAGTCTCAAAATATAACTCACAAGTAAATGTTTCTTCAACCTCAAGAGACAAGTTTAAAAGGACTAATAGATTTTGTCATATTTGTAAGAAGAGGAATCATAGTACAAATTTTTGTAGATATAATCTAAAGAATCAATCTCAAGGAAATTAGATAGATCAAAGTGATCACACAAATAGACCAATCCAGCAAAGGCAATATCAAACTCAGTATCATCCATATCAGCAACAATTTCAATGTCAATACCCTTCTTAGTATCAATATGATCAATTTCAGATACAATATAGAGAAGGAAATCAAAAGGGTCATCTAGCTCAAGAAATTCAAGAACTAGAAGAAACTACTGAAGAAAATGAATTCAAAGCTCTTTCAATGAAATAGCAATTTATAGGCAGATTTATTAAACCTTTTTCTCAGAGTTTTGGCAATTGTTGAGAGTGGATCAGGTATGCCATCAGGTTCAAGCTTATGGATGGCAAAATGTGGAAAAAACTACAAACTCCCCACTTGGTTGATTTATGGCGCTGCCTAGACCTCAAGGCCGACGACACGCGAAACTTCAAAGCCACTATGTTCCAAGTTATCAGATCCTGACATCTTTCCTATTACTTGGCTAATCGCAAGAAGCTAGGAAGGCATTTCTATACCTACCTCGCTAATCATGGCATGTTTCTCTAGCTTTTTCTTCCATCCCAAGTTGTTCGTTGCTTTTCCCAACATCCCCCGTTTCCCCTCACCATATTTTTTTTAAGCTTCCCAGGTTTCATGCGCGTGTTTTGATCTTCCAAATCTTAAGCGAGTCACTCCCAACCAATCACTCTAAGGAGTCATCCTGTGCCTTCTCCCTCTGTAGTATCATCCAACCCGACCCTATCGCTTTTGGCTATATCCACTCGACCCACTCCTTTTTAACCAACAATGGATCCAATCCTTCTACTTGTGCTCCCTCCTCTACCTCCCTTGCCTCATCTCTGTAGAACCTTTGCTTTGACTCCCTCCACCTCCCATCTCCTTGCTTTTACCCATTTTCCCCTATTGAGAGCATGGTCTTCATCGAGCTAGCTCAATTGAACCTTGACCCCACAACCCAAATCTTCATGGATGCCAAAGGATTCACTCCTTTATTTCTAAAATTATTTGGTACTGAGGATCAAATCACCAAATATTTTATCACCTCTTGGAACCAGGGTGAGGTCACCATCCAGGGAGTCCACTTCAAGGTGACAATTGAAATGCTAGCTGAAATCATCGGCTTCCCACTGACAGGTCACTTCATCCATCATGATAAGCACAACTAGGAAGAGGAGACAGATTAGTTCCCAGACAAAGGTAAGAGTTTGTATTCAAACAAATCCACCCTTCACGTTTCTTCCCTCTCGACTCCCTATAATATTGGCATTGTTCCCATAATATAGTATGTGAACTGCGATGACCTGAAGAAGCCTCTACGAAGCTTCCACCTAGCCTTAATCAACCACCTTCAAGATGATAATGCAGTTAGTATTCCTAATTACCTACTGTACTCTCTTTCCATGACCCTCAAACAATATCAAAAGTCAAATGGAAATCCGCTTCAACAAGGGCTCTTACCTATTATCTTCAAGCATACCCTAGTCAATAAGCCCCTATCCACAATGTCAATCCCGTGTCTGCAAGTCCCCATGACGAGGTCCTCCCTTTGTCCAATCATCTTTTTGAGTCCCATGTTAGCCCTGGTCCAATCGAGGGTCACTCCAAGTCCTCCCCTCTTACGAGCGGTAGGTGAAGCGAGCAAAATCAGCGTACGACTGCATAAAATACTCCCTTGACAACCAAATCCTTGACCAAGCTCAAAATTTCGAAAGTGGAGCCTTCCTCTTCCTCTACTCATGTCATATTTGATTATGTGAGCAACAAGAAGGACTCGTGCTCCGAGATGCTATTGGAGCTAGTTGCTTCCACCATAGGTACATCTATCAAGTACCTGGAGGAGGCCTCCAAGATAATATCTTGATATGTTGCAAAGAAGAAGGATGATACCAAAAATTGACAGGTGTGAGACCCTCCCTCTGGGTTGGTGGCGTGTAGGCTGACTTTGTTTCTTCACTGGTGAATCTGGATTAACAACTCCTTTTTGGGTGAGATAGTGTTTGAGTAGAACTTTTGAAGTTGTAGTTGGTTTTTGGGTTATGCCTTCATCTGACGGGAACCTGGTTTTTGTTGTTTTTTTGTGTTTTGCTTTCAGTTGGTTTTCTATTTCAAGTGGTTTTCCTTTTGGGTCTTAAAGGGTTTTGTTATGGTTGTTAGTACCTTTGCCCTATTTATGGCTTTTTAGCCCTAAATGTAATAAGGTTTTGGGTTCTTTTCAAAACCCGTAATGTAAATACTACTCAAATTAAAATATACTAACAATTCACTTGATCAGAATACAAAAAGGTAGCAGACTGAAGAAATCGAGATAGGACAATACAGGCTCTAGCATCAGGATGAAGATCATATTGAAGACTAAATTCTTCAATAAACAAATAATGTAATATAGGGGTGGTGTTAGAGAATATTACATTATTTGGTACATGACAATGTACCACCTTAGTACATTATTGTAAATATTATATTAGGGTTGTGTCCTAGATTAGTGAGTGAATATTTTATGTAAAGTTATAATATGCCAAAAATGCACAAGTGTCATGTAAATAAGTGTGCAAGTGTTATGAGTGTAAATGTGCGCAAGTGTCTAATATGTAAGTGTTCACATGTGTCCTTAGAATAGGAAAGTGAAGAGTTGTTAAGAAGAGTGAAGGCCAAGAGTGTAGCATATGAAGAGTCTCATACAATTATACATTTACGACTAAGCATTGTAATATGTATGAATTGTAATATGCATTTTTAGTATTTTCATGTGCAATATTGTGAGCATGTCTATGTGAGTATTCTAATGAGATATTTTGTTTGATATTACATTTTGAGTTATTATTTGATTCATTATATTAGATATTATGATTATTTTCCTATGGTGATTTATATTAAGTATTGAAGTTTCAAAAGCTAACAAGAACAACAAGAACAACAAAGTAAAATGTTGGAATCCCCGATTAATAAGGAAATGGGAAACAAATATAAAAATGGTCAACAGTAAGAGAATCATGTTAGACAAAACAAGGAAGAAAAAGCTCAGATCAAGGTTGAGATTACCAAAGACCTTAATAATGTTAAGGTAGCTAAATTTAATGGAAGAGAAGGGGGTGATGTAGCTGAGTCATGGTTAAATGAGTTGGAAAATTTCTTTTCCATGAAGAATTATTCATGTGAAACCCAACCTATTTGGACTACCATTCATCTTCAGGATGTAGCCTTAGAATGGTGGAACATATTCAAAGCAGATCAGGGGGTCCAAGTTGTGGACAATGGAAAAGTTTTGTCAGGGAATTTAATAAGAGATTTCTATCAAACCAATTTTATGTAGAGAAGTTTGAGGAATTCTCTATGTTCTAGTAGGGTACATTGATTGTAGAGGTATACTATCAAAGATTCGTTAAAATTTTGAAACATATTCCTAAGTATAACATCAATAAACAACTAAAGGTGCACAAGTTCATCTTGGGGATGGATCCTAAGATTATAGTAGCAATTAATTTACTCAAACCCAAAATCCTTCAAAAATATTATGATTTGGCTTGATGAGAAGATATCAAACTTCAAACCAAAAAGACCATCTTCAACTATGTAGTATTGACAGAGGTAGAGAGACAAGAACTCAAGAAGAGGAAGAGTGTGGGGTTTATGAAATGGAATAAAGAGTAAAAAAATAAAAATAAAGGGAATCCAAAGTTCAAGAATAAGAACAATGGGAACCAAGGGAACTATAAAAAGATTTTTTTTGAAAAATAAAAGTTCAAGATCCCAACCTCATAAGTAGAATGATTCAACTTAGAAAGAGGGAATAGGGGATAAAATATAGGAAATATCTCAAGCACCTAGGATAAGTTGCTTCATTTGTGGGGGTCTTCATTATGCAAATAAGTGTCCCCAATGGCCAAAGTCGAGTAATAGACCCGAGGAGCAGTCGTACCAAATCTATGCATTCATAAGAAGTCAAAACCTAGATGGACAAGCAACCCCTATGTTACTTAATGGTAAGTTATTCAATAATAATGTTAAAGTTTTAATTGATAGTGGAGCTATAAATAGTTTTATTTCCACTAGTATTATTGGGGATATACTAAAAAGACCTAGATTTTTGGTACAAGGGTGGTGTAGACACCTAAAACACATCATGTTGATGGCGACTACTCATATGGACATGCTACAAGACCATATGGAAGATATTGGACAAACTCCAAGATAGAGTAGTGGTTCTAACCACTCAATTTGGGCTCCTTAGCCTAATCATTCTAAACCGCACCTAAGACCTACGGTCTACATTTTGAACCGCAGCTGACACCTACAGTCTTAACTGAAGTTCAATTGGCCTTCATCTAAGCTAAATTGGTTTGAACGGCCATTTTATCTAGAAGAAGGCGGTTAAAGGATGGAAGCTTCCAATCCAAATGTCCTGACCAACCCTTCTTGTTCTTGGCTTCTCCATGAAGCCACCCCTATCCCTTGGGTAGTCCTATAAGTACCCCTAAAATTAGGGCAATGATATAATGCATTTTGATAGTGGAGCGTTGTCGAGATGAATCAAGCAAGCATTAGAGATTAGAGCAGTGAAGCCCTATCAGATTGTGGACTCACTTGAGTGCACTAAGAGAGATATTTGTTGCTATCACCTTGCCAACTCACACATCATGCAAAATTATCCCATGGATGCCCTAAGGATCTAGAATGCTAAGACACGCTAATTTGGGCAAACAGAGGCCCTATCGAGAAAATCAGCTGCCAAACCTATTAGAGAACACTAAGGTGACCCTTGATCATCAATTTGACAAGGAGGATCAAGCCCACAATCCTAGAATTGGAGGGTAAAACCATTTGATTTCTCCCCACGATTGAAAGTCATGGTTTACAGTGCAGACCACTCATTCGAGCTACAGTTTGCAACAGGTATAATATCCCCTTACTGTACCTTTCATAGTATGCTTAGCTAGGTCAGATTAATCAGTTTAGTACTTGATTTGGTAGTTTAAATACTATGACTGAATGGATTAAGGATTTTATTAGATTTACTCCATTTTAGCAAGTAGGGCATAATTAGTTTCTTTCTATGTTATAATGCTTCATTTCATACATTTGATCCATTATATTGGTAGTTGTAGTCCTTATTTACATATTTCTATAAATATTTATAAGAATTGCTTATGTTTAACATGGTTTATATGCTTTCTTGATTTTGTGTTGCTATGATATCTTTGTGTATATTTCCTTTAAAGGGCTTCATCATGAGAGGCTTCATATGGTTTTAATGCTTTTCTATTGATTTTTACCACAGGGAATCAGATTCAAAGGAGATTTAACCATCCAATTCCTTCCTCAACGTGAAGAAGAGGGTTCACTCCATCCTAGAGCAGTTCGTGTCACCTTAAAGGCTTAAAAAGTGCATTGTATCCCCAAGAAGATTGCAATATTGTAATTGCGTATCAAAATGGGATATCCCTAAGAGGGATCCATTTGTAATACAGGAATTGGTTTCAAAAATAAATAAATATGTATTTTACTTAATTGTTTAGTCTGTCAATTTGTGTTTGAATATCGCTTTTTACTTCACTTTACGCAATTGCAATATCGGGTGCATGCCTTTATGGTTGTACATAAGGCGATCATGGTGGGACTCCGTATTTTAAGCACCTAATCTGACATATTCTATATTTTTTTGGATTGCAGGTGCAAACCGTAGCTTGCAGTTGCGGTCTCATTGTTGGATCGTAGCTTCAAGACACGGCCTACAGTCGAAACCGTGAATCAGACCTACGGTTTACAACAGACAGATCAGAAAGTAGAGGACAAAAAACAGACCGGATGTGGACCTAAGGTAGGTCCCACTTTTCACCCTCTATCACTATGTTTTTCCAAAATGCCAAATTTGCAATACAACTAGGAAAACTAAAAAAGGGAAACAAACTTAGGTCCTAGAGTTGTATTTGTTTTCACATTATTAGAAAGGCTTTGCTAGGAACAATGGATATCTGAGTGCAGTCCACGCTAGACTCTAGTGTGATTGATATAATTGTGTGTTTGGTTTACATGTTTGAGGCCCAATCAGTGGCCATTTGCATAGTATCTTGCATTGTCGAAAATCATGTAGGATATAGCATGCATTTCTTAATATGAAACATTTATTTTTACATTACATGTAGGAAACAATCATTCATGCTATATTATGCATTGTCATTTTATGCAAATTAAAATGAACCACACACACCACTTGGCACTTAAATGCTAGTGAGTTGGGAGTCACATCCAACCACTAGTAGGGTTCAATGAAGGTGGGCGTAATTTCCATCTATTGGCCCAAATCCTACTTACCCTTGGATACTAGACCAATACCAGATCTGAGAACATTTCGTACCCTGGAAAATTTACATGTATTCTCTTCAGAGGGTATAACGCTAACTAGGGAAAAATGGGTGAGGATCTGGGATGACCTGTGCTCCCTGACCATGTGTGGGCTTCATTACCACACATTATAGGTTGGATTACGTGACTTGGAGTTCATAGCCAAGTTTTCGAGTTGTGAGTATACAGGTGAAAGCCATTTAAACTAAGAATATAATCCAACAAGCTTTCAAAACATGATAAGGAGTTCTTTACTGATACAACAAACTTGAAACAACATCAAACAATCTAGGTCTCACTTTTAAAATTTAATACAATATAAACACCATTGTATACATTGTTTGTGTAATAAAGAATAAATCTAGACACTAGGTACACCATGGTGGAGACTCGAGGTGGTCGGCAAAGGCATAAGCCTGATGCAAATGACCAAGCCCCAACAGGTTTATAATAGCATATTTTGAACCCTCACCCACATGCGCTTCACGAACATTTTTTGACAATATTTATAGGATATAACTCGACACGAGGGGAACCTATTGAGCGTACCCCTGATAAAGAAGTTTTTGTGTATTCCTCTAGGCACATAATAGTGCAAGAAGCCTCTCAACATGAGGGTGTTCCACTCGAAAGCTATTATCGAGATCGTGTTGCACACGTGTACACAAGATTGAACAAAGAGTATGTTATCCATGGATCCAAGTTAGTACCCTTATGTCATAGTGCAGGAGGATCCATGGCTCCACCTTTGAAGTATAGACAGGATCGAGATCCGCCTATTCAGGGGCATTCATATAGGGTCACCACTAAGCATAGGCCTGTGTAGACTACCACATGTAGTGAACATTAGAATATCACTATTTATATGGCTAAGGTGGGAGCCAATGGCACACCACCACATGAGCGATGGATATCCAAACAGTTAGACGGCTTCGATAGCATCCTTGAGCAGCTAGGCTATAAGCCTTTGGCTTCGTCCACTCATGCCCCGAGTGAGCATAGCAAGAGTTCTATTAGGACTACTAGATAACATGGAGAGACTTCCAAGCACCCTCATGTGACACATCCACCATACACACATGGTGGCACAGAGCATAGACCTCAACAGGATGCCAATTTAATCTACACGGATAAGGGCAAAAGCATCACAAATCAGTCAGATGGGTATGGAACCCATAAGGTCGCTTGCACAGAGCATGTGTACCAGAGGCCTGTCACAGCAAATCACCTTGATAGATCACACAAGCTAGTATCTGAGCAGTGACAACAGCTCCTCCAAGATCAATTGGAGGATGCTTGCTTAGAAAGGCAGCATATTGAGGAAGAGAATCTTCAATCATAGAGGCTCATCTTACAAAGACTAGTACCACCTTAGTACATTATTGTAAATATTATATTAGGGTTGTGTCCTAGATTAGTGAGTGAATATTTTATGTAAATTTATAATATGCAGGAAATGCACAAGTGTTATGTAAATATGTGTGCAAGTGTTATGAGTGTAAATGTGCACAAGTGTCTACTATGTAAGTGTGCACGTGTCCTTAGAATAGGAAAGTGAAGAGTTGTTAAGAAGAGTGAAAGCCAAAATTTTAGCATATGAAGAGTCTCATACAAATATACATTTGTGACTAAGTATTGTAATATGTATGAATTGAAAGTGCAAAGCTTTTTGCTTGCATTAGTATACCTTTATTCAATAGCATTTTCAATATTTTCATGTGCAATATTGTGAGCATGTCTATGTGAGTATTCTAATGAGATATTTTGTCTGATATTACATTTTGAGTTATTATTTGATTCATTATATTAGATCTTATGATTATTTTCCTATGGTGATTTATATTAAGTATTGAAGTTTCAAAAGCTAACAAGAACAACAGGAACAACAAAGTAAAATGTTGAAATCCCTGATTAATAAGGAAATGGGAAACAAATATAAAAAGGGTCAACAATAAGAGAACAAAGTAAAATGTTGAAATCCCTGATTAATAAGGAAATGGGAAACAAATATAAAAAGGGTCAACAATAAGAGAATCATGTTAGAGGAAACAAGGAAGGCAAAGCTCATATCAAGGCTGAGATTACCAAAGACCTTAATAATGTTAAGGTAGCTAAATTTAATGGAAGAGAAGGGGGTGATGTAGCTGAGTCATAGTTAAATGAGTTGGAAACTTTCTTTTTCATGAAGAATTATTCATCTAAAACCCAAACTATTTGGGCTACCATTCATCTTCAGGATGCAGCCTTAGAATGGTGGAACACATTTAAAGCGAATCGGGGGGTCCAAGCTATGGAAAATGGTAAAATTTTGTCAGGGCATTTAAGAAGAAATTTCTATCAAACCAATTTTATGTAGAGAAGTTTTAGGAATTATCTATGCTCTAGTAGGGTACACTGATTGTAGAGGTATACTATCAAAGATTCATTAAAATTTTGAAATATATTCCTAAGTATAACATCAATAAACAACTAAAGGTGCAAAAGTTCATCTTGGGTATGGATCCTAAGATTACAATAGCAATTAATTTACTCAAACCCAAAATCCTTCAAAAATCTTATGATTTGGCTCAATGAGAAGATATCAAACTTCAAACCAAAAATACCATCTTCAACTATGTAGTATTGACAGAGGTAGAGAGACAAGAACTCAAGAAGAGGAACAGTGTGGGATTTATGAAATGGAATAAAGAGGGAAAAAAAAAATAAAGGGAATCCAAAGTTCAAGAATAAGAACAATGGGAACCAAGGGAACTATAAGAAGATTTTTTTTGAAAAAGAAAAGTTCAAAACCCCAACCTCAGAAGTAGAATGATTCAACGTAGAAAGAGAGAACAGGGGATAAAATATAGGAAATATCTCAAGCACCTAGGATAAGTTGCTTCATTTTTGGGGGTCTTCATTATACAAATAAGTGTCCCTAATGGCCAGAGTCGAGTAATAGACTCGAGGAGCAGTCATACCAAATCTATGCATTCACAAGAAGTCAGAACCTAGATGGACAAGCAACCCCTATGTTACTTAATGGTAAGTTATTCAATAAGAATGTTAAAGTTTTGATTGATAGTGGAGCTACAAATAGTTTTATCTCCACTAGTATTATTGGGGATATACTAAAAAGACCTATATTTTTGGTACAAGGGTGGTGTAGACACCTAAAACACATCATGTCAATGGTGACTACTCATATGGACATGCTACAAGACCATATGGAAGATCTTGGACAGACTCTAAGATAGAGTAGTGGTTCTAACCACTCAATTTGGGCTCCTTAGCCTAATCAGTCTGAACCGCACCTAAGACCTGCAGTCTACAGTCTGAACCGCGGCTAACACTTGTGGTCTTAACTAAAGTTCAATTGGCCTTCATCCAAGCTAAATCGGTTTGAACAGCCATTTGATCTAGAAGAAGGTGGTTAAAGGATGAAAGCTTCCAATCCAACTATCCTAACCACCCCTTCTTGTTATTGGCTTCTCCATGAAGCCACCCCTAGCCCTTGGGTAGTCCTATAAGTACCCCTAAAATTAGGGAAATGATATAATGCATTTTTATAATGAAGCGCTTTCGAGATGAATCAAGCAAGCATTGGAGATTAGAGCAGCGAAGCCCTATCAGATTGTGGACTCACTTGAGTGCACTAAGAGAGAGATTTGTTGTTATCACCTTGCCAACTCACACATCATGTCAAATTGTCCCATGAATGCCCTAAGAATCTAGAATGCCAAGACATGCTAATTTGGGCAAACGGAGGCCCTATCGAGCAATTCAACTACCAAACCTATTAGAGGACACTGAGGCGATCCTTGATCATCAATTTGACAAGGAGGATCAAGCCCACAACCCTAGAATTGGAGGGTAAAACCATTTGATTGCTCCCAATGACTGAAAGTCATGGTTTATAGTACAGATAGCTCATTCAAACTACGGTTTGCAACAGGTATAATATCCCCTTATTGTACCTTTCATAGTATGCTTAGCTAGGTAAGATTAATCAGTTTAGTACTTGATTTTGTAGTTTAAATACTATGACTAAATGGATTAAGTATTTTATTAGATTTACTCCATTTTAGCAAGTAGGGCATAATTAGTTTCTTTCTATGTTATAATGCTTCATTTCATACATTTGATCCATTAGATTGGTAGTTGTAGTCCTTATTTACATATTTCTATCAATCTTTATAAGAATTGCTTATTTTTAACATGTTTTATATGCTTTCTTGATTTTGTGTTGCTATGATATCTTTGTGTATATTTCCTTTAAAGGGATTCATCATGAGAGGCTTCATATGATTTTAATGCTTTTCTGTTGATTCTTGACCACAGGGAATCAGATTCAAAGGAGATTTAACCATCCAATTCCTTCCTCAATGTGAAGAAGAGGGTTCACTCCATCCTAGAGCAGTTTGTGTCACCTTAAAGGCTTGAAAAGTGCATTGTATCCCCAAGGGCATTACAATATTGTAATTGCGTATCAAAATGGGATATCCCTAAGAGGGATCCATTTGTAATACATGAATTGGTTTCAAAAGGAAATAAAGATGCATTTTACTTAATTTTTTAGTCTTTGTTAATTTGTGTTTGAATATCACTTTTTACTTCACTTTATGCAATTGTAATATCGGGTGCACGCCTTTATGGTTGTACATAAGGCGATCATGGTGGGAATCCATATTTTAAGCACCTAATCTGACATATTCTATGTTTTTTTTGGATTGTAGGTGCAAACCACAGCTTGCAATTGTGATCTCATTATTGGCCCACGGCTTCAAGACGCGGCCTACAGTCGAAACCGTGAATCAGACCTGCAGTTTATAGCAGACGGATCAGAAAGTAGAGGACAAAATATAGACTGAATATGGACCTAAGGTAGGTCCCACTTTTCACCTTCTATCACTGTGTTTTTCCAAAATGCCAAATTTGCAATACAACTAGGAAAACTAACAAAGGGAAATGAACTTAGGACCTCGAGTTGTATTCGTTTTCACATTATTAGAAAGGCTTTTCTAGGAACAATGGATCTCCGAGTGCAGTCCACCCTAGACTCTAGTGTGCTTGATATAATTGCATGTTTGGTTTACATGTTTGAGGCCCAATCAGTGGCCATTTGCATAGTATCTTGCATTATCGAAAATCATGTAGGATATAGTATGCATTTATTAATATGAAACATTTATTTTTACATTACATGTAGGAAACAATCATTCATGCTATATTATGCATTGTCATTTTATGCAAATTAAAATGAACCACACACACCACTTGGCACTTAAACGCTAGTGATTTGGGAGTCACATCCAACCACTAGTAGGGTTCAATGAATTTGGGCGTAATTTCCATCCGTTGGCCCAAATCCTACGTACCCTTGGATACTAGACCAATACCGGATCCGAGAACCTTTCGTACCTTGGAAAATTTGCATGTATTCTCTTCGAAGGGTATAACGTTGACTGGGAAAAATGGGTGAGGATCTAGGATGACCTGTGCTCCCTGACCATGTGTGGGCTTCATTACCACACATTATAGGTTGTATTACGCGACTTGGAGTTCATAACCAAGTTTTTGAGTTGCAAGTATACATGTGAAAGCCATTTAAACTAAGAATATAATCCAACAAGCTTTCAAAACATGATAAGGAGTTCTTTACTAATACAATAAACTTGAAACAACATCAAACAGTCTAGGGATCACTTTTAAAATTTAATACAATATAAACACCATTGTATACATTTTTTGTGTAATAAAGAATAAATCTAGACACTAGGTACACCATGGTGGAGACACGGGGTGGTCGACAAAGGCATAAGCCTGATGCAAATGACCAAGCCCCAACAGGTTTACAATAGCATATGTCGAACCCTCACCCACATACACTTCATGACCGTCGTTCGACAAGCATTATAGGAGACAACTCAACATGAGGGGAACCTACGGAGCATACTTTCGATAGAGGAGTTTTTGTGTATTCTTCTAGGCACATATTAGAGCAGGGAGCCTCTCAACATGAGGGTGTTCCACTCATAATTCATTACCAAGATCGTGTTGCATGCGCATACACAGGATCGACCAAAGAGTTTGTTATCCAAGGGTCCAAGTTAGTACCCTTATGTCATAGTGCAGGAGGATCCATGGCTCCACCTTTGAAGTACATACAAGATCGAGATCCGCCTATTCAGGGGCATTCAGACAGGGCTGTCGCTAAGCATAGGCCTGTGCAGACTACCACATGTAGTGAACATCAAAATGTCACTATTTATATGGCTAAGGTGGGAGCCAATGGCATACCACCACACGAGCGATGGAGATCCAGACAGTTGGATGGCTTAGGTAGCGTCCTTGAGCAGCTAGGCTATAAGCCTTTGGCTTCGCCCACTCATGCCCCGAGTGAGCATAGGAGGAGTTCTATTAGGACTACTAGAGAACATGGAGAGACTTCCAAGCACCCTCATGTGACACATCCACAATCCACACATGGTGGCACAGAGCATAGAGCTCAACAGGATGCCAATTTTGTCTACACGAGTAAGGGCAAAAGCATCACAAATCAGTCAGATGGGTATGGAACCCATAAGGTCGCTCGCACAGAGCATGTGTACCAAAGGCCTGTCACAACCAATCACCTTGATAGATCACACAAGTTGGTATCTGACTAGTGACAACAGATCCTCCAAGATCAATTGGAGGATGCTCACTTAGAAAGGTAGCATATTGAGGAAGAGAATCTTCAATCACAGAGGCTCATCATACAAAGACTATATGAGCAGCACATGCGTGAGGAACGCATCCTTGCCCAAAATGAGAACATAAAGCAGGAAGATAGGATAGCCAGGGCTGGTCTATACACTCATGTAAAGAGCAGAGAGCACATTCAGAGAAAGGCTTTTTCACAAGCCAATGTGCAGTAGGAGCGCAGAGATGCTCACACTCATATTAGTGCCCTACAAAGAGAACGGCCACCACCGTTCGAATATGAGAGGCAACAACAATATGAGGAAGTTGAGGGAGATAGAACTGAGCAAGAGTATCCTAAAAAATCCCAAGTTGAGGAGGAGGAATAACAACATCCTCCACCTCGATAGAGGAAGAATGTACCTCCAAGACCACCCCCACGACAGCTTAGGGAGGAGGACTTTCTATCCTCGAAGGCTTATAAAGCCTTAGCAATAAAAGTAAAAGCAATCAAGAGGCAAGGCCTGGCTATTCAAAAGCTAAGATTAATAAAGATTCATAATGAGCCTTTGGACCCCTCGATACTTGCTCCTACATACCCTGAGCATTTTTTTATGCCCAGGCTAGACAAATTTAAAGATGACAAAAATATGCAAGAGCATGTCATAGGATTTTTGGACGTCTGTTTCCAAACTACAAGCAATAATACCTTACTTTTGTACACATTCATCACAACCCTCTCAAGCCTAGCTTGAGAGTGGTCTAAACAGCAAAAGAGGCACAACATTACTAGTTTTGAGCAACTAGCTGACGCTTTCCTTGAACGCTTTTCTTTTGGCGTCAAGAAACAAGCTAACCTTTCTGATTTGGTTGCGCTAGCTCAGCACGATGACGAGCCAATTGAAAAGTATAGAAAGAGGTGGAGGAGGTTGATAGCAAAGCTGTCATTCCCTATTCTTGCTATGAAATTAACCTAAATTTTTACCAAGAGTTGTGCCAAGCACATCTCGCTATTGTTGCAACTACATCAGTATCCAACATTTGAGGAAGCTTTGGCACAAGCCAAAGAAATTGAAGACATCAAGTTGCAAGAAGGCAACTTAAAGCTTAAGAACAGGAAAGAGGGGCCTAGGAAAAGCTCCACAAAATATAAGGTCAAGCAGTCCCATGTCAACAAAGTGGTGCTAAACCTCCAGAGAGAGGATAAAGGGTAGCAAAAGCAGAATTATCAGGCCCAACCTCGTCCTACGCAGTACAAAAAGTGCAATAATAATTATAAGGGCAAAAACAAAGAGCAACACCCACCTTGCCAATTCATGCCTTTGATGAAATATTTTACGTTGATATTCCACCAATTGTACGAGGCCAAGGCAATCAGATTTCTCAAAATCAATATGGCTGATCCGAATCAACCCAAGTCAAAGCGGTACCAAGATGACCTATTTTGCATCTTTTACCATGCGAAGGGTCATGAAATTGAAGTATGTTGGTCCTTCAAGCATATTGTGCAAAAAATTATTGAAAAAGGTGAGTTTGTAGAACCAAATAATCTGCTAGCACCCGACAACCAGAACATGGGTATTTACAAATATCCACTTCCAAACCATGAGGCACCGCGCAACAATTCTGGTCACATCAACCAGGTGCGCGTCGAACCACCTACCTAAGGGTTCATAGGTATGGTTAATTTTCTCATGAGGCATGAGATATATGAGTATCCGAATCAACCACGTGCTCCCATAAGAATACAAGCCACGCCAAATCAACAGCCAACTCAGAATATTCCAGGCCCACCAACTAAATCGGTGGTGACCATACGAAGTAGATTAGTTCAAAATCTACAAACAACTCCTGCTAAGTTTTCTATTTATGATTTAATACAACAGTCCCCCAGGAACAAGGAGACTCTCATGGATATTATGAGGTCCATTGAAGTATGGTACCAACATGCTCAAACATTCATCAACTTTGTGGGACACATACAATAGTGCCAAGAACCGACGATCCAATTTTATGATCATAAAATTAGGACGGTTCCCATGACCCATCATTGCATATCATTGCATGTGTCAACCATGTGCCATTCAAGAGGGTCTTGATTGACACTGGTTCGTTGATCAACATCATAACGACCAAGGCATTGAGTCCCTTAAAGCTACCCAAATCACACATTGTACCCACTGCATTCATGTTGAGAGTGTTTAACAACGTGTTATGTTCGATGAATGGCACGATTATCCTACCTATTCAGGTAGGCCTAAAGACCATCCCTATGATGTGTCATGTGATCGAAATAGCCATGTCGTATAACATCCTGTTGGGGAGGCCTTGGATTCGGGATATGTGTTGCATTCCCTCTATATTGCATAAATGTGTGAAGTACATTCATTAGGGACAATTTCATGTGGTGTCATCAGACGGATAACCATTTAAATTCATGAACATGGTTGATCTATCAAGGGGTTTCATACTCCCATAAATGCACCTGGATGTCTAGCCAGCATCATCGATTAATGGTCCAAAAGAAAACCAAATAGTATGTGCTCAACCATCGATATCTGTGTCACATAGATTTGAACACACTATTGCTACTTCTTTGAAATCGACTGCATCAACAATGCTTCAGGATGAAAGGAAGCTAAAGGTAAAAGGGACGAGAAAGAAAAGAAACATATGCCCTAACCATTCATCGATGAGGCTCCCATTCCTATGGAAGTGGAGGAAGCCCAAGATATAACCAAGGAGGTACCTTAGCCTACCTCACCTGCATCATCAGCAGGGTCATCCGCACCATGGGTGACTATTCACCTAGCCAAAAAAGGGTTAGAAGAGTATATTGTGCAAAACGTCACCTTCGGACCAATTTTGGAGATGACACAAGAGATGGGCCGACCCCATGCTCATCATTTTTTGGTTGGATCGATGGTGCCATTGGGAGATCCGCCCAACTAGACAAACTTCATCTATGCTGGGCTAGATCATCTTCCCACACAAACTCCCATGGATGAAGATGATGACGAACCATTCACAGTGAATGTTTGTTATCTATCTAACCCCGAATATACCAGACATATTTTTGAATTATATCATTGGCATGGGTACGACCTTGGTCTTTTTGAACAAGGGTCTAGGACTCTGCTCGATACACGTTATCAGTTAGCAACTGATAGGTTTGGGTTAGGATTGCAGATATGAGGATAGGATGATTTACTTGCAGCATCATTAGATCGCTTGTACCTCAATTTGGGGGATGATGTGGATTTCAACCCATATCACCCTAATCCTTCTACATTCTAGAGGGATGATCAAATGGTGTCTTATGTCACCATAGCTCCACCCAAGTTATATCACGAAGATACATTGGTGGATAGTGAGATATCACCTGACAATCAGTTAGAGGATGAATTTGAAGCGGTTTATGAGGCGATATTGTATTTATGACACTCATATCCGATTTTATCAAACAACGACGATAGTGGTCAGGAAGTGACTTACATGGGGCCGCACTTGCCAGAGCATCCCATGCTAGTGGATAGTGGCAAAGGATTTTATTATGACAGTGACGATGAGGACAAAACAAAGAGAGCCTATCTAGGACCTCCTTACCTACGTCATCGTAATGCACCTTATATGGCCAAGGACATGAAAGAGAGATCAATCTCAATCCTCACCTTAGGGGAAGACCACTGAACTTCGATGTGATCTATCACATAGTGTTTTTTTACCTGCCTATGTACATAGAGCTCATTGAGTTGAATGATCCCACATTACAATCAGTGCATAGATAGGACTTAGTCGTCCGTAATCTGCACAGAGAGGACCCATTTTTGCTTTACCGTTAGAGCCAGATCTCAGGTATGAAGACTACATCGATTATGTAGAAGTTTTTTTGTGTGGTCCTGGAGATCAATTCCATTCTATCAATATGGTATCCATTGATTTGACCACTCCACTCCATAATTCAGCAGATTCATCCAAACCATTGCATTTAAATGTAGATGCTATCTACTGGGATCACATTGACTCACCTGTAGAGCCTAAAGATTTCTTTTCTAACGAAGAAATTTGCAACCATTTCATTTTGCACCATGTTGTGCTTATGATGTCTATCATGCTAAGGATGCTTCTAGCACATAACCTATGAACCCATCCGATGACATCTACTTGATCCCTGCGCCTCATCAGCTTGAGGAGGGATCACATATGTCAATAGAGGAAATGTTTAATGTGGATATCAGTACCGATCCCACCAATACAAGGAAGGTTAAATTTGGAGAGAGTCTCACTCCAAATGAGTGTGCCACCCTCATCCCTCTGCTGAAATAGAGACCTAATATTTTTGCTTGGACATACAAAGATATGTCAGGTCTAGACCTGAAATTGGTTACCCATAACCTTTCGCTAGATCTGTCAAAAAATCCAGTCAAGCAGAATCTTAGAAAGATGCATCCAACAGTAGCCTTAATGGTGAAAGATGAGCTACAAAAGTTGTTGGACGTAGAATTTGTAATCTCCATCGACTATCCAAAATGGGTGTCCAATATGGTACCCGTAGGAAAACCTGATGGAAGGATCCGTATTTGTATAGATTTTAGAGACCTGAATAAGGCAACACCTAAGGATTCATTTTTGTTGCTTAATATCAATGCTCTTATAGATGCAACTACTGGTCACAAAATTCTATTCTTATTGGACAATTTTTTTGGTTACAATCAAATTCAAATTAAACCCGAAGACCAGCATAAAACCATGTTTATAATGCCATGGGGAACATTTTGCTATAAATTTATGCCATTTAGTCTTAAAATTACTGGTGCCACATATCAACAGGTCATGACATATATCTTTCATGACTATATGCATAAGATCCTAGAGGATTATATGGATGACTTGTTGGCCAAGTCATTACTACGTGTTGAGCATGCAGAGGTCTTGAGGAAGGTCTTCGATTTCCTGATAGAGTATAATGTCAGGTTGAATCCTAAGAAGTGCATGTTTGGCGTAACTTATGGTAAACTCTTAGGATTCATCATTTCTAAGCAAGGCATCAAAGTTAACCCAGCGAAGGTCAAGGCTATCTTAGAGATGCATCCCCCCACAAATATCAAAGAATTAAGGAGCCTTCAGGGCAAGGTATTATCGATAAAGCAATTTATCGCTCAATTATCAAATAAATGTCAACCCATGAATCGACTGCTACACAAGGGGGTCCCATTCAATTGGGACAAGGATTGTCGAGCAGCTTTTGCTAAAATAAAGCAATACCTGGTGATGCTTCCAGTGCTAGCTCCACCAAGGCTAGGTGTGTCATTTTTGCTATATATATCAACGATCGACTTTGCATTAGGGACCATGTCAGCCCAAAAGAACGTGCAAGGCAAAGAGCAAGCCATATATTATAATAGTCAAACCTTGGTAAGTTACGAGCTAGGATATGTATATGTGGAGAGACTATTTTTAGCAGTAGTGTTCGCTACCAATAAATTACGACACTATATGCTAAGTCATGCGATATATGTTATATCAAAACAAAATACTTTGTAGTACATGATGAGTAAGACATATTATAATACACGTACCGCAAAGTGGATCATGCTACTGACAGAATTTGACTTGGAATTCATAAGCCAAAAATCCATTAAGGTACAGGTCATAGCTGATCAGCTGGTTGAGGCACCGTTGTCAAACAGTAGGCCTCTTACCATTAAGCTTTCGGACGATGTCGTTTTTGTTGTATCTGAAGCTCCTAAACTCAAAAAACCAAAAAATAATGCTAATATGACATTATTATTTGAAGGTTTGAGGTGCGAGCAAGGGGGTGGTGTAGTGGTAGAACCCTAAATGTTCTAGCACAATTTTAATAAAGAAATAATTAAAATAGCATCTAAACTAAAAGAATCGCTTTTAGATATGAATCGCCTTTTGCATTGGTTTGGGAAATCCCTCCAATGGGTCTAAATAATATATATTCTTCTTGTTGGATGATTTGATATGGATGGCTAACGTAATATATATATCTACCCTAAAGCTACGTTGGTGAAGAGACATGATGGTTCACGTATGAAGAGACGTGATGGTTCACGTTATGAAGGGTTGTGATGGTTCACTTTATAAGTTAATAATATAATAATTAAATGATTAATAATACTAACTAATAATGTTAGGATCGAGGATCCTAACATGCCACCCTCCTTAAAAAGAGTTTTGTCCTCAAAGCTCAAAGTGAGAAGCTTTGTCCTATGTTTTCCAAGAAGGATTTGTGTAAGTTCTTGGACTCTTTTAATGGCATCCTTTCGTAGGTAGGGATATTGAGAAGGGTGAAGCATTAGTGGGGGGTTGCCAAGAACAATAGTAGAATATTCCTTTGGAAAATCATGATGACGATGGGAGGGCAACCCTTGGGGTTCCCCAAATACTTCAGAATGATGCATCAAAAGTGATGGTAATGATTTCATATCCTTTTTTGGTTCCTTGGTAGAGCCAATGGAGAAGGAGTGTGTAGTCACTCTGCATTGGTTTCGAATAGGTTTGGTCATATGGTAAGAACTCACTATTGGTGAGGAAGGTATGTGTAGGTCTTGTAGAGTGCATGTTTGGCTAGCATTGATCACTTTGGGTATGTATACCTCATCCTTGCTTGGTACATCAATCACTTCTTACACATCGACCTCATTGTCTTTATTGTGGTGAGTAGGTGCACTAGTCACTTCGGGCACAACTACCTTATCTGCTTGCTCTATGGAGATATAGGGATCAACTTCCTTCAATAAATACAATGTTAGTGTAGCACATTTATGGTGGGATCCAAATTGTTCATCACAATTATTACAGAGTCCTTTTGCTCATCGTTCCTTCATCTCCTCAAAGCTAAGATGTTTAATTCGTAAAGTTCGGTTAGATTTGGGGGTTGTGTAAGTTTTTTGTGCCCTTCTATTATGCATAGGTTTGGAAGCGATGTAATTGGTCGATGATTTTTCCATAAGTGGTTTCCCTAATCGTTGTTGTGCATTGATTTTATCTTCAGCTAATTTTACCAATCCATAGGTCTGCATCATGGTATAGGGATTGAACCTTGTCACCTCCATTCTAATTTCCTCTTTTAATCCCCTAATGAAGCCATTGATGAGAATTGATTCATCCAATTTTATGTTGTGTTTGGTGATATCCTCAAATCGAGTTTGATACTCATGCACAGAAGTGATTTGATGAAGATCTTTGAGCAATTCCCACATGAATGGGTCCCACATGGCTCTGATACCAAATGGTAGAACCCTAAATGTTCTAGCACAATTTTAATAAATAAATAATTAAAATAGCATCTAAACTAAAAGAATCGCTTTTAGATATGAATCGCCTTTTGCATTGGTTTGGAAAATCCCTCCAATGGGTCTAAATAATATATATTCTTCTTGTTGGATGATTTGATATGGATGGCTAACCTAATATATATATCTACCCTAATGCTACGTTGGTGAAGAGACATGATGGTTCACGTATGAATAGATGTGATGGTTCACGTCTTGAAGGGTTGTGATGGTTCACTTTATAAGTTAATAATATAATATTTAATTGATTAATAATACTAACTAATAATGTTAGGATCGAGGATCCTAACATGTAGGAATAGTGTTTTTCATGCTGCAAGGAGATCCAATACCCTTTTCATTAAATTAGATTTTTTGTGCACCAACAACAATGCTGAGTACGAAGCCCTACTGCTAAGCATCCACACAGTCATCACCATGAACATTAAAATATTAAACATCTTTGATGACTCCTTGCTCATAGTCAACCAAGTTAAGGGGCTCTTTCAGTGTCGATGTCTTGTACTAAAAGCTTATAAAGATCTTATTATTACATATTTGGCTAAATTGGAATGGTATGACATCAAGGTAATCCCTCGTTCATCAAATAGGTTCGTAGACACCATGGCATATTTGGGATCTTTAATCCCTCAGAATTTGTCTGTTGATTTCACTACCATTCATGTTAAAATGATTTTGCATCCTGCAACGGAACGTGAAGCCTTTGATAATAAAATGTCAGTCAACATGATTAGCGTAGAACCAAAAGCTAAGTGGTTCTGCAGAGCTGAAGACTTTTTAAAGAAGGTACCCTAGGGATCATTAACCTCTCAGAGTCTAACGGTGAGTGGTACTACCATTCACCACAAGGTTATTTCTCAGTCTGCATTTGCAAAAGTAAATACGCAAGGGGAGCAAGTCATCTTGGCAGTCGAAGCTGAGGCTTGTCAAAGCTGGATGTCACAAATTCAAGACTTCTTAAAACTTGGTATGATCCTAGAGGGATTGTCGTGTGTTGCAAGATGCACATTCAAGCAAAAAGTGACTAAATATGTCTTGATAGGAGACATTTTGTATCGACGAGGTTACGATGGAGTTCTCCTTTGTTTTCTAGAGCCCCAAGATTCATCTTGGGCGATTTCACAAGCTCATGATGGTACATGCAATGGCCATTTCAGCGACATGGCCATCGTCAAGCGCATCCTTCGAATATGTTACTATTGGCCCACTATGGATAAGAATTGCAATGTGTATGTCAAGAAATGCATCAAATTTCAACATCATGCTAATATTACGCACTTGCCATCACAGGCCTTATAGCCCATCCAAGCGGCTTGGCCATTTTCTTAATGGGGATTCAACCTCATAGGCAAGATCTCTCCCCCGTAATTGGGTCGGCAAACATTCATTATCACAGATACTGAGTAGTTTATAAAGTGGGTGGAAGTAATACCCTTAATAATGACTACTAGAGCTCGCATAGTAGATTTTATACTCGAGCATATCATATGTTGTTTTGGGATTCCATCTAAGATAGTTTCAAATAATGGAACGTCATTCAAGAACAAAACTGTGAGAGCTTTGACGTCTAAGTATAGAATCAAACACAGTTTTATGACTCCATACTATCCGTAGGCAAACATGTAGGTTGAAGCTTAAAATAATATAGTGGTTTCCTTCTTGAAAAATACGGTATAAGAACACAAATATTGGCATATCCAACTACCCCTTGCATTATGGGCTTACAGAACTAGCATTCGGACACCCACTAGGGCAACACCATTTTCACTAGTATATGGCACTGAGGCCATTGTGCCCTTGGAATTAGAAATTCCAATGTTGTGCATCGCATTGAAATGGTTCATTGATGACGACGCCACACGGCAAGCTCGACTGGATCAACTAACGCTTCTTGATGAATATCGCATGAATGCCCTTGAGCATCTCTACGTTTATCAGGAGCGACTAAAATGAGCTTATAATAGCAAAGTCCACTAGAGAGACTTTGAAGTTGAGGATCTTGTCTTGAAAGAGAACCAACAGAACTCTAATTTGTCACCTGATATGCGAGACAATTTTATGGCTAATTTGCTAGGACCCTATATCATATCTAAAAAGATTGGTTTGGGTACCTATCACCTAATGTTGCTAGGGGGTGTTGAAGAGCCTGAACCTCTCAACATCATCCATCTTAAGGCATTCTATGCTTAAGAGTGTAGCAAAAGGCTCCAAGGTTTCCTAAAACTACTTAGTTGTGTCAGCTAAAGGCCTGAGGGTTTGCTTAAAATCGCCCGGTCATCCCAAAAAGGCACCAAGGGTTTCTAAAAAACTACTTGGTCAACCCAAAGGCTCCGATGGTTTGCTAAACATCGCTTGATCATATTAAAAGGCTCCAAGCTTATCTATGAGTAGTTTGGTCAATCAAAAGACACCAAGGGTTTTTTTAAAACCACTTGGTCAACCCAAAGGCTCCAAGGATTCTTAAGAACCATTTGGTCATCCCAAAAATCCCAAAAGGTGCTCATAATCCCTTTGGTCAATCCCAAAGGCTTCGAGGGTTTTCTAAAACATCGTTTAGTCATCTTAAAAGGCTCCAAGCTCATCTATGAGTAGTTTGGTCAATAAAAAGGCACCAAGGGTTTTTGTAAAACCGCTTGGTCAACCCAAAGGCTCCAAGGATTCTTAAGAACTGCTTGGTCATCCCAAAAAGCCCCAAAGGTGCTCATAATCCCTTTGGTCAATCCCAAAGGCTTCGAGGGTTTTCTAAACACCGCTCGATCATCTTAAAAGGCTCCAAGCTCGTCTATGAGTAGTTTGGTCAATCAAAAGGTATCAAGGGTTTCTAGAAAATTGCTTGGTCAACCCAAAGGCTCCAAGGATTCTTAAGAACCGCTTGGTCATCCCAAAAATCCCCAAAGGTGCTCATAATTCCTTTGGTCAATCCTAAAAAGCTTCAAGGTATCCTAAGAATCGCTTGCTCAATTTAAAGGCTCCGAAGGCATGTACTCACCGTTTGGTCAAATATAAAGGCTCAAAAACCAATAAAAATTATAAAATCAATAAAATCCAAAAAACAAAATTGGTAAAGCATAAAATCCAAAAAAAAATATTTGCATTTGCATCATGCATTTTCATTCACACATGCATTCACTTCATTGCATTGAAAATAGGTATTCATCATCTATTTAATTCTGCATTATAAGGGATTGTGTTTGTCAGTCTTACAAACGATGCCACGTTTGTGTTTTAATCATGTACCTTTACATTTATCATAATCCATCATTCATGTGAGTAATTATGTTTTTCAACACAACCCATAATGTTGCTATGAAGAATATACTAGGGTTTTTCGGTCACTCAATCATACCTAGAGGTCTTATCAAGAGTTTATAGAAAGCTTGCTTTACTTTTGCAGATAAGGTCTAGTTAGTATAGTCCTTAGCATATCATAATTCTATCACTAATTAACAAACTAAACAATCCTAATAAGGACTAGGGGAATATGAAAGCCACAAATCATGATCGGGTATCCTAAGGTCAAAAGAGTTATTCTTACTTATCCCCCTGTGCAAAAGGTATGGGAAATGTTGGCAATTGGCAAAAGGACAAGTGTATTCCTTACTCAGAATCCCTTTCTTACGATAAAATGAGCAATATACCAGAGTGATATCCCACATCAATCCTCAAGATTGATACCCTATATCGATATCATAGATCGACATCCCAGATTGATATCCTATATTGATATCATAGATCGATATCCTCAATCGATATCCTAGAAATAGTTCTCCAAAGCAAAATCCCCCAAAGGGAAGTTTTTGAAGAAAATTATCAAATGTAAATTCCAGAAAGTGAAGATCAAATGAAGATCAGAAATCAAAGAAGCAAATGAAGATAATAAATCAAAGGTTAAATCAAGATCAAATGAAGATTATAAAGCAATTTCAAATGAAGATCCAAAGAAATTTTAAAGTCAAAAGTGGAATCAAATTCCTTTCACAACTATATATGAGCAAGTATCCCAAAAAATTGAAGAGGGAGCAAGCTTGAATCCTTGGAATTTCCAACACTATTGTACCTTACGCATGATGATATGTCTGATGCATTAGCACCTCGCTTATGTATAGACCAATTTTTGAATGTGGAATAGCTAGCTTCAGGTATCCTGTATCACCTAGTGGTCTAGTCCAACTAAAATATAAACCTAAGATTGGATAAACACTTGTGGACCCCCAATATTAGCAATGAGCTGAAAGAATTCCACCTAACATTGAGGTATGCTTGTGACTTATCTTAAAATATTGATGTGCACACAAATATAATGAACATTTAGGGCCTATCCTAGCAAAAGCCTTACATTTTAGAAGTCTAGTATGGTCAGTATGCAACTTTTGATAAGTCAACTAGGGTGTTTGAGTCTCATGGAAAACCTCAAAAATATCTCTAATAGCAACAAATATCAAATATCACAAACCCTAAAAGGTAAAAGTTATTGCAAATCATCAAATTGCAAAGTATCTAATGAGTGATACATCATTACATTGAGCACAATCAAGATATTGGATAGATACCGGATGGATATTAGAAATGATATTTAGACGACCACTGACTATATTGTGCATATTTTTCAAAATTGCAAAAAGGAAAATAGAGTGACATATTATATCATTACATTATAACAGTACATATCATTGTATTTAATATATGAGTGATTAATTGCTTAAATTCTTGTAACGAGGATTTTCAATTACATTAATGATTTTTATACATTTATGGTGTCGTCCATTAGACTGATACATACATTTTGCATTCATTCCTTATGTTTTAAGTGATTAAAGCATACAGGTTCATTTCCAATATATTATGATCATGTAAATAATGCATTACCACACATTGCATCAGCATATCATGATATCATCATAAAAGTTAAATGCATACCATAAATCAAACTCAAATATGCGTTTAAAAGTAAACAATGCATCCATATGCATCCATCATCAGTAAGCACATCTAAGCATCTATATCATTGCATCTCATCATCATCATAAATAAAATAGTTATTTAGTGCATGTCATCCATACATCGCATCATATAAACATAGCATCAACATAAGCATTGCATCCATGTGCATCACATAAACATAAAATCAAAAACATATAACTACACATAATGAGCATAAATGATCAAAACTCATATATCATATACATATATATATATATATATATATATATGTGTGTGTGTGTGTGTGTGTGTGTGTGTGTCAAAAGAGTACATCAAGAGTATACAAAATACCCACAGGCTACAATTGTGTAGGTCCTCAAACCTTACACCAAAAATGATACATATACAAAAATGTAGCCTGTATCCAATAGAGCCCTAGTGCTAGCCTACTCCTCCTATACCAGAGCTCTCTCTGCCTCCCTCAGCCCCATATCTGGGAGCCTGACCTATAGCCTGCTCTGGAGCCTACTCTGCAGTCTGCTTTGGTGCCTGTTGTGTGCCTGTTGAGGGTCCTGTGTACTGCCTAAACCAAAGAAGCTTAGTACACGGGAACTAATCCCCTTTGTTCGACGAGACCTATGGCTTGAACTAGAAAAATATTGTTTGATCTCTTTGGTCCTAGTCTGAGAGCTACTTTCATGAGTACCTATGGTAAATGTGTCCTCTGGCATCTCTCCGCCTATCAACCGAATGTGGTCCTCCAGCTGGAAGATGCAAGCTACCCTCGCAACCAATCGTGCATTTCCCTCCTCAACAAGGGAAGTGAGTCACCTAACCTCTGCCATGGGGTCCCGTCCTCTTGGCAATGTGTGTACTAGAGCTGCAGGTGGTGCCATAACTGCTTGTGAATACGAGGGAGCTCCCCCCATTGCCATCAATGCATCTCGCTCTCTAGTCATGAGAGTTAGTTGTATGCATGCCATATCACGCTCTACAATCAATCGCCCGATCTCGATCTCTGCTATGGTAAGTTGGGCCTTAAGGAGAGGCCTCTCCTTCTCATACTCCCACCACTATCTCTACTTGTGAGAAAGCTTCACCTCTACCATGGCGAGGCTAGTATCCCTATATAGTATCTAGATCTGAAGCGTACCCACATAACTTTGCAAAGCAGCAATCTGAGCTAGGAGTTGCCCTACCTCACTATCAAGAGGCACCTCACCCTCCTATGAAGACTTCTCATTTACCTCTACCTACAGAGCCTCCTCTACGGAGGCCTCTGTGCCCCATCCACCCTCTATCCGTTGGTGCACTCTGTGCCCATCCGGGTTAGCCTCTACCTCTGCCCCATCATCTATCCTACCGAGGGGTCCTAATCCCTGCCACCATAGGAGGTTCCACCAAGTTTCATAGGTAGGGGTGGTCCTAGTCCTAGCAAATCCAGACTCTTGGAAGTCATCAGCCACATCTTCCAGTGGTGTCAGTTGAACCCAAGGTAAACTTGTCTCTAGTACTAGATGTCTGTAGATCAAAGGCAGCTTCGAGATGTCCTATACCAGGCCAAACTACTGCAAGACACGAGATTAAAATTGATACTCCTTTATCTCGTCCTTGTGGCCAAGTAGCCACCTGTTTTAACGAGCTTGGCATAGCCGCTCGCTAGCCTCCTCCCATGTAGGGTAGTCCATATAGGGATGCCACTCAATGTCATTTGACTCGAGTGCTGCAAATCACCCAATGTATTGATCCATGTCCCTAGCATGGGACCTACTCTGGAATCCCTCCTCCTCATGAGGCTAGCATGTAGCATAACACTGGTGTGCATCATCAATAGAAGATATGGCAAGGGGTAGCTCCATAGGATGCTCGATCTTGATATGCTACCAACCTTAGATTTGAAGAAGAAGACTACAGCTGATCCCAACCCAACTTCGATTGGTTATCTGGTACAACTCACGATATAGCTAGCATAATAATGTGCTCCCCTAGGCTAGGAACAATGGTTGATCCGTGGAGCTCTGAACAACCCTCCTGACACTCGCTAGAAGGTTCTAGGGAATCCTTGCACCCGAGGAGTCTGTAAGGACAATATGCACGACCAAGTGCATGTAAATTGCCTCTCGGATAGAGAAGATGCCCTCCTTCTACTAGTACCTGATGTGGACACCTCCATGGTCGATCTTACGTTGGGCCTCTTGGCTTCGATCGCTGAAGATAGAATCGAAAACATGCTCCTTACTCCGAAAGGAGGAGGAGGTGATGGCCTCGCCATCAATAGGGATCCTAAAGATCCAATAGACATCCTCTAAAGTAATGGTCATTTCACCTATCGGTAGGTGAAATGTGTTGATCTATGCATTCCAGTGTTGGGCCAATGCAGTTAGGTAAGCTTGATCTACCCTGATAGTGGGTAGATCCAAAACATAGTCAAAGCCAACGACATCGAACCACTCCCACTCTAGGGTAGTAAGTTGTCTACGCAGGGTGTGTAGGATTTCCAGCTCTTGAGCTCTAGAAGTCAACCTCTAAAAAAAAACAATGTATAAGGGAAAATCTAACTAAAAACAACCAAAAACGGTTAAAAACGACCTTAAAAACATAAAAAAAATACAAAAAAAAATATAAAAAGACAAAAACATGTCAAAAATCATCACGAAAATCCATCAAAATCAAAAATTCATCTCAGAAATGCAATAAATGACATTAATTGCCATAAAACCTTAGAAAAATAAAAAAAATTGATTAATTTTTCTAAATTTGCGGAACCGCGGGTCAACCCTACAGTCCGCATGCTGTCAAAAATTGATCGTTGGAATTTGAATTTCAACCGCAGATGATAGCTGCGGTCACCAATTTGAAAATTGGGAACCACCACTTCCAACTGCGATCTAGGAACAAGACCCATTCTAGGTCACTTCCTAGCCTAGCTAACCAGAAAATTAAATCCTAAACTAGCCTAGTCTAAGGTGAGGTTCATTGCCAATAGTTTAGTGAAGTTAATTAACCCATTAATTAATGTGGTTTATTTTATTTGGTAAATGAGTACGAGAACTCATTTTTGAGTTACCTTACCCACACCGAGGCCTCTGCTAGTGGAGGGTTGTCCAGGGTCTGCCATAAGCGTGTGAGTGCGATATCGGGTAGAGGTTTAGCAGCGTTTCGAATCAGGAAATGCTTCTCACATCTCAGAAGCTCTCTAAATTGTAGTCACTTTCAAGAAAATAATGAAAATTTTTAAATGGGAAAATTTTTTATAGGCTTCCCTAATTTTGGTGGACCGTAGTTGACAGCTGCGGTCCCAAAATTAGGGTTTTCCGCCTACAAGTCTAACCTACGGTTCCCAAATTTTGAAAGTTTCAATCGTAGACTGTACCCGCGGTTTGCAACTAGCATTAAATGCATTAAAATACCATCGTGGGAAGATCTTAAATGATAAATCAATGACTCATAACGGATCAAATCTCAATAAAAGCAATCAATTTTACAAATTTGGTGATGATCAAGCACCAGGATCAATTAAAAATTTCAAAATTAACAAAAAAATTAAAATAATCAAAAGCCAAATGCACCTCGTATTCAGTTATTTACTTTATACACTTGGCGGTTGCAGCGATTGATGCTCCATGCAATTCAAAAAAATGAGTAAATAACCATCAGGACGCTTGGGATAAAATTGTCATCGTTGATTTGATATGCTTCTTTTCAATCCCAAAGAAGGCCTTTGAGGTTGGACTGCTCCATAGGAACGAGGCGTTTCATGTCATTTCTTATATGACATCTTTTCAGCAAATCATCGACAAATTGATTCAACACAAAACTAATTGGATTTGTATCATTTCGATTCCCTAATATGGCTATTGTAGCCTGACTGCTCCATGGGATAGAAATGTGCAATTACTATTAACAGTTGGAATCATAAGTTGAACTAGGCTTAGTCAAGTCATTAAAATGCTCAAATCTAAATTTATTCAGATCATTCATTATGGTCAAGAGACCTTGTCGCTTCATACATTGTCATTACCCTCATCGACTCATCACTTTAAGCGGTAGTCATATTATCATAATCATAATCAAAGTCAACAGAAGATCCCTAAAATCGTAGATCCCTTGATCTTGTTAAAATTGCATTCGTCCTTGCAAATCATTGTCAACAGCTATCATAAGCTTACCCCTTTGCTTTGTAAAAATAGCAAATATGATAGTTTTTTTGTATCTCACCTCCTTTCGGTTATATAGGCCTAACTCCTATTGTAGCACCAAAGCTACCCGAATGACTGATGATGAGTGCAAACCCTTTCAAAATTAAGCCTCCAAAGAGTTGGAAGCAATGATTCCAGGATGCGTGTCCTTTTGCAGGACCTAGGGCATCTAATGTTGATCCGACTAATGATCATCATAGAACCTTCGACATCATTTTAGGTGGTGTATTTTTGCTCATGCGTTGTTCGATCTCACAACGCATCTCAAAAGGGGCATCTAGATGGCGACTACTCATATGGATATGCTATAAGACCATATGGAAGATCTTGGACAAACTCCAAGATAGAGCAGTGGTTCTAACCACTCAATTTGGGCTCCTTAGCCTAATCAGTTTGAACCACATTTGAGACTTGTGGTCTATAGTCTGAATTGTGGCTAACACCTACGGTCTTAACTGAAGTTCAGTTGGCCTTCATCTAAGCAAAATTGGTTTGAACGACCATTTGATCTAGAAGAAGGTAGTTAAAGGACGAAAGCTTCCAATCCAACTATCCTAACCACCCGTTCTTGTTATTTTCTTCTCCATGAAGCCACCCCTAGCTCTTGGGTAGTCCTATAAGTACCCCTCAAATTAAGGCAATGATATAATGCATTTTGATAGCGAAGCGCTGTCGAGATGAATTAAGCAAGCATTGGAGATTAGAGCAGCGAAGCCCTATCGGATTGTGGACTCACTTGAGTGCACTAAAAGAGAGATTTGTTGCTATCACCTTGCCAACTCACACATCATGTCAAATTGTGCCATGGATGCCCTAAGGAGCTAGAACACCAAGACATGCTAATTTGGGCAAATAGAGGCTCTATCGAGCAATTCAACTGCCAAACCTATCAAAGGACACTGAGGCGACCCTTGATCATCAATTTGACAAGGAGGATAAAGCCCACAAATCTAGAATTGGAGGGAAAAACCATTTGATTGCTCCTCGCGGCTGAAAGTCATGGTTTATAGTACAGACCACTCATTCGAGCTATAGTTTGCAATAGGTATAATATCCCTTTATTGTACCTTTCATAGTATGCTTAGCTAGGTAATATTAATCAGTTTAGTACTTGATTTGGTAGTTTAAATACTATGACTGACTGGATTAAGGATTTGATTAGATTTACTCCATTTTAGCAAGTAGGGCATAATTAGTTTCTTTCTATGTTATAATGCTTCATTTCATACATTAGATTGGTAGTTGTAGTCCTTATTTACATATTTCTATCAATATTTATAATAATTGCTTATGTTTAACATGGTTTATCCGCTTTCTTGATTTCGTGTTGCTATGATATCTTTGTGTATATTTCCTTTAAAGGGCCTCATCATGAGAAGCTTCATATGTTTTTAATGTTTTTCTGTTGATTCTTGATCGCAGGGAATCAGATTCAAAGGATATTTAACCATCCAAATCCTTCCTCAATGCGAAGAAGAGGGTTCACTCCATCCTAGAGCGGTTCGTGTCACCTTAAAGGCTTGAAAAGTGCATTGTATCCCCAAGGGGATTACAACATTGTAATTGCGTATCAAAAAAGGATATCCCTAAGAGGGATTCATTTATAATACATGAATTGGTTTCAAAAGGAAATAAAGATGCATTTTACTTAATTGTTTAGTCTTTGTCAATTTGTGTTTGAATATTATTTTTTACTTCAGTTTACGCAATAGCAATATCGGGTGCACAACTTTATGGTTGTACAGGTGGAAATTTGAGTATGAGTCTAGACAGACTTACTCAATGGATCAATGTTTACCTATGACCGAAATCACCTTACCCAATGGATCCACTATTTGGCACTTATATGTAGCACCACTATATGTCTTTGATATTATACTAGGAATGGATTGGTTACAGGCTTATGGAGCCATAATCAATTTCCAAGATAGGTGGATGAACTTTACCAATAAGGATAAGAAGAGAGTAAGAGTTCAAATTAGGCAAGGGTCTTTTCAACCCCATATGTTGTCAACTATGTAGCTAAAGAAAGCTATTAAGAGAGGTGGTATGTTGTATATAGTAAAGATAAATGGCAAGATAGGTGAAAATGAGGATGAGGAAATATTTAAGAGATCCAATTCTGTATGAATTTAGGGATGTATTTTAAAAGATCTCCCAAGCCTACCACCTTGACATGAATTTGAATTCACCATTGAACTAATGCCTGGAGCCGAACCTATTGCAAGAATACCTTATAGAATAACTCCTATTGAGTTGCAAGAGTTAAAGGTGCAAATTCTATATTTTTTGAAAAATTGTCTAATCAAACCTAGTGTGTTGCCCTAGGGTGCTCCAGTACTATTTGTGAAAAAGAGAGATGGTTCCTTAAGGTTGTGCATCAATTATAGGATGTTGAATAAGGTGACCATCAAGAATAGGTATCTTTTTCCAAGGATTGATGATCTATTTGATCAACTAAAGGATGCCACTATATTTTCAAAGATTGATTTGAGATCTAGATATCACTAGTTGAGAATTCATAACAGTGTTGCCATTTGGATTGACAAATGCACCAACTTTTATGAATCTTATGAATAGTGTATTTCAAAAATATCTATGATTTGTTTGATATTTCTAGATGAAATCTTGATATATTCTTGCACCAAAGAGGAACATGACCAACATTTGAGGTTAGTATTAGAGGTATCAAGGAAAAACCAACTATACAAAAAGTTGCCTAAGTGTGAGTTACATTCCTCACAAGTTTAGTATTTGGGGCATATCATAGCTATAAAAGGGGTTGTTGTAGACCTTAAGAAAATTGAGGTCATTCTGAGTTGGTCTGCACCCACTAATGTGTTAGAAGTTAGAAGCTTCATGGGGCTTACTGGTTATTATAGGTATTTTGTGAAGGACTATTCAAAAATTGTCTACTCTATCAACAACCTTCAAAGAAAAGGAAAAGAGTTCAATTGGATGGATAAATTTTAGATTACCTTTGAAACTATGAAGAATACATTGATTCACCAATTCTCAAGATACTGGATTCTTTTGGGAATTTTACAGTGTGTATAGATGCTTCCTTAGAAGGCTTGAGTGGGTGTTGTCTCAGAGTGAAGCTATAGTAGTATATGATTCTAGGAAACTCAAGAAGCATGAGTTAAATTATGCTATACATGATCTAGAGTTGATAGCAGTTATGCATGAACTAAAGGTCTAAAGGCACTATTTTTTGGGGAAACCATTAAAGCTAAGGATAAACCACCAAAGTCTAAGGTATATCTTTACCCAACCTATGTTGAATGCAAGGTAATTAAGGTGGATAGAGTTCCTAGCTAAACATGATTTTGGTATTAAGTTTATTAAAGGAAAGGAAAACAAGGTTATTGATGCCTTAAGTAGGAAAAGGCATATAGCAATGTTGACTCGAATCCATATAGACTTTATGGACAAATTCAAGGAAATACAACTATAGGATCAATATTGTATTGAAATTTGGATAATTTTGAGAGAAATCCTGAGGAAAATAAGGATTTTAACATAAAATATGGACTTTTATGTTTCAAGGATAAGATTGTCATATCCAAAATTGATGATTTAAGAAGAATTATTATGCAAAAGTTTTGCTCATTTGGGAGGTTCAAAGATGAGAGAAAACATGAAAATACCTTCTATTGGTCAAGAATGAAATAAGAAATCACTAGTTTTATTGCTAGATGTTTGGAATATCAAAAGGTTAAGGCAGAGCATCAACATCTAACAAGGAAATTATACCCACATGATATACCTACTCAGAAGTGGCAAGTTATATCTATGGATTTTATTGTGGGTTTACCTAAAACTAGGTACCAATATGATGCAATACTTGTGGTGGTCAACAAGTTAACCATGGTTGCACATTTTATACTAGGAAACATCAAGCATGATGCACTGGTTGTGGCAAATAAGTTTGCCAAGGAAATTTTTAGGTTACACAATTTTCCTTAGGTGATCATATCAAACAAAGATTCTAGGTTTACATCAGAATTTTGGCAATCTCTTCATCGTGTTGTGGGCACTAAATTGAATATCAATTCTACTTACCATCCAAAAACAAATGGGCAAACAGAGAGGGTGAACTAAGTTCTAGAAGACATGCTTCGTATGTATTGCATGGATCAAAAGTCTAAGTGAGAAGACTTTTTGCATATGGTTGAATTGCATATAATAATGGATACCATGCATCCTTGGGAATGGCTCTGTTTGAGGCCTTGTATGGCTGAAGATGAAGAACATCTCTATCATGGGATAATCCAAAATATCAAGTGGTGATCGAACCAAACGTTGTTAGAGATATGGTGGAGCAGCTTTGAGGGATTCGATAGAGGATCAAGGAAGCAATCGATCACTAAAAGATTTATGCTAATTCGAAAAGATCACCAAGAGAATTCTCTTTGGGAGACAGTTTTCTTGAGAGTAAGACCCATAAAAGGTGACATCAAGTCAACTAAGTTGGATCCTTGTCATGTTGGGCCTTTTGAGATCATTGATAAGATTAGTCTAGTAGCCTATGGGCTCGCCTTACTACCCAACTTATCAAATATGCATGATACTTTTCACATATCCCTGCTTAGGAAGTATCTTGTTTATCCTTTTTATGTTTGGAATGTTTCAAAATTGCAGATGACATATCCCTTAGCCATTAAGGTGTGATCGGTAAGAATTCTAGGGTTTTGTTCTAATATGTTGAGGAAACAAACCCTAGATCAATGTAAGGTCCAGTGGAACCAATATTTTGAAAACTGTGCAACTTCGGAATATGTTGAGGAAATGAGAAAGTAATTCCCATATTTATTTGAATGAAATTTATATATTGTATTTTCAAGAAACACAAAGGATTGTGTTTAGTCCAGGGGGTAATATGTAACGACCCTCCTTGGGAGGACTTGAACTTGATACTTGACTTATGTATTGATGTGTGAAGATCTAATGCATAATCTGATTTTATGTTATCAAGACATGATAAGTTGCACTTAATGTTTTTTATTATACTATTTTTTAGAATGTGGTACTGCTGATGGAATTTATGGTTGCAGGATCAGGTACTCTTATGGGTGGATTGGTATGGGACAGCCACTAGAGTTGAGATAAGATGAGAAATGATGGATGAAATTCTCATTGACAACTCAAGGGTAAAAGAATACCCTTCATATAGATTTATTGCATATATGTTGTTGTTTGAATACACCTTTGGGCAAGGAGGTTGCTATTAGCAAAAAAGCCATCCTTAGTAGGCAGGTGATAACATTTTAGTTATCGTAAAGCCACCTACTTAAGAAATTTTTTTGTGCATATTGTTAACATGCATCTTAGACATTAAGTTTAGCGTATGTTTTGATGCATGGAAGTGTTTGATAAATAATCAAGTTGGTATTTGTAATTAATACTTAAAAAGTAATACCAATGTTAATAATTAATATTAACATTCGATATCAATTAAATCAATTCCAAGATGTGAATAATTGGTTTAAGCTGGATAATAATAATAATAGCCTTGACATTATAAAGGAAAAAGGCTTTTGATTTATCAAATAGCAAATTATCTTTTAAGCTAGGCAAGCTTTAATAAAGTTTAATAGAATTCTTTTTAAAATAAAAGAAGGAAGCATTAATTAATAAAGGTGCTTGTCATCAGATGAGTTGGACATCTTGGTAAAGTAGGGAACGTTACCATTATGCATAATAGGTCGCTATGTATGAAAGAATGGCATCCTATGTGAGCGCATTTGGGATATGGCCTAAGGATATATGTTTTGGAGAGGTTTTGTGAAGAGGCTAGCAAAAAGGAGAATCAAAGGAGTTAGGAGAAGGTTTTGGAAGGCAATGAACTAAGGAAGAGTGAAGATTCACACAAGTGAAGGTAATTCTTTAGCTGATTTTGCTTTGGTATAGTGGAAACTACCTATTGCTTCCATGAATCACTCTTCTTGTAGTGTTGCTTTGGGTTTTGGCTTGATTGCCTGTGTTATTTTTCTTTCGGGCCATTTTTGCCATGTTTTTGTTATGGGCTAGGTTGGCGGTTTCTCTTGTTTTGCTTGTTGCTTAGATCGGGATGTGGATGCTTATGTTTATGGTGTTTTTTGGTAGGCCAACTCGTTGTTGTCTTTAGCCTAGCTTATTTCCAATATAGAAGTCGAGTCTAGAAGTCTAGCACAGTGCAGTCTGACCTGTTGCATT
Organism: Wollemia nobilis; assembly: GCA_028583015.1. Classification (NCBI taxonomy): domain Eukaryota; kingdom Viridiplantae; phylum Streptophyta; class Pinopsida; order Araucariales; family Araucariaceae; genus Wollemia; species Wollemia nobilis. The sequence goes on from JAQPPZ010017083.1 coordinate 5,965,491, forward strand.
GTGTTGCTTGATTGAATATTATCCTTTGGGACCTGTGGAGGGACAATTAGTGTTGATTTGGAATTTACCCTACAAGTTTTAGTGGCCTTGTAACCACCTTCGAACATTGGTTGTCCTTGTATATGTTTGCCCTATCAGACTATAGAATAGAAGCTTCCTTTTTGTTTGCGTCATGTGTTTTTGGTTGTTCTATGGAGGAATTGTATGTCTGTGGTTTTTTGGATTTTGTTGTCTGGGTTAGCAGTTTTTTGCTTTGGCTTCTTGTGAGTATTTCAAGGCATAGAGGAGGAGATCTATGGTGCTTTCCTTTGATGTTATAGTTTTCCAAGGCTAGCGTGGTTGTAAGCTCTTTTCCCTAGTGGTTTACGTTTGGAGTGCATGCCTCTTTAGCACGTTATTGTTTGCTCTAATCTTTGTTTAGCTCTATCAATCCAATGTATGAATTAGTAATTATAAATTATTAGCATCTTATTTATTGTTTTTGTTAAGTTTTAGAAATGATTGAGTCATTTATTTGAAAAGTCTTGTTTTCTTTAGCTTTAAAGAATGAGGTAATTATGGACTTTATATTTGATTAAAGAATGTGGAAACTATAGATTAAATTATTAAGAATTAGGAAATGGTATATATATTGGGTTTATTAGTTGAAGCAAACATTGTTGGTTAATCACTATGTTAGCAAATTGGATTGTAATTCATAATTTCCTTAAGAGAGCTATAATTATTAATGTGATTTTTGCTTGATGTTGATTGATTAAGATGATGTTAATTAAAATAATGTTATAGATTTATGTCGCATTGAGGCAATGTCCATGTTGGAATGAATGTGGCATGGGTGGTTAAGGGAACCCCTTAATTGGGAGAAGTATGGGATTCACACAATATGTTGCATATAGAGTATTTGATTAAGGCATGTTTTGCATGATTGCATGTTTATCTTTATTGCTTAGTGCATGTTAGGCTTGCATAAGCAATTCCTGAGTTGTATTGATTCCAAATCTTCAATTCAAGTTCATGGGCAAAGATTATCAAAAGGAAAACCTTGGATGATAGATGGAGCTTTGGATAAGTGATATTGTTATTGAAAAAGAATATGCTTGAATAGCATTGTATTAGAACTTTTGTTGATGGAAAGAAATTTGTAAATTTAATTATTGCCCTATTTCGAGAATTGATATCAAAATAAAAGATCGTATGTTGAAGCTCAACTATGTTAGAACTTGGAATGTGGTTCTATGCAAAATGAAGGAATATGTTAAATTCTTGGATTATAATTTATTGTACCTTGATATTATCCCATTGTAATTAAGGAAGTGCTAAGACTAGTTGTGTTTTGTAAAGCATTTAGTCTTTAGTAAAGTGTTTGTGATGCATTTAATTATGTTTTTAATTTAGCCCTTTATTTCCTTTTTAGAAAGATGTTATTGGGTTTTTATTTATGTGATTCTTGGGTTGTGGGGATTGGCCAAGAATTAGAGCGATATCAAAACCCTTAATTCAAGAAGATAACCCAATCCTATGAGGAGTTGCAGTGATGCAATAACCAGGTAGTTGTGAATCTTGGGAGGAGTTGCAGTGATGCAATAACCAAAAATTTGTAAATTTGGAAGGAGTTACAGTGATGCAATAACCAGAGAATTGTGAATGATATACTTTGAACGATGAGGCTCAAGTGTTCAAAAATGGTGTAGGCTTTTAGAATCATTCACAAGATAGTATAGTCGTGGCACCTTAAACAGAGAGGATCAGGTGACCAGTGGGAATAACCTTAGTTAACCCACGAAGGTGTGGTAACTAAGAACTAAGGCATTACACCAAAATAATTCTAAATAGATGGACTTATGTAGAGTTAAGGAAAATATGTTCCCCTTTAAGTGTTATGGGCCTTAGAGGATAATGTCTATGTCGTGGTTAAGTTGTCTTGTATTGGTGAGGGTATAAGAAAGGTGGGGAGACCACTATTAGCGTCATTTCTAAACGATGAGGTTTAGAAAGGTGAACCCCAGATATACATGATGTTGGTCACTCTTGTCCAACGATGAGGTTTAGAAAGGTGAACCCCAAATATACGTGATGTTGGTCACTCATGTCCACTTGAGTGTCATTTGCAACAACAATGAACTCAAATTGTGGTAAACCTTATAATGCTAGAAAATATTGGGACTTCTTTGTGAACCTTCTTGTAAAAAAATGCATCTCTCTTGGTTTGGTTTGGTGGGTCATTACAAGTTTTAAACAATTAAAATAACATTTCATCAACTCTTTCAATGTTAATAGAGCTATCCAATATATATATATTTTAACTCAGACCCGAAGATGCAAGTCAAGGGACAATGAAGTAAATGATTTGATGTTTGTAGATCCCTCTTACACAAGGCACATAGAAGGTCCATGTTATCTTCTTTTTTATATACTCACCCTTCTAAGAATAGTGCTTTGGATAGCTAACTACAGGATTGTTGACGCCTTAGGGTGGGCCTCAAATAACCAAACATTCTTCCAAGGGTCATCTTTGGGAGTAGGAAACTTTGATTTCTATGAAGTCTTATTTATCAACTTGACCAAGCATCCACTATATTTTGATAGATTTCAAAGCAACTCATCCGGAGCTTCCTATTGTTATTTTGAATTAGAAATAAAAAGAATAAAGCTTCAAAGAAACATTGAGCCAAAATTTTGCAAAATCCCTTTACTAACTAGCCACCTAATATATGTCTTGATCAATTGCAAACTATGTGATATGAAATTCATATATCAAATCTTATTATTTAAGTATCTTTATTTAAGCAATTTTAACTTTTTATACAAATACTTCATGTTACCTATTTCAAAATTTTAATAGTAATAAAAATGTTTCTTATAACTATAACTATGTATTAAAAGAAACACTAAATAAAAATTGGTTTAAATAAATTGTACATTTTAAGGTGAACAAGCTTAAGATAAATAGCACAACAAAATATACATTATACTAAATAAGTTGTTTAAAAGTCCCCACATTGGATTCTCCTAACAAAAACCCAAATTCAATTTATACGAAAGATAACCCCAATCTACCCCACTTTTCAACCTCTTCAAAAAAAAAAAATTTATTTAAAATTAATTATATAATTTTTTTTTTAATTTGAAGGGTTTTTAAGGTTGCAAATTTGATTTCTAGTTGAAACACATTGTATCATACAAGCTCTTATGGATATTAAGGGCATATACAAATAAACAGTTGGAAACAAGTAAGCTATAGCTGTCCCAAACCTTGTGCTGTTCCATATTGTATTATACAAGCTCTTATGGATATTAAGGGCATATACAAATAAACAGTTGAAAACAAGTAAGCTATAGCTGTCCCAAACCTTGTGCTGTTCCAAATTGTATTATACAAGCTCTTACGGATATTAAGTGCATATACAAATAAACAGTTGGAAACAAGTAAGCTATAGTTGTCCCAAAGCTTGTGCTCATAGATTAGATTGAAGAATGTGCAACAAAATTGTCTTTTGGTGTGATTGTATATACATTTATTTAAGTTTTATATTTTTGTTTTTTCAATGAATTTATACATGTTTTTATAAGAGTTTTAGTTCTTACTGAATAGGATTTAAACAATGTCAAAACCTTTATCACTATAATAAGCTTGCAACTATAAACTTGATACCATTATACCTTCACTGTTAATGTTATAACTGTAGGATTTAAACAATGTCAAAACCTTTACCACTACAATAAACTTGCAACTATAAACTTGATACTATTATATGTTATAACTGTAGGCCTGCTAAACAACTGCCTTGTCTCCCCTATTATATTAGCACTAATAGCACCATATAACTAGAATTGTGTTGCGCATAAGAGATACTGAATTCAAAAACTGTTGTAGTTGTCACCAGTCCTACTAGTTTGCTTGGCTCACATAACTGAAAACGTTTCATTGAGATCAAAAAATGAAGTTTTGATTTTTTTTAAGTTGATATTTTCTTCCTAGAGTGGCCATCCATTTCTGAGCATTGGCTTCAGCTTGCTGAAATTGGCTCAGGACGTTTGGGACCGGGTAGATAGAAAGGGGGTTGCAGTGAAGTAGGATTGGAGAAGAGGGACAGGGGGGGTTGGGTGACTTGATGCTTGTGAAGCCGCAGAGGAAGAGGAAACTAGCCTGATTGAAATCTCATTTTGAGATTTCATCAGACATTGCTTGTTCAACCTTTACTTTGAACTTTCAATTGTTTTTCTATAACCAAGAGAAATGAAAACAGAAATTTTCAACCAACCAAAAATAACTGTTTGCACAAATAAAAGATAGAGTTACAAACATAAATACATCAACATGGGTAACAATTACATATGATGTGAATATCCAGAAGCATATACATGTACTAAAAATTACATATGATGTGAATATCCAGAAGCATATACATGTACTAAAACTTACAGGCACTTCCATGAGACTTGTGAGGGATAAACAAAGTCCCTTCTGGCAATTACAAAGCATAAACAGGCAAATTCTCCTTCCTCCAATCTCCTTTGCTTTACTTCTTGGCAAGTTCATCTTCAAAAAGCATGTCTTCACCTTCTGACAATCTCAGGCTATCAAGCATAGCATTTCTCCCACTCAACACAATCTGGAAAAACTCATTGACCTGTTTTGTAAGGCCATCCAAACCTTCAGAAAGCGATCCTGCACTCTGTCGCAAAGCCTCAACACACTGTTTGATCCGGTCCACTTCTCCTGATCCTTGTTTATCCTTTCCTTCAAGTGACATGTGAAGGATGGAGCCAACACTTTTCACAGCAGCATCCAAGCTCTCCCTTTCTTTGAGAACAAGAGGGGTGTTGGCAAACCTGGCCCTGAGGTCCTCATTCACCTCATGTTGCAAGCTCATAAATGAAGCAGACCACAATAACCGATCAGGGACCCGCAATTCTTCAAGGGCAGACTCGTTACATCCCAACAAGGCCGATGCAACAATACTGCAAACAAATAAGGTCACAGCCTTCACCCCATACATAGCCCTCAACAAAACCTTCCCTTTGCCGTGGGATTTGGACCTCCCAAAACTCAAATTTTTGGTCATACCCTGTAGCGTGACAGCATACCGCTCGGTTTTACAGAGACTTGGGGTCGCTCCACCATTTTCTTCCTCTGCATCTTTTGCCTTTCCCTTCAACTCTTGCAAAGCGTCAAATACCTTATCATAGGGCGGAACGCCTTGGGAGAAATCCAACAAATGCAACACATATTGGACTAGAAGTCGAACCTGTTCAAGCCTTGATATCTCTGCGTTGAATGCAATACAAATGTCCAAGAGTTTTACAGTGTCGTCCAGATATTCATCCATCCACTTTTCATCCCATTTTGTCAAAGGAAACTGGAGATCCACAATCAGGGATCTCAGATCCTTGTGCGTAGCACACAGGGCCTCCATCGCTCGCTGCATCCATCTCAAATTTATGAAACCCTCGGGACTCTCGATTAGCTCCAACTGTTTTAATCTTTCTGCTAAAGCAGTCTCGAAAGATTTCATTGTCTGATTACATTTTGCAGAAAAACTGTGCGACCTTTTGCGAAGAACGATCCTGAAAGGATTTCCAAAAAACGACGATAAGGAATGGCCACCGTGGCCATCGTGAGGGCGACTCATCATCAAACCCTAATTGCTCCCAAAATTAAAAGAGTACAACACGCACAAAAGTCTTCCAAACCTCTGCAACCAAATCAAAGAACACTAAATCAATAACCTATATAGAAAAATATCTGAGCAACAAGAAATCAAAAAGTTGAACAAATCCACAACGGCAATATCTTGTTCGATAAGGCAGAATCCAAATCCATCTGCCTAATAACTATGGGCGATATATTCAAAACTATTCATATGAATAAAATATTTTCGTAATCTTATTTCCACCGCCTAAAAATATTGACCAGAAAAAAATATCATATGAATAAAATATTTTGAAAAATCTTATTTCCACCGCCTGAAAATCAAGCATTGACCAGAAAAATGGACGATTGATATAATAAACAGAAATTTTTTACTTTCTGCGTTGTGCTTCTTTTACCATTTACCAAAACTTCTATTGAGAAAGGTCATCAAATCTACCAGAATTTAGCCCTGGAATCCGATCTGAGCACATCAAAGCTCGGAATACCTTCCAGCCTTGGAATTCAAAGCGCAAAATTTATTCAAACGCTCAGCAATTCAATTTCTCTTTGGAAGCAAAATCTGAGAAATATGAGTAGGAACATGTGTCTAATTCTCTTTGACTACATTTATTTTGGAAAAACTGGCCGCCATAAGATATTCTCAGATTCCATTCAAAGCTCAAATCGCTACGCAACTGAGATGAGAAGAGGGAAAAACAATAATTAAAAATAATAATAAAAACAAAAATTACCAAGAATTGGATCGCATGTAGACGTTTTCAACCATTCTTTTAACCCCCACGGATCAAAGAACAGAACAGAAAATTTGTTTAAAAGTTAAAAAGAAAAATCATCCCCTTACCAGAACAGAAAATTTGTTTAAAAGTTAAAAAGAAAAATCATCCCCTTACCAGCAGCTATGGATTGATGAGGGTTTGCAGTATTTGGTGTCCAGAAACCTAAAAAGTAAAAATTGAGGTACTCAAGACCTGCTTCTGCCTCTCCTGCATGCCTGTTTATACCCTGCTAATTGTCCAAACATTCCATAACTTCTCTAATTTCTATGGTAAAGAAATGTTAATTCCAGTTGTATGTGTGTTGTTTTTCTCTATATTCCACACTGGTATGACTTTCTGTCTCCATCAATTTTTTTGTCATCATAGTTAGTACTTTATAGGCAACCTTTTCTTATTTTACAATTAAAGTGAGTATAACAGTAAAATTGGAATTTTATATTTAAAAATATATAATTTATAAGGATAACGTAATTATTTAACTTTTTAAGAAAATTTAAAGTTTAAAATTTTAAACTAAACTAGTGTATAAAAATAAGGGATAGATGTAAACTAATGTATAAAGGGTAAGTGTATATAACTATATAACCAAAAAAATATTGTCTAGTTAAAATCAAGTTTGGCAAGCTGCTTTATCAGATTTGTTCCTTGACTTGATTTGCAAGTGTCATTCTTCTTTTCTTGAAGTAGGGGATCATTCCATAATTTCTTTAGAGGTAAAGATAAAGGTATCAACCTAACAAAAATTTAGTATGAAAGAATATTAAATTTCATATTCATTATCCTAAACCAGGATAGTTAAAACCCCTAATAGCTATCTCAATACAAAAGGTCTTCTCTCGTATGTTCTTAATTATTTTAATTTGAAAGACACAAGTGGAAAGTTGGGAGAGTTTGTTCAATGGTTTTGCTGTCTCCTTGATGATGAAACTAATGGTGAATGCATTTTAGCTTCTCCACTGCTATGGTAATATGTGTTGCGTACGTGTGCTTATTAAAGAAATCAAAGAACAAATTAAGTGGTCCCGCAAATCTAAAAAAATATTCTTTCTTTTTTTTGAAAAAGGTTAGTCCCTTAAAGTCAAGGTTGGCGTATAATGTTAAAAGCATCTAGTTTTTTTTTAATTAAATTAAATTAAACATTGGTTTTTGCTTGATAAAATAGAGTTGTATTAGGGTTCTCATCTTTAATAAATTACATCTCTCTTTTTTAGAGCTTGAAAGTTTACAAATAGATACACTTTTCATCTCAATTGAGATGTTATAGTTAGAAACCCGCATCATTTTATATAAAATGTTTGAATTCTTGATTTTCATTTTCTAGATCTTTTTAAATCTTTGTATGAATACAATTATTCCAGAATTTAGCATCTTTCTTGATATTTTCCTATAGCAGCCTTCACAATGTCAAAACTTCACCTCTACTATCTATGTCTTGCATCTTAGTAGAGTAATATTTCTAAAACATCGCATTAACATAGTCCACTTCATCAAATCTGGATTGCTAGTTTCCTTCCTAAAACACAAGTGCAACCACAAAAAGTATAATAAATAGTCTAAATGAATACACATTATTGTTACAAAATAAAATAAATATTACCAATGGAAAACATTAAAGTAAATCTTAATAATTAATTGATTTAGGCAATCAACAATTTTTGTCAGCTTCAACTAAACTTTCTATTTCCTCTAACCATGGAAAGGAGATGTTAACTTCACGATCGTCAACCAAAACCCCTTTATTGGCTAGCTTATCTGCACATTTGTTTCCTTTCCTTAATATATTTGTAAACCTGATTCCTTTAAACTCTTTAGCAAGATCTTGAATTTCCATAAATATCTCTTGTATGTTCCATGGAGCCTTTGCTTTCCTCAAAATTGCATTTATTATTATGAGAGAATCACCTTCCATTTAAACTCTATTCCATTTCATTTGTTTACATATTTTTAACCCTTCCAATATCGTCTAAGCTTCGACTTCATTATTTGTCTTAAATCCATTATTGAAAGCATAATGAGACAAAATATCTCTATTATTTCTAATTATTCTTCTCCTCCTGGTCCTGGGTTTCCTTTATATGCTCCATCAAAATTCAACTTAACCCGCTTCACATCTGGTGGTTTCCACATTATATTATTTACCTTATTTTTGCTTCTCTTGTACCCAACATCATAATTCCATTTAATGACTTGACTCCATCTATCAAGACTCTATGCTTCCAAATCAGGGATTGGGTGAGTTGATAGGGTTGGTTTAGACTCCTGTATGGCTAAACATATATTCTTTTTCATTACCTCTAAACTGTTTTCCTTTCCTTTTACTATTCTTCTATTCATTTCTAGCCATATAGTCCAAAGTATTGTATCTTTTAATATATCCCATATTGTCTGTAAAGCCTCACTTTTATAAGTTCTCTGCCATTGCTTTAACCAATATTCAATTATGTTATTCATCATCATGCATTTACCAAACATATTAAGAATCCATTGCCATAGATTCCAGACAATTGAGCAATGTCCCAAGATATGGTCAATACTCTCCTCCTTATTACAGAAAACATAGTTAGAGGGGCCATGAAAATTTCTTTTCATAAGGTTATCCCAGGATAAAATTCTTCTATGACCTACTAGCCAAACAAAAAATTTAACTTTAGGAATGCTTGGGTTATCCCAAATATCTCTCCAAATTCTAGTGATATTATTATTATGTTGGTGTTGAACATTATATCCACTTCTTATTGTGTATTCTCCTAAGCTATTCAACTCCCAAATCAATTTATCCTTGGCACCCCTCAGAATAATTACAATTGTTATCTTTCTACTCAATTGCCTCCTATCATCAATGTCTTGTATACTTATAAAAAAACTTATTTCCATTTGAATCTTCCTTCTTGATCCTTGTACAAATTTTTTGAAACCCTATCACCATATTTGTCTTGAAGCAATCTCATCCAAGGTTTCAAAACTAGATCTAAATTGAGTGGTTTTTTATCACACCAAGTATCCATCCAAATAGAATTTTTTTCTCTAGTTCCCACCACCCATCTTAAACCTTTAATCATAAGATCAATATTTTTTTAAACCCTTCCAAAGAGCAGAACCATTTGGAAGAAAGAATGCAATAAATATTAAACTTGTGTTATTGGGATCAACATACTTACTTAGAAGAATTCTTACCCATTGTCTTTGACTCTCTTTGTACAATCTCCATATAACTTTTCCCCTAAGAGCTAAGTTTGCATCTATAAGAACTCTTAAACCAAGACCTCCCCTGGTTTTATCATCGTATAAATTGCTCCATTTCACCAAAGAAAATTTCCTTTTATCATGTAAAATTGACCATAAAAAAAAATGCATAATAAAGATTAAACTTTTTTTTAACTGATTTAGGCATGAATACAAAGACATAATATGTTGGAATGGCTTGTAAGATTGACTTAATTAACTGCACTCTTCCTAATAATGATAACCATCTACCTTTCCAAACTGGAAGTTTATTTTGAAATTTACTAATAACTTGAATCCATAAATCTATCCTCATTCTCCCCTCAAATAAAGGCATCCCTAGATAAGTTGTTGGTAAATTTGCCTCCTCCAGATGAAGCAACCTACAAATTCTTGCTTTGATATTAGCAGGAGTGTTAAGAAAGTAAATTTTGGATTGTCTTATTAATTTTTTAACCTGAAGCTCTTATGTACTCTTTTAAAAAGTTATTCAAAGCTCTAGCCTCATTTATCCTTGCCCTTCCAAAAAGGGTTGTATCATCTACAAACTATTGATAGGTGATGTTATCGATTTTATTACTAACCTTAAGTCCATTTATAATTCCATATTTGTAAGCCTTCTTTAAGTTCCTACTCAAAACTTCTACCATAATAATGAAAAAATAAGGACATAGAGGATCTCCTTTTTTAAGGCCTCTCTTGGCTTTAAAGATTATGTCACTAACCCATTGACAACACTGAATAAGAAACTGTAGAGACACAAGCTTTAATCCATCTAACCCTTTTCTTACCAAAAATAAACTTATCTAAAACTATAAAAAGAAAATTTCATTTAACCCTATCATCAGCGGTGACCAACCCTCTACCGCATCGCTGCTCAAAGGAAACCAAGCGAAAGCAGGGCACAATCGAATACATGGAACCAACCCAAGGTCGAGATACGACATCGTTGTGGTGAGCTTCCGCAAGGCAACCAAAGCAAAGGGCCATCGCCGCACGCTACTTGGACAAGCCGTTGTCAAACGAAAGCAGGCGCACAATCGAATACATGGAATTGACCAAAGGTCAAAACCGGACATCATTGTGGTAAGCTTTCGTAAGGCAATCGAAGCCCAAGGCATCGGCGGTGACCAACCCTCTACCGCATCATTATTCGCTACCGAAGCTGAGGGCCACCGTCGCACGCTACTTGGACAAGTCGTTGCCAAACAGAAGCAGGTGCACAACCGAATACATGGAACCGACCAAAGGTTGAGATCGGACATTGTTGTGGCAAGTTTTTGCAAGGCAATTGAATCCCAAGGCATTGGCGATGACCAACCCTCTATCGCATCGTTGTTCGCTACCGAAGCCGAGGGCCACCGCTGCACGCTACTTGGACAAGTTGTTGCCAAACGAAAGTAGGTGCACAATCGAATACATGGAACCGACCAAAGGTCGAGACCAAAAATCATTGTGGCAAGATTCTACAAGGCAACCGAAGCTCAAGGCATCAATGGTGACCAACCCTCTACCACATCGTTGTTCACTACTAAAGCCGAGGGCCACCGTCGCAAGCTACTTGGAAAAGTCGTTGCCAAATGGAAGCAGGCGCACAACCGAATACATGGAACCGACCAAAGGTCGAGACTGGACATCGTTGTGGCAAGCTTTTGCAAGGCAATCGAAGCCCAAGGCATCAACGATGACCAAACCTTTATCGCATCGTTGTTCGCTACTGAAGACGAGGGCCACCGTCGTAAGCTACTTGGACAAGCCATTGCCAAACGAAAGCAGGCGCACAATCGAATACATGGAATCGACCAAAGGTCGAGACCAGACATCACTGTGGCAAGCTTTCGCAAGGCAACCGAAGCCCAAGGCATCGACGATGACCAACCCTCTACTGCATCGTTGTTCGCTACCGAAGTCGAGGGCCACCACCACAAGCTACTTGGACAAGTCGTTGCCAAATGGAAGCAGACGCACAACCGAATACATGGAACCGACCAAAGTTCAAGATCGAACATTGCTATGGCAAGCTTCTGCAAGGCAACCGAAGCCCAAGGCATCAGCGATGACCAACCCTCCATCGCATCACTGCTCAAAGGAAACCAAGTGAAAGTAGGCCATAATCAAATACATGGAATCGACCCAAGGTCAAGACCTAACATCACTGTGGCAAGCTTCCACAAGGCAACCGAAGCAAAGGGCCACCGTCGCACGCTACTTGGAAAAGTCATTGCCAAACAAAAGCAGTCGCACAATCGAATACATGGAACCAACCAAAGGTCAAGATCGAACATCATTGTGGCAAGCTTTTGCAAGGCAATCGAAGCCCAAGGCATCGACGGTGACCAACCCTCTATCGCATCGTTGTTCGCTATCGAAGCAAAGTGCCACCGTCGCACGCTACTTGGACAAGTCATTGCCAAATGAAAGCAGGTGTACAACCGAATACATGGAACTGACCAAAGGTTGATACCGGACATCGCTGTGGTGCCAAGCTTCTGCAAGGCAACCGAAGCCCAAGGCATTGGCGGTGACCAACCCTCTACCGCATCGTTGTTCACTACCAAAGCAAAGGGCCACCGCCGCATGCTACTTGGACAAGCCATTTGCGTCGATGGTGACCAACCCTCTACCGCATCGCTGTTCGCTACCGGGACAACGTCGCCACCCTTACTAAGCCCGCACACGCTGCATAACTTACTGAGTCAGCATCCGAAGGACACACTCCCGAAGGCAGCGCGAGGGACGGTTCAAACGGCAGCAACGTAGGCTCGAAGTGATCACCCATCATTACCCGCAACGTAACCTTGATCGGTCCGCCCACACTGCATAACTTACTGAGCCAGCATCCTAAAGAGACACTTTCGAAGGCAGCGCAAGGGACGGTTCACAAAGAAACATCGCACGCTAGAGTCGATCACTCTTCATCACCCATAGTAGTTTTAGGTAAAAATTGCACTGGGCGGACGGATAAGGGGGTCCATTATTTTGGACGTGCATTTTTTCCAGCCTTGGCAGCCCGCGCGGCGCCCTGGCAGCCAACGCGTCGTGCTCTATCAAGCTTCCACTCTTTGCCATGGCAAAGATGTCGCAGGCTACCAAGGATGCCATGGCAGCCTGCAATAGCCCTTATAGGATGCCATGGCACCATTGGTAGCCTACGACAGCTTTACCATGGTAGCTAGTGCATCGCATGCTACCTTGGCAGCCAACACAGCACCTTCATAGAAAGCACAGTGCCCTAGCAGCCAGCGCGCTGCCAAGCTATCGCTGCCTGCCATGGCAAAGCTACCGCAAGCTTCCAAGGGTGCCATGGTAGCCTACAATAGCTAGGTAGCCCTTCACATCCCGTGCAGTCACCTGTTGCCATGGCAACCCATGGCAAGCTGCGATAGCTTTGCCATGCAGCCATGGCAAAGCTGCCACAGTTTGCCAAGGGTTGCCATGGCAGCAGGCTGCATGCTACCTTGGTAGCCCGTGCGTCACAAGATGCCTTAGCAATGAGAGCACCACGTAGTGCCTTGGTAGTGAGAGCTCCGTGCGGTACCTTATGCTTTGGCAGCTCGTGCAATGCCTTGGTAGCCAGCTCGCCACGCGCTACCGTTGCCTTCCATGGCAAAGCTACCGTAGGCTACCAAGGATGCCATGGTAGCCTACGATAGCTAGGCAGCCTTTCACAACCCATGTGACTACCTGTTGCCATGGTAGCCCTTGGCAACCTGTGATAGCTTTACAATGGCAGCCTACGCGGTGCCTTGAGCTTTGGCAGCCCACGCGATGCCCTGGCAGCCAGCACACCACATGCTACCAAGCTATCGTTGCCTACCATGGCAAAGCTATCGCAGGCTGCCAAGTGTGCCATGGCATCCTACGATAGCTAGGCAGCCCGCACGACTGCCTGTTGCCATGGTAGCCATTGGCAACCTATGGTAGCTTTGCCATGGCTTCCATGGCAAAGCTGTTGTAGGTTGCCAAGGGCTGCCATGGCAGCAGGCGGCCGCACGGGCTGCCAAGACAGCCAGCGTGCCACGTGCCGCCTTGGCAGCGAGAGCGTCGTGCGGTGCCTTGGTAGCGAGAGCGTCGTGTGGTGCCTTGTGCTTTGGTAGCCCATGCGTTGCAAGACGCCTTGGTAGCGAGAGCGCTGCATGATGCCTTGGCAGCGAGAGCATTGCATGGTGCCTTGTGCTTTGGCAGCCCACGCGACACCTTAGCAGCCAGCATGGCAGCCTACGATAGATAGGTAGCCCGCATGGCAAGCGAAGCCTTGGCATCTAGCACGACATAGCTATCGTAGGCTGCCAAGGGATACCATGGTAGCCAGCATGGCAGTTGGCGATCGTGTGGGCTACCAATGTAACCAGTGTGACGTGTGCTGCCTTGGCAGCCCACGCACCGCGTGATGCCTTGGCAACGAGAGCACTGTGGATTGCCTTGGTAGTGAGAGTGTTGTGCAATGCCTTACTCTTTGGCAGCCCGTACGGTGCCTTGGCAACCAATACGTTGCCTTGGCAATCAACGGTAGCTTGGCAACCCATGGTAGGTGCATGTGTGCTGCCAAGCTGCTACGGGCTGCCTTGCTGCCACAGGCTGCCATGGCAGCTAGCATGGTAGCCTGCAACAACTGTTTTCCCATGACAGCCCTTGGCAGCTTTGCCATAGAGGCCAAGCTACCATTCCAATCTATGACAACTTTTCCAGGGCGGTGGTGGCCAAGCTGCCATGGTTGCCATGGCAGCTTGGCCGCCACCACCCTGGCAATGCTGCCATAGGTTTCCATGGCAGCTTGGCCGCCACCGCCCTAGCAATGCTGCCATAGGTTGCCATGGCAGCTTGGCCACCATGGCAAAGCTGCCACAAGCTGCCATGGCAGCCTGCAGAAGCTTTACCATGGCAGCCTGTGGAAGCTTTGCCATGGCAGCCATGGCAAAGCTATCGTAGGCTGCCAAGCTTGGCATAAGATTTACTCATATCAAGTTTTAAGATCATAGCTTTCTCTTTTCTTGAAGTTTTTGAATGTATATCTTCATGAGCTACTATGATCCCATCCAAAATTTGTCTCCCTTTCACAAAACATCCTTGCTCTTCTGAAATAATTTTGTCTAACAACAACCTTAATCTATTTGCCATCACTTTGGAAATAATATTATAAGCCATATTACATAGGCTTATGGATCTAAAATAATAAAATAATTTAGCATCCTTCTTTGGAATTAGGGTAAGATAAGTTGCATTTATTTTATAAGGAATGTATTTTTTTACCCTAGATTATTCCACTACCATCAATAAATAATCCTTCTGTATATCCCAATTATGTTGGTAAAAATATATAGAGAGCCCATCTGGACCAGGGGATTTATCCTTATTAAAAGAGAAAAGAGCTAAATGAACTTCTTCTAGAGTAATAGGCTCCATCAGTTTCCTATTGTCTTAATTTGTTATAACTGAAGGAACACCTTAAATAAGTTTATCATTAAGAACTTCGACCTTCTCTAAACCTAAAATATTATGATAAAATGACTTAGCCTCTTTTCTAATTTCACTTTGATCTTCAATCCAAACCCCTTCTATTGATTTAATTCTACCAATTCTAGAAGATCTTTGTACTATAACTATCCTATGAAAAAACTTTGTATTTTTATCTCCTTCTTTTAACCAAGTTTGTCTTGATTTTAATCTCCAAAATTTCTCTTCCTTACTCAAAATATTATGATATTCACTAAGCAACTCCCTTTCCTTTGAGCTTGTATTATTTTCATCACCTTTTTGGAATTTTGAAAGTTTATCTTTTAGTTCTTCCTTCTTCTCAAAAATATTTCCAAAGGTGTTCTTGTTCCAATATTTTAATCTAGATGTCATAGCTTTAATTTGGTTTGGAAGAGCATACAACCCATCATTACCTAAATACTTCCATGTTTGAGATATCATATCAACAAATTGAGGATGGTCTTCCCACATCTACTCATATCTAAAATATAATATTTTTTGAATTCACTAACCATCATTTTAACTCTTATTGGCTAGTGATCTGAACTAATCCTTATTAAGGTATTAATTTTAGCACAAGTTCCTTCATCTAGCCAACTCTTTGAGAGAATGCATCTATCTAATTTTTCTACTAATAGGTTCTGGCCTCTCCTGTTGTTGGTCCAAGTATAGTTGTCTTCTTCAAACTCAACTTCCCATAGATTGTTGTTTTTAATAAAAATAAAGAAATCTTTCATACTTTGAGTCAATTTCCTAATTCCCCCAAATTTTCCATTCAGCTTGGTAATGGCATTAAAATATCTAATGATCATGAAACGGGTTTCTTGGTCTTTACTTCTCATAAATACCTCAATCCCACTCCAAAATTCTAATCTACCCGACTGAGTTGTACAACCATACACATTGATAAGGATGAAGCGAATATCAACAAAGTAGCAAGTGACTAAAGAGGCTATCCAATGCCTAGTTTTATGAATGGTTACACAAGAGGTTCTAGAAGGATTCCAACAAGTTAGAATTCCCCCTTTTGCTCCTTCAGAATCCATAGCATCCCATTCACATCTTGCCTAAAATGCTTTCATAGTTTTTGAAACTTATTATTTTATCATTTTGGTTTCTTGGATATAAATAATATCGGGTATATTACTTAAACATAAGTCCCTAATACACCTATTCTTTGAGGGGGAATTAACACCCCTTATATTCCTTGATATGGTAATAATGTCTCATTAAAGGTTTTTGGACCCTCTTACGTATTACCAATATCATTTTGTTGTTTGGTAAAGAGAAGTTAAACCAACTTAGTTTGTGTTCATTTCTCTATGTTAGCTCTTGCTTCCCTAGATCTTGCTTGATAATTTGAGGGTTTTCCTCTTTTTACCTTGCCTATATCAGGAGTAGGTCTTATTATTCTATTCCTTAATATTATTTCACCATTTTGTTTTTTAACATATTTATCCTATCTTGGCTCTATTATAGAAGCTTTTGACTTATCTTGCTCATTTTTTGGTATTTCCTTATTAATGGCAGAGGTATTACCTTCTAAAAATGCATTTTCTTTACCAATTATTTTCTCCTGAATGGTGCATGGTACTTCAAGAGAGTCTTCAAAATATGATGAAACACATTCCTTGGGTTCATCGAGAATGTTCTTCCTTAAATTAGGATTATATTGAATAGAAAGTTCCTTGCTAATATATTAAAATTGATGTCTTGTGTCCTCTAAGTTTTGATTTACTTTTTCTTCATAGGCTAAAGCCTCAAAATAATTGGAATTTATTCTAGTATCCTTTCTTATTGGTCTCCACTGTTCATTTTGTTTTATTTTTCTAAATCTATTTTTTGGAAGTTAAAAACCATCTTTATCCATAGCCATTTGTAAATTTCTTTTACGATTTTCTACAAATGATTATGTTGGGCTCTTCTTAGGGCATGATCTCTCAATATGCCCTACTTCATGACATCTTCTACATCTAAAAGATATGTTTACATAACTTATATTTGGATCCACATTTTATCCCTATACTTAAGAATTATTGATTCTGGTAAAGCTTTACTTATATCAATCATGACCAATATTCGAGCATAAATAGCCAAAAATCTATCTTTTGTTGTATCTAAAATCTCAAGGAATTCTCCTAGAGTGTTGCCTATTGCATTTAAGGTTTCTATTTCCAAAAATCTAATGGGTAATCCAAACATCCTAACCCACATTGGTAATAGGAATAGATTTATATTTTCAGGTGAAAAGCCTTCATACCAGCGGTAAAGGAAGAGCCCTACTCTTCCCATAAACCAAGGATCCCCTTTCAGGATTTTTTATTTTTTTTCCCTGGAACAAAAAATGACTAGGAAGAAACCTTTGGGAATAAATGATAAAATATGTTAGAATATTCTAATATGCACTATACCTACTTTTTGACACTTGTCATATAGGCTTATGCCTATATATTGCATCACTCTTGTATCAATATTATCTCATATTTTATTTCTCATCCCAATATTTGGTATTAGAGCTCCAAACATTCTCCTACCCTTGTGAGCTTAAGGGGGGATTTCCCTCATGGAAATCCCCCCTCATTATTTTCCCCTCATTTTTCCCATTTTCCCCATTTTTTTCTTTTTTCAAGCTAGGGAGTATGTTCTCCATATTTTTGATGGATCAAAAACCAGACGCTTGTGGCTGCACCTATTTTTCAAATATACAATAATATCTATCCGAAGAAGTATTTTTTCGAAATAAAAATAAAAAATGGGATATGAAGAAAGTCTAATTTTTTTTTAGTTTTTTGAATGTTTTGCAAGTTTTCCAGTATTTTTTTGGATGGGATGAGGATGTATATTACTAATTTGGTTCAGTTTGCAGGTTGTATATTTGTAGATCTCCACTGAAAGCGTAATGCTTCTGCTGGGTATCACACCAGTTGTCAATGATTATCGAATCCATGACACATGTGGGCTTGTGAGCACCATGCAACATCAACACTATGGAAAAGCTCGAAGACCAAACCTATCATCCTCAAACATAGATATTTGTTGGGCACTATGATTCAAACAAATTAGTGTTTGTTGTTTTTCTAATGCACAATCTGGGGAACGATGTAGAGGTTTAAGCAAACAGTAATATCCCAAAGCATTACGAAATAAATCTATGCCATCGAAGATTACAAATGGTGTTATAATCCCATTGACGTCTATGAGAGCAGCATCATCAGCTTTGTGATCGTGTTAGTTTGGATGTTCGTGGAGAAAGCAACCTTACGAGGGCGTTATAGTGGAAATTTTATGTTTTTTGTCATGACGTGCGATGGATTCCCGTAAAGCTAACTGAAGCACAATGGAGTTTAAGTGCGGTGTCACAGTGATGGGAGCATGACCACGACCAAAGTCCAAAGTTGTGCTTGGAGGGTATAGTGAACAGGGAGCTTCTTGAAGTGGAGAACTAATCATAGGATGCCATCTCCTATTTTTAGCGCTTCTGGTGAGCGGAGTTTTTTCTATTTTTCATGGATAGCTTATGGACAGTCTCATGGAGCTATCTATTGCAATTAGTAGTCATGGAGAAGTGTATGGATTTCCCACTACAAACTTTTTTCCAGTAAACCTGTTGTCATGGGTTAATTATTTTTTGCACCTTGCAAAAGCTACCAGTTCCATTGGTTTGTTGACTTTCGATGGTTTACCATATGTGGAGCTTACGAAGAGGCCAAAGACTATTGTTGTTTCAAGAAAAAATAGCCTGACATAGCCACGAAGAATTTTTTCATGGGTGCTGTTGTGTAGAATAATTTTAGGCTGCCATGATTCTGTGTGGGAGATGCATGTATTCGAATGTTGTTTTGGTAGCAGTTGAAGATTTTTTTGTTTGTTGATGCGCCATTGTGTAGTTACATACCGAATAGTGTGACGTCGCCAGCAATTACCACCATAAAGTTATCATGATTTTGCATCATGATCATGAAGACAGGAAAATCTCTAGTCATTGGTAATCTAGCACGTGGGGCTTGTTCAGTTTACTTAATGATTTGCTAGTCTTGCTTAGCATTTTTTCATCATTGTTCGACAATGATCGGGGTTTAATTAGCTACATGAGCTATGCGATATTACGCGCGCTACGTGGAGATCCATTTAGCACCAATATCATGTAGAGGCATCGCCTCCATTAATTTTTTTTTGGTGGAAGATTTAAGATTTTATGACTATCGATAATGGATAAGGCACCATGGAAAGGTTTATACTGTTTGTGAGTACCACTGAAGTTGTGGAGAGGTCGAAGAATATGCAGGCGAGTTTGTGCAGGCTATGCACTCATCTATGTGTACCATTTATAGAACGTTGGGAGCCATATTAGGAAAATTTTGTGTGCTCATTGAAGAGTTTGTTTCTAAATATAGCGCACGTTGCTTTCTTTCATGAGCGTTTTTGATGGCATCATACTATGCAATTTTTAATTTTTGGAGTGCTAAAAAATATATGAAGAGCCCTATTGCAGATTTGCAATATTTTTTGCCAACATGGCACACGCAGCTTTGTTGTCTTTAGCAGATTAATTATGGAGATTATGTTGCCTACAAGGTTAAACTTGGCGCATCCAAAAACTATTTACGGAGCAACGAAGACTATATTTTCAATTCCAACAAAACTATTTACGAAGCGATGTAGATCTGGCGGTTGTAGCCGATGGCAATTGTAACAAGTTAACTTAACACAAATATAATAAACACAAGAAAGAGATAAGATTGCCAAAATGATCCTTGTATTGATAATGATACAATTTTACAATAAATTTTGAATTTACCTCGAATATGTTTGGGGTAATGCTACAATGCTTCTTTATCTTTCTGCGATACAATGCTTTGATAGAAGAGAGGAGATCCTTCGACTCTTTCACAAGATATGGTGTTCTTCATTCTCTTGTTACAGCTTCAAGGGGTGAGTGGGCTTTGGTATCCAGCAAGGTACCACTCCAGCTACAATAGCTTATCCAAGGTACCTATCACTTGCACACATTCAAATTGGCAAAGGGATTAGTAGCACCTGTATATGCGAGCAGTAAGATCAATGCTATGTATAAAATCTAAGCAGATAATTATATGAAACAAATGATAAAAAAAATTAACAAACAATGCCTTCCTAACACAAAAAATATTGATCTTCGTTGATAAACTGCGTTTGACTCTCGGGACTGTGAAACCGCGGAAGCATGGTAGTGGATTAGAAACCACGGACCTGTGGTTGTGAAATCGCAAATGCACATTTTTGACTGTGAAATCATGGAAAGGTGATTTCGACTGAAGAACAGATTACCTCGGGATTCAAACAAATGGTTCGAAATAAAGCTCACGCTCATAATTTCTCGCTAGGTCCAAATCTATTTCAGTAGCCTATCGGTATGCAAATTCAACTCCCTTTTCTTGGTGGGATAATTGTGCCTTTATAGGCCTTTTGGGGTTTTGGAGGGAAATGGGAGGTGGCAAGCCCAACTTGCCAAGTGGAAAATCTGGATTGCCAGGTGGAAGGGGTAGTTATAGTGAGTCACCCAGTGTGGATCACTTAACTGGGGGTGATGTGGATTCAAGTGGAGTGGGATATGGGATGTTGGTTTATGTGAAGGGACAAGGAGACAAAAATAAATGAGTTATGGCATGGGTGTTGGGAATCTGCCCCATGTGCAAGGACAAGGGGGAAAAGAGTGGGTAATATGTGGCAAGGGTGTTGGATGAAGTGTCCAGGACACATGTCCAATGGGTAGGCAGGGTATCCTAGGGTGATTTTCCAGATTTAATAAATTTGGAAAAATAGGATAATGTGTAGGATTTTATATCCCTAAGTTAGAACTTAGGCATATCTTTTTATTATGCAGGATTTGATGGTGGGGTGGCAAATGTGGTTTAGAAGGTGTTAGGTTTTGGTGTCTACAATTGCCCCTTTTTGTACTACGTTGTGTACAACACAATACGGTGCAAAAACTAATGACACTCGACTTTTATTTGATGAGTGGAATTAATTCTCTTTGGTGTGGCAAAATGAATTGTTGTTGTAAATAAAATTTTAATTTACGTGCTTACCCCCTCAATTGGCGAGTGGGTAATAAATGAGACCCAATGGCCAATTGAAAGTGTATTTTTTTTTACCCCAAGTTAATTGTGGACTTTGTTATGCTAAATATCTTTGGTTTATTGACATGCAAGTAATGAAGTAAAAGAACCAATCATCCTAGGCACTTGTCCTAGTGACTGTTAGCAATTCCATTATGCATTTGGATGGTCTTGTAATTTATCATGTTTTATAACCCCACGGAGTAGGCGTCATTTAACCTCGGATTGATTGCATTGAACTTTGTCTTGAAATGTGGTGTTTTTTTTTTAAACACGGTTGCGCATACCTGAAACCATGGGTCCGCGGTTTTAACACACTAATCACGGGTCTGCAGTTTAGTCCGCTAATCACAGACTTGCATTTCCTCATAACAAAAACCGCTCAATCGCGTTTTCTTAGGACAAAAATCGTACGACTGCGTTTCCTCAGGACAAAAACCGCGCAATTATGTTTTCTCAAGACAGAAACCGTGATCTTACATTTTCATGGTAAATAGGCCGAATGTAAGGTTTTTCATATTTATCGATCCAAGGTTGAATCTATGCATGCTTCGAACTCCCAAAACCTGTAGATACATAATAGAGATCAGCAAATAAAATTAAAAAGCAAGGCAAAAAAAGATAGAACCTTTAGGGGGTCCCACCGTGATCGCCATTTCTGTAACAAGTTAAATGAACATAAATAAAATAAACATGAGAAAGAGAGAAGATTGCAAAAATGATCCTCTTGTATTGATAATGATATAATTTTACAATAAATTTTGAATTTACCTCGAATATGTTTGGGGCAAAGCTATAATGCTTCTTTCTCTTTTTGCGATACAATGCTTTGATAGAAGAGAGGAGATCTTTCGACTCTTTCGCAAGATATGGTGTTCTTCGTTCTCTTGTCATAGCTTCAAGGGGTGAGTGGGCTTTGGTATCCAACAAGGGACCACTCCAACTACAATAGCTTATCCAAGGTACCTATCACCTGCACACATTCAAACCGGCAAAGGGATTAGTAGCACTTGTATATGCAAGCAGTAAGATCAATGCTATGCATAAAACCCTAAGAAAATAATTATATGAAACAAATGATAGAAACAATTAACAAACAACACCTTATTAACACAAACATTACTGATCTTCATTGATAAACTGTGTTTGACTCTTGGGACTGTGGAACCATGGAAGCACGGTTGTGGACTGGAAACCACAGACCTGCAGTTGTGAAACCATGGACGTGCATTTTTGACTGTGAAACCACGGATGGACGATTTTGGCTGAAGAACAGATTACCTCAAGATTCGAACCAATGGTATGAAATAAAGCTCACACTCGTAATTTCTCATTGGTTCTAAATCAATTTTTGCAGCCTATCGGTATGCAAATTCAACTCCCTTTTCTTGGTGGGATAATGGTGCCTTTATAGGCCTCTTGGGATTTTATAGGGAAATGGGAGGTGGCAAGCTTAACTTACCAAGTGGTAAATCTAGACTACCAGGCGAAAGGGGCAGTTATAGTGAGTCACCCAGTGTGGCTCACTTAACTGGGGGTGATGTGGCTTCAAGTGGAGTGGGATATGGGATGTTGTTTTATGTGAAGGGATAAAGGGACAACAATAAATGAGTTGTGGAATGGGTGTTGAGAATCTTCCCCATGTGCAAGGACAAGGGGGACAGAAGTGGGTAAGATGTGGCAAGGGTGTTGGATGAAGTGTCTAGGACACATATCCAATGGGTAGGCAGGGTATCCTAGGGTGATTTTCTAGATTTAATAAATTTGAGAAAATAGGATAATGTGCAATATTTTATATCCCTAAGTTAGAACTTAGGCATATCTTTTTATTATGCAGGATTTTATGGTGGGGTGCAAAATGTGGTTAAGAAGGTGTTGGATTTTGGTGTCTATAGTGATCACCAAAGCAACTGCAGCTATGGGCCTAGAACGACAAAGGTTTACATGTTGTGGTTTGTGATTTACATGATTTGGTATGATCATTGACGTCTATTTGCCAGACCGGTTGGGTGAAGTTCTTGGTGTCTATCTTGACTAATACAATGCTATGGATGATGTTTGTACCAGTATCCATGCGGTGCTCGATGCAACAGACATACAAGACATGGTGAAGTTTCCTATTGGATCCTTCAAAATAACTGCGATGATTTTGACGTGTTGTAGAGTTTTTGACGTATTGTTATTTTCTTCTAATCAAAGGACGATGGTGGTGGAGGATGATGGACGAGAGAGTTGGTATACTATGGAATTACCTCTGGTCGGTGTTACCGGATTGGCTTTGTTATGGCTAATTGGTGGACGCATAACCAAAAATTACCTCATATTTGCACGCAACATTTCTATTTGGCAGATGTTGATTTTGTGGTTTTATAGAGCAATTGAGATCAAATACGACCCCTATTGTTGTGGAAGTTTTTCAATCCAAAAGATTTATTCTAGAGCTGCTACAGCTCTGTAAGTCGATAGAGGGTTGGTTGTGGCGCAAATGTGATTAAACCCTGAGGCGAACTTTTTTAGATCTCTTTGAATAGTAATCTGTAGTGGTCTGCTGCATTGGACTTCATAATCAAGAAGCACTGTCCGCTTGTCAGTGGTGGTGGTGGATGTGTTGCAACATGAATGGATGCACACTGAAATTTTTTGGTATTTTTTTAAGCTGTTGGATATCCAATACGTTACAGCGTTGGTAAGAAAATAGACTGTTACGTGATGGTGGAGGTTCGCAAAATATTAATTTTTTTAATGTGCTTGTGTAAGCATGTACACCAGATGCGTAGATATAGCATGATGTGGATGTATGAGTTTTTGATCTGTTTGTTGGGCCCCATCTATTGTCGTTGCAGAAGGACCAGGTATCTTGTATTGCCAGACATTAATCCTAGAGAAGGCGACCGTCACATGGAGGATGAGGTGGCATCCACATTCACTATGTTTCAACAGTAACAACGATAGGCATCCGTTGGGAGGAAAACCAGGTTTCACGACTGTTGCAACCTTGCTTTATGTCATTTTCCCTATTGAAAATTTAAATTATATTGAAAATTTTAAATTCTTACATGCACGCTCCCGCATGAAAAGTGGCCAACCATAATGGGTCAAAACATTCTTTTAATTTAAAGTCATGAGAGGTGGAGCATTTTTTTATAAATCATAGGAAGTGGAACGACCACTTAATCATTTTCATTAAAGTGGAGAGGGGCTAAGTTTCTTATTGTATGGGGATTTGAAATGTAAGACAAGATTTGGGAGTACTCGTGAAAATGGTCGAGCATATATATTCATTGGGTAATTTTTTTTCCACATGGGAAGTGGAAGGCCTACATGGCATTTTATTGTTTTTCTCACAAATGGTGGCCCCATTGAAAGAGAAACATAGGGGTATTAATAGTCATCGAAAATATTTTTCCATTTTGAGGCTATTCCATTTGTATTTTTTTGGTCTCAAATATTGTATCATGGAGTGCACTCTTGACTATACCCGACACTCCCAAGGCAAATATGAATGTGATCCTTTTACCTAGTTACCTTCTCTATAGACTTGGCGGATGCAGCGGCTGGTTACCCATGCATTCCGGTGGGATGAAAGATTACCATAAGGACACCTACTCTAGGGACTACAAACATAGACACCCTAGACTCTATCTGAGGACTTTTTAGGATCTACTTCTGAAGACTACAGATGAAGACACTTCAGAATATTTTATTCTCTTATTTCTTCTTCTCCTCCAAATTTGATTTCTAATACTCATTTTATTGTATTTTATGGCTCATATTTCTATTTGTAAGGTACATTTTTGATAGAGACCGATACCTTCTAGATTGAGTTCATCATGAGGGAGGATGATATTCATGGTGAATCTAGTTAGTGACCTACGAGAGGTAACATACCTAGAGGTTGACCTGTAGAGGCAATAGACCCATGGAAGTGGCTGACCCTGAGGTACTTAGATGGCTGATCCAGTGGTAACAGATCCAAGGAAGTGGTTGACCCTATGGCAATAGATCGAGATGTATACATCATTGATATAGCATTATTCATAGTTGGAGAGCCAAGCGCAAAGAGCATGAGCCTAGACCAAATCATATAATAAAAGAGTATGTTTTTTAATGAAGTAAAAATTAAGGGGGAATGTTACCTAATGTTGACTTGTATTTTTTATAGTTCGGATAGTGCACATCAAAGGGGAATGTTAGAATATTCTAATGTGCAATATACCTACTTTTTGACACTTATCATATTCATTGACACTTGTCATATAGGCTTATGCCTATATATTGTATCACTCTTGTATCAATATTATCTCATATTTTATTTCTCATCCTGAAAAAATCACTCCTAGAGACTTCCAACTCCTATCAATCCATTTTTCAAAGTTGAAGCCCTTGACCAATACCCATTAAATTTACTAAAAAATGCCCTCTTTGGAGCAATGAGGATCTCTCTGAGGTGCGCTCACTAAAATCTACCACTAGGGATGATTCTAAGGATTTAATTATAAATCGATCCATGGAAAGGAAACTAAAACTCAAAATCTAATGAAATTTATCTAAAAGTTCTATAACAAATATAATATTTGAGATATAAAATTTTCATGCACAATTTCTAAGATAAAGAAAGGGAAAAAATAACTTAGCTAAAAAATTCTATCCAGAAAGAATGTCTTGCCTCGCTGAAGTCCTAGCCCTTCATTGCTCTTCCCATTGTTCGAATCCTAGTTGGCAAATAATTACAATTTCATTTTTGCAACTTGAAATATCGTCACTGCCCTTATTTTGAATCGTTGAATTCATAGGTTTGTATCTCCATCAATATTACTTGGATTTTTGCATAAGACCACTCATTTTAAGTTATTCAAATTTTGCACACGTTGGTCCAAGAATCAACTGAATCGGATAACTCTTCGCGAATATATAACTCCTAAAAGATGAGGTATTTTTTAGGAAAAACCCCTAATCCTTCGCACTTTGCAATTTTATTTTTCACAACTTGAAAATTTGTCATTGCCCTTGTTCTAAACGGTTGACTTCATAGGGTCGTATCTCCATCAATATTACTCAGATTTTTGCATATGACCACGCATTTTAAAGCTATTCAAATTCTACACAAGTTGGCCCACGAATTAGCTGAATCGGATAACTCTTTACAAAGATATAGCTCCTAAAAGATGAGATATTTTTCAAGGAAAAACCCTAATCCTTCATACTTTGCAATTTAATTTATCGCGATTAAAAAATCATCATTGCCCTTACTTTGAATGGTTGGCTTCACAGGTCGTATCTCCCTCAATAGTACTCAATTAAACATTTGTTAAAAGCATCTAGTTCAAAGTGACTAATCGTTTTATTAAGGATTAAAATAATATAAATTAATCAAATTTTATGTTTAATTAATTAATTAATATTAAATGTAATAGTTTATGTTATTTGTGGTTATTTTTTTTATATTAAATATGTAATGTATAAATGGTTACAAATATTTAATAGCTAGAAATTTCTAAAATTTTTTCCATTGGTGATGTACTTGGCTATAAATAACTCATTTCCAAATGCAAATAAACAACTTTTCGTTGTTAATTTATTCACCATTTGAATAGTTGATCCAACTAGTAATGTGTCAACTCGATTTGATTTTTCAATTGAATTTTCTTGATTTGGAAGTAAATTAAATAGAGGCTTATGCTAGTATAATATTTTGTGGGTAGCCTATGCACACTAACTCGAAAGGTAAATGACTTCTACGCAACTACAAACCCATCAAAGCATTTTGATCCTTTGTGGGTTACTCTTGTTTCAAGCACCATGATGCCTAGCCTCTCTTTGAAATAAATATCTCAACAAGCTAAGAAGCTCTTTGCTAAAATCCTGTTGATCAAAGTTGTCATGCTGGAAGAAATGGTAGCAGAAGAAAATATTACTACTGCTAAAAAAGAAATTTTTGTTACTGAAGTTGAATATATTGTTACTATTACTATAGATGCTACTATTGTTGATGAAGAATTTGAAGGTCTATCTAATGAATATTTCGAAATAAGAGGTGGATTTTACTGAAGCAGATGTTTCTAATGACGTTGTTATTGCTTTATTTGATGAAATTGCTATTGTTGATATTATTTTTTTCAATTTGACCTTGTCGTTGTTGTTTTTCATTTTAACATTATTGAGCTGTTGTTTATAAATCAATGAAAAAATTTCCTCTCATTCGTAGATCATCGTGGCCTCCCAATCATGTTCCTAGAAAATCTAGTGTCCTCATAATGTTTTCATGCTTGGGATTGTACCCACTTGCGTCACAGCTCGCCCCTTGGCTACCGCCAACCTAACTGCTCTGCACCCCCCATGACCAACCTAAAATAATGGCATCTATGGCTACTATATCTGCTCTCAGTCCCTCCCATAGTCACCATTTTCCACCAACTATGATTTTTTGCTCGCTTATTTGTGTTTTTCATCGCAATCCTTCGTTTTGACCCTATCTGTCCACCTCAACTTATCTTTTTCGGTGTTTGTCCCTACACCAAATCCGTGCCCTAAAACCTGCTATTGTGAATTCGATTTCTCACCTTGAAAACCATGACCTTGAATCCGAGCGAACCTGTGAAAAAATACAAAAAACTTGAAAACATATTGTTAGTGTTCGGGGGCTTGCTTAGGCTGCTATGAAGACTAGGCTCGTAGACGTGGTAGTCAAGCCCCCTTGGTCTTTTTAGTTGACCGTAAGTGTAAAAGAAAAATCTTGACCTTTGTGGAAGCTGAAAAGAGATGTAGAGCAGAAGATAGAGAGAGAAGAGGGTTCTGTAGAAAAATAAAAAGCAAAAACTGCAAAAAAATGAAAGTGAAGCAGCCCTGTAAGAGTCAGCTGCGAATTCGCAACAAAAGGAAAAATGACAGGAAATTAAGCAAAAGGAAAAAAAGTAGGGTCTTCGTCGAATTCGCGCCCTGTAAGGATGGACTGCAAATTCGTGATAGGGGAAAGAATTAAGACAATGAATGCAACAGAAACATTACCTACAACTATATAAAACCTTTAATAGATGAAACTAAGAAATTAAGATACACGTAAGATGATAAAACAAACAATACAACAAAAAATAGAAGTGGGTTTTAAACAAAATGTATTAAAACACAGAAACAACAGAAAGGGATCTAAAAACTATCTACCGCTATGTGCAACAGATGAAACTAAGACACTAAAATGCACTTAAACTAATAAAACAACCAATGCAACAGAAACTAAAGCTAGGGTTTTAAACATAATGTATTAAAACAAGGAAACAACTGAAAATGATCTAAAATTATCTATGGCTATATGCAACAGATGAAACTAAGACACTAAAATGCACTTAAACTAATGAAATTATAGTTGAGAAGATCGAAACCGACATTTTTAAAAATTGACAAAAATTGGGAATCGACAAAAAATCGGGGAAAGAATCAGCAAAAAAAAACTGAAGAAAATGGAACTTTTCATTGAAAAAAGTTTTTTTCATGCATATTACAATGAATTAACATTATGCAAATCAAATATTGTAATAAAAGCAATAATTCATTTCAAGACATCGTACAAGGCTCAAGATTTAAGTACACATGAAAGTGACAAAACACATCTTGTATTGCTTATAATCTGAAAAGGTACAAAGTTACAAGTAACAATAAGGAAAAAAGGTTTCATTTTTTATATGCTTGCACATGGAAACAGGTAACAACAAAGTTACAATCACTTGAAAAAAAAGGAAAAAGAACCTAAACCTTAAACCAAAAGGCTAGGATTTAGGGTTTAAAATTGCAACATTGACAGCTGAAAAATGGGTTTGCATACACAGTTATCAGAGAGTAATATTTACTTTAAAATAGGAGGAAAAAAAACCTTAAACCTAAAACCCTAGGGTCTATACTAGGGTTTTAGGGTTTAAAATTCAAGTTCAAAGTTTAAAGTTGCAAATTCAAACATTAACAGTTGAAAAATGGGCTTGCATACATAGTTACCAGGCATAAATATTTACTTAAAAAGAGGAAAAAAAACCCTAAACCCAAAACCTTAGGGCCTAGCCTAGGGTTTAGGGTTTAAACTTCAAAGTTCAAAGTTTCAAACATTAACAGTTGAAAATGGGCTTACATACAGAGTTATCACTTATCATGCAACAATATTTAATTAAAAAGAGAGTTTCGGGTTTAAACTTTAAACTTCGAAGTTCAAACATTAACAATTGAAAAATGGGCTTGCTTAATTTTTGTGACTCCACTATTATTTTTTGTGATGTTGAGCATAGCTATGTTTTCCATTTTGGGTTGCATTTGTGGCACCATTCCCCACCACCCTTTTTCTTCCATAGTTTGCCACGATGCCCTACTGTTGACCTTGATCGTATGCATTTTATGTCGTTCTTATGGTTTATTGGCACCCTAAAAAACAACTAATTTTTTAAACCCTAGTTGGCGACCTTTGTTTGTTCCTCGCAGACGACATAATTTCTTCTCACATCACCAACCCCATGGCTATGATGGTATTTTCCAACCACGTCACTTGTGTCATAGGGCACTTCCAATTTTTATATTTTTCCAGCTCTTTTTCCTCCCCATTTGTACACATTGGAGTCCAATGCTTTTATGGTTATGAGGAGTGTTAAAAATTAAAATAATATTAATTAATTACTATTAAATGTAATATTTTATATTTTTTATGTAATATTTTATGTTATTAGTGGTCACTTTTTGATTAAATATGTAAGTATACGTGACCATAAATATTTAATAGCTAGATATAACGAGATATTATGAAATTTTCCTCCATTGGCGATGTATTTGGCATAAATAACCCATTTTCAAATGCAAATAAACAACTTTTCATTAACAATTTGTTATATCTTTTGGCTTGTTTGTATCATCTTTCTATTAGATACTAGATCTTCTAATGTTGAGCTCATGCCATAAGGAGTCAAATTTTTAAGCCAAAGATAAAACTACCTCTTCCTATGTAGACCAACTTTTAATAAGAGGTAGGGAGTCTCTAGTCTAAAATGTTTTACATTTAGAACTTTATCTTTCCATTGCATGTTTTGTCATTTTCCTTTTAAAAAGCTTTGGAGATTCTATATAGGAACAATATTTTTCAATGTTCCTTGCCATAAAGAGTGCAAACCACCCATTTAACAAGGGCTTTGTTATGTGGCAAGGGATCCAAAATTCTATGAGCCCCTTTACCTTTCCAAGTAATACAAAGTTTCTAATAAATACCAACCATGTTGTTGGATCCATCCCACTTGGATCATAAATAGTAATATATGGCTCGAGTGAATTTTTATTATGCATTCTAAGAAATAAGCCAAATATAGGAGTAATACATGCGAGGCCACTAGAATCTTACCTGTAATCTAAATCTT
This sequence comes from Wollemia nobilis, assembly GCA_028583015.1. Classification (NCBI taxonomy): domain Eukaryota; kingdom Viridiplantae; phylum Streptophyta; class Pinopsida; order Araucariales; family Araucariaceae; genus Wollemia; species Wollemia nobilis. The sequence continues at coordinate 5,996,095 of JAQPPZ010017083.1, forward strand.
ACATGTTAGAGAGAGAAAATTACTATGCCAAACATCAAAATTTTTCTTGGAATTTAGTCATACCCTATCCTACATGTCCTAGGGCAAAATGATAATGTCAAATAGCATCCCCAAGGAATATATTATTTACCCATGTAGGATAACTTTCCATGAGGGAGGCACTCAATCCAACATAGGAGAGGCATGGTAAAATAAAAATTATATTTTGAATTAACTAATTTTGGAATCCAAATGCATCATAATATTGGGTAGAGTGATTTATTCCTTTCTATTTTGTATGCTATGGTACCTAGGGATATGTATATTAGGATATGATAATAGATTGTATGTGGATGTTATGGGTAGTAGCCCAAGGTCTATTGTATTTAAATAATATACTATAATAATGATTTGGATTTGAAGGTGTATATTCAGTTAAATCATGCTACTACTTGTTGGAAGAGGAGAGCCTAGGATGGATGCCAACCTCAAGAGTACAGATCAAGGATTTAATTCCTAAGATTGCTTACTTTTACTAGCTTTTAATCCAAAACAAGTTCTTAACTATGGATAATCTTTTCAAAAGAGGGATGATACTTTCAAACATATGTGTGTTTTGTGAAAAGAATGAGGAGGATACAAATAACCTTTTTCAGAGCGTCCCTTCACTATTGATCTCCTAAATAGAGTTCTTAGCAAGTTTTAGGTTGTATGGGTTCTCCCCAAGTCACTCCTAGTGGGAATACCCCTTTAGTAGTAAGATATTGAAAATATTAGGGAAGTTAAGCCTTTCCCATGCTCTATGAAGAATCTAGAAAGAACATAACAATTGGATCTTCAAGGATAGGAAAAGAGATTGTCCCTCAATTGAGATTAGATTTGCTAGTGCTACAATGGAAAATCTTAAAATAAATGAGTTTAAAGATGCCTGGGAGTTTGATAGAAAGAAGGAGATAGTTTGTGGTTGGAGATTGGATTTTAGAGCTCGTAGTCTAGTGTCACTCCCAAATCCTTCAAAGACTCAATCAATATGGAAGTTGCATCCCCCTAGTTGGTGAAAGTTAAACTTTGATGGAGTAGTGAAAGGGAATCCTGATCGGGTTGGGGTAAGTGGGATCTTTCGTGAATATAATGGCATGGTAGTCTTGGCATACGTTGAACCCTTGGGGGAGCAAACAAGCCATTTTGCTAAAACCAAGGCAATTTTTTGGGATTATTTCTCTTTGAGAGGCTTAATGTTAAAAATTTAATTGTTGAAGAGGATTCATAAATATTATCAATATTTTGAAAGGTAATCAACCTCCTAATTGGAATATTGCATATATGATCTCGGAGCTAAACGTAAAACCATCTCCCTAGAGAATGTTCAATTCAACCATGTCTATAGGGAAGCAAATGGGACAACTGATTGTTTGGTGAACCTAAGAGTGTTCTTGGATGGATATCAGAGGTGGTAAGGGAATTTTCATGGTCAAGTATAGGATCTAGTGAAGGTAGAAGCCTGTATCTATTAAGATCACAATGAGAACAGGGGTTAGTTGGTTTGTGGGGTTCACCTTGTTGAGCTGCACAGAAATATTATTGCTCTGGATCCATGTGAAGCCATGGAGAAGACGGAGTTGATTGCCCGAGACCATGACTCATTTCCTCTTTTATGGATGACTATTATGTTTGTTTTCCTTCTGTTTATTGGATTTCTATGTCATGTAAGGGTTATTCTTGTTGTTAGTTCCTTCTGTTTGTGAGTTTTTTCTATCTTTCTAATAGGTTTAGATCTTGTTTGTCTTGCTTATATTTCAATTGCAGAGCTTAATGGCAAAATCTTCAAAATGTTGTAAAAGGTTCAAGAAACCTTTCAAAACCCCTTCCTTTCAACATAATAATAAATAATGAGTTGGATAAGGGTTTAGGAGTTGACTAAGGTTAGTTTATACCCTCTCGACGTAGCATTATATGATGAGTATATAAAGAAGGGACATTGTCATTATAATCAATCATTGATCATATCAAGTATTACTTTGTAATCATCTTCTCCCATGTGGTGGGCTCTCTCATCTTGGGAGATCTTGAGGAGTTATTCCTTCCTTAGGAGTCTTATTAGTGTTACCCTAACCTATGGGTATTTTCTATCTATGTCTCATTTTATGGATTATTCCACTATGGATTATATTTATGGATAAAATCTTTGATATTTTAGTATATTGTGGATGAGTTATTTTCATGAGAATAAATAGTAATAACAAATGGTATCGAAGCAACAACACTAGCAAAGCGGGGATTATTTTTTAGATTGTAGAGTTTAATAATTCTTTTTTTTTATAAAAATACCTCACCTTCAAGAAGCCATATCTTTGCATGGTGTTGTTCAATTAAAATGATTCTTAAACCATATTTGTTCAAAACCTGGAAAGCTTTGTAACAAATAGTCATAAAAAGGAATTTGAATAGTATTGAGATACACACCTATAAATTTTATCATTTGAAGCAATAGTAGTAATGTTTTTCAAATCGTATTTTTTCAAAAAAACAAAATTTGGATAAGAAAATCAATTATCATTTATTTTATTTTGAAGAAGATTTTTTGTCTAATTATTTATGTGGAATTATAGGTCTAATTCAATGAGGAAATATATACTTTAATGAAACCAAACCCAACTTATTATTATATTTTTTTAGGGGGGTTGTACAATCATGAAGTTACCAAAATTATTTTTGGAATGGATGATATAAATGTTAGGAAGTGGCTGATTAAATACAAAACTTTGTATTTTGGTAAGTTTCTTTGGCAACCTTATGTTGCCTATTCGATAGATGGAGAAACTCTTAGCTAGTGGGCATCTTTTTCGAAGGACTACAAATAATACTTATGTAAAGATAGTTGTCCTCAGAAAATTTAAAAAATGCATTATTGAGAAAATGAGAATTAAAGAACGGGTATAAAAATATATCCATGTTGAATGATGCTTTCATGGGAGTTGAACAAGTGAATGGTATCAAAAAAGAGAAAGAATGAATGAATATAACCGATAGTGTGAAGGCTAAGGAAACCACACCTTTGGTGTAAGCAACAAAATGATTAGAGGGGTTTGTTTCTATCTAAAAAAGATTATTTCATAGGTTCATAGATACATTCAAAACTAAGATGTCATTGTTTTCATAAACCTTAGAAAAAGACACGATTTGATCATTGTTATTTTGACTAAGAGGTTGTAGGTTCAAACAAAGAAATTTAAGTACATACAACTTGAAGGTGACATTTTTATGCTTTTGAGATGGACGATGATGATATTGTTTTAGGTTATCCTTGGTTGGACTCATTAAGTACTATTAACAGTAATGTGAAATAAATTCATGGAGTTATAGTACATAAAAAAGAAGATAAAACTACAAAAAAAAATTTCATCTTAAAAATGAAGGATCCACGTAAAATCAAAAAAATACTCTTATAAAATAAATAAATTAAAGAATGAGTTAAAGAATTAGAAATGACAGTTCTCATCTTAAGAAGGAAGGATCCATGTAAAATTAAAAAGATACTCTTGCAAGAAAATAAACTAAAAAACCAGTTAGAGAATTAGAAATGGAATCTAAAGAAGAAAGAACAACGAAATCCAAGAAAACACCATAAACTAAAAACCAGTTAAAAAATTAAAAATAAAGTCTAAAAAAAGCCACAACAAAGTCCAAGAAAGCATCATTAAAGGAGCATAACGAAGAACCACAAGCAGAGAATAATAAAAAAAGGTGCAAAGAGAATTCTAAAACAATGAAACAAAAAGTTGCAGAATCTACAAAAGTAAAACATTGCGATAAGGTTAAATCGATAAGGTTACATCAATAATAAAGGAGGCACCAAAATCAAACAGATCATTAAATCTACCAAAATTTAGCCTCGGAATCCGATTTGAGCACGTCAAAGCTCAGAATATCTTACAGCCTGGAATGCAAAGCGCAAAATTTATTTAAACACTCGACAATTCGAGAAATAGCCGTCAGTAGTTGCCCTAGTGGTTAAGATGATGGTTGTTTCTTAAGTGGACTTGTTTTCAAATTTTTTTGAAGATGATTGTTGATGTAATTTGTAAAAGTTCTCCTAATAAAAAAATCGATAAATATGAATAGGAACATGTCTCTAATCCTCTTTGACTGCATTTATTTTGAAAAAACTGGCAGCAATTTCAATTATAAAATACACAACTTGTTATAAAAGATAAATACATAATAGGAAGAAATTTTAATTATAAAATATACAAACTTATTAAATAAATAAAATTATAAGTAAAAATATTTTAAAAAATTATCCAGAATTGGATTGCATGTATACGTTTTCGACCATTCTTTTAAATCCCACGGATCAAAGAACAGAACAGAAAATTTTGTTATTTTAAAAGAAAAATCATCCTCTTACCCGCAGCTGTGGATTGATGAGGGGTTGCAGTATTTAGTGTCTAAAAACCTAAAAAATAAAAAATTGAGGTACTCAAGACCTGCCGCTGCCTCTCTTGCATGCCTGTTATACTCTGCTAAATGTGCAAACATTCCATAACTGCTCTAATTTTTATAGTAATGAAATGTTTATTCCGTATGGTTTATTAGTATGATATCAGTATAAATATCATTTAAATTATTAATGATGAGATTTAAATTTAACTTCACAATAAATATCTATAAAAAATTAATTTAAAAAAAAAAATTGAATGGTATGTATTGTTTCCCTGTATGTCTCCATTTTTTTCCCTTTTATAATTAAAATAAATTTTATAGTTTTTTTAACAATTAAAATGAGTTTAATGGATTTTAAAATTTTAAATAAATTAAAATTAAAATTTTAAATTAATATTAATTAATTTATCTATATTATATTTTGATATTGAAATTATTATTTTTTAAATCCTTAGACTACATTTTAATATTTAAAATTATTATTATTTTTTATTACAAATTTAATTTATACAAACATATTTCTAATCGTTTGAAAACAAATCCAAAACTTTTTATCACTATACTATCCTCTATATAGAATCTAATATATATTAAAAACTACTAACTTTTTAAAGCCTACTTATTAAGAACAAATTTGGCAAAAACTGCTTTGCAAAATCGTTTCCTTTACTTGATTTGCAAGAGTCATTTATTTGTTCGTTTCTTTTAATATTTATTTTTAAATAATCTATTTGGTGGAGTCTATCCTCTTTCTAATTGAGTGAAACAAAAGCAAGGTCCATTAAATATTCCCTATAAAAGAAAAGTCGAGTCTTATATTACACGTTTTACAAAACGGTAGAATGGGACAGGCTAGAATGTAAAAGATATGATACTATTAGTTTCTTTTGACAAAAACTAAAGATAATTTGGAATTGAAGTGCTTTTAAGGGGTATAAGGCAAACGTGGTAAAAAAATTAATGATTATTTTTTTAAAGAATAAAGTGAATATAAATTTTTTAAGAATTAAAATATTTTTTTGATTTGATTATTGTGAGAAATCTTTATGAGGGATGTATAGGGTTGAGCAGTCTCCTCCTAACCATGATCCTTCGTAAAGTCTAGAGTTATATTTATCAATAGAGAATTTAACACAAAACCACCACACACCCACCCTCTCACACACTTGTCCACCCACCCTCTCACACACTTGTCCACGTCGCGGTTTGAACCTTGGACCTCCTGAAAAAGAGCCAAAGTCCAAACCGTTGCGCTGCACCCCTAGATGCATTAAAATATTATTTTTTATTGTATTAGGTTTGAGTACGAAATTATATAGATAATATTAATGCAAAGTAATTTATTTATTGTTTGAGTATTTTAGGAGAATTATTTTCAAAAAATAAATTAGGAGTTATATTTTTACATACAGTTGTTTGATTTAGATTATTCTTGTGTTATTTTGTATGAAATTTGAAAAGTTTTGAAAATAGAGTTTGTTTGAAAGAATCCAAGTATATTGAGGGAGATATAATTATGTGAAGATAGCCATTTGAAACCAGGATAACATTAGGACAATTTTTTCTTGAAAAACGTCTCATATTTTAGGAGTAATTTCTTTGTGAAGGGTTGTTCGATTCAAATGACCTTTGGATCAATTTGTGTGGAATTTGAAAAGATTTAAAATAAGTGGTTATATGAAGGAATCTAAATAGTATTGAAGGAGATACAACCTTATGAAGTTAGTCATTTTTTAATAAGTTATATGTGGCTTCTATTGGGGGCCACTCCCATCAAAATACCAAAATATTACATTTGTTGCAACATACCTTTTTATCACAGTTTTTTCATTTCTTTTTCTCTTAAAATTCTTCAACTTCATCGAAGTGCTATGTTTCCACAATCAACTCCTTGACATCATTTTGATTAAGACATAGAATCTCACTTGACCAATTACCTTCTAAAATTTGAATTTCTTTAAGATGAAGATCTTTTGGAGAATATTACATTATTTGGTACATACCAATGTATCGCCTTGGTACATCATTGTAAATATTATATTAGGGTTGTATCTTAGATTAGTGAATTAATATTTTGTGTAATATAATAATGTGCAAGAAATGCACAAGTGTCATGTAAATATGTGTGCAAGTGTTATGAGTGTAAATGTGCACAAGTGTCCAATATGTAAGTGTGCACATGTGTCCTTAGATTAGGAAGAGTTATGTGAAGAGTCAAGTACAAGTGTGCATACAAGATAGTGTCATGTGTATGCAAGTGTCAAGTATATAAGCCAAGAGTCATAAGGCTTGGCATCTGGAAAGAAAGAGTCATAGTAACCAAAGAGTCATCCTAGAATGGCTATATATTACTCCATAGAGGATATATGAGAGATAAGAGCTATATGAGCTACATAGAGATCTATAGTGTTCTACATTATCTATAGAGTCATTTCTATGAGATATTTGTAACAAAAAGAGGAGTAATACAAGTTTGCATACATTTGAGCAACTAGTATTGTAAGTGATATTATTGTGCATATTTCAGGCTTTACATTCATATTTCATCATATTATTGAATGTTATACATATTAGTTGGCTCATTTATCTTTGTTACATTATCTTTATTGGATTCATTATATTGCAACTTTATTATATTCAATCATGTGATTACTTTTCTATGGTAATTTATATTAAGTATAAGGCTTCAAAATCCATCAAGATCAACACCATAATTATCAATTTATATTATGTATAAGGCTTCAAAAGTTATCAAGATCAACACCATAATTCTCTAATTTATCTTGCTACTTGATTCCCTTCTCTATAAATATGCTCACACTACCAGGATATTGCCTCTAGTAATAGATGATGAACATCAACAATAATATTATTTTTATCCAATCTCCACATCCATTTTTGTTAATAGCATTGATGATAATTTGTGAGTCCCCCTCAATTGAAATATATTTCCATCCTTTTTCTACTGCAATTTTAATCCCTATAATAAGTGCCCTAGCCTCTACATAGTTGTTAGTTGAAGTTCCATATGATTTTGAATAAGTGAGGAGAATTTTGTCTTTACTATTTCTAAAAATACCATCTCCACCATCTTTTCCTAGATTTCCTTTAGAAGCACCATCAAAATTAATTTTGATAAATCCAAATTTTGGACATTTTCATTTTACCATAGATCGAAGTAGATCCTTCATTTTAATTTCATTATCGTAGATGACTCTTCCATGTATGTTCAAATCATGTGGCCAAGTTATTAGCACCTCTATTTTTGTAATTGAGACTTTCCATGATGAGCACCATATTTATAGATATTCTGCAAGAGAGACAATAATACGATTTCAAACTTGGGCATGATAAAAAATAATACGGTTTCAAACTTGAGCATGATAATACGGTTTCATGCTTGAGCCAATGGTTTCCATTTTGAGTCAAAGATAAGAGGATAAGGCTTCAACCAAGCATCATCTAAAAAATTTGCATAACTCCCCTCATTCACTGACCATCTAAAAAATTTCTTTATCAATTGCAAACTCTTTGATATGAAGTTCCATATTGACGATCCTTTGGATAGAGTTATTTTTCTAAATAATTTAATTGCATCAAGAGAACCTATATATTTTTGAAGTAATATTTTTACCCAATTATTTCCTTGATCTCTGAATAATCTCCACCCAAGATTTACTCCTAATGCCAAATCCATAAGTCTACAATTTCACAAGCCTGCTTCTCCAATATTATTTCCTTTGCAAACCTATCTCCCTTACAAAGAGAAAAACTAAATTTTTCCTCACAACCTTTCCATAGAAAGTCTCTTTGAATTTTATCAATTTTTGATGCAATACATGTTGGCAATCTTGAAAGTGACATCATATAAATAAGAATGGATTGCAATGTAGTCTTCATGAGTTGTAGCCTTACTTCCATGCTTAAGAACTTACCTTTCCAACCTACCAAGCAAGCTTTCATTCTATCAAAAAAAGAGATCCAAATATCCTTTTTATTTCTTTTATTAGACAAAGGAATACCCAAGTAGGTTGAAGAAAATTTTTCAATTTTAAACCCTAAAATATTCACAATAATTTATTGTACATCTAGGGCAATATTAATAAAATTGGATTTTGTAGTATTTACCAACTATCTATTAGCCTTCTCATAGCATGATAATATTGATTTCAACTCCATAGTCTCATTGACTAAGGGATGATCCAAAAAAAGTATCATCAACAAATTGAAGACGAGATTCAAAGGGACCATTTTCCCCAACTTGAATACCCTTGATTTTTTTTTCTATTTTTACCTTTGAAAAGGCTCTCCCTAATGCTTCTATCAAAATAATAAATAGATAAGGAGAAAGTGGATCACCTTAACAAAGTGCATAAGATGACTTGAAGTACCCAGTAGGAGAAACATTGATCAAAATAGAAAATCTTGTAGTGCTATAACAACATTTAATCCACTTACACCAACTATAATCAAAGCCAAACTTTATGAGAATAACATGTAGAAAATTCCAAAAAACCCTATCATATGCTTTGATCATATCTAGTTTCAAAAGCATATTTGATCTTTTCATGGAATGAAGAGAATGTATGGCCTCTTGTGCAATTAATATACCATCAAGAATTTGCTTACCATGAACAAAGCCACCTTGTTTCTCTAAGATAAGACACCCTAGATTGCCCTTCAACCTGTTTGCCATAATTTTTGACTTATAAATCATATTACAAAGGCTTATTGGAAAAAATTATCAAAATATTTTGTGTCACCTTTCTTGGGAACCAAGGTAATAAAAGTAGCATTGATCTCACTTATTATAGCCTTCCTTTTCGGACCTCTTCAACCGCAACTAACATATCACTTCGATAAATCCTAATTTTTTTGAAAGAAAATTACAGGAAATCCATTGAAGCTAGGTGCCTTGTTAGGATGGAAAGAGAAAATTGCTTCATGGAGCTCCTCTATAGATATCTTCTTCATCAAGCTTTCATTTTGTCCCTAAGTGATAATTGAAAGAATATTTTGCAAAAGTTCTTTTTGTGCCTCCTTAACTTGCCTAGAATTTGATAAAATATTTTTGACATAATTAATTGTTTCCTTCCTTAAGTCTTCTTCATCCTTAATATTTCTTTCAATTGGAGTTATAATATTTTTTATATGATGAACAACAATTTTTTTTTTGCTATAGCATGAACTTTTTTTGTATTTCTATCTCCTTCCTTGAGCCATTTCTCTCTAGATTTTTGGAACCAACATGACTATTTTTTTAATGCATTATGATAATAAAAAAGTAATTATTTTTCTTTCACATAGGAATCCCGATCCATTCCATTAATTTCTACTACCTCTTGTAAATTTTTGAGCTTGGATTCAATTTCTCTTTTTTATTTAAAAATATTTCAAAAATATTTGGCATTCCATATCTTCATTTAATCCTTTAAATATTTCAACTTTTGAAAAAACCTATACATACACGATCCTTCAAATTTTGATTCATCCCACCATAACATAACCATCTAGAAAAAATCAAGGTCTAGCAACATAGACTAGAAGCGAAATGGATTTCGATGACCATTATTAAGTAACTCAAAATTCAAAAGAATGGATTTGTGATATGATCCTACTCACAATAAAATTTTTGAAGAGATTGTATACTTTGTTTGCAACCATTTATTGGATAACAAAAATCTATGCAGTCTTTTTATTATGTGATTTTTCCCAATGTGTCTATTATCCCATGTATATTGGCAGCTTGAGGGACTAAAATCCCAAAGGTCATTTGAATTGACAAATGAAGCAAAATATTGCATTAGTTTAGACCATCCTAGAATGCCACCCTTCTTTTCCAACGGATTTAGAACAATATTAAAATCATCACCAAGAATCCATAGATCACAATGAATCATCACTGTATTTGACAAAAATATGCTAAGGTCCTTACAACATTTTTCACGAGGAGTAACTATAGTTGGAGCATATACATATATAACCCCAACTTTGATGTTTTCCTCTTTCTCGCAAAATAATCCAACAACCCAATTACTTTTTGCTTCTAATAGTTGTCCATCCCATTTGCATTTGTCCCATATTATTGCAACACCACCTGAAGCTCTTGTAGAAGAAACTACCAAACAATCACTTGTTTTCTAAATCTTATTAAAAGCATCCTTACATTCCTCAATGCTTAATTTTATTTCTTGTATTAAAATAAACTCAAGGTTATAACAACCTATTAATTCCTTAATAATTTTTTTTAGGGGTTTTATTCATACCCCTAATATTTCATGATATCATTTTCATTATAAAAACTTTTTATTTTTATTAGTGGGTTTAGCACCACTTCTTGTTAACACCTGTAATATTTTTATTTGGCTTCCCAGATCAATATCCTTTTGAGTTTTTTTTTTCTCTTTGTTCTTGCTTTGATGACCTTTCTCTCCTTCTATTCCTGCCAACAATCTCATCTTCATCAATCTCTTCTATTTTTTCATATTGTTCAAAATTAGACCTATCTTCTAAAGATTTATGTTACCCTAAAGATTCAAAAATGCAAGAAATAACCTCATTAGTATTTTCTTCCTTATGTTGCCTTGAAAATTCTAAACCACATAGATGATCCTCCATAGTCATCACTTTCTTATATTGACTTGAAAATCCAAAATTTACTTGGATATCCTTCCTAATATTTTCTCTACAATACTGCTCTTGAAATCCTAAAGTGAAAGGAATGCATTCCGTACTACTTTCACTTTTATTGTAAGGAGAAGATTTTATGCTATTTGAGGATAATAAAGGTTATTTACTTGGATTAAGCTTGACCTCCTTCACCTTATTTGCTTTAAAATTTGTCTCCCAATCTTCCTTTGTTTTAAAAATATCCTTCCCCTCTTCCTTCACACCTTTAGCCCCTTATATATTTGAACTTGTACATTGTACTTCATCATCCCCCATATTATTTTTTCTTCTAATGACTGATTCGAGTAAAACTATAATGGCCTTTGCCATCTGATGATGTAGAGAAATTTTTCTAGCCACTTTCTTAGGAGTGGAAAATCCTTGATTTGACCTAGCTTCTCCTGTGATATGATCTCCTTGTTTCAAATTGAAGCTACCCTTATGCCCAAAAATTTCCATATCTTCCTCCATTTTTACAATGTAGTCTCTTGTCATGTGCCTAGTTTCATGATATTTGTGACATCAAAATGCAATATTTTCATAATACACTTGTTGATATCATTCTCTTGATTCATATTTAATCTTAATTGACTACGGTAAAGGTTTAGAAATATTCATGGAAACACATATTTGAGTATATATAGCATGTCTTATCTCCTTAGTAGTTTGTCCCTCCTAAATGAATTCACCTAGAGTATTACCAATATTTTTCAAAAACTCCTTATTGATGAGTTGATAAGGAAGTCCAAAAATCCTAATCCATACTAGAAACCTTTTAATACTTTCTATGTCCATAAAAAAATTCTCACTCCAAGGTCTTAAATATAATGCATCTTTGCCCCTAAACCACGAGCCTCCACCATTATTTTATCTCTTATTTATGAACTCGAGAAAATAATGAGGAAAAATCCTTTTGGAAGAAAAGTCATGGAGTAATTTTAATTCAATCCCCACTTCCACTTGATCCAATTTTGAATCTCACAAAAACTTGGCTAATATCCATAAAACTTACAATTAACCCTTTGGTTTTAAGAACCATTATATCATGCTAAAATATCTCATCTTTGATAATCACTTTTAATGTAGAATTTGCTACTTGGATTGGGTTTGCTATAGATTCGCTCTTCCTCTTATTGTTAGCTAGGGCATCCATACTTCCAACTTGGTCATTCATACTTTCAGTAAGGACTTTCAAAAATGATTTTCTTTTCATGTTACCTAGATTTTCTTCAAATGAATCCTTTAAATTCTTCTAAGATCTAGAACAAGAAGTAGCACTTGTTCCTTGATCATACTTTGCTTTCTACTTTCTACTTCCTTTCTCACACTTCCTCCTCACTCACGACTCTTGCTCGCACTCACTTTTGGCTGCACTCACTCTTGACTTGTGCTCACACTCCCTTTTGGTTACACTCACTCTCAGCTCATGCTCACACTCGCATTTGGTTGCACTCACTATAATTCTACGAAGTTAGTCATTTGGAACAAGGGCAATAATGATTTTTCAAGATGTCAAAAATGAAATTGTAAATATTTATCAACCTGGATTCAAGTGATGAGAGGAGCAATAAAGAGCTTAGGGAATTAGCAAGGTAGGACATTTTATCTAGACATATTTTTTAGCAAAGTTTCTTTTTCCTTTCATTATCTTAGAAGCTTTGCATGCAAATTATTATAGATTTATTTTCAAATAATATAATCACTATAGGATATACTAATAAATTCTAATATATTTTGAGTTATAGTTTTCTTCCCATGGACCAATTCACAACAAAATATTTATAATCATCCCTAGTTATAGAGGTTAGTAAGCACCTCATAGAGAAGTGATCCTTGTTGCTCAAAGATAGGGCAATTATTGGTAAATCTAATGGGTCTTGGCCAAAGGCTTCAGCCTTGAGAAAATAGATTGATAGGAGTTCGAAGTCTCCAAGAGTGAATCTATCCTTTCTTCTCAAAGGTTTCTTCATATCCATTTTTTCCAGGGAAGAAAGATATAAAATTCTAAAAGAAGGTCCTTGGAAAGAGCATGACTCTTCCTTATTTCCTAGTATGAAGGCTTTGCACCTTAAAATGTAAATCTATCCCTAGTATCAGTATGGGTTAGGATGTCTGGGTTACCCATTGAATTTTGGGAATGGATACCTTTAAGGAAATAGGCAACACTTTGGTAGAATTACTTGATATTTTAGAAACTACAAAAGATGGATTCTTGGCTATTTATGCTTGGATATTGGTCATGATTGATATAACTAAACCTTTACCAGAATCAATCATTCTTAAGTATGGGAGTAATTTGTGGACCCAAACTATAGAATATGAAAATATAGTTTTTAGATGTAGAAGATGTCATGAGGTGGGGCATATTGAGAGATCATGCCTTAATAAGAGTTCAACAAAAACATATGTATAAAATCATAAAAAAATCTTACAAGTGGATATGGATGAGGATGGTTTTCAACTTCAAAAAAATAGGTCTAGATAGATGAAAGCAAATAAATAGTGGTAACCAGTAAGGAAGGATATTGAAAGAAATATTAATTCTTTTGAGGCTTTAGCCTATGAAGAAAAAACATATCAAAGCTTAGAGAACATGGTATAATAGGATCATAATATTAACAAGGAATAATCTATGCAGTATGATCTTGATTTAAGGGTGAACATTTTCATTGAACCTAAGGAATGTGCCTCATTAAATTTTTAAGACTCTCTTAAATTACCATGTACCATTCAGGAGAAGTAAAGTGGTAGAGAAAATGCAGTGTGAGATGTTAATACCTCTACCATCAATAAGAAAATACCAAAAAATGAGGACAAGTCAAAAGCTTTCATAGCAAAGCCATGAGAGGATAAATATAATGAAAAGAAAAGTTGTGAAAGAATATTGAGTATAATAATAAGACCTACTCTTGACATAGGCAAGGCAAAAATAAGAAAACCCTCAAATTATCAAGCAAGATCCAGAGAAGAAAGAGTAGACATAGAGAAAGGAACACAATCTAAGTTGGTTGAACTTCTCTTTACCAAACAAAAAAATGATATTGTTAATTCATAGGTCGGGCTGGTAGCCCCTAATGAGACATGATTACCATCTCATGGAATATAATGGGTGCTAATGCCCCCTTAAAGCAAAGGTGTATCAAGGACCTCTATTTAAGTAATAAGCCTGATAGTCTTTGTATCTAAGAAACTAAAATGACAAAAGAAGAAGTTTCCAAGACTATGAAGGCAATATGTATAAGATGTGAATGGGGTACTGTGGATTCCAAAGTAGCGATAGGAGGAATTCTAACACGTTGAAATTGTGTTAGAACATCCTATGCAACCATTCACAAAACTAGGCATTAGATAGCCCCATTAGCTACATGCTACTTTGCAGATATTCATTTCATTCTTATCAATGACTATGGACCTACAACTTAGTTAGGCATATTAGAATTATGGAGTGGAATTGAAGCCTTTATGATAAATAAATACCAAGAAACCTGATTCACGATCAATTTCAATGCCATAACCAAACTAGATGAAAATTTGGAGGAATTAGGAAAATAACCCAAAGTATGAGAGATTTCTCAGCTTTTATTCAAAACAATAATCTATGGGAGGTTGAATTTGAAGAGGCCACTTATACATGGACCAACAAGAAGAGATGCCAAAACCTAATAGCAAAAAAATTAGATAGATGCAAACTCTTAGATCATTGACTAGATGAAGGGACTTGACAAGGATTGGTTCATATCATTGTCCAATAAGAGTTAAAATGGTGGTAAGTGTATTAAAAAAGATCATATTTTAAATATGAGTAAATGTGAGAAAACCATTCTCAATTTGTTGATATGATAGCACAAACATGGAATTATTTAGGAAATGGTGGGTTGTATACACTTCCAAAACAAATTAAACCAATGACATCTAGATTAAAAGAATGGAACAAGAACACTTTTGGAAACATTTTTGAGAAGAAAGAACTGAAAGAGAAACTTTCAAAATTCTAAAAAGGTGAGTGTTGTCCTCTCTAGTTGTCATGGTCACTAGGTGTGGAGAACCAAATAATTGGACTATTGTGCCTTGCTTGGAGTGACACAACATCATAGCTTCGAGAGCATGGGAAGCAACTCGATCATACCACCTCTAGGGTTTTCTACAAGGCTAGCTCCTTTTAAGATTGATCTTCAATGCTCTCCAACCTAACCTACTAAGCTATTAGGTGTATAGGGAAAAGGGAAAGAGAAATCACAAAAAACAAAGATAGTGGAAAGGAAAAATATCTCAAATTAACCTAAGCTAAAAAGGGTGATATGCCAAGATCATTGTAAGATTCTAATGTGTTGATACGTCAATATGAACACTTTCTCTTCTCAGTATGCTAAGCACTTATTGCATATAAAAGAAACGGGACATAAATTAGATATCCATGGCCTCTAGTATATGTGCATAAACATACACACATAAGAAATAGGACGAAAAAAGCCCAATAGTCATAGCTTCTAGCATATATATATATATATATATATATATATATATATATATGAAATTTACGGATAGTGCCCGAAGTGAGGGCTTGAATGCTTGCCTGCAAGACCACTTAGGGTTTTGGTCTAAACTATTATATAGAAAAAATGAAAGGCAAGTTACATACATAGCTTAAGACTTGAATAAGCAACCAATTGATCCTTTACCTAAAGTTCTACTATTTATATACAAAACAATGAAACTAGAGCTTGTTTTGATTGTTCTTACGTCATCTTTAGTCCTTCAAGGTCTCTGGATCTAGAATCATCAATTTTGAGATGTTGGATATTCAAATGCCACCCTAGGGATTCTAAAAACTAATTAGAAGCACCTTCTATAACCAATGTTGTCATGTTTAGGATCACTGCTATTACAGCTACTATGCCCTTGCCTTTATTAGGCCATCCACCTTCCTTGGATTACTACGCCCAATTGATGTTGATAGGTGATCCTTAACTCTCTCAAGTAAATGGCTTATCAGTTTAACTCATTTATTGTTTTGGGAGCTTGTGCACCAGTGATGATGTCTTATAACCTAATTTGACCCTTCTTCCTTGTTGATCGCTTTTTGCATTATGCTTTACTTCTTGGAACACAATCTATTCTTTCTTCAATTTCCTTTTGTCTTCCAAGGTGATGCAAACTATTAATTATTTGTCAGAACTTTTTCTAATTCTAATACATTGAAACTTTATAAACTTATAAAATCAAACTAAATTCTAATCACAAGTAGTTTACGAAAGTCTTCTCCTTTACCCTCTTATCAACTTTTAAACGTTTTATCTTTTAAATCCTTATAGCTTATAATAAAAGCTTTTCTTCTCTTTAAAGCTTTCAAAACTTTCAATCTTTGATCATTTTGCTATCTTTGCCCCTATTAAAACTTTTCTCCACCGCTTCCAAAACTTTCAATCATTTTGCTCTCTTTGAGCCTATCAAAACTTTTCTCGACCAGTTCCTACCCTTTTTAGATCTCATAAATTGTGGGGACTTCTGTCTTCCTTTTATGGTCGAGTCTTTCATAAAATGACGCCAACCTCTGGTCGAAACTTCTAGTCAGAAAGGTCATCAAATCTAACAGAATTTAGCCCTGGAATCCATTCTGAGCACATCAAAGCTCAGAAAACCTTCCAGCCTTGGAATTCAAAGCGCAAAATTTATTCAAACGCTCAGCAATTCAATTTCTTTTTGAAAGCAAAATCTGAGAAATATGAGTAGGAACTTGTCTCTAATTCTCTTTGACTACATTTATTTTGAAAGAACTGGCCGCCATAAGATATTCTTAGATTCCGTTCAAAGTTCAAATCGCTAAGCAACTGAGAAGACGGAAAAAACAATAATTAAAAATATTTAAATTTTTTTTTACCAAGAATTGGATCGCATGTAGACGTTTTCAACCATTCTTTTAACCCCCACGGATCAAAGAACAGAACAGAAATTTTGTTCAAAAGTTAAAAAGAAAAATCATCCCCTTACCAGCAGCTATGGATTGATGAGGGTTTGCAGTATTTGGTGTCCAGAAACCTAAAAAGTAAAAATTGAGGTACTCAAGACCTGCTTCTGCCTCTCCTGCATGCCTGTTTATACCCTGCTAATTGTCCAAACATTTCATATGTTTTTTTTATTTTTTAAAAGGTAAAAAATTATATTAATAATATAAAAATCAAATTACAATTTTATTTTTTAATAAATTTTAAAATTCAAAATTTAAATAAAATAAAATTATAATCATAAATCTACGACCTTGACGAGCCCTAACTTCTAAAATAATGAAATGTTTTCGGTTGTTTTTTTTCTATATATTCCACACTGATATGACTTTCTGTCTTATCTATTTTGTTTTTCTTCGTAGTGATTATAGGTTTGCTTTTCTTTTTTAATTACAATTAAAGTAAGTTTAATAATATAGTTTTAAAATTTATATTTAATAAAATAAAATTATATAAATTATCTTTTATAAATTTTGTCATAACAAAAAAAATTGTATATATAACCTATACTATACTCTTTTAACTTTTTAAGCTCACTTGTTAAAATCAAGTTTCCTCTTTTAACTTTTTTAGGTCACTTGTTAAAATCAAGTTTGGCAAGCTGCTTTATCAGATTCGTTCCTTGACTTGATTTGCAAGCGTCATTAAGGTCACTTGTTAAAATCAAGTTTCCTCTTTTAACTTTTTAAGGTCACTTGTTAAAATCAAGTTTGGCAAGCTGCTTTATCAGATTCGTTCCTTTGACTTGATTTGCAAGCGTCATTTCTTCGTTTCTTTGAAGTAGAGGATAATAGATAAAAGGTTTATAGGCCTTTACCTACAGTTAAAGATAAATGTATCAACATAACAAAAATTTAGTATAAAACAATATTAAATTTCACATTAACCTACATCATCATAGTTAAAACCCGTAATAGCTACTTTAATAGAATGGATCTTCACTTCTATGTTTTTTATGAATTAATTCTGATTTGGGAGAGTTTTTTAACTAGTTGTTCAATGGTTTTGCTTTGTCCTTGATGATGAAACTAATGGTGAATGTATTTTAGCTTCTCTACTGTGTGTTTTTTTTTTTAATTTAAATAAAAAATATATATATATTTGTATATATTTTTAGTATTTTTTCAAAGTTTTAATAATGACTTAAAAATCAGGTTAATTATATATCATAACTAGTTATTTTTGTTAAGCTAAGTTTTATCCTTAAACACTTTTCTAATTTGTCAATCAATATTTTTTAAATCACTAACTTCTGAGTTTATTGAAAAAGTTGCTTTAATTGTGCTAGAGTGAATTAATCCTCCAAGATAGAGATATGGACCAACTATAATACATGGACCAGTGACAATACAATATGGACCAGCTATGGAGTAAATTATTTGGCAGTTTGTGCATATCACCACAACCAATCCAAGGGTCTAAGGCTAGTCTTATCCTTGAACCATCCCCTACTTTCCAGGTAAGCCAATCACCTACAATATAAAAAGCCTAATCATTGCCTTCCAATGATTAGGCATTTTATTTATTTCATTTGGAGTTATAATATTTTTGATATGATGAACAACAATTTTTTTTTTGCTAAAGCATGATTTTTTTTGTATTTCTATCTCCTTCCTCGAGCTATTTCTCTCTAGATTTTTGGAACCAATATGACTATTTTTTTAATGCATTATGATAATAAAAAAGTAATTATTTTTATTTCACATAAGAATCCCGATCTATTCCATTAATTTCTACTACCTCTTGTAAATTTTTGAGCTTGGATTCAATTTCTCTTTTTTTTTATTTAAAAATGTTACAAAAATATTTGGCATTCCATATCTTCATTTACTCCTTTAAATATTTCAACTTTTGAACAAACCTATACATACACGATCCTTCAAATTTTGATTCATCCCACCATAACATAACCATCTAGAAAAAATCAAGGTCTTGGAGCAACATAGACTAGAAGCGAAATGGATTTGGATGACCATTATTAAGTAACTCACAATTCAAAAGAATGGATTTGTGATATGATCCTGCTCACAATAAAATTTCTGAAGAGATTGTATACTTTGTTTGCAACCATTTAGTGGATAACAAGAATCTATCCAGTCTTTTTGTTATGTGATTTTTCCCAATGTGTATATTATCCCATGTATATTGAAAGCTTGAGAGACTAACATCCCAAAGGTCATTTGAATTGACAAATGAAGTAAAATATTGCATTAGTTTATACCATCCTGGAATGCCACCCTTATTTTCCAACATATATAGAATAATATTAAAATCACCACCAAGAATCCATAGATCACAATGAATCATCATTGTATTTGACAAAAATATGCTACGGTCCTTACAACATTTTTCACGAGGAGTAACTATAGTTGGAGTATATACATATATAACCCCAAATTTGATGTTTTCCTCTTTCCTGCAAAATAATCCAACAACCCAATTACTTTTTGCTTCTAATAGTTATTCATCCCATTTGCATTTGTCCCATATTATTCCAATACCACCTGAAGCTCTTGTAGAAGAAACTACCAAACAATCACTTGTTTTCTAAATCTTATTAAAAGCATCCTTACATTCCTCAATGCTTAATTTTGTTTCTTGTATTAAAATAAACTCAAGGTTATAACAACCTATTAATTCCTTAATAAAAAAAATTTAGGGGTTTTATTCATACCCCTAATATTCCATGATATCATTTTCATTATAAACACTTTTTATTTTTATTAATGGGTTTAGCATCACTTCTTGTTAACACCTGTAATATTTTTATTTGGCTTCCCAGATCAATATCCTTTTGAGTTTCTTTTTCTCTTTGTTCTTACTTTGATGACCTTTCTCTCCTTCTTCCATTCCTGCCAACAATCTCATCTTCATCAATCTCTTCTATTTTTCATATTGTTCAAAATTAGACCTATCTTCTAAAGATTTATGTTACCCTAAAGATTCGAAAATGCAAGGAATAGCCTCATTAGTATTTATTCCTTATGTTGCCCTGAAAATTCTAAACTACATAGATGATCCTCCATAGTCATCACTTTCTTATATTGACTTGAAAATCCAAAATTTACTTGGATATCCTCCCTAAGATTTTCTCTACAATACTGCTCTTGAAATCCTAAAGTGAAAGGAAAGCATTTCGTACTACTTTCACTTTTATTGCAAGGAGAAGATTTTATGTTGTTTGAGGATAATAAAGGTTATTTACTTGGATTAAGCTTGACCTCCTTCACCTTATTTGCTTTAAAATTTGTCTCCCCATCTTCCTTTGTTTTAAAAATATCCTTCCCCTCTTCCTTCACTCCTTTAGCCCCTTATATATTTGAACTTGTGCATTGTACTTCATCATCCCCCATATTATTTTTTCTTCTAATGACTGATTCGAGTAAACTATAATGGCCTTTGCCATCTGATGATGTAGAGGAATTTTTCTATCCACTTTCTTAGGAGTGGAAAATCCTTGATTTGACCTAGCTTCTCTTGTGATATGATCTCCCTGTTTCAAATTGAAGCTACCCTTATGCCCAAAAATTTCCATATCTTCCTCCATTTTTACAATGTAGTCTCTTGTCATGTGCCTAGTTTCATGATATTTGTGACATCAAAATGCAATATTTTCATAATCTACTTGTTGATCCCATTCTCTTGATTCATATTTAATCTTAATTGACTACGGTAAAGGTTTAGAAATATTCATGGAAACACATATTTGAGTGTATATAGAATGTCTTATCTCCTTAGTAGTTTGTCCCTCCTAAATGAATTCACCTAGAGTATTACCAATATTTTTTAAAAACTCCTTATTGATGAGTTGATAAGGAAGTCCAAAAATCCTAATCCATACTAGAAACCTTTTAATACTTTCTATTTCCATAAAAAAATTCTCACTCCAAGGTCTTAAATATAATGCATCTTTGCCCCTAAACCATGACCCTCCACCATTATTTTATCTCTTATTTATGAACTCGAGAAAATAATGAGGAAAAATCTTTTTGGAAGAAAAGTGATGGAGTAATTTGAATTCAATCCCCACTTCCACTTGATCCAATTTTGAATCTCACAAAAACTTGGCTAATATCCATGAAACTTACAATTAACCCTTTGGTTTTAAGAACCATTATATCATGCTAAAATATCTCATCTTTGATAATCACTTTTAATGTAGAATTTGCTACTTGGATTGGGTTTGCTATAGATTCACTCTTCCTATTATTGCTAGCTAGGGCATCCATACTTCCAACGTGGTCATTCATACTTTCAGTAAAGAATTTCACAAATGATTTTCTTTCCATGTTACCTGGATTTTCTTCAAATGAATCCTTTAAATTCTTCTAAGATCTAGAACAAGAAGTAGCACTTGTTCCTTGATCATACTTTGCTTTCTACTTTCTACTTCCTTTCTCACACTTCCTCCTCACTCATAGCTCATGCTCGCACTCACTTTTGGCTGCACTCACTCTTGACTTGTGCTCACACTCCCTTTTGGTTACACTCACTCTCAGCTCATGCTCACACGTATTTGGTTGCACTCACTATAATTCTACGAAGTTAGTCATTTGGAACAAGGGCAACAATGATTTTTCAAGATGTCAAAAATAAAATTGTAAATATTTATCAACTAGGGTTCAAATGATGGGAGGAGCAACAAAGAGCTAGGGCATCAACGAGGTAGGACATTCTATCTAGGCATACATTTTTCAACTAAGTTTCTTTTTCCTTTCATTATCTTAGAAGTTTTGCATGCAAATTATTATAGATTTATTTTCAAATATTATAATCACTATAGGATATACTAGTAAATTTTAATAGATTTTGAGTTATAGTTTCCTTCCCATGGACCAATTTACAGCTAAATCCTTAGAATCATCCCTAGTAGTAGAGGTTAGTGAGGACCTCATAGAGAAGTGATCCTTGTTGCTCAAAGATAGGGCAATTATTGGTAAATTTAATGGGTCTTGGCCAAGGGCTTCGACCTTGAGAAAATGGATTGATAGGAGTTGGAAGTCTCCAAGAGTGATTCTATCATTTCTTCCCAAAGGTTTCTTCATAGCCATTTTTTGTTCCAAGAAGGAAAGAGATAAAATTATAAAATGAGGTCCTTGGTTTATGGAAAGAGCATGACTCTTCCTTATTTCCTAGTATGAAGGATTTGCACCTGAAAATGTAAATCTATCCCTAGTACCGGTATGGGTTAGGATGTATGGGTTACCCATTGAATTTTAGGAAATGGATACCTTCAAGGAAATAGACAACACTTTGGGAGAATTCCTTGAGATTTTAGAAACTACAAAAGATGGATTCTTGGCTATTTATGCTTGGATATTGGTCATGATTGATATAAATAAACCTTTACCATAATCAATCATTCTTAAGTATGGGGGTAAGTTGTTGACCCAAACCATAGATTATGAAAACATATTTTTTAGATGTAGAAGATGTCATGAGGTGGGGCATATTGAAATATCATGCCTTAAGAAGAGTCCAACAAAAATATATGTAGAAAATCGTAAGAGAAACTTACAAATGGATATGGATGAGGATGGTTTTCAACTTCAAAAAAATAGGTCTAGACAGATGAAAGTAAATAAATAGTGGAGACCAGTAAGGAAGGATATTGAAAGAAATATTAATTCTTTTGAGGCTTTAGCCTATGAAGAAAAAACATATCAAAGCTTAGAGGACATGATACAATAGGATCAGAATATTAACAAGGAATAATCTATTTAGTATGATCTTGATTTAGGGATGAACATTTTTACTAAACCTAAGGAATGTGCCTCATCATATTTTTAAGACTCTCTTAAAGTACCATGCACCATTCAAGAGAAGGAAAGTGGTAGAGAAAATGCAATGTTAGATGTTAATACCTCTACCATTAATAAGGAAATACCAGAAAAATGAAGGACAAGTCAAAAGCTTTCATAGCAAAGCCAAGAGAGGATAAATCTAATGAAAAGAAAAGTTATGAAAGAATATTGAGAATAGAATAATAAGACCTACTCTTGATATAGGCAAGGCAAAAAGAGGAAAACCCTCAAATTATCAAGCAAGATCCAAGGAAGTAAGAGCAAACATAGAGAAAGGAACACAATCTAAGTTGGTTGAACTTCTCTTTACCAAAAAAAAAAATGATATTGGTAATTCATAGGTCAAGCTCAGTAGCCCCTAATGAGACATGATTACCATCTCATGGAATATAAGGGGTGCTAATGCCCCCTCAAAGCAGAGGTGTATCAAGGACCTCTATTTAAGTAATAAGCCTGATATTCTTTGTATCTAAGAAACTAAAATGACAAAGGAAGAAGTTTCCAAAACTATGAAAGCAGTATGGATAAGATGTGAATGGGATACTATGGATTCTAAAGGAGCGATAGGGGGAATTCTAACATGTTGGAATCTTGTTAGAACATCCTATGCAATCATTCATAAAACTAGGCATTAGATAGCCTCATTAGTCACATGCTACTTTGCAGATATTCATTTCATCCTTATCAATGTTTATGGACCTACAACTTAGTTAGGAAGATTAGAAGTATGGAGTGGGATTGAAGCCTTTATGATAAGTAAAGACCAAGAAACCCGATTCATGATCATGAGATTTTAATGCCATAACCAAACTGGATGAAAAATTTGGGGGAATTAGGAAAATAACCCAAAGTATGAGAGATTTCTTAGCTTTTATTCAAAGCAATAATCTACGAGAGGTTGGAGGCAGCAAGTTGTGACGGATGGAGCAGCAAGGAGGAGGAGCGGGAGGTCTAGGGGCAACAAACCCTAGGTGTGGGGCTTCGGAGGGCAGATCAGCAGACGTGGCAGGTGGGGGCTCTGGTGAGATAGCAGGCCCCCAGGCGAAGGATGTGGACAAGGAAGTTCTATTGGAACCGGTCCAAGGGCGTTGGGCGGATGCGGTTGAAGATATCTCTGAGGGGGACCAGGACTCTGTGCGTCAGGATCAAAGGAAGACCCAGGAAGGAGACAAAGAGAAACCTGGCAACTGGAGACCTTCATATCTTAATGCTCTTCGCGGTAAGCAAAAATTATCCGACTCTTGTTTTAATCTAAAATTTGTCAATGGTAGGTTGCACGTCCTGGATACCTTAGCTCAGCATGTGGCTATGGAGGGCAGAACATCTCTGGTGGCTAAATTTATGGGGGTGAGGCCGAACTTGGAAGTCATAAGGAGATGGGCCGTCCAAAAATGGCAGCCAAGGGCCGGTATGATGATTAAGGCTTTACCCAAGAGTTTTCTTTTGGTGACATTTCAATGTGAACAGGACATGGAAAGGACTCTCCAAGGAGGTCCTTGGTTTTTTGGGAAAAGGGGCTTGTATCTAAAGCGTTGGTCCCCCGATTTCAACCCCTAGACTCAGGTGCTGGATTTGGCTCCTATTTGGGTTAAGATGCCGGGATTACCTCTGCTTTTTTGGAATGAACAAATCTTGGCTGGGATAGCTACAGATATTGGAGAACTAATAGCTATTGATCCTGCAACCTTGAGCAAAACAAGACTCCTTTTGCTCGCATGTGTGTGTTGGCGGACCTGAGTAAAGAGCTCCCTAAATCCATTATATTGTCGTCTATGTTTGGCCTTCATACTCAAGTCTTTGAATATGAAAATATGTCTTTTAAGTGTAGTGTTTGTGGGAAGGTAGGGCACCAGGGTATCCACTACATTTCCAAGAACCATCCCCCACTCCAAAATACTGCTCCTCAAACCTGAATAATATCCCTCCCCCGCATATCTCCATTCCTACCCAACATGGGCCTCAAGGACGTGGAGCTCGAAATCCGAATATCAGAGACCCTGTTCGCCCTATTGTAAGCAAGAGGCAACGTTATAACCCTCCTCCCAAAAATACCTATGCCCCAAAACCCTCTCACAGGGGAGCTGGTCCCTTTGATGGGAACCCTCAAGCTCAACCTGCTCCTAAGATGATACAACAAGCCTCAGAGCCAAATCACAAAGGAAAGAACCCCATAGATCAACGCCCTGGGGCAAGTAAGTTTGATTGGGTAATACGGGAGGCCTATGGAGGCTCGGTGGAAGTGGTCCCATGTACTGCAGAGGAATTTATGGGAAGAAATTCCAAGGAGATCAACATCCCAGTGGAGAACAGTTTTGATGCATTAAATCATCTGAAGGGAGATCAGATGGATAGCCAAGAAGTGGAATCTGAGGTAGAGGAGACTCAAGAGAAGGATTTAGAGGAGAAAAATCAGAGGAAGGAGCAGGAAACTAATAATACAGGCAAGGATACTCAAGAGGAAGAGGTGAACCACCAAGATCAGTGTAACCCCAAAGCAAGGAAAAAAGAATCTACTAATCAAGAAGCTAAGAGCACGGAATCATCTCCACCTGTCAGAAAGACCAGTTAATCTAGAAAGCCAGATTGTTACCCCAAAGACCAAGACTGACCTATCCAAGATGGTTACTAGAAGCCAAGTGAATCCCAAGGAACCCCAGCCTAGAGCGGATGTATGGGGATATGGTTCGGTAGGAAGAGGGAAACCTAGCAATGTTGCCTTAAGGCAAAAAGAAGCAGAGCGAGGAGTGGCTGATGGCACTCAAGTAGTATTGCTCTTTGGGGTGAAGGCTCGAGGATCCAAAGCCCATAAATGAATATTCTTTCATGGAATATTCACGGGAGTAATCCTGCAAAAATAAGAGCTTTGTATGCTCTTAGACAAGAACACAAACCGGATATGATTTTACTGCAAGAAACTAAAATGGAGGAGAGTAGAGTTATTCCTTTTAAGAATAGGACTTGGCGAGAAGCTGAAGTAGTAGGCCAAGAGGCCATTGGAATAGTAGGAGGGTTGTTGGTTATGTGGAACAAGAATGTGATTGATAGTAGAGTGATTCTGATGTCTAGTTGGTTTATTTGTCTCTTATGTGTGGATAAAACCACGTAGGAAGAGTGGATCTTAACGAATGTATATGCTCCAGTTAGACAGGGACTGAGAAGGGTTCTTTGGAGTCAGCTAGCTGAATTGAGGGAGACGGTCCCCAACTACCCTTGGATTATGGCGGGGGATTTCAATTGCTACCTTAATCCTGCAGATAAATTGGGGGGCTCTCAAAGAATAACTGTTGATATCTACGAGTTTAGAGATTTTGTTGAGCAACATGAGTTGATGGATGTGGACCTGCATAGATTCTCCTATACATGGTCTAACAAAATATTGAAGGAAAACCAAATTCATATCAGATTAGATAGGTTTCTTCTTTCTCAAGAATGCCTGGAGAGGTTTGGGGACTCTTCATTAACGACACTCCCAAGAATCGGGTCTGATCACAACCCAATTCTATGGGAAACAGGGGAGGACTCTAAGAAAAGATACATCAGACCCTTTCGATTCGAACTTATGTGGTTCCAACATCAGGATCTCAAGGATCTGGTTGCCCAATGGTGGGACAAAAAGTATAATGGTTCAAAACTGGCCCAAGTGGCATGTAAACTAAGGAATGTGAAGGCTAACATTAGAGAGTGGAACAAAACTTCCTTTGGCAATATTTTTGTTAAAAAGGCAGAACTAAAAGACAAGATCAATGAACTACAGGAGAAGCTGAAGTCAGAGCAGCTTACAGAGGATCTGAGAAACCAGGAGAGGGAGCTGTTAGCCGAATACCACACGATGCTAGGATTTGAAGAAACCTTTTGGAGGCAAAAATCCAGACTGCGTTGGTTAAAGGAGGGTGACAGAAATACAAAGTTCTTCCATGTCTCTACTCTTTGCCACAAGAGTACTAACAAAATTAAGGAGATCAAGATGGTCGATGGGTCTAACACCAAAGATATGGAAGACATAAGGAGGGAAGCGGTTGAGTACTTTAAATCGTTGCTAGAAGATGTAAATCCGACTATTGAAGAAGAGGACTCTCTGTTGGCAGCCATTCCACCCCTCATAATTGAGAATCTTAATGGATTCTTACTTAGTCCTTTCACAAAGGAGGAAATCAAGAAGGTGGTTTTTGACATGGATGGTAACAGCTCCCCGGGACCGGATGGCTTCCCCATAGCTTTCTTCCAGAAGTTTTGGGATATCCTAGGCAATGATGTAGTGGAAGCTATAATTGAGGCTCAAAAGGACATGGAAATCCTAGGAGTTAATGCTACATTTTTAGTCCTCATCCCTAAACTAGTGGGAGCAATGGAATTTTCCAGTTTTCGCCCTATCGCTTTATGTAACACTCTGATGAAGATTCTCACAAAAACAATCGCCAATAGGTCGAAGGTTATCCTTCCTTTCATCATTGATATGAACCAAGGAGGCTTTGTGAAAGGGTGACAAATACTGGATGGTATCATCACAATTCATGAGGTTATTCATTCAATGGTGGCTAGTAAGGAAGTAGGTATGTTACTAAAGCTTGATATGAATAAAGCCTACGACCGGGTCTCATGGCGGTTCCTCACCAAGATTTTGGGTAAGTTTGGTTTCTGTCCCCAATGGATTAAGTTGATTTTTAGTTGTATCTCTACTACAAGATTTTCTGTCATGGTGAATGGGTCACCCTCCGGTTACTTTAAGAGTGAAAGGGGGTTGCGACAAGGAGATCCTTTGTCTCCATACTTGTTTATTATTTTAGCGAAAGCATTGGGTAGGAACATTTCAACAGCGATGGCAGATGGTCGTTTGGAAGGTTTCAAACCAGCCTCAACAGTAGAGCCAGTGTCTCACCAACAGTTTGTGGATGATACAATCATTGTGTCCAAAGCCTCGGTGCCTCAGGCTAGGAAGCTAAAGAGAATTCTAACCAAGTATGAGACAGAAGTAGGACAACACATAAACTATAAGAAGAGTAGCATCTATTTCTTTAACACGCCTGGTGGGAGGGAGGAAATAATAGCTAACCTCTTCGGTTGTGGAAAGGAGCTTCTACCAGCAACTTATCTAGGCATGCCTATGTTCGAAGGAAGAATGAAGGCTACATTGTGGAACTCAGTCATTGATAGGATCTCCAAAAAGTTAGCAGGGTGGAAGGGCAACCTTCTCAGCTCCGCAAGAAAAGCCTTATTAGTTCAAACTACTTTACAGAGCATTCCAATTTATTGCATGTCTCTATTTAGAATGCCTGCAAAGGTCCGAGCTACATTGGAGCAAATTCAACGCAACTTCTTGTGGTCAAGTTCAGAGGAGAGAAAGAGAATTTCGTTGGTAGCATGGAATCAGGTGTGTGCAAGCAAGGATCAAGGGGGCCTGGGGCTAAAGAGAATGAAAGAAATGAATCAAGCTCTGATTGGCAAACATGTATGGAGATTTATCAATAATGATCAATTGGGATGGGTAAAACTTCTTAAGGCAAAATATATCAAAAATAATCAGGACTTCCTGAAAGCTGATAATCTCCCTAGAGGATCCTATTTCTGGAATTGTTTGCTCGAATGTCGGGAGGTAGTCAGGAAAGGCATCAGATGGAGAATTGGTAATGGAAGACAAGTGGACTTTTGGCAAGACCCGTGGTTGGAAGAGGCCCCTCTGAAAGATAACTTAGACCTTCAGGTCCTCCAACATAAACTTTCGAAGGAAATGGGAGGAAAAGTAGGGGATTTTATTGTTGTAGCACAGGAAACTTCCTCTTGGAAGAAAATCACAGTTCATAATCTGTCAGAGCAAGAGAAGGTGGCCCTAACCAAACTCAATGATGCTTTAAGGGTGTTCCCGATCATTCCTGGGGAAGGAAGAGACAAGGCGATTTGGGGCAAAACTACAAGTGGGATCTATTCAATAAAAACTGCCTATAAGTTAATCCACTCAGGATTCAATGGTTGGACTCCGACTTCTATTATTTGGTTAAATAATTTAACCCCAAAAATAGCTTTCTTCTTTTGGTTGGCAGTTCAAAATAAGATTCTGACAACAAATAATCTGCAAAGGAGAGGTTTCCAATTCATCAATCGATGTATCTTGTGTGAGAAAGCGATAGAATCTGTAAGTCATATATTTCTAACTTGTGAATTTTCTTGTACAGTCTTCCAAATGATCCTGTCCAAATTTCATATAGATTGGGTCTGTCCAAATAGCATGTCTGACTTCTGCATACAGTGGGCTTCCCCCTTCCAAGCGAAACTTTTGACTTGGCTCTGGAAGCTCAACTTACCCCATTTTTTATGGGGGATATGGAATGAGAGAAATAAGAGAGTATTTAAAGGACGTAAGAAAGATCCCAGGTTATGTGGTAATAAAATAATCAGAGCTTTGAAAGAAAATTGGAAAACTTTCTTCTTCAAAAATGAGACCATGTCTCTAAGGGAAAGGAGGATTTTGCAAACTGGGGAGAGGAACTTCCAGACCTAGACATTACAACCAACCCACGGGATGGTGTCAAGTGGATACCCCCCACACAAAAGTGGGTTAAGTTTAATTTTGACGGGGTAGCTAAAGGAAATCCGGGGCTGCAGGAGCAGGAGGAGTTCTGAGAAATGAGGAAGGAAAAGTGGTCCTTGCCTTTGCAGAGCCTTTGGGAACTCAAACAAATCATTTTGCAGAAGCCCGAGCCTGCATGCAGGCAATGAGAATTGCCAGAATTGAGGGTTATAAGGAAGTTATCTTTGAAGGGGATTCGCTTAATATAATCAAGGCAATTAAGGAGGATAAAGACCCCAACTGGACCATCTTGGAGCTTATCCTAGAAGCAAAGATTCATAAATCTCATTTGGTTAATGCCCGAATCCAACACACCTTCAGAGAAGGGAACCAGGCGACGGATCTAATGGCAAATATTGTAGTTTTTGTTGGGGAGATGCAAATTTGGAAGGATAACTTCCCTCAAGAACTATTGGTGTTGGCTTCTAGAGAAGAGCTAAGATCAAACCTGTTAGAGCATCAAGAGATCAGAGGGGTTGATGATGAGTAATCCGACAGATGGAATTAGGCAAAAAAGGCATCCCATTTGCTGGGGCCTGGGAGGTGACAAGTGTACAGTACAACAACCTAGTGGTATTAGTAAGTGCTAGGTGTTGTTTGGTTTTTGTTTTATCTTGAATAGTCAAGCGACAAGTATAGGACTGTGGACTCTAAGTATGGCTTAATGTGGGTCTTAGAAAGATCCATTTTGTATTTTGATTATACGGGCTTGATGCTAGAACCAGCCCATTTTGACTATGTAAAAGGTTTGTGGACCTTATAACCACCTCTACCTTATACCAAAAAAAAAATAATCTACGGGAGGTTGAATTTGAAGATGTCACTTATACATGGACCAACAAGAGGAAAGGCCAAAACCTAATAGCAAAAAAATTAGATAGATGCATACTCTTAGATCATTGGCTAGATGAAGAGACGCAAAATAATACCTTGACAAGGATTGGTTCATATCATTGGCCAATAAGAGTTAAAATGGTGGTAAGTGAATTAAAAAAAGATCATATTTTAAATATGAGTAAATGTGAGAAGACCATCCTCAATTTGTTGATATGATAGCACAAATATGGAATTCTTCAGGAAATGGTGGGTTGTATACACTTCCAAAATAAATTAAATCAATGACATCTAGATTAAAAGAATGGAACAAGAACACTTTTGAAAATATTTTTGAGAAGAAAGAACTAAAAGAGAAACTTTCAAAATTCTAAAAAGGTGAGTGTTGTCCTCTCTAGTTGTCATGGTCACTAGGTGTAGAGAACCAAATAATTGGACTATTGTGCCCTGCTTGGAGTGACACAACATGATAGATTCGAGAGCATGGGAAGCAACTCGATCATACTACCTCTAGGGTTTTCGACAAGGCTAGCTCCTTTTAAGATTGATCTTCAATGCTCTCCAACCTAACCTACTAAGCTATTAGGTGTATAGGGAAAAGGTAAAGAGAAATCACAAAAAACAAAGATAGTGGAAAGGAAAAATATCTTAAATTAACCTAAGCTAAAAAGGGTGATATGCCAAGATCATTGTAAGATTCTACTGTGTTGATAGCTCAATATGAACACTTTCTCTTCTCAGTATGCTAAGCACTTATTGCATATAAAATAAACGAGACATAAATTAGATATCCATGGCCTCTAGTATATGTGCATAAACATACACACACATAAGAAATAGGACCAAAAAAGCCCAATAGTCATAGCTTCTAGCATATATATATATGAAATTTACAGATAGTGCCCGGAGTGAGGGCTTGAATGCTTGCCTGCAAGACCACTTAGGGTTTTGGTCTAAACTATTATATAGAAAAAATGAAAGGCAAGTTACATACATAGCTTAAGACTTGAATAAGCAACCAGTTGATCCTTTACCTAAAGTTCTACTATTTATAGACAAAACAATGAAACTATAGCTTGTTTTGATTGTTCTTACGTCATCTTTAGTCCTTCAAGGTCTCTAGATCTAGAATCATCAATTTTGAGATGTTGGATATTCAAATGCCACCCTAGGGATTCTAAAAACTAATTAGAAGCACCTTCTATAACCAATGTTGTCATGTTTAGGATCACTGCTATTGCAGCTGCCATGCCCTTGCCTTTAATAGGTCATCCACCTTCCTTGGATTACTGTGCCCAAATGATGTTGATAGGTGATCCTTAACTCTCTCAAGTAAATGACTTATCAGTGTAACTCATTTATTCTTTTGGGAGCTTGTGTACCAGTAATGATGTCTTATAACCTAATTTGACCTTTCTTCCTTGTTGATCGCTTTTTGCATTATGCTTTACTTCTTGGAGCACAATCTATTCTCTCTTCAATTTCCTTTTGTCTTCCAAGATGGCAAACTATCAATTATTTGTCAGAACTTTTTATAATTTTCATGTATTGAAACTTTATAAACTTATAAAATCAAACTAAATTCTAATCACAAGTATTTTACAAGTCTTCTCCTTTACCCTCTTATCAACCTTTTAAATATTTTATCTTTCAAAAAAAAATCCTTTAGCTTGTAATAAAAGCTTTTCTTCTCTCCTTTAAAGCTTTCAAAAACTTTCAATCTTTGGTCATTTTACTCTCTTTGCCCCTATTAAAACTTTTCTCCACCGCTTCCAAAACTTTCAATCTTTGATCATTTTGCTCTCTTTGAGCCTATCAAAACTTTTCTCCACCGCTTCGTACCCTTTTTAATCTCATAAATTGTGGGACTTTTGTCGTCCTTTTATGGTCGAGTCTTTCATAAAATGACGCCAACCTCTGGTCGAAACTTCTAGTCAGAAAGGTCATCAAATCTAACAGAATTTAGCCCTGGAATCCATTCTGACCACATCAAAGCTCAGAATACCTTCCAGCCTTGGAATTCAAAGCGCAAAATTTATTCAAACGCTCAGCAATTCAATTTCGTTTTGAAAGCAAAATCTGAGAAATATGAGTAGGAATTTGTCTCTAATTCTCTTTGACTACATTTATTTTGGAAAAACTGGACGCCATAAGATATTCACAGATTCCATTCAAAGCTCAATTCGCTAAGCAACTGAGAAGACGGAAAAAACAATAATTAAAAATATTTAATTTTTTTTTTTACCAAGAATTGGATCGCATGTAGACGTTTTCAACCATTCTTTTAACCACCACGTATCAAAGAACGGAACAGAAAATTTGTTTAAAAGTTTAAAAAATTCTTTACTCAACGGATCGCATGTAGACGTTTTCAACCAGTCTTTACTGAAGGGTTGCAGTATTTGGTGTCCAGAAACCTAAAAAGTAAAAATTGAGGTGCTCAATACCTGCCTCTGCCTCTCCTGCATGCCTGTTTATACCCTGCTAATTGTCCAAACATTTCATAAGTTTTTTTTTTTAAATAAAAAATTATATTGATAATACAAGAATCAAATTACAAGTTTATCTTTTTAACAAGTAAAACTAAATTATAATCCTAAATCTACCACTTTGACAAGCCCTAACTTCTATAATAATGAAATGTTTCCGGTTGTTTTTTTTCTATATATTCCACACTGATATGACTTTCTGTCTTATCTATTTTGTTTTTCTTCGTAGTGATTATACGTTTGCTTTTCTTTTTTTAATTACACTTAAAGTAAGTTTAATAATAAAGGTGTGAAATTTTATATTTAATAAAATAAACTTATAAAAAATATATAAATTATTTTTTATAAAATTTATCATAACAAAAAAAATTGTATATATAACCTATACTATACTCTTTTAACTTTTTAAAGTCACTTGTTAAAATCAAGTTTGGCAAGCTGTTTTATCAGATTCGTTCCTTGACTTGATTTGCAAGCGTCATTTCTTCGTTTCTTGAAGTAGAGGATAATAGATAAAAGGTTCATTTCTTCGTTTCTTGAAGTAGAGGATAATAGATAAAGGTTCATTTCTTCGTTTCTTGAAGTAGAGGATAATAGATAAAAGGTTTATAGGCCTTTACCTGCAGGTAAAGATAAATGTATCAACATAACAAAAATTTAGTAGAAAACAATATTAAATTTCACATTAACCTACATCATGATAGTTAAAACCCGTAATAGCTACTTTAATAGAATGGATCTTCACTTCTATGTTTTTTATGAATTAATTCTGATTTGGGAGAGTTTTTTAACTAGTTGTTCAATGGTTTTGCTTTGTCTTGATGATGAAACTAAGCTTCTACTATATAAGTAAGTTATATGTTTTTTTTTTAATTTAATTTAAATAAATAAATAAATTATTTTTTTATATGTTTTTAGTATTTTTTTAAAGTTTTAATAATGATTTAAAAATCAGGTTAATTATATATCATAACTACCTCTATTTGTTAAGCTAAGTTTTATCCTTAAACATTTTTTTAATTTGTCAATCAATATTTTTTAAATCACTAACTTCTGAGTTTATTGAAAAAGTTGCTTTAATTATGTTGGAGTGAATTAATCCTCCAAGATAGAGATATGGACCAACTATAATACATGGACCAGCGACAATACAATAGAGATATGGACCAGCTATGAAGTAAATTATTTGCAGTTTGTGCATATCACCACAACCAATCCAAGGGTCTGAGCCTAGTCTTATCCTTGAACCATCCCCTACTTTCCAGGTAAGCCAATCAACTACAATATAAAAGGCCTAATCATTGCCTTCCAATAGATTGAAATAGTATGGGTTTGCTTCATTGCCTTCCAGTAGATTGAAATATTATGGGTTTGCTTCATTGGGCCTTTATCCACTCCTCAACAATGAGAGGCTCTAAATACTTTTCATGTATGATCTTATTCTATAAGCCTTCCTTTGATATTATCTTCCAAACACACTTTGTTGCTAGAGCCTTGCTAAATAGGAAGACACTGTGAAGTCCCCATCCTTAATTTTCCTTGGTCTTGTCTAAGGATTATTGTTTAACCAATGGAATACATTCCCTTTTCCTTTTCCCTATCCATAAAAAACATATAGCTTAACTGTCTAATTTTATCCAAAACTTCTTTTGGTATTTGAGTCAAAGATTACCAATATATTGGTATTGCCTCCAACAAAGACTTGACCAAAGTCAATCTCCCACCTAAAAAGAGTCATTTGTTGTACCATATATTAATTCTTCCTTTCATCTTCTTTATCAACCAGTTATATTCTTGTTTAGGATATCCATTTGATTTCAAACCCTATTGAAGATCAAATCTGTTAAAGGGAAAAAGTTGACATATTAATATGGTTTGATCTTGATCCACATAGTTAAAATAGATGATTGACCTTTGTGCATTAACATGCATACTTGTTGCCAGATAGAAAATATCTAAATATTATTTTAACATCTTTGCAGCTCTTACTGTTCCATCTGTGAAAAGGAGAACATCATCTACAAAAAGTAGACGGGCGACTTCCACTGTTCTACCTATTCTGATTTTCTTTACTGCTCCTTCCCTCTTGGATTCTAAAATACACCTACTTAGTCCCTCAACTACCAAAAGAAATAATAGTGATGACAAGGAGAAATCTTGTCTTATCCCCCAAGAAGCTTTGAAGAACTAAGAGGCTGACCCATTAACCAAAACTGGAAAAGAAACAAAACAAAAACATCCCATATTTCAGTTCACCATCTACACACAAAACCCAATATAACTAAGTATCATTCTTAAATATAACTAGTTTACTTTGTCAAAAGCCTTGGAGAGATCCAATTTCATCACCATTTCTAGTAGTTTCTTTGATTTTATGGTATGAAGTCTTTCCTGAGTAGCACCAATTGCTTTATGAATCTATCTACCATGTAGAAAACGAAATTGCTCAATAGATATAGAAGCAAATATGAACCTTTTATTTCTGGATGCAATTAATTTTGCTATGATTGTGTACACATAGTTACACAAAGAAATGGACCTGAAATCATTAAAGAAAGAAGGATTATCCTTTTTTTGAATAAGAGCAAAAAAGGTAGAGTTAAAAATTGCATTTACCCTTCCTGTTTGCCTAGAATTCTCCACAACCTTAAGTAGGTCAAACTCTAAAAGGTCATAGATCTCGATAAAAATTCCATAGTCCACCCATTAGGTCATAGTCTTATCTTTTTGAAAAGAGATTAGAACAGTTTTGAGCTCCTCCTTTGATACTTCCTTAATCAACTCACAATTGTCTTCCTCATCTATAAATCTGGAAAAGAGAAGTTATTCTAACTATTTCAGCTATATTAACTTGATCAAGATCCTTGTATAGTTGACCAAAATGCCTTACTCCCATGTTTGATATTCCTTTAAAGGAGGAGACTTTACTTCCATCTTGTATGTGTAGCTCCCAAATTGTATTTTGTTGTTTTCTATGATTTATGAAGCTATGAAAAATTTAGTGTTCTCACCCCCACTTGCAATCCAGAGTGCTCTACTTTTAAGCCTCCATTGTGCTTCTCTCTCTACCAACAATCATCTCTTCTCTTGTTCCTAACGTTTATACTTAAATCTTATTTCCTACAAATTGATTACTAGTAGATTCTCTCAAACTAGGATCAAACTTTACCCATATTGTTTTGACTAGATCTACAAAGCTATCCTCTTTTAGCCACTCAAAATTGAATTTAAAAGGACAATGTAGCTTTTTCTCCTCTTTTGATATAAGAATTATGATGGAGAAGTGATCCTCCAACTTCAACCCGAGACTCAATCTGTAAGTACCATTTACCAAACTCTCTACTACTAAAAATCTATCCAATCTCTTAGAAATTCTATCAACTTTATCCTCATGTTTCTCCAAGTTGGGATAGATTTTGTAGGTGCCAAGCCTACCAACCCCTTGGATTCAAACTTTTAGATGAAGTAATGAGCTAGTGGATCAGTTCTAGCATAAATACCCCACATTTCACTACTAGAAAGAGTTAAGTTTAAATCACCTCATAAAATTAAATTATTAGTTTCTAAAAACTTCCGATCCATAAACTTATTCCAATACTACATCATATCTTTATAGGGGTCATAAATGTTCACCATTATCACTATTTCCCCAAGCTCCACTAAAAAGAATTCAGTCCCTACTCTTGAGTCAAGCAATGCAAATTTGGCTAACCTAAATTGATTTGCCTTCCACCTTGTGGCCACTCCTCCCGAGGATCCTATAGCATCAAGGATCAAAAAATCCTATCCTTTAAGCAATTTATTGAGATCTTCCATCACTTCATAGCTAACCCTTTTGTCTCATGAATTAGCAAAATCTATAGATTATGTATTTATACCAACCTACACAAGGCGACTTTTTTTAGATTTGCTCATTCCTCAAATATAAAAGGAGAGTACTCTCATTTATTAACATGTGCTTGAATGTTGGACACTAAAAAAAGTAAATTTAAGAGTAAGTTGGACATAAAGGTTTTCCAAAGAGGAGTTGAACTTGTAATACACATTGACATCTTTGCTTCCAAATGAATTTTAGGACAAGTGTATATGACACATAGAAGACTCAGTTCATCATGTTTAGATTTTCCAAGTAATCCTAGTTTCCATGAGATTTGCAATGGAAAATGTTGAAGCTATAATAGACAAAATCCTTTGGTCAAATGGATTATATCAAAATAGATATGGGATGAATTTATGGCTTGATCAAAACATGCAAAATGGGGGGAAACCAATCAAAGGGGCCAACATAGTAGAAGCAAGCAATTTAAAGTTAAAAAATCTCTAACCCATGACTTGGCGCTTGGCCTCTACTTTAACCTTCTAGATTTGGACAACAAGCTGAGCCATTCTTAATGTGAAAAAACACCTATCATTTGCAATTGAGTCTATCAAATACAGGAAACAGTTACAAAAATTGGGGATACACAACTCTAGATTTCTAATTCTAAACGAGAGCCCCATTTAGCCATTGTCAATCACAAAGAAGATATGCCATAGAGGTGTCCAATTTGATAAAAATATTGTTAACTATGAAGGTTGAGTGTAAGTAAGTTGGCATATTATGTACAGTTTTAACTAGAATCCAAGAAATCAAAGAACAAATTAAGTTGTCCCAAAAATCTAAAATTATATCCATTTCTTTCTTGAAAAATGTTAGTCCCTTAAGGTTTGAGTACAATATTAAAAGCATCTAGTTAAAAGTGACTACTTTGTTTGTTAAGGATTAAAATAATATTAATTAATTTAACTTTATGTTTAATTAATTAATACTAAATGTAATAGTTTATGTTATTAGTAGTCACTTTTTGATTAAATATGTAATGTATAAATGGCCACAAATATTTAATAGCTAGACACTCCGTAAGGTTCCTCCATTGGTGATGTATTTGGCTATAAATAGCCTATTTTCAAATGCAAATAAACAACTTTTCATTGCCAATTCATTCGGCCATTTGGACAGTTGATCCAGCTTGTAATGTGTCAACTTTAAGACATTTGCGGATTGATTTTTTTGTTAAATTTTCTTGATTTGGAAGTAAATTAAATAGAGGCTTTTGTTTGTATGATATTTTATGGGTCGCTCTATGCACACCAACTCAAAATATAAATGACTTCTATGCAATTACATGTCCATCAGAGCATCTTTATCCTTTGTGGGTTAGTCTTATTTCAAGCATCATGCTACTTAGTATCTCTCTGGAAGAGATATGCCAACGAGCTAAGAAGCTCTATGTTGAAATCCTATTGATCAAAAGCTGCCATGTTTGAAGAAATGGCAGTAGAAAAAAATATTACTACTATTGAAGAAGAAATTTTTGTTACTGTATTGTTGTTACTGAAGAATTTGAAGGCCTATCTAATGAAGACTCGAAATAAAAGGATTTGATTGAAGTAGACATTTCTGATGAAGTTGTTCTTAGTCTATCTGATGATATTGTTGTTGCTTATTTTATTACTGTTGTTTTTCATTCTGACTTTGCTACTATTGTTTTTTGTTCATCGAGTTGTTTATCAACCAATGGTAAAATTTCCTCTCAACCATAGATCGTCATGACCTCTTAATCTACCGCTTCATAATGTTCCTAGCAACTCCAATCACCTCATAATATTTTTGTGCTTGGGCTTGTACCCACTAGCATCGTGACCTGCCCCTTGGCCACCACCTACCCAGTTGCTCTACGCCCCCCATGGCCAACTTGAAACAACCATATCTACAACTCCTATAAATGCTCTCAATCCCTCCAATGGTCACACTTTACTGCCAACTATGAATTTTTCCTCTCTTATCTGTATTCTCCATAACGATCCTTTGTTTTGACCCTTGGTTGTCTACCTTGGCTTTGCTCTCAACCATAATTTTTTACATCTCCACTAATATTTTTTTGTTAATGCCCCGTCACTCATTTTCTCTTTGCTCAGTTGAGCATAGCTTTGTTTTACATTCCAAGTTGCATTTATGACACCATTCCTCATCGCCCTATTTATGTCATCCATAATGATGCCCTACTATTGGTCTTGCTTGCATGCAATTTATGTTGCTCATGTGGTTTACTAGCATCCTAAAAAGCAATTATTTTTTTTCGAACTCTATGTTGCTCCTATGGTTTACTAGTGCCCTATTCTAGAAGCCATATCTTTGCATAGGGTTGTTTGATTCAAGCGATTCTTAACGCAGCTTTGTTCAAAATTTGGAAAGCTTTGAAACAAATAGTTATAAAAAGGCATTTGAGTGGTATTGAGATATGACCCTATAATTTTTTTCACTTGGAGCAGTAGTAGTAACGTTCTTTCAAATCGTATTTTTCAAAAAATAAAATTTGGGTAAGAAAATCAATTGTCATTTATTTTGTTTTGAAGAAGATTTTTGGTCTAATTATTTATGCAAAGTTTTAGTTCTGATTCAATGAGGAGATATATACTTCAATGAAGCCAAAATCCAACTTATTATTGTATTTTGTTTAGGGAGGTTGTACAATCATGGAGTTACCAATTTTTTTTGAAAGAACGATATAATTGTTAAGAAGTGGTTGCTAAAATACAAGACTTTATATTTTAATAAGTTTTTGTGGCAACCCTATGTTACCTATTAGATAGATGGAGAAGCTCTTAGCTAGTGGTATCTTTTTTGAAGGACTACAGAGAACACTTATGTAAAGATAGTTGCCCTTGGGAAATTTAAAAAATACGTTCTTGAGCAGCAAATGAGAATTAAAGAGTAGGGATAAAGAGATATCCATGTTGAAGGATACTTTCTTGGGAGTCAAAGAAGTCAAGGGCATCCCAGAAGAGAAAGAAGAAATGAATATAAATGATAGTGTGAAGGCTAAGGGAACCACATCTTTGGTGTCAGGTAAGCAACACAATGCTCGAAGGGTTTATTTCTATCTAAAAAAATTATTTTGTAGGTTCATGGATGCATTCAAAACTAAAATGCCATTGTGTTGAAAATTAAGTACATACAACTTGAAGGTGAGAGTATAAATATGTTTCACACATACATTTTTATGCTATTGAGATGGATGATGAGGATATTGTTCTACATTATTGGATTCATTAGATACTATTAATATTAATGTGAAAATAAATTCATAAAGTTATAGTACACAAAAATGAAGATAACAACATGACATATCTCATCATAAAAAAGAAGGATCCATATGAAATCAAGAAAATACTCTTACAAATAAATAAATTGAAAAATTAAATTAAAGAATTAAAAATGACATTTTTCTTCTTTAAAAAAGATCTTACAAGAAAATAAACTGAAGAATCGGTTGAAAAAATAGTAATGGAACCTAAAAACGTAGAGTCTAAGGAAAAAGAAGGACAACAAAGTCCAAGCAAGAATCATTAGAGGAGCATGATGAAGAGAAGGGCATGAAAAAAATCGATAACAATAAAACAAAAGGTTGAGTAGATAAACGTTAAACAAAATCTCAGTAAAAATATATATTATGAAGTTACAAAGAAACGAGGCATCAAAACTATTATGTATCTACACGCAATCAAAAAGGTCATTAAGTCTACCCGAATTTAGCTCTGGTATCCGATGTGAACACATAAAGGCTCAGAACACTTTACAGCCGTGGAATTCAAAGCGCAAAATTTATTCAAACGCTCAGCAATTCAATTTCTTTTTGGAAGCAAATTGTGAGAAATATGAGTAGGAACATGTCTCTAATTCTCTTTGACTACATTTATTTTGGGAAAACTGGCCGCCATAAGATATTCTCAGATTCCATTCAAAGCAGACGGAAAAAACAATAATAAAAAATGTTAAAAGAACTACCAAGAATTGGATCGCATATAGACGTTTTCAAACATTCTTTTGAATCCCACGGATCAAAGAACAGAACAGAAAATTCTGTTATTTTAAAAGAAAAATCATCCTCCTACCAAGAGCTACGGTTTGTAGTATTTGGTGTCCAAAAACCTTTAAGGTAGAGTTTGAGGTACTTAATACCTGCCTCTGTCTCTCTTGCATGCCTGTTTATACTCTGCTAATTGTGCAAACATTCCATAACTTCTCTAATTTCTATTGTAATGAGATGTTAATTACAGTTGTATACGTGTTGTTTTCCTCCGTATATTCCACACTGATATGACTGTTTGTCTCCATTTTTTTTTTTTCCCTCCCAGTTATTACTTGATAGGTTTTTTTTTTTCCTATTATTGAATTTTTTTTATTACAAACTTAATTTATATAAATATATATTTTTTATGATGCGGTTTAAACTTAATCTTCTTTAAAAAAAATCTAGACCGTAGTTTTTTATAAAAATTTATATGTAAGTTACTTATTAAAAACAAATTTGGTAAAGCTGCTTTGTAAAATTGGTTCCTTCATTTGATCTTTAAGTATCATTTAAAAAACAGAGTTTTGAAAGGTTTCAAAACCTTTTATATTAGAGGAAGTAAAAAAAGAGAAGGTCAATTAAGCACAGGCCAGGTCCCAAGGTTAAAAGAACAACCCAACAATCATTCAAGAACATAAACCAGCCACCACCTAGAAGGGCATAAAGAATTTTTTTTTATTCAACTTCCTTTTAAAGGCACCAATGATCCTGTTTTATTTTTAGATAAGACTGGAAAAGCATCAAATACATCAAAATGCACATAACAAAACCCCAATCAGAAAGAATAAGAGCGAGGGCAAACCACCAAAACCACTAAGAAGCAAAATGACCAACCCCCCAAACAAGATGCTTTAAGGAGAGGATCACTATAACATAAAAGAAATCTTATCGAAAGCAAACAAACAATAAAAAGGGCTAATGGATAGGTAGGCCCAATGCTTCCAAAACAACAATTATCCTTAACCAAAGAAAATTGTCTTCCCAAATTCTAAATTGACCACTATCTATAAGAGACTACCCACTTAACTTTAAAATAAAGGATTATTTTAATTCTATTCTATCTTTTTTTCTAGTTAAGTGAAACAAAAGCAAGTTACAAACAAAAGTCTTTGATTACACGCTTTACACCAACACCACGGTCAAATGGGATAGGCTAGAATCTAAAAGAATAGGATACTGTTAGCTTCTTTTAACAAAATCTCAAGATAATTTGGAATTGGAGTGCTTTTAAAGGGTCTAAGCCAAACATGGTAATTGGAGTGCTTTTAAAGGGTCTAGGCCAAACATGGTAAAAATTTAATAATTAACTTTTTTTTACATAAAGTGAATATAATTTTTATTGAATTAGACATTATATAAATAATATTAATAAAGAAAATATTTATTTTGTGTATTTAATTGTTAAAGAGGAAAAGATAATATTTTGTGTATTTAATTATTAAAGATGAAAAGATATTACCAATTATCAAAAAAAAATATATATATAACTCGAGAACTAGACAGATTGATAAATGCTTATTTAACCAAACATTTACCAAAAAAGACAGGCAAATTCACTATATAGCTCTATTTTCCATTTCGAGTTTCGAGTTACATTGGCGGCATCATTCCCCACCGCCCTTTTTCTGTCGTCTGCTACGATGCCTTACTGCTGGTCTTGCTCGCATGCATTTTATGCCACTCCTATGGTTTACTGGTGCCGTAAAAATCAATCGCGTTCTTTTTTATAAACCCTAGTTGGCGACCTGTGTTTGTTCCCTGCAGATGTCATATTTTCTTTTGACATCACCAGCCCCGCGGTTCTGATGGCGTTTTCCAACCACATCGCTTGCCTTGTAGGGCTCTTCCAAGGTTCCTCCACCGGCAATATATTTGGCTATAAATAACCCATTTCTGAATGCAAATAAACAACTTTTCATTATCAATTTGTTCTGTCTTCTAGCAAATAAACAAATTTTCATTGTCAATTTGTTCTCTCTTCTAGCTTTTCATTGTTCTGTCTTCTAGCAAATAAACAACTTCTATTGTCAATTTGTTCTGTCTTCCAAGGTTCCTCCACTGGCACTATATTTGGCTATAAACAACCCATTTTTGAATGCAAATAAACAACTTTTCACTGTCAATTTGTTCTGTCTTCTAGCAAATAAACAACTTTTCATTGTCAATTTGTTCTGTCTTCTAGCAAATAAACAACTTTTCCTTGTCAATTTGTTCTGTCTTCTGTTAGATACTAGATCTTCCAATGTCATAAGGAATCAAATTTTCAAGCCAAAGACGAAACTAGCTCTTTCTATGTAAACCACCTTTTAATAAGAGGTAGAGTCTCTAGTGTAAAATGTCTTACATTCAAAACTTTATCTTCCTATTGCATGTCTTTGGAGATTCTATATTGAAACAATCCTTTTCAATGTGTCTGGCAATAAAGAGTGCAAACCATCCATTTAACAAAAGGGCTTTGTTATGTGTCAAAGGGAAAATCCCAAGAACCCCTTTACCTTTCCAAGCAATACAAAGTTTCTAATAAATGCCAACCATGTTGTTGGATCCATCCCACTTGGATCATAAATACCAACATATGATTGGAGTGAATGTTTGGTATGTGTTCTAAGAAACAAGCCAACCATAGGAGTAATACATGTGAGGCCACTAGAATCTTAATTATAATCTAAATTTTGTCTGTTAGAAAGAAACTTTTTTTTATTACATAGGAGATTTGGTTACAGTCGCTCTTTTTAGTAACTAGCAAGTGCAGGGTTCAATCCACGTAGACTACTCGCAACAAACCTATTTGTCTCGTTCTTGTTGACTTGGTGTAAGATGGGGACCATTGGTCGCTCGAGGTTTGTATCATCATCGATCTGACACATACTCAAAGGATTCGAAGCAGACTACTATCTTTGGAAAGGGTTGGCTTCCCCATACTTACTATTCCTAGCATCAAACTTTTTTTTTGGGAATTTAGTCATAACCCTATCTTATATGTCTTATGAAAAATGTTAATTTCAAATAGTATCCCTAGGCAATATATTATTTACCAATGTAGGATAACTTTCCTTGAGGGAGGCACACAATCCAACATAGGAGAGGCATGGTAAAATAAAAATTATATTTTGAATTAATTGATCTTGAAGCCAAACACATCATTATATTGGGGAGTTGATTCCTTCCTTTTTCTAATATGTATGCTAAGGTACCTAGGGATATTTATATTAGGATATGATATTAAATTGTATGTGGATGCTATGGGTAGTTGGCATGGACCACACATAGCCCAAGGTATATTATCTTTAAATAATATATTATAATAATGAGTTGAATAAGGGTTTAGGAGTTGACTAAGGTTAGTTTATGCTCTCTCGACGTAGTATTAGATGATGAGTATATAAAAAAGGATGTAGCATTAGATGATGGGTATATAAAGAAGAGGCATTGCCATTATAATCAATAATTGATTATATAAGTATTACTTTGTAATCGTCTTCTTCCATGTAATGGCTCTCTCATCTTGGGAGATCTTGTGGAGTCATTTCTTAGGAGTATTATTGGTGTTACCCTACCCTACGAGTATTATCTATCTATGTTTCATTTTATGGATTATTGCATTATGAATTGTATTTATGGATACAATCTTTGATATTTTAGTATATTGTGGATGAGTTATTTTCACGAGAATAAATATTTATAACAAATGGTATCAAAGCAACAATACTAGCAAAGTGGGGATTATTTTTTAGATTGTAGAATTTGAATATATATATTTTCAAAAGGATATCTCATCTTCTAGAAGCCATATCTTTGCATAGGGTTGTTTGATTCGAATGCTTCTTAAAGCATCTTTGTTCGAAATTTGGAAAGCTTTGAAACAAATAGTCATAAAAAGGAACTTGATTAGTATTGAGATACAACCCTATACATGTAGTAACATTTTTTCAAATCTTATTTTTCAAAAAATGAAATTTGGGTAAGAAAATCAATTGTCATTTACTTTGTTTTGAAGACTATTTTTGGTCTAATTATTTATGTGGAATTTTAACTCTAATTAAATAAGGAGATATATACTTCAATGAAACCAAACCCAACTTATTATTGTATTTTTTAGGGAGGTTGTACAATCATGGCGTTACCGTTTTTATTTTTTATTTTTGTAAAGGATGATATAGATGTTAATAAGTGTTTGATTAAATACAAGAATTTAATTATAGTAAGTTTCTTTAGCAACCCTATGTTGCCT
Source organism: Wollemia nobilis (assembly GCA_028583015.1). NCBI lineage: Eukaryota > Viridiplantae > Streptophyta > Pinopsida > Araucariales > Araucariaceae > Wollemia > Wollemia nobilis. The sequence goes on from JAQPPZ010017083.1 coordinate 6,041,003, forward strand.
ATTTGATAGATGGAGAAGCTCTTAGCTAGTAGACATTTTTTTTGTGGAAAACATCCCAAAAGGGATGCCACTTTCGGGTAAGACCCAAGGAGGCAGGGGTATCCATTCCGCAAAAAATGCCTAGGACTCGGACCTGGCCTACCACCCTTGACATACTCAAGGAGCAAACAAACACACAAAACCAATTTAAAAATAAGTAAATAACAACAAAAATAATAAAATAAAATAAAAAATGTGCTCCTTGAGTGTGTCAAAAACAAAAGCACAACCAAACACACACAAAAATATGAAATAAACCACAACACAAACCACATAGAAAAACACAAGAACCACATAACAAAACACAAACAAGACAAAAACAACAGAACACTACAAAGACATAACCCAAAAAAAACATGAAAAATAAACACAACCAAAACCTAAAATTTTTAAAAAAATAAAAATAAAAAACAACCAACAACAGACAATAAACAAAAACAAAAAACATAGAAAAGACTCACACATAAAAACATGAAATAACACAAACAAAGAGAAACCCAAGAACAAGAACGAAAAAAACACAAGAACAATAACAAAAAACATAAAAAAAAAAAAAACAACAAAAACACAAGAACAACAAAAAACAACACAAAGAACACAAAAATAAACAAAACAAAAGATCCCACCCACCTTAAAAAACTAAACAAAAAAGAAAAAAAGAAAAAAAATTGAACAAAACAATGACCTATCTAGACCAGAAGACTATTAAGGCAAGAATCAACAGAGGAAACAAAATAAAGAATAGAATGAGCTAGGGAACTAAAAAAACTGAATGAACCAAAGAGAAGCAAAAAAAAAAAAAGCAAGAAGAAACTAGGTACCTTCGAAACTGGAGCCATCCAAAGAAATGATAGAAAGAAGAGCTTCTCTAATTTGAAAAGCCCACCATATAGGAGGGTGGCCATAACAAGTAAGATCACCTTTGTCCAAAGCCCAATTAGCTAAAGCATCAGCACTCTTGTTTTGATCTCTGACCACATGATTGTAATCAACTTTCAAAAATCCCATCTGGATTAACTGAATCTTCTCAATAATTCTTTTTATTCTCCAATCCACCTTATGATTCTTAGAAAGAGTCTTCAAGAGATTAATCATAAGTTGAGAGTCAGACTCAACTAACACCTTTTCCCATCCAACCTTGGTAGCCTCCTGAAGGCCTCTGAGGATACCATACCCCTCAGACAAGGTTATTGGAAAGAATACCCAAATTCTCAGCAAAAGTAAAAACCAGGGAGCCATATGAAAGTCTACCAATTCCTCCCACACTAGCTTTTCCAGGGTTCCCTCTAGAGGCTCCATCAGTATTGAATTTTCCAAAATCCTTAGGAGGAGGTTGCCAATTTCTAGTCCTATCCATCTTACTAATACTCACATTCCATTTAAGTTGGTTGCCCTTATAATATTTAATCTTCAATCTTTGCATCACTTGATCCCATCTTTGGTGGGAGTTTTGGGGGTGATTAAGGAGTTGATGGATTGATTCAACTAATTTGGCTATGGTCTTTTGCCAAATATAGTGAATATCCTTCCTATCTTGATTAAAAATTTGGTTGTTCCTTTCATTCCAAATATTCCAAAGAAGAATGGTAGAACCCATCCAAACTAACTGCCTAATAAAATGATCAACACCCTCTTGATTAGGCCAATCCCTCCAAATTTGTTCAAAAGTAAAAAAAATTGGACCACTGTAAGCCAAGTAAAGTGGCCATTCTCCTCCATAGCTCAGAGGCTAAAGTACACTCAATAAAAATATGGTTGATATTTTCTACATTCTCTTCACACATTTCACATCTAAAAGGGCCATGAAAACCACGCTTCATAATTTGCTCACCAGTAAGCACCCTACGATGCAATAAAAGCCAATTAAAGAACCTCACCTTAGGCCAGATATTTTGAGCCCACAATCGAGAAAAGATGTCAAGAGAATGGTTGGGATTATTATGGCATAAGGTCAAATAACCTTGAGCAACTGAATACTCACCCTTAGTAGTGTTGTTCCATCCAAAACAATCTTTTTCATGGGACCAAGAGAGGGATCTCATATGAAGGATGCCTTGGATATCTTGTTTTTGCCTTTCTGGGATTTGAATAGGCCAGTCCTCAATAGGGATCCAATATCTACCAACCTTTGAATTACCAGTATGGTATCGATAGTAATTAGCCACCTTTATCCAATTAGCTCGGTGAAGCTCCTCCATCCAAGGCCTCCAATCGGGAAACTAAGTTATCAAAGGCTTGTGACCATCCCAAGAATCTGTCCAAAAATTTGCATGTTGACCATTATGAATGATCCAAAATAAATTTTTCTTTATCAAATCCTCACCAGTCTTAAGAACTACTAAAATAGGAGAACCTTTGGTAGGAAGTTGATAGCAAACAAGGTCTTCAGGACTTTTGTTCTCAGCATATTTAACACGGAGATTATTGGCACAAAGAGCATTGGGGTTATGCAACATCCTCCAATATAATTTAGTAGCTAAAGCTTTGTTGTTATTAATTGAAAACCAAAATCCTAACCCCCCTTCACTCTTAGGAAGACAAAAAGTATCCCATTTCACCAAGGCCCATTTTATTTTCTCCTTAGTACCACTCCAAAGGAAACGATGACAGATTTGATCCAATTCTCGAAGAACAACCTTTGGGATATTCAAAACGGAAGAAACATAAATAGGAATAGCTTGAAGGACTGATTTTACCAAGGTGATTCTACCTCTAGAAGAAAGCCACTTGTTGGTCCACTTTCCAATTTTCTTCTTGACTTTGTCCAACAACCAATTCCAATATTTATTTTTCTACCTTTGAATATTTATGGGAATACCTAAATAAGTGATTGGAAGAGAGGTCTTCTTATATCTTAATTTATCCAAGACCATGGATTCTTGTATATAAAAGTAGTGAAAGAAAATAACTTTAGATTTGTCTTCATTGATCAACTGCCTAGTAGCCTTAGAAAAATAGCTAATGATTTGCTTAATATTAGAAGCTTCCTTAATTGTAGCTTTACCTAAAAGAGTAGAGTCATCCACAAATTGAAGATGAGAGATAGGTCTAGATCCATGAGCAATGGTAACTCCCTCAAGGGTTTTATTTTCCCTCTTTTTAGTTATAGTCCTACCCAAGCATTAAACAAGAATGATGAATAAATAAGGGGATAGCGGGTCACCTTGCCTAATACCTCTGGTAGCTGGGAAAGACTGAGAAGGCCTGCCATTGATAATAACTAAGTAGGAAATTGAAGAGATACATCCCATAATCCAATCCATCCAATCCTTAGAAAAACCAAATTGCCTCAAAACTTTGATAAGAAAGTGCCAATCCACTCTGTCATAAGCTTTGGATAAGTCTAACCGAATGAACATGGAAGGAGAATTTTGCATATCCATGGAATGGATGGCTTCTCGAGCAAGAACTATCTCATCTACTATTTGATGTCCTTCCACATAACTCCCTTGCTCTAGGGAAATAATCTTATGCAAAAGAGGCTTCAACCATTCTGCCATGATTTTAGTAATGATTTTGAGAAGAACATTACATAAAGTAATAGGTCTAAAAGCTGAGATATGATCAACCTCTTGAGCTTTTGAAACAAGAGTAATATAAGTTTTATTGATAACCTTCAAAATTTCTTTGGCTTTCCTGGCTTCTTCCACCACCTCTAATAAATCAAAATGAAGGATATCCCAGAACTCTTGGTAGAACTCAATGGGAAAACCATCGGGACCTGGGGTTTTCCCTTTTTGCATTTTAAAAACTACTTGTTGAAGCTCATTGATAGTAATGAGCGAGTCAAAATAGAGTTCTCCTCGAAGTGATAAGAGAAGGGATTGCTTGAAGAACATTTTGTTGTGAAGCTGAGTCAAGAGGAGTAGCAAGCAAAAATATTGGAAAAGTAATCAACAACAATAGAGTTCATGCCATCCCAAGTATAAACAACATCTCCAAAATCTGATTTTAAGGAAGAAATAAAGTTGTGAGATCTTCGAGCTAGAAGAGATTTGTGGAAGAAATTTGTGTTTCGATCTCCTTCTTTGAGCCATTGAATTCTAGATTTTTGCTTCCATAAGATTTCTTCTCTTTTTTCCCATTCCTCTAACTGAGTTGTGAGTTTAATTTCATCTGCACTTCTCTTCTCTGTGAGGCCATCTAAACATATTTTCTTATTCAAATTTTCAAGATAAGCAATAACTTCATGTTTTTTTATGAACATCCCCAAACTCTTTCCAGTTCCAAGTCTTGATTTTGGATTTAATGTATTGTAGTCTTTTGGAAAAACAGAACATCTTAGTCCCATGCCTAGGTTTACCTTCCTTCCACCATTGTTGCACATGAGGTTTGAAGGAAATGTCTCTAAGCCACATTAATTGAAAATGAAAAGGAGAGAAAATCACATTGGTTTTCCACATTTCCACCATGACTGGCCAATGATCCGAACCAACATTATTAAGAGTCTTCACTTTAGGAATGTGACCATGGATTAAGAAATTTTCAGAGAGCAAAAACCTATCCAATCTCTCCATTATACAATCTAAGCCTTGCCTTCTGTTAGACCAAGTCATAAGGCCATTATCTGGTTGGATATCCACAAGATGGAGGTTTGCAATATATTCACTCATGATGTCAGTGCTTTTGTCTAAATTTCTATTTCCCCCCTTTTCTCATCCAGAGAGAGGATGGTATTGAAATCTCCTTCGATCAAGATCTAAGCTTTAGGAAAATGAGAGATAATATGAGTAATATCCTTCCACTGTCTTCTTTTTTCCTCCAAAGAAGTCGAAGCATAAACAATAATGCAGAGCATAATCTGGTTGGAATGTCTACTTTGAATAGCTATAGCCAACAAACCCCAACTGCCAACCATATGGTGAATAACTACCTCTTTTGGGTCCCAAAGACAAGCAATGCCACCCGAAATCCCTTGGGAACTGAGAGAAACCACTTTTCCAGCTGGCCAAATTTTATTGGCAATTAAGTCCATATCCTCCATTGACATCTTTGTTTCTTGAAGGAAAACAAGATGTGGATGATTTATCCGAATCATTCTTCTAATTTCATTTTGTTTTGAAAGACTCCCTTTGAGTCCTCTAATATTCCAAGTGATGATCTTCATTAATACCAGGGCTAAAAAATTTGGGAAGGGCATTAATCTTACCTTCCTCTACAAGCTTTTCACCTTCTTTTACCATATGATATTGATTGGTCTTGCGACCTACTTTTTGATTAGAATCCATCTTCAATTTTTTTTTCCCTGTTTCTTGACTTATTCCAATTGAATCTGAGATGGCTTCTAACCTTGAAGAATGCTCGTACACAACAAAAATTTTACTAGATGGTTCAACGAAGTCTATATTGGGACCTGCATTATTTGAAGTTTTGACATTTGAAATATTATTTTTCTTGTGTAAATTTTCTCATTTTTTTTCTCTTGAAAACCTTTGATTTGTTGGTTTGTCTCTGAGTTCTTCCCTTCATATTTAAATTGTGTTTCTAAGATTTCAGTTTCCATTATTTTCTCTTCCTCACTTGGGACATCATTTGTGGAAAGGATTTCAAACATATTAGCGAGATGACTTTGATTGATCCTTCATAACTGGTTTTTTCTAAGTGTTCTTCTTCTTAGGTATTTGGAAACCTGTTGAGTTTATATCTTCTTTCTTTTGATCAGGAATTTTATTTGGGCAAGCACTGGCCAAATGACCATATTCATGGCAAATTCTACAACGAAAAGGAATGTTCTCATAGTCCACTACTTGCTCCCAAGTGTCTTCCCCAAATTGTAATGTGATATTTTTAGGTAGGGGTTTGTCAAAATCCATTAAAACACAAATCCGAGCATAAATAATATGTTCAAAATTTTGGGTACAATCAACAGTCATCATAAAAGTTCCTAAAGAGTTTCCAATTGAAGAAAAAATAGTAGGATTCCAAAATTCAATAGGGAGGCCAAAGAGTCTAACCCACACGGGAGCTATAGAAGGCATCTCTTATTTGGCTTTAAATTTTGTATGCCAGGGATTCATGAAAAGCCCTGCCCTTCCAAAAAACCAAGGACCCCGTTGAAAAGTTTTCTCTCTATCTTCATTATTAGCAAATAAAACAAAAAAATAACCATTTGGATAAATAGAGATTTCTAACTCACCTTTAGTTTTCCAGATTTTTGCAGCCCAGACTTTGAAAGCAGATAGACTCAGAAGAAAACCCACGAACCGACAAATTAGTCCTCTTTTTTCCAAATCTTCAATGCCAATCTGAATGTTACCCATATCAAGTTTAACAATAGGAGTTACATCAGCTGCTTTAAGACATCCTGACTCCATTTTCCTAGGATCAACCTTACGCATTCTTAGAAGTTTATGGGAAGCCCTAATATTTATATTAGCATTGGGCTGAGGCTGTCCACCATGAAGGGCATCCCTAAAATTCATTTTTGGGACTGAGTCTTCGAAATTCTTACCCTTGACAGGGGTTTTCACAGTAGAATTATTTTGTGGGTGCACCTTAGCACCAGATTCACTTGAGATAAGAGCCATTTTTGATCAACTGCTTGAAACTTGTTTCGTGATCTCTTTAATCCTTGCCCCAGATGCCGTGGAAAGATATGGTTTTCACTTTTCTTTTGTGCAGCAAATTGGAAGTCGTTGTCACTCAAGTTCACAGTATGATCTATTGAAAGACAAATTTCCAACCCATCTTGTATCCCTTGCAACATTTCCTGCTAAAATATTGAGCATAAACCACAAAAATATTGGTTGCTAGGGCCCGAATGCCCTAAAAACCAACCTCTGGAGCTGCTTGCACTCAACCCAGATGAAACCCTCGCATAGCCGCTTACTAAATATCTCGTTCACACATAGGGATGTGCTAGGATCTGCATTGCTCCAAATGATATGAAAATTGATGGAGACATTCTAGGGTTTTTTAGGCATCTACCCTCAAAATTTTAGCTCAATCCGAGTCCGAATGAGTGAGATATGGCCGAAACGAGTTCGACAGTTTGGGCAGTCCTTAGTAGACATCTTTTTTGGACTAGAGAATGCTTATGTAAAGATAGTTGCCCTTATGAAATTTAAAAAATGCATTCTTGAGCAAATCAGAATTAAAGAGTAGGGATAAAAAATATCCATGTTGAAGGATGCCCTCATGGAAGTTAAAGAAGTCAAGGGTATCAAGGAAGAGAAAGAAGAAATGAATATAAATGATAGTGCGAAGGCTAAATTTATAGTGCGAAGGCTAAGGAAACCACACCTTTGGTATCAGGGAAGCAAAAAAATGCTGGGAGGGTTTGTTTCTATCTAAAAAAATTATTTTATAGGTTCATAGATGCATTCAAGACTAAGATGTCATTGTTTTCATAAATCCTAGAAAAAGACACAATTTTACCACTATTATTTTGACCAAGAGGTTGTACGTTCAAACAAATAAAATTAAGTACATACAATTTGAAGGTGAGAGTGCTCAATTTTTTTTAAGGATGATCACTATGGATAAATATGTTTTCACTTAAATTCTTTATGCTATTGAGATGGATGATAATTTTTTATGCTATTGAGATGGATGACGAGGATATTGTTCTAAATTATACTTAGTTGGATTCATTAAATACTATTAACATTAATGTGAAAATAAGTTTATAAAGTTATAATACACAAAAAAGATAACAACATAACATTTCTCATTTTAAAAAGGAAGGATCTATGTAGAATCAAAAAAATACTCTTAAAAAAAATAAATTGAAAAACTAGTTGAAAAATTAAGAATGAGATTTCTTGTATTAAGAAGGAAGGATCCTTAGTACAATAAAAAAAATACTTTTATAATAAAATAAACTGAATAATAACTTTAAAAATTAGTAGTGAAATCTAAAATTATAAACTCTAAAAGAAACAACAACAAAATCCAAGCAAGAATCATTAGAGAAACATGATGAAGAACCACAAGAAAAGAATAATAAAGGTGGTCACCACGAATAATCTAAAACAATGGAACACAAGGTTGGAGAGTAAACAAAAGTAGAATATTACGAGGATAGAGCATATCACCACCCATAACACCATGAATGACAATAAGAAAAGAGGCATCAAAACTATTATGAATCTACACAGAGTCATAAAGGTCATTAAGTCTACCCGAATTTAGCTCTGGAATCCGATTTGAACAGAAAAAAATTAATAAAAATTATTAAAAGAACTACCAAGAATTGGATCGCATGTTTAGGTTTTCAAACATTCTTTTAAATCCCACGGAGCTATGGATTGCAGTATTTGGTGTCCAAAAACCTAAAAGATAGAGTTTGAGGTACTCAATACCTGCCTCTGTCTCTCTTGCATGCCTATTTATACTCTGATAAATGTGCAAACATTCCATAACTTCTCTAATTTTCATAGTAATGAGATGTAATTCCAGTTGTATATGTATTGTTTTCCTCCATATATTCACACTGATATGACTGTCTGTCTTCATTTTTTTTTTCTCTCCTTGTTATTACTTGATAGGCTGGCTTTTTTTTTATAATAGTAAGATTTTGAAATCTTAAATATTATTTAAGTTGGTTGAAATTAATTAGATAGATATTAATATGGATGAATTTTAATAAGGGAATATGTTATTAAATTTGCATCATTAACATAGAATTATATTTGAATATTTAAAATTGACTCATACAAATACACCTTTCTGCGTCCTAGTTTAAACCTAACTTTCGAAGAAAAAAAAATCTAAAACTCTAACCACTAAATTATACTCTTCAAAACAAATTATATATTAAAAAACTACTTAATTTTTTAAGGTAAAAACCAAATTGGCACACCTTCCCATGCGTGGTTTAAACCTAGTCTCAAAACAAAAAAACAAAACTCTAACTACTAAAGTGTACTCTTCATAAAAATTTATATGTTAAAAAACTACTTAATTTTCTTAAGGTTACTTATTAAAAATAATTATTGTAAAATTTGTTCCTTTGCAAGTGTCATTTGTTCGTTTTTATATATATATATATATATATATATATATATATATATATATATATATATATAAATTAATGGTGAAATAACGAGGTTTTAAAAGTTTCTAAAACCTTTTACATTAGAGGAGGTAAAAAAAACTGAAGTTCAATTAAGTACAGGTCAGGCTCCAGACCAAAAAAACAAAAATTAAACCCAAGAGCCACACCCAAAAGCATAGACCCACACCCAAAAGCATAGACCAGCCACCACCCAACAAGGCATAAAAGAATTTTTTTTTATTCAACTTTCTTTTAGAGGCACCAACGATCCTACTCTATTTTTGCATAAGACATCAAATACATCAAGATGCAAGATGCAGATAACAAAACCACAATCCCATAGAGCAAGGGTAAGGGCAAACCATCAAACATATTCCATGAGAATGGAAACCACTAAGAAACAAAAAGACTAGCCCTGCAAACTAGACGCCCTAGAGAGAGGATCACTACAACATAAAGGAGACTTCATCCAACCAAACAGACAATAAAAAGGACTAATGAATAAGTCAGTCCAATGCTTCCAAAGCAACAATTATCCTTACCAGAGAGAAATTATCTTTCCAAAATTTTAAATTGACTACTATCCATCCCAAATTGGCCATAACATCAACAAAAAGAACTTATGATAGTCAGTGTGATTTGAACCCAAGTTGAATGAACCTATAGTATAGATGACAGACCCTAGTTGATCGCCTCACACCAACTCAACTGCCCCTTACCCTTAAAGTAAAAAATTATTTTAATAATTATTTTTAAATAATTTATTTATTTTAATATAACTAGAGTCATCAATAGTGTTTTAATTTTATTCTACCTTTTTCTAGTTGAGTGAAATAAAAGCAAGGTACAAACAAAAGTCAAGTCTTTTATTACACGTTTTATACCACGGTAGAATGGGACAGGCTATAATGTAAAAGAATAGGATACCGTTAGCTTCTTTTGACAAAAAAACTCAAGATAATTGGGAATTGGAGTGCTTTTAAAGGGTCTAAGCCAAACATGGTATAAATTTAATAATTAATTTTTTTTTAAAGCATGAAGTGAATATAATTTTTATTGGATTAGATGTGAGTAGTAAATTATATATATATATATATATATATATATATATATATATATATATATTTTTTTTTTTTTCAATAACCGGTTGCTCCTTTTCTCTCTGCTAAGTACAGCGTATCTTTATTTTCCATTCCGAGTTATATTCGCGGCATCATTCCCCACCGCCCTTTTTCTTTTTCTGTCGACTGCTACGACGCCTTACTGCTGGTCTTGCTTGCATGCACTTTATGCCACTCCTATGGTTTACTGGTGCCGTAAAAGGCAATTGTTTTTTCTTTTTGAAACCCTAGTTGCGACCTCTGTTTGTTCCCTGCAGAGGTCGTATTGTCTTTTGAAATCACCAGCCCCACGGCTCTCATGGCGTTTTCCAACCACATCGCTTGCCTTGTAGGGCTCTTCCAAGTTTCCTCCACTTGTAATGTATTTGGCTATAAATAACCCATTTGTTAATGGAAATAAACAACTTTTCATTGCCAATTTGTTCTGACATATTAGATCTTTTAATGTTGAGCTCATGTTATCCGCGTGTTGTGGTTTAACGGTCAGGATGCCACTTGCATTATGGGTGATATGACCCGGGTTCAACCCCAGGGCAGATATATATATATATATATATATACACACACACACACGAAATATTTACTCAAAAAATGTTGAGCTCATGACATAAGTAATCAAATTTTCAAGACGGAACTAGTTCTTTTTATGTAGACCACCTTTTAATATATGTATACGAAATATTTACTCAAAAAACGGTGATGTGACCTAGATTTAACCCCACGGCAGATATATATATGTATACGAAATATTTACTCAAAAAATGTTGAGCTCATGTTATAAGCAATCAAATTTTTAAGACGGAACTAACTCTTTCTATGTAGACCAGGGAGTCTTAATCTAGAATGTTTTAGATTCAAAAACTTTATCTTCCCATTGCATGTTTTTGTCTATTTTCCTTTAAAGGAGCTTTGGAGATTCTATATTGAAACAATACTTTCCAAAGTTTTTCAAACCACCCATTTAACAACAAGGGCTTTGTTATGTGTCAAGAGATTCAAAATCCCAAGAACTCGTTTCTAATAAATACCAACCATATTTTAGATCCATCCCACTAGGATCACCAACCATATTGTTAGATCCATCCCACTAGGATCATAAATATTAACGTATGATTGGAGTGAATGTTTGGCATGTGTTCTAAGAAGCAAGCTAATATAGGAGTAATACATGTGAGGCCACTAGAATTTGATTTATGGTTTAAATCTGGTCTGTTAAATCAAACATCAAGCTTTTTTTTTTAAATTATGTTTTAGAAAAAATATTAATGTCAAATAGTATCCTTAGGCAATATATTATTTATCAATGTAGGATAACTTTCTATGAAGAAGGTACACAATCCAACATAAAAGAGGCGAATTATATTTTGCATGGAAGTCAAACACATCATTATAATATTGGGGAGTTGATTTCTTGCTATGGTACTTAAGGATATTTATATTATGATATGATATTAAATTGTATGTAGATGCTATGGGTAGTTGGTATGGGTCACACATGATCAAAGGTTTATCGTCTTCAAATAATATATTATAATAATAAGTTGGATAAGGGTTTAAGAGTTGACTAAGGTTAGTTTATATCCTCTCGATTTAGCATTAGATGATGGGTATATAAAGAAGGGGCATTGTCATTATAATTAATAATTGATTTTTTTTGGCTACATAGGGGAGTTAGTTACAACCACTATTATTAGTAACTGTCTAGCACATATTCAAAACACAGGGATTGCTTTCAACAATCTATTTGTCTCGTTGTTGTTGATCCGACGTGAGATGGAGACCATCAATCCTTAGGATGAGAACTACTCCCAACAACATATTCGTATCGTTGTTGTTGTTGATCCAACATGAGATGGAGACCACTAGTCGCTTGGGGTTTATATAGTCATCATCGGTCTAGCACACACTCAGAGGATTCAGTACAGACTACTACCTTTGCTAAGGTTGGCAGCATGCCCCCAAGGTTTGAACCTAGGTCTTTTCTTCGCAAGTACTTGGCCAATCAAGACTTTACCAATCCACCTATTATATCAAGTATTACTTTGTAATCGTCTTCTCCCATGTAATGGCTCTCTCATCTTGGGAGGTCTTATGGAGTTATTCCTTCCTTAGGAGTATTATTGGTGTTGCCCTACCTTACGAGTATTATTTATTTATGTCTCATTTTATGAATTATTGTATTATGGATTGCATTTATGGATACATATATTTTAAAATATTGTGGATGAGTTATTTTCAGAGAATAAATATTTATAACAAATGGTATGAGAGCAACAATACTAATAAAGTGGGGATTAATTTTTAGATTGTAAAATTTGAATATATATATATCTTCTAGAAGCCATATCTTTGCATAGGATTGTATGATTCGAATGATTCTTAAAGCATATTTATTCAAAATTTGGAAAGCTTTGAAACAAATAGTCATGAGTAGTATTGAGATACGACCCTATAAATGTTTTCATTTGGAGCAATAGTAGTAACATTTTTTCAAATCGTATTTTTCAAAAAATGAAATTTGGGTAAGAAAATCAATTGTCATTTATTTTGTTTTGAAGACAATTTTTGGTCTAATTATTTATGTGGAATTTTAGATCTAGTTCAATGAGGAGATATATACTTCAATGAAACCAAACCCAACTTATTATTGTTTTTTTTAGGGAGATTGTACAATCATGGAGTTACCGTTTTTTTTTTTTTTTTTGGAAAAGATGATATAGATGTTAAGAAGTGGTTGATTAAATACAAGACTTTATATTTTAGTATGTTTCTTTGGCAATCCTATGTTGCTTATTTGATATATGGAGAAGCTATTACATAGTGGGCATCTTTTTTGAAGGACTATAGAGAATACTTATGTAAAGATAGTTGTCCTTGAGAAATTTAAAAAATGTATTCTTGAGCAAATAAAAATTAAAGAGGAGGGATAAAAAGCTATCCATGTTGAAGGATGCCCTCATAGGAGTTGAAGAAGTCAAGGGTATCAAGGAAGAGAAAGAAGAAATGAATATAAATGATAGTGTGAAGGCTAAGGAAACCACACCTTTGATGTCAGGTAAGCAACAAAATGCTTGGAGGGTTTGTTTCTATCTAATTTTTTTTTTATAGTTTCATAGATGCATTCAAGACTAAGATGTCATTGTTTTCATAAACCCTAGAAAATGTTAGCTTTTGATGAATGAGCCATGAGAGATAACAATCACAAGATGCATAATAACATGCAAGAAAGTAAATCTGCTAGATGACTGAAGTATGCTGAAATATAAAACATATAAAAGATTACAATGTAGCTATGGAGGAAGTGAGCACTCCATTAACAAAGCTACAGATCTACATCACATCCATCACCAGTAAATGGTGTGGAACACAATCCACTAACCTACGCTATCTAACAATGTCTCTCGACTGTCCTTTTCTCTATCTATCTAAGAGGCCATCCTTATATATGCAAAATAGGATGCTTGCCCAACACTCTATCTAGTTGTGCATAGGACACCTTGCACATGTACAACTTGCACATGGACACTTGTCCATTTATTACATTGCATGAAGTCACTAGATAACTTGCATAGGAAGTAATCTAGGTATGTATCTTGGAGGATACATTTACATAACCCAAATGATGGAATAGATAATATTTCCAACACCCCTTGTATTACATTATTTGGGTATTGAAGGCTTTAGTCTTCAATATGGATTTTCTTCATCTTCTTCTGCTTGGTCTTCATCATCTTCTTCTTCTGCATTCTTTGTATTCAGGTTCAGCAGGTAATTTGTGTCTTCATATGATGCAGAGTAGGATGCAGCTAGGCCTTCTATTCTCATTGGATAATCTTTGATATTTTCAGATTCATCTTCTATCCATCCACCTTTGAAGTCCTCCTTGCAAGTATCTTCATTTGATTTTGATTGTTGATGAATAAGTAGGGCATGATGCAATTGTCCTCTCATATTTTTTATCCTTCTGTACTTACCTTTTTGATGTACTGGTTCTTCATTTTCTTCAACCTGTTCTTCTGCAAATGAGTTAGAAGCATTTTGTAACATCACAATATCTTGTGGTATTTCCATTGAGTCTAGGATATAAGTATTTTCATGGATTGAACCTATTGCTTTTATTCCATATTGATTCATAATGAGACATGTATTGATCCCATTCATATATCCAAAATTAATCATGTAGTTGTTTTCTACTAACTTGCTCACTGAGATGAGATTGAAAGTTAATCCAAGAACATACAAGACTTTTTGTAGTAGAATATTTGGAAAGGATTTACTGGGAGATACACATTCGTATCCATGAATAAGATATGTTTGGCTGTCTGCAATTCTTAATCTATAACCTTTGGTAACCTCAAGACAGTCAAACCATTGTATATTTCCTATCATATGATGACTAGCTCCTGAATCAATAAACCACCTATGATTATGCTTGGTGAGATGGTTCTTGTCAGAGCAAGTTTTGCAACCATTGAATGTCATTCCTTTACCCATTGGAAAGGTTAAATTTGAATATTTGAGAAATAATGGCTCTTAAGTAGAATATAGTGCTTCTTGATTGAAGTATATAAGCTTGATTTTGTGAGAACCTTTATAGATCCTTAGATTTGTGGAATACCTTGTAACTCCCACCTAATTTTAGGTTTTAAAGAAAGCTTATATCTTCCCAACTTGATAATCTTAGACATATATTAATGTTATCAAGTTTTGTAGAATGCCTTATGACTCCCTAATGTTTTGAAGTATGCTATAGTGCTTTTGTAAGAATATAGTTCAAATTTGGTTGATTTTGTACAAGTTTTGCAAGAATCAAAAATCAACTTTTAACACCTTATTACTCCTAATTGAACTAAGCACTATTTTTGTTTTGAAGAGGTTTTGATGTTGGAAATATTTTGTCCCCTTTTTAGAGATTTGAGACAAGTAAAAAATAAATTTATCCAACCTTAATAAAATCCCTAAATAACCTCTTTTATCTCCCTTGGATTATTTCTAATTTCCAAATAAAATAAATTTTATGGAGTAACCCTTATGACTCCCAAGTTCTTGGAAAATTAGAGAAATGATAATAATATTTGCAATGTAGTTTAATCCAAGTTAAATTCCTTATTCCTCCTAAGTAAGATTGCAAATATTAAAATAATAAGATAAGTCACCCCTTTAGCTTTCAAAACCCTAAGTTTCAACCTTAGTTTATAATCCTTATAACTCCAACTTATGAAAGCAATAATCAATGGGATTTAGACCTTACCTTATACGCAATATCTCCTTGATGTTCGGCGCTTTCCACGATTGAATATAACAACATCTAGAATGTACCTTGAGCACTCGGATTAA
Source organism: Wollemia nobilis (assembly GCA_028583015.1). NCBI lineage: Eukaryota > Viridiplantae > Streptophyta > Pinopsida > Araucariales > Araucariaceae > Wollemia > Wollemia nobilis. Next base: position 6,056,498 of record JAQPPZ010017083.1, read on the forward strand.
TGGAGATTCGATGGAAGCTTGACGTGAATGTTGTACGTAGGCGCTAAAAATGTTGACCTTCCAAAAATGGGGAGCTTTTAATGCTCCTTCCCCTTTGTCTTCCATGCTGTAGTTCGAACGTTTCTGTTGCTTCTCTCATGCCTTGATTGTGCTACGTTCCTCCTTCGAACGTCTTGATTGTGCTTCACTCTTGCATGTTGGTCATGGACTAAAATATGCCTTTTAAACAATGTGGATCATAAGTATTGTGATAAGTATCACGTTCATTATAAAAGAGTGCTCCCTTCTTTATGTAACGCTCAACCATCGCTTCTTGAAAATGTATAGGCCCTTGTGTGAAGCTTATGAAGAATACCAAGTGGCACATATTTGCTTGTAACTCCTTCGTAGAAGCCTCTAGAGCGTTGAGAGGAATGATGACTAAAATACCAAGTGTCATTTCTGCATGGAGACCATTCTTGTAACGCCTTCGAAGATGGATATTATAACTCCATATCTTTCTTGCTTTGCAACGTTGCTTGGGCAGCAAGCAAGCTTTCTTCTCCGTGGGTGAATGGGTGATATGCTACGGAGCTTGGATGATAGTTCGATGCTTCCTTTGGTGAGTGGTCTTCTCCAAGATTGAGACCATGAATGTAACACCTTTCTTCCTTTATTTTATGCCTCCAAATGCTTTGTTTTTTCCATTGCTATTTTGACATCCTTTTGAGATTGATTTGCACTCGCTTGTCTACGTAAATGTGGCTCATGGATGATCTAAAATGAGCTTTATTTCTGCAGGTACGTACGTCCAAGATGAGCCCTTGAATGGCTCCTGCTAGCTTGGGAGGAAGAGTGCTAACGTTCGGCCTTTGATGGCTTTTCTTTTCCCTATAGGAAAACGTGCCCTAATATGGCACTTTTCAAATCTGCACTTATGCTGTCAAAAACCAGATTAGAGTAGTGCAAGATAATGTAATATATTTTGTACAATAAGGCTTTTAATAAACCTTCTTTTGCACTCTATTTCTAGATTTTTAAGATTCTGGTTTTGTGGCAGATTTCTTGCAATACAAGGGTTTGAGGTTATCTTTAACAATAGACACACCTTTCCCTTTTTACTTGGAAACTTTTGATAACAAGTCCAAGCTTCAATAATAGTAGATAGAAGTTATTTTATTTGATGCAAATTTTTTGCATTTTTTCCTTTGCATTCACTTGTAATGCTTTTGATTTTGAGACTCACCAAGTCTCACTTTCATAAGCTTCTATCTCTATTTTTGGTTAGTTATGTTCTTCTCCAAATCTGGAGGATTCTAACCCTATTTGGTGGCTTCTATTGGCCACATCAAGTTGCAGATTTTTGTGCTTCAATAGTGTCTTTAGACACTTGATACAAATCAGACTTTGTGCCTTTCAGGAAACACAAAACTAATTTTCTTTTTGAGAGTGGTAGAATAGTACAAGATATTTTTTAATGCACTAATATTACACCTTATCACTCCAATAAACTTTCAAATAAATGCACTAATAATCTACTGCAACTAATCAAGAATAACCTAAAATGAATCTTTAGGAGTTATTCTGCAATTTCACTACAATCAATGTTGTAGGACTTAGTCTTCTTTTTCAATAATAGATAATAGGTAGTTGATAGAAGCTAATCTGGAATCTAATCAACTCCTAATAAATGTGCAATTGAATCCTTAAAAAGAATCTATTTTCCTTTGCACTTTAGAAGACTAAAATCTAATTTCCTTTTTGCAACTTTAATCCAATTTTAGGTGCTCTAATAAATCTAATAAGTAGTTCAATTTAATGAATCTTTTTGCACCATAAGTTGCATACCTTTTTTTGTAGCTCTTCTTCCACATTTGTAGAGGATGTAGACCTTGGTGTCTAGAAACACCAAGTTGTTGCTTCCAATAGGATGTCTTGCACAACTCCTTCTTCACCAAATGATGGTCTCAAACTTTCTTTTATGAGCCTAGGATTTGGTGGCTTGTTCTCCTCTTGTGTTCTCCTCCTTCTGCTATATATTTGGAGAAGTCTATGTCTCTAGGGTGGTGCCTTCTCACTGTGAGAGGTAATATTCAAATCTCCAATATTTGGTGAGCTTCTTCTATCTTCAAGTCCTCTTGCCAAGTTCTGACTTCAAGCAGGATCTTCTTCTAGGGTTTGGCACTCCTTGCCAAACTTCTTCTCATATTTGGCACTCCTTGCCAAATTCTCCTCTTGGGCTTGTTTTCGGATGGTGATAATTGTCCCAAGTCCTTCACTATCAGGGACTTCACCTAGATAGTGGATTTCTCCAATGAGTTCTCAAAGAACTCTCTTGATCTTCAACAAGGCTCTCCTAGCCTTTCTTGGATGCTCGATGAGACCTTCTCAAGGTCTTTGATCTAGCAACTTCTGATGGTCTTTCCTTAGACCTTTTCTTCAACCTTCTACTTTTGGAAGTGTTGGTGGTGAGATCTTCTCCTGGATATTTTGATTCTGCTACTTCTAGCTTCGAGTAGGACTCTCCTAGTCCTTCTTCTTCTTCCAAGATTAGAAGTTCTTCAATGAGATCTTCTCCTGATCTCTTCTCTTTTGCTTCAGGATTAAGTTGATTCTAAAGAAGATGCTCTTCCTAAATTTCTTGTAGGAAGTCTCCCAACTCACTGAATATTCTGTTCCTGCAACAAGAATATTAGTACTAAAATATTTAGTCTGCTTCTAAATCAGATATTCTTCTCGAATTCTTCTTTAGGATCAAGGCTTTTGTGGCCTATTTTTATGTTAAGGCTTCTATGGCCTTTTTCAGTACCAAGGCTCTTGTGGCCTTTTTTAGTATCAAGGCTTCTATGGCCTTTTCAATATCAAGGCTTCTATGGCCTTTTTAGTATAAGACTTATGTGGCTTCTTCTGCAAGGCTTCTATGGCCTTTCTGTATCAAGGCTCTTGTGGTTTATTCTTCAAGTGTGGATTTCTACAATCCAACAATGGATATCTTCAGTCTCCTATCTTCACCATGATCCTTCACTAGAAGTCTTCTTCCACAGTATTCTTCTCTCACACGATGAACTAACCTCTGCACTATGAGGGCACGCCGACCGTCGGGCAATAAAGTTGGAGTCTCCTAGCTTTCTATTATAGGAGGAGTCCCAATCCTCTAAGGATTAATTTCCTACAACAAAAGAAACTTTAGGCACCAGTTAGCAAACTCCAGATGACCTGGATGATCTTCACTAGATGATCTGTCAATCTAGTGGATTGAAATGTTGAGTCCTAGTCTTCACGAGTTTTCATAACAACTCTGTGGAAAAGACTCTAGATGAAAATGATCTTAGTATTTTATGAAACTAAGATTCCTTTCAATCCTATCTTTGTGACTCTCCCAAAATCTACCACCTAGATACTCTTGAGATCTTTTGCCAGTGGTTGGTCCAATGGCGCGTCAGTTTGACAAAACTCTTAGGCTAACCAACAATGGTGGTTCCCTAATGACCTACACATATTAGATCTACCGTGGCTCTGATACCACTGTTAGCTTTTTATGAATGAGCCATGAGAGATAACAATCACAAGATGCAGAATAACATGCAAGAAAGTAAATCTGCTAGATGACTGAAGTATGCTGAAATATAAAACATATAAAATATTACAATGTAGCTATGGAGGAAGTGAGCACTCCATTAACAAAGCTACATATCTACATCACATCCATCACCAGTAAATGGTGTGGGACACAATCCACTAACCTACGCTATCTAACAATGTCTCCTAGTTGTCCCTATCTATCTATCTAAGAGGCCATCCTTATATATGCAAAATAGGATGCTTGCCCAACACTCTATCTAGCTATGCATAGGACACCTTGCACATGTACAACTTGCACATGGACACTTGTCCATTTATTACATTGCATGAAGTCACTAGATAACTTGCACATGAAGTAATCTAGGTATGTATCTTGGAGGATACATTTACATAACCCAAATGATGGAATAGACAATATTTCCAATAGAAAAAGACACAATTTATCACTATAACTTTGGCCAAGAGGTTGTAGGTTCAAACAAAGAAAATTAAGTATATAAACTTGAAAGTGAGAATGCTTAATTTTTTGAAGATATAAAAATCACTATGGATAAATATGTTTCACACTCACATTTTTATGCTATTGAGATAAGTGATGAAAATATTATTCTAGGTTATCCTTGGTTGAATTCATTAGATACTATTATCATTAATGTGAAAATAAATTCATGAAATTATAATACACAAGAAAAATATAACACTACATAACATGTCTCAATCTTAAGAAAGAAGGATTCATATAAAATAAAAAAAGATACAGAATAAAGAAATAAATTGGAGAACTAGTTGAAAAATTAAAAATAATATTTTTTGTTTTAAGAAAGAAGGAAGCTTGCATAAGATAATCTCAGTCATTTGAAGAATTAGTAATAGAGTCTAAAGAAGCGACAACAAAGTTTCAAGTAAAAATCATTAGAGAAACATGATGAACAACCAAAAAAATAATAAAAAAAAAAGGCAGGAACAAAAAAGTTGAAGAGTCAACAAAAGGTTCCAGCATATCACCACCCATAACAAACACCATAAATGACAATAAGAAAGGAGGCATCGAAACTATTATGGATCTACACCGAATTAAAAAAGTGAATAAGTTTACCCGAAGTTAGCTTGGAATCCGATCTGAACACATTAAAGTTCATAACACTTTACAGCCTTGGAATTCAAGCTCAGCAATTCAATTTCTTTTTTAAAGCAAAACCTGAGAAATATGAGTAGGAACATGTCTCTAATTCTCTTTGACTACATTTATTTTGGGAAAACTGGCCGCCATAAGATATTCTCAGATTCCATTCAAAGCTCAAATCGCTACGCAATTGACAAGTCGGAAAAATATTAATAAAAAAATTAAAAGAACTACCAAGAATTGGATTTTCAAACATTCTTTTGAATCCCACGGATCAAAGAACATAACAGAAATTTTTGTTATTTTGAAAGAAAAATCATCCTCTTACCCGGAGCTACGGTTTGCAGTATTTGGTGTCTAAAAACCTATAAGGTAGAGTTTGAGGTATTTAATACCTGCCTCTGTCTCTCTTGCATGCCTGTTTATACTCTGCTAAATGTGCAAATATTCCATAACTTCTCTAATTTCTATAGGAATGAGATGTTAATTACAGTTGTATACGTGTTGTTTTCCCCCGTATATTCCACACTGATATGACTATCTGACTCCATCTTTTTTTTTTCCTCAAACTTATTACTTGATAGGCTTCCTTTTCTTTTTTTACAATTAAAGTGAGTTTAACTGGAAAATTTTGGAATTTAAATTTTGATTAAGTTGGTTGAAATTAATTAAATAGAATTATATTTGAATATTTGAATTTTTTTTATTACACATTTGACTTATATAAATACATATTTAATGTTGTGGTAAAAAAATTTAAACTGTAGTTTTTATAAAAATTTATATGTTACTTATTAAAAACAAATTTGATAAAACTGCTTTGTAAAATTGGTTTCTTCACTTAATTTTAAGTGTCATTTAAAAAAATAGAGTTTTGAAAGGTTCTAAAACTTTTTATATTAGAAGAGGTAGAAAAAGAAAAGGCCAATTAAGCACAGGCTAGGTTCCAAGGCTAAAAGAACAACCCAACAATCACCCAAGAACATAAACCAGCTATCACCTAGCAAGGCATAAAGGAAAATTTTTTATTCCACTTTCTTTTAAAAGCACCAATGATCCTGCTCTATTTTTGCATAAGACTAGAAAATCATCAAATACATCAAGATGCAGATAACAAAACCTCAATCACATAAAATAATGACGAGGGCAAACCACCAAACATATATTCCTTGAGAATGGAAACCACTAAGGAGCAAAATGACCAACCCCCCAAACAAGATCCTTTAAGGAGAGGATCACTATAACATAAAAGAGACCTCATCGAAGCAAACCAACAATATAAAGGGCTAATGGATAAGTAAGCCCAATGCTTCCAAAACAACAATTATAGTTAACTAAGGGAAATTGTCGTCCCAAATTCTAAATTGGTCACTATCCATCCCAAATTTATCATAACATTAAAAAAAAAAAAAACTTAAGATAACCAGTGTAATTTGAACCAAAGTTAAATAAACTCTCAATAAACCTTCATTGCGAATCGCAGATCTCAACTATCTCACATCAGCTTGACTACCCACTTACCTTTAAAATAGAAGATTATTTTAATTTTATTCCATCTTTTTTCTAGTTAAGTGAAACAAAAGCAAGTTACAAACAAAAGTCTTTCCTTTACACGTTTTACACTACGGCCGAATGGGATAGGCTAGAATGTAAAAGATTAGGATACTGTTAGCTTCTTTAAAAAAAAAAAAAATCAAATAATTTGGAGATAATTTGGAATTGGAGTGCTTTTAAAGGGTCTAAGCCAAACATGGTAATTGGAGTGCTTTTAAAGGGTCTAGGCCAAACAAGGTAAAAATTTAATAATTAACTTTTTTTACCTAAAGTGAATATATTTTTTATTGAATTAAACGTTATATAAATAATATTAATAAAGAAATATTTATTTTGTGTATTTAATTATTAAAGATAAAAAGATATTATCTGTTATTAAAAAAATATATAATAATATATTTAACGGAGTTGGTGTGCGGATTAGTTAGATTGATAAATGCTTATTTGATTAAGCATTCACCAAAAAAATACTCAAATTCACTATATAGTTAGCTCTATTTTCCATTTCGAGTTACATTCGCGGCATCATTCCCCACCGCCCTTTTTCTGTCGTCTGCTACGATGTCTTACTGCTGGTCTTGCTCGCATGCATTTTATGCCACTCCTATGGTTTACTGGTGCCGTAAAAAGCAATCGCTTTTTTTTTAATAAACCCTAGTTGGCGACCTCTGTTTGTTCCCTGCAGATGTCGTATTTTCTTTTGACATCACCAGCCCCACCGTTCTGATGGCGTTTTCCAACCGCATCGCTTGCCTTGTAGGGCTCTTCCAAGGTTCCTCCACTGGCAATATATTTGGCTATAAATAACCCATTTCTGAATGCAAATAAACAACTTTTCATTATCAATTTGTTCTGTCTTCTAGCAAATAAACAACTTTTCATTGTCAATTTGTTCTGTCTTCTAGCTTTTCATTGTTCTGTCTTCTAACAAATAAACAACTTTTATTGTCAATTTGTTCTGTCTTCCAAGGTTCCTCCACTGGCACTATATTTGGCTATAAATTGCCCATTTTTGAATGCAAATAAACAACTTTTCATTGTCAATTTGTTCTGTCTTCTAGCAAATAAACAACTTTTTCTTGTCAATTTGTTCTGTCTTCTATTAGATACTAGATCTTCCAATGTTAAGCTCATGTCATAAGGATTCAAAATTTCAAGCCAAAGACGGAACTAGCTCTTTCTATGTAAACCGCCTTTTAATAAGAGGTAGAGTCTCTAGTGTAAAATGTTTTAATAAGATTCTATATTGAAACAATACTTTTCAATGTTTCTGGCAATAAAGAGTGCAAACCATCCATTTAACAAAAGGGCTTTGTTATGTGTCAAGGAAAAATTCCAAGAACCCCTTTACCTTTCCCAGCAATACAAAGTTTCTAATAAATGCCAACCATGTTGTTGGATCCATCTCACTTGGATCATAAGTACTAACATATGATTAGAGTGAATGTTTGGTATGTGTTTTAAGAAACAAGTCAACCATAGGAGTAATACATGTGAGGCCATTAGAATCTTACTTATAATCTAAATCTTGTTTGTTAGAAAGAAACATTTTTTTATTGCATAGGAGAGTTGGTTACAACCACTATTTTTAGTAATTAGCGAGCGTAGGGTTCAAACCACATGGACTGCTCACAACAAACCTATTTGTCTCGTTCTTGTTGACCTGGTGTGATATGGGGACCATCGATCGCTCGGGGTTTGTATCATCGTCAATTTGGCGCATACTCATAGGATTACTACCTTTGCAAAGGGTTGGCTTCCCCAAACTTACTATGCCTAACATCAAACTTTTTTTTTTTGGAATTTAGTCATATCCCTATCTTATATGTCTTATGAAAAAATGTTCATTTCAAATAGTATCCCTAGGCATTATATTATTTACCAATGTAGGATAACTTTCCTTGAGGGAGGCACACAATCCAACATAGGAGAAGCATGGTAAAATAAAAATTATATTTTGCATTAATTGATCTTGAAGCCAAACACATCATTATATTGGGGAGTTGATTTCTTCCTTTCTATTATGTATGCTATGGTACCTATCTATTATGTATGCTATGGTACCTAGGGATATTTATATTAGGATATGATATTAAATTGTATGTGGATGCTATGGGTAGTTGGCATGGACCACACATAGCCCAAGGTTTATTGTCTTCAAATAATATATTATAATAATGAGTTGGATAAAGGTTTAGGAGTTGACTAAGGTTAGTTTATACTCTTTGGACATAGCATTAGATGATGGGTATATAAAGAAGGGACATTGCCATTATAATCAATAATTGATTATATCAAGTATTACTTTGTAATCGTCTTCTTCCATGTAATGGCTCTCTCATCTTGGGAGATCTTGTGGAGTTATTTCTTAGGAATATTATTGGTGTTACCCTAACCTACGAGTATTATCTATTTATGCTTCATTTTATGGATTATTGCATTATGGATTGTATTTATGGATACAATCTCTGATATTTTAGTATATTGTGGATGAGTTATTTTCACGAGAATAAATATTTATAACAAATGGTATCAAAGCAACAATACTAGCAAAGTGGGATTATTTTTTAGATTGTACAATTTGAATATATATATTTTCAAAACTATATCTCATCTTCTAGAAGCCATATCTTTACATAAGGTTGTTTGATTCGAATGCTTCTTAAAGCATCTTTGTTTGAAATTTGGAAAGCTTTGAAACAAATAGTCATAAAAAAGAATTTGAGTAGTATTGAGGTAAAACCCTATAAATTTTGTATTTGGAGTAGTAGTAGTAACATTTTTTCAAGTCGTATTTTTAAAATAATGAAATTTGGGTAAGAAAATCAATTGTCATTTATTTTGTTTTGAAGACAAATTTTGGTCAAATTATTTATGTGGATTTTTAGCTCGAGTTCAATAAGGAGATATATACTTCAATAAAACCAAACCCAACTTATTATTGTATTTTTTTAGGGAGGTTGTACAATCATGGAGTTACCATTTTTATTTTTTATTTTTTATTTTTGGAAAGGATGATATAGATGTTAAGAAGTGTTTGATTAAATACAAGACTTTAAATTTTAGTAAGTTTCTTTGGCAACCCTGTGTTGCCTATTAGATAGATGAGGAACCTCTTAGCTAGTGACATATTTTTTGAAGGACTATAGAGAATACTTATGTAAAGATAGTTGCCCTTGGGAAATTTAAAAAATGTATTCTTGAGCAAATGAGAATTAAAGAGCAGGGATAAAGGGATATCCATGTTGAAGGATGTCTTCATGGGAGTTGAAGAAGTCAAGGGTATCAAGGAAGAGAAAGAAGAAATGAATATAAATGATAGTGTGAAGGCTAAGGAAACCACATCTTTGGTGTCACGTAAGCAACAAAATGCTAGGAGGGTTTGTTTCTATCTAAAAAAAATATTGTATAGGTTCATGGATGCATTTAAAACTAAGATGTCATTGTTTTCATAAACCCTAGAAAAGGCACAATTTTATCACTAATACTTTGGCTAAGAGGTTGTAGGTTTAATCAAAGAAAATTAAGTACAAAGAACTTGAAGGTGAGAGTGCTCAATTTTTTGAAGATCTAAAGATCCCTATGGATAAATATGTTTCATATTCACATTTTTATGCTATTGAGATGGATGATGAGGATATTGTTCTAAATTATATTTGGTTGGATTCAATAAATACTATTAAATACATGACATTTCTCATTTTAAGTGAAATACTATGAATTTAATATGAAAATAAATTCATAAAGTTATAGTACAAAAAAAGATAACAACATAACATTTCTCATCTTAAGAAGGAAGAATCCATGTAGAATCAAGAAAATACACTTGAAAAAAATAAATTGAAGAACTATAAATTGAAGAACTAGTTGAAGAATTAGAAATGACATTTCTCCTTTTAAAAAAAAAATCTTTGTACAATCAAAACGATACTCTTACAAAGAAATAAACTGAAAAATAACTTAAAAATTAATAATCAAATTAAAAAAATAAAGTTTAAAAAAAGCAACAACAAAATCCAAGCAAAAATAAAAAAAGCTCAAGAAAAAAAATAATAAAGAAGGGCATGAACAAGAATCTAATACAATGAAACAATAACACCAAAGAGGCATCAAAACTATTATGGATCTACACCGAGTCAAAAAGGTCACTTAGTCTACCCGAATTTAGCTCTCGATTCCGATCTGAACACATCAAAGCTAAGAACACTTTACAATCTTGGAATTCAAAGCGCAAAATTTCTTCAAACGCTCAGCAATTCAATTTCTTTTTGGAAGCAAAATGTGAGAAATATGAGTAGGAACATGTCTCTAATTCTCTTTGACTACACTTATTTTGGGAAAACTGGCCGCCATAAGATATTCACAAATTCCATTGAAAGCTCAAATCGCTACGCAACTGAGAAGACGGAAAAACAATGTTAAAAGAACTACCAAGAATTGGATCGCATGTAGACGTTTTCAAACATTCTTTTAAATCCCACGGAGCTATGGAACAGAATAGAAAATTTTGTTATTTTAAAAGAAAAATCATCCTCTTACCCGGAGCTATGGTTTGCACTATTTGGTATCCAAAAACCTAAAAGGCAGAGTTTGAGGTACTCAATACCTGCCTCTGTCTCTCTTGCATGCCTGGTTATACTCTGCTAAATGTGCAAATATTCCATAACTTCTCTAATTTCTATAGTAATGAGATGTGAGTTACAGTTCTATATGTGTTGTTTTCCTCCGTATATTCCACATTGATATGACTGTCTGTCTCCATCTCCCTTTTTTTTTCCTCCTAGTTATTACTTGATAGGTTTTTTTTTTTTTTTTTTACGATTAAAGTGAGTTTCACGGGAAGATTTTGAAATTTTAAATTTTATTTAAGTTGATTAAAATTAATTAAATAGAATTATATTTAAATATTTGAATTTTTTTTTTTACACAGAGAAGAATAGATAACTACTTTTACTATTTATATAAATACACATCTTTTCATGTCGTGGTCTAAACTCAGTGACAAAAAAAATCCAAAACTTTAACTATTAAACTGTACTTTTCATAAAATCTATGTTTAAGTTACTTATTAAAAACAATTTTGGCACACATTACCATGTGTAACCACTAAACTCTACTCTTCATAAAAATCTATATGTTAAAAAACTACTTAATTTTCTTAAGGTTACTTATTAAAAATAAATTTGGCAAAATTGTTTTGTAAAATTCGTTCATTTACTTGATTCTAAGTGTCATTTATTTGTTTTTTGAAGTAGAAGATTATTTTTTTGATTAATGGTAAAAAAACAGGGTTTTAAAAGGTTTAAAACCGTTTGCATTAGAGGAGGTAGAAAAAAAGAAGACCAATTAAGCACAGATCAAGTTTCAAGGTTAAAAGAACAAAAATTAATCCCAACAACCACCCAAGAGCATAAATCAGCCACCACCTAGCAAGGCATAAAGGAAATTTTTTTATTCAACTTTCTTTTAGAGGCACCAATGATCCTGCTCTATTTTTGCACAAGACTGAAAAGTCTTCAAATACATCAAGATGCAAATAACAAAACCTAAATCCCAAAGAGTAAGGATGAGGACAAACCACCAAACATATTCCCAATAAAAAGGACTAATGAATAGGTAGGCCCAATGCTTTCAAAACAACAATTATTGTTAACCACGAAGAGAAATTGTCTTCCCAAATTCTAAATTGGCCACTATCCATCCCAAATTGATCATAACATCAATAAAAAAAAGGTTTATAATAGCCAATGTGATTTGAACCAGTGTTAAATAGAATAGTAGTACGAATTGCAAACCTGAACTAACAATCTTACACCAACTCAACTGCCCACTTATTTTTTAAAATAAAAAAATATTTTAATATTCCTTTTTAAATAATTTATTTATTTTAGTCTAACTCGTGGAGTCGTCAACAGCGATTTAATTTTATTCTATCTTTTTTTCTAGTTGAGTGAAACAAAAGCAAGTTGCAAACAAAAGTATTTCATTACACGTTTTACACCACAGTAGAATGGGATAGGCTAGAATGTAAAAGAATAGGATACTGTTAGCTTCTTTTAACAAAAACTTTTAACAAAAACTCAAGATAATTTGGAATTGGAGTGCTTTTATAGGGTCAAAGCCAAACAGGGTAAAAATTTAATAATTAACTTTTAAATCATAAACTCAATATAATTTTTATTGAATTAGATTTGGGTAGTAAATTATATAGATAATATTAATATAAAATAACACATGAAAATATTTGTTTTGTTAAAAATAAAAAAATATTATAGAATATAAAAAAATATATAATAATTTATTTAGTACAGTTGATGTGAGACAAATCCTTGAAATTTAGATCCATTTAACTTACCATAAACCTTTTTAACAGGACTTACAAGAAGAGAAGAGTTGCTCATTCTTTTCTCTGCTCAGTACAGCGTAGCTCTATTTTCCATTTGGAGTTACATTCGAGGCATCATTTCCCACCGCCCTTTTTTCTGTCGTCTGCTACTACGCCTTACTGCTGGTCTTGCTTGCATGCACTTTATGCCACTCCTATGGTTTACTGGTGCCGTAAAAAGCAATTGGTTTTTCTTTTTTGAAACCCTAGTTGGGGACCTCTGTTTGTTGCCTGAAGAGGTCGTAGTTTCTTTTGACATCACCAGCCCCACGGCTCTGATGGCGTTTTCCAACCACATCGCTTGCCTTGTAGGGTTCTTCCAAGGTTCCATTGCCAATATATTTTGGCTAAAAATAAACGACTTTTCATTGTCAATTTGTTGTCTTCTAGCTTTTCTGTATCATAATTCTATTAGATAGAAGATCTTCTAATGTTGAACTCATATCATAAGAAATCAAATTTTCAAGCCAAAGACGGAACTACCTCTTTGCATGTTTTGTCTAGAAGCTTTGGAGATTCTATATTGGAACAATACTTTTCAATGTTTCTCGCAATAAAGAGTCCAAACCAGCCATTTAACAATGTTTCTCGCAATAAAGAGTGCAAACCATACATTTAACAAGGGTTTTGTTATGTGTCAAGGGATTTAAAATCCTAAGAACCCCTTTACCTTTCCAACCAATACAAAGTTTCTAATAAATGCAAGCATGTTGTTGGATCCATCCCACTTGCATCATAAATACTAACATATGATTGGAGTGAATGTTTGGCATGTGTTCTAAGAAGCAAGCTAACCATAGGAGTAATACATGTGATGCCACTACAATCTGAGTTATGATTTAAATATTGTCGGTTAGAGAGAAGAACTTACTATGCCAAATATGGCAAACATCAAACTTCTTTGTGGAATTTAGTCATAACCCTATCTTACATGTCTTAGGAAAAAAATATTAATGTCAAATAGTATGCTTAGGATAACTTTCCTTGAGGGAAATATTAATGTCAAATAGTATCTTTAGGCAATATATTATTTACCAATGTAGATAACTTTCCATGAGGGAGGCACATAATCCAATCCAACGTAGGAGAGGTAAATTATATTTTGCATTAATTGATCTGGAAGCCAAACACATCATTACATTGAGGAGTTGATTTATTTATGCCATGGTATCTATGGATATTTATATTAGGATATGATATTAAATTGTATGTGGATGCTATAGGTAGTTGGTATGGGCTACACATAGTCTAAGGTTTATTGTTTTCAAATAATATATTATAATAATGATTTGGATAAGGGTTTAGGAGTTGACTAAGGTTAGTTTATACCTTTTGTACGTAGCATTAGATGATGGGTATACAAAGAAGGGGCATTGCCACTATAATCAATAATTGATTTCCAAAGCATTTGGAAGGCTTGGACTGCCGTTAGAAATAAGATCTGTATCAATTCTGGTAATAAAACTAATAATGATGTGCATCTGTTAAATCAGTCTTGCTCATGGAATTTGTCTTTCAATAATACTAAGCTTGCTAGATTGAGGGGTTGCTCTACTAAGGCTTGGTCTGTGAATGGTGTAAATACTTTTAATGATATTATGAATAATGGTGTGCTCAAATCTTGGGAACAACTTAGTGGGGAGTTTGGTCTGCCTAGTCTGTCTCCTTCAATAATTTGAAGAACCCGAAATTTGTGGTTTTTGAACAATGTTATATGGATAAGTTGTATTGGTTTGATGGCTCCAAAATGTGTGATATTAAATCTAAATCCATCTACACGCTTCTTACAAATACTAATGACATTTTCGATCATATTAATACTAAGTGGTCACTTTCTCTTTCTCTAGCGCAAGGTCAGAAGATGATGCAACATATCTGGTCCAGTTTTTTTGAACAAAAAAAACTTGTTTTGGGTGGCGTCTACTGCTCCACAAGCTTCCTTTATCCTCTGATCCTAAGGCTGCTATATATTGCTCCATTTGTAGGACTCCTGAGACATTGAATCATATATTTTTTGAGTGCCTTTATGCTAAGGAATTGTGGTTATATTTCTTTCATAATCTGCAGGGGTGGAATGTTAATTTGGATCATATTAAGTAGCAAATTCTTCTTGGTTACATTCCTCATATGAAACCATATTTCAATATGTTTTGGTTGTTACTTTCTTCTGAAATTTTATGGATAATATGGAAAGCTAGGAATGAAGATTGTTTTTAGAATAGGCCAAGGCACCTTTCTGGGTCTCTTAGGAGACTCAATCAACTTTCTGTTTTGTTTCAGGTGGGATAAAGTTTGCAGGTTTCCAAGGTCAAGCTAGCTCGCCTATTTAATGTCATTCAGAATTATGATCATGTTGATAGTTGCACTGAGGAAAAGAACGCAGATATGTACAATTATTACTATTTGCTTGCTCAGAGATGTTATTGTATATTTGTACAGAAATATAATGAAACTACAAATCTCATATGATGTACAGTATGTTTCTCTCTTCGAGAGGAGTTAGTTGTTTTAGGTGTCTTCTCTGAATCTTGGACATATTATATATGATGTAATTTTCTTCTGCTGATCTTTAATATTCAGTTCTACTTTTCAATTCAAAAAAAAAAGTATTACTTTGTAATCGTCTTCTCCCATGTAATGGCTCTCTCATCTTGGGATATCTTGTGGAGTTATTCCTTATAAGTATTATTGGTGTTACCTTACCCTACGAGTATTATCTATCTATGTCTCATTTTATGGATTATTGCATTATCGATTGTATTTATTGATATAATATTTGATATTTTAGTATATTGTGGATGAGTTATTTTTATGAGAATAAATATTTATAACAAATGGTATAAGAGCAATAATATTAGTAAAGTGGAGATTATTTTTTAGATTGTAGAATTTGAATATATATATTTTTTCAAAAAGATATATCATCTTCTAGAAGCCATATCTTTGCATAGGATTGTTTGGTTCGACCGATTCTTAAAGCATCTTTGTTCGAAATTTGAAAAGCATATTTTTTCATTTGGAGCAGTAGTAATAAGATTTTTTCAAATCGTATTTTTCAACAAATGAAATTTGGGTAAGAAAATAAATTGTCATTTATTTTGTTTTGAAGACAAATTTTGGTCTAATTATTTATGTGGAATTTTAGCTCTAGTTCAATGAGGAGATATATACTTCAATGAAACTGAATCCAACTTATTATTGTATTTTTTTAGGAAGGTTGTACAATCATGGAGTTACCATTTTTATTTTTATTTTTGGAAATGATGATATAGATGTTAAGAAGTGGTTGATTAAATACAAGACTTTATATTTTAGTATGTTTCTTTGGCAACCCTATGTTGCCTATTTGATAGATGGAGAAGCTCTTAGCTAGTAGGCATCTTTTTTGAAGGACTATAGAGAATACTTATGTAAAGATAGTTGCCTTTGGGAAATTTAAAAAATGCATTCGTGAGCAAATCATAATTAAAGAGAAGGGATAAAAATATATCCATGTTGAAGATGACCTCATGGGAGTTGAAGAAATCAAGGGTATCAAGGAAGAGAAAGAAAAAATGATTATAAATGATAGTGTGAAGGATAAGGAAACCACACCTTTGATGCAACAAAATGTTCAGAGGGTTTGTTTTTATCTAAAAAAAATATTTTATAGGTTCATAGATGCATTCAAGACTAAGATGTCATTGTTTTCATAAAATCTAGAAAAAGGCACAATTTTATTACTATGACTTTGGCTAAGAGGTTGTAGGTTCAAACAAAGAAAACAACTTGAAGGTAAGAATGCTCAATTTTTTGAAGATCTAAATATCACTATGGATAAATATGTTTCATGCTCACATTTTTATGCTATTAAGATGAATGATAAAGATATTGTTCTAGGTTATCCTTGGTTGGATTTATTAAATACTATTATCATTAATGTAAAAATAAATTCATAAAATTATAATTCACAAAAAAGAAGATAACACTACGTAACATTTCTCATCTTAACAAAAAAAGATCCATGTAAAATCAAAAAAATATTCTTACAAAAAAATTGAATAACTAATTTAAAAATTATAAAAATAAATTCATAAAATTATAATACACAAAAAGAAGATAACACTACATAACATTTCTCATCTTAACAAAGAAAGATCCATGTAAAATAAAAAAAAATATTCTTAAAAAAAAATTGAATAACTAATTTAAAAAACAATCCTTGTAAAATCAAGAAGATAATCTTACAAGCGAATAAATTGACATTTCTCATCTTAACAAAAAAGAACCATGTAAAATCAAAAAAATACTTTTACAAAAAAAATTAAATAACTAATTAAAAAATTATCAAGAAGATAATCTTACAAGTGAATAAACTGAAGAATAAGAATTAATAATATAGTCGACAACAAAATCCAAGCAACAAAAAAACAAAAATCATTAGAGAAGTATGATGAAGAACCACAAGGAAAGAAGAATAATAAAGAAGGGCATGAAAGAGAATCTAAAATAATGAAACAAAAGGTTGAACAGTCAACAAAAGTAGAATATTACGATGTTACAGCATATCACCACCCAACAAAATTAGAATATTACAATGTTACAGCATATCACCACCCATAACACCATTAATGACAATAAGAAAGTACGCATTATGGATCTACACGGAATCAAAAAGGTCATGAACTCTACCCGAATTTAGCTCTGGTATCCGATGTGAACACATAAAGGCTCAGAACACTTTACAGCCTTGGAATTCAAAGCGCAAAAATTATTCAAACGCTCAGCAATTCAATTTCTTTTTGAAAGCAAAAACGTGTCTCTAATTCTCTTTGACTAGATTTATTTTGGAAAACTGTTTTCAAATTTCATTCAAAGCTCAAATCGCTACGCAATTGAGAAGAAGGAAAACATTAATAAAAAAATTAAAAGAACTACAAGAATTGGATCGCATGTAGACGTTTTCAAACATTCTTTTAAATCTCACGGATCAAAAAAGCAGAATATATATATATATATATATATATATATATATATATATATTATACAAAAAATCATTCTTTTAATACAAGTTTATTTATATATATACTTATATACACCACACTTCAGGGTGATTTGAACCTGAGTTTCCAAAAAGTCCAAAACCTTAAAATAAATTTAATTATAATATTTTGAAATTTTAAATCTTATTTAAATTGGTTGAATTTAATTAGATAAAATTATACTTAAATATTTAAAATTATCTTTAAAAAAAAAAACTCTAAACACTAAATTGTACTCTTCACACAAATTTATATGTTAAAAAGCTACTTAATTTTCTTAAGGTTACTTATTAAAAACAAATATGGCAAGATGGCTTTGTAAAATTCGTTCCTTCACTTGATATGCAAGTGTCATTTGTTCTTTCGTGAAGTAAAGGATTATTATTTTGATTAATGGTTAAAAAATAAGGTTTTGAAAGGTCCTAAAACCTTTTACATTAGAGAAGGTAGAGAAAGAAAATGCCAATTAAGATCAATTTTTGAGGCTAAAAACAAAAATTAAACCCAATAGTCACTCAAGAGCATAAGTAAAAAATCAGCCACCACTCAGCAGAGCATAAAAGAAAAAATTTAAAAATTTTAATTCATAAGTCTGGAAAGGCATCGACTCAAGAGCATAAGTCATAAACCAGCCACCACTCAGCAGGGCATAAAAGAAAATTTTTAAGGCATCAAATACATCAAGCTATATATAACAAAACTCCAATCCAAAGTGCAAGGGTGAGGACAAACCACCAAACATATTCCTTGAAAATGAAAACCACCAAAGAGAAAAAAAAAAATCAACCCTCAAACAAGAACCCATAAAGAAAGGATCACTACAACACAAAGACCAAATTTCCTAATAGCCATGGACTGTTACGACCTCACAATCTATTGCTTTGTAATGTTCCTAACAACTCACCTCCAAGGGCTAGGTGGATTGATAAGTGTAGGTGTGGCTGGGCGCTTACCAAGAAGAGAGCTAGGTTCAAACCTTGGGGAAGCCAATCCTTTGCAAAGGTAGTAGTTTGCTTTGAATCCTTTGAGTGCGCGTTAGACCGATGACGACGGTGTCGGAGTAACCGGTGGTCCTCATCTCACGTCGGGTCAACAAGTTGGTATGAACCCACGTCTCGAAGTAACCGATGGTCCTCATCTTACACTAGGTTAACAAGTCGGTACGAATCCCGAGTGACTGATGCCCCCATCTCACGTCAAATCAACAAGAACGAGAACCTCAAGTGATTGGTGGCCCCATCTCACGTCGGGACAACAAGAACGAGAACCCCGAGTGACTGGTGGCCCCCATCTTGCGTCGGGTCAACAAGAATGACAACCCCGAGTGATCGGTGGCCCCCATCTCACGCCGGGTCAACAAGAACGAGACAACAAGTCGGTACAAACTCCGAGTGATATGTGGTCCCCCATCTCACGTCGGAACAACAAGAACGAGAACCCACGACCTGGAACCCACGACCCGGAGTAGCCGGTGGTCCCCATCTCACACTGGGTCAACAAGTCGGTACGAACTCTGAGTGATCGGTGGTCCCCCATCTCACGTCGAGACAATAAGAACGAGAACCTCGAGTGACCGGTGGCCCCCATCTTACGTGGAGACAACAAGAACGAGAACCTCAAGTGACTGGCGGCCCCCATCTCACACCGGGTCAACAAGAACGACAACCCCGAGTGACCGGTGGCCCCCATCTCATGTCGGGTCAACAAGAACGAGACAACAAGTCGGTACAAACTCCGAGTGACCGATGGTCCCCCATCTCACGTCGGGACAACAAGAACGAGAACCCCAAGTGGCTGGTGGTCCCTATCTCACGTCGAGTCAACAAGAACGAGACAGATAGGGTTGTTGGGAGAAACGAATAGGCTTGTTAGAAGCAGTTCGTTTAAACCCTGGGCTGGCTTGTTTGGGAGAGACAAATAAACTTGTTAAAAGCAATCCCCTATAATTTAAACCCTAAACTAACCAATTACTAAAAACAATAACTTTAACCAACTCTCCTTTAAAAAAAAATTCCTAACAACTCAAGTAGCCTCATAATATTTTTGTGCATTGGCCTTTACCCACTTGCATCGAGGCCCACCTCTTGGCCACCACCAACCTAGCTGCTCTGCGCGCCCCACAACCCACCTGAAACAACCGCATTTGTGGCTACTATACCTACTCTCAGTTCTCCCAATGGTCACACTTTGCCGTCGACTATGAATTTTTGTTCTATTATTTGTGTTTTCCACCACGATCCTTTCTGTCCACCCCTAGCTGTCCACCTACTGTCAGTCCCTCCAATGGTCACACTTTGCCGCTAACTTTGAATTTTTGTTTTCTTATTTGTGTTTTTCATCACGATTTTTTTAATAATACTTTTTATACATATTTACTATGTAAATTGAACCCCGATAACATTATCGATAATGCAAATGATATTCTTACAGGTAAACCACACTCACCGATAACTCTAAATTTTTATAGTATAACACCCCGTTGCCCATTTTCTCTCTGCTCAGTATAGCGTAGCTCTATTTTCCATTTCGAGTTACATTCGCGGCATCATTGCTTTTTTTTTTTTTTTAAACCCTAGTTGGCGACCTCTGTTTGTTCCCTGCAGATGTCGTATTTTCTTTTGACATCACCAGCCCCACGGCTCTGATGCCGTTTTTCCAACCACATCGCTTGCCTTGTAGGGCTCTTCTAAGTTAGGTTCCTCCATTAGTAATGTATTTGGCTATAAATAGCCCATATTTTTGAATACAAATAATCAACTTTTCATTGTCGATTTGTTCTGTCGTTTAGCTTTTCTTTAACAGATTTTTTAATGTTGAGTTCATGTTATATGTTAATTTTCAAACCAAAGATGGAACTAGCTTTTTTTTTTTTATGTAGACCACCTATTAATAAGAGGTAGGTAGTCTCTAGTCTAAAATGTTTTAGATTCAAAACTTTATCTTCCCATTGCATGTTTTGTCATTCAAAACTTTATCTTCCCATTGCATGTTTTGTCTATTTTCCTTTAAAGAAGCTTTGGAGATTCTATATGGGAACATTACTTTTCAATGTTTCTCGCAATAAAGAGTGCAAACCATCCATTTCACAAGGGCTTTGTGTGTCAAGGGATCCAAAATCCCAAGAACCGCTTTACCTTTCCATGTTTTTAATAAATGCCAACCATGTTGTTGGATCCATCCCACTTTGGATCATAAATACTAACATATGATTAGAGTCAATGGTTGGTATGTGTTTTAAGAACTACGCCAACCATGAGGTCATTAGAATCTTATTTATAATTTAAATCTTATTTGTTAGAAAAACTTTTGTTATTATATAGAAGAGTTGGTGATAGTTACTATTTTTAGTGGTTGGTAAGTACAAGGTTCAAATCAAATGGATTGCTTCTAATAAATTTAGTCATCTAGTTTTTGTTGGTCTAACGTGAGATAGGGACCACCGGTCACTCGAGGTTCGTGCCGTCATCATCGGTCTATTGCACACTCAAAGGATTCGAAGCAAACTACTACCTTTGCAAAGGATTGGCTTCCCCAACTTACTATGCCAAACATCAAACTTTTTTTTAAAATTTAATCATAACCTTATCTTATATATTGTATGAAAAAAATGTTAATTTCAAATAGTATCCCTAAACAATATATTATTTACCAATGTAAGATAACTTTTCATAAAAAAGGCACACAATCCATAGTAAAATAAAAATTATATTTTGTATTAATTAATCTTGAAGCCAAACACATCATATTGGGGAGTTGATTTCTTCTTTCTATTATGTATGCGATGGTATCTAAGGATCTTTAGGTTAAGATATGAAAAAAACACCTATCATTTACAATTAAGTCTATTAAAAGAAAAACGAATTAAAACAATTGGGGATACACAACTTTAGATTTCTAATTAATTGGGGATACACAACTCTAGATTTTTAATTCTAATTGAGATCTCCATTTAGCCATTGCCAATAACAAAGAAGATATGCCATAGAGGTGTTCATTTTGAAAAAAAACATTGTTAGATATGAGGCTACATATGCAGTCAAAGGTTGAGTGTAAGTAAGTTGGCATATTATGTACAGTCTTAACTAAAACCCAAGAAATCAAAGAACAAATTAAATGGTCCCAAATATCTAAAATAATATCCATTCTTTTCTTGAAAAAGGTGAGTCTCTTGAAAAAGATGAGTCTCTTAAGGGCACAATGTTAAAAGCTTCTAGTTAAAAATAACTATTTTTAAGGATTAAAATAATATTAATTAATTAAATTTTATATTTAATTAATTAAATTAAATTAAATTAATTAATATTAAATGTAATAGTTTAGGTTATTCTTTGTCACTTTTTGATTAAATATGTAATGTATAAGTGACCACAAATATTTAATAACTAGACACTCCGGAAGGTTCCTTCATTGGTGAAGTATTTAGAATGCAAGTACAAAACTTTTCATTGCCAATTTATTCTGCCATTTAGACAGTTGATCCGGCTTGTACTTTAAGACATTTGCAGTTTTATTTATTTATTGCTATTTTTTTTATTTATTTGAAAGTACATTAAATAGAGGTTTCTATTAGTATGATATTTTGTGGGTCACCTGTGCACACCAACTCAAAAGGTAAATGACTTCTACGCAACTACATGCTCATCAGAGCATCTCGATTGGGTTACTCCTATTTCAGGCACCATGTTGCCTAGATTCTCGGAAGAGATATGTCAACAAGTTAAGAAGCTCTTTGCTAAAATTTTGTTGATAAAAAGAAATTGCAGCAGAAGAAAATCTTATTGAAGAAATTTTTGTTACTAAAGTTGAATGTATTGTTACTGCTACTATAGATGCTATTGTTGTTAATGAAGAATTTGAAGGCTTGTCTGATAACGTTGTTCTTGATATTCCTAGCAACTCCAATGGCCTTATAATGTTTTTGTGCTTGGACTTGTACGCACTTGCATCGTGGCCCCACCACCAGCCCAGCTGCTCTGCGTCCCCCATGGTCAACTTGAAACAACCATATCTGCGGCTACTATACTTGCTCTCATTTTTTTTCAAAATCTTAGTTGGTACTTTTCACATCATCAACGCCGCAACTCTGATGGCGTTTCCCACCCATGTCGCTTGCGTTGTGGGGTTCTTCGAGTTTTTGTGCTTTTTCAACTCTTCGCTTGAATTTGCAAGTATCGTTTTTTTTTTCTTCAATAAATGATTTTTTTTTAATTTTACTCAAAAAGTAGGGTTTTAAATGTTTCAAAATCTTTTACATTGGAGACGGAGAAAGAGAAGGTTAATTAAGCACAAACAAGACTTTAAACCCAACACCTACCTAAGAGCCTGACCAGCCACCATCCAACAAGGTATGAAGGAATTAAAGAGCAAGGGTGAGGGCAAACCACTAAGCATATTCCCTTAAAATGAAAATCACTAAGAAACAAAAGGACTAACCCAACAAACAAGACTCCCTAGAGAGGATCACTACAACACAGGTCAATTAAGCACAAATAAGACTTTAAACCCAACACCTACATAAGAGCATAGACCAGCCACCATCCAACAAGGCATAAAGAATTTTTTTTTATTCAACTTTCTTTTAGAGGTACCAACGATCTTGCTTTATTTTTGCATAAGATTGGAAAGGTAAATACATCAAGGTGAGGGCAAACCACTAAGCATATTCCCTTAAAATGGAAATCACTAAGAAACAAAAAGACTAGCCCCAAAAGACTAGCCCCACAAACAAGACTCCCTAGAGAGGATCACTACAACACATAGGATACCTCATTCAAACAAACAAAAAATAAAAAAGGCTAATGGATAGATAGACCCAATGCTTCCAAAACAACAATTGTCATGTTAATCATAGAAAGAAATTATTTTCCCAAATTCTAAATTGACCACTATCCACTCCAAATTGACCAACAGTAACTAGTGTGATTTGAACCGAAGTTCAATGGACCCACAATATAACTCACAAACGTTAACTAGTCGCCTCACACTAACTTGATTATCCACTTACCCTTAAAATAAAAGATTATTTTAATATTTATTTTTAAATAATTTATTTATTTTAGTATAACTAGTCGAGTTATCAATAACGTTTTAATTTTATTCTATCCTTTTTTCTAGTTGAGTGAAAACAAAAGCAAGGTACAAACAAAAGTCAAGTCTTTCATTACACGTTTTACACCACGGTAGAATGGGATAGGCTAGATTCTAAAAGAATAGGATAACGTTAGCTTCTTTAAACAAAAACTCAAATAATTTGGAGATAATTTGGAATTGGAGTGCTTTTCAAGGGTCTAATCCAAACATATTAAAAATTTAATAATATATATTTATTTAAATAATATTTTTTTATATACTTTTATAGGGATTGAGTCCGGGTCATCATCCAAAATATTAGTGAATATAATTTTTATTAAATTAAATTTGAATAGTAAATCATATAGATAATATAAAATAATGCTCCAAAATGTGTGTTCCATGTGCACACTAGTTAAAAATAAATGGGTGTTATCAATTTCTTTCATAAAATATATTTATTTAATTATTGAGATTTTCTTTTGTTAAGTATATATGAGAGTTGGTACATCCACTATTTTGAATAACTGTCAGTCTAATTCAAATTACAAGAACTGCTCCAACAAACTTATCCGTTTCCGTTAACCCAGATTCGATGTGAGAGGAGGACTGTGTCAACCAACCGGTAACGCAGGTCGTTTTTATTTGCAGCTCCACTATTATTTTTTGTCAATACCCCGTTGCTCATTTTCTCTCTGCCCAGTAGAGCGTATCTATATTTTCCATTTGGAGTTACATTCGCGGCATCATTCCCCACCGCCCTTTTTCTGTCGACTGCTACGACGCCTTACTGCTGGTCTTGCTTGCATGCACTTTATGCCACTCCTATGGTTTACTGGTGCCGTAGAAAGCAATTGCTTTTTTTTTTTGAAACCCTAGTTGGCGACCTCTGTTTGTTCCCTGCAGAGGTCGTATTTTCTTTTGACATCACCAGCCCCACGGCTTTAATGGCGTTTTCCAACCACATTGCTTGCCTTGCAGGGCTCTTGCAAGGTTCCTCCACTGCCAATATATTTGGCTATAAATTACCCATTTTTTAAAGCAATTAAACAACTTTTCGTTGTAAATTTAGCTTTTCTGTATCATCATTCTAGATCTTCTAATGTTGAGCTCATGGGAATCAAATTTTCAAGCCAAAGACGGAACTAAATCTTTCTGCGTGGACCGCCTTTTAATAAGAGGTAGGGAGTCTCTATGTTTTAGATTCAAAACTTTTATCTTCTCATGTTTTTGCCTATTTAAAGAAGCTTTGGAGATTATATATATTGAAACATTATTTTTCAATGTTTCTAATAATAAAGAGTGCAAACCATCCATTTAACAACAAGGGCTTTGATATGTGTCTAAGGATCCAAAATCCCAAGAATCCTTCTACTTTTTAAGGAATACAAAGTTTTTAATCAACCATATTGTTGGATCCATCCACTTGTATTATAAGTACTAATATGGATCCATCCCGCTTGTATTATAAATACTAGTATATGATTTGAGTGAATGTTTAGTGCTTGTTCTAATAAACAAGCAACCATAGGAGTAATACATGTGAGGTGATTAGAATTTTACTTATAATCTAGGAGTAATACATGTGTGGTTATTAGAATCTTTCTTGTAATATAAATTTTATGTGTTAGAGTGAAAAACTTACTATGTCAAACATCAAATTTTTTTTTTTTTTGGAATTTAGTCATAATCTTATTTTACATGTCTTAAGAAAAAATGTTAATGTCAACTAGTATTCTTAGGCAATATAGTATTTATCAATGTAGGATAACTTTCCACAAGGGAGGCACACAATCCAATATAGGAGAGGCATGGTAAAATAAAAATTATATTTTGCATTAATTGATCTGGAACCCAAACACATTATTATATTGGAGAGTTGATTTCTTCCTTTCTATTATGTATGCTATAGTACCTTGGGATATTTATATTAGGATATGATATTAAATTATACGTGGATATTATGGATAGTTAGCATGGGCCATGCATAGCCTAAGCTTTATCATCTTCAAATAATATATTATAATAACGAGTTGGATAAGGGTTTAGGAGTTGACTAAGGTTAGTTTATACCTTCTCGATGTAGCATTAGATGATTGTTATATAAAGAAGGGGCATTGCCATTATAATCAATAATTGATTATATTAAGTATTACTTTATAATGGCTCTTTCATCTTGGCAGATCTTGTGGAGTTATTTCTTAGGAGTATTATTGGTGTTATCCTACTCTACTAGTATTATCTATCAATGTCATTTTATAGATTATTACATTATGGATACAATCTTTGATATTTTAGTATATTGTGGATGACTTATTTTCACGAGAATAAATATTTATAACAAATGGTATGAGAGCAACAATACTAGCAAATTATTTTTAAAATTTTAAAATTTGAATATATATTTTCAAAAAGATATCTCCTCTTCTAGAACCCATATCTTTGTATAGGGTTGTTTGATTCGAATGATTCTTAAAGCATCTTTGTTCGAAGTTTGGAAAGCTTTGAAACAAATAGTCATAAAAAAGAATTTGAGTAGTATTGAGATACAATCCTATTTTTTTTTCATTTGGATTAGTAGTAGTAACATTGTTTCAAATCGTATTTTCCATAAAATGAAATTTGGGTAAGAAAATCAATTGTCATTTATTTTGTTTTGAAGATAATTTTTGGTCTAATTATTTATGTGGAATTTTAGCTCCAGTTCAATGAGGAGATATATACTTCAATGAAACCAAACCAAACCTATTATTGTATTTATTTAGGGAGGTTGTACAATCATGGAGTTACCATTTTTTTTTTAAGATGGTATAGATGTTAAAAAGTGGTTGATTAAATACAAGACTTTATATTTAAGTAAGTTTCTTTGGCAACCCTATGTTGTCTATTTGATAGATGGAGAAGCTCTTAGCTAGTGGGCATCTTTTTTTAAGGACTATAGCGAATACTTATGTAAAGATAGTTGCCCTTGCGAAATTTAAAAAATGTATTCCTGAGCAAATCAGAATTAAAGAGCAGGGATAAAAAGATATCTATGTTGAAGGATGCCCTCATGGGAGTTGAAGAAGTTAAGGGTATCAAGGAAGAGAAAGAAGAAATGAATAGGCTAAGAAAACCACACCTTTGGTGTCAAGTAAGCAACAAAATGATCAGAGAGTTTGTTTCTATATAAAAAATTATTTGATAGGTTCATAGATGCATTCAAGACTAAGATGTCATTGTTTTCATAAACCCTAGAAAAAGACACAATTTTATCACTATTACTTTGGCCAAGAGGTTGTAGATTCAAACAAAGAAAATTAAGTACATATAACTTGAAGGTGAGAGTGCTCAATTTTTTGAAGATTTAAAGATCTAAAAATGTTTCACACTCGCATTTTTATGCTATTGAGATGGATAATGAATATTGTTCTAGGTTATCCTCGCTTGAATTCATTAGGTACTATTAACATTAATGTGAAAATAAATTTATGAAGTTATAGTACACAAAAAAGAAGATAACACTATATAACATTTCTCATCACAAAAAAAACACTATATAACATTTATCATCTTAAGAAAGAAGGATCCATGTAAAATCAAGAAGATACTCTTACAAAAATAAATAAATTGAAAAACCAAGAAAAATTAGAAATGACATTTCTTCTCCTAAAAAGAAAGGATCCTTGTAGAATCAAGAAAATACTCTTACAAGAGAATAAACTGAAAAACCACTTAAAAAATTAGAAATGGAATCTAAAAAAGTAAAATCTAAAAAAAAAGGTACAACAAAATCCAAGCAAGCACCATTAACACAGCATAACAAAGAACCACAAAGAAAAAAATAATAAAATAAATATGAAGAAAAATCTAAAACAATGAAACTAAAAATTGAAGAGTCAACAAAAGTAAAACATTGCAAAAGGTTACAGCATATCACAACCCATAACACAACGAAGGTACAGCATATCACCACCCACCATCAATAACAATAAGAAAAGAGGCATCAAAACTATTATGAATCTACATGGAATAAAAAAGGTCATTAAATCGACCAGAATTTAGCCCTGGAATCCGATTTGAGCACGTCAAAGCTCAGAATACCTTACAGCCTTGGAATTCAAAGCGCAAAACTTATTCAAACGCTCAGCAATTCAATTTCTCTTTGGAAGCAAAATCTGAGAGGAGGGAAAAACAATAATTAAAAAAAAAAAACTTACCAAGAATTGGATCGCATGTAACAGAACAGAAAATTTTGTTTAATATTTAAAAAGAAATATCAGCTGCTTGCCAGAAGCTATGGATTGATGAGGGGTTGCAGTATTTGGTGTCCAAAAACCTAAAAAGTAAAAATTGGGGTCCTCAAGACCTGCCTCTGCCTCTCTTGCGTGCCTGTTTATACTCTGCCAAACGTGCAAACATTCCATGTCTTCTCTAATTTCTCTAGTAATGAAATGTTAATTTTAGTTGTTTTAAAGTTGTTTGATTGATAAGTTCTTATATTTATTAAGAGGAGACTTAGGGTTAAATTTTCAATTTTTTTTTAATTTTTTTATTTTCAATTTTAGTTGTTTTAAAGTTGTTTGATTGATAAGTTCTCATATTTATTAAGAGGAGACTTAGGGTTAAATTTTCAAATTTTATTTTTATTTTTTTATTTTCAATTTTGTATAGAGAAACTAAAGCTCTTACTATCACTGCAATAAACTTGCAAGCTTGATTACATAAATACACACCCTACCTTGCTATGGTTTGAACCTGGTGGAAAACTTAAAACACTAATCACTGTGCTATTCCACTTTATAAAACTTAATATATAACCTATAGTTTAATATATTAAAAACTACTTACTTTTCTTAAGGATATATATTAAAAATAAAATTAATCAAAGTAGGTTCTTAGGCCCCCAAGGGTTAGGTGGATTGGTAAGTGTTAGTTTGGCTAGGCACTTACTAGAAGAGATCGAGGTTCAAACCTTGGTTTATTGTAAGGGTAATAATCTGATCCAAATCCTCTGAGTGCATGCCATATTGACGACAATAATATAATTTTGAACACCTGGTGGTTCATTTCACGTCGAACTATAAAACAATGAGGTGGAATAGGTTTGGTGGATGCAGCCCCTATGGTTTGAACCCTGCGCTTACCAACTACTAAAAACAGTGTGGTTGTAACCAACTCTCCTATTAAGCATAAAAAAAAAAAAGTAGGTCCCAAGGACTAGGTGGATGGGTAAGTTGTCTAGCCAGGCACTTACCAAGAAGAGATCTGGGTTCAAACGTTGGGAGGTGTCGATTTGTAAAGGTAGTAGTTTGCTCTGAATCTTTTGAGTGTGTGTCAACGAATGCTAAGTGACCGGTGGTCTCCCCTTTCACACCATATCAATAATAATGAAATAGAATAGGCTTGTTGGGAGCAACCCCTATTATTTAAACCGTGCGCTTGACAGTTATTAAAATAATGTGGTTGTAACCAACTTTAGTATCTATCTTAAGAAAAACTAAATATTTTATTTGAAATAAAAGTTTATTGAGGTAAAATGAAAGTATAATAATAGCTTTCAATATTCCATATTCCAACCGTACTTATAACTAAAATAAAAACGGAGACTTTATAAATTCCCAATATTTTTGTTTTTCAAAAGTGCTTGGTAAAATTTGTTCCTTCACTTGATTTGCATGTGTCCTTTCTTGACGTAGAGGATTATTTTAATTTTTATTTTTTTGATAATTTATTTATTTTAATATAGTTAGTGGAGTCATCAACAACGTTTATTTTTATTCTATCCTTTTTCTAGTTGAGTGAAACAACATCAAGTTACTTCATTAAATATTCCTTTGTAAAAGCAAAGTCAAGGCTTTCATTACAAGTTTTACACCACAGTAAAATGAGATGGGGTAGATGGTTACAATGTAAAAGGATAGATACTATTAGCTTCTTCCGAAGAAAACTAAAGATAATTTGGAAATGGAGTGTTTTTAAAGTAAACATGGTAAAAATTTTATAATTAATTTTTTTCTTTCTTAGTTTATTTTATTAGTTTATTAAAATGAATTTTTACTGGTTTTTTTATTATATTTGATTTATATTTTTTTAAGATAAATTAGTTTTAGTGATCATTCAATGTTTAATCAGTACGAAATTATGATTATTATAAACGGTCTTTAAGTGAACGAGACTGGTCATATTTTGTAAAAGTTGTCATTTAGTAAATTTATCTTCTCATCTTCTTGTTTTGGTATGAAAGCGCAGATCCACGATTAAGGTTATCTTTTAGGATTCATAACACCTAGAGGGTGGACGCATAATTCCCCTCTCTTAACATGTGTAACCTGAGCTTATTTATGCTCGCGTATTCCAAATTTTACATGTATGGGTGTTTAGCGTTTATGCCTAGTGCCTAGTTGATGGTCCATCAAGGAGTTAAATACCCAATATCAACAGGTTACAAGAAGGTAACCGTTGTGATTCAAAAATGACCGCTTTCTAAAAAGATAGGTTAGGACGAATAGGTGACGAGGGGCGGTGGATTGGTAATTGTCTGTTTGGTCAGACACTTACCAAGAAGAGACCTATGTTCAAACCTTGGGGGCATGCCTATTGCGAAGGTAGTAGTCTGATTTGAATCCTCTAAGTACGCGTCAAACTGACGACGATGGTACAAATCTCAAATGACCAGTGCTCCTCCTCATGTCAGGTCATCAACAACAAGGTTGTATAGGCTTGTTGGGAGTAGCCCTTGTGGTTTGAACCATGCACTTGGCTGTTATTAAAAATAGTGTGGATGTAACCAACTCCCTTATGTATCAATTTTTATTGAGGTTAGTATGAGAAACCCTTATGACCGATGCTCAAGGTTGGGCATCCTCATCCCAACCATGACCTCTGATAAGGGTGAGAGTTGAGCTTATCAATAGGGGCCAAACACACAACCATGCACACACTCACCCATGTCGTAGTTTGAACCTTGGACCTGTCAAAGAAGAGCCAAAGCCCTAATTGTTGCGTTCTCCTCTCAAAACAATGATTAATTTTTTTAAAGAATGAGGTGAATATAAACTTTTTAAGAATTAAAATATTATTTTTATTGTATTAGGTTTGAGTAGGAAATTATATAGATAATATTGATGTAAAGTAATTTATCTATTGTTTGAGGTTTTTTTTCTTAATTAGATTATTAATAGGAAAAAATTATAAATCAATAGAGTTAAGAAATTAAAATAAATAAAAAAATTATCTTTTAGGAGATATATTTTTGCATAAAGTTGTTTGATTCAAACGATTCTTGTGCAATTTTGTTCAAAATTTGAAAAGCTTTGAAATAAGTGACCATTTATATTGATAGAGATATAACCATGTGAAGATAGCCATTTAAAACTAGGGCAATGTTAGGGCAATTTTTCTTTGTTTGCAAAGGGTTTTCTGATTCAAATGATCCTTGGATCAATTTGTACGAAATTTGAAGAGATTTAAAATGAGTGGTCATATGAAGGAATCCGAGTAGTATTGAGGGAGATACAACCCTATGAAGTTAGTCATTTGGAACAAAGGCACTAATTTTTTTTTAAGTTATGGAAAACAAAATTGCAAATATCTATCAACGAGGGTTTGGGTGATGGGAGGAGCAACAAAGGGCTAAGGCATCAACAAGGCAAGACATTTTTTCTAGGCATAGATTTTTCAACTAAGTTTCTTTTTCCCTTCATTATCTTAAAAGCTTTCCATGCAAATTATTATAAATTTATTTTCAAATAATATAATTGATAGGATATACTGATAATTTTAGTAGATTTTGAGTTATAGTTTTCTACCCATGGACTAATTCACAACTAAATCCTTAGAATCATCCATAGTAATAGAGGTTAGTGATGACCTCATAGAGAAGTGACTCTTGTTGCTCAAAGATAGGTCAACTATTGGTAAATTTAATGGGTCTTGGCTAGAGGCTTCAACCTTGAGAAAATAAATTGATAGGAATATGAATTATCCAAGAGTGAGTCTAATATTTCTTCCCAAAGCTTTCTTCCTAGCCATTTTTTGTTCTAAGGAAGAAAGAGATAGAATTCTAAAATGGGGTCCTTGGTTTATGGGAAGAGTGTGACTCTTCCTTACTTGTTGGTATGAAGGCTTTGCACCTAAAACCGTAAATCTATCCCTAGTACCAGTTTGGGTTAGGATGTATGGGTTTTCTATTGAATTTTAGGAAATGGATACCTTCAAGGCAATAGGCAACACTCTGGGAGAATTTCTTGATATTTCAGAAACTACAAAATATGGATTCTTGGCTATTTATGATTAGATATTGGTCATGATTGATATAAATAAACCTTTACCAGAATCAGTCATTCTTAAGTATGGGTTAAGTCATGGACCCAAACCATAGATTATTAAAACATATCTTTTAGATGTAGAAGATGTCATGAGGTGGGGCATACTAGGAGATCATGCCCTAAGAAGAGTGCAACAAAAACATATGTAGAAAACTCTAAGAAAAACTTACAAGTGGATATAGATGAGGATGGTTTTCAATTTATAATAAATAGGTCCAAATAAATGAAAGTAAATAAACAATGAAGACTAGTAAGGAAGGATATTGAAAGAAATACCAATTCGTTTGAGGCTTTAGCCTATGAAGAAAAAGCATTTCAGAGCTTAGAGAACATGGTACAATAGGATCATAATATTAACAAGGAATCATCTATCCAGTATGATCCCAATTACGGATGAACATTCCCACTGAACCTAAGGAATGTGCTTCATCAAATTTTGAATACTCTTTTAAAGGACCATGCACCATTCAGAGAAGTAAAGTGGTAGGAAAAATGTAGTGTTAGATGTTAATACCTCTATCATTAATAAGGAAATACCATATAATGAGGACAAGTCAAAAGATTTCATAGCAAAGTTGTGAGAGGATAAATCTAATGACAAGGAAAGTTATGAAATAATATTGAGGAATAGAATAATAAGACCTACTCCTGATATAGACAAGAAAAAAATAAGAAAATACTCAAATTATCAAGCAAGAGCCAAGGAAACAAGAGTAAACATAGATAAAGTAACACAATCTAAGTTGGTTGAACTTCTCTTTAATGAACAATAAAATGATATCGGTAATTCGTAGGTGGGGTCAATAGCCTCTATTGAGATATGATTACCATCTCATGGAATATAAGGGATGATAATGCCCCCTCAAAGAAAATGTATATTAGGGACCTCTATTTAAGTAATAAACCTCATATTCTTTGTATCTAGAAAACTAAAATGATAAAGGACAAAGCTTTCAAAATTATGAAATCAATATGGACAATATTTGAATGGGGTGCTATAGGAGGGATTCTAACATGTTAGAATTGTATTAGAACCTCCTATGCAACCATTCATAAAACTAAGCATTAGATAGCCTCATTAATCACATGCTACTTTGCAAATATTTATTTCATCCTTATCAATGTCTATGGACCTAACTATGAAGTGAGACTGAAGTATTTATGAGAAGTAAAGATCAAGAAACCCAATTCATGATCATAGGATATTTTAATGCCATAACCAAGCTAGATGAAAATTTAGGGGAATTATAAAAATAATCCAAAGTATGAGAGATTTCTTAGCTTTTATTCAAAACAATAATCAATGGGAGGTTGAGTTTAAAGAGGACACTTACACATGGACCAACAAGAGGAGAGGCCAAAACATAATAGCAAAAAAATAGATATATGTATACTCTCATATCATTAGCTAGATGAAGGAACTTGTGCTAAAATTAGTACCTTGACAAGGATTGGTTCAAATTATTGTCCAATAGGAGTTGAAATGATGGTAAGTGAATTAAAAAAAGATCATATTTTAAATATGAGCAGATGTGGGAAGACCATCCTCAATTTGTTGATATGATAGCACAAACATGGAATTATTCAAAAATTGGTGGATTGTATACACTTAAAAAACAAATAAAATCAATGACATCTAGATTAAAAGAATGGAACAAGAACACTTTTGGAAATACTTTTTAGAAGAAATAAGAACTAAAAGGGAAAATTTCAAAATTCTAAAAAGGTGAGTGTTGTCCTCTCTGGTTGGCATGGTCACCGGATGCGGAGAACCAAATGATTGGACTATTATACCTTGCATGGAGTGAGACAGTAAGACAACTCTAAGAGCATGAGAAACAACATGATCGGATTGCCTCCAAGATATTTTACAAGGCCATCTCTTTTTAAGATGTATCTTCAATGCTCTCTAAACTAACCTACCTAACTATCAGGTGTATAGAAAAAAAGGAAAAGAGAAACCACATAAGACAAAGATAGCGAAAATAAAAAATGTCTCAAACTAACCTAAGCTAAAAAGGGTGATGTGCCAAGATCATTGTAAGATTCTAATGTGCCAACAACTCAAAATTAACACTTTCACTTCTCATCATGCTAAGAACATATTGCATATAAAATAAATGATAAAGAAATTAGATAACCATGGCCTCTAGTATACATGCATAAACATACATACACATAAGAAACATGATCCCAGTAGTCATGGCTTCTAGTATATATATATATATATATATGAAAATTACAAATAATTCCAAAAGTGAGGACTCGAAAGCTTGCCTACAAGACCACTTAGGATTTTGGTCTAAACTATTATACAAAATAAAATGAAAGACACGTTACATACAAAGTTAAGGTTTGAATAAGCAACCAATTGATCCTTTACAATGCCTAAACTTCTACTATATATAGACAAAAGGAGGAAAATTTTCCTCCAAAACTTGTACAAGATATTTTGAGAAAGCTTCTCTATTACTCCCTTGATTTGATCCTCCTTATATCATAATTAGTACTTTGAGGTCTTTGGATTTGGAATTATCAATTCTAAGATGTTGGATATTCAAATTCCACCCTAGAGATTATTAAAACTAATTTGAAGCACCTTCTATAATCAATGTTGTCAAGTTTGGGATCATTGTTATTATGACTATCGTACCCTTTACTTTAATAGGCCACCCACTTTGCTTTGATTACTGATCCCAATTTATGTTGATAGGTGATCCTTAACTCTCTTTAGTAAATGACCTATCAATTTAACCCATCTACCCTTTTGGGAGCTTATGCATTAGTACTAATGTCTTGCAACCTAATTTGACCTTTATTATTTTCTAGTCACTTTTTGCATTATGCTTTACTTCCTAGAGCACTTATATTCTCTCTTCATTTTCCTTTTGTCTTCCAAGGTGATGCAAACTATCAATCGTTTGTCAAAAATATTTCTAGTCCTCCTGCATTGGAACTTTATAAAATTTTGAGGTTGGGTTGGATTCTTGTTAGAAGTATTTAACATAAATCTTCTCCTTTGCTCTCTCAGTGGACCTTTTGAATGTTCCATCTTTCAAAAATTAATTTTCTTCTCTTCTCTCCAAAACTCTCAAAACTTTCAATCTCTGGATATTTTGCTTTCTTTGCACCTATAAAAACTTTTCTCCATTGCTTCCTACCCTTTTTAGATATCATAATCTATGGGGAATTTTGTCTTCCTTTTATGGTCAAGACTTTCATAAAATGGCACCAACCTCTAATTGGAGATTTTTGGCTTGTATTGGTTCAACGTCTCTTTTCTTGCTTTATATCAACTTTGCTTTTGGTTTATTCTTCATTCAAACATCTACCCAAGAAAAATATTTAAGTATAGTAAAAATTCACTATAGTTTAGGTGACTCACAAGGGCCTTCTTTATTACTAAAGGAGAATTTAGAATTGTTGCCTTCATCCTTGGGCGTAGAATCCAAATTGAAAGAATTTTAAAAGAAGATAGAAAATGCACAAAACAAAATATATATCATTACAAAGCTAGCAATTTATCTAGTGCTTACCTACTTTTGCCTACTTTTCATTTGAAGAGCACTAAATCTATGAGAAGTGCTTGTAGACCACTTCTAGCTCAAATTGGTCATTGCAGGAGAAGTTCCTAATTTGATTCATGACATCATGCATCTAAATCCTTAATTATGCCAGTAATCCTATTGCCCAAGCCAATTCCTCTATAGTAGGAGGATCTAACCATCCTTTAAAATGGGAGACATCCTCATTGTGTTGCATTAGCAATTGCAAATATTCTTTCAATAAATAGATCCTTCCAACTTCACTCTAAGGAGAAGGAAGTTATCCCTACACTAAAGAGTCAATCTGACCCTTAAGCTTCCCAATGGTAGAGAATAAAGCGGTTACTTGGTTTGTGCATTGCTATGTTACTTGCTCCTTTAGGAGGAGATTTATCACCTTCGACACTATTGCCTTTCTATTTTGAATCTTGATGGACACCAACTCAGATTCCAATACCATGGCCAGTTTTTCTTGATAAATATTAGCCTCATCTAAAATAAAGGAAATTTTATTGAGGTTATGCTCAATATCATTGCTTACGTGAAGAATTTGATCAATGTATGCATCAATGAATTTTTGAATAATTGGAATAGCACCATTGCAATATTAGTTATCTCATACCAATAAACATCACTAGCTTCCTTTATGAGGATTTTGATTCCTTAGCACTACTCCATCTCACCTTTTTGTCTAAGATCCTCCAAATACTTCTATAGTGCATCTCTCTCTCTCTCTTAATTAATCTAAGCTTCTTGACTGGTGAGCCTATATGTGAGTCTTTTTATTTTCTCTCACTTTTATCTTAAGAGAGATCTTGATGGATACTCCTTTAAGATTTTATCTATCATATTTGTTTGACTTTAGAGTGCTTTGACCTCCACTTGCAAGTTGCTTAGAGTATTTTTCTCCAACTCTCTTTCCTTCTTTACCAATATTCATTTTAATGACTTGTATTCATATGCAACCATCATTTTGGTTTATTTCATGAGTTGCACCCTATCTTGATATTGGGCATATTTTATGTCAAGCCCAACTACTGCCACTTGTCAAACTTGTTTTGTCATTTTTGCTTCTAGTTTTAATACTAGTGGGTCCCTCTTTATGAACAGTATTGCTTCTTTTTTTTAGGGGGGGCAAAGTGGCTTATTATTTGAGTTGTAGTTGGATGATATGCTAGCTTGGCTTGCTTTTTTGGTTGTGCTAGGTTGTTTGGTGTTGAATCCTATAATTTTTTTCCATAGGCTCAAGTCTGGCATGAATTCTTGTGAACCTTATTACTACCTCAAAGGTGAAAAAAATGTAGATAACGACTTGAATAATGTAATCATTGAAGGAGGAGGAATAGAAGAGGCAATAGCATATGAGAGGAGTAATTTGGAAAGGCTACATTAATTGCCACACCTCCCAACTAGACAAGGTTGTAAGAATAGTAGGGGAGGGGATAACGTCTATGACAAAATTACTAGGAGCTTGGGTTGTTGAGATTAATATAGACTTTGGGGATAGTGATTTATCTGTAGTAGAGTATGATAGGGTAGATACAAAATTTCTATTGGTGCTTAACTTTAGTCTGGTGGTGTCCTTTTTTTTCTTCATTTTAGTAGGGTTGGTTGCTGATCCTTCTACTTTTATTTCCTTTGGGTCTCTTGGTGTAGAGTATCCTATCAAGGAGTGTGTTGTGCTAAGGATGGTAGCAATGTAGTTCTTGTGGGAATAGAATTAGTCAGGCCTTATCTTATAACTTTAGATGGAGGTTCTCAAGTCCATTCTTTTTCCAATATTACCCTTTTTAATATTTTGGAGTGTTTCCATACCTCTTCCTCACTACATTGCTCCAAACTTAAGCTTTTAGAATCTAGGTTCTCTTCATTGTATTACTTTTTGGACTTATCATTTGTAGGCAATGTGTCAAGCTATTTCTCTTTTTCATAAATTTTTTGTCGCATTATCCACCAAGTTTCAATCTTAGACTCTTTTGTTAGGACACCACTCGGAGGAACCAATATAATGCAATAAATAAGATAAATGAATCGTTGTTTTATAAGAATCGCTTTTGGAAATATTGAGTTTAACCTGCAATATTGAATATATATATATATATATATATATATATATATATATATATAAATGAATGTATTTGATTTGATGTTCTAAAATGAATATGGTGATGTGCATAAATATGAAGGATGGGGTGCGATTGGAAAGATGCACCCCTAATAAATATATAATTATAATATGTTAGGAGGGTCCTAACATGCCACCCTCCTTAAAAGAGCTTTGTCCTCAAAGCTCAAAGTAAGGAGCTTCGTTGCTTGTTTTCCAAGTTGAATTTGCGCAATTTCTTGTACTATCTTGATGTCACTCTTCCGAAGGCAAGGATATCGTGAAGGTTGGAGTGTTAGTGGGGGATTTCCAGGAAAAATAGTAAAATTTTCCTTAGGAGAATTGTGATGACGGTAGGCTTTCGCTTTAGCCGATTCTTCCTGTGTAGAATGAAGGGAAAATAAAGGTGCACTCACTATTTGGCCTCCTTTCTCAATCAGGCTGCCTATACGATGAGAACTCACTATTGGTGATGAACTTGTGTGTAGTTCATTGAGAGTGTATGTCTCACCTTCATTATTTACTGCATGGATGTCTACCTCATCGTTTCGTGGTGCATCGAGCACTTCCGAAAAATTGACCTCATTTCCTTCATTGTTATGGTCAGGTGTTTTGGTCATGTTATGCACATCTTCCTTGCCTTCTTCATTGATGTGAGTAGGTGCACTGGTTGCTTCGGACACAACTACCTCATCTGCTTGCTCTATGGAGAGACAGGGATCAACTTTATGCAATAAATACAATGTTTGTGTAGCACAACAATGAAGGGGCCCAAATTGCTCATCACAAGTATAGCAGAGGTCTTTCGCTCATCGCTTCTCCATTTCTTGTAGGCTAAGGTACTTAACTGGAAAGGGTTTGTGTTTTGGAATAGTGTGCATGAATGTCGATTTATCAATAGGTTGCTCTCCATGTTGACGTTGAACATTGAATGTATCGTCGGCTAACAAGGATAATCCAATGGCTTCCTGTAGGGTGCGAGGAGTGTACATCATGATCTTCACTCTAATTTCTTCTTTCAATCCATTGATGAACCCACTTATGAGGACTGATTTGTCCAACCCTGTGATGCGATTGGTGATATCCTGGAATTGAATTTTATATACACGCACTGATGTGATTTGACGTAGGTGGGCGAGATTAAGCAGCAAAATTAGGTTGGTATCATGATATATTCTTCCATCAGCCATTTCAGTTAGGTTTTGGAGATTTTATAATCTTTGTAAGTGGCAAAATTAGCGAGAATTTTCAATGCCTTGAAAATTTTTAGCAAGAATGGACACAAGGGACGAGAGGGGAACAAGGCAAGAGAAAGGACACACGTCAAGCAGCACGGAGGAAGGCAAGTTCGACGGCTGAAGGCACGGAGGAAGGCAAGTTCGACGGCTGAAGGCGAAGCGGCGTATGCGGGCTGTGCGGCGGCTAGATAGCGGTGGACGACGGACGACCGAGGTGGGTGTGGGAACCCGAAGCTGAAGTCGTCAAAGATGAGGTGGTTACTTCATTGACATTAGCAAGCATGTGGGGTTGGTTGGTTCACACGAGCGCGGAGGGGATGCCTATCAAGCTAGGCACTTACGTAAGTGCCTTGACCCCTATTTTAAGTGCTCAAAATCCCCCCCACAGACAATGTGGGATAATTTTTATCCTTCTATTTTTCGAACCCACCGAATTTGCCGAAACGTTGCCGAACTTTTGTCGCCGAATTAAATCTTTTAATTTTTTATTTAAAACTTTAGAAATTTTTGCCGGGTTTTATAAATTTCTGCCGTTCTCTCTAATGGTCGCCGAAAAACGGTTCGAGCTGCTTTTTTATCAACTTTTTTTTTTTGTTTGATGTTTTTTACACGGCTTCCTGCGCTGACTGTAACATGGCGTGTGATGGTACAGGATTTCTGCTTTTTATTTTGAATGAACACGCCTGAGTTTTAAGAAATTCGTCACGAGTGGCCAAAACCTCATTCACGTAATAATGGATTACGTCTTATGGGTTACTTTTGTGAACAATGTAATGGTTCCAGAAGACGAAGCTCTCATAGATGTATTGCCCGGAGGAAGATCTTCGTTGAGCGTTATATATATATTTGCTCGAAGGCACCAAATTTTAGACTATAATTTGAAAGATATGAAATAAATAATATCGCTGCCCAGGAGTTGTTAGACTAATTCCACGCCTTCGTTGTGTTGGTCTTTGTCAGTGAGCGTAGTGAATTTAAGCCCAAAGAGACGGAATGATTTGTTGGTCAAAAAATAAACCTTAGGTACTAAATTTTAATTTTCCCGTCAGTGATCGTCACGCAGCTTCCCAGAATATGTGATGCTGCCCACGTGCCCAAATATTTGTTTGTAGTGGATTTTTTCTCCTCTTCC
The DNA here is from genome assembly GCA_028583015.1 of Wollemia nobilis. Classification (NCBI taxonomy): domain Eukaryota; kingdom Viridiplantae; phylum Streptophyta; class Pinopsida; order Araucariales; family Araucariaceae; genus Wollemia; species Wollemia nobilis. Next base: position 6,096,539 of record JAQPPZ010017083.1, read on the forward strand.
CACCGATCAAAGACAATTTTACACCCTTGCAAAAGCAATGTAAGGATGTAATAAGAAGAAAGAAAAAATATATATATATATATATATATATTTTTTGTTTCCTGCCCTGTATGGACGTGTTTCCTGCACGTCGGAATTTTCTTTTCACTGGAAGTTACAGGGTGTCTCCCTGACTCTTTGCTATGGATTCGTTCAAACGCAGAGGGCAAGTTTTACTGTGATTTGTTCCAGAACGTGATGATGATATGACTGCAGCTGTGTGGATGATAGAAAGGCTGCTCGTTTGCTAAGGAAAATCATCAGACTCGAAGCTTGTTCCTTTAGTTAAGGACAAGTGAATTTTCTTATCTATAGTGCCATGAAATAGACCTGTATTCTTTTATGAAGATAGTAGCAAGCAAGGTGAAGACGGAAGTTGTGGCAAAAAAAAAAAAATTGGATTCAATGGCTCTGATCCAAATGTTAGGACACCGCTCGGAGGAACCAATATAATGCAATAAATAAGATAAATGAATCGTTGTTTTATAAGAATCGCTTTTGGAAATATTGAGTTTAACCTGCAATATTGATATATATATATAAATGAATGTATTTGATTTGATGTTCTAAAATGAATATGGTGATGTGCATAAATATGAAGGATGGGGTGCGATTGGAAAGATGCACCCCTAATAAATATATAATTATAATATGTTAGGAGGGTCCTAACATCTTTCCAATGTATTTTCCTCAGATCATCTTTCTTCTTTTTACTGATTTTGCTTTTTGGGTTGACTTTACCTATTACCTAGTAGAAAGATTCATATTTTCTAAGCTTTGGAGGAGGCTTTATGAGCTAGATCAGGGGGTGTGTTCCGGTTTCATAGGTTAGATTCCTTAAAACCTTGACATTAGCCTATGATCATGTTCAAATGTTGGTCCTCTAATGTTCTTCAAATATATGACAAACCTTTCTTGAGGGTCATAATTATCATTACCCTCCACTTGCTTAAGCTCTAACTCTTTCAACTTGATGTCTATAATAGAAGCATTTTTTCCCTTTGTAGGATCATTCCTTGTAGGCTAATAGGAGTCTTATAATATATATTTTTTGCCTTATCATTCTTGAATTTGGTGCCAATTAGATCTAATTGCTTGAATACTTCCAAAGCAAAAACTCTGTTTAAAATAAATTTAGGTAGTAGATACAAGGTAAAACTAAAACCTTACATTCTAACTAGGGTACCTTCTTCAGCAAAGTACCAATCCTTGGGAAGTACCCCTACTACAAATGAGTGATATTTCTTTGAGAGGTGTTGAGGCTAAGAACTTCTTAATAGTGTAATAACTAGAGCATATAAATAATATATGGAAGAATAATAAGAAGATTTTTTAATCATATATTCCATCCAAAGAAGTATGGGTATCCCAAGACCATTTTCATCCATTCACTTTAGATTTAGACCTAGAAATAATCTTGAATGTTAAAAAAAATTAAATGTGCTAAAAATAACGAGTGCTTGAACACCCAAGTGGCTAAAAAATTACTCAGTACTTCATGTATCTGCTCAATAATGAGCTCAATGATGTCCATTGTGAACTATGTATCCTTAGGTGCATGCCTCATATTGGATATGAAGCTCAATTGGGTGGAGATCACATGTTTATCATGCTCCAACCCAAATATGAAGACCAACATAATTAAAGCATCTCTTGTATTCTCCTCAAACATATTGAGAGGTAGGGAAACCTCTAGTATTGGATCATTTGGGATTAGATATATGAATTCGATGCTTAGAAACTCCATATTGAATTATTTGGGAGTGCATCAAAAGTTTCTCCATTTCTTTTATGCTAGTGTGATGTTCCCCCTCTAGCAGGAGAAACATTCATTGGATGATATATCCATAATATCTATTTTAAAAATTCCCATCCAAGGACTTGATTTGTTCAATGTTGGGTTCATAAAATTTTTAGATGCTATAATTAGCTCATAGCAAAACTGGACTTAAAGCACTAGGTATTGCGCCAAGTAGCTGCTCCAAGTCGTTGACCCAAAGCTTGTTAGTTGGGTGGTATTGAATCTTTGTCTTGCACCTTCCCTTAGATTATTGGTCCTTTTTGAAATATTTACCTCTAAGAAGTTTTGAAGTTGGGTCTTTCAATATTTCAATGTTGGAGGTATAAGTTGGCATAGGTGCCTTTCTAGCCTCTGATGAATGGGCCTCCTTTGGTTTGAAAACTTTGGTCTTGGAAGTTGTTACACAATTGGAAGTTATTTTATTCTCCTAATTTATTTGAAAATTTTGTGCCTTTGTTTTCTTCTGCATATATTCTACAACTATGCTCCTTGATGTTATCCCGTGCTCAAGAAAATCCAAGTGCTTTTAATTTTGGTAAATATGGTGTTGAATAGGGAAGTAATCCTTTATAGAATATTTCCTTCCTACCTCATATATTCATCATGTTTGTTTGTGTACCATGCATTTATGACCCCATGCTCATTAGGTTGTGGTAGGAATATTGCCACCTTGCATAATTAATCATTCTCCTATAGATCCACCTAACCCATCCAAAGGCATATTCATTTCCCACTCATTATTGAACAATCATTCATAGTGCCTTTTACTTCAACCAAGGTTGAGGTGGAGGCTGTATCGATATTTGGTGCACCTATTTGAACATGAGAGCATTAGTTCTACCTCATAGGCTTGCTTAGAGAAAAAAAACAACCATTTTATTTTCATTACTAGCCATTTGCTAAGCCTTATGATTGGGCTATTCAATATTGATGCTCTTCTCAAATAGTCACTCTATATTTGAACATTATCCATTGATTGGCTCAATTGAGTGGTCTTCATCAATGTGTATCATTATTCTAACACCTTCCTTGGTTGCACTAATCTTTGAGTAATTTGAAAATCCATGGTTGATATTGCCTTTTGAAATTTGTAGAGATGCAAAATGCTAATCTGGACTATCGAAGACTTGGATTCCTTCTCTTGTTGGAAGTTTCCTACTATGTTGTCGACCATTAAAATTTAAAACCTTCTTGGTTTTCTAGTAGAACTTCCATATTGGTGCAAAATAATCCTTGAAATATTTGATACAACCTTGCCAAATATTTTTGGAAATGGTGCAAGCTATAGTTTGATCCATCTGGTAGTAGCATCTGACATAGCTTGATGATCTTGCACAAAGAAACCGTAATTTTATTTTTTTTTGGTTTACACACAATATTGATTGGGTCATGATTACAATTCCACTTTACCTTTAGCCCATGCTTGTAGATATGTTTAAGGAGGACTTAAATCCTATATTTTGGTTTCCCATTGGTCCATTTGGTCATCTAGGATAAATGAATGCACTTCATCAACCAAAACCTTCAACTCATACCACTCCTCTTTTGATATTAAAATATGATTGGAATTTAACCCAAATTATTGTAGGTGTTCAACATGATATAAATAGAGTGGCTTGGATGGGATTTTTATCCTAGTCCCATACCAATTACTTAATACCACGAGGGACTAGTTCAAGTATACTCCTAATTTAGCAGTAAAATATCTCAATAAGAAAATACCAAAATATGTAGGGAGATCAATTATTGCTATATATTGTGTCATAGTCAATCTCAGACAAGCATAAAAAATGAGTAGAAGTTATTCTACCATTCCCAAGATTTAGACTGCACTACTCTCCAATTGCATCACCCTCTTGTTTATAGACCAATAGTCTGGACCTATGACATCTACCATTCCTTACACATGATCAAAGTGCTTGTCCCAAAATATACCATACAATTATGGATTAGCTTGTCTTTGTAGATAAAGAAAAAATAGGAGTGGGCTTAGGCCTTCTTACTCGTGGGGTAGATATTTGTAATATTGTAGTAGTATTCTATTGTATTTTCTCCTTTTGCTCATCTAGCGCCTTCTTTAGATTTTTTGTCTACTAAGGAATGGACAAGATATCTCATTTAGGTACAACTACCATGGATTTATTCATATAGTCCATCATGTTGAATGACCCAAGGGAGCTAATATTATAAGAGGCACTCAATATTTATTGAGATTTAGGTTTATCCAGTATTGTTTGAGGGAGTTTTTTCAATTTTGATTAAGTAGCATGTTGCTTCAGGTCCTTTGGAGGTATTGGATTGTTATCCACTGGAGGTTTTAGTGCATTCTGCTTTAGTGTTATTACAACAAAGGGTTCCTTTCTAGGCTCAGTTGGCATTCTCTAAATGCTTAGGGTGGCCTACTTGCTCTTCTATTACTTTTCCACTACCCAATTTTTATTCTTGTTACATAGTTCGACTAGACTTATGGTCTACTGGCTACTAGATTTCCTACTTTGTGAATTACTGTGTATACCTCATTATTCCATTTTACTAGGATCTACTTTAGAGGTGCACCACTTAGTTTAGAGGAGACGAGTCATGGGAAGGTTGGATTGTTGCTTGTTCCTAAAATTTTGAATAAGATATGGACATATAGGTAGGTGTCATTTCATTAAATGTTGCTACATATGGTTGGGATATTTCTCTACGATAGAGCTAGGTTGGGTAGGTATTTGTAGGTGGGTAGTACCAAGAATTAGACTCCTCCATATACTTATTTTTAGTGTGATCTATCTCCATGGTAGGGTTATAAGGTATTTGTTGCAATGGGGTCCAATATAGGTACCACTTGTTGAATTTGGCTTTCTTGATCAACATCCTAATTGGCCTAAAATTGGGGTCTTGGATAGTCATTATAAGGGGGTTTATTACCCTAGTTACCTTGATGGAAGGGAGGTTTTGGATTGTTATGATACTAAAAACTTTAGGAATTTTGTATCCTCCTCATAGACAACATTTCATTGGTGACTATATTAATTCGTCATTGCTTCAAAATTAGAGTTGTCTAAAGCAAAGGAAACTAGAACAATAAAGGGAGTAGAGACTATAGGAATGACTGATACTTGTTGAAACATTGCAGTTGAATAACTTGAGGAGGCAAGTGCAAATATTGTACATTAGAAAACAAAGGAATGTGGGTCTAGGAGCTAGCATTTCAATATAGATCAAATCATGTTTATCTTGGATAGCTATGCCATAGGCATTTGATAGAGAACTTCTTTGGCTTTAATAATAAAGGATTTTTTTTTTTTTTAAGCAAAAAATCCCTTACGGGGCCACCTTGGTCTGAGAGACCATGAACAGGGGGTTCTACACTGTCAAAGTAACTCGAGAGTCACACCCGACCGTGCTCGCACCAACATTATCAATTGGATTTTGGTTACGCAATTCAGCTTTTTGGTAGGGTGGAGAATTAACCTGGGACCTCCCTTGGAGGATTGCCCTCTCCTCTCCAACTCACCTACAACACCTGGGTATAATAAAGGAGATTTTAGAATCTAAGAATTTCAAATAGTAAATTAATGCCATACTTGGGAGGAGATGCATTTCAATAGATATTCTATGACAAGGCTTAATAAATCTAAGTTTAAAGTCATCCATAGCCTCTATTGGTGATCTCTTTATAGTTGAAAATTGCTCCAAGAGAGATAATCCATATGCCTTCTCTCTAAATATTTATATGAACAAGACATTAAGCTGGTCCTAATCAACAATAGAATGTAGTTGAAGTGAGATATACCACTCATGATCCTTACCTTTGTATGAAACCACTTATAATATCAGAGCCATATTTTGCTTTGTTACATTATGAAGCACACATAAGCTAACCATATTCTACAAGTGCTTGATGAAGGTTATCATATCTTCCTCGGTGAAGTATGAGAGATATTTTAGTGCAGATGTTGGCATCTCATCCCATATTACAAGTGGATCAAGAGGTCAATATGAACCTCTATCATTCCAAGTAGGGTATATTGTGGGTGGTTGAGCAACCATGTTTTGACCTCTACCTTTTATTCTTCTCAAAATGGTATTAAGTTATGAGAGTAATGCTTAAATATTGACAACAAATGCTATAGTGGTAGGTCTTTCATTCATAAAATTATGGATTATTTGTTTTGAGTTAAGTCACCAGGTCAAAACAATATTTTCTCTATAAGTAGTTAGATCAAGATCTTCACCAAAACCTCAATATGATATCTTTCTTAGTGGCTACTTTTGGATATTCATATTTGAGTAGAGTCATTAGGTGATATTTTTAGATGCTTCAAGCAATCGTATAGTAAGGGAACTTCACCAGGGTCTCAATTTATGATATTCTCTTGTTTATGGAATGAATAGAGATTAATTAATTGGGTCCCAATGGCCATGCCATTAAATTATCATCCTCTTTGATTGTTGAGGTTATTATATATGAAGAACCAAATGATCAAACTATGATGCCTTATTAGAGTGACATAAGATAGCTTTGAGAGCATGAGAAGCAACTTGATCAAACTGCCTCAAGGAATTTGTAGAATGTTGACTCCTTTAAGATGTGATATTTAGCGTTCTATAGCCTAACCTACGTAGTTATTGGGTGCATAGGGGAAAAGGGAAATAGAAGCCACAAAAAACAAAGATAGCCAAATGGAAAAAGATCTTAAATTAACCTAAGCTTAAAGGAGCAATGTTGCAAGTTCATTATAAGATTCTCCTACATAGAATTAGGATAAGTGAATACATGATTCTAATGCATTTATAGCTCAAAGTGAACACTTTATCTTCTCAACATGTTAAGCACAAATTGCATATAAAAGAAACAAGACAAAAATTAGATAGTCATGACCTCTAGTATATGCACATAAACATACATACACACAAGAAATAAGACAAAAAAAGCATAGTAGTAATGACTTCTAGTACATATATATATACATATATACCTATATATATAGGTACACACACACACACACACACACACACACACACACATATATGTGTGTGTGTGTGTGTGTGTGAATATGAAATTACAAACAATGCCAAAAGTAAGGCCTCAAAAGCTTTCCTATAAGACCACTAAGGGTTTTGTTCCAAATTTATAAAAAGAAAATGAAATGTAAGCTACATACAAAGCTTAAAGCTTAAATAAGCAACCAACTGATCCTTTGCAATGCCTAACCTACTACTATTTATAGACAAAACGAGGAAAATTTCTCTCCAAAATTTATAGAGGACCTTTTGAAAAATCTTCTCTATTGAACCCTTGATGTAATCCTCATTATATCATATTTAGTCCTTCAATGTCTCTAGATCTAGAATCATCAATTCTAAGCTGCTATATATTCAACTACCACCCTAGGGATTCTAAAATCTAATTAGAATCACCTTTTGTAATCAATGTTGTTAGGTTCAGAATCACTGATATTGTGGCTACCATTCCCTTGCATTTAATAGTTCACCCACATTCCTTAGATTATTTGGCCCAATTAAGGCCGATAGGTGATCCTTAACTCTCTTAGTAAATGATGTATCATTTTAGCTCAAAAATCCTTCTAGGTGCTTGTGCACCAGAACTGATGTCTTGCAATCTTTCTTACTAGATACTTTCTAAATTATGCTTTATTTCCTATATCTCTTTTGTTCTCTCTCCATATTAATTTTTCTTTTGAGGTTTTTCAAACTATTAACTATTTTTAAAAACTTTTTCTAGTCCTCCTACATCAAAACTTTATAAATGTTTGAGATCAGGTTGGATTCTTGTGAAAGGTATTTCAAAAAACTATTATTTGTCCTTCTATCATACCTTTTAAATTTTACATCTTTCAAAAGTTTATTGTGGCTCATAGTTAGAAATTTTCTTCTCTTCTCTCCTTCAAAACTTTTGATATTTAGACATTTAACTCTATTTGTGCCTATCAAAACTTTTCTCCATCGCTTCTTGCCCTTTTTAGATCTCATAAGTTGTCATGATTTTTGTCATCCTTTTATGGTTAGGAATTTCTTAATATGGTGCCATCCTTTGATCATAAATTTTTTCCCATATTGGTTCGATGCCTTTTTCCTTTCTTTCCACTAGCTTTACCTTTGGTTTATTCTTCCTTTAAACATCTACCTAAGGCAAAATTTTAAGCATAGTGAAAATTCACTAAAGTGAGCGTAACAATCCTATTAGCTTTTGATGGTGTATGCCAAGGGAGAATACAATCACAGGATATAAAATATACAAAAATGTAAGATGCTAAAATATTCTATTAATGGAAAGTGACAAAAATGATACAATGTATTATGGAGGAAATAAACACTCCAAAATTTATGCTAAAGAACTATATTATATCCATCACCAATCTATATGGCGATCTATTCAGTATGCCTACTACAACCTACAACATTGTATAATAACTCACTATGAGGTTCTTTATATAGAAATATGGATTACTTGCCCAACACTCTACCTAGTTGTACAAGGAAACACGTTGCAAATTTACAACTTGCACATAGACACTCGTGCATTTATTATATTACTTGAAGTAACCAGCTAACTATCCCCTAAAGTAATCTTCTACTCTATTTATGTACCAAGGATGATACATTTACATGATACAAATGATGTAATATACTCTAACACCCCCTTGCATTATATTATTTGGGTATTGAAGACTTTAGTCTTCAATATGGATCTTCTTCTCTTGAATAGTCTTTGGCTTCAACTGATTCTTCTTCTTTTGAAGCAGTCTTCATGTTATATCCATTGTTCCTTTTTTTCAAGCATCTTTGATGAACTAGAGATCTCATAATTTTGCATGTTGTAAACGGATCAGGGCAACTCCACATTGCCTCCTTTGATTCTTTGTATAATCTGCTTCTTTGATCTTCATAAATGTTAAGCTTGAACTTATTGTTAGTGGATGCTTATGAAATGAGATATTGAAAGAAGCAATCTATTATGTGTAGTATTATTTCTTCATGAATTCTATAGTACTTATATTTATAGTAATAGAATAAAGATAAATGGTTCTTTCCTCCACAATATTTGCAAGGATGGAGGCTCCAACAATTCACCTTTTCATGACCAAATTGGTTGTAGTAAGTGCATAGTAAAGATATTCCAACTGGTTATCTATTTTAGGAATATCATGTTTATCTATGTCCTTGATGAGATACTTAAACTATATGTGAATAATTGAAGCAATTTCATTCTTACTTTGTTCATACATTTGTATGATATATTTCTATTCAATACTCTTTTCTTCTCCTATATCACCAATTTATTTTGTTGTCTCATTTGAAGATGTAACTGATGGATCTATCTTTCCATTATCATAAATCCTTTTAAAATTTATTGATTCTTTCCTTATGTCTATATCTTTCTCATTATTATCCATCGAATCATCAATCATACTTCTAATATAGATCGGTACTTAAACCTTTTTAGATAGCATTATTCAAGATGTTAGTAGACATCATTATGGCTCCCTAGATAAGAGTACATGAATTAATTTGATAAAACCTTTCTTGGAATTAGGTTTTTTAGGATTCTTTATATCTCCCTAATAATTAGAATATTCTTAGTTCACCTTCTAAGTTGATTTTGTAATATTTTGAGAATAATCAACCTTTTAATTCTTTCCCAATGAAGTATGCCTTAATGGTTGGATTTATTTTTGTCTCCTAAGAATAAGTACGAGACAATTTCTACCAATTAATTTCAACTCTATATGTAAGCAATTAATTTTCTTATCTTTCTAATAGATTAATTTTCTAAATTCTAATTATATGTATATAGTTTGAAGAAGTATGCCTTATATCTCTCTACTTTCTGGAATATTAAAAAATAATGGTATTTGAAATTTAATAATAATTTAATAAAAGTTGACAACCTTATATCTCCTACTTGGTTAATTGCAAATATGAATAAGCTTGCTTGATAAATACTAATGCTTGATAATTTTATTCCAATGAATAGTCTATATCACCTTATAATTCCAATTTTAATTAAAGAAAGAAAATTTAATCTTTAGCTTAGTAAGGCTTGATGCTCTACATATCTGAGTAGCTCCACGTATTTTGATGGCTAGTTGGTACATATCTTCAATGCTATATTAATGCTACTTTGACCTTGTTGTTCAATGGAGGGCCTGCATGCTCTTCTTCAAACTTTGTGCTTCCACAATACCTATTTTGGTTTGGTCTACTCTTTAATGGGTGCTTATCACCATGATAATTTAGTGTTGATTTATGATAGTTATTGCTTCCTCCTTTGACTTTGATTTTAGTGTGCTCTTACTCACTCGAACATTGTAATTTTGCTCCAATTTTGCTTCACTTATTTACCTTGGATTTGAATGCTTATATAGCTACGTGGCACATGTGCCTTGAGTAATGTCTGAGGTGATTTTTAATTCTTCTTTGAGAGATATCCAAGGGACTTATTTACATAATGCTTGAGGCTAGTTTCAATGCCTTCTTGAGTAACACTCATGGCTAGAATTAATTATTACTCCAAGTGGCTTACAAGCTCTGATTGTAGGTGAAACTATTGTAATGCTCTTTCCTATCAAAGATGCTTCATAATATTTTAACATTCAAGAGTTTGATTATGAGATGAGCATTTCATGTCAGTGGTGACAAGTGGCATATTGCATATGCTTTCCCTCCAATTATTTCTCTTCTTCTATACACTCCCCTTGCCAACATAAATCTAGCTATTTCTTGTTCTTCAATGCTTCTTCCAAGCAAGCGTAGGTTGGATCTTGATTCGATGGAGGTATTAGGAGCTTAGAGATGGTTCTATGGTGGTATAAGGTCTAGTTTGAAAGCTAGTTCTTGATGGATGTCTTCTCCAAGCAAGAGCTTAGGTATTGCTTATTTTGCTCTATGCTTTTGCTTTCAATATGCTGGTTCAAATGCACGCTTTACAATGTACAATAGATGATGGCCAACATAGATGGACAATGAGCCTTTTGTGATATATTGTACTTTAGGTTGATTTTTGAGACTGCCTACTTTTGTGGTTGTAAGGGTTTTTTTAGACACCGTAATGAGAGCTCTTTGTTAGCTCTTCTCTCTTGCTTCGAATAGTGCTACGACCACTTGTATGGTTTTCCTCACTTATGGAGGATGTGTCTTTAAGACACTCAAATTCTATCCTCTTTACTATTTAGGACAAGATGTTATGGTGTAGAATAATATAAATAGATTTGTAATACAATACCTTGATTTTGTACCTTCTCTTTTGCAAGCTTCTTTTATTGGTTTTAATGGCAGCTTCTCTGTATTGTTTCTTGTAGGCAAGGGTTGATTGATGTTGTATTATCTTCTAGACAAATTTCTCCTTCATTTGGTTAATATAGTAATGAAACTAAGCTAATAATCATGTAGATAATATACCCTTGCAGGAGTAATTTCTACACTAATCTTTTACTTGTAATGAGCTCTTAGTGCACCTTGAATATGAGATTCACCAAGTCTTGATTTTTGGTTTCTATCACTGATTTAATGGTTACCTTCTTCTTCTTCACTCCTTGAAGGAATTTTTATCTACTTGGTGGCTTCTATAGGACATAATACTTTGCAGGTATTGATTTTTGAATAGTATCTTTTTTTTTGGTAAGTTAATGGAATTCATTAAACAAGGGCATTTGAAAGGTGCCCCAATGCCTTGTACAACAGTAGAATCAAGAACATAAAAGAGGAAACAATAGAGGAAACAAAAAAGGAAGCAAAAAAGGAACAAAAGGCATCCAACTAGCAAAACTAGAAAGGACCTAAACCACCAAAAGTTCAGAACATTACAAAAATGTGAACTCTAAGACCTTGAATAGTATCTTTAGATACTTTGATTATTTAGATTTTTTTGCCTTTGATCTTAACAATCAATACAAAAAATAACCCTCTGAGAGTAACTAGTTTAATGAACAATTAGTATAGTGCAATAAACCAATAATATTTCTAACTTAATGCACTTTAATAATATCACCTTATTGCTCTTGTTAATAAGCTCTTAAATTAGTTTCAAATGCACTAATAATCACTATAAATTTCTTAATGTAGTCCTCTACTAAATAATTACATGATAGAAAGAATGTACCTAACTCCTGTTAATGTCCAAGTAATGAAACTTAACAGAAACTATCTTCTGCACTTTCTTTGAGGACTTAAAATGCAACATTCTATTTTGTAACTTTTGAATTCTAATAAGGTGCTTAATGAAGTTAAGTAGTAATCTAAATTAAGTGTTCAAGTAATGAACCTTTTGCACATAAGTTGCTTACCTTTGATGATGAATATTTTGATGATTTGACTCGCCAAATTTCTTATCTGGAATGGTGATTTCTTGCAACTATGAATGCTTCTAGTTTGTTACTCTAAAATTGTAGTAGATGATTTCAAATTCTATTTCAAGATCTAGCCTAGAAATTTGAAGTCTTGTAGCTAGTAATGCTATCTTGATTGCTTCCCTTTAGCAATAAATCTATTTACAAAAATGTTGTCCTTCTAGAACCCTTCAGTATTTTGCTATGAATCCAATTGTAGACACCTAAAACATATCATGTTGAGGAGGCTATCTATATGAACACCTTTCTAGACCACATGACTCATCTTGGGCCTTCTCAAGATCTAATAGTAGTTTTCACCACTCAAACAGGGGAAAACTAACCCTTTTTAGCCTAGACCATCATACCCAGGAGTGGCCTCCAACGGTCGTTGGACCTTATGATGACCGCTAAGCCTGGTCGCTCCTCCCTAGGATGGTTGCACCTATAACAAACTCAGGCTTCCTGAGTCAATCCAAATTAGTTACAGAGCAACTTGAGCATAATGTCTAATTGTGATAAGTTTCTATAAGTGATGGTTGGGTTGCCTAGATCCTAATCGAATCTTGATCTTGGCTTCCCTTGCAATCCAAGATTGAAATTGGATAATCTTATAAAAGGAGCGCAAAAAATTGATCAAAAGAGAGAAGTGATATTGAATAGGAATGCAATGAAGTGCTACTGATTTGAGGAACAAAGAGAACCTTCTCACATAAGCAATGGAGTGCTACCCAAATCCAACCATGAAGCTTGCATTCACATAAATGGAGTTTTTGAGATTTTGAAGACCAAATCCCACTATTGTAAATCATAAATCATCTCAAATTTGAGCTAATCTAGAATTCAACTATGATTCAAAGCACAACAATACTTGAACATCAATTTGAAAGATTAATCAAATGTCATCAAACATAACACACGAAGAAAATACTCTTTTTTTAGTGGTCACTTCACCCCGAAGCGGCCTGCAAGCACAACTACTATACCCTCTAATGGCTAACAAATCTAGCCACTTTACCCTATGATAGACTCACTATGAAATCTATATTTCTATGTTTTCTCAATTACAGTAGATTAGCAACATTTTACTTTGGTTTCTAACATAGTTTAGTATAGTTTCCATGCATTTCTTCATCATTTTCATTTCAAATGCTTATCTTGGAAATGGACCTTATCATGAGAGGTTCCACATTTTCTACTAATTTCTTGTAAGTGCTCTTGTGTGTAGGTTTTAGGTCTCATAGGAGTTATTCAACATAAATATCCATCAATATTTATTTCATCAAGCAGAGGTCACAAAAAATCCTCCATAATCAGTTTTGAGAGAGCAAAGACTCTGCAAATTACACATACCTTTTGGTCTTATTTTGTAATTTGTATCAAAATGGTGTAATCCCTAAGAGTGATATCTTTTTAACCATTTTGTAAAGACAATTTCAAATATTAATGAGAAGGGCACCGTTATTTTCATTCTTTTGTCTCAATATGGTTACATGATATTATCTTGTCAATTTGATTTCATAATTATTTAGGTGTATGGTTTTTGCTACTCTATAGTGGCTATCACGATCGAAACTCAGCTAAACTTTCATAATTTGTTGCTAATTGGATTTTTTTTTTTTAATTTTAGGTACCACCATTCTGGGATGGCACGACTCACAGTAGCCACCGTCATACCCTCTGATAGCTAGCAGACCCCGTCGCTTTACCCCTTGATGGCCCCAGAACATAGTTACAAAACCAAAGAGGCAACAACTTTATCAAATTTTGGATTCACCTATGAGTATCTTTGTACTTGATTTTACTGCTCTTCATAGGAAAATATAGGATTTCAAGTTTAAATTGAGAAATTTAGAGAAATTCTTAGATTTTAAGATTTTTGCTTGTGATCACTCATGGGTCCAGTTACCTTTGTTGTTGGCCACTCTAGGGTACAACGATCCCTATTTCTGACCGCTCTTATGTTAGATGATCTCTGTTGTAGATCGTATTATACATACACAAACTCTATTTTACTATTTGTTTGGGTTTGCATGCTTGTTGTTTGTTTAGAGGCTAACATCATTTAGGGTTTGCACTTTCATTTTTTTTAAATTGAAATGTTCTTATTTAGAAATTTGAAAGTATTTTATGCATTAGAAAAATATTATTTATTGCTCCATGTTTCATATTTATTTTTGCATAAAGTAAAAAAACCCTCACACACCATGTCTCAAACTAAAAATCAGTGAGTTGAAATTCACACCCAATCGTCAATCAAGACTAATAATGGTGGCCTTCATCACCACATTGTTAGCTTGCTTATGGTTATTCACACCCCATTTTTTCTAAGACCATTCCAAGAACCATCATAGCTGAGGAATATAGCACACATCTCTTTTTGAAGAGATGTATCATTGATCGAGGTGAATTGGGTGAGGACTGGTAGGACTTGGACTCCCTCACCAGATTTTGACTTCATCACCAAATCTTAGTGGGTTTCATGACCTAGACTTCATCACCAGGCTTGTGTGTGAGAGGATATAGGTGAAATCTATTTAACTGAGTATTTACATCAACAATATCAAAAACTCGAACAAGAGAAAGACAATAAAACAATGAATCAAAATACACAAGACAACTTAGGAAACACAAAGAATATTTAAGTGATATAATCATCCTATATACATTGTTTATTTCCTTATTGAATGCATAATCAACATAAAATTATCATAACACATAGCCATGTCCATTCACAGATTGAGGCTACAGGCAATACACAAGAAGGCCCAAAATGCATTCATTATAGCTCAACATATTTACTCTTACCTGAATGGTCTCCTAGAATCCATTGCGAAGATAATTCCATGCATGGGAGATCCGATCATCAAGATACCCCTACTAGGAGGACACCTATGGGACCTACCCATGACCGAGAAGAGGATCTTCTTAGACCTCATCCATATCATGCTACTTCTAGACAAGATCCACCCATTGAGGGTATAAGCAAAGCGGTCACACACATTCATGTATCCAACCGATTCGTGCTTCCATCTGAGCATGGTTTGGGATACATACTCTTACCTAGACTATATGGGGATGTACTCCTCTTGATCACCCTTTGTTGAGTCATAATATAAATCATCTAGATAGGTATTTCCCTAATTTAGCTTGTAGAACATGTTCTTCCATCTGTACTCATTCTGAGGATGGGTGCAATGAATATTTAGTAAGTCCTATCCATACGCGTAAAGAGTGTTGTATATGAAAATGGCATACTCCTGTACCATCCTTGTATGAGGATAACACCCCTAGGGTTGATCATAGAGTAAACACAACTTTGATTGGTCGAGGTAAGAGGGTAGCCATCCCCACTACGTGAAATGAAATAGCTAAAAACCCTCATATAGAGATGAGAAGTTATTGACCACATATAATGGATTGAATGGATCGACTACCTAGGCCCAATACCAATTAGAGAGAGCAATTTATCAAATCCTAATTGGATGATTTGTGCCATCAGCAAGAATACCTAGATCATGAACATGTAGAGAAACAAAGGCTACACTACTAGCGGTTGTATGAACATAGGCTACATGAGGAGAGAATTCTAGAACAAATATTACACAAAAAGCAATCACGTAGGATAGCTCATGATTAAATTTCCATGCCTAGCATTTATCGATAATAACTTAACACAATGCACACTATGCAATAGCAAGATTTGCCTTCTATACCAAACAACAATCATCCTCCTCCCGCCTCTATTCATTAGTCTCAGCCAATATAACATCAAGCACCCAACCCATCAAAATATGAGGTATACAAAGAGATAGAAGTAGAGGACCAGGATCAAACATATCCTAAGTTGCTTTTTGAGAATGTGGTAGATGATTACAATCTACCATCTCAGTCAAACATGAAACTTGCACCTTCTCCTCCCAAGAGGTCACTTTGAGAGAATGATATTATCTCATCTTAGGAATATGAAGTCCTCACAACACAAATTAAATCGCTAGAGAAGCAAAGAGCGGGTTACCAGAAGCCCACATTGCACAAGTTGTATAATCAATCCCTTAACCCATTAGTTCCTTGTCTGGCTTACCTAGAGAATTTTGAGATACCTAAGCTTGATAAATTTAGAGGGGAAAATGATGCCCAAGAGCATGTCACAATTTTCATTAATGATGCTTTGTTTTTAAGAACATTTGTGATAACACTCTTTGTCTCAGCTTTAGAGTGCTGCAACCAATTATACCGACATAACATCTCTATATTTGAATAACTAGAAAATGCCTTCCTAGAATGCTTCTCCTTTGGATTCAAGAAGAAGGTAAGCCTAATTAACTTATTGAACTTATGTCAATTCGATGATGAGCCAATGCTAGACTATGGAAACAAGTGGCACAAGATAATGTTGAAACTACCATTCACCATACCTGTTTCAAAACTGACATGGATATTTACAAAAAAATGCTCTAAACACATTTCACTTCTTTTATAGTTACAACAATATCAAATATTCAAAGAGGCTTTGACACAAGCCAAAGTTATTGAGAACATTAAGGTCAAGTTGGGAGACATAAAACTCTGCAAGAAGTGGAAAATTAATCCCCATAACAATCACCATAAAAAAACTAGCTTTGGTTAATCAATTTTTTTTAAATATTCCTAAAGTAGAGAAAGCACACCAACAACCTAACTATCAGGATTAACCCCCTCCAATGCAAAATAAAAATAAGCTTTAGTAGAATCAGGTGCAAAAATAACCACGTTGTATACCTTGCACTTATACACCATTACCCGAATCTTTGGCATCACTTTTTAATTGATTATGTGAGGCCAAGACTATTACCCTACCTGAAATTCATTCCATTGATCCTAATCCTCCAAAACCTAAGGGGCACAGGGAGGACCTATATGGCATATATCATCGACAACATGGCCATAATATCCATGATTGCTATTCGTTTAAAAACCTGGTACATAATATGCTTGATAAAAATTAACTTCAAATTAATAATCCTCTTATTGTCGATAATAAAAAAATCGGTATATTTAAATATCCCTTACACAAGAATGAGGTTAAGTAAGATCAAATAGAGCAGGTAAAAAAGTGCATATAGCCTCGCCCAATGAAGGTTTTATCGACATTATCAATATCATGACGAGGAGTAGGAAACACCCTAATCGATCTGCATCACTTAAGAATCCAAACAACGCTTATCATACATCACATTCCTCACAACAATTAAGTCCAATCCAACAATGTAAGGACCCTATAATAATTTTTATAAATAGGGGATTAAGCTATCTCCCATTAATAAACCTGATCCACCATTAATTATAGCTAGCGCAAATCAAAATATATATAAGCGAGTTTTGATCGATGCTAGCTCATCTATTAATATCATCACTACAATGGCATTGAAATATATTAACCTTCTACCCTCACACGTCACCACATATACATTCACATTATAGGCCTTTAATGATGCTTTATCCCCTACTGTTGGTATAATAGTCCTACCTATTCAGGTCGAAATAAAAATTATGCCTACATTGTACCACATCTTGGAGGGTGAACAAAGTATAATATATTGCTAGGAAGGCCTTGGATGAGAGAAATGGAATGCATCCCATACATAGTACATCAACACCTAAAATTTATACATCAAGGTCAAGTACATGTGGTTTACACTGATCTAGAACCCTTCAAATATTACAAAATGATCGATGAACCATAAAAATATCCTTTACCAACCAGTCACCTAGATATCCACTCAGAGGACATCATAAAACATTCAAATCTATCATTACGACCATATGTTAAATCATCATCATCTATTTCATCTCCATTATAGTTATTGGTTCCCCCAATACCTCTTCTACATCATCAAAATCCCTTAGTGGATAAAAATTGAAGGGACCAATCAAGGAGATTCCACCATATATTCCCATCAAATTAACACAAGATATCATCACCCCTAGGGATGAAGAGAAAATCATAGTTGGTACAACATAATAGGGACACCCTATATTATCGACATCCATACTACCTCAGGCCATAGTTCATATGACTAATCTTGAGTTTGACGAGCACACAATACAAAACAAGATATTCACACCTATCATTGAGTTAGTAAAAGACCTAGGTCACCCTCCCATCAAATCTGCATCTATGGGTACCACTCCTTATTCATTACCTAAACATGGAGAACAAGAATCTTGTAAAGAGCCTCCTAAACATAATAATGAGGCATACATATCGCATCTAGATGAAGGATTCATTGGAATGATCAGTTTGCTGATATTGGACAAGAGTCCTAAAACTTCATCCATCGCTACCACAACATTACAATCCTTTCAATCGCTTACTGATGGTGACCAAATACTTCCATCAATCCTACAACACATTCTAGATCACCTAAATAAAATAGATATGCAAATGGGTCTTTAAAATGATGCAATACAACAAATTATGCATCAACTCATGAACATAGAATTACAACAACAAATCACATCCGAGGCCAAATCTCTTTCTTTATAACCATAAGAAAAATCCCAATAAGATTAGGCACAGACTCAGCCATGTTGACCACCCCGTATTTATATGCCACTACCTGAATCTTTGGCATCGATCTTCAATCGATTATGTGATGCAAATACCATTATTTTACTTGAAATTCGCATCCCAAATCCAAACCGTACAAAGACTAAAAGATATAGAGAATATTTACATTGTCTATATCATCGACATGATGGTTATGATATTCAATCATGCTATGGCTCAGGAAAAAAATACAAGATATTCTTGAGAAGAATCAACTTTGAATTGATAACCTTATCACTACCAAAAATCAACAAGTAAGCATATTTAATGATCCATTACCTATGTGTTAGGATCCTATCCTAACACCATTTTGTAATTCTCATTTACTTGTGTAATGACCCACTCCCAACGTGGGGGATCCCATTATAATATTATTTTGTAATACTTTGTAATGTATGTGGCAAGTAAGGTGCCTAGCCAAGTGGTGCCATCTCATGTAACCATTTTTATCAAGATTGTAACCAATGTTTGGTAGGAGATTCTAGCTTGAGTGGCATTTTGCATGTAAGCCAACTCTTGAGCCTTTAGGTAGGGTTGCATGAAGTTTTTATTTAAAAGATATGAAGCCATGTACAAATTCATCTTTTTGCAAGCTAATGAAATATTGAAGGAGGTTGCCCCCTCGAAGAGGCCTGCGATTCTGTGTTATTGTGAGATTGTTCCATTTTTGCATTTAATTTTTGCATAGTGTTATTGAGTTATTTGATGTATTTGAGTTATTTTTCAATATTTTGTGTGTGTGCTTTATTTTAATAGTAAGATCCTAACAAGTGGTATCAGAGCGCTTTCTAGGGTCGAGTTCTACTACAACTGAGATGATTTTTGCCATCCATTCCACTTGTTAGGTATAATTTTTCATGTGTTTTTCATTTCTATTTTTCTCTTTATTAAAAAAATCCAAAAAAATACAGTCTATTTTTTTTTGCCAAAAAAACTAGAAAACACAAAAAAAATAGTCGATTTTTCAGTAGTTATGTAGGTTAGAAACCTTGTGTCGGGGGTTTTAAAATATCATGAAATAGTTATCGTTATTGGCTAATCTAGATAGCCCATAAAGCATCTAGTGAAGTGAGGGGCGATTAGGCTCCAATACCCAGGCCTTAGACAACACTCGTGCACGAACTTGAGCTCCCACGCATCTTCGGGTGTATCGGGAGACAATCTAGGCTTAAACAAAATTTTATCCATTAGGAATCTTTTTGACCTTGTATTATCCATAGTCCATGGGACACAACATCCCGGATGATCACCCTCTCGTATTGTCAAAGAGGCAGATAGTGTGCTCAAGGGTATGTGTGGAATCCTCCTTGGATAGTGGCCTGAAATATTGGTCCGAGCACTATTGTTCATCACTGCGGTATAATAGAGGGCCTATGGGTATTACATACTCCCTTACTTAGCGTACCCTGGTTCTACAAAATACAACTTCCACCTGCAAATCAACACCATCCCTGTTCTACTAACCTGCATTCACAACCCCAAAAGTGAGCATACAAAGAAGGCATTCCTTATCATAGAAAATAAACTTGCATGCACCAACAATCAGGATAGATTTTGTAAGTGTCTGCAACAGCCCATGGTTAGAGACAAAACAGTTAGGACAATGATAGTAATAATTTGGTCAGTAATAGTGATAGTCAGGTCGATAGTAACAACCCTATGTAATAGTCAAGAATTATAGACTTCTAGTGTCAAAAATAATGCTATCAGTGTTAAAGAATACCTAGGGTTAGTGATAGGAACCGTGTCAGTAACCATAGTACAGGTGATAGGGGAAGAGATAGGATAGTGATAGGGTGGTCAGGGGGTAGACTATAGGTCAGAGCTAGTTGAACCTGGACCCCAAATTTTGAATCGTAAGTCCAAATCAGAAATCAACAACACTAGTAGACTCGTCAACACAGTAGTAAAAAAAAGTCTGGGGTGCCCAAATTTAGTGTTGTGGGGTATAGCTCATTGTGACTATTTTTTCGAGTTGATCATTTTGATATACCACACCCAAGCACTTTTTTGGATGCCTTACTAAAAATAGTAACTCTTGAAACCCCACGTCTATTTTTAGTAACTTAGTCAAAGAGGGCCCACAATGGTGAGCGACACTCATGGACAACAAAAGGAGTTAGAACTTACCACAATATTGGTCGACATGTAAAAATCCCTTAACTACTTGACCACTACAAACCACAACATAAGAGAAGATATTCGAGAGCTTTGAACGGATCATGATACCACTAGAATCCACTTAGAAAAACAACTTATCGAGGTGGAGATCCAATTGCAGGGTACTCTCACATCTAAACACCAAGCTAAAAACTTTGAACGCAATCGAAGAAGGGAAATAGAAGACCAAATAAGGGAAATAGAAGACACTCACTATGATCGTGATCTGACCTTCAAAATGCCTAAATTGGATTTTCCTAAGTTTAGTGGAAAGGATGTCGATGGGTGGTTATGTTGGGTTGATCAATTATTTAGACTCCACAATGTCCCTGTATATCATCGAGTTTAGATGGCTTCCTTCAACTTAGAATCTGAGGCCTTACACTGGTTCCAATGGCTACGAGCCACTACCCCTGATCTATCTTGGGAGGACTTTGAGTCCCAACTACTCACCCGATTTGGCCCTAGTGACTATGAAGACTTTACAGGAGCATTGATAAAGTTGAAAGAAACAACCACAGTTCACGATTACCAGACATAATTTGAGAAATTGGTAAATAAAACTAAGGGCTTGAATGAGGGATTTTTATGAGTTTTTTTGTGAGTGGGTTGAAAGATGATCTCTAGGCTGAAGTCAAGATGTTTAAACCCCAAACCATGATGCAGGCTATCAGTTTAGCCCGATTGGTCGAATCTAAACTCTCAGCTCAAAGGTGGACACCGCAATTTTCTCAAGCTTGACCTCCCTTTCCTCCTCGATTCTAAAATAATACTGATAATAAACCTCCTGCTCCTAAGCGACTGACTACAGATGAAATGGATGTGCATCGCACCCAAGGGCTATGTTATAATTGTGATGAAAAATTTGTGAAGGGGCATAGATGTGAAAATAAGATATTGTTCTTAATAGATGTAGAGGAACTCGATAGCAGTGACCATAGTGATGAGGAGAGTGACACAGCTGAAGCACCAACTCAACAGGAAGAGGAAACCCAAGAACCTTAGGAAAAAATTTTAGTCCATGCTCTTTCTAGGATTACCACTCCACAAACCATGAAAGTTATGGGTTTTTCAAAGGCCAACGCCTTACTATTCTTATTGATTCAGGTAGTACACACAAATTTATTGATCCTCAAGTTGCTAAGCAGGCCAATTGCTATATACACACATACAATTCATTTGAAGTCATGGTGGCAAATGGAGGCACTTTACCTTGTAAAGGTAAATGTCGCAATGTCAAAATAAATATGGAGGATTATGAACTCAAGCAAGACATGTTTGCCCTCCAATTGGGAGGATGTGACATTGTGTTAGGAGCTCAATGGTTGGGCACCTTGGGCACTATCTCCTAGAACTTTGTAGAACTATGGATGCAGTTTTCACAACATGGACAAACACACACCCTCCATGGTACCAAAATAGGCCCTTCCCAAATTATCAGTTCCAATCGTATGGAGAAGTTGTTGAAAAAGTCATCCTGCGGGGTCATTGCACAAATATTTTCAATTCAACCAAGCACTTCCACAGTGGATCAAATTCCAGTAGATTTGCAACTTGTTTTGACCAAGCACAATGGCATTTTTTCAGAACCAACTACCCTATCGCCTCGTCGCTCACATGACCATGCTATTCCACTGCTACCAGGTAATGCACCATCCAACATCAAACCGTATCGATATCCTCATGCTCTCAAGTCTAAAATTGAGAATATGGTACAAGAATTGCTCAAAGCTGGTGTCATTCGACCCAATACCAACCCTTACTCTTCTCCAGTTTTACTAGTTCTCAAGAAATATGGCTCATGGTGATTGTGTATAGACTACCATGAGCTCAATAAAATTACCATCAAGGATAAATTCCCCATTTCGGTAGTGGATGAATTGTTGGATGAATTACATGGAGCTATGTACTTCTCCAAGTTAGACCTTCATTCTGGATACCATCAAATCAGGCTCAAGGATGAGGATATTCCCAAAATTGCATTTTGTACTCATGAAGGTCACTATGAGTTCTTGGTAATGCCATTTGGTCTAAAAAATGCTCCTTCCACATTTCAAAGCCTTATGAACAACATATTTTGCCCTCTCCTATGGAAGTTCATCCTAGTTTTCTTTGATGATATCTTGGTTTATAGTTGCTCATGGGAAGAATACCTTATCCATGTGGATCAAACATTACAGTTGTTGGCACAACATCAACTTTTTTCTAAGCGGTCCAAGTGTTCCTTTGGTTTGACTGAAGTGGAGTATCTAGGACACATTATCTCCAAATATGGCATCAAGGTCGACCCCAAGAAGATTCAAGCAGTTCAAGACTAGCCAAAACCTTGCACTCTCAAGGGACTTTGGGGATTCTTAGGGCTTACAAGTTATTATCGCAAATTTATTCATAATTATGGTAAAATAGCAGCCCCCTCACATCCATGTTAAAGGAATATTTTACTTGGATGGGGCCCATTGACCAAGCCTTCCTCGAATTGAAGCATGCTATGACCACCACACCAATTTTAGCCATGCCATATTTTTCCAAGCCTTTCATCATTGAAAGTGATGCTTTCGGTCATGGCATTGGGGTAGTGTTGATGCAGGAAGGGAGACCCTTGGATTTCACTAGTAAGGCACTCTTTGATCGTAACTTGGGAAAATCTACATATGCCAAGGAGATGTTGGCAATATTACATGCCATAACCCATTGGCGACCATATCTCATTGGCCACCATTTCTCCATTAAAATAGACCATTAGAGTCTCAAATACTTCTTGGAACAATGGGTTGCTACCCCATAACAACAAAAATGGATTTCTAAACTCATGGGATATGATTATGATATCACCTATAAAAAGGGCAAAGAGAATCTTATGGCTGATGCTCTCTCTCGCTAATCTGAGGCCCTTAGTATGTTATGTGCCATTTCCTCACCTATTCCTCAATGGATAGATTCCTTACAATAGGAGGTACTTCAAGATGTAAACTTGTAAGCTTTGGTGGCCTCACTCCGTGATGATCCTACTTCATACCCAGGCTACAATTGGGATGGCCATGACTTGCGTTATCACCAACGCATTGTTCTTCCTTGCACGTCCCCACTCTATGAGCTTTTCATGAAGGAGCTACATACTGCAGACCACTTAAGATTTCTCAAAATATATGAATGCCTCAAGCACACATTATTTTGGAAAGGTATGAAATAGGACATCCGTGATTTTGTAGCAGCTTGTGATACTTGTCAATGGATGAAAGGTGAAATGGTATGTTCTCTAGGTACTCTTCAACCCTTGCCCATTCCATATTAGGTTGGGATTTATATTTCCATGGATTTTATAGAAGGGTTACCTAAATATTGTGGTAAGTTTATTTTTCTTGTGGTAGTGGATCACATTTTGAAGTATGCTCATTTTTTTTCCCTTGGCCATCCTTACACAACCTCCACCGTTGCCCAAATATTTCTCAATTCTATTTTCGCCTTCATGGTATACCCACCTCCATTGTGTTTGATCGAGACCCAACCTTCACTAGTTATTTTTGGCAATAATTTTCTAAGTTACAGGGAAATCAACTCAAAATGAGTTCAACCTATCATCCACAAATGGATGGTCAAAATAATATTATCAACAAATGTTTAGAGACATGTCTTCATTGCTTTGCATCAGATTATCCTACTCAATGGGCAAAGTGGCTTTCTTTGGCCGAATGGTGGTACAACACTTCATATAATACAATAACCAAACTCACCCCTTTTGAGGCCATTTATGGGTGCCCTCCACTCATACTTTCTTCATACATCCTAGGCAGCTTCAAGGTCCAAGCAGTCGACACTACTCTCAGCCAACATATCGATGTTCTTTGCCAACTGAAGCAAAATTTTGACATGGCCCATAATAGGATGCGACAACAGGTTGACCAACATCATTTTGAGCGTAGCTTTGATGTGGTTGATATGGTATTCCTTCGCTCGCATTTGTACAAATAATAATCTCTACAACTCTGTAGGTGCCAAAAACTTGCTACAAAATACTATGGACCCCACCAAGTTCTACAATGAATTGGTACTATTGATTACAAATGGGCTCTTTCGCCCACCTCCAAGATCCATCCCATTTTCTATGTTTCCTTTCTCAAAAAAGTTATGGGAACACAGGTACAGGTTCAATCATTACCATAATTGGATGAAGAAGGATTTATATTACTCAAACCTGAACAATTTTTGGATCGTCGAACCTGCAATCTCCATAATCGTACCATCACAAAAGTTCTTATTCAATAGTGCGAGCTCCAGCTAGAAGATGCTACATGGGAGTCTCTCCATCAACTCTAGCACCAGTTCCCTTATTTTTAGCTTTGAGGACAAAGCTTTTCGAATGGGAAGGACATGTTAGGATCCTATCCTAACGCTATTTTGTAATTTTCATTTACTTATGTAATAACCCACTCCCAACGTGGGGGATCCCATTATAATATTATCTTGTAATACTTTGTAATGTATGTGGTAATTAAGGTGCCTAGCCAAGTGGTGCCATCTCATGTAACCGTTTTTATCAAGATTATAACCAATGTTTGGTAGGAGATTCTAGCTCGAGTGGCATTTTGCATGTAATCCAACTCTTGAGCCTTTAGGTAGGGTTGCATGAAGTTTTTCTTTAAAAGATATGAAGCCATGTACGAATTCATATTTTTGCAAGCTAATAAAATATTGAAGGAGGTTGTCCCCTCGAAGAGGCTTGCGATTCTGTGTTATTGTGAGATTGTTCCATTTTTGCATTTAATTTTTTCACAGTGTTATTGAGTTAATTGACGTATTTGAGTTATTTTTCAGTATTTTGTGTGAGTGTGTTTTATTTTAATAGTAATATCCTAACACTATTCCAGAAAAACAAGTAGATAAACCTAAGCAGGTGACTAAGATACATGTAGCCGAATCACATCATCAAGCTCGTCCACTATGCCATCCTTTCTTAAAACACCAACTTTGTACTTGGACTCCATTATCTGGGCCCATGTCAACCATTTTCAGAAGCTACAAGAAACAAAAGCAATCATCTTACCAAACATACCCCATTTTGATCCAAACATGCCCAAGCCTAAGAGTTACAGGTAGGATCACTCTTGCCTTTATCATCAGATAAATGATCATGACATTAACAGTTGTTGTACTTTTAAAAATGTAGTCCAAGACCTTATTGATAAGGAGACTTCATCCACAAAAGGGTCATTCATGTTACCCCATCGGTACATTGACATTGCATAATATTTTGTACAACAACAGAGGGGTTAGTTTCTACCACTCCTCCTAATCAAGATAATCACAACATATCAAACACAAAGTACATGAGAGGCTTTTAAGGTGTCATACCTTTCCTACCATCCACTTCACAATTGATGAAGAAAATTGGGAATTCTGAAGGTATTGCATCTCCCCCTGCTTTCACTGGTCACCACATACGCTAGGGGTAAATAAGGTATCACACCTTCTCGTTAAGAATCATAAAACATTTAAAAATTAAAAAAACAACAAAAACCATCAAAAATACCAAATAAATTAGAAAACATAAAAACACAAAAATATTACAAAACATTAAAATACAAAAACACTTACATTATGTTATCATGGATTGCATTATATACATTGATTAGTTACATTGCATTAGGTATCTTCATCCATTGCAAATGCATTAGGATATGTTGTGTTTACATTCTTACAAATGATGCCATGTTCGTATGTCAATCATGATTCCACATATCATTATCATTCATAATTTACCTTATGATTAATTATATTTTTTAACACAACCAATGAGTTGCTATAGGGTGTATACTAGGGAATTTGATCATTCAATCATCCCTAGTTGTATTTTTAGATTTTGTAGAAAGCTATCTTGGATTTTGGAAGGTAAGTCCTCACTTTGATAGTTCCTTGCATATCTCAAAATCTCAACACAATTTCACACATTAACAATCCGAGTCTAAACAAGGAAATACAATACTACAAAGTGGTCCTTATCACCTTAAGCAAAAGGTTTCTTGCTCATAATATTATGTGCATGGTCTAGAATGTTGAGAATTAACAAAAGGACAAGCTCCCCCTACCCAAAAAATACCCTTGCTATTTCAAACAAAATGAGCAAAACTCCTAAAACAATGCAAAATAAACAATGATTTTCATCACTAAATAAATCCCTTGCTAAAAAAAATAGTGGTTTTCACCACTAACCATGAGCAAGTATCCCAAAAAATTAAAATAAAATAAGGGGGTAACAATATTTAATCCCTAGAATCCTCAGTTTTCAAAAGCCATGGGGTAATCTCCATTACAAAAATGGATTGAATGAAGCCCGTATGGCAACAAAGTAGTCTTACGCATCGCGATATGCCTATCACATTAGTGACCTTTTGTACATTCCAATGTCAGATTATGGATGAGCTAGCTTTCGGTAGCTTGTGTTGCCTAGTAATCTAGTCTAACTACATCCAAAATCAGGATAGGATGACCATAAGGTGATCCTCATTACAACAATGGATTGAATAAAACCCACTTAGTAATGAGGTAGTCTTATACCTCATCTAATACATTAACTTGACACACATAAGTATATTGACTATCTGGGTCTTCTTAATATGATTGAATCTTTCAAGAGTATTGTGTAGTCAATATACAACTTTTGATAAATCAACTAGGGTATTTAAGTCTCATGGAAAACCTCAAAAATCCCCTCATAGCAACAAATCATCTCATCAACAATCACAACTTTGCTTATGAACTTTTGTTTATTAAGGGGTGTTCATAAAATAGGATAGATACCTAATGGATATCAACAATGATATTTAGATGAGCATTGAATATTTTATGCACACCTTGTAGTTTGAAAAATCATATAGGGAAAGCCCCTATATTTCACATATTTCATTGCACATATACATATATAAATGTATAAATCTTATGATAAGGGTTGTCATTTTAATTCATAATTTTTATACATTCTATGGCGTCGACCATTAGTCTATTAAACATAAATTAGATCCATTCATTATGTTTTAAATGATTAAAGCATACATGTACATTTGCATTAGATCATCCATATCCACCATATCATGTAACAAAGAATTAAATGCATAATCAATAAAACAAATCTAAACACATACATTTAACATCGCATCCATATAATCATACATAGTAATACACCCATACATTTAGATCATAGAATCTAATCATGCATCCATCATCTAAGCATTGCATTTCATTAGCACATTACATATATAAAATAATACATCATCATATAAGCATTACATCCATCAATGCATCCATAATATAAAATCAAAACCATGACGTATGATGATCCAACAAGAAGATCTCATATATATTTCAAAATATAGAGTACATCATGGTACAAAAAATGCCCACAAGCTACAACTGTGTAGGTCCTCATACCTTACACTCAAAAAGAATAAGTACATCAATAATACATATCAAGAAGGGCCTGCACCCTCAGAGTCACCTCCACCCACAGCCTCATCCCTACTTGATTTTCTAGAACCATCATCTACGAATCTCTCTTCTTGTGTCGATGACCTAAGATTGGGCTACACTAATGAATACCCAAACTCACTATACCTATTTTGTTGAGATCCCCCTACTATAGATCACTTCGAAATATTACCCCATGTAACCTAATCCAAGTATTCAAGTCAATACTATAGGTTGCATCATACATGCACTAGGCCATAGTCTCCTCTAGGAGGATCTGTAGTCTCTTGATATCTGCATCTCCTCCTAATACTGATATCCCTTAAATGGCTGGAGGGGAAGGTGTACCCTAACCTATAGTTACAAATTTTAATTAAATCTGAAGAGCATCCTGCTCCACTATCTTGGCATCCCTCTCTGCAATCCTGGTAGTCAGTTGTGCCCATAGAGTATTCCTCTCTATCGTAGCCCTATCAGTCATTACTTGGGCTGAGGTCACCTAGGCCTTGATGATATCTCTCTCCTAAAAATAACCTTACCACTATTGCTATCCACTTATAATCTAGCTTTGGATAATATCGAGAGTCATCTCCCACTCCACAAACTATCCATGTGCAGTCTATAACTATGCTTGTAGTTGTACCACCTCATCAGTTGGGGCATTCTCATCACCCTCCTCCTCAGCTTGGGGTCTCTTTGCTTGCTTGCCATCATGTTCCCACTCCCCCTCTATCCTACGATGCACTCATTTCTCATATCCATCTCCAACCTCCTTCGCTACCACTATTATAGGCCTATCCATTGAACCACCTCCCTGCCATAGCCAGGTAATCCACCAAGTATCATACTCTACACTGGTCCTTGGGTCAGCTAGTCATGTCTCTACTACTGTAGGGTCCTCGTCATCTATGAGTACCTCCACTCAAGGTAACTCCAACTATGTCTCATTAATACAATGACGATAGAGGACTGACTCCTCTGGAAAATCTTGGTAAATCCTAAACTATCATGTAACTTGAGAGTATTGAAAATACTCTCACTCAATCCCATGACATCCAATGAACCATATCTCACATCTCACCCTAGCCAATTACATTGTTGCCTTAGTCCAGTAAGGGTAATCCAAGTAGAGCCTCCATATGACCTGATCATGGCGTAGTCTGTCTAATGATCCATCATAGTGCATCAATCTACCTATCTTTGATTAGCTCTATCCAATCTCCCAATACCATAGCCACCATACTACATAACCAATATTCGTGTCCCCTAGCTCAACTCAGGATACTGGTAATTCTATTGGTCGATCCATAAGGATGTACTCCCATATCCATACCTGAAGTAGTATACTGCATCCCAATCTAGTGCACTTTCGATGTTGTATCTCGTACAACTCATCATATAGGTGTGCCAGCAGTGTGCTCTCCCATGCCATGATAATTGACTATTGAATATCACACTCTAATAGGTCTTGAACCATCTCGAGAAGGTTCCAAGAGAATATCGCTCTTGAAGAATATGGTAGTAAGAAATTGAAGATGATGTGCATCACCACTACCTATCATAAAGAGAATACATCCTCCTTATACCATGCACTGACCAATATCCCGCCATGGCCTAGCTACATCAAAGCCTCATCTACCCTTGCACCAAATATATGCTATAGAACCCTCACTAGATTCTGTATGGGAGTAGAAGTAATAGCACATATCTCAATAGGGATCCTAAAGATATGGTTGACATCCTCTAAGGTAATATTCATCTCGTTAGTTGAGAGATGGAAGGTGTTGATCCTACTATCCCAACGATAAGCCAGGGCCGTTAGATATTCCTGATCTAAAATTACTATAGGGAGATAAACTACTTGTTTGAGGCCAATTGCCCCAAACCATGTCTAGTCATCATTGTCCAACTCTCTATGTAAATAAATAAATAAGGTGGGTTCCCTAGCATGAGCCATCAAAATATGATGCCCAACAACAAAAATCAACACACTATGCAAAAAAAATTAATAAAAAATAAAAAAAATAAAAAAATGCAATCAAAACTAATTTTTTTTCTAAAGTTGGGAGATTGCTTTGGGCCCCACTGGTCATCAGGCACAATCGTTGGAACCTGGGACGACCACTCCAATATCCAAAATTTTTACCATTGGAATTCAAACGTTACCACCATACCCCATGATGACCCCCCCATCCCACCAAAGGGGAGTCACTCCTGCCTAGGACGACCTCATAGTGGCACCTATGAGGGGTCTATTCCCATCCTAAAATTGCTTAAAAAATTAGCCTACCCTACTAAGTTAGCCTAATCAAGATTTCTAAGCTAGGGTGAGGTTCTTTGACAACAATTTAATGAGGTTTATTTTACTCATTACTTAGTGAGATTTATTTTAATTTGTAAAATTTATGAGAGAAGGATTGAGATTTCTACCTTAGTAGCTTTGGCTCCTTCACTCGTCGAAGCCTCTGGTTGGTTCGTCATGGTCATCTATAGTGACTTCAAAAAAATTCCAGGTTAGATACTCTCTCCTCCACCTCACTACTCACTTTTATCTCACTGCCAACTATCACAATGATAATAAAAATTGGAGATTTTTCTTTTATATTTTTCAAATTTCCTCACTACCCTAGGGTGAAGCAATCACATTTTAGTGCGATCATTGTACCTTGGGAAAACCTCAGAATTTGCATCTTGCAGTCATTGTACCCTGTGACGATCTCATCATGGCACAATTTGCAAGTATTTTTTAACCAATATGCACATCAAGTTGGGCATTTAATCACATCTAATGGTCTAAAATATCACAATTACAAATTACACACATATTTTCACATCAAATAGGGCATTATCAATATCATACTTCCCTAAACCAACTTTCAAACAATCAAGCAATACAATCATAATCAGGGTAGCGTATATTCTTCATAAAAATACTATTTTCATCTATGGGCTAATCAATTAACCAATTTCCAGGAAGGCTCCAAAGATGCCTAGTTTCCTTTGGTCAAATTCCAAAAAGCTTCAAATAAGCCTATACCTTTGGTCAAAATTAATCAAGTCATCTTGGTCAAGCGACTCACCGCTTTTATCATTTTTCCTCCCCTCATTGACACATCACTTGATGGGGTAGTCATAATCACAACATTCATTATAAAAGTCAATAATCAAGTACTCAATCATGTTAATTGCGTTCATCTATGAATCATTTCCAAAGACAATAATGCCCTTGCTTGGGGTAGACACTAAGCAAAAAATTCAATCAAACAAATACTTGGTATTCTTGAAACATGAAGTTTGTATATCCTTGTATCTAATCCATGGCTAAAATTTTACCAAAAATGTAAGTCCACCAAAGTGTTGGAGGTAATGATTCAAATATGCATTCTCTTTTTGTGATTGGGACATCTAAAGTTGACCATATCAATGAACATCAATCAACCTGCAATGTGATGTCAGTATTGTGCTTTCACACAACACATCTCAAAAAGGGGTATTTATAGACACCTAAAACACATCATGTTGAGGAGGCTACCTATATGGATACCTTTCTAGGTCATATGATTCATCTTGGGCCTTTCCAAGACCTAATAGTGGTTTTGATCACTCATATAGTGGTAAAATAACCTTTTTTAGCTTGGACCGTCATATCCAAGAGCGGCCTCCAGTGGCTGATAGACCCTGTGATGACCCCTAAGCCTGACTGCTCCACCTTGGGATGACCATGCATGTAACAAACTCGGACTCCCCAAGCTGAGCCAGTTTAGTTACAGAGCAACTTGAGCGTAACATATAACTATGAGAAGTTTCTAGAAGTGACGATTGGGTTCCCTAGATCCTAACCAAATCTTGACCTTGACTTCCCTTGCAAGACAAGATTACAATTGGGAAATATTATAAAAGGATCCTATAAACTTGATCAAAAGAGAGAAGTGAGATCGAATAGAAATGCAACGAAGTGTTGCTGATTTGAAGAAAAAAGAAAACCTTCTCTTATAAGCAATGAAGTGTTACCCAAATCCAACCATGAAGCTTACATTCACATCAATGGAGTTTTTGAGAGTTTGAAGACCAAATCCCACCATTGTGCATCATCAATCATCTCAAATTTGAGCTAATTACCATGATTCCATTGTGCTTTAGAGCATAATGATCCTTAAACATCAATTTGATAGATAAATCAAACATCATCCTACATCTAACATGAAGAAAAGGCTCTCTGTTCAGTGTTCGCTTCACCCTAAAGCAACTCGTAGGTGTATCCGTTGTACCCATTGGTGGCTAATAGAGCTAGAAACTTTACCCCATGATGGCCTTGCTGTAAATTTTTTTTTTCTATGTTTTCTTTATTATAGTAGATTAGCAGCATTTTACTTTGGTTTCTAATCCAGTTTAGTATAGTTTTCATGCATTTCTTCATCATTTTTAGTATTTTCATTTCAATTTCTTATCTTGGAAATGGACCTCATCATGAGAGGTTCCACATTTGCTACTAATTTCTTGTAAGTGCTCTTGCATGCATATTTTAGGTCTCAACAGGAGCTATTCAAAATAAATATCCATCAATCTTTATTTTATGAAGCGAAGGTTGCAAAGAAACCCTCCATAATCAATTTTGAGAGAGCAAAGACTCTGTTACACCTAATTTTTGGCCTTATTTTGTAATTTATATCAAATTTGTGTAATCCCTAAGAGGGATATCTTTGTAACCATTTTGGAAAGACAATTTTAAATTTTAATGAGAAGGGCATCATTATTTTTATTCTTTTGTCTCAATATGGTTACATGATATTATCTTGTCAGTTTTATTTCATAATTCTTTAGATGTATGGTTTTTTCTACTCTACATAAACAAATATCTATCTTTGAAATGTGACTTTTTTAGCTATGAAGGGCAATCTCCAAATCTTCTTGGATTTGGTAGGTTTCTTCTGTCTGAGTTCTTCAACCTCTTTATCAGATTTTGACTTTAAACAAGATTTTCTTCTCATGAATCTGAAGGTCTTGAGGCCTCCATGAATATTCTCTCTAAATTTTGACAAGTTGTTTGCCAAATATTTTTCCTTTAGAATTGTTGTCAGATGGCAATAATTGTCCCAAGTTCTTTCACTATCTTTTCTAGTGAATTTATTCAATGAGTTCTTCTAGGAACTTCTTTTATGGTTTCTCTAATTTTTACAATGAGGTTATCCAAACCTTCTCCTTTTTTATCCTTGATACCTCTCCAAGGTCTTTATTCTTGCAGCTTCTTTGGTCTTCTTAATGAGACCTTTCCTTCAACTTTCAACTACGAAAGTATTGGCAATGAGATCTTCATGGATCCTTGGAATAGGACTTTTGATAGTCCTTCTCTATCTCTTCCAAGGATGGAAATTTCAATGAGATATTTGATGTGTCTCTAGAGATTCTTCTAAAGGAAGTCTTCAATTAGTAAAGGAGATCACCAATCTCCTATCTCTCACAGAATATTCTTTGGAGCCTTCTTCAAGTTCAAGGCTTCTATGGCCATTTCTTCTGGATCAAGGCTTTTGTGGCATTTTCTTCTACAATAAGGCTTATGTGGACTTTTCTTTTACAATAAGTCTTTTGTGACCTTTTCTTCTATAATGTGTAGGTATGCAATAGAAATTCCTTTAGTTTCATTTTCTACAACAAAATATTAGTAAGATGATTCTAAATCTTGTCGATGATGAATCTTCACTAGTTGATTTGTCAATCTAGTGGAATGAAAGTTGAGTCCTAGTCTTCATGAGTTTTATGTAACTTTATGGAAATAATCTAGCCAAATGAAATATCAAAAATTTTGGAACTGATATTTAATTCTCCTCTCTATCTCTCTTGTGATGATGTTTACATGCAACAACACATAATGGCAGATCCGATTTGTAAAGATGCAACAGAGTTTAGGCGTATCACAATAGTGATCCCTTGTGTCTCTTCCTAATCCTATCAACCTACCATGGATCTGATACCACTGTTAGATTTTGATGGTGTATTCCAAGGGAGAATACAATCACACGATATAAAATATACTATTAATGGAAATGGATGAAAATGATACAATGCATTATGGAGAAAATAAACACTCCAAAACTGATGCTAAAGAACTACATTGTATCCATCACCAATCTTTACCAGTATACCTGCTACGACCTACAACAATGTATAATCACTCACTATGAGGCCCTTTATATAGAAATATGGATTGCTTTACCAACACTCTACCTAGTTGTACAAGGGGACATCTTGCACATTTACAACTTGCACATAGACACTTGTGCATTTATTATATTATTTGAAGTAACTAGCTAACTACCTCCTAAAGTAATCTACTACTCTAGTTATGTACCAAGGGTGGTACATTTACATGACCCAAATGATGTAATATACTCTAACAAACCCAAGCTTGGAGAAAAGGAAGTTGCTTAGTGAATATCATTAGATTTTGAGTAAGGAAGAGAAATTTTGGAGATTAAAATTAAGACAAACATGGTTAAAAAGGAGATAAAAACACAAATTTTATTCATATGATGGCAATAGTATAGAGATCAACATCTAAAATTAGTAGAATTAAATTAATAGAAGTGGTTTGGATTGAAGACCAAAGTGAAATCACAAAGGAGGTAAATATTTCTAACCAAAATATTCTAGGATCAAAGGAGTTTGAAGTTCTTAATGATAAATTACTACAAGAAGTACCTTTAGTTATAATAGATGAATATAATAGTAAACTAATGGAGCTTATTAGTCTAGAAGAAATTCATTCAACTTTTTTCTCTATTGATAAGTATATATCTAGATCTGGATGACCTCTTTGCAACATTCTATCAACATAATTGGGATATAGTGAAGGATTCTTTATTGGTGGTAATGGAATAGTCTAGGGTAAAACAATACATACCTTATAAAATAAATGCAATATATCTTACCCTAATTCCAAAAAATAAGGATGCATAATTATTTGATACTTTTAGATCCATATGCCTATGTAATATGGCATGTAAGATAATTTCTAAAGTGATGGTAAATTGTTGAGACCATTGTTAGAAAAAATATTTTAGAAGAGCAAGGAGGATTTGTGAAAGGAAGACTAATACTAGACGAGATCATAGTAGCTCCTAAAGTTATGCATTCAAAAATGATCTTAAAACTTGATATGAGTAAATTTGATAATAGGGTTAAATAAGATTTCATTTTTTTAGTATAAGAAAAATTGGATTTGGGAAGAAATGGGTTAGATGGAATAAAACTTGTGTCTCTAGAATATCATATTCACTGTCAGTCAATGGGTTAGTAACACAATATTTTAAAGCCAAGAGAGGTCTTAGAAAGGGAGATCCTCTCTCACCATAATTTTTCATTATTATGGCAAAGGTATTGGGTAAGAACTTGAAAAAGGCTAACAAATATGGGCTAATAAGTGGAATTAAGGCTAGTAATAACATCAAAAACATCATCCATGAATAATTTGTAGATGATACAACCCTTTTCGAGAGGGAAATGATAAATGAGGCTAGATATTTGAATAACTTATTAAAGGAGTATGAAAGAGCATTAGGGTAGGAAGTTAATGTGACAAAATTCAAATTTTACTTCCTAAACATTATAATGCTAGAATCAAAGTAGGGGTATGCAGGTTACTTCAAATGGAAGAGGCAAATTTTCCATCAACTTATCTAGGGATCCCCTTATTTGAAGGGAGAATGAGAATATAATTGTGGAATCTAGTTTTAAGTATAGTTCATAATAAACTATCATAAATTTCAGTATTATAGGTCATTCCAACATATTATATGTCCTTGTATACTATACCAAAATCAATAGAAAAATATTTAATTTATATTATGTAATCATTTTTATGGTCAACAGTACATGATAAAAGGAAAATTATTTTGGTGAAATGGAGCAAGGTGTGTGATGATAAAACTAGGGGAGGTATCAATTTAAGAGTTCTTACGGATCCAAAATTAGTTCTTAGGGGGAAAGTGATTTGGAGGCGTACAAATAGAGTCAAATACAATGGGCAAGAATTCACAATGGGCAAGAATTCTTCTAAGTATGTTGAGCTCAATGATCCAAGTTTAATATTTACTACTTTATCACTACTAGATGGTTTTTCACTATGAAAAAATTTAAAAATTTCAATTGATGATGCGTGTCATTAATAGCATCATTTAATCTTATGATTTATCAATCCGGGGTGGTGTCCAAGGCTGTCTACGATAGAAGGTTAGGGTAGAGTACAATTTAGACATTCAGATTACAAGCATTTATTGGGTGAAACAGATGTTGGTTTAGCCTTTTGGTGTCACACTAAACCTAGTCTACAGAATGGAAACTTGCAAGAACTGAAAACTAATTCTAATTTGTAGGAATTAAAATCTAACTACAATTGCAAGAATTGAAATTGCTAAATTGAAATGTTGCTAAATTGAAATCCTAAATTACACTTGTAGAATTGAAACCTAGTTACACTTGCAGGAATTGAAATGATGCTTGGAAATAACACTTATGCTAAAAACACATATCAGGTTGTCAAGATTCTATTGCAGTAGTTGACAATAAATTAAAAATTGCTAAAATTTGATAAAAGTTGCTAAAACATGAAAACATGAGAACATGGAAAACAGGAAATAGGGGAAAACAAAGGTCTAAACTAATTTGTCAGCTGACACACACAATGGCTGCATACAAACACAATTTGAACATATGAAAACATCACATTAACTTAAAACAAGAAATGAAAATTAACAAGCAATCTGCTAAATCTACTGCAGCAAAGTTACAGAAAAACATATCATAACAGTCCTCCTTCTAGGCCTGAAAGTGGGCCCAAGCTTCCTGATCTAGAAGAAGGTGGAAAACTTGCTCTTTAACTAATTAACACTCACACTCACTCATGAACATAAATTAACAAAAGAACTGCACTTTATTTTTGTCAAAACATGTTGAACTGTTACAAAAAAATGCTGCACTATGCTATTTGTTGCTACTAGCTACTCTCCTACCACCTAATTCCTAATAGCTCAACCAATGAGGGAGATGTGTTATTTATAATAAACTATTACAATGTATCTCATGCTCAAATTAGCCTATTTGCTATTTTACAGTGATTTACCAATAATTCTGAATCTGAATAAGTCTAATTTAAGATAAAATATGTTGCAACAATGTTCATTGGCCTTTGGAATGCGTCTCTAGTGGTGGGAGTGAGTTGGAGGTTGTTTAGAAATATCTTTTACACCTGTATCCACCTTAAAATACCTTTTCCCTACCATTTTGGATGCTCAAATATTCGTTTGACTCAAATTGGCCACTTTTCCCCCTTATTTTGGAGCATCTTTGGAATAATAGGTTGTATAATAGCTTTATGCTCAAATGCAATAAAAATAGCCAACCAAGTAGGTGTAACCAGGTAGGATATCTACCCTATCCCTAAGAAAGTGCTTCCAATAGTTTTTACATACTTTGAGTAATAAATTCCAAGCCCAACCATTCATTGGCTACTAGCTAAAATTTATATGACAAATTACTGCATTTTCTAGCTCTGTTGCACAATTGTAAAATATTGGTGCTTCTTGCAAATTTAAATTAATTAGCATGTGGGAAAAACATTCAAATATCAACAAGAAGGATTGAAACTTAGCATATACCTATTTGCTACTAAATTTACACATTTTATTCACTAATTAATCAAACTGAAACTAATGCAAAAAATATTGCACAATTGTCCTTGTTTTGTGATACCCTATTGTTGTCTATTTAGACCATGTGGGAATGCTTCCAAGTAGGTCATATGTCTTCTTTAGTCCCTCTAAACACATTCCATCCATTTCCTCATGCTTTGCTTGACAACTTCAAGGTGCTCCTATAATGTGACAACTTGTTGGTTTTTATAAGGTTGTTTTCTGCAAATTTCTAAATTTATGACAGTCCTAGGAATTTGGCTCCAATGTGAATTTCAAATAAGTTTAAAATGTGGTTAAATGTGCACTTCAAACATTTGTTGGAGTTAATGGCCATATTTAACATACCACATTTGGCTAATTGAAA
This sequence comes from Wollemia nobilis, assembly GCA_028583015.1. NCBI lineage: Eukaryota > Viridiplantae > Streptophyta > Pinopsida > Araucariales > Araucariaceae > Wollemia > Wollemia nobilis. Next base: position 6,134,976 of record JAQPPZ010017083.1, read on the forward strand.
TGCATGTTTTATTTGCTACTTAATCAAGTCAAAAATAGTCACAAAATGCTTGAAAATAGTCAAAACAGGGGTATAGTGTTCCTAACATAAAATCATGCAAACACTTAACAAATAATATATTCTAATCAACTATTTGGCAATTAACTTTGTCATGTTTGGTAATATGGCAGTTTTTTATATGTCAAACATAGTGTAACAATGAGGTATTTCTAGGCCTCATCATCCCCCCCAGCTTGAACTGATGCATGCCCTCATGCATCCTAGTAGGCCATAGTAATATGCAAGTTTTATCCTTGTGAAAAACATCCTTTGCCACCTACTACCTGAGAAATTTCTCCTTGATGCACTATATCAAGCATTTTGCAATTAAGCACATGTATGACTCTGTTTCTGCCTTTCTACAAGTTTTAGTGTTGCAAGGTACCTCTTAAAGGCTTGATATCAGGTAATTCATATTGCAATAGCCTGATTGTATTTTTCTAATGGAACCATATTTGGAAGATGCACTACTATTGGTGGAATTTTCTATCCTAACAACATTTCAGCCTAGATACTTATTTTTGTTGTTTTTACACCTTTGAAACAAAATTGACAAAATTTTGAATTTGAAATTTTTGAGGGATGTACTTACTTGTGGTGGGATGATTTTGAGCTTTTAGGAACCTCAATATTTGATGTGCCCTACTATTTTTGCTATTCTACAACATTTTCAAGAATTTTGGTATAATTTCTTCTTATTCCAAAGATTTTATTTTCATTCTAAAGATATCCTATTCATTTCGAAGATATCCTGTTCATTCCAAAGATATCCTGTCATCCAAAGATGTGTAAAAAAATGCCGAAATGGCCTCCTATGCAAAAGTTAGCTATAGATTCTATTGTGGGCCCATCTCTAGAGTGTATAAGCCTTCCATAACATCAAAAATTCCTTCTCCATCCTTTTGTTTAGATGTTATTCTTTATTTTGTATGTTGTTATTTTATTGTAGCAGTAGTAAAACATAATCTTCAGGTGCATTTTCCAGATTATCCTCCTCAAATTTATGAGGCAATTGTGAGATATAAACTTGTAGTTCTCCTTCTAAAACCTGCCCTACTAATTCAAATAGAATTGTTGCCATGTCTGTCCCAAAATCAGGTTTTTGCATAGTTTTGAATTTTCCATGCAACTAAGGGCAGAAGGGGGTGTTTCTTGACATTTTGAACATATTCCATTTTTAACTTGCCAATATTGTATAAATAGTTTATGCCAAATACCGATTATCATATACTAAATGCTAAATGCTTACTATGACTTAAATGCAAGAAACACATACCTTATTATCCTGAAAATTTATCATGCACCTTACAAGTTGCTTTCGATGATTGTTAGCAAGCTATCTGAAAACATAAACATAACACATGTGCAATGTGAGATTTGTACAATGGTGGAACAATGATGGGTGGATCAACAAGGCAATGCACGCCGAAAAACTGGTTTTCATGCAAGCCAACTCAGCAGCGCCTCCAAGGAGGTTTTCACTACTAAATTATTCATTTTTTTTTTCATTTTTTTCTTTCCTTTTTTTCATCTTTTTTTTCATTTTTTTCATCAGAAGAGGCTGCCATTTCTGGTTTTCAACCAACTTCTGTCCCTTTTTTTCAAGTGCTTCAATGAGAGAGAATATCTCTCATGAGGCTACAATGAGAGAGAATGTCTCTCACTCTTATTTGGATAAGAACAATCCTTATTCTGCAAAAACATGTCAATTTTTGTATGAAAACACCATCTTTTTTTGTTGAAACCTGCAACAATGATGCAACCGTCCTTTCTAGATGAGCAGTAAGAATCTTCTTATGTCATCATTACCTCCTTTATTGTTGGAAATGAAGTATTGACTCCATTGTTCCTCTTCCCTACTGAAATTGATGCTTGTCCTCATGTATCCTCATTTTGTGGGACATGCTTTATGCTTCAATTTTTTCTTTTCCTTTTCTTTTTCATTTTTTTTTATTTTTTTCATTTTTTCCGTCTTGCTTGTACCCATGAAGGAAGTTCACAAACAAGATTATTCTTCTTTTTGCTTTTCTTGTATTTTTTTTTTGTCAAACTTTTTAGCATCACTCTGAATCTGACATGGAAGAGAAATTCTCTTCCATCATGTGTACATCCAATTGTGTAATCTGCTTCAAGAACCCCTTATTAGTTAATGGTGCATGGTATACCCGAAGGCAATATCCATTCACTACTAACTTCCTCCTTGAATCACCAATGGGATAAAGAAGCACTACTCCATTTCTGAATACTTCTTCAATCAAGTGTGGTCCATGCCACCTAGTCTACAAAATCTTGTCAATCTATACTTGAAACAATTCAATACCAATTCCCAAATATGTTAAAAGCATTAGTAACTCAAATTCAATAGAAAAATATGGTTTCTTATCATAAACCAGTTCATGCAGTGTGAAATTGAGTATGTCTAACATATGATCAATAAATAGAAAATGGTCCTTATGTGTGACTGTATTCAGTTCTTGATAATATTCACACACTCTCAGTTTCCTATTTTTCTTTGGAATAATAACTAATGGAGGAATCCATCGGTTATCAAAAATTGGATAAATGAATCTAACCTCCAAGAGTTTCTTTATTACAGTTTGGACAATATCTCTTAAGGTAGACTTTAATTGCATTTGTAATTGTTTCATAGGTTTAACATTTTCAATATATATCCTATGAGTGCATACATCAAGATGAAATCTTGACATACCCTTGTATTTCCATGCAAAGGGATTGAAATATTGTTTCAAAACAACAAACAATTTTGCTTTTTGTTCATAAGTCAGCCAACTAATAATGTTCAAGAATTTTCTTGGTTGTACTTCAATTTGTTTCATTCCTAGGAGGACAAAATTTACCCCTTTGTAATTGCTTACTAAGGAGTTCAATGGAAGTAAATTTTCTATGTGCAAATTTTCTAGTTTTTCTCCTTTATCCAAGGTTGATTTTTGTGTGTTTAGACTAAAGGATTTTTGTGTATCTCCATTGAATTTTATCTCTTCAAGCTCAGGTAAGGTCTTGTTTGAGCATAGTTGGATGTTGTTGTAGTCAATAACATTTCCTACAGTATTTTTACCAGATTCAGCTACATAGACAAGGGCTACCTATCTTGTATTATTCAGATTAGCCATAGGTTGGGCTAGAGGTGGTGGTTGTTTTACCTGCCCTATTTGTTGTTGTTGGAATATCTCTTGAGAAGAATTTTGAGTAGAACCAGGTAACAATTTTTGTGTTTCTATGATATTTTTGAGTTGTGGAAGTAAATGGCATTCATCAGTGATATGTCCTTGTGAACAAAGGCTACAAGTAGCTGATATAGATGTTTTGTTCAAGGGATAGTCTTGTATATCTGCCATGATGTCTTCCCAACACCTGGTACCAATTTGTTTATACTACCCTGATGATATGGATACAAAAAGGGTAGTACTAATAGATGGCTCCTCTAATTTTTTCAAGAGATCTTATGTTTCCTGACAATGAGGATGATGAATTTCTTTCAATTTTATCAAGAATTTCAAACATAGGTAATTTCAACCCCCTAAGTGTGAAGATCACCTCCCTGTGGTTTCTTGCTTGTTTTCTAAATGGATTGAAATGCAATTTACCAAAAACTATTACCTATACCAGTCATTTATCCAAATTTCACTCTGAAGTTCACAACTTAGCACAATTAACAATTATTGGGCTGCTTTTACCTTCTAACAACATCATGTTCCCCGAAAATGGTGCCAAAATGATGTGTGTCATTAATAGCATCATTTAATCTTATGATTTATCAATCCAGGGTGGTGTCCAAGGCTATCTACGATAGAAGGTTAGGGCAGAGTACAATTCAGACATTCAGATTACAAGCATTTATTGGGTGAAATAGATGTTGGTTTAGCCTTTTGGTGTCACACTAAACCTAATCTACAGAATGGAAACTTGCAAGAATTGAAAACTAATTCTAATTTGTAGAAATTGAAATCTAACTACAATTGCAAGAATTGAAATTGCTAAATTGAAATGTTGCTGAATTGAAATCCTAAATTACACTTGCAGAATTGAAACCTAGTTACACTTGCAGGAATTGAAATAATGCTTGGAAATAACACTTATGCTAAAACACTATTCAATAGTGTCTTACTACAGAAGGTCATCAAGCTTCTGCTACAGTAGTTGACAACAAAATGAAAGCTGCTAAAAATTTGATAAAAGTTGCTAAAACATGAAAAATAGGGGAACATGGAAAATAGAGGAAACAGGGGAAAACACAGGTCTAATCTAATTTTTCAGCTGACACACACATTGGCTGCACAAAAACACAATTGAACATATGAAAACATCACATTAACTTAAAACAAGAAATGAAAATTAACAAGCATTCTGCTAAATTTGCTGCAGCAAAGTTACAGAAAAACCTGTCATAACAGTCCTCCTTCTAGGCCTGAAAGTGGGCCCAAGCTTCCTGATCTAGAAGAAGGTGGAAAACTTGCTCTTTAACTAATTAACACTCACACTCACTCATGAACAGAAATTAACAAAAGAACTGCACTTTTATTTCTATCAAAACATGTTGAACTATTACAGAAAAATGCTGCACTATGCTATTTGTTGCTACTAGCTACTCTCCTACCACCTAATTCCTAATAGCTCAACCAATGAGGGAGATATGTTATTTATAATAAACTATTACAATGTATCTCATGCTCATATTAGCCTATTTGCTATTTCCTAGTGATTTACCAATAATTTTGAATCTGAATAAGTCTAATTTAAGATAAAATATGTTGCAACAATGTTCATTGGCCTTTGGAATGCATCTCTAGTGGTGGGAGTGAGTTGGAGGCTGTTTAGAAATATCTTGTACACCTGTATCCACCTTAAAATACCTTTTCCCTACCATTTTGGATGCTCAAATATTTGTTTGACTCAAACTGGCCACTTTTCCCCCTTATTTCGGAGCATCTTCGAAATAATAGGTTGTATATTTGCTTTATGCTCAAATGCATTTAAAATAGCCAACCAAGCAGGTGTAACCAGGTAGGATGTCTACCCTATCCCTCAAAAAGTGCTTTCAATAGTTTTTACATGCTTTGAGTAATAAATTCCAAGCCCTACCATTCATTGGTTGTTGGCTGGAATTTATATGACAAATTACTGCATTTTCTAGCTCTGTTGCACAGTTGTAAAATATTGGTGCTTCTTGCAAATTCAAATTAATTAGCACATGGGAAAACATTCAAATATCAACAAGAAGGATTGCAACTTAGCATATACCTATTTGCTACTGAATTTATACACTTCATTCACCAAGTAACCATGCTGAAACTATGCAATAGTGTTGCACAATTGTCTCTGCTCTGTTATACCCTATTGTTGCCTATTTAGACCATGTGGGAATGCTTCTAAATAGGTCAGATGTCTTATTTAGTCCCTCTGAACTCATTCCATCCATTTTCTCATGCTTTTCTTGACAACTTCAAGGTGCTCCTATAAAGTGATAGCTTGCTAGTTTTTATATGGTTGTTTTCTACAGATTTCCAGATTTATGATAGTCCTAGGAATTTGGCTCCAATGTGGATTTCAAACAAGTTTAAAAGGTGGGAAAACATTCAAACATCATTGTGAAGTTAATGGACATTAGCATACCACATTTGGCTAATTGAAATGCATGTTTTATTTGCTACTTAATCAAGAAAAACAGTCACAAAATGCTTGAAAATAGTCAAAACAGGGGTATAGTGTTCCTAACATAAAATCATGCAAACACTTAACAAATAATATATTCTAATCAACTATTTGGAAATTAACTTTGTCATGTTTGGTAATATGGCAGTTTTTTATATGTCAAACATAGTGTAACAATGAGGTATTTCTAGGCCTCATAAATTGATCTAATGATTAGAGGTCTAAGATGGGAGGTGGAAACTGGAGAAAATTTTTATATCTAAATGGATACTTGGTGTGATAAAAAACCACTAAATCTAGATACAATTTTAAAACTATGGATGAGATTGCTTCAAGATAAATATGGTGATAGGGTTTCAAACATTATGTAAAAGGATCAGTAATATTTTTTTATTGGAAGGAAGATTTTTTTAGAAGTATACAAGACATTAATTTTAGGAGGCAGATGCGTAGAAAGATAACAACAATTATTATTTTAATAGGAGCCAAGGATAAGCTAATTTTGGATTTGAATAACTTAGGAGAATACACAATAAAAAGTAGATATAATATAAAGCACCAACAAAATAGGAATACTACAAGAATATGAATAGATATTTGGGATAGCTTGAGCATTCCAAAAGTTAAAATATCTATATGGATAATAGGCCATAGGAAAATTTTATCCTAGGATAACCTTATAAAAAGGGGTTCTCATGGCCCCTCACAATGTGTTTTATGTAAAAAAGAGGAAGATATTATAAACCATCTCTTGGGAAATTGCTCAAAAGTCTAGAAACTATGGCAATGGACTCTTAATATGTTTTGTAAATGAATGGCATAATTGAAGAATGGTTAAAGCAATGTTAGATCACTTTTAAAAGTGAGGCATTATAAACAATCTAGAATATATAAAACAATACAATACTTTGGACTATATGGCTAGAAAGGAACAAAATAATATTTAAAGGAAAGAAAATCAATTTAGAGGTAATAAAAAGGAAGATTTCTTTAGCCATAGAGGAGTCTAAACCAACCCTATCAACTCACACAATCCCTAATCTTGAAGTAGAGAGCCTTGATATATGGAGTCAAGTCATCAAATGGAATTATGATATTGGGTACAATAGAAAAAAAAAGAAGGTAAAGAATATAAAGTGGAAACCACCAAAAGTGGAGTTGGTCAAGTTGAATTTTGATGGAGCATCTATAGAAAATCTATAACCAATAGGAGGAGGAGGAATAATTAGAAATAATAAGGGAGATATTTTATCTCATTGCACTTTTAATAGTGGATTTAAGAAAAAAAACAAAGTTGAGGCTTGGGTGTCCTGGAAGGTTTAAAAATTTGCAAAAAAATAAAATGGAACATAATATGGATGGAAGGTGATTCATTAATAGTAATAAATACAATTTAAAGGAAAGTAAAGGCTCCATGGAACATACAAGATATGATTATGGAAATATAAGACCTTGCTTTAGAGTTTAAATAAATTAGGTTTACACATATGTTAAGGGAAGGAAACAAATATGCAGATAGGCTATCCAATAGAGGGCTTTTAATTGAGGATCATGAAGTTAAATTATCTTTTTCTTAATTAGAGGAAGTAGTAAGTTTTAGCTAAATCTAACAAGAAAATGTTGACTACCTAAATCAAATAATGATTCAGATTTACTTTAAAGTTTTCCATTGGTAATATTTGATTTATTTTATATGGAGATAGTATTCAAGAAACCAATGGTTGGATGAAGGTGATCAGAATACAAAGTTCTTCCATATCTCAATTATAGAGCATAAGAGCTCATCTAGAATAATGGAGATACAAAAAGAAGATGGTCAAAATATAAGCAAAGAAATATAAATTAGACAAGAGACAATAGATTTTTTCTAAACACTACTATCAAAAGATATGGAAACAAATCAATTTGTAGTTGAGGATATAGTTCAACACATACCAAGATTGATCACAAGGGAAATAAATGAAAAACTAAGGAGATAATGAGAAATAAGTGAGAGAAACAATTTTTTCCCTTGGTAAGGACGAAGCAGTAGGGCTTAATGGTTTTCAAACAAATTTCTTCCAAATATTTTAGGATATTATTAAGAAGAATGTTATTAAGGTAGTCAGGGAGTCACATCATAGATGGCAAGTATTGAGGGAGTACAATATTACATTCTTAGAGTATTAATCTCGAAGAAGCTAGGGATAATTTATTTTAAGGATTATAGGCCTATAAGTCTTTGTAATGCAATATACAAAATAATATCAAAAGTGATAGCATTAAAGCTTAAGTTTATATTCCCAACTATTATATCAGAACAACAAGGGGGTTTTGTAAAAGGAAGAAATATTTTGGATGGAGTAATAAATCTCCATGAAACTTTGCATTCTATAAAGGCTAGTGATAGGAAAGGAATGATAGTTAAACTTGATATGAATAAGGTCTATGATAGAGTATCCTAGAGTTTCCTAGATAGGGTCTTACTAAAGTTTGGATTTAGTAGGCAATAGAGAAGATGGATAGGCAACTGCTACAAAGGAGCTAAATTCTTAGTACTTGTAAACAATTATCCAATTGAAATTTTTTGTAGTAGTAGAGGCTTAAGGTAAGGGGATCCTATATCACCATATCTATTCTTAATAATGGTCAAGGATTTGGGGAAATGTATAGGAGCAACAGAGGTTTTGGAAACACTTTTGAAGCCAATATAGAACCTAGAAGGTTTAACTCACCAAAAATTTGTGGATGACATGATATTACTAGGGAAACCAATAGTGGTAAAATCTAGAGAGTTTAGAAGGATATTGGATCTGTATGAACGGGCATCCCATAAAAAAATTAATATGGAAAAGAGTAAGGTTTTCTTCATAAACACCATGATAGACAAATAAAGAAGAGTAGATAGAGAAATTGGTTGCTTAATTTCAACCCTACCCTCTACATATTTGGGTATGTTGATGTTTACAAGATATTGTAGACAACCATTATGGAATGGATTAATAGATGAATTTTAGAAGAAGATGGTAGGCTGAAAAAGGAAGTTTACTTGCCCAAACTAAAAAAATACAATTTGTGAAGAATACATTACAATCCATCCTAGTATATCAAATGCTAGTTTTTAAAATGCCTTTCAAAGTGGTTAATACTATGGAAGGAATCCAAAAACTATTTCTATGGACTAGTATGGAAGGAAGAAGTAAAATACCTCTAAAATCATGAAAGAATGTATGCAAACCCAAGACATAAGGAGGATTAAGCCTTTAGAGAATTATAAAAATCATCCTAGCACTAGCTGCAAAGGTAGGGTGGAGAATTATGGAGGGACATTCAATATGGGATAAAATATGGAAGGAAAATATTTAAATAGTGTGGAAGATGTTAGACTACTTACTCTATAGGATCCATATTGGGGGTCTTCATTAAGAAACCACATTGTGAAGGTAAAGGAGTTATTATGGAAGGGAGTACAATGGAAAGTAGGGAATGGTAGATCCATTAGCTTTTGGTAGGATGCATGGTTAGACATTGTATTGCTATCCATGTATGAGAAGATGCATAAACTACGGGAGGATCTGAAAGTAAGATATGACATGTTAGTAAGTGATTATATGGTGATGATAGGATGTCGGTTAATATGGAAAGAGCTAAACATGAATGAGGAGAATAGTGAAGCATTAAGTAAGTTGAAGGTAAAACTTAGATAATATTATATAAGTTTAATGATGCAACAAAATTCATTGATATGTGGAGTCACCCAAGATGGTGAATTTTTTCCAAATCAACTCATGACTTGATTGATCCAGCTATAGAATATTTTTCCATGGAAGAGAATATGGGGGAAGAAAGCAATTCCAAAACAAGAGGTCTTCTTATGACTGGCTACATAGAATAAGATGCTAACTAAATATAATTTGCAAATGAGAGGAATTAACTACAAAAATAGATGCTTCCTCTACGAGAGAAGAGAGGATTTGTTTCAAAATATCTTCCTAGAATGTGACCACTCATTGAATATAATTTAGGCAATAATAAATAAGGTAGAGGTAGTGTGGGATTTATCAAATACCATGCTATATTGGTTAGAGCAATGGAAGAAGCCTTTCACTAGTCCTAGGCTCAATGGAATTTGGAATCCAATTCCTTTCCACTATGCTTGGGGAATATAGCTAGAAAGGAATAAGAGAATATTTGAGGAGAATAGAACAATGGGGATAAAAGTGCATAATATTATATGAGAAATTGAGGAAAATGTGAAGATAATATAGTTTTCAACAAAACCTGAAATAGGAGATGAGGCTAGACTGAGAAAAACCTAGAACGTAGACCCAATTAGTAGCTTGGATGGTACTTAGAATCAATCAAGGGATGAGACTAAATGGCTACCACCTGAAGAAGGATGGATGGAGATGAAATTTGATGGAGACTCAAAGGGGAACTTGAGGAAGGTGGGGTTAGGTTCTATTGTTCAAGATGAACAATGAAGGATAAAGGGTGTAGTATGTGAATAACTGAGAATCATTACAAGCCACCAAGTAGAAGCAAGAGACTTGGAAATTAGAAAGTTAGTAGTGGAAGGATATTCATGAATATCATTAAGTGTCTTAAGGAAGAAGCAAAGGAAAATTAGCAAATAAGTAATATTTTTCAAGATATTAGGAATGCTCTCCAAGCCTTTGTTGAGATGGAAGCAGTCCATATATATAGGAAATGCAATATGGTAGTAGATATGTTAGCCAATAGGGGATCACTATGAGAAGAGGATAAAAGGTGGATACCCCTAGGGGAGATCCATCCGAATATTTTTATATTATTTTAGAAAGAGCAACTTCTAGATAATACATAGTCCTTGAGGTTTGTTTCTCCATAGGGATCTAAGCAAAGGGATGACAATTTATAGAAAGTGATATTGTGGATTTTCTACTAGTTAGCCATAGACATTGATTTTTTTACATTTACAAGTTGGGTATTTCCTTCACAGTTTTTGAGTATTTTAACTTCATAGATAACTCTGTTTTTTGTAGATTTTTTTGGGTTTTCTTATCCATAGGGGTCAGAGCTAGATTTTTTTTACAATAATTAGAGCTAGGGATTTTTTGGGTTTTCTTATTCAAAGGAATCAAACCCAAGGTTTTTCTAGGTTTGTTTCACCATAGATATTGAAGCTAGAGTTTTATGGGTTTGTTTCTCCATAGGATTCGAAGCCAAGTTTTCTTGAGTTTGCTTATCTAAAGGAATTGAAGCTAGTGTTTTCTATGTTTGTTTCTCCATAGGAATCAGATCAAAGGGATGATGATTTATAAAAGATGATTTATGGATTTGCTAGTGGTCAGCCATAGGCAAAAATTTCATTACATCTGTAAAGCCAAGAATTAGATCTAAGGATTTCTAGGTTTATTTCTCCACAAGAATTGGTGATGTGGAAAATCCACAAGGAGCTCACACACCAAACAAGAAAATTGCACTCGAAAGGAACTACTTTGTCTTATGCGTAAAAGGCATTTAAATAGGTAAATACAGTGGGATATTGGATAAGAACATAACTATCAAAAATATTATCCAATGTAAAATAGAAACTATACATGCGAAAAATCTTATCCATAGCAAAAATAAAATAGAAAGTCTATCAACATGCGTGTCATTCCTTATCATTCCTCCCCACCATAAGAGCATTGGGCTCCAATACGGTCAAAAGGGAAGGAAAGTCATGAACCATATGGCTATGAGAGATCCATTGGGACTGATGTGGTAGCTGTCCTCATTTGGCCACAAGGTAGGAAGTCGAAGATCCCTGGTGAGTGTGGCGCATCCTGGTGTCAAAAAGATGATCATTCTCCAAAGGAAACTGGAAGTCAGGTACAATATCAGTAGGATGACTAATAACAGGGTCTGTCTCCAATGTAGACTCATGGTATGGTCGAAGCAAGTCAACATTGATGACATCATGGATGCCCAAGTGTGCTGGAAGATCAAGCCAAAAAGCATTCTCGAACACCTATTGTATAATAGTGTATGGCCCAAAGTGAATGGGTTTGATATTGCTATGGGCCATCCCATGGAACCTATGATGATCAAGGTGCAACCAAAATCTATCTCCCACCTGGAAATGATGTGGAACACGGTGTTTGTCCATGGATTTCTTCTACTACTGCTGGGTTTTCTACAAAATGGAAATAATGTTAGAGTGAAGCTGCTGCAAATGGTGGACGAAGGAATGGGCTTTGTCTTACTCTTTTTTCATATGGGTTGTGGTAGGAGATGGAAGGGACAAGGGTAAATCATAAGGTACTAAGGGTTGAAAACCTAGACATAATTCAAAGGGTGAGTGACCTGTGGAGGAATGGACAACCCGATTATATGCATGCTCAATATGGGTAAGACTCAAATCCCATTTGTCTAGAGATGAATGGTGAAAAATACGAAGACTTTGGACAAGAGTATGGTTGACTACTTCAGTTTGACCATCGGTTTGAGGATGAAAAGCTATGGAAAATTTAAGAGACACCCCTAAAAGTTTCCAGAAGGAATGCCAAAAATGATCAACAAAATGGGAATCACGGTAAGAAACAATACTAGTGGGTAGACCAAAGGAACGCCAAACAATATCAAAGAAGAGTTGGGCTAAGTTGGCAGTGGAACTGGTTTTTCTACAAGGGATGAACTTAGCCATTTTACTGAATCGATCAACTATGACAAAAAAAGTCATGCTGACGGACTATCTTAGGAAAACCACTAACTATATCCATTGAAATACTTTCCCACGGACGAGATGCAATGGGAAAAGGCATGCTGAGGTTGAGCTTCCTATTGGATGGCTTGGATTTGCAACAAGTAGCACACTGCCTCAAATACCTCAAAACATCATGTTGCATGTGGGGCCAATAGAAGAATCGCTGCAAGTGATGAAGAGTTTTATGTTTTCCAAAATGTCCACCATAAAGGGTAGAATGTGCCTCCTTAATAAGGGATTGTCGAGACTCATAGGGTACACAAAATTTTTCCATGTGGTAAAGAAAACCATCCTTAAGATGATAATATTGAAAAGGGGTCAAATTTGAAGAGGAAGGATGGTGTAAATGCTTAAAAACTATGGCAAAGTCATGGTCATGAGGATACAAAGAAGGCCAAGACTAAAATCCCAAGTGTGAGGTAGTAACAATAGTCAAAGCATGGGAGGAAGGAGGATGACTTAGGAAATCAACCACAAAATTTGTACTACCCTTTTTGTATTTTATGACAAGGTGGAATTTTTGAAGGTAAGAAGCCCATTTCATGTGGCGAGCTTCTTGGATTTTATTCTGAGATTGGAGGAACTACAAAGGCAAATGATCTATATGAACAATGGTTTCTTTGCCTAAGAGGTAATGACGCCAATATTTTATAGCTTGGACTAAGGCATACAACTCTTTGTTATATGTGGAATAATTTTGCTTGGCAATGGAAAAGGACTCTGAATGATAAGCAATAGGATGACCATTTTGTTTGAGGACAACACCAAGGGCAAATTGAGAAGCATCAATTTCAATATCAAAAGGTTGTCTAAGGTCAGGAATAACGAGAACAAGAGCAGAACAAAGCTTATCTTTCAAAGTGGAAAATGCATGGGAATGGGTAGGAGTCCAATGGAAAATAGATTTTGCCTTAGTCAAGTTATGCAAAGGAGTAGCAATGGTGGAATAACCTTGTATAAACTTGCGGTAGAAGTTGGCTAGGTGAAGGAAACTCCATAACTTAGTGGCAGTGGTAGGAGTAGGCAAATTAAGAAGAACTTCACCTGAATACCTTGCTCATCAATAATAAAGCCAAGGTAGGAAATAGAATTTTTCCTAAAAGAGCACTTAGGTAAATTGGCATACAACTGATGTTATTGAAGGATGGAAATAACATGATCCAAATGCTGCAAATGGGTCTCCCATGTTGGAGAAAATATGAGAATATCACCAAGATATATTATTAAATATCTATCCAAACAGTCTCTGAAAACTTCATTCATTAGCCTCATGAAGGTGGTAGGAGCATTGGTGAGGCCAAAGGGCATAACAAGCCATTCAAAAAGACCCATTTTTGTTTTGAAAGTTGTCTTCCATGTATCTTCAACCTGGATGCGAACCTAATGATATCCACTTTTGAGATCAATCTTTGTGAAAAACTTGGCTCCCTGAAGTTGGTCTAAGAGATCATCAATGCGAGGGAGTGGATATCTATTTTTGATTGTGATTTTATTAAGTGCCCAAAAATCAATGCAAATATGCCAAGTGCCATATTTTTTGAGAACAAGAAGAATAGGAGAGGCACAAGGAGAAATGCTCGGTTTAATGAAACCTTTATCTAATAGGTCCTGAATTTGCTTCTTTATTTCATCATATTGTTGAAGTGATTGCCTGTACATGGGGGCATTAGGAAGAGGTGCAGCTAGAACTATATCAATAGTGTGGTTAATGGCCCTTTTTGGAGGCAAGCAAGTGGGCTCTTGAAAAACACTTTGATATTTATGCAATATGTTATCAATTGCTTTGGGTCTATTGGATTTAGAAGTTGTTGCTGAAAAGTTCTTATGTTGTGGATGAATGAAAATGAGAGCAAGTGCCTATGCTTGATTGGCTGCTTTGCATGCTTGTCTACAACTTAGCAATATATTATTGGAGTGCTTGGTAGATTATTGAATTGAGTGAATGAGATAGTGCTTATTATATTGCTGCAATGTGTATGTATTTTTATAAGCATCATATGTAGCACACCTATCATATTGATAGGGCTTACCAAGCAAGAGATCACATCAATCCATTGGGGTCACATCACAAGTGACCTTGTCTTTGAACTTTGGACCAAAGGCAAATGCAAGAGTGCATGTGTGTGTAATATGCGAAGAGGTCTCACTATCATTCCATCCAAGGGAGTAAGGATGAGGATGTGGAGAAGTAGGAAGCTTGAGCTTATCAACAATGGAATGCACTATCAAGTTCTTTTGTGAGCCATTATCAATGATACAATCGACTACAAAGTCATGGTGCAAATGAGCACATGTGATGAAGAGATTATCACGGTCTCGAGCAACAGAATGATGATTCATTACAATATTGAGTTTTCCTTTCAAATCCTTTCTTGATGGGGTTTTCATTGGTTCCCTCATTATATTGTACAAACAAGGTCTTCTTCTTCTGCAATTGTCTACATTCAGATTTAAGATACCCTTTTTATTTACAATAATTACAAAATTTTTGAGACTTAGCATTAGAAGAAGAAGAAGAAGCATGAAATGTATGCTTAGAAGTAGAGGACTGAGAAGGAGTGGGAGTAGGAGAAGAATGAGAAGGGGGAAAATAGGAAGAGCTTCGTGGTGCCTGTTGTTGAGGAGGAGGTGATGGCTTTGAACCTCTTGAAGAGTAGCGGTTCCCCTTGTGTTGTGCTACAAACTTCTCCTCCGCAAGTTGTGCCTGTTTGAAAACATCATCAAGAGTTGTACAAGAAGTGTACTTGATTTCTTGATAAAAGTGTGCAAGAAGACCACTTTTGAATTTGGCAATAAGGGAAGTAGTGGGATCTGAAACATGAAGCAACATGCGTAATCTATTTAATTTATGGACATAGTCCTGAATGGACTGATTCTTACCCTAACAAAGGCAAAGCCAATGGTTAAGGAGATCATCATCATAGTTGGATGGATAAAAAGTGGCTTTCAAGGCCGTAACCAAAGCATCCCAAGTTGATATGGGGTTCTGAGTTCCTTGGCATTCGGTAATGAGAACCTTAGCCATGCCAGAGAGTTTGAGCTTGGAAAATGGAAATTTTTCATCGTCCAGGGTTTGAGTGAATTCAAACCAAGTCTCCATATCTAAGATCCAAGTATTGAGGACATTAGGATCCCTAGAGCCTTCATAGATTTTGACTTCACATTTAGGAGAATGAGTATGAGAGGGGGAGGAAGAATGTGATTGGATATCTCTAACAGTGTCGGCCAAATAAAGAACTAAGGCAGTAACCTCAACTAATTTTTCTACTACATTGGTAGCCATAGGTCTAGGTGGAGCCAGTGAAAGACTAAATAAAAGATAACAATATTTTTATTTTTTTTTGCAAAGCTTGTTTACAATAAAAGCTAAAAAGCTTATATATATTGAAGAAAAATAAATATATGGAAAAATGGCCGAAAATAATTTTTTTTGTTTAATATATATATATATTTAATTTAATAATAAAAGATTTTTTTTCAATGTATATAAAAAACAATCTAGCTGCTTTTTACAAAAGGCATAATGGCCTTAGAGAAGGTAATTAAATTATACCTTGATCCCTATATGAGAGTGTAGAGGTGCACGTCGACATGCATGGTAGAGGAGCGCAACGATCAAGAGGGGCAGAGGAGCACATCGACCGAGGCAACATCAGTGATTATGGATAAAACAAAGTAGTAGAGCAACGCAACAGTGATGACAACAAAAATCGAATGAGCAACAAAAAATCATATTTGGAAAATGACAACACATCAATGTCAGTGAGGAGAACAGAGATCAACTGCAAACTGCAAGGATGTTAGTGGGTAACTATTGTATCATTGAAATGGAACAATGCTCAACAAAGCTTTGTAGGTAGATTCATCAAGGCAAGTTAGTGTGTGAACAAGGTGGAAAGGACTGAAGATAGAGGGGAGAAATGCCGTAGTAGAGAGAATTCTCAGCCAAAGGCAAATGGAACACAATATCACCCTAAAAAAATTGGCTCTAAAACCAACTGATGTGGAAAATCCACAAGGAGCTCACACACCAAATAAGAAAACTATACTGGAAAGGAATTGCTTTGTCTTATGCGTAAAAGGCCTTTAAATAGGCAAATAAAGTGGGATATTGGATAAGAACATAGTTGTCAAAAATCTTATCCAATGTAAAATAGAAACTATACATGCAAAAAATCTTATCCATAGCAAAAATAAAATAGAAAGTCTATCAACATGTGTGTCATTCCTTATCAATTGGAGCTAGCGTTTTCTAGGTTTGCTTCTCCACAAGAATCAGAGCCAAGACTTGTTGGGTTTTCTTCTCCATAATAATTGGAGCTAGGATTTTCTAGGTTTGTTTCTCCATAGGAATCAAAGACAAGATTTTTTTATGGTTTGTTTTTCCATAGGAATCAGAGCCATGGTTCGTTGGGGTCTGCTTCTCCATAGGAATTGAAGCCAAGTTTTTTTTTGGGTCTACTTCTCCATAGGAATTGGAGCTAGGATTTTTTGGGTTTGTTTCTCCACAAGAATCAGAACCAAGTTTTTTTTGGGTTTGCTTCTCCATAGGAATTAAGATACAATATTTTTTGGGTTTGTTTCTCCACAGGAATAGAAATCGTGGTTTTTTTGGGTTTGTTTCTCTACAAGAATTAAAGCCAAAGTTTTTATAGGTCTACTTATCCACATGAGTCAAAGATAGAGTTTTTCTAGGTCTACTTCTCCATAGGAATTAGAGCCATAGTGTTTTGGTTTTGTTCTACATAGGAAATTGGAGTTAGGGTTTTTTGGGTCTGCTTCTATATAGGAATTAGATCCAAGGTTTTCTAGGTTTTTTTCTCCACAAGAATTGGATCCAAGATTTTTGGGTTTGTTTCTCCATAGGAATAAAAGCTAGGATTTTTAAGGGTTTTTTTTGGGTGAGGTAGAACTCCCTAGGTGTGTGTGCTAGGAGGTATTAATAGACCTACATTACTTTCAATGAGAAGGAGTTTTGTATATATATTTATCCTTTTGTAAAAGGGTTTTGGTCCTTTCAAAATCTTATTTTTACCCTAATAAAAAAACATTAATATGTTTTCATATAAACTATTAATTAAAATTCTTGTGGTTGCTCTTATGCTTTAGGAATGAAACTAGCAATCTAGATCTGGTAAAGCAAACTATGATAGCACGAAGTTTTGGAAATATTACTCTACTAAGATGTAATGCATATATAGTAGAGATGCAATTTTGGTATTGTAAATGTTGTAGGAAAATGTTAATAAGAAGGATGATGAATTATGGAATATTTGTATTCATATAGAAAATTGAAGAGGATCTTGAAGATAAAAATCAAGAATACAAACTTTTTATTAAAAAATTATGTAGATCTAGCTATAACAAATTAATTGAGATTATAATTGAATCTATTTGTAAAACCTCAAGATATAAAGGAGATAGATAAGATTTTTCAAGGGTGTAGGACCCAAGTACAACCCCTTGTTATCCAATAAAAAAAACATTACTATAAAGTAGGTTTTTTAATAAAAAAATAAAACTAGGTGGACAAGATAAAAGATTTATATGACTCTACCTAAATGTAAAGACAAAGATATCAACATAGTAAAAACTTACTATAAAAATAACATTAAGTTTCACATTCATTATCTTTCACCATAACTGTTAAAATTCTTAATAGCTACTTCAATAGAAGAGTTCTTCTCTATTATGTTATTTTGAATTATTTTGATTTCAAAAATGGAAGTGGAAAGTTCAAAGAGTTTTTCAACTAATTGTTCAATGGCTTTTCGTTTTCATTGCATTATATGATAAAACTAATGGTGAATGCATTCTTGCTTCTCCATTACCATGGTAAGAATGTTATATGTGTTGTGCACATGTGCTTGTATGTTGGACACTGACAAAAATAAATCTAAGAGTAAGTTTGACATAAAATTTCCCCAAAGAGAAGTTGAACTTGTGATACACATTGACATCTCTACTTATAAACAAATTTTAGGATAAGTCTACATGACACATAAAAGACCAAGTTCATTTGGATTAGATTTTCCAAGTAATGCTAGTTTCCATAAGATTTGCAAAGTGGAAAATTGTTTTTTTGAAGAATAATTTGAAAAACTTATATTAAAAAAAAATCATTTAAAAGTTAGGATGGGACTTCTCCCACCTTAGCCAAAGAGAACACATGTTTACAATAGTAAAAGAAGATTTGCATTGGAGCCAAATATCCTAAACCATATTTCTACAATGGTTGTTCACTTGTTTACAACTGTAAAAGAAGATCTACATTGGAGCCAAATATCCTAAACCATATTTCTACAATGGTTGTCCAAATTAGCTAAACACTGGATTTAATTACCAACCTACCTAATCATATCATCCTGAATAGCCATGTCACCGTGTCATTGAACCCCGACCTCCTTCTCAGTACCCATATTAACCAAGAAGTCTACCACTTTATTTAGATCTCTACTCACATAAAACAGAATCACACCATCTAATTCCCTCCGCAATTCCTAAATTTGAGTGACAAGAATCCTCAAACTCCTTGTCTTCAAAGAAAAGTTCCTCATGTAATCCATATCTCCTACCATTATTTGAGAATCTGATTCTAGGATTATCCTCCTATAATGTTGTTTTAATGCCCAAATAGAAGCATAATTGATAGCTAAGGCTTCTACTTAATATTTTGTGGTCCTTCCCAGGACTTGCAATTTCCAATAGAGCATTGTCCCAACATGATTCTTGCAAACCACTCCAATTCTAGCTCTACTCGGATTGCCTTTTGCAGCTCCATCAATATTAATTTTAATCCAACCTTCTAGGGGTGGTTTCCAACTAGCTCTATCCTACCCCTCTTGCACTTAAAATTCCTTCTCCATTATCCCTATATCAGCCAGAGTTTCCTCTTTAGCATACATTGCCACAATTTCTATGATTTTGCTCCAAATGACCTACCAAAATCCATCTAAATATGAAAATGTTTCTCTAAAAATTTGGTCATTTCTCTCCAACCACACTTGCCACCAAATGAAATTTTTAATCCAAGCTCCCAACTTATATAAAGAGCTTTAGATTTAAATATACCCTTTTTTCATCTTTCCCAAATATTAATCTGATTCAAATCACCATTAACACAAAATTTATAAGATAATAAACATCTCTCCTAGATCTGGCATGTGAATGGACACTAAAACATCAAGTGGTCAAATGTTTCCTCACTCTTGTAGCATAAAATACATTGATATGAACCAATAATTCCCATACATATGAGTTTATCAAAAGTAAGAATTCCATTATGCATGAACTGCCAGGCACAAAAGTTTACTTTCAACCAACCCTTGGACTGCCAAATCTTTCTCCAATACTCAACCTGATATGCATGAGGAGACTATGGAGGGATCTTATCATATTCATACTTGCATGTGTAGACACTCAGGCTATCATAGCCCCAAGATAATTCATCCTCCTCATTTCTACTTGTGAGAATTTTTTTTACCAAGATTTTAGTCATGATGAGTGTCCATTCCGGAGGGATTGAAATTGGCCACTCATCCAACTTCTTAAACTGCTTAGAATAAGAATCCCCCAACTAACTAGTGTTGAGATAACTTTCAATTTGGACCCAAACCCTAGTTTCCATGGCTATTTTATTGGTTTCAGTTCTAGAAACTCAACAATGATAGGTGGGTATTGATCCCATGAATCTATCCAAAATCGTGCATTCTCTCTTCTCCCAAATTTCCAAAATAATCCATATTTCACTACCTAAGATCTTAATTTTAGATCCTACCACACTAAGGACCCATTACCATCCAAAGGAAAATGAGCCACCTCATTTGGGTTTACATGTTCCAAATATTTACTAGTTAAAACTCTACTTAATAAAGAAGTTGGTTGGGAAATCCACCTCCAGTAAAGCTTTCTAGCCAAAGCTTTATTATTTAACTTTGATCTCCTCAGTCCCAAACCTCATTTTACCTTGGATTGGCTTACTTTCTCCCAACCTACTAAGGCCCATTTCCTCTCTCCTTTTACTCCTCCCCATAAAAATTTTCTAGCCATATTGTCTAACTCTAACCATATGGCATGTGGGGCAGCAAGGATAGAAATTTTATAAATTGGCATGGATTGAATTAATGAATGCAAAAAGGTTAATATAATCCCATAAATTAACCATTTTTGAGACCAATGATTAATTCTTTCCTTGATACAATCCAAAAGATTCCTCCATATATCTATTTTTAATTTTTTTAAAATGCAAATGGACCCCCAAGTATACCACTGGGAGAGAAGTCCTCATGAATCCCAAGATCTCTAAAATTATGTCCTAAAGCCTTTGATAAATATTTAAAAAGACCAATTTGGGTTTTTTATCATTGATAACTTGGTTTTGGGACTAAGGTAGACATTAAGTGTATCTCTAAGCATTCTTGCTTCCCTGAAATTGGCCACTCCCACAAATCCTATGTCATCCACAAACTGTAGGTGAGTCAAAACTTCCTTCTCCACCTTGATACCTATTAGAAAATTTTATTGTCTTCTTCTTAAGATGAGTCTATCCAAACCTTCAACCAATATGAGAAAAATATAGGGGGAACAAGCATCTCCTTGACAAAGGCCTCGAGTAGCTCCAAACGGTTGTGAGGGAAGGACCTTGATTAATAGTGAGTATGTCGAAGTAGAAACATAGCTCATGACCCATTCTATCCAATATTGAGAGAAACCAAAGGCTGCCATCATCTTTGAAAAGAAGCTCCACTCCACCCTATCATAAGCCTTTGACATATCCAATTTTATGAACATTCCCCTATTACCAAATTTTTACATTGAATGGATTGCCTCCTAATCTAGAACCACACCATCCAAGATTTGCCTGCCCTCTATAAAACCCCCTTGCTCTGAGGATATAATGCTATGTAGAAGAGGTTTTAGCCACTCAACCATTACCTTTGTGATTATTTTATATATGACATTGCATAAGGTAATAGGTCTATAATATGAAATATGCACCCCTCCTCCCATTTTGGAATTAAGGTAATGAAAGTATGATTTAATGCTTTAAGCATTCTTTTACTACCTTTGGACTCCTCTATAACAGCAATTACATCCTCCTCCAAGTTATCCCATAAGTACTAAAAAACTTAATTGGAAAGCCATCTAGACCTGGTGTTTTTTCGATGCTCATTCCAAAGACTACTTTCTTCAGTTCCTCTCTATCAATGGGTTTAAGTAGGGCTTGATTTTCTTCTTCAGAGATAACATAGGGTATGACAACAAGAACTTATTTTTTAGCCTCTTCATCTTGCACCATACTTTCCTTAAATAGTTTAGAAAAATAATCCATTGAATGGAAATGCATACCTGGAATTGTATCAAAGGAGTGTTTATTCTCATCTTGAAGAGCTTCCATGTTGTTCGTCTGTCTCCTAGCATAAGCAACCCAATGGAAAAATTTAGTATTTTTATCACCTTCTAATAACCAAGTGGTTCTTGCTCTCTATTTCCAGTAGATCTCCTCTTGGTTGTCAATGTCCTCAACTACTTTATGCAATGCATCATCCTCTTCTTTGAGCTACTCTATAATTTTTCCTTCCCTGAAGTGTTTTTGAACCTCATCCCATATGGCCACCAATGGAGCTCTTTGGACCTGGAATTTTGTCTTGTTAGCTCACCTCCATTGTTTCAGTTGATCCTTGACATAATGAAGCTACTTGTGGAATATAAATATTGTTGTCCCATATGTTGGGTGGCCCTCTTCCCACCATTGTGGAATTTTATTTTGAAGTTCCTCTTTTTGTAACCAAAAGTTTTCAAATTTGAATGGTTTGTGATGTTGCATTGTCTTGATCCCCCCTTCCAACAAAATGGGAAAGTGATCTAAAACTAGACCCTCCAAAATATAAAATTTTATATTCCATTTCACAAATGCCTCCTCTGAAACCAAAAAATGATCTAACTTCACCTTCCTACTATGTGGATCCCTCCTCTTATTAGTCCAAGTATAGTTGGTTCTAGGGAATTTAATATCCACCAAGTGTAATGCATGGACTTGGGCAATCATAATTCGATCCCCTGGGTCTAAAATTGGGGTTCCCCCTTCCTGATATCTAGAGGATAATTTAGCATTAAAATCCCCAACAACAATCTAGTCTAACTCCTCCCTTGAGACTCTCATGTTATGCACCACTTTCCATTGATGCATATGACCATCTAGGTTTTGAGCCCCATAAAAATTTATGATTAAAACCTGCTCAACTATCACATTGTTCCTAAAATACGATGTGAGGACACCCCTCCAAGCTATATGTTCTATTGCCATCCATTCAAGAGAGTTCCAAAAAGTAACTATCCCCCCTGAGGCCCCTTGGGCAGCCACTTCCATATGACCAACACCCCTCCAAAGTCTATTTACTATTTTACACATAAGATCCAATGATATTTTTGTCTTCTTGATAAGCAAAAAATATGTTTTACATTTTTCTAAGAGTCTTCGAACAATAGATTGATGGGTTCTACTATTTAAACCCCTAACATTCCATGATTGTATAATCATTGGTTACCTTGAGAGCAGTAAAAATCTATTGGTCTCATCGATCCTCTAGTGATCAGTTTGTCTCCTTGAACTGCTATCAATTCCTTATTTGATTTTCTACCCACTCCTTGAGAGATGATATTTTTTGATCTCTTTTCCACCTGAGTTATCCCTAGAGTTGGCCTTTCTCTGTTCTTTTTTGCTATACCCATGATGACATCCTTAATTATCGATTGCTCTTGGTTATGCACTATCAATACCCCTATAATATTTGATTGCGGTAACTCACTATACTCAATTACTTGCTCTAGGATGGGAGGAGGTGAAAGAGGGGCTTGAACATGGTTGTTATTGTTTTTATTATTCCCATCCACTCCTTCCATGAATTGTTCTTCTTCTTGGTCCACTAGTGTCTTGAAGATCTCATATCTATTGGAGGGCTTGAGTTGGGTTTGCTCTTTACCATATTTTTTATTTTGCCTTCTCCTTATTTTGGGCTATTCAAAACCATCTCCCTATGCTTATTTACCCTAAGAAATGTTGGTTGTTTCTTTATTGATTGTTGACTTACCCTCCTTAGGAATATTTGACATTCCCAGAGGAGCCTCCATTTTTATGTTCATATTATTTGGGTAGGATCAAGCCAAATGCCCATATTTGTGGTAAAATCTACACCTAAAGGGCAATGCCTCATAATCCAGTTGTTGAATCCAAGATAGTCTTGCAAGTTTGAGTTCAACCTCTATCGACAAAGGTTGGCTAAGATCCATTTCCACGCATAATCTAGCATAAACGGTTGTGTTTCCTTCCATTGTGTCTTTGGAAACACCCAAATATCTTCCAAGGGAATTATCGATAATTTCCAATACATGCTCACTCCAAAACTCCATTGGAAGTGCATACAAATGGATCCAAACCGGGACAACAGTGGGTTCAATTCGAGGATCAAATCCCACTCTCAAAGGTTGAACAAATAATCCTGCCGGACCATGATTCATCTTTTCTGATTTGAATGCCCTATTTCTATCGGCAAGTGAAGAAAAACTAACAATAAAATATCCATTGCTAATAAACCACAAAGAATACTCACCAAGAGGCTCCTAGTTTTTTTGGACCCAGGAATGCAAAAAATTTAGGGTAGGGTGAATACCCATGAATTTACAGATCAAATCATGATTGGATCTATATAAAATTATTTCTTCTACCATCCTTTGCTCAATGACAATATTTGACCTTGATTCTGATTGTGGCAAGCATCCATTAACTCGTTGAGATGTTGATCTATTTCCAGCAATTGTAAAGAGTATTTTTAATGCAGTTTTTTGTGCTTCTTCAGTCTCTATTGGAGATTTATCCTTTAACAAATATGCAAAAGAACTATGTCTCTCTAAAAGAGGATCTAGAGGTGTCCCCATTAGGCCCTCCTAGGGCAACAATATTGTCTTCAATTCCACAACAACCATAAATATCTTTGGCTACCCAAATGATGCCCTAGTTTTCTCTTCAAAATCTCCCTGCATGATTCTTGACTATTTTTAATACCATTTGATTCTTTCTTCTGCAAAGTGGAAAATTTTAAATCTATATTAGACAAAATATTTTGTTCAAATGAATAGTACCAGAATAGATATGGGATGAATTTATAGCTTGGAAAAACACACAATAAAAATGGGATGCACATTTTTATTGTCAGACTTTATTTTTTTAATCGTTTGACTTTATTTTACTTATCTAAATCTATTTTAATTGTCGAGCTTTATTTTCCATTTGTTAGGATTGATTTTTAATTGTTGGGCTTCACTCAACAAAATTTTTAGCGTCGGATATATTTTCAATTGCCAATATTTTGGCACCACTTTGCTAATGACATTGTTAAAAAATCTTCAGTAATATCTATCCTTAGCCAAATTTTCTCCTTCTTATAGTTGCCAGCTTATGGTATTTCAGTACCTCATTTTCTTGCATCATAGTACAGGATATTTGACAACATCCACACTTAGTCATATTTTGCTCTTATGTGCTGGATTTATTTTTCTTACTGTCAAAAGTTGAGACTTTATATTTTAGATGCTAAATGCTTATTTCCAGGTATATTTTTTAATTATTGGGCTTCATTCTTAATCACCAGGTTTTTTGGTCCCTCTATTGATATTAGTTGTACAAAGATTCCGATAGTATTTACACTTAGCACATTTCAAGCTCTTTGATGATTGTAGGGTGACGTATTTTTGGTACCATTTTGCTTGAATCCATGGTACCATATATCTAGCAACTTCTGTACTTAGACAAATGCTACTTCAAAGCAGAATAAGTCAACATTTGTAAATGTTAATAAATCTCAAGATACCCCAAATTTATGAATTCTAATCTAAATCAAACCATACATGCTTTCATGAATCCTATTTCGTTTTCCAATAACAAAAACCGGATTGTAGCCCAAACCAATAATAAAAATTCTTAAATAGATAACCTACATAGATTAGTCCAAAATCTCAGTAGTGACATGATTTAGTTACAAAAGAAAGTACCTCAATATATACTTCATAATAACCCTACAAACAACATTAAGAATAAAAATTTCTATTTTCAAAGAATAAATGAATGGAATGCATAGCCAAACAATGGAGGACCCGACCCCATTGCCAGTCAAAATTAATCCAACATAATAGTCAATATTTTAGACTTAACATGAAACAAATGTGGTGAAGTGTATAACATTATACAAAAAAATAAATTTTATTACCTTGAATCCAAGATAGCCTTAGATATAGTCCCGAAAGAAATGGAAAAGATAGAAATAATACATAATAAAGATATTACAAATCTTACTAGTAATCAATCATATGACAACGTAGAAGCTTCTGTAAATGAGGTTGACCTTGCTAAAACTAGCTATCCAAAAGTTAAAAATACTTATGATACTAACCAAGAAGAGATAAAATCTTTGGAGTCAGTACCCTGTACTAAGTATTGTAGAAATAAAGTTGATCAAAACACAAGGACAACCTTAGTTTTAGAAACATATGAACCTTCAGAAGTAGATGAAGATGAATCTAAAAATGACATAGAAGAAGAGGTGGAATCTGATAAACCATTTCACAAGGATAATGATTATATTCTTCAGATTTAAAAAGAGGAATCACTAATTTATTTTACACCTCGAGAAACTTCCATCCAACCTAAGGTGCAAGACACTAAAATCCCTATCCCACCTAAAGATTCTATAATTATTATACAACCAAAAATACAGAATAATCTAGAATCAAATAATCTTGGATGTGATTTTATCGAAGACCTTAATGAAGCCAAGGAAAATAGTCCTTTGATTAAGATAGTTCAGTTAACTGATCATAAAAATTTGTTTCTTGAGAAAGAAGAAAATATATAGGCTACTCATGCTCTGGCGGCTGTAAACACAATAAGGAAGAATCCCCACCTTTCCTTCTCACTACTAGAATTTTTGGTAAAATTTTACATAACTGCCTTGTGGATTCAAGGGTTGTTAATAATGAAATACCATATGTTGTTAACAAGGAATTAGAGTTGACTCCTATTCACCCAAATAATAATATTGTTACATTGGATAAGATAGAAGTAGATGTGATTGAAGTACTGAATCAAGTTCATAAAAAATTGACTATTGAACCTAGCATACAAAATTATTGTGATCCTCATATGGTGGATATCCTAGATGCCTGTAAAAATCTACTAAGATATGATTGGTCTAAATCAATGGATATTTATATGGCAATCAAGTTTTCAAAATTAGGGTCAAGGTTGAGAGAACTCATTACTAATGAAAATAATGATAATAATAATTCATGCATTGAATCAAAAATAGAATGCACATCATGGTAGTGGAAACTATAATTGAAGATAAATACTCAATAGCAGATATTCCACATAGTAAACATAAAGTAATTCAAGACTAGTTATGGACCTTTAAGTCTGATGAATCAAAGTCTAAGTATGGTAGAGGTGATGGAATTAAATTGAGTTGGTGAGGTGAGAGGTAAAATAAGAGCTCTTAATTCTCTAGGTCTAATATTATTATGGGATAAGACAAACGAAATCCAATATAGTTGTCATTACATGCATCTCCTAAATTATAGTAACCATGTCTAGGATCTTGATAAATTCAATCACAGTAAGACAATCATGTATTATAGTTTCTTATGTTTTAGATTTTATTTTGTTTCTTCTTTTAGATAAGTTTTTTATTTTGTTCAGAGTTGGTTTTGTTTGAAATTTTTCTTAGCATTTTTTTTGGTTATCATGCTTAGTTTTTTTTTTAATGTTTGGTTTTGCTTTATTTGATTCTGTTTGCTTTTAATATTTTTTGTTTGATTAATTAGACCTATTTGTTGTGAAGTTTATTTTGTTTTATGTTTTGGTTCCCATATACACTTTGCATATTCATGCTATATTCTCTTAATTTTTGTGGTTCATCTATATGCAATTAACTTTTGGTTCCTCTAAAAGGAAAATATGCTTAATTAATTGAGGAACTACTTACTTTGAAATTAGGTGAAGCTGGAATGATTAGTGAATCATATTATTTGGTTTTATTATTTGATTATGGGACTAAAACAAATAAAACTGGAAATGGTGCAATATGATGCTGAAGCTTCACACTTATTAACAACACTGAAGTAATTCTTAGGTCATAAGGATAAAGTCATCTTGGTTTAATGATTAGGTGAAAATGCATAGACTCTACTTGTAGCTTTATAGATCCCTAACCCAAAAGCACACCCAATATTTTGTGATTGATAAAAATACTTATTAATTAAGAAGAAACATATTAATAATGCAATAAACTAAAGTATTTGGATGAGTTGGATAATCTCTACCGGGGCTATAAACACCTGGACGACAGTAGAGGAATATATAGAAGGGATTAAGGTCATTTCCATTGGAGCTATAGACACTTAAATGATAATGGAGCAACGTAAAGGTAAATATTTTTAGGATTGAAACATTTAATTACCTAACTTCAAACCAAATGATGAAATTTTGATTGATTTAGGAATGGAAATGAATGCACTAGCACACACTATAAGCTGAAGCAACATGGAACATTTATTTTTAGCAAAGTTTGTTTAATCCCATATTAGAATGATGCCAAATGATTTACATTTTACTAGTTGAGGTTTCATTTATTTCAGGCTAAGTTCTTTATCCAAAATGCTTAGGAGCATTTTCTAGCAGAGTTTGTTGTTGCCATTGTACAAATCACCCCAATTAGGGACCCACTTGGAATTTTAATTTTGATGAAATTTTGCTTACATCTATATTTTAATCTTGTTTGCGTTAAATATTTTATAAAGGATTGAGCTTAAATTGCATTGATTTCATTTTAATGGTTTCAATAAGAAAAATTGCATTCTACATTGGATTAAAGTTTGAGATAAATTTTAGTGGGTTTACTTTAATCGACCTCTAAGGAGAATTCATGCTCCAATTTTTTTTACCTTCAACTATTTGTCCAAGTTGTTGCAACCACGATCATCTGGTAATTTTTTTTAGAAAATGATTATGTATCCATAATTTAAATGCAAAATCTTCCCCAATTATATGAATGCCATGTGAAAAGGAGGTTAAAAACATAAAAGTTTAGATTTGATAGATTCTTAATAATATTTCATGATCTATGAAACCCTAGCATTTAAATGAAATAAGATTTCATTCTATGCATTCAAGAATTAATTCCAAATTTATGAAAATTGTTTTTGGGTAATCAAAGACTAATGAAATTTATTTTTGGATAATTGGAAGACACTTTTGGGCATGTAAAATTGTTCCCAAGCAATATGAATTTATTTTCTAGCTACTGGAAGTCATTTTGGGCAATGATAACTCTCTCCTAGGAAATCAAGAATTAATTCCAAGATATTGAAAATCAATTTTGGATAATCAAAATTCATTTTCAGGCATACGATAATCATTTTTTAGAATTCAAAAATCATTTTTGGACTTATGAAAATTATTTCGAGCTATGAAAATCAATTTCGGGCAATTGAAATTTGTTTTTGAGCAATTGGAAATCAATTACAAACATGTAGAATTTATTTTTAAGCAATGCAATTTTGTTTTTGAGCTATTAAAAATCATTTCCAGGCAATAGAAATTGTTTTCAAGTTTTGAAATTCAATGCTAGATAGTGAGAAAATCATTCACAGACTATTAAAATGCAAAGTGCATGAAGTCAGAGTCTATGAATCCAATGTGCAATTTCGGATCCAAAATTTACCTAATTATAGAGATTGCCAAAAATATTGTACCCTACCACCAAGAAAAGGGGTACCAAAAGTTCATTGGCTTGCTCGAAAGCAAATTTTTCTAAGTGTAGAGCTTGCCAGAAATATTGTACCCTAGCTCCAAGAAAAGTGGTACAAAAAGTCCGTTGGCTTGCCAAAAATAATGTTAAAGCAAATTTTCGAAGTGTTGATGTTGCCAAAAATAATGTACCATGCCACTAAGTAGAGAGGTACTTAAAGTCCATCAGTTTACCAAAAATATTGTACCCTTTCTCCTAGTGGAGTGGTACTTAAAGTACATCGGCTTGCCAAAGATAATGTTTAAGTGTACCTAAAACCCATCAACTAGGATAAATAATAAATTTATTTATGTCACCTGTCGGTTATAAGGAAGAGCGAAGAAAATTTATCTAAGTACAAATATTGCCAAAAATATTGTACCATGGCATTAAGCAAAATGGTACTAAAAATCATCACCCAAAAATCATCAGAGAGCTTGAAATGGGATAAGTGTAAACATTGTCAGAGTCTTTGTACCACTAATAGCAAGAGAGAGGGACCAAAAAACCCAACAATTAATAATGAAGCCTGACAATTTAAAATTTTACCTAACAATGAGAATTTAGCATTCGAAAGATAAAGTCTCAACTTTCGATAGTAAGAAAAATAAACCTAGATAGTAGAATTTTAATTTTGTATTGCTCCACTTCCAGTCAATCATCTATAGTGGAGATAACCTTGATCACTTCTAGACATTGCTCTACTGCCAACCAAGCATTTATAGCCTCAATAGAGATTATCCGACTCATCCAAGCACTTTAGTTTATTGCATTGTTAATTTTTCTTTCTTAATTAAGAAGTATTTTGATCAATTGTAAAATATTGTGTGTGCTTTTGGCTTAGGGATATATAAGGCTACAAGTAGAGTGTATTCATTTTCACCTAATTATTAAACCAATATGACTTCATACTTATGACTTAAGAATCATTTCAATGTTGCTAATAAATATGAAGCTTCAACATCATATTGCACCATTTCTAGTTTCATCTATTTTAGCCCTATAATAAAATAATAAAACCAAATAATCTGATTCACTAATCATGAACTTCACCTCATTTCAAAGTAAGTAATTCCTCAAATAATTAAGCATATTTTTATTTTAGAGGAGCAAAAAATTAAATGCATATAGATGAACCACCAAAATTAACAGAAGATAGAATGAATATGTATAGTGTATATGGGAAACCAAAACACAAAACAAAAGAAACTTCACAAAAAATAGGTCTAACTAATCAAACAAAAACAATTAAAAGAAAACAAAAACCAAATAAATCAAAATCAAACATTAAAAAAAAACTAATCATGATAACCAAAGCAAATGCTAAAAAATCTAAAACAAAACCAACTCTAATTAGAATACAAAACCTATCTAAAAGAAGAAACAAAAGAAAATCTAAAATATTAGAAACTATGATACATGATTGTCTTACTGTGATTGAATTTCCCAAGATACTGAACACGATTACTATAATTTAGGATATGCATGTAATAACAAGTATATTGAATTTCATGTGTCTTATCCCATAATAATACCAAACCTAGAGAATTAAGAACTTTTTTTACCTCTCTCACCCCACCAACTCAATTTAATTCTATCACCTCTGCCATACTTAGACTTTGATTCATTAGACTTAAAGGTCCATAAATGGTATTGAATTACTTTATGTTTACTATGTGGAATATCTACTATTGAGTATTTATCTTCAATTATAGTTTCCACTACCATGATGTACATTCCCATTTTCAGTTTAGTGCACAAATTATTATTGTCATTCTTTTTATTAGTAATGAGTTCCCTCAACCTTGACCCTATTTCTAAAAACGTGATTGTCATATCACTCTTCAATTATTTAGACCAATCATATATGAGTAGAAATTTACAGGCATCTAGGATATCCACCACATGAGGATCATAATAATTTTGTATCTTAGGTTCAGTAGTCAATTGTTTATGAACTTGATTCAGTACTTCAATCACATCTACCCTTGTCTGGTTCAACATAATAATCTTATTATTTTGGTGAATAGGATTCAATTCTAATTCCTTGTTAACAACATATGGTATTTCATTACCAACAACCCTTGAATCCATGAGGCAGTTATGTAAAATTTTACCAAAAATTCTAGTAGTTAGAAGGAAATGTGGGGATTCTACTTTTTTGTGTTTACAACCACCAGAGCATGAGTAGTCTTTATAGTTTCTTCTTTCTCAAGCAACAAATTCTTATAATCAGTCAACTGAACTATCTCAATCAAAGAAATATTTTCCTTGGCTTCATTAAGGTCTTTGATAAAATCACATCCAATATTATTTGGTTCTATATTCTTCTCTATTTTTAGTTGTATAAGAATTATAGGATCTTTAGGTGGGATAGGAACTTTAGTGTCTTGCACCTTAGGTGGGATGGAAATTTTTCTGGAGGTGTAAAATAAATTAGTAATTCCTCTTCTTTACTCTAAAGAATATAATCATTATCCTTGTGTAACATTTGCTGATATTCCACCTCTTCTTCTATATCATTTTTAGATTCATCTTCATCCACTTATGAAGGTTCATGTTTCTAAAACTAAGATTATCCCTGTGTTTTGATCAACTTGATTCCTAAAATCCTCATTAGAGGGTACTAAATCCAAAGTTTTTATCTCATTTTGGTCAGTATCTAAAGTATTTTTAATTTTTTGACAATCAGTTTTAGCAAAGTCAACCTCATTTATGGAAGCTTCTAGGTTATCATCTCATTGATTACTAGTAATATTTGTATTGTATTTACTATGCATTATTTCTATATTTTCCATTTCTTTCTAGACTATATCTAAGGCTATCTTGGATTTAGGGTAATAAGATTTATTGTGTTGTATAGTGTTATGCACTTCACCATATTTTTTTGATGTTAATTTTGAAAGACTGATTAATATTTTAGACTGATTATGATTGGCAATGGGGTTGGATACTCCTCCATTGTTTGACTGTGTATTCCATTGATTTACTCTTTGAAAAAAATAGAAATTTATATTCTGAATGTTTTTTGTAGGGTTATTAGAAAGTATATTTCAAGGTACTTGCTTTTGTAGCTTAATCATGTCACTACTAAGCTTTTGGACTAATCTTTGTAGGTTATCTATCTAAAAATTTGTATTATTGGTCTAGGCTACATTCTGGTTTTTTTTATTGGTAAATGAAATAGGATTCATGAAAGCATGTATGGTTTGATTTAGATTAGAATTCATAAAAGTTAGGGTATCTTAATACTGATTAATATTTGGAAATGTTGACATATTTTAATTTGAAGTAGCATTTAGAAATGTTGGTGTAGTTTGAGCATTAGCATAAGTATTCCAATGAGCAGTAAATTTATTATCTAAGTATGTTAGAGTAATAGGGTGGGTAGGGGTGATAATGGCATTAAATGGTTGATTAAAATTGATATATGATAGAGCATTAAGCATGGGTAGTTTTTGTTTAAGGGTTTGATTAATTGGCACTTGATTGAATGCACCTGGTTGTCCTAGTGAAGCTAATGGACCAATTCCAAAACCTTGAGTTATTAATTGATGTTCTACAGTTAAGGCTTCAATGTATACCATGGGTAGAGTGGTTATATGAGGTTCTATCCTTACAAACATAGATGTAAGAGGATATAAAGCTCTAAAATATATATGTACAGTTGATTCAATGTTAAGTGTACAAGGTGGAGTCAACCTATTATATAGCTTATAAAATCTGGTATTGAATAGCCTTAGAGGTTCATTGGGCTCCCTTCCAGCCGAGGTAAATTTATGGTATATGATAGCAGGATCTATGGGTTATCTGAACTGGTTGATAAATGTTGTTTCCTACTCAACCTAGGAGGTGATAGAATTTGTAGGTAGACTATTGTACTAGTCATATGCTAGTTCATCCAAGGTGAGGGAAAACATTCTATAGATAATATATTTATGTTCAATCTATAATTGAATTAAAGCATATTTATAATTTTGTATGTATTCTTCAACTATTCTAGCTCCATCATGTCTATACCTAGGCAAATACCTTTCAACATTATTAGGCATATCATGGGCTAGTCTAGGAATACTCAGTGGACTATTATCACCTAACAAGGTGTAAATATTGCCATTGGTGTACTTAATGGGGTGATAAATGGATCAATGTATAGTGTGATAGATTGGGGTGAGGTGCTAATGGGAGGAAGAGTACTCAACTAAACTTTAGTCTTTCTGGGTCTTCTAGGAGAAGAAAGACTATAAAATTTAGTATCACCTTCAGAGGTCTTAGACCTAGTGATAATAACCCTAGGTTCCAGTTTTAACAACCAAGAAATATGACATAAGTGAAAGCATAACAATGCAAATTGAGAAATTTCAAAATTCAAGAAATTAAGAGTTAAGCTTAAGACTTAAGCAATTTGTAACTGTGAGCGTTGGGCTATTAAGTTGTTCAAACCTACTGTGACAATGAATCAAATATTTTAGACCCTTCTTCTAGTGCTATTTCCTATTGTGCGTTGAGGGATTAGAGTGACAAATAAAATGAAACTTTTAGTAATTTTAAATCTTAGTAATTAAATTTTAGGTCTTAATAACAATTTCAAATATTATAATAACAATGGATTGAATACTTCAAGATTTAATTAAATATTCCAAGAATCAAATTAAACACTTTCATGCCCTCCTTCTAGCACCATTTCCTGTTGTGCGTTGAGGACTTAGAGGATTTAGAGAATCAACAATTCACTACCCTAAAGTAACATTAAATCAAAAATTCACTCTCCTCCTTCTAGCACCATTTCCTATTGCACATTGAGGTCTTAGAGGACTTAGAAAATCAGCAATTCATGGCCTTACAATTACAACAAATCAAACAATTTAGGCCCTAAAGTAACAATGAATCTAATAATTGACACTAAAGTAACAATGAATCAAATTGTTCATGCCCTCCTTCAAGCACCATTTCTTGTTGTGCATTGAGGGCTTAGAGTAACAAATAAAATGAATCTTTTAGTAATTTTAAATTTTAGGAATTAAATTTTAGGTCTTAATAATAGTTTTAGATATTACAATAATAGTGGACTAAATGCTTTAAACTTTAATTAATAATTCCAAGAATAAAATTAAACACTTTCATGCCCTCCTTCTACCACCATTTCCTATTACTCATTGAGGACTAAGATAAAATCAGTAATTTAAGGATCTAAAGTAATAATAAATCAAAGATTTCATGCCATCCTAGCACCATTTCTTATTGACTAATACATCAGTTTGATTTCCAACATACACTAATGGTTAGAACAACAATTGTTCTCTTGAAAGGGAACATTGATCCACCAAGATTCGGGTGATAAGGTATGTTATTGTCAAATATTAAATGAAGAGAATAAATGGGAAGACAGATGGATAACTCAGGGTTACATATAACTGTTACAAGGGTGAGTTTCGATTTATTGTTAAAGCCTAAAGAAACATAAAGGGTTACAAATAAGCATAAAGATATAATCATTTCTTATCACATACTACATCGAATAATTGAAGAAAAATAAGATTCTAGGCTTGCTACCTTAATATTAATGATATATATCATTCATTGCATCATAATTATTGATCATTACGTCACATAGCAATATTAATTCTAAAAATTATAAAGTATAACACATTAAGATGAGTTTTAGATATTAAAGTTCAAACTCCTATTCTAAGTAGATTTCAAAGAAAATTCAAAAGAAAATGGAAGAGAAAGAAATAAAACAAGCCATTACATTCTTGAGGGTTCATTTTGAATCTATTGAAGTAGTAAATCTGAATTTAAACCAACTTTGACTCGACCAACCTTTGCACAATCTAAGATCAAAGTGGTGCCATCTTCAAAGGGAAAAGAAACAACACACTAGAATTGACTTAAATGCAACCACCATCAACATGCACAAATCACACCAAGAATTCTAGTATATTGCATTACTAAGATATTCAATCATTACATTCTCAAAATTTCTAACATCATGTGATTGCAAGACTAAATCTCCAAGGTACAATGTCAAGGGTTTAGATATCCACCAACTACAAAAGAAGAAAGAAAATCTAAATGTCTATCGCTATAGTGGACTTCGACCCTTTGGAATGGGGTCTCAATGGCTATTTATAGCCTTACAATTTTAAAAAAATTAATGCTTTACAGTTGTATAGATGAGTTGTCTGTGGATGATGTGTCAGTCTCTAATCCTTTTTTATCTAGATCTTCAATTTTATCATTTGATATTCTAACTGTCTTATAAGTGTATCTCTGAAGATTGCACAGTTGAATCATCACTCTAGGTGGTTTGAGTTGTCATGCACCAATGATCTAAAATTAGTCTAGGTTCAATGTATCTTTCTTGTTGAACTATCACGCATCTAATGGTACTGTAATCTGGTATAGGTTCACTATATTCTTCCTGACGTCCCTTGGCCTTCATCTTCTCTTTCTATTTCCTGTAAATCATGGAATAAAGAGGAAATTAGTTTAAAATAGCTTTGGTGGTAAAAATATTACACACTAGTCAATGACTAATTGATTTAAGTCTATTTATTTATTTATTTTTATTTTTAATATCAAAGGATCTTCGACATTGCAACAACATATTTTTTGGATTTAAATCATGTTTTTCCTCCATTATAGCATCATTCATCCTTAGGGCATCAATCTGAGCAGCTCTCCATTGTCGAGTATTAATTTCATTACCAGAGCATATTTTTAATCTTTGAGCTTAACTTTGAATGGCTGAATTTTATGCCTTAACCATATTTTATGTGTCGTATTTCATGTTTAACATTTAA
This sequence comes from Wollemia nobilis, assembly GCA_028583015.1. Classification (NCBI taxonomy): domain Eukaryota; kingdom Viridiplantae; phylum Streptophyta; class Pinopsida; order Araucariales; family Araucariaceae; genus Wollemia; species Wollemia nobilis. The sequence continues at coordinate 6,171,038 of JAQPPZ010017083.1, forward strand.
ATTCTATTTCCATTTCTAGTTTTGATTCTTAATATCCGGATGCACATTTTTATTTTTTGTACTTTATTTTTTTAATTTTTGGACTTTATTTTAATTTTTGAGCTTTATTTTCTATTTTTCGGGCTTGATTTTAATTGTCAGGCTTCACTCAATGAAATTTTGAGCACTAGCGATGGAAATTAAGTTGCAGTCCTCTGGTCTATGGGGTCTCCATTTTAGGACCACCCTTGTCCCTCATTTTTTTTTAAATTGGAATTGTCCCCATAGGATATCCCCGTGTGGTTGTTCATTTCCTTGTAAGGCATATTTTTCCTTGTGGGTTGTCCTCTGTTTTGTGTTGTGGGTCTAAGAACATGATGTTTTTGTCCATGATGTATTAAGGTTTTGGGGCCCCTTTCAAAACCCACTTTTATTTAAACTTTTTTTATCGATCAAAAAAAAATTTGAGCGCCAGATACATTTTCAATTGCCAGGATTTTAGCACCACTTTGCTAATGACATTGGTACAAAATATTTGACAATATCCATCCTTAGCCAAATTTTCTTCTTCTTATAGATACCAGGTGATGGGATTTCGATACCTCATTTTCGTGCACCATGGTACAAGATCTCCGACAACATCCACACTTAATCATATTTTGTTCTTATATGCTAGGTTTATTTTTCTAACTATCAAAAGTTGAGACTTTATCTTCCGGATGCTAAATTCCCATTGTTGGGTAAAATTTTTAATTTTCAAGCTTCATTCTTAATTACCAGGTTTTTTGATCCCTCTCTATTGACATTAGTGGTACAAAGACTCCGATAGCATTTACACTCAGCCCATTTCAAGCACTCTGATGATTTTCGGGTAACGAATTTTTGGTACCATTTTTCTTGATGCCATGGTACAATATCTATACTTAGACAAATTTGCTTTGCTATCCCTTATAGACGATGGGTGATAAAAATAAATATATTATTTATCCTAGAAAATAGGTTTTTGGTACGCTTTAACATTATTTTTGACAAGTCGTCGAACTTTTGGTACCACTCTGCTTGGAGCTAGGGCACAATATGTTTGGCAAACCGATGGACTGTCGGTACCTCTCCGCTTAGCGGTATGGTACATTATTTTCGACAACATCAACACTTAGCAAATTTGCTTTAACATTATTTTTGGCAAGATGATGGATTTTTGGTACCACTTCGCTTGGAGCTAGGGTACAATATTTTCAGTAAGCTCTACACTTAGAAAAAATTGCTTTCCAACAAGCGGATGGACTTTCGCTACCTCTCTGCTTGGCGATAGGGTACAATATTTTTGACAGTCTTTATACTTAGCTGAATTTTGGATCTGGTATTGCACATTGGCTTCATAGACTTTGACTTCATGCACTTTGCATTTTTATAATCCGTGAATGATTTTCTCACTAGCATTGATTTTCAAAACTTGAAAAAAATTCTATTGCCTCGAAATGATTTTTAATAGCTCGAAAACAAACTTGCATTGCCCAAAAAAAATTCTACATGTCCAAAAACAAAATTTTATTGCCCGAAATTGATTTTCATAGCTTGAAATAATTATTGTATGCTCAAAAATGAATTTTGAATGCCCAAAAATGATTATTGTATGCTCAAAAATGAATTTCGATTATCCGGAATTGATTATTAAGTTACTAGAAAATCTAAACTTTCATGCTTTTAACCTCCTTTTCACATGGCCATTCATATAATTGGGAAAATTTTGCATTTAAATTATGGATACACAATCATTTTCTAAAAAAAATTCTCGGATGACCTCGATAGCAACAACTTGGACAAATATTTGAAGGTAAACAAATTTTGGCATCAATTCTCCTTAAAGGTCGATTAAAGTATACCCATTAAAGTTTATCTCAGACATTAATCCAATGGAGAATGAATTTTTTATTGAAACCACTAAAATTAAATCAGTGCAATTGAAGCTCAATCATTTATAAAACATTTAATGCAAGCAAGATTAAAAGAGAGATGTAAGCAAAATTTCATCAAAATTAAAATTCCAAGCAGGTCCCTAATTGGGGTAAGTTGTGCAATGGCAACACCAATATTGTATGCACTTCTTCATTTGATTAGAGGTGGTTTGTTGTTTGTGTTTGATGAAGTCCAGGATGGAAGCAATGTACAAGCTTATGAAGTTTTGAAGGTATGCCTTTGTGACATGAATTTATATTTAGCCAATATAGCCAAACCTATTGCTACCATCATGCTTGTTGGCTTGAACATTTTTACTTTAACATGGATATCTTCATTTAACCCACTAATGAAATAAATTTGAAAAAACTTTGCACTCAATCCTCTTATGCAGTTTGGTAGCCTTTTAAGCTATGTTTGACTTGTTGAAGGCTCTAATAAAATTTTTATACTCACCGGGTCCAAATAAAATAAGTGATTATATTTTAAATTTAGCCCAAGTAAGATTTGAATGTGTATTCTCCAGCCATTGGTACAACTGAATTTCTTCCTGCTCAAGGTTGAAGGATGTCATTGCTAGCCTTTGATTATGGGGAATATCATGAAGAAAATAATAATTTTTTTCACCGTATACAACCAATTGGTTGGGTCCTCCCCATCATATTTGGAAAATTCTAGCTTGGGAATTCTATGATTTGTATAATTGGGTAAGGTATTTCATGCACTTCCTTCATAACTATCTTCTTGACTCCCTACTAGCCTATCTAATGTGTAGTATTTGGCATTTAGGCCTGATATATGACTTTCAATGTCATCTAATCTATCCAATATGGGTAGTTTAGACATTAACATATGGAATTATTTTTGCTAATATTTCAAATGTCTCACTTGCTCACCCAATATTTGTTCTCTTGGGCAGCTCTAGTATCTTCAACCATTTTTAAGCACTTTGGGGTCTTCAAAAAAGTGTTTTGATGTATTTCTAATCAATCAACTCAAAAAGATGATTGGAATGGACAATGTCACCCATACACAAATTTGGGGTCCCCAAAAAATTTTATGGGTGTTACATCAAAGTGATCAACTTGAAAAGAGGATCATAATGAACTATACCACAAAATGATAAATTTTGGCTATTTTCAAAGTTATTAAGGGACACAAGACGGTATTTTTTGCACTATCAGACTAGCAATTGACAATGATTGCTCTGAAAACTAATGGATAGTGTTAGGTCCCCTATTTTTCTATATGGTGTGTACGAGTTATGAATATTATAAGTTAATAATGGACAACGTCAAGTCTCCATTGTGGGGATAATTAACGTCGATGTGCAAACGATTGAAGTAAGCTAGGGGAAGAGAATAATCATTGGTATTATCACCCACCAGGGCTTATAGAATTTATTGGTGAACGTGGAAGAAGTTAATCAGATAAGATGTAAAGATACAAATAAAATAGGAGAACGGATAGTGGTTGAAAAATGTTATTGAAAAGAAACATACGTGATGATTCGTAGGGGAGAGAGGAAACAAAAGCCAATGGTTGGAAATAGAAAACAAAAAGACATATTAGAAATCTCAAATACCCATGAAAATGCAAAAATAAGGGTTGGAAATTTTGGAACAAAAAGCGTGGAAGAAGATTGGAAGGCTCTCAAACTACTGCCAACATTCTGGTTTCACCCTTGTATGTAAAACAGATATTTTTGAACAAAATAAAGATTTTATTGCATATTTTTCTACATGTATTAGAATTATCTTTAACAATGTTTTATGCATGAATATGGTAGCATCATTTAGATATTTTTAATGCATGTTTTTACCCCTTAGACTCTCACCATAACCAAATTTTAGATTGTGTGGATGCAGGTCTAACTTGGTTATGTTTTTTATGTTCAGGATCTAACTTTTTTTGTAGTTGAGGTCTAGATTAGTCTTCAGTAGTTTTTATTTGGTCATTTTCCATATTCTAGTCCATATTCTAGATTTTTAAATTTTATTTTTATCTTTCTCTAACCCTAGCCCTTTTCATTTTTTTAACTTCTTCAAATAAAATAAAAAAATACGAAAAAAAATAAAATCCCAAAAGAGATGCATGGATTCCAAGATTAGGCTTTAAATTCCCATTTTGAGCAATTTCGCTTTTATTTTAAAGGAAATTCAAAATTTCAAAAATTTACACAAAGTTTGCATTTTAAAAGGAATTTTGTAATTTCAAAGCTTTACATGATTTCACATTTTAAAGGGGAGTCAAGATTTTAGGATTTGTAAATTTTTTTCAAACAATAAATTAGCCTCACTTTATAAAAATTAAAATTCCAATCAATTTCAAATTTTCACTAAAAGGGGGTAATTTATATGGTATTTCAAAGACTAGTACATTTCAAAGTTAGTCATTTAGTTATTTTATTTCATTCTCAAAGTTTAACAAAGCAAGATAAAATCCATTCACAAATCAAAATAAAATGAATCCAATCATCATTCAAATTTTGCATTTCAAAGATAGATTTTAGTCTTCTCTTTTATGCTCAAAGCAAAGTTTAACAAAGGAAGATAAAATTTGTTAAAATTTGCTTAATAAAAGAAGATAAATCTACCTAAAACACTTCAAGATAAAATGAATTAAATCACCCTTTCAGGATGGTTATATGAAGGTCAATCATGTCACATTTTCTTTTCTTTCAAATTTTATGAACAATCAATAACATAGCATAATAAAATGATACCAACATAGGCCCCTTGTTAACAGTTACTTGCAAATCACTAAGGTATTCTATCACTTATTTTGAAACATTTTCACAAATATAAAAGCACACATTAAGTAAAAGGAAATTTGAATAAATTTCGATTTCTTTGCAAGAGAGGGTTTTTCTAACAAAATCCTAATTGTGAGTGTGGTTTTAGAATAAGGCAAAATTATCACTAAACATTTTAGAACTAGAAGGGAGGCCTGAATTGGTCATTTTGTTGCTACTTAAATGCTAAATTGTTCATTGTTATTTAAAAGCTTATTTTAAGGCATTGGTCTTAACTAACAAGGTTTTGTTGACAGGTGATCACATTCATTGATTGGAAAAGTCCTTTAATTGATGATGCATCAATGCTAACCTTTTTTACAAATTTGAGAATTTTCTTGATTGTTAAGGTTCAATTGATGCATTATAATGGATGAACATGATGATTTATTTGTTTAACCATTTGAAAATTGTTAGTCATTTCACACATCTTTGCAAGATATATTTCTTTGACTAAAAAAATTGGTACTAAAGTTATATTATTTAAGGTCCACTAATGGCAATGTTTACTCCAACAAGGGTAGGAATTGCATCTTGGATAGGTGGTTATTATAGTCATTTAAAAAATTCTATAGTACCCCATCAAATCCCTAAAGATGAAAAATAGTACTTACCCATGTTTAGGCATGATGGAATCAGTACGGTTGAGGGACATATTCTGGCATACAAGAACACTTTAATTCATTTGCAAATTATGCATGAATTTGTTGCTTATAGGATGTTTTCACACACATGGGATGAGGTTGCATATGATTAATACATCGACTTGCCTCTAGATTCTATCATGTCTAGGGGTCAACTAGAAGCAACATTTCTTAGTCATTTTGGAAAGCTGGTTGACCCAATTATGATATTAAATTAGTTTATTTCTACTTGTAACCTAATGAATCCACGATATCATTTAATGATAGGTTCCATAGGTTGTATACCGAAGTGGTGACACATTACATAATTTTAGAAGAAAGAGCCACTCAAATATACATGGGAGCCTTAGACCCCTTTACTTCTATGTTTCTTGGGAAAACTTCTTAAAGTTCCATCCCTACCTAGAGCCTATAATGAGGTAATAACATTAGAACAATGATGGATTTTGAAAGGTGTCGATGTGGGTTGATTAGTAATGATTAGACCTGAAGCTCACAATCAGATTCTACCCATGAGTCAGACTGAGGCACAACCTTCTCCCATGATGAACTGTTATCCAAGAGATGGGTATCCCAACCAATACCAACCATCCAATCTGGCACCCTTGAATCAAATGATGTCTAATGTGAGCAATCAAAAAGATAAAATTGATTGTCTAGATATTAGAACCACCTTAGATATTGTCCAAGAGGAGGTGTAAGTTTCAAAGCCAATATTCACCAATGAGGGTTGTGGTAATCAAGTTAATCAAAATGTAGAAATTGATTCAATTTTGAAAATACATGAGCCTTCAAACAATGGAGGATTTCTAGATCTAACTAGCATTGAAATGTGTGATAGGTTAGGACCTTCCATAGATTTAAATTAAATGATTAAAGCAGATGATCAAGAAAGTCAACATGTTCAAAATAATGACTAGATAGACATGAGAGGCTTAGAGTCATTATTTACAAGGGAATATTGGGATAATTATAGAAAGTTGAATATAAGAATTCATCCCACTATAGAAACCCTAGAACCATAAAAAGTGGAGGAAAGTGAATTTGAAAAGGAATCAATTGACGAATCTAAAAATTATGTAGAAGACATGATAGAATTTCATCCCTTGATTTCAAAATACACGATAGAATTGCATCCCTTAATTTTAGAAGATAATTATTATGATGATTGGGAAATATATGAGGAATCAGTGGTTTCTCACACTCCTACTGATGAAATTTCTTTTCCTCTTGATATATAGGATGCTAAAGTCCCTATCTCACATGAAGATCTTGCAATTCCTGTACAATAAGAAAATGGCATGCCACTTGCAAAAATAGAAAAGGTTCCAAAATTTAATCATTTTTAATATGAGTTTATTGAACACATTTCCGAAATAGAAAAGGAAGAAATGGTAAATGTCTCTTATGATTCATTTGTTGTGGATGAGGAAGAGGTAAAATCTTCTCTTTTATTTTTGACTATTGATTTTCTTGAAGATTCAAATCAATAAATATCATTGATGGTTAACAAGGAATTAGAAACGACTCCTATTCATATAGACAACAAAAATATTGCTTTATTCGAAACAACTCAAGTAGTTGATCAGGAAGATGTGTTATTTAACACACCCCTTGACCGAAAAAATTATGGTTTGAAAAGGATGGGCATATTTTTAATTAGGTGACATATTTTGGCATTTTTGATAAACAGGTAATTGATGAAGATGAAGGGCTACAAGATGACAATGATAGATATCATGAGGAAAAAGAAGAAATTACAAATCCTCATCAAGTCCTAGTAAATGGAAGTGTACAAAAGGTAGAATCTCACCTTTTATGTTCAACCATTCAAACTCTAGGTAAAATTTTACATAATTATGTGTTGGATTCAAATGTTGTCAATGATGAAATGCCATTGGTGGTTAATAAAGAACTAGAGTTGATCCCTACTCACACTGCTAATAAGATTGATTTTTTGAAAGTAGATGTGCTTGAGTTATTGAATCAAGTTCATCAACAATTAACAATTGAATCTAGGATACAAACTTATAATGATCCTCATTTAGTAGATATCCTAGATGCTTGCAAAATGTTGCATAAGTATAATTGGTCTAAAGCTATGAATGGTGGTTTGGCATGCAAATTTTTAAAAATAGGGTCAAGCTTGGATGAACTCATGTTTAATCATAACAATGAGAATAGTATGTGGAGCAAGGAATGGACAATGGGAACTCACACAATGCAGAGAGACATTGCGATAAACATCCCACATAGTGAACATAAAATAATTCAAAACCATTTGTGGATTCTTGAATTTAATGGATCAAATTTCAAATATGGCAGCAATGGGATTGAATCAAATTGGTGGGGTGAGAGAGGTAAGATAAGGGTTTTTTAATTTTTTTGCCTAATCTTATTTTGGCTAGATTTCTATAAATCCTGGCATGCGTATCATGATAGATGTCTTTTAAATTATGGTAATCATGTTTGGGATCCAGGGAAATGATGGCCTAAATCTTGCATTATCTTGTACAATATTGTATATTATTGTATAAAGTTCTTTGGTTTTCATGCTTTTGTATTTTAGATTTTTCTTTATGTGGTGCTTTTCTGCATGGCCTTTTGTTTTATAAATATTTGATATTTACCTTCTTATCAGTTTGCATTAGGTTAGGTGTTGGTTTATCTTCAAGTTTTGATTTTCATATTTTCAAGTGAGCTTTAGGTTGGTCCCTCTGATTGAGGTATGGTTTGGCGATAGCTACTAACTCCTGGTTTCCTTGTTGATAGTGTTTCTATGTCATGTAGGTTGGATTGCCTAGTTTGGAATCAGGTGGAATTGAGGAAAAGGGGATGCAGTTGTTTAGTATTCATTCTTAGGTTTTGGACTAAGATTGTGGAAGGTGGAACAATGAAAAAATTTGGTAAAGCTCCACATGTAACTCATATAATTAAAGGGTATTCTTTGAAATCTTGAAGGTTGAAGTCATTTTGATTTACAAATTAAGGCAAAAATATAACACACTCATCTTTAGCCTTGAATGGTCTCTAACCCAAGTGGCAAGTGAATTTTACAAAGCAATAATGCTCAATAAAAAAAAGAAGGAAAGAAAAGCCAAATCAATCAAAATGTTTAGATAATATTCATCAAGGGTATGGATGCATGACTGGTAGTGGAGCAATGTCTAGACCAAAATAAAAGGAAAATATGTAAATGCAAAATTAATCTAATACCTGGGTGGTTCGGATAATCTCTACCGAGGCTATAGACGCCTGGTTGGTAGTAGAGCAAGGTCTAGAAGAGATCAAGGACATATCTATCAAGGCTATAAATGCCTGGATAGCAGTGGAGTAATGTAGATGCACATTTCTAATGAGTGACATTGTATAGCCTAAATGTGAAATAAATGATGGAATCTAGATTGTTTTAGGAATTTCAAAATGAATCACAATTCACACACTGAGCAAAGGCAAATGGTTTATTTTTTTCATTCGAAGTTGTCTACCCCCATATTCTCTGGATATTGCTAAATAATTCTTATTTTGTTGATCTTTGGTTTCTTTATTTTTTAGATCGGGTTCTTCATCCGAAATTCTCAAGAGCATTTCCTAGTAGAGTCACCATTTTTTGTGGCCATTGCACAACTTGAACCAAATTTGGGGATCCATATTAAATTTGGTTGTTTTTAGAAATTTTGGTTTTCTTTGAGTGAGAATTTTGATTGATAGGTCCCTATCAATGAAGTTGCAGTATAGGTTTATTTGTGATTTAGTGTCTTCTTATCTCATTCTAAAGTGTCTAGGATTTGGTTAGGTTTAAGTGGTGTGTGTTCTCTTCAAGTTTTTAATGTTTGAATTCAACCAATTCATACATTAAATTAATTAAATTTAATAAAAAAAATAAAATAATGTATATATACATATATATAATAGTACAATAAAAAATAAAAAACCTATTTAAATAATAGAATAAAAGGTAATTACCACACTTTATAAAAAGTGATAACATAAAAGCCATTTTAATTTTTTCACATTATAGGCTTTATGTAAAGGTAATTACTACACTTTATAAAAGTGTGATAATGTAAAAGTTTATCTTATGTTTTCATGTTAGGGATTTATAAAGGTAATTTTGAATTAATTTATTTCATGTTTATGTGTTCAGGTTGTGAAAGGAGTGGTACAATTTTTGAGTGTCAACACGAAATCGATTTTCAAGGACATGATACGGATCCTAGACCCCATACCCTGGATGCGCACAAATATTGATGACGTCGTTGACTTGGACAAACATGGACTCCAAATACGATGTGACAATGACACATTATAGTAGTGACGTGGCAACGTGTACGTAACATAGGATCGAGGAACGTGGACCGATATGGCAGACTGATTATGATAAGGACCAAACATTAACATGACCCTACAATGAAGACACAATGAAGGACAACACATAATGGATACACTGACATGGACGTGAGCAGACTGTTGGGATAGATGATAATCGAGACTAGGGTAACAAGTTAGACATGGATAGTAGTGTGGAAGCCTTATCGATATGTAAAAATGTTGATGCTACAAAAATAAGGGCCCAAATATGCAAACATTGTGCAATGATGCAGTGTACAGAGATATTATCAGAGCACCACACATGGGCACTGATGATGTGGCAATATGCACATGATGCATGGGTAAATCAGATGGTAGTGGCACAACAACACCTATATGAGTAAGCAAAATGAGTATAAAGAAAGCTTAGCTTTATTTTAGTATGGATAAGAGTGTTAGGGATATTCGAGAGTGGAGGGTGTTGCATACTCATTTGAATTTATATGGCGATGAGGGGTTAGTAGCTTCTGTTATTGAAGATATGTGGAGGTTGTTTCTCTGCACCATACAGTAAGGACTTGGTAGCTCTATGGCTACCTTATCCTATCTCATCACAAACTAGGGAGAATTCACTAATACAGGCCCTCGAAAGTAGCATTTTATACTCTACAAATAGGTCTCCAAAATAGTGGAAATTCATCACCGAAAAGAGTTGGAAATGGCCAAAAAGAGTTAGAGATGGCAAAAAGGGCATTGGTTGCCAAGGATTGAGACATGTACTAGTCTCAGTATGTCACACACCACCGATGTGGGCAGGATACCCACTATAGCTGAGATACATGTTGTCACTGCTACCGTTTGAAAATACGGGTGATAAATACATCCAATAGTTTTACCATAGTGCATCCTTCGTTGGTATATCGACTTATTTTGAGGGTAAGGCCATACCAAAGAGACTAATCAGGAATTATACAAAAACACCTTCTTCATCCAGTATTGGTGAGGTGTGATAGTGAAATGGGCCAGACTTATTTCCTAACACTTTCACATATGGAAATCTAATTAAGGAATATTGTGTGCACTGAGGTGAACATTGTGAGACCTCCAGGGATTCAAAGGCGATGTGCACCATGCAGGACAGTTGCTATAAGTCAATATTAGAAGTCACCACATACATTCTTGGACACGAAGGGTTAATACGAACATAGGAATAGCCTCGACTTATTTTAAAGATGAATGATTGATATATGTATACGATATATCTTTTCTCGTATATGTGCGCACTAAGCCCTAGAGCAAAAGACTCTTTAAGTACATTTAAAAATATAGAAATATGCATGCCATTATGTCCTTTTTCCAAACAACTTGTTGAAGGTGCAAAGGGAAGGTACACTGCATGGTATCACGTGGATGCACGAGTTATGAATATTATACGTTAAGAACGGACAACGTCAGGTCTCCATTGCAGGTATAATTAATGTCAATATGCAAAGGATTGAAGTAAGCTAGGGGAAGATAATAGTCATTGGTATTATCAACCACAAAGGCTTATAGAATTTATCGATGCACATGGAAGAAGTCAGTTAGATAAGATGTTGTAAAGATTAAAATAAAGAAATAGAACAAATAGTGGTTGAAAAAATATTATAGAAAAGAAAAAGACGCAATGATTCATAGAGAAGAGAGAAAACATAAGCCAATGGTTGGAGTTAGAAAACAAAAAGACATTGAAAATCTCAAATACCCATGAAAATGCAAAAAGAAGGGCTGGAAATTTGGAACAGGAAGTGTGGAAGAAGATTGGAAGGCTCTCAAACTACTGCCAACATTCTGGTTTCACCCTTGTATGCAAAAAAAGGTTTTGAACACAATAAAGATTTTATTGCATATTTTTCTACATGTATTGGAATTATTTTTAATGGTGTTTTATGCATGAATATGGTAGCATCGTTTAGATATTTTTAATGCATGTTTTTACCCCTTAGAATCTCCATAACAAGATTTTAGATTGTGTGGATGCAGGTCTAACCTTGTTGTGTTTTTTGTGTTCAGGATCTAACTTTTTCTATAGCTTAGGCCAAATTAGTCTTCAGTAGTTTTTCTTTGGCCATTTTCCATATTTTTAAATTTTATTTTTATTTTTCTCTAACCCTAGCCCTTCTATTTTTTTTTTTAATTCTTCGAATAAAAATAAATAAATAAAAATTTAAATCCCAAAAGAGATGCATGGATTCCAAGATTAAGATTTACATTCCCATTTTGAGCAATTTCGCTTTTATTTTAAAGGAAAATCGAAATTCTAAAAATTTACACAAAGTTCACATTTTAAATAGAATCTTGTAACTTCAAAGCTTTACATGATTTCACATTTTAAAGGGGAGTCAAGATTTTAGGCTTTGTAATTTTGTTTTCAAGCAATAAATTAGCTTCACTTTATAAAAATTAAAATTCCAATCAATTTCAAATTTTCACTAAAGGGGGTAATTTATATGGCATTTCAAAGGCTACTACATTTCAAAGTTAGTCATTTAGTTATTGTATTTCATGCTCAAATTTTAACAAAGCAAGATAAAATCCATTCACAAATCAAGATAAAATGAATCCAATCATCATTTAAATTTTGCATTTCAAAGATAGATTTTAGTCTTCTCTTTTATGCTCAAAGCAAAGTTTAACAAAGATAGATATATTTTGCTTAAAAAAAGAAGATAAATCTACCTAAAACACTTCAAGATAAAATGAATTAAATCACCCTTTCAGGATGGTCATATGAAGGTCAATCATGTCACCTTTTCTTTTCTTTCAAATTTCATGAACAATCAATGGCATAGCATAATAAAATGATACCAACACAGGCCCTTTGTTAACAGTTGCAAATCACTAAGGTATTCTAGCACTTATTTTGACACATTTTCACAAATATACAAGCACACATTAAGTAAAAGGAACCTTGGAGAAATTTTGATTTCTTTGCAAGAGAGGGTTTTTCTAAAAAAATCCTAACTGTGAGTGTGGTTTTGCAATAGGGTAAAATTATCACTTAACACTTCCACGCTCCTTCAACCTTCAAATTTGCTTATCGTTAAAGCACCAGACCATTTTCCAAGCCCCTTGGGGGACAACCCTTGAGGTAGGGCAACATTGTAATTTTGATTCTTCAATTTCAAATTCCTTTTTTAAAAATAAAATTTTAAATTCAATAATTTAAAATATTTAAATCCTTTGAAGTAGTAAACCTTTTCTCTCCCTAATTTATTAAATTTGCAATTTTTCTGAATCTTCATTTTTTTCAAATTTTCTAAATTTTCCTTTTTGGAGTAGAAACATTTTATCTCCCTGGTTTATTAAATTTGCAAATTCACTAAATCTTCAACTTTCTAAAATTTTCAAATATTCATTTTTTTCAAACTTTCTAAATCCTTCATATTTCTATCTTTTTTTCAATTTTCTTTTTGGAGTAGAAAACCTTATCTCTCCAAAATCTAATAAATATCAAAATTTTGAAATATATTGCAAAATTAATTGCAAATATAAAAATATCAAATTTCAATATTTTTTAATATTTCAAAAATATAGTAGAAGTTTCCTAAGTTTCCAATTTATCACCTTTAATATTCGTGTAATACTTTAGGCTTAGCACCAAAAATAATTATTCAATGTAAAGGTAATCTTACTTACCTTTTTTTGCCCCTTTGCATACTACTCGTTGACCACAACACGTGTTGCTTCCAAAATATTCATAGTTATAGTAGGCTATAATGACTGGCATGTTCTTAATAGCTTGTGTGCCCCTAATAAATGTTGCACTCTGATGGGATGTTACACATTTGTGTAATGTCTGATTCAACAAATGTTTCTTATTTTTTTAGTTAACCTTTCATCTGCTTTATCTTGACATCTTCAGAATATATTGGTCCAAGAAATGGCACTCAAGCTTTTAAGAATGGTGTTCGACTACTAGAGAATGGTTCTTGACTCCTTAGAGAATAGTGGTCATATGGTGCTTGAATGCTTAGATAATGGCACTCATATAGTTCTTGATTGCTTAGATAATTGCAGTCAACTACTTAGAGAATAGTGTTCATACGACATTTGACTTGCTTAGAGAAATGCACTCATATGGAATTGTGCTTGCTTAGAGAAAGATGCTCGTATGGTGCACTTTCATAACTGAATTTACTTGTGCCTTTGGAAGCTTTAATGCTTCTTCTATGGAAGATTTTCATGCTTCTCTATCCTCCTTTGGAAGATTTTGATGCTTCTTTTTTATTTTTCTTCTTCTTCTCAAGATATTCTTCCTGAGTTCCTTAATATCTTTCTTTCTCAAGTTCTTTCCTGAGTTCCTCAATACTTTCACAGCCTTCTTGATACTACTTCCTTATATGTATGTTATCTTGTCATGGTCAAATATACCCAAAACGTAGAGTGCTATATTTCCTTTTAGCTGACTCTGACCACTCAACATATGATTCTCTTTCTTCAGAGAGAACCCAAACTATTAAGATGACTTTTGATTTGTCCCCTCAATCAATTCTTCAAGCCTTTGAGTAGAGTTATTTTCTTCACTTTTGTTAGAAAAAAAAATACTTGATATTATTGAATGACAAAGACCTTGCTTAAATAGCAAGTGCTTACAATCTGATCCATTGGATCATAACTAATTGAGCTAATCTCAACCACACATATTATCCTAGTAACAACTTAGGATATAATTTATTATTCTAACACCCCCCCTTAAGTGGTACTAGGATATACTAACACCCCCTTAAGTGATACTAGGAGGTAGTTAAAAAAGAATAAAACCAAAAAACAAGTGGCATATCCACAAGTATGAGTCCCGAAAACAAGGCCTGATAAGGTACTCATGTACAATATATCCATAAGAAATATTTGTTGAAAGATGATGAAAAACACAAGGGAGAAAACCACCTGCTAGAATAGAATAATAAGAAGAAGAAAGATGTAGATGGAGGATCCAGAGGAAGGAAGATGTCCTCTTCAACCCCCCTAGGACAAATTCCATCAAGAAGCCTACAAAGGATCCATATGATGTCTCAAAAAAGTAGAGAAGCCTCGTTGTCGAACTGAAGAAATATTACTCCCAGAACGGTGCTTCTGACAAAAATAAAGGTTGTGAACCATGAGAAAAGGTCATTAAAGAAAACCCCTTGAAACCAAAGTGTCTCACAAAGTGTGAAATAGTGTGGAAAGAACCACAAGAATCGCAAGGGATGTCCAAATTGACCCCTCAAGCATAAGTAGTGGTTTCCACCTATATGAACATAATGGTCTGATAACAAGGTCCAAAACTTGTGGAAAAACAACAAAAACAAGGGAAATGAAGCACCAATGTAGCTGTTGAACATGTCCTTATGGTGACCTCCTCATTCTACCAGAATGCATGGATAAAAATCCATTGCATCCACTAGGTAATATAGAGGAAATGACTAGATACTAGGATCACTTAAGCAAATGTCTAAGAGTGTCAGGTTCAACCGAGAATGCACTCCATGATACAATAATTTTTTAACCACAAAAAAGTATGGAAAATAGTTTCAAAACTGAAAATGAACTGCACCATATTGTTCGATACAAAAAAACCTTTCCGACGACTATAAAAACCCCTATATTTGGGTTTCAATGTAACCTTCAACTTGTAGGAAAACAAAAGGTCTTCTCCTTTTCACAATGGAATATTCCACAAAAAATTGGAAAAAAAATGATCTTCTTTAAAAAAAAAAACATGTCCTTTTCACCTTTTTTACAAAAAATGAGTAAATGCTTTAAAACTTTTTAAATTATTCCCCATATAAAAGTGGTCCCCTTTAGTTTTTTATTTTTTTATTTATTTTTTGAAAAAAAGACTTTCAAATGCATAAATTATAGGAAAAAAATCACCCTTAATGAAAGTTTATGGACCACTCCCCGTACAGCTCCCCATATAGCTTGTCAGTGCTGACGTGCAAGAAAAATTTTGACAGCCTTTATTTTTTAGTCTTGAGGATGGCCTTTGTTAGCGTTGACCTTGAAATTCCTTTGGATATCTTCAACTAGTACTTTTAGTGCTACGTGATTCAAGACCATCCTGGAAAACAAAAAACACTTGCAAACAGATAGGAGATCTCCCTGAGACAGCAAGGGATACAACATGCACAACAACCTTCTAGCAACAAAGATAGCAAGGAAATAAATCTACATGCCATGATCTTTGTCTTCATATTTGTCGTCCATTTCGAATGCCACCAAGGATCCCACACATGCACCAAGTTGGTGCCAAAAATAGTGTCCCGTGAAATAGTAGTTTCTCCATATTTTGAGCAATTAAATTATTTCTCCTTACGATGTAGACACCGATCACGCAGCAAGATTGGTTGTGTCCAAAAATAATCGATGACTGATAGGGATTTTGGGAATGCTTTTTATCAAATAGAACTCAATCCCATCACTAAAATAGATGAAATCCACTGATCATGACATAAATAATGACACCAGAGCCACTACACAATTTTAAAAAGCTACATAATATTCTCGATAAGGACGACACAGTGTGACGAATGCAAATTTTAGTCTAAGGAAACACAAATCTTGTGATTGTTTTTGATGTGCATCCTAGCACGTACCTCCATCCACAACTTTGCACAGATCTGGAAGGGCATGCAAATATAAATACTTCAACCCCTAAAACTTAAACAAGAGTATCTTTTCAAAATTTCCTTCCCGCTCCATCTCAAATCCTGGCCATTGCAGTTATAAGAATATTTGCCAATGTCTTTCTACCACAACCACTATGAAATGACATCTAGTGAACCGTCTGACATTTTCTTTCATTCTCCTATGTTCATCATGTAAAATTACAAATATTAAAAAATATTCATATGGTAATTGTTGCTTCAAAACATTCATAACAAGAACTGAGAGTGGATGACGACAATAATGGCCTCCCACACTGTAGAACGGTAAATAACATTCACTGCCAATGTGATCTCCAAATTTTTTGAGTGTATTGGATGCGAGGATGAGCATAGATGTCTCCACTACACTGGTGTTATACTGAGGCTCACCCACACTGCACAACTACATCACATTTAGAGAGGAGTGGTTGTTCAGGGAGGCACACGAATCTGGATGTTGTCGACACTTTTGGCGCATGGGCTCGCAATCTCCATCCTCCATACTCCTGCTAGATATCCTATTAAAACGATTTATGCTCCATATGTAATGCCATTGATAAACTGTCACAAACAACCATCCAAAAAAAATAGTAAATTAACGTGCATAATCGGTGATCTCCATTGCTCGGGCCATCGCCACAACCCCTCTTCTACAAAATTTCTACCCGTGTCCACGATCTCCACTGAAAAAGTGATTTTACCAAAACAAATCGTGAAAACCCCACTATCAAGGCTCTGTCGCTCACCGAATATGGCATTTGTGTTTACAATGAGCAGTCTTCAATTTTAACGTGGACAATGAGTTCTACTTTAAAAACACGGCCAGTATGAGAAAAAAATTACAGCTATGCTTCCAAAAAAACATAGCATCCCCTCCTTTTACTGAATTCAGATGGTTGCATTTTAGAGAAGCAACACTTTTGCTTAGAATCATGAGTCACAAATTGGCCACAGATGGGCCATAGAGGACCTCGAAGGGACTACTATGAGTTATCGAGCTGCAGGCGAGGGCATCTTAACAAGATCCAAGAGGTCAAATAGTAGGTAGCAGCGGTAGATACAGTGGTTTGATTTTGGTGAGCCCTAATTATGCTACACTCCATGATGAGATCACAGGCCAACTTTTGCCATTTTCAAAATTTGATAGATCTACCAGTAGTTGTTGAGAACCGCCCCAAAACATCGGATATCGATTCCTTATTCTTTTGTTATCTATAATGGGGTTTCAGAAACATTTAATTTCAACATCACTCGCTCTCACGATGGTGCCATTTTCTAGGATGTTAACAATGCCATAGGAGTGGCCTCGAAGAGGCCACAACAAGTGCATGTCCCACTTGGAACAACTACACCTACAACAAAGCATTGCTACCAATAAGGTGGCTAAAATAATACCACGACCCCCAGGTGACTCCAAAAATAGAGCACACTCTTTTTGCTTGCCAATAGCTGCATGCCACACCAAATATAAAAATGTAGTCAAATTGCAAATGCAAATATCTGAAAGAGTCACAAAAAAAATCCAATGCACGATCCTCTACCTACAAAAAGGTAGATGATCTCCCATTGGCTCACCACGCCTTTAAAAGGTAAAATCAAAATAGAGAAAAAAAAGCTCCAAATATTTGCACCACAAACACGTTGATTTCTAGCGAGTTCAACAAATTTTTAATGGCACGAGGAATGGATTTGGATGCCAACGATGAAAAAAGAAGCATGAAAATAATGGCACCATTTTGCAAATCCAATTGCAAACCCCACAGAAAACTTATAAAAAACTAAAAAAATGGTAGCCATAAATTTTTATTAAATGTCTGGTTTCTGATCCATCAAAGGATGGAGAGCATACTCCCTGGTTTGACAAAAAAAATGGAAAATATGGCCAAAGAAAAAAAAATGGAGGGGATTTCCATGAGGGAAATCCCCCTTGAGGTAAATAATACCTCAAGTTCATATGGCAGGGAAATCCCACTCTGATACCATGTTGGAAATGAAATACTTGATATTATTGAATGACAAAGACCTTGCTTAAATAGCAAGTGCTTACAATCTGATCCATTGGATCATAACTAACTGAGCTAATCTCAACCACACAGATTATCCTAGTAACAACTTAGGATATAATTTATTATTCTAACTTCTTTTGAGTGGATATACTTTGGCATATAATGAATTTTTTTCTAGAAAATGTTTTCAAATTAATTAGACATTTATCATATATCAATCTACAAATTCATAGTTTATGACAATTTGAGTCTACATTTTCTTCATGTGATTCTAAATATAAATTCACACCAAAAACTTCCTTCGATGCTAGCAATAGATACTGCTCGAAGTAGCTCTAATACTACTATTGGCTTTTAAGCTAGATTATCTTAGGTCTCAAAATTCTAGATCTTGAGTAGACTCAAATATAAGAGAAATTAAATTATAATTTGGTCAATATAAATAATAATAACATTCAAGAAAATATCAAATATGAATATAAAATGGCCAAAATCATTCATGCAATAATATGAAGAAAACTTACAGTAGAATTGCTCAAAATATACATACAAGCCTCATTATTATTAATGCTTGAGTGTGATTTTCATAGATCCATTTGATATACAATACATGGAGCTTTGTCTCCATAATATAGCCTTACAAAAATGAATTTTCATGTGCTTGACTATTTCTCTCCTCACATATCCAGGAGATGCATATTTTCTAGTCCATTCATAAGACAAATCCTCTCATGCCCTTTGGCTTCTCATCTTGCCACTTGTATACAATATTATTGACTCTCTACTTACTCTGACATTTGCATACTTCTATATGACACCTCATCTTCTACATGCACACCTAATACATGACACTTGTGCAGATTCTCACATTACATATCTGCACACTTGACTATATGACACATGTACACTTTCTCTCATTACTCACTTGCAAACTTACATGACACTTGTATATTTCCTATACATTGACATTTACATAAAGGGGAAATATAAATCACACTCCTAAACTATAGACTCAAGCTCTTTTATAATATTTACATGGTACCATAGGTACCATGGGAGTACATTAGCATATACCAAATAATGTAATATTCTCCAACACTATCATTTCTAGTATTCTATCATCTTCTGCCCCAAATGTGTCCACAAGGGAATTTTTCAACTAAGGTTTTATTTTAAAGACAGACACACCAAAACCTAGTTTAAAGAATACAAGCTTATACTAAGATAGGGGGTGAACAATATAAGAGCACTTTTTACTTTTTTTTTCTAAATCAATATTATGCAATGTATAGATAGTAATATCAATAGTAGTAATCAAAGCAATGCATAAATCACCACACACAATAGAGACACCAATTTAACGTGGTTCATCCAAATATGGCTACCTCCATGAAGAAAATATTTCTTATAATTTTTTCTTAAATAATCTCTTGGCAATCCTTTCCATGCAATGTTTATGGACCTCTATCCAAAGGATATGTTGATCCCCTAAATCAGGTTCATGGATCTCTATCTATAGGAGAACTTCTTGTCCTCTACTTTGGTTGGTGATCCTCTAGAAGACTACTGCCTCCACTGCACTGGCGTGTGGATATCTCTCCATTGAAGACTCTTGTACCCACTCAGAAGACATGTCCTCACTACCCTGGCTAATGGATCTCTATCCACTAGAGACTCTTGTTCCTCTCTAATATGTCATATCTAAAGCTTTATCTCAAATATTCTCAATAGGTCCACTCAAAACCTGCTCAAATATGCTCAATAGCTCCACTCAGAACTTGCTCAAATATACTCAACAAATTCACTCAGAACTTGCTCAAATATACTCAACAAGCTCACTCAAAACTTGTCAAAATATTCTCAACTGGTCCACTCTGAACCTGCTCAAATATTCTCAAAAAATTCACTTGAAACTTGCTTAAATTTTCTCAACAAGATCACTCAAAACTTTCTTAAATCTTCTCAACAAGCTCACTCAGAACTTGCTCAAATCTGCTCAACAAGCTCACTCAGAACTTGCTTAAATTTGCTTAACAAGCTCACTCAAAAATTTTCCAAATCTGTTCAACAAGTTCACTCAGAACTTGTCCAAATCTGCTCAATAAGTCCACACAAAACTTATCCAAATATGCTCAACAAGTCCACACAAAACTTGTCCAAATATTATCAATAAGTCCACACAAAACCTATCCAAATGTGCTCAACAAGTCCACACAAAACTTGTCCAAATCTGCTCAACAAGTCCACACAGAACTTGTCCAAATCTTCTCAAAAATTCCACACAGAACTTATCCAAATTTTCTCAATAAGTTCACACAGAACTTATCCAAATATGTGTTGTAAGTTTCCATAAAAAGCTCACACAAAATCAGTCCACAAGTCTTCTCAAAGACTTACCTCAAATCTGCTTAACAAGTCCACACAAAACTTATCCAATATCATAGAAGCATAAATAGAATTGTTAGAGACTCAATATGTTCTACACTCAATGCTCAATCACTTTCTCAACTCAAAATAGAATATAGAATAGTTTATTTTAAGGAACTTGAACAATCACTTCACACAACCACTTGACTAGACTCAATCAACTCTACTCAACCAATCACTTGATGAAACACCCCTTTCTCATAAACCCTAGTCCAAGCACATATCAATCAACTCAAAATATTTCTAACAATACTCAACAAAAAATATCACGTTACAATGATACTCATGTTCCTTTAAAAACCCTAGTTGAAGTTATTTGCACAACAACTCACTTCAATAAAAATTCTTATAAATCAATCTTCACATAATAATGATACTCATGTTATTTTTCAAAAACCTAACTCAAGTTCTTCACACAACCAATGGCTTCAACAACAATGCTTATAAAACATCAACTCTTTATTCCAAAAAATATTGAAGCATTAACTCAAACACTATCGAAAAGGAAACCCTAATCAAGTCATTTTCACTCCAAAATTATTTTACAGAAAACCAATCAATCAACTCAACTATAGAAGAATGTGCTCATACATTTTTCTTGATGATGAAGGGGTCTAATAAATTTGCCACAACCACAACAAATTCTATGCCAATCTCAAAGAGGTTAGAAGATAAATCTTTATCACAATATGATGTAAATACTCAATTACACCTTATCACTCCATATTTCAAAAACAATCATCAACATACATAAAATATTTATCCAATAACACTTTATAAACTCCCAACTAAAGTAAACTTAACATCCACCAAAAATTATTTCAAACATATTTAATTTAATTTAATGGCAAGAGAACCTTTGATAAATATCAAATCAACTTTCTTTATAATTCCAATCACTCATCAATAAAATGAACTCTCATTAATCCTTATATATATATATATATATATATATATATAGTGAAAACCCCTTACGGGGCCGCCTTGGTCTGAGAGACCACGAATAGGGGGTTCTACACCGTCAAAGTCACCCGGTAGTTGCACCCAACCCTACCCGCACCAACATTATCAATTGGATTTTGGGTACCCAATTCAACTTTTTGGTAGGGTGGAGATTCAAACCTGGGACCTCCCTTGGAGGATTTCCCTCTCCTCTCCAACTCACCTACAACACTTGGGTGTCATTAATCCTTATTACTCCACAATAGTATAAATCAATTATCAGATTAAAAACCTTTCTCAAACCCTTATAACTCCAACAATAATATAAATCAAACATGAAATTAACAACCTTTCTCAAACCCTTATAGCTCCAACAATAATATAAGTTAAACACAAATTAACAACATTTCTCAAACTTTTATAGCTCCAAAAATAACCTTTAGCAAAACCTTAGGCAAAAATTAATTATCAAAAAATTACCTTTACCTCTTAGTGGGTTTCGAACCCACGACTTGTGCCTCTGCTAGCGCTCCAGCCACGGTTTTAACCATCGTGTGCACTAAGTGCATGGTTAAGATCTAAAAATCTATTTGTCTCCTTTATCCTCGGCTAGCATGCAAAAACCACGTGCAAAATGAATCTTCCCTTGGTGCTCAAGATACACCACTCCACGCGAATCGATTGCATACATTTCAACTCCCAATGCTTTTGCAAAACGTGTGCTGCCAATGGACCACCGTGTCCTATTTATTTCAAACAATCTGCTTACTCTGTTATCTCTCCTCCCTGGCGCTAAAGACAAGCGAATTCTTGTTTTCTTCCTCAACGAATAATTAAGCACAAATTATGTTTCTCTTTTTGCATTGAATAACAATTATTGAGGGGTAAGTTTCAACTGCCTTTTTGGCTTTATTTATACACAAAAATCATTTGCTTCTTATACGTCGGCTTCCCATTTCTTGATGACATCGACACTTAACTTTATAATTTATAAATTATTTAAATTCTAAAGAATTTAAATTTTATAAATTATATTTATAACTTTAGCTTTAATGAAATTAAAGCCTTCCTTGGGTTTAAACATAAACCTTTAATTTGTAAAATATTCTGCCACCGTGGGTCTTTTAAAAACTTTACTACCATCACAATGTGTGAGGAGACTTTTATATCCTCATAATGATTTTAATAAAATCATTTAATCTTCCACCATGGGTTTTCCATAAACCCTCATAAAATATTATTTTGCCAACTTTTTCTTCAACTCTTCGCATTGTTCCTGGTGTTATTGATGATGTGCTCCATGGTATTAATGATGACTTTTCACCTTGACATCAATTACAACTAAACAAACTCAAAATTTCCAACAACCTCCCCCTTTATCATTGATGGCAACCCACTTTCCTTTTACCAAAAACTTGACCTTTCCTTTGTTTTGCTCCCCTGGCTCAATGCTCTCTCAAATATCATGTCTCTCCCTCTTACTCAAATCTCTCCCCCTTTGACATCAATGGCAAAGGGTCACCTTTGGGGCTCGGGGCTAAGAATGAGCCTCTTAGCTTAGCCCCTCCCCCACCTTCTTTTGATGTGGTTAATTTCGAGGTGGGAGTATTTATACTACCAGAAAGCATTGTTCTTTACCTTTATCCTCTTTTCTTCTTACCTAAATTTTTTGATTCCTCTGATCGTTTCTATCCATGTCCATGTTCTTGTCAATGTCTACATTTCTGTTCATGTTCCTGTTCCTATTCATATCCATGTTCCTGTTCCTGTTCTTGTTCAATAATAGGAACAGGAATAGAAACATGGATATGAACAGGAATAGGAACAGGAACATGGATATGAACAAGAACAGGAACAGGAATGTAGACATGTACAGGAACATGGATATGGATAGAAACAGTCATAGGAATCAAAAAATTTAGATAAGAAGAAAAGAGGATAAAGGTAAATAATAGTGGTTTCTGGGGATATAAATACTCCCACCCCAGAATTAACCACCTCAAAAGGTGGGGGAGGGGCTAAGCTAAGAGGCTCATTCTTAGCCCTGAGCCCCAAAGGTGACCCTTTACCATTGAAGTCAAAGGGGGAGAGATTTGAGTAAGGGGGAGAGATTTGATATTTGAGATAGCATTGAGCCAGGGGGAGCAGAACAAAGGAAAGGTCAAGTTTTCGGTAAAAGGAAATTGGGTTGTCATAAATGATAAAGGGGGATATTGTTGGACATTTTGAGTTCATTTAGTTGTCATTGATGGCAAGGTGAAAATTCATCATTAATATCATGGAGCACATCATCAATAGCACTAGGAACAATGCGAAGAGTTGAAGAAAAAGTTGGCAAAATAATATTTTATGAGGGTTTATGGAAAACCCATGGTGAAGATTAAATGATTTTATTAAAATCATTATGAGGATATAAAAGTCTCCTCACACATTGTGATGGCAGTAAATTTTTTAAAATACCCATGATGGCAGAATATTTTACAAATTAAAGGTTTATGTTTAAACCCAAGGAAGGCTTTAATTTCATTAAAGCTAAAGTTATAAATATAATTTATAAAATTTAAATTCTTTATAATTTAAATAATTTATAAATTATAAATTTAAGCGCCGATGTCATCAAGAAATGGGAAGCCGACGGCCAATAAGCAAATGATTTTCGTGTATAAATAAATGCCAAAAAGGCATTTGAGACTTACCCCTCGATAATTGTTATTCCATGCAAAAAGAGAAACATAATTCGTGCTTGATTATTCATTGAGGAAGAAGATAAGAATTCCCTTGTATTTAGCACCAGGGAGGAGAGATAACGGAGTAAGCAGATTGTTTGAAACAAATAGGACACGGTGGTCCCTTGATAGAGCACATTTTGCAAAGGCATTGGGATTTGAAAGGCACGTGATCAATTTGTGTGGAGTGGTGTGTCTTGAGCACCAAGGGAAGATTCCTTTTGCACGTGGTTTTTGCATGCCAAAAGGGAATAAAGGAGACAAAGAGCTTTTTAGATATTAACAATGCGCTTAGTGCACATGACGATTAAAGGCATGGCTAGAGCGCTCACAGAGGCAGAAGTCATGGGTTTGAAATCCGCTAAGAGGTAAAGGTATTTTTTTGATAATTAATTTTTGCCTAAGGTTTTGCTAAAGGTTATTTTTGGAGCTATAAGGGTTTGAGAAATGTTGTTAATTTGTGTTTAATTTATATTACTGTTGGAGCTATAAGGGTTTGATAAAGGTTGTTAATTTGTGTTTGATTTATATTATTGTTGGAGTTATAAGGGTTTGATAAAGGTTGTAAATATGATAATTGATTTATACTATTGTGGAGTGATAAGGGTTAATGAGAGTTTATTTTATTGATGAGTGATTGGAATTATAAAGAAAGATGATTTGATATTTATCAAAGGTTATCTTGTCATTAAATTAAATTAAAGAGGTTTGAATTAATTTTTTGTGGATGTTAAGTTTACTTTAGTTTTGAGTTTATAAGGTGTTATTGGATAAATATTTTATGTATGTTGATGATTATTTTGAAATATGGAGTGATAAGGTGTAATTGAGTATTTACATTATATTGTGAGAAATATTTATCTTCTAACCTCTTTGAGATTGGCATAGAAGTTGTTGTGGTTGTGGTAGATTTATAAGACCCCTTCACCATCAAGAAAAAGGTATGAGCACATTATTCCATAGTTGAGTTGATTGATTGGTTTTCTGGAAAATAAGTTTGGAGTGAAAATAAGTTCTTAGTGAGCCTATTGAGTTGATTTGAGCAGGTTATTAGTGAGCCTATTGAGAAGATTTGAGCAGGTTCTGAGTGAGCCTATTGAGTAGATTTGAAGATGTTCTGATTGAACCTATTGATAGATTTTTGGAGGTGACAGAGTACAGAGGACAGAGTCTCAGTGGATAGAGATCCAACAACCAGGACAATTGAAGACAAATCTGAGTGAGGAGTCTTCAAGTGGAGAGATATCCACCAGCCAGTGCAGCATAGAGACAAAGTCTTCTAGAAGATCACTAGCCAAAGCAGAAGGGGAAAGAGTGTAAGATATCCATGAACTTGAGATTAGGGGATCAACATCTTCTTTGAACAGAGGTCCATAAGCATTGTAATTTGGAAGGATTCCCATGATATTATTTGAGAAATATTTAGAAGAAATATTTCCTCTATGGAGGTAGCCCACATTGGGTGAACCACGTTAAAATTGGTTTCTCTATTGTGTATGATGATTTATGCATTGCTTTGGTTATTGCTATTGATATTGCCATTGATTATATTGATTAATACTATTTGGGAAAGGAAAGTAAAAAGTGGTGAATAGTATAAGAGGGGGGGTGAACAATAAAAGCTCTTTATCTCCTTTATCCTCGACTGACGTGCAAAAAGCACGTGCAAAAGGAATTTTCCCTTGGTACTCAAGACACACCACTCCACAGGAATCGATCGTGTGCCTTTCAACTCCCAACACCTTTGCAAAACCTGCACTACCAATGGACCACCTTGTCCTATTTGTTTCAAACAATCTGATTACTCCGTTATCTCTCCACCTTGGTGCTAAAGATAAGCGAATTCTTGTCTTCTTCCTCAATGAATAATTAAGCATGAATTATGTTTCTCTTTTTGCATGGAATAACAATTATTGCGGGGTAAGTTTCAAATGCCTTTTTAGCATTTATTTATAAACGAAAATCATTTGCTTCTTGGATGTCGGCTTCCCATTTCTTGATGACATCGGTGCTTAACTTTATAATTTATAAATTATTTCAATTCTAAAGAATTTTAATGTTATAAATTATATTTATAAGTTTAGCTTTAATGAAATTAAAGCCTTCCTTGGGTTTAAACATAAACCTTTAATTTGTAAAATATTCTGCCATCATGGGTCTTTTAAAAAATTTACTGCCATCACAATGTGTGAGGAGACTTTTATATCCTCATAATGATTTTAGTAAAATCATTTAATCTTCCACCATGGTTTTTCCATAAACCCTCATAAAATATTATTTTGCCAACTTTTTCTTCAACTCTTCGCATTGTTCCTAGTGCTATTGATGATGTGCTCCATGGTATTAATGATGACTTTTCACCTTGACATCAATGACAACTAAATGAACTCAAAATGTCCAAAAATATCCCCCCTTATCATTGATGACAACCCACTTTCCTTTTACCGAAAACTTGACCTTTCCTTTGTTCTGCTCCCCCTGGGATATTGCTCCCCCTGGCTCAATGCTCTCTCAAATATCAAATCTCTCCCCCTTACTCTATTATCTCCCTTTTTGATATCAATGGCAAAGGGTCACCTTTGGAGCTCTGGGCTAAGAATGAGCCTCTTATCTTAGCCCCTCCCCCGCCTTCTTTTGAGGTGTTTAATTGCGGGGTGGGAGTATTTATATCCCTAGAAAGCACTATTCTTTACCTTTATCCTCTTTTCTTCTTATCTAAATTTTTTGATTCCTCTAACTATTTTTATCCATATCCATGTTCTTGTACATGTCTACATTCTTGTTCATGTTCTTGTTCCTGTTCATATCCATGTTATTGTTCCTGTTCTTGTTTATATCCATGTTCCTATTCTTGTTCCTGTTCTTGTTCATATCCATGTTCCTTTTCCTATTCTTGTTCATATCCATGTTCCTATTCCTGTTCTTTTGAGGTGGTTAACTTACTGGAGTGATTTTCTTAACTTGCTCTATTTCTTCAATCATAAATAGGACTTCATCTCTATAATTGTTTGAAGAACTAGCATCACTATCACTTGAGTACTTACTTGCCTTATCCGCATAGTAGCTCCTCTTTTGTCTTTGAAAGAACTTATTTTCTTTTTCGCTTTGTCCATCCTTGTTTTTATTTTGGTGCCTATATATTTTTGATTCTTTGTACCTGTGATCCTATTTTTCTTCACCATTGTTGTTTTTGGGTTCTTGAAAATCTATTGCAAAATATCCATAATTTCCACAATTGAAACACTTAATAGATCTTAGATCTCTGTATCTTTTAGAATATTTATATTTTCTACCATAATTAGCTTCTTCATCATTGGATGCCTCATTGCATAATTCTGACATCTTACCTTTTGCCTTCTTGATTGGTTTCAAGGTTGCTTCCTTTTGGGGAATGGAATATTTTGTTCTTATCTCAAAATTTGTAAGCATACCAAGCAACTTATCTCTTGTTAAAGAATCACCATCCATTGACACTTCTATAGCAGAAACCTATTCACTAAATATTTTTGGAAGAGTTCTTAACACTTTATCACAAATATCTGACTCATCAATCTTCATTCCAAGTCCTTGCATATCATTAACAACCTCATCAATTCAAATTAGATAAGCACTAATATTTTCTTCATCGTTAATTATTAATGCTTCAAGTTGTCCTTTGAGATTTTGTATCTTTGCTTTCTTGACACTTTTATCTCCTTCATATATACCTTGTAATTTATCCCACATTTCTTTTGCAGTTCTACAATGCATAACTTTCATAGACTTTGTTCTACGCAAACCTCTCACAAGTGTATTCATTGGTTTTGAATTATAGTGTTGTAGAAGCTTACCTTCCTTATCTATAGGAGGATTGATTACGAGATCATATCCAAATTCCACTGCTTCCCAAACTTCATAACTAAGTGTGATTAGGTAGATCCTCATCATCATACTCCAATACATATAGTCACTTCCATCAAATACTGGTGCTAAATTATTTGACGACACCTCCTTAGGATCCATTATGTTCTTGATAGGATTTCCTTCAAGCTATTAAACTCTTATGAAATATCCTGATCTAATACCAATTGAATAACATAAGCTTATATTGAGAGGCGAGTGAACAGTATAAGAGCACTTTTTACTTTTCTTTCCGAATCAATATTATGCAATGTATAGATAATAATATCAACAACAATTGAAGATAAAAAAGGTTCTTTTTATTTCTATATTTAAAAAAAAATCATTTAAACATTGAATTAACTTTAAAAGTTTTACAAAAAAATTTCTATCGAGTTTTCAACGATTGACAGAATCCCTCCCTACGGTGAAATTTTAGGGCACATACGATTTTTGTGATGGCGATCCTCCCTCGATCATTTCTCTGCATCATTGCCAGACTCCCTTACACCACTGGTCTTCTGGCCATTAGGGACTAGTGTGACACATGAATGTGGAACGTAAAGGTTTCCCATGATGTCGCAAAGCATTCCTGAGTTTGGGGATTGCGGTGCCCCAAACCCGTCCATGGCCTACGACTGAATCAGTCTTCTCTTAGGAGGCTACGAGAATCTCCATGCGGCCCTCCAACTCTCCAAGGGTGGAATCCTTAGCGGGAAAGCATCCTTCACCGATATTTTGTAGAAAAAGCGGTTCCCTCCCTCATCCATGATAAACAAATTCATCACCCATGGAAGTGATGTTTTATGCCCTAAAAGCCTTATGGAGGGCTATGAGTCCTAGGACACGCATTCCCTGGTGGTAAAATTTATCGAAGGCTGCATGGACATCATCCACAAATGGGCTACATCCAAGTGGAAAACCCTGGGGAATATGGAGATCTCAGCAATGACCCGAGGATTTTTCATGATCCAACTCAACACCCAGGAAGATGCCAAGCGCATCTTATCCGGAGGCCTATGGTTCTTCAAAAGGTGAAGTCTATTTTTGAAAAAGTGGCAAGCAAAATTTGATCCCAATTCCTAGAATATCAACTTCGCTTCCATCTGGGTCAGGCTTTCGAATCTCCTAGCACACTTCTTCTATGAAGATGCCCTCCAAGGTCTTTCTAAGGCCATTGGCAAACTCGTGGCCATTGACCCGCCCACTTGTGCAAGGACCCGTCTAACCTAGGTGCACGTGTGTATAAATGTGAATCTAGAGAGCCAGTTGCCATATCTCCTAAACTTAATTTACAGGTACATAAAGTGAAAACAGATGCTCATCTATGAAAACAAACTGGTTTTTTTCCCCAAATGTCAATCCTAGGATCACCTCCAGTCGCAGTGTCCCAAGCTCTGATTCCCGCCCCAAATGACCCACTCTAAAGATCAGCTGAGAACAACGTATGACTGCCAGTATTCCATTACTCTAGCATAGAACAGAAACATCGCCAGACCCCCATCAGGATAACTCTCTCATAAGGCAAGTAGCTCTATTCCCATAGCCAATAAATTCAAGGCTTTGTAAAATTTTATTCCTATCGAGGACATTGAGGAAGGAGAGATCCTAGGGAGATATGAGTCGATGCCCATCCCCTCAATCCTCCAAACTCCTTCTATCATCCCTCCTCGCCCTTACCAGACCATTCCCCTGGCCAAGAAAACTCACATCCCCCCTCCCTCCTCAAGCCCTAGCTCCCCTGGGAACCCTTCGAAGACTCCCTCCAACCCACCTCATATTTCTCCCTGCTTGATACATGAAACCCCATCCTCACCAGCCCCCTCTGACCCCATCACCTCTAACTATGAGGATGAGGATCTATCATCCCCTGATCAAAGGAGCCCCAGACAGACCCAAAGCTACAAAAAATCCCATATGGATGTGGGGAAAGAAAAAAATAATGGTAGATTGACGAATTTAGACAGAAGGAATAGAGACATAGCAGAAGATAGCCAATGGGACCCAAAGAACACTCTTTTAGGTAGGTGCAAGCAGCTCAAAGGATGAAGGCCAAAGAACCAAACCCCCTGCTCAGCAAGGAAAAGGGGGCAGGAAAACCTCCAAGAGTTCTAAATGAAAGTCCTCTTGTGGAACGCAAGAGGAGTAAATGGGGCAGCCAAAAAAATACTAGCTATAGCCATGAGAGCACAATAGTAATCAAAGCAATGCACAAATCACCACACACAATAGAGACACCAATTTAACGTGGTTCACCCAAAGATGGCTACCTCCACGGAGAAAATATTTCTTATAATTTTTTCTCAAATAATCTCTTGGGAATCCTTTCCCTACAATGTTTATGGACCTCTATCCAAAGGAGATGTTGATCCCCTAAATCAGGTTCGTGGATCTCTATCCATAGGAGAACTCCTTCTCCTCTGCTCTAGTTGGTGATCCTCTAGAAGACTACTGCCTCCACTACACTGGCTTGTGGATCTCTCTCCACTGAAGACTCTTGTCCCCACTCAAAAGACCTATCCTCACTACCCTAGCTGATGGATCTCTATCCACTAGAGACTACTATCCTCTCTAATCTGTCACCTCCAAAGCTCTGTCTCAAATCTGCTCAATAGGTCCACTCAGAACCTACTCAAATCTTCTCAATAAGTCCACTCAGAACCTGCTCAAATATACTCAACAAGTCCACTCAGAAGTTGCTCAAATCTACTCAACAGATCCACTCAAACTTCTCAAATATTCTCAAAAGTCCACTCAAAACTTGCTCAAATATTCTCAACAAGTTCACTCAGAACTTGCTCAAATATGCTCAACAAGCTCACTCAAAACTTGCTCAAATATGCTCAACAAGCTCACTCAAAACTTGCTCAAATCTGCTCAACAAGCTCACTCAAAACTTGCTCAAATCTGCTCAACAAGCTCACTCAGAACTTGTCCAAATCTGCTCAACAAGCTCACTCAGAACTTGTCCAAATATGCTCAACAAGTCCACTCAAAACTTGTCCAAATCTACTCAACAAGTCCACATAGAACTTATCCAAATATTCTCAACAAGTCCACACAAAACTTATCCAAATATACTCAACAAGTCCACATAAACTTGTCCAAATCTGCTCAACAAGTCCACTCAGAACTTGTCCAAATCTTCTCAATAAGTCCACATAGAACTTATCCAAATTCTCAATAAGTCCACATAAAATTATCCAAATCTGTATTGTAAGCTTCCACAAAAATCTCACACAAAATCAGTCCACAAGTCTTCTCAAAGACTTACCTCAAATCTGCTTAACAAGTCCACACAAAACTTGTCCAATCTCATAGAAGCATAAAGAGAATTGTTAGAGACTCAATATGTTCTACACTCAATGCTCAATCACTTTCTCAACTCAAAATAGAATATAGAATAGTTTGTTTTAAGGAACTTGAACAATCACTTCACACAACCACTTGACTAGGCTCAATCAACTCTACTCAACCAATCACTTGATGAAACACCCCTTTCTCATAAACCCTAGTCCAAGCATATATCAACCAACTCAAAATATTTCCAACAATGCTCAACAACAAATCTCACATAACAATGATACTCATGTTCTTTTCAAAACCCTAGTTCAAGTTCTTTGCACAACAACTCACTTCAACAACAATGCTTATAAATCAATCTTCACATAACAATGATACTCATGTTCTTTTCAAAACCCTAACTCAAGTTCTTCACACAACCAATGGCTTCAACAACAATGCTTATAAAACATCAACTCTTTATTCCAGAAAACCTTGAAGCATTAACTCAAACACTCTCGAAAAGGAAACCCTAATCAAGTCCTTTTCACTCCAAACTTATTTTCTAGAAAACCAATCAATCAACTCAACTATGGAAGAATGTGCTCATACCTTTTTCTTGATGATGAAGGGGTCTCATAAATCTGCCACAACCACAACAACTTCTATGCCAATCTCAAAGAGGTTAGAAGATAAATCTTTCTCACAATATAATGTAAATACTCAATTACACCTTATCACTCCACCTTTCAAAAACAATCATCAACATACATAAAATATTTATCCAATAACACCTTATAAACTCCCAACTAAAATAAACTTAACATCCACCAAAAATTAATTCAAACCTCTTTAATTTAATTTAATGGCAAGAGAAACTTTGATAAATATCAAATCAACTTTCTTTATAATTCCAATCACTCATCAATAAAACAAACTCTCATTAACCCTTATTACTCCACAATAGTATAAATCAATTATCAAATTAACAACCTTTCTTAAACCCTTATAGCTCCAACAATAATATAAATCAAACACACAATCAAACCCTTATTACTCCAACTATATCCTTTTCAAAAACCTTAGGCAAAAATTAATTATCAAAAATTACCTTTACCTCTTAGTGGGTTTTGAACCCTACCTCTACCTCCATGAGCGCTCTAGCCATGGCCTTGACCACCACATGTGCTAGACGCATGTTAAGAGCTTAAAAGCTCTTCGTCTTCTTTATCCTTGGCTAGCGTGCAAAAACCACATGCAAAAGAAATCTTCCCTTGGCACTCAAGACACACCACTCCACGTGAATCGATCACATGCCTTTCAACTCCCAACGCCTTTGCAAAACATGTGCTACCAATGGACCACCATGTCCTCTTTGTTTCAAACAATCCTCTCTCTCCATTATCTCTTCTACCTGGCGCTAAAGACAAGCAAATTCTTGTCTTCTTCCTCAATGAATAATCAAGCATGAATTACGTTTCTATTTTCTACATGAAATAATCAAATGTCGAGGGATAAGTTTCAAATGCCTTTTTGGCATTAATTTATACACGAAAATCATTTGCTTCTTGGACATCGGTGCTCCCATTTCTTGATGACGTCAAAGCTTAACTTTATAATTTATAAATTATTTAAATTCTAAAGAATTTAAATTTTATAAATTATATTTATAAACTTTAGCTTTAATGAAATTAAAGCCTTCCTTGGGTTTAAACTTAAACCTTTAACTTGTACTCCATTGGATTAATGTAAAATATTCTGCCATCGTGGGTCTTTTAAAATCTTAACTGCCATATCAATATGTGAGGAGACTTTTATATCCTCATAATGATTTTAATAAAAATAATTTAATCTTCCACCATGGGTTTTCCATAAACCCTCATAAAATATTATTTTTCCAACTTTTTCTTCAACTCTTCGCATTGTTCTTGGTGCTATTGATGATGTGCTCCATGGTATTAATGATGAATTTTCACCTTGACATCAATGACAACTAAATGAACTCAAAATGTCCAACAATCTCCCCCTTTGTCATTGATGGCAACCCAATTTCCTTTTATCAAAAACTTGACCTTTCCTTTGTTCTGCTCCCCCTAGGACATTGCTCCCCCTAGCTCAATGCTCTCTCAAATATCAAATCTCTCCCCCTTACTCAAATCTCTCCCCCTTTGACATCAATGGCAAAGGGTCACCTTTGGGGCTCGGGGCTAAGAATGAGCCTCTTAGCTTAGCCCCTCCCCCACCTTCTTTTGAGGTGGTTAATTTTGGGGTGGGAGTATTTCTACTCCCAGAAAGCACTGTTCTTTAC
Organism: Wollemia nobilis; assembly: GCA_028583015.1. NCBI lineage: Eukaryota > Viridiplantae > Streptophyta > Pinopsida > Araucariales > Araucariaceae > Wollemia > Wollemia nobilis. The sequence continues at coordinate 6,204,963 of JAQPPZ010017083.1, forward strand.
CTTTATCCTCTTTTCTTCTTATCTAAATTTTTTGATTCCTTTGACTATTTCTATCCATGTCCATGTTCCTGTCCATGTCTACATTCCTATTCCTATTCTATTCCTATTCATATCCATGTTTTCATGTTCCTATTCCTATTCATATCCATGTTCCTTGTTCCTATTCTTGTTCCTGTTCATATTCATGTTCCTATTTTTGTTCCTGTTCATATTCATTTCTGTTCATACCTATTTTTGGAATGTCTGCTCTACACCACTTTGTTATGTGACCATCATTATTGCACTTATAACACTTAATGTTATTATTCCTTGGAGGTGCAAATGTCTTAGGATTTCTCCTAGTGAAGCCATATCCTCTTCTATCATGAATCCTGCAATTCATTGCCTTGTGACCAAACTGATTACATGAGTAACAATACCCATGGAAAGGTTATCTATTCCCATATTCCTATCTTTCATGTGTCCTGCACTGTGAAGCCATGTGCCCAAACCTGTGACATGAAAAGCATCTTCCATTGAAGTTTCCTTGTCTTGACCTCATTGGTCTCTTAGTCTCTCTTGACCTATTTTGATTGTTGTTCCATTTGTATCTTCTCTGTGCATTGTTCCTATTTTTGTTGAACTCTCTATTGTCCAACTCATCCTTGGATGTCTCACTTTATTTTACATTGTCCTCTTCTAAAGTATCTGCATCTAAAGTTTCTTCTCCTCCAAAACTTGAAGTTGACTCTCCTTCCCATTTCTTTTGAACCTGTTCAAATCCAAGACCTGTTTTCCTTGATGTAGTCTTTTGTGTCTTGATGAACTTATCCAAGTTCTTTGAGCTATTTTTAAACCCTTTCATCTTGATCTTGGAGTCCTCTAAATCTTCTTTTAGTAGTGCCACTTCTTGTGCTAACTTCTCACATTCCAAGATCTTTGCTTCTAACTTATCTTTGAACCTCTTTGCCTTAGCCTTTGATTTTTCTAAATCCTCTATGAGCAAACTTCTCTCTTCATCACATTCTTGAAACTGAATTTCAAGTTTAGAGTGTTGCTTCCTTACCTTATTTACCATGTCAAGGGCATAAATAAGTTCTCCCTTGAGATCATAACCATCCTTTTATGAATATTCCTCTATTTGTTTACCTTTGTCCACATCTTTATTTTCTGTTGGCTTATCTTCTATAGGATCACTTACTTCTTCTTCTAATGCCATTAGAATATTTTCATCTGGTCCTTCAAGTGCATTCTCATATTCATCATCACTAAAACTATAACCATCCCTTGTACAATCATCTTCAAGATGTCCAAAGTTACCACATCTAAAACACTTGAGAATTACTGGAGTCCTTTTCTTAACTTGCTCTTTTTCTTCAATCATAAATAGGACTTCATCTCTATCATTGTCTGAAAAACTAGCATCACTATCACTTGAGTACTTACTTGCCTTATCCGCATAGTAGCTCCTCTTTTGTCTTTGAAAGAACTTCTTTCCTTTTCTACTTTGTCCATCCTTGCTTTTCTTCTGGTGCCTATATCTTTTTGATTCCTTGTACCTGTGATCCTATTTTTCTTCACCATTATTGTTTTTGGGTTCTTGAAAATCTGTTGCAAAATATCCATACTTTCCATAATTGAAACACTTAACAGATCTTAGATCTCTAGATCTTCTAGAATATTTATCTTTTCTACCATAATTAGCTTCTTCATCACTGGATGACTCATTGCTTGATTCTGACATCTTACCTTTTGCCTTCTTGATTGCTTTGAAGGTTGCTTCCTTCTGGGGAATGGAATATTTTGTTCTTATCTCAAAAGTTGTAAGCATACCAAGAAACTTATCTCTTGTTAAAGAATCACCATCCATTGACACTTCTATAGCAGAAACCTGTTCACTGAATCTTTTTGGAAGAGTTCTTAAGACTTTATCACAAACATCTGATTCATCAATCTTCATTCCAAGTCCTTGCATATCATTAACAACCTCATCAATTCAAATTAGATAAGCACTAATATTTTCTTCATATTTCATTCTTAATGCTTCAAGTTGTCCTTTGAGATTTCGTATCTTTGCTTTCTTGACACTTTTATCTCCTTCATATATACCTTGCAATTTATCCCACATTTCTTTTGTAGTTCTACAATGCATAACTTTCATAGACTCTGTTCTACGCAAACCTCTCACAAGTGCATTCATTGCTTTTGAATTATAGTGTTGTAGAAGCTTACCTTCCTTATTTGTAGGAGGATTGACTACGGGATCATATCCAAATTCCACTACTTCCCAAACTTCATTGCCAAGTGCCATTAGGTAGATCCTCATCATCATACTCCAATACATATAGTCACTTCCATCAAATACTGGTGCTAAATTATTTGAGGACACCTCCTTAGGATCCATTGTGTTCTTGTTAGCTTTTCCTTCAAGTTGTTAAACTCTTATGAAGGAACCCGCTCTGATACCAATTGAAGAACACAAGCTTATACTGAGAGGGGGGTGAACAATATAAGAGCACTTTTTACTTTTCTTTCCAAATCAATATTATGCAATGTATAGATAGCAATATCAATAAAAGTAATCAAAGCAATGCACAAATCACCACACACAATAGAGACACCAATTTAACGTGGTTCACCCAAATATGGCTACCTCCACGGAGAAAATATTTCTTATAAAATTTTCTCAAATAATCTCTTGGGAATCCTTTCCCTACAATGTTTATGGACCTCTATCCAAAGGAGATGTTGATCCCCTAAATCAGGTTCATGGATCTCTATCCACAGGAGAACTCCTTCTCCTCTCTAGCTGGTGATCCTCTAGAAGACTACTACCTCCACTGCCTGGCTTGTGGATCTCTCTCCACTGAAGACTCTTGTCCCCACTCAGAAGACCTATCCTCACTACCCTAGCTGATGGATCTCTATCCACTAGAGACTACTATCCTCTCTACTCTATCACCTCCAAAGCTCTATCTCAAATCTTCTCAATAGGTCCACTCAAAACCTACTCAAATCTGCTCAATAGGTCCACTCAGAACCTACTCAAATATTCTCAACAAGTCCACTCAGAACTTGCTCAAATCTACTCAACAAGCTCACTCAAAACTTGCTCAAATATTCTCAATAGGTCCACTCAGAACCTGCTCAAATATTCTCAACAAGTCCACTCAAAACTTGCTCAAATCTGCTCAACAAGCTCACTCAAAACTTGCTCAAATCTGCTCAACAAGCTCACTCAAAACTTGCTCAAATATTCTCAACAAGCTCACTCAGAACTTGCTCAAATCTGCTCAACAAGCTCACTCAGAACTTGTCCAAATCTGCTCAACAAGCTCACTCAAAACTTGTCCAAATATGCTCAACAAGCCCACACAGAACTTGTCCAAATCTGCTCAACAAGTCCACATAAAACTTGTCCAAATATGCTCAACAAGTCCACACAAAACTTATCCAAATCTGCTCAACAAGTCCACACAAAACTTGTCCAAATATGCTCAACAAGTCCACACAGAACTTGTCCAAATCTGCTCAATAAGTCCACACAGAACTTATCCAAATCTGTATTGTAAGCTTCCATAAAAAGCTCACACAAAATCAGTCCACAAGTCTTCTCAAAGACTTACCTCAAATATGCTTAACAAGTCCACACAGAACTTGTCCAATCTCATAGAAGCATAAAGAGAATTGTTAGAGACTCAATATGTTCTACACTCAATGCTCAATCACTTTCTCAACTCAAAATAGAATATAGAATAGTTTGTTTTAAGGAACTTGAACAATCACTTCACACAACCACTTGACTAGGCTCAATCAACTCTACTCAACCAATCACTTGATGAAACACCCCTTTCTCATAAACCCTAGTCCAAGCATATATCAACCAACTCAAAATATTTCCAACAATGCTCAACAACAAATCTCACATAACAATGATACTCATGTTCTTTTCAAAACCCTAGTTCAAGTTCTTTGCACAACAACTCACTTCAACAACAATGCTTATAAATCAATCTTCACATAACAATGATACTCATGTTATTTTTCAAAACCCTAACTCAAGTTCTTCACACAACCAATGGCTTCAACAACAATGCTTATAAAACATCAACTCTTTATTCCAGAAAACCTTGAAGCATTAACTCAAACACTCTCGAAAAGGAAACCCTAATCAAGTCCTTTTCACTCCAAACTTATTTTCCAGAAAACCAATCAATCAACTCAACTATGGAAGAATGTGCTCATACCTTTTTCTTGATGATGAAGGGGTCTCATAAATCTGCCACAACCACAACAACTTCTATGCCAATCTCAAAGAGGTTAGAAGATAAATCTTTCTCACAATATAATGTAAATACTCAATTACACCTTATCACTCCACCTTTCAAAAACAATCATCAACATACATAAAATATTTATCCAATAACACCTTATAAACTCCCAACTAAAATAAACTTAACATCCACCAAAAATTAATTCAAACCTCTTTAATTTAATTTAATTTAATTCAATGGCAAGAGAACCATCACAAAAAATTAATTCAAACCTCTTTAATTTAATTCGTGCTTGTAAAATATTTTGCCATCGTGGGTCTTTTAAAAAAATTACTGCCATCACAATGTGTGAGGAGACTTTTATATCCTCATAATGATTTTAGTAAAATCATTTAATCTTCCACCATGGTTTTTCCATAAACCCTCATAAAATATTATTTTGCCAACTTTTTCTTCAACTCTTCGCATTGTTTGTGGTGTTATTGATGATGTGCTCTATGGTATTAATGATGAATTTTCACCTTGACATCAATGACAACTAAATGAAATCAAAATTTCCAACAATCTCCCCCTTTATCATTGATGGCAACCCACTTTCCTTTTACCGAAAACTTGACCTTTCCTTTGTTCTGCTCCCCCTGGCTCAATGCTCTCTCAAATATCAAATCTCTCCCCCTTACTCAAATCTCTCTCCATTTGACATCAATGGCAAAGGGTCGCCTTTGGGTCTCGGGGCTAAGAATGAGCCTCTTAGCTTAGCCCCTCCCCCACCTTATTTTGAGGTGGTTAATTCTGGGGTGGGAGTATTTATACCCCTAGAAAGCACTGTTCTTTACCTTTATCCTCTTTTTTTCTTATCTAATTTTTTTTATTCCTCTGATTATTTCTATCCATGTCCATGTTCTTGTCCATGTCTACATTCATGTTCCTATTCCTTTTCCTGTTCATATCCATGTTCTTATTCCTATTCATATCAATGTTCCTGTTCCTGTTCCTGTTCCTATTCCTATTCATATCCATGTTCCTGTTCCTATTCCTATTCCTGTTCATACTTGTTTTTAGAATGTCTGCTCTACACCAATTTGTTGTGTGACCATAATTATTGCACTTATAACACTTAATGTTATTATTCCTTGGAGGTGCAAATGTCTTAGGATTTCTCCTAGTGAAGCCATATCCTCTTTTTTCATGAATCCTATAATTCATTTTCGTGTGACCAAACTGATTACATGAGTAATAATACCCATGGAAATACTGTCTATTCCCATATTATTTTCTTTCATGTGTCCTGCACTATGAATCCATGTGCCCAAACCTATTACATGAAAAGCATCTTCCATTGAAGTTACCTTTTCTTGACCTTATTGGTCTCTTAGTCTCTCTTGACCTATTTTGATTGTTGTTCCATTTGTATCTTCTTTGTGTATTGCTCCTATTTTTTTTGAACTCTCTATTTTCCAACTTATCCTTGGATGTCTCACTTTCTTTTACATTGTCCTCTTCTAAAGTATCTGTATTTGAAGTTTCTTCTCCTCCAAAACTTGAAGTTGACTCTCCTTCCCATTTCTTTTGGACCTGTTCAAATCCAAGACCTGTTTTCCTTGATGTAGTCTTTTGTGTCTTGATGAACTTATCCAAGTTATTTGAGCTATTTTTAAACTCTTTCATCTTGATCTTGGAGTCCTCTAAATCTTATTTTAGTAGTGCCACTTCTTGTGCTAACTTCTCACATTCCAAGATCTTTGCTTCTAACATATCTTTGAATCTCTTTGCCTTAGCCTTTGATTTCTCTAAACCCTCTATGAGAAAACTTCTCTCTTCATCACATTATTGAAACTAAATTTCAATTTTAGAGTGTTGCTTCCTTACCTTATTTACCATTTCAAGGGCATAAATAAGTTCTAACTTGAGATCATAACCATCATTTTTTGAATATTTCTCTATTTGTTTACCTTTGTCCACATATTTATTTTTTGTTGGCTTATCTTCTATAGGATCACTAACTTCTCCTTCTAATGCCATTAGAATATTTTTATTTGTTCCTTCAAGTGCATTCTCATATTCATCATCACTGAAAATATAACCATCCCTTGTACAATCATCTTCAATATGTCCAAATTTACCACATCTAAAACACTTGAGAATCACTAGAGTGCTTTTCTTAACTTACTCTTTTTCTTCAATCATAAATAGGACTTCATCTCTATCATTGTCTGAAAAACTAGCATCACTATCACTTGAGTACTTACTTGTCTTATCTGCATAGTAGCTCCTATTTTGTCTTTGAAATAACTTCTTTCCTTTTCTACTTTGTCCATCCTTATTTTTCTTCTGGTGCCTATATCTTTCTGATTCTTTGTACCTGTGATCCTATTTTTCTTCACCATTGTTGTTTTTGGGTTCTTGAAAATCTGTTGCAAAATGTCCATACTTTCCACAATTGAAACACATAACAGATCTTAGATCTCTGGATCTTTTGGAATCTTTATGTTTTCTACCATAATTAGCTTCTTCATCATTGGATGACTCATTGCCTAATTCTAACATCTTACCTTTTACCTTCTTGATTGCTTTGAAGGTTGCTTCCTTCTGGAGAATGGAATCTTTTGTTCTTATCTCAAAAGTTGTAAGATTACCAAGAAACTTATCTCTTGTTAAACCTATTCACTGACACTTAAACTTATCCATTGACACTTCTATAGCAAAAACCTATTCACTAAATCTTTTTGGAAGAGTTCTTAAGACTTTATCACAAATATCTGACTCATCAATATTCATTCCAAGTCCTTGCATATCATTAACAACCTCATCAACTCAAATTAGATAAGCACTAATATTTTCTTCATCGTTCATTCTTAATGCTTCAATTTGTCCTTTGATATTTTGTATCTTTGCTTTATTGACACTTTTATCTCCTTCATATATACCTTGTAATTTATCCCATATTTATTTTGCAATTCTACAATGCATAACTTTCATAGACTTTGTTCTACGCAAACCTCTCACAAGTGCATTCATTGCTTTTGAATTATAGTGTTGTAGAAGTTTACCTTCCTTATATGTAGGAGGATTGATTACAGGATCATATCCAAATTCCACTGCTTCCCAAACTTCATTGCTAAGTGTCATTAGGTAGATCCTCATCATCATGCTCCAATACATATAGGCACTTCCATAAAATACTGGTGCTAAATTATTTGAGGACACCTCCTTAGGATCCATTGTGTTCTTTATAGCTTTTCCTTCAAGTTGTTAAACTCTTATGAAGGATCCTACTCTGATACCAATTGAAGAACATAAGCTTATACTGATAGGGAGATGAATAGTATAAGAGCACTTTTTACTTTTCTTTCCTAATCAATATTATGCAATGTATAGATAACAATATCAATAGCAGTAATCAAAGCAATGCACAAATCACCACACACAATAGAGACACCAATTTAACATGGTTCACCCAAATATGGCTACCTCCACGAAGAAAATATTTCTTATAATTTTTTCTCAAATAATATCTTGGGAATACTTTCCCTATAATGTTTATGGACCTCTATCCAAAGGATATGTTGATCCCCTAAATCATTTTTGTGGATCTCTATCCACAGGAGAACTTCTTCTCCTCTACTTTGGTTGGTGATCCTCTAGAAGACTACTTCCTCCACTGCAATGGCTTGTGGATCTCTCTCCACTGAAGACTCTTATACCCACTCATAAGACCTATTATCACTGCCCTAGCTGATGTATTTCTATCCACTAGAGACTCCTATCCTTTTTGCTCTGTCACCTCTAAATATTTATCTCAAATCTAATCAATAGGTCCACTCAAATTTTCTCAATAGGTTCACTCAGAATGTGCTCAAATATGCTCAACAATTTCACTCAGAACTTGCTCAAATATACTCAACAAGCTCACTCAGAACTTTTCCAAATATGCTCAATAGGTCCACTCATAACCTGCTCCAATTTTCTCAATAATTTCACTCAAAACTTGCTTAAATATGCTCAACAAGCTCACTCAAAACTTGCTCAAATATGCTCAACAAGCTCACTCAAAACTTGCTCAAATATTCTCAACAAGATCACTCAAAACTTGCTTAAATTTGCTCAACAAGCTCACTCAGAACTTGTCCAAATCTACTCAGCAAGATCACTCAGAACTTGCCCAAATATTTTCAATAAGTCCACATAGAACTTATCCAAAGCTGCTCAACAAGTACACACAGAACTTGTCCAAATATGCTCAATAATTCCACATAGAACTTATCCAAATCTGCTCAAAAATTCCACACATAACTTGTCCAAATATGCTCAACAAGTCCACACAAAACGTGTCCAAATATTCTCAATAAGTCCACATAAAACTTATCCAAATTTGCTCAACAAGTTCACACATAACTTATCCAAATATGTATTGTAAGCTTCCACAAAAAGCTCACACAAAATCAGTCCACAAGTCTTCTCAAAGACTTACCTCAAATCTTCTTAAAAATTCCACACAGAACTTGTCCAATCTCATAGAAGAATAAATATAATTGTTAGAGACTCAATATGTTCTACACTCAATGCTCAATAACTTTTTCAACTCAAAATAGAATATAGAATAGTTTATTTTAAGGAACTTGAACAATCACTTCACACAACCACTTGACTAGGCTCAATCAACTCTACTCAACCAATAACTTGATGAAACACCCCTTTCTCATAAACCCTAGTCCAAGCATATATCAACCAACTCAAAATGTTTCCAACAATACTCAACAACAAATATCACATAATAATGATACTCATGTTCCTTTCAAAACCCTAGTTCAAGTTCTTTGTACAACAACTCACTTCAACAACAATGCTTATAAATCAATATTCACATTACAATGATACTCATGTTCTTTTTCAAAACCCTAACTCAAGTTCTTCACACAACCAATGGCTTCAACAACAATTCTTATAAAACATCAACTATTTACTCCAAGAAATTTTGAAGCATTAACTCAAACACTCTCGAAAAGGAAATCCTAATCAAGTCCTTTTCACTCCAAACTTATTTTCCATAAAACCAATCAATCAACTCAACTATGGAAGAATGTGCTCATACATTTTTCTTGACGATGAAGGGGTCTTATAAATCTACCACAACCACAAAAACTTCTATGCCAATATCAAAGAGGTTAGAAGATAAATCTTTCTCACAATATAATGTAAATACTCAATTACACATTATCACTCCATCTTTCAAAAACAATCATCAACATACATAAATATTTATCCAATAACACCTTATAAACTCCCAACTAAAGTAAACTTAACATCCACCAAAATTTAATTCAAACCTCTTTAATTTAATTTAATTGCAAGAGAACCTTTGATAAATATCAAATCAACTTTCTTTATAATTCCAATCACTCTTCAAAAAAAAACTCTCATTAACCCTTATTACTCCACAATAGTATAAATCAATTATCAAATTAACAACCTTTCTCAAACCCTTATAGCTCCAACAATAATATAAATCAAACACAAATTAACAACCTTTCTCAAACCCTTATAGCTCCAACAATAATATAAATCAAACACAAATTAACAACCTTTCTCAAACCCTTATTACTCCAACAATATCCTTTAGCAAAACCTTAGGCAAAAATTAATTATAAAAAAATTACCTTTACCTCTTAGTGGGTTTTGAACCCACGACTTCTACCTTCGTGAGTGCTCTAGCCGCAACTTTAACCATCGCATGCACTAAGTGCACGATTAAGAGCTAAAAAGCTCTTTGTCTCATTTATCCTTGACTGGCATGCAAAAACCACGTGCAAAAGGAATCTTCCCTTGGCGCTCAAGACACACCACTCGACGTGAATTGATCACGTGCCTTTCAACTCCCAATGCCTTTGCAAAACGTGTGCTTCCAATGGACCACCATGTCCTCTTTATTTCAAACAATCTGCTTACTTCGTTATCTCTCCTCCTTGGTGCTAAATACAAGTGAATTATTGTCTTCTTCCTCAATGAATAATCAAGCACGAATTACGTTTCTCTTTTTCGGATGGAATAAAATTTATCGAGGGGTAAGATTCAAATGCCTTTTTGGCATTTATTTATACACAAAAATCATTTGCTTCTCTGATGACAGCTTCCCATTTCTTGATGACATCGGTGCTTAAATTTATAATTTATAAATTATTTAAATTCTAAAGAATTTAATTTTTATAAATTATATTTATAACTTTAGCTTAAATGAAATTAAAGCCTTCCTTGGGTTTAAACATAAACCTTTAATTTACAAAATATTCTCCCATCGTGGGTATTTTAAAAACTTTACTGCCATCTCAATGTGTGAGGAGACTTTTATATCCTCATAATGATTTTAATAAAATCATTTAATCTTCCACCATGGGTTTTCCATAAACCCTCATAAAATATTATTTTGCCAACTTTTTCTTCAACTCTTCGCATTGTTCCTAGTGTTATTGATGATGTGCTCCATGGTATTAATGACGAATTTTTACCTTGACATCAATGACAACTAAATGAACTCAAAATATCCAACATAGTTCTCATGTAAGTCTAGGTCCAGTAGTACCTCCAAGAGGTATTTACCATTGAATATTGTTTTACATGAAGGGATTTGTTGTTCTAGTATTGAATAAGTTTTTAATGTAGTGGTGTTGGATGAGGTTCTAGCACAATAACACCAAATAAGGTTTTGGTGTAGTGGTGTCAAAATGGACCACATATAGATGATTAAAATTTTGATGCTATTAATACTTAGGCAGCTTGCATTGGGTATCATAATCATTTTGACACTATCAATACTTAGCTATTTAGTGCAATATTATTTGGAAGCACCAAAATACTTGAGTTTAAAATCAAGGACCATAAGTTTACTTATACTATTGAGTTTGCATTGTATACCTTGGACAAACCAAACTTGTGATATATACTTGTGGTTATGCAAAATATTTAAAATAAACAACAATAAAAAAGCAAAACGTATTCTTTGATATGCTAAAATGTCTTGTGCACATCCAAGATAATTTTAACATCATTGTTGTGAAAAAGCTAAACTCAAAGCCATCAAAAGCTCAACTTGTCATGAATTTTTTGATCTCATTTTTTGAGAACCTAAATGGGAAGAGGAGGCCTCTTCCACAATGTGTAAATTTGTGTGTAATTTCAAGTTTCATTAGCATAGATAGATGATGTTTGTCTACTATTATTTGGATTAGCCATAGGTTATGTAGTAAATAAAGGTCGTTTGACTTGTTATGGCTAAGTTTATAGTGAAGTAGTGGTGAGACCATACAACAAAACTTGTTGTTGGTTCTAAAATAGTCATCTAAAATAGTCATTTCCCTTGGTATTGTTGGTTTTGAGGTGGTTGTGGTTCCCACTATTAATTTTTTATGGTTTTTTGTATCCATGGTTGGTTTTGTGTGGAATGTAGTGCCTGTGGTTGATTTGATCAACATGAAGTAAATAATTCCTAAGGTGAGGGCCAAAAGTATTGGCTTCACTATTGTATGGATGGTGGTATAGACCATGGTATGGAATAGGGGTTAGGCATCCAATTCATTGGATCTTTTAGGACGTATTGATTTTGATATGGATTGTAAGAAAAATTATTTTCTTGCATCTACCCTACAAATTTGAGCTCTTTAGTGGATTGGATGTTTTTTCCCATGACATTCTTGATGTCTATTAAAATATCACAATGATCTATAGAATAACTCTTTTTACAAATAATACAATGGTGGTTTTGTATAAGGGGCATTCTTGGAGTGCATGTTTCTTCCTACACCTAGATCAATACATAACTAGAGGTTTGTTAGATTTGTTTATTGCCTACATTTCATTTATCATGGTATCAAGGTGTACTAAGATATCCATTTTGAGGTTTTCAAGCTCCTCCATCAATTATTGTATTTCATTATTACTTTTTCTATATTTCTATAATATTTGTGAAGTTAATTTTATTTACATCACCATTCCCCATGAGGTTTAATGCTTCACATAACTCCTCTTGTAGACCTCTAAGAAATATTGTCTTGATAAGTAATTGGTCTACTCCACTTCCACATCATCTTTGGACAAATAAGAATATATCAAGATAATCCTCTAGGTTCTCTTTTCTTGTTTCTTCATTCTAAAGAGTTCTTCATGGTCCTTCACTCTACAATATTCTTGGTATTTATCTAAGAATGCTATTTCCATTTCTTCCCATGTTCATATTGAATTTAGCTCTAATCCCATAAACCAATGTATAGTTGTGTCTTTGAGTGTTGAAGGGAACAACTTAAGTTTTTGGTTGTCATTTTCATAGTCATAAGTCTTGCAAAGAACCTTGAATTTTAATAAGAATTGACTTGGGCCTTTCAATGTTATTTCCCTAAATTTGGCAATATGTGTGGTCAATTTTTTTCATATGGGCTTCTATTTTGGGATCAAACCTAATAAGGTACATAATATTTTGGTTGCATTTCTATGTTGTTCAATTATGTTTGTATATTTTTGTCTATCCTTCATGTTTGTGTCCTCCAAATAAATATTGTAAACTTTCTTGAAAAATATAGGAGATGATGTCTTGTTTGGACCTAGTAGGGGAAAACTACTTGACTGAGTACTCAATTGTTCCTCAAGGTTTTCAAGTATAGGAGACTTAAAATTTGGTGATGGTTGTTATTACCTAGAGCTTTCTCCTAATTTTGTCTCATCCATAGTTGATAAAATCATAATCAAATCGGAATTGGCATGGAAAGGAATCAAGAAAAATTAGGAATCGACAAAAATTGGTAGTTTTTCATTGAGAAAAGATTTTTTCATGCATATCATAGTTTTTTGTAGATTTTCTCAACTATGGTCTCAACTATTGGTAATTCAATGGTTTTTTCAACCTCTTAGAATTGATATCTATTTCTTGTGGCTCGTCGAGGGTTTTGGCTAATGATCCTTCACCTTCTATATCGAGGTCTACATATATTCTAATCAACATAAATTAAAACTACTTGTTGAAAAATAAACAAAAGTAGAAACTATTAATCCTTAAAAGACCTAATGTTTGGCTCTAATTTTGATTTGCAAACCAATACCCTAACTTGCTTCTTGATAATACCACTATCCTTATAGCCTTAGTTATCAAGTTCAGGTTTGTATTCGAATTCGACACTCATAAAATTTGAAATAAATTCAACATATTCAAAAATTCAAAATAAAATTCGATATGTACATATATCCTGTTTTTAGTGTCATTCGGTTAGTTACTAACACTCCATTAGTTTGGGCTGTTCCTCTATCAATCCAATTACTGGAGTTATATTCATTTCCTAATTTACTCATACAAGAATCGATATAAATCTGTGATTGATATGTTTCTTTACTAATTGTGGCATTTAGTGTGTGGGTTTGGGTTTGCGCCAATCATAATATTTTCAAACCTAGGTGTTGTACAGGCTTGAAGTTTGGTGTCACCAGATTTGTGGATCAAATTTGTCACCTTAACCTTATTTTATTTTTAAAAATAATAACCCAAACTACCAAAGGTAAACTTCTTTAATTTTTTTAATTAATATTAAATATTATTTATACATAATTAAGGGTTATGGGCTTTTTGACTCAGGTGAAAAAATATGTATATGTATGGGGATTCGAGGTCCTGCAGTTAATAAAGTCTAGATGTTTTAACGAGCGATACACGAAATACACAGTTTGACCCGCCGCAATTGGTTTTACATGCAGATTCTCATTTGTGCCAGACACGAACAAATTAAGATGCTGCACACCACACTTTGAGCACCGTTTCTTGACCTTAAATTCATATGGCTCCTTTTTTTGCCTTTGTAATGTCGATGTCGATCCGCTTGCACCTTTCTTCCATGTCTGACAGTTTACACTAACTTGCAACTTCAGAATAAATAAAATGACTTACCCTATGCCAATGCTAAACTGAAGATGTCGCATGTAGAACCAGAAAAAGAGAATTCATAAATATTAAACCTGTTTCCTACCAAATTTTTTTTCAATGCCGAATTTTAGGTTTGTTCGTCGAATAAATTCGCTAGGTTTTTAAATTCGACGAATTTCGAATTTTATTGCAAAAATTCGATGAATTTGATAACTAAGCCTATAGCAAGATCTTTTCCTAGCCTTCCTCTTAATATGTTAAAGTATTGTGGTAGGATCATCTTTGTGTCACAGATCAATTAGACTAGCTAAAACACAATCATAGGACCACCTCAAGTGAGACTGGACAAAGTGTAATCATAGGATCACCTTGAGAAAAAAGTGGTATATATAGAAGTAGCAACAAATCAATTATAACTTATGCGAGTGCTTATCCCACGAGGTCATTTTTCAGGATATCATAATTGTAGGATCATTTTTTTTTTGTGACAATAATAAATCAACTATGGTTAATAAAAGATATGAATTAAGTAGATGTGGTTTACCATAAGTCTCTACAAACCAAATAATTTACAAGGAAAATAATTTTAAACTATAAAAAAAATTTAGCAATGTTTTTTTGTTGGTAATGACGTCAAAAAGTTACGAGTGTCATTAATTCTTGCACTCTAAAAATTGCTAATCGAGGATGGTGTCTAATGGTTGTATCTACTAGAAAGAACAAGCTTGTGTTGGTATTTGGGTCTTCTAAGGTTTCCTAGGAAAATATTTTGTTAAAACACACTTTCATGAAATAAAATAACATAATTTATAGGAAAATAAATCTACTTCAACAATTGCATTAACTTATATCGAAACAATAATAAATATGTGTAATTAAAATAATAATAATTTAGATAAAATAAATTAAATAACAAAATATTAAAATAATATAACAATACATATTAAAATATATGCTAAAATAATATGCAAAAGAACAAATTAAAATTTTCTTAATGGTATGCCTAGAAAGGAACTTAACAACACTTTCCACCGTATTTTTGGAATGAGCTCTTGCTCCACAACATGGTGAAAAGTGAAATTAATTCAAATAAAATTAAAATATAACAGAGTTAAAAGAAGAATAAAAATTCACTTTATTAAAAAAAGATAAAATAATTTTTGCCTCTTTATTTATTCTCATTCTTCCTCCCTTTTTTTACATATATATCTAAAGTTGTTCTTTTTTTAGAAAATAAAAGCATATTTATATACATGTGGTGCCTTTTAACTAAAATCCTATTTTTTTTAATATCTCATGCCTTGATAGGAAAACCAATGCTAATCATTCATATTACATATGCCCCTTAGAACGCCAATAGGAACTTGAGCACCATTTTTCTGAAGGTCTATACAAGACTCAGAATCATCGAGGAGAGCTACTAAACCATTGTTTAGTGTGCGGAATGTGCCCTCCTCATAAAAATCCAACCCATCCATCTCTGGTGGAAAGTATGGGTCTTTAAGCGATTTAGCAACATCGGTTTTTAGGGCTATCTTTTTCTTTGATCTGCCCATTTTTAAGGTGTCGGTCTCTACCGAAAATGCACCTTTTACAATAAAATTTTGCAGAATAATTTGACTAAGGTGTCAGTCACTGCCGAAAATGCACCTTTATAAGTCTTCCCTTTTGTTTTTGCAAAAATTAGATCTCCCTATACGGGGTTTCAAAATTTTCTAGAAGCGCAAAATGGGCGCTCCAGAAGGCTTGTCCCCCCTTGGTGTTGCAAAATTTATCCCCTCTTACAAAGCTTGCCTCCTAGGCAAATTAGCACAAAATGTCACCCAAAAAAAATCCCCCCTGTGTGAAGTACTTCAAACAAACAAAGTTTGCTATTTATGAAGCCTAAAAAAATAGGTTTGGAGGTGTGATGAGTTTAATGCCTTGTTGATTTATTTGATGATGGAGAAAAAAAAAATTGATCCCCTTTTCAAAATAAATTTGATCCCCTTTGCAAAAGAAATAAGTGCCCTTTCTTTTAATTTTAATTTGCAAAAAAATTAAGTTTGATCAATCTTTAAATTAATAATAAAATAATTTTGATTAAAAAGAAATCATAAATTTAAAATAAATGATTTTTAATCAAAAAAATTAAATTATTAAAAAAAATTGAAAAAAACTTAAATAAAATGCTAAAAAAAAAAAAACCTTTGGGGGGGGATCGACGAGGTTTGAACCCCCGACCTCGAGCTTCCAAAGCTTGGCCGCTAACCAGCCGAGCTAGCTCCTCGGTTGGGATACAAAGGGCAGGGCCCTTTATTTACCTTGAAGCGGCGCCTCCCTTCTCTGGTGGTGCCCTCGACTGCTCGATGACAATCGAAGGGAATGCTTCCCTGCTTATCGACTGCTGAGCCTGTGAAAGCAGCTAGTATGCAAGTTGTCGGATTGGCGAGTGACTAGTCATGTGGTGCTGCGACGATTCGCTTCAGGTGGCTTCTCCGACCTGTTGGTGGCGCTCTTCAGATAACTCTTCCTTGACTGCATCCACCATGACATCAACAAACAACACAAAAAAATGCTTCGTCTGCTCTCTACGTCAGATTTGGATGACAAAGTCACTACCGGATCTTCTCTGTTGTCATCTCGATGCTTGGAGAGCTAGGCATTGCTGATTTTGGTCTAGCTTTATTTTAGGTCCTGCGATGCACTACATAACCCAAATCTGCTATTTGTGATTTTGAAACCCGAAGTAGCGGCACTCTTTCAGGCCAGTTAAGTGAAATTGTTTATCACTGGCACAGAAAATCAACACCAGTGTTCAATGCCAATTGTCTGCAATTGTCCGTTGCAATCGTCAATCTCACAACTGTAGCCTGCAAATCGAGCCAGTTGCTGGGGATGCACAATGTTGCTTGCAATGACAATTTTCGATCACAGGGGTGGCCAGAAGATCTGTCAAGGCTGCGTCTACATCGTTGTAGTTGTTTTAAAAAAAATGACCTCCTTTTATCCCACATGTGGGATACGATAGTGCTCAAGTGATTTAAAAAATAAATCACGCATAGTAGATTTTGATTGCCTTCGAGCAACCTATCGTCTACTATCCTCTCTCCTTGAAGTTCATGCAAAATTTTGTCCCGTCCAATCCGATCCGCTGCCTTCTTCCACGTAGGTCCAGTCAGAGGTCTGAGTTGATCTTGCTAGGGCCACATTTATCCGTAGTCAGATCCAGCCCCCTTACATCCACAATCCCACGATCATGCCAGTTAGCATCATCATCCTCAGCTTGTGTGTTGATATCTAGTCACCATCCTCGAGATGTGTGCCCGAGTTGCAGGTCCAACCCTACCTCGAGAAACATGTTTGTGTTGCTCCTAGGTCAAGTCGTAGCCCGCATCATAGCTGTCCAACCTATAGAGCCCACGTCAGTTTGTCCAATCGATCAGAGATCCAGTGTCAGTGTCACCTGGCCTGTGTTAGGTCAAAGTTTGGATCAGATTTGACTCACCTCAGGAAGCGTGCCCAAGTGTTGAGTCCTCGACCTTCCCAGTTGTCGGGCTACAAAAAATTCGAGCCTCGACAAAGCGAGTGCTCTGATACCATAATACGAAAACCAATGCTAATCATTCATATTACTATGAAATATATAATACAATTAGGCTCCAAATAGCCCGTGAAATATGGATCTTAGAAACCATAATGAACCCTAATTGAAAGATGCTAACGAACATTAGATCGAGCATAAAAACAATATAACAATACTAACCTAATAATGTAGTAAATATAGAGATACGCTAACATGCCTATAGTATTTAACAAGCATCCACATGCAAAACTAATTAAAAAATATTGCAAAACTAACAAGCATCTCCATCTTATATGCATCTTCGTTTTATGTGCATTTCCATCTTATATACATATTTTTCTTATATGCATCCTTGTTTATATGCATATTTGTTTTATTTTGCCCTACATGATTGCAAAATTTGTTACAACTATTCTAAAATTTTGATTTTCATTATCGCAATGGGATCCAAAAGTTTGTCATTTTTCTAGTTGATAAATTTGCATGAATACCATCTACAACATGTTCTGGTTATCATGTCACATTCTAGCTTTCTCTAGTCTAGAGATCTAATACTCTATTCATTCTTATGCTCTTAATTCTAGTGCTCTCTAGTCTGATACAAAAAATCTATCCCAACTCTCTTTAGTCTGATAATCTCCATTCCAACACTTTGTAGTTTGACACCAATGCTAGAGAGCCAAAAATACCCTCAAATGACATGCAAACCAACACTTATTTTCTATATAATTTTCAAATATCATTAATCCAATGTCAAAAGTAATTCTAAAATGACATAAAAACCTATCTAAATAACTTAGTAATATATTTTACCTATTCACTAGGTTTAATTAGAATATTAGTGCAAATTAGAACCCAAACCATAGTTAAACATTCTTTACCGACACATTAAAGGAGTTATAAAGTGTTACTTTGTTGCACATACTTATTAAAAAAATAAATAGGGATTAAGTTTAATTACAATTTATAAGATGGGTTTAACCATAACAAGGTTAATCATGGCTCACATTTAATAAATAATATAATAAATTAAATATATTTGTACAATGATTTCCCATAGGCCTATACAAGATTGTGTCATACAATGTTGGTCTTGGCCATAAGTCAGAATACACTTTCAAAAAAGTATACTTGGATTGTGAAATGGTGATGCTAGAATTTTTTTATCAATCTAAATCCCCAAAAAGTAGTGCAAAAGCCCCAAATTTATCATCTCAAAGGTGGAATGAAGTTGTGACTTAATATCACATACCAAGGAAGGAGAGTTATCAATAATGAGAAGATAATCAATACATATAACGATCATCAAAGTATCCCCATCTTGATATTGATGTAAAAATTGTGTTCAATATCATATTGCCAAAACCCATAATTGAGAAAAGAAAAGTGAATTTTATAATGCCATATGTGAGGAGCTTGCATGACTCCATAAAAAGTTTTGGAAAGGCAATAAACCAAAGGATTAGGGGCCTCAATTTCAAAACTTTACAGCTACTACATGTATATCACCTCCTCAAGCTTCTCATGTAGGAAGAAAATCTTCACATCCTTCTAGCATATTTTCCATCCATGTGAGGTAGTTATAGACTGAATAATCATGATTGATTCCATCCTAGCCATTGGAAAAAATATCTTATAATAATCAACTCCCTCTTATTGAGATAATCCCTTAGCAACAAGGCATACCTTGTGATTATCAACTTGACCATCTAAAGTATATTTAGTCCTATAGACCCATTTGCATCAAACTACATTCTTTCCTTTTAGAAGATTAACAAGATCCCATATCCCGTTCTTAATCAAGGATTCTTACTCCACATGCATAGTCTCTCCCCACTATGATTGGACCTTATCATAAGAATATGTATGAGATTTATGAGAATGAATAACCTTCAAGAGTAATACTCAAGAAGGAGCCTTTTGATGTTGCTCTAGAGACAAAATAGGCTAAGCAACTTTTAAAATCATATTAACTCACTTGGGAGTTGAATAAATTGGGAAATAATCATGTCCACTTTATGGCAAAGAAATATTAGAAGCTAAAATTGAAGAATCTAAATCAAAATCACCATGTACCTCATCATGCAAATCTAAAGCACTTTGAACCGATGTGTCTTGTTCAACATGCCCTAAATTTGAAAAAGAAGGTGATATCAGTGATGCTACCCATGAAGAAATCAAATGAATAGATAAAAGACCTTCACTTGAATATAATATGAAGATGCTTTAGTGGGAATAAATCCTACCAAAATATCTAAACAATTAAATTTGAATTAGTCAAAGAATTAGAAGAGTCTTCCATCGAAATATTAGGTAGTGGATTAGAAGGAGCACTTGGAAGGACCTTAAAAAAATGACATAGCTCCAAATAAATACCTTATGTATTTGAGCATCATAAAGGTGATATGACTTTGAGGTATCTTAATACCCCAAAAATATGAATCTATAACTATTTGGTGTCTCCTCCTTTAGAATATATTTGGTTATATTAGCCCATGTTGAAGACCTAAAGATATAGAAATAAGACACATCAATATTATATTTGGTCAACCTCTCAAGAGGTGTTATGACCTACACCACCCTTATGGAAACCATATTGATTAATTTATGTTTCACAAGTGATGATTTCACCCTATAATTTATGGTCCATCCCCCTCGCATGAATTATACACTATGTCATGTCCATTATTACCCTATTCTTTCCTTCAGCCACACCATTGCTCAAGAGTATAGTGAATAGTCCTTTGATATGTAATCCCATAAAGAGCTAGAAAATCATGAAGGACATGACTTATATACTTGCTTACCCCATCTATTATAAGATATTTGATTTTTTTGTCCAAATGATACTCAATAAAATCCTTAAAGGTCTTTAATATCTCAAAGACTTGATCCTTAATGTGAATAGTATGCAACCACACATATCTAAAGAAATCATCAATAAAAAAGGAATTACCTATTTCTATAAAGATATGGTGTACCCATAGGTCCACATATATCACTATGTATGATCTCCAAAGGGTGAGAAACCTATCTTCCAATATCTTTTACACAAATATCCCTATAAGGCTTTCCAAGAATACATCCCTTACAAGCACCACTTGAAGGGGATATGTGTGGAAGTGTAATAGAAATTTAATGACGACTCATGTATCTCAAGGATCCATAGTTGAGATACCCAAACCTATAGTTCTACCTTTGACTCTCATTATTTGCATGTACAATAATAGCAGTAATTGTTTTTCCTGGGAGAAGAAACAAAAGAAGTAGGTATATCTTCCAACTTATACATTTGGTTTGACTCATTACAATAGCCAGAAGTGTAAATTTTAAATCCATTGTCTATATCCTTAATTACCCAATGATCAAGCCAAAATTATATTTTGTATTCATATGAGTAATGTGATAAATAGATAATTTACTAGAGACAACATTGGGAACATGAATTACTTGATCAAAATAAGAATATCCAATGTTAATATCTTCACATCTTGCATTCTGTAAAGAAGAATCATCTCCAATAACAACACACTCCCTTGAATGTGATTTGGTGTAACCTTATAGGAGATGTTTGTGCTTCGTCATATGTCTAGTTGCCCTTGAATTTGTAAATCATCCATGTCCAATTTACTGAATGAATAGCTACATGTGTCTATGAGGTCTCTCCATCAAAGTTATCCTCACCCTATTCATAGATAAGAGCAATATCACTGCCCCTTTTTGGCTACTTCCTTGAGCTTCTTTATGTGAATCCAACAAAATTATATTTTATGTTCTTCATTCTTGAAAAACTCGCATGTTGGTTTTTTGAAGGGATTCTTGGTCTTCTTCTCATTCTATTTTAGTTTTTTTGTCATTTTGAGTTTTGGCAATATCTTCCTTTAGATGATCTTGATTGATCAACAAAGTTACCCTTATGCCTTTGTTTTCTAGATTGATGATGCAAAAAGTACTTGAATATCTCATCAATGAATGGTGTAAGAAAATTAGAAAAGTACACTCATAACATCAAATGCCTCATATGCCTTTAAAATATTGTTGAAGACAATATTTAGTAGTTCAATGTTCTTTTCCTTCACAAATTATTGTCCTTCTCCTATAATCTTAGGTAATCCTCTTGCACTCTAAATATCTTCTTACAATATATTGATTACACTAATATACTCATCAACAATATCAAAAAATCCATAATCAAATCCTAGGTATTTGGAAACCTGCTAAGTTTGTATTCTCTTTCTTTTGATCTAGAATTTTATTTGGGCAGACACTAGTCAAATGACCATATTTATGGTAAATTCTACAATGAAAAGGAGTGTTCTCATAGTCCACCACTTGCTCCCAAGTGTCCTCTCCAAATTGTAATGAGATATTTTATGGTAGGGGTTTGTCAAAATCCATTAAAACATAAATTTGAGGATAAATAACATGTTCAAATTTTTTAGTACAATCAACAGTCATCATAAAAGTTTCCAAAGAGTTTCAAATTGAATAAAATATAGCTAGATTCTAGAATTCAACTAGGATGCCAAAGAGTCTAACCCACACAACACCTATAGAAGGCATCTCTTCTTCAACTTTAAATTTAGTATTCCAAGGCTTCATGAAAAGCCTTGCCCTTCCAAATAACTAGGGACCCTTTGAAATATTTTCTCTCTATCTTCATTATTAAAAAATAAAACAAGAAAATAACCATTTGGATAAATAGATATTTGTAATTCACCTTTTGTTTTCTAGTTTTTTGCAACCTAAACTTTGAAAGTAGATAGACTTGAACGAAAACCCAAGAAACGATAAATTAGTCTTTTTTACAGATCTTCTATGCTAGTTTGAATGATGCTCATATCTAGCTTAACAATCGTAGTTCCATAAACTGCCCTAAGATGCCCTAACTCAATTTTACTAGGATCAATCTTAGGCATTCTTAAAGGTTTGTGGGAAACCCTAAGATTAATTTTAGTATTAGTCTAACGATGTCCACCACAGAGGGCATCCTTAAAATTTAGTTTTGGGATTGATTCTTTGAAATCCTTACCCTTGAAAGGGGTTTCCATAGTGGATTTTTTTTTGGGTGCTCCTTAGCACCAAATTCACTTGATATCTAAACCATTTTTTGATTAGTTTCCTGAAACTTGTTTTGAGATCTCTTTAATCTATGCCTTGGATGCTGAAAAAAGGTATGATTTTTTTTTGCTTTATAATAAGGGGTTGTACTCGGGTCCCCCACCCTTGAAAAATTACATCTCTCTTATTTAGAGCTTGAGAGTTTACAAATAGATACACTTCTCATCTCAATTGAGATGCTATAGCTAGAAACCTACATCATTTTACATAAAATGTCTGAATTCTTGATTTTCATTTTCTGGATCTTTTTAAATTTTTGTATGAATACAATTACTCTATAATTTAGCATCTTTCTTGATATTTTTCTATAGCAACCTTCACAATACCAAAAATTCACCTCTACTATTTATGCCTTGCATCTTAGTAGAGTAATATTTTCAAAATATCACACTATCATAGTCCTCTTTACCAAATATGAATTGCTAGTTTCCTTCCTCACTGAAGTCATTACTCTTCCCATAATTTGAACCCTAGTTGGAAAATATTTACAATTTCATTTTGCATGACTTGAAAAATCATCACTACCCTTATTTCAAATGGTTGACTTCAAAAGATCATATCTCCCTCAATATTGCTTAGATTTTTGCATATGACCACTCATTTAAAGCTATTCAAATTATACACAAGTTGGTCCAAGAATCAGGTAAATCGAAAAACGTTTTGCAAAGATAAGGCTCCTAAAAGATGATATATTTTTTAGGAAAAAACCCTAATCCTTCACACTTTGCAATTTTGTTTTTTGTGACTTGAAAAATTGTCACTACCCTTGTTCCGAATGGTTGACTTCATAGGGTCATATCTCCCTTAATATTACTCGGATTTTTGCATATGACCACTCATTTTAAAATTATATAAATTTTGCACAAGTTGATCTAAGAACTAACTAAATTGGATAAATCTTTGAAAAGATATGGATCTTAAGAGATGAGATATTTTTCAAGAAAAAACCCTAATCCTGCGCACTTCGCAATTTTATTTTTCATGACTTGAAAATTTGTCACTGTCCTTATTCTGAATGGTTGGCTTCAAAGGGTTGTATCTCCCTTACTATTGCTTGAAATTTTGCATATGACCACTCATTTTAAATCTATTCAAAATTTTCACAAGTTGGTCCAAGAATCAACTGAATTGGATAACTCTTCACAAAGATATGGCTCATAAAATATGAGATATTTTTTAGGAAAAAATCATAATGCTTTGCACTTTGCTATTTTGTTTTTCTCATTGTAAGCAGCCTTCCATGATCCTTCAGCCTTCCCAACCTTTCACTCAACATCCTAACCTTTTATTGTAGCTCCTTCAGCTAGCATAGCCTTCCACGCTCCTTTAGCCTTATCAACCTTGCACATTCCTTCAGCCATCCCAACCTTCCACCCAACATCTAAGCTTTTTGTTGTAGATCCTTTAGCTAGTCTGACCTTCCATGCTCCTTCAACCAATTCAACCTTCCACACTCCTTTAGCCTTGACACTCAAAATATCAACTCATCATTCAACCTTCCATGGTCTTTTAGCCTCCTATCTTCCATGCTCCTTCAGTCTCAAGCCTTCCACACTCCTTCAACCTCCAACCTTCCATGCTTCTTCAACCTCTAGCCTTCCATGCTCCTTCAGCCTCTAGTCTTCCACGCTCCTTCAACCTCCAACCTTCGATGCTCCTTCGACCTTCATATATATATATATATATATATATATATATATATATATATATATATATATATATATATATATATATATATATCGTTAAAGCATAAGACCACTTTCCAAGCCCCTTAGGGGACAACCCCCTAAGGGATTTCAAGATATTAAAGAAAAGGTATATTTTTTACTTTTGTTTTGTGCAACAAATTGAAAGTCATTGTCAATCAAGTTCACAGCATGAAGATCTATTGAAATACATATTTCTAACCCATATTGGGTTTCCTACAGCATAACCTACTAAAATATTGAGCATAAACCACAAAAATATTGGTCACTAGGACCCAAAGGCCCCGAAAAATAAATTTTGGAGCTGCTTGCACTCAACACAGATGAAACCCTTGCATAGTTGCTTGCTTTTCGAAAAACAACCTCAACATATGTTTCTTTGAACCCATGTGTTGTAGGTGAGCTAGAGAGGGTAGGGCAATCCTCCAAGGAAAGTCCCTGGTTTGAATATCCACCCTACCAAAAGCACATCGGGTACCCAAAATCCAGTTGATAATGCTAGTGCGGTCAGGGCCGAGCGTGATTCCTAGGTGATTTTGACGGTGTAGAACCTCCTGGTCATGGTTTCTCAGACCAAGGCAGACCTGAAAGGGATTTTTTGCTAAATTAAAAAAACATGTGTTTCTTTGACAATAGAAAAACTCATACATTAGATTTGGTGGAACCAAAAATATAAATTTAATCATATGTTTAAATCTAAAATATGTATTATTATTTAGTGGGAAAGTGTGTGAGGGGGTGGGTCTGTATATGGTTGTGTGTTTGCCCCCTATTGATAAGCTCAGCTCTCACCCTTATGAGAGGTCATGGTGGGATGGGGATGCCCAACCCTGAGCATTGGTCATTAGGGTTTTCTCACAACAACCAAATCTTATATATATATATATATATATATATAATTTAATAAAATATTAATATTAAATTAAATAAATTAGATCTTTAAGACTCCATATATTAATTTCGAAAATCTTAATAGTAAAAGTATATTTTATTTGAAAAATATTTAATTAAATAGACAATTTACCTTTATAAATTGAATAAATTATTTGAAACATAGTAATTATTTATTTTTTTATTTTTTATTTTTTTATTTTACATGGTGGAATCGGTAACCACCACGAATCCGGATAAACTATCCAACTTTTTCTGGCCACCATAGTATTTTGTGTTGTTCATCCAAAAAACCGCCACATAAATCTCCGTGCAATTTGCCCTTATAACCACCATGCCACGATCATTTTATTTGAATCATAATTATAATAAAAAAATCCAAATAAATTTATATAAATCATAAAATATTTATACAACTATATATTAGAAAATAAACAAAATAATTAATTATGTTAATTGTTCAATCATTTATCAAAACCCTTATTTAATAAAAAATAAATATTTATGTTAATTGTTCAACCCACTACACAAGGAACCAGAATCCTTTCAAAAACATGTGTTGTACTCTAAAATTTTATCCGAAAGGAATAGACCACTTTCTAGCGGTTGAGTGCTTGCAAGTGGGTTGTCCTGGTTCAAATCTCTAGGTGATTGGTCTGGTTGACTTTATCTTTATCCAATAGACTAAAGATTATAAAGGTTCTTTGCACACAATTTAAAAAAAAAAAAAAAATCAAACATTTATTCTATAACTTAAAATAAGAACTTTTCTTGAGAGGCCTTAAGCACTGAGTTGTGATATCTCCAACTCTCTTTTTTTTTTTTTTTTATTGTAACCTCTTTTATCTTTTATTTAATATAATAGTTGGTTCCAATAAACTAAAACAAAGTTTTTTTTTTATTATAAAATTTTAATTAAATAATTTTATATTATTCTTATACATAATTGTATATTAACTTTTATATATAATATTGCATATCTTATTTATTAGTCACATATAGTTCATTTAGGTGCCTCAATGATAATTTTATATATCAATATTTCATATTATATTTATTAGTGGCATATAATTTATTTCGGTGCCTCTTTCATCACTTATTTACAATGTTATATGTAAAAATTATATTCTATTGCATTATATTCGAGTCAAATACAAACATAATTTAAATTTATATAAAAAAATAATAATAAAAATATATATTTTAATTTATAGTAAAAAGATGAAAAGCCAGAAGTGAATGCAGTCGGGAGCAAGTGCGAGCACAAACTCAACCGGAAGCGAGTGCGAACATAAGTCGAGATATAGTGCAGCCGAAAGTGAGTGTAACCGTTCGCGAGTATGAGCACAAGTTGGGAGTGAGTGCAACCAAAAATAAGAGTGCGAGTGCAAGCCGGGAGTAAGTGCAGTTGGGAGTGAACGCAGCTGGAAGTGAGTGCAAGCACAAGCCGAAAGCAAGTGCGAGTGCAAGCCAAGAGTGAGTGTGAGCATGATTCGGGAGTGAGTGAAGCTAGAAACAAGAGTGCAAGTGTATGTTGGGAGTGAGTGCAACCAATAGTGAGTGCAAGCGTGAGTCGTGAGTGAGTGCAACCAAAAATAAGTGTGAGCGTGAGCCAGGAGTGAGTGCAGCCAAAAGGGGGTGCAAGTGCAAGCTGGGAGTGAGGAGGAAGTGTGAGCAGGAAAGCAGAAAGTAGAAAGCAAAGTGTGATCAAGTAACAAGTGCCACTTCGTGTTCAATATCTTAGGAGAATTTAAAGGATTCATTTGAAAAATCTAGGTAACATGGAAAGAAAGTCATTTGTGAATGTCCTTACTAAAATTATGAATGGCCAATTTGGAATTTTGGATGCCCTAGCTAACAATAAGAGGAAGAGAGAATCTATGTCAAACCCAGTCCAAGTAGCATATTCTACACTAGAAGTGATTATCAAGGATAATATGATTAAGCATGATATAATGATTCTTAAAACCAAAGGGTTAATTTGTACATTTCGTGAATATTGGCCAAGTTTCTATGAGATTCAAAATTGGATTAAGTGGAAGTGGGGATTTAATTCAAATTACTTTGACTTTTCTTCCAAAAGGATTTTCCTCATTATTTTCTCTACTTCAAAAATAAGGGATAAAATAATGGATGGAGGCCCGTGGTTTAGGGGTAAATATACATTATATTTAAGATCTTGGAGTGAGAATTTTTATGTGGACATAGAAACTATTTAAAATATTTTGGTATGGATTAGGCTTTTTGGACTTCCTTATCAACTCATCAATAAGGAGGTTTTGAAGAATATTGGTAATACTCTAGGTGAATTCATACAGGAGGGACCAACTACTAATAGGAGAAGGTATGCTATATACACTCGAATATGTGTTGACATGGATATTTCTAATATTTACCATAGTCGATTAGGATTAAACCTAAATCAAAAGAATGGGACCAACAAGTGGATTATGAAAACATTGTATTTCGATGTGGCAAATGTCATGAAACTAGGTACATAACAAGAGACTGCAAAGTGAAAATGGAGGAAGAGATGGAATTTTTTGGGCATGAGGGTAGCTTCAATTTGAAACAATGAGACTATATCACAAGAGAAGCTAGATAAAATCGAGGATTTTCCACTCCTAAGAAAGTGGCTAGAAAAATCCCTCTACATCATTAGATGGTAAAGGCCATTAAAAATCACTTGAATCAACCATTAGAAGAAAAAATGATATGGGGATGAGGAAGTACAATGTGTAAGCTCAAATATAGAAGCTAAATATGTGAAGGAAAAGGGTAAGGCAAATTTTAATACAAAGGAAGATGGGAAGATGAATTTTAAATAAAATTAGGTGAAGAAGATCATGGAATATTAGGGGTATGAATAAAACACCTAAAAAAAAGAGTTATTTATGAATTAATATGTTGTTATAGCCCTAAGTTTATTTTAATACAAGAAACAAAATAAGCAGCGAGGAATGTAAGGATGTTTTTAAGAAGATTTGGAAGACAAGTGATTGTTTAGCAGTTTCTTCTATAGAAGCTTTAGATGGTATTGCAATAATATGGGACAAATGCAAATGGGATGGACAACTATTAAAAGCAAAAAATAATTGGGTTGTTGGATTATTTTATAGAAAAGAGGAAAACATCAAATTTGGGGTTATAAATGTATTTGCTCCAATTATAGTTTCTCGTGAAATATGTTGGAAGGACCTTAGTATATTTTTTTAAAATACAATGAGGATTCATTGTGATCCATGGATTTTTGGGGTGATTTTAATACTGATATATCTCCTTTGGAAAAAAAATGATGGCATTCTAGGATGGCCTAAATCAATGTAATATTTTGCTTAATTTGTCAATTCAAATGATCTTTGGGATGTTAGGAACTCAAGATTTCAATACACATGGGATAATAAACGTATTGGAAAAAATCAAATAGCGGAAAGATTGGATAGATTCTTGTTATCCAACAAATGGTCACAAATAAAGTATACAATCTCTTCAAATATTTTATTATGAGCAGGATCAGATCACAGACCCATTCTTTTGACTTGTAAGTCACCTAAAAATGGTCATCCAAAGTCATTTCATTTCCAATCTATGTGGCTCCAAGACATTGTTTTTTTCTAGATGGTTATGTTATGGTGGGATGAATCAAAACTTGAAGGATTACGTATGTACAGGTTTGTTCAAAAGTTGAAACATTTAGAGCAAATGAAGATATGGAATATCAAATCTTTTGGTAATATTTTTAAAGAAAAAAAGAAACTGAATCCAAGCTCAAAAATTTACAAGAGATAGTAGAAATTAATAGAATGGACTAGTATTCTTATGTGAAAGAAAAAAAATTACTTTCTTATTATCATAATGCATTGAAAAAGGAGTCATATTGGTTCCAAAAATCTAGAGAGAAATGGCTCAAGGAAGGAGATAGAAATACAAAATTTTCATGCTACAACAAAAACAATTTTTTTGTTTGTCATATCAAAAGTATTATAACTCCAAATGGAAGATATATTGAGAACGAAGAAGATATAAGGAAGTAATGAATTATTTCAAAACTATTTTATCAGATTTTGTGCAAGATAAGGAGGCACAAGAAAAAATTCTACAAAATATTCAATCAATTATCACTCAGGGACAAAATGAAAGCTTGATGAAGAAGATATCTATGGAGGACATCCATGAAGTAGTTTTCTCTTTCCATCCTAACAAGGCACCTGGACTCGACAAATTTCTTGCAATTTTCTTTCAAAATATTTAGGATTTATTGAAGAGTGATATGTTAGATGTGGTTGAAGACATCCAAAAAAAGAAGGCTATAACAAGTGAGATAAATGCTACTTTTATTACCTTGGTTCCCAAGAAAGGTGACAAAATATTTTTATAATTTTCATCCAATAAGCCTGTGTAATATGATTTATAAGATAATTTTAAAATTATGGCAAACAGGTTTAAGGGCATTCTAGTGTGTCTTATCTTAGAGGAACAAGGTGGCTTTTTTCAGGGTAGATAAATTCTTGATGGTATAATTATTGCATAAGAGGTGATACATTCTCTTCATTCCATGAAAAACCAGGTATGCTTTTGAAATAAGATATGAACAAAGTGAAGAGCATGATAAACATCGCACCTCGCAATTGAATTTAAAATGCATCTAATGTCCTATTAAAGCATGCAAAAGAGACGATAAAGTAAGCAAATAAGTGAAAAATAAGTTAAGAATAATGGGGGGTTCTATTTGTATTCATAAATTTTTCAAATCTAAGGTTACAATACATCCCCTTGAGGGCTTTCAATTTTATATATTTCAAGTTACAAAGTTTGAGGGATTCAATCCCTCCATGAACCTATGATGCGCTTTCAGTGTTCCTCTCGCACTCAAAAATGTAGAGCGGGCTTGCACTATTGCTGCTTTGAGTTATCTTCCTTCTACTCTTTAGTTCCTCCCATGCACTGGAATATTTGTACCTACACACAAGGAATTAAAATATGTTAATAGCATATGCGTATGATGATAAAATCTATGAAATGCATGCAATATTGAATTGAAAAAGTGCAATCGACATATCTAAACTACTCCAAATGACTTGAAAACTTAGCATGATGTCTACTATATGATTTTGTAAATATCTGAGCAAAAATCAAAGTGATATTATGAGCTAAACCTGTGGTCATCCCTGGGAGGGCCAACTAGGACTGTAATCATAAAAACATTAATTGACATATCAGAACCACTCCAAACTTCACCAAAATTGAATATGATGATAATATTAAGCTATTAAATTGATCTATCCTAAAATTAAATAAAAATTGTTGGCCAATTCATGGCCATCCCTGAGAGTTACAACTGAGACTATTAACTGTACCTAGTGAGGACGACCACAAAACAGGGTGGTTTTTGCCACCAATTCCACTTGGATTTGGTCTATAATCCTCCTAGGGGTGTTGTCATCAAATTTGGAAAACTAAATTACTCGAATTTATAGGTTTTGAAAAGGATGAGTGTATTTTGAGATGCATTGAAAATGCCTTCGATTGACGAGGTTTCCAAGGGTAAATATGAGGGCAAATATTGGTAGCACTTCGTGGTCAATAATTGTAGAAGTATCTCTTTGAAAATGAGTGCAAGCACTCCAATTTATAGCCCAAGAGGGCAAAGGGGCAAAGGGTATGGGCATGCAATGCAAGTGCTGTCACTTGGAAATACCCTTGCCATGCATAGGATGGAAGAGGGTTCCCATTTGGACCTCCAATTTACAGACCCTAATGGCCATGATAGCCTCTCAATCTATCATGAGTGATTGGGTGGGATAAATGGTATAAATTGATTGCCATTTTTCCTGCCCTTTAAATTTTGAGGGGTATGGACCATGGTCGTCCCACCCAATTTACAGACCCTAATGGCCATGACAGCCTCCCAATCTATCATGAGTGATTGGGTGGGATAAATGGTATAAATTGATTGCCATTTTTCCTGCCCTTTAAATTTTGAGGGGTATGGACCATGGTCGTCCCACCCAAGGATGGTTGCTTGTGGCTATCCCTGGGTGGGATGGTCATGAACTGTGACAATCCTAGGGTGGGAAGGTCATGGCTACATGGCCTAAAACCTTCCAAAAAGTGGTTGGGTTTCCCAATGGGGCCATATGATGTCAATAAGAGTGGCACCTTGGCATTATTATATTATTTACATGATTTTAGTGTCTATAGATACCCCTTTTTGAGATGCACTATGTGCAACAAAGCACTGAGCAAAAATAAATGACTAAATTATTAAATGATTGAGGTTATTCAGTAACATAACCAACTGTAGATACCTCCATTGTGGAAAGAGCATACATTCTTGGAATCCTTGCTTTTGATATAATTGAAGGATTGATTTTGGTATACCTTTTAGCCACTTTGCAATAGCAGTTGTAGGGGCTTAGGTTATACTTGGTCTTAGTTCCTTGTTCCACTTGTAAGCCTTTGTTTGGGTAAATTAACAAGGCTTCAAGGAGACCAAGACTTTGTTTTGTTGAATTTGATCATTACTTACCCCAGCGTAGGCTTGAAATTTTGTCTTTGGCAATGATTCTTTTGAATGTATGCAAGTTACACTTTTGAGTGTTTAAGTGTTGATTTTGATTGTGAATTCATTATTATGACTACCCCCTCAAGTGACAAGTCGATGAGGGCATGAACAATGATAAATAAACGAGTAACTTGAACCGTATGACTTGATTGGAAAAACCATCAATTTTACCCATTATAAGATTTATCAATTTTGTGAATATTTTGATCATTTTGTGAAGATTTTAATCATTTTGTTGATATTTTGTGGAAGAAAAAGACTGAATACCTCGTTCCTATGGAGTGGTCTAGCCACAATGGCCTTCTTAGGGATTGAATTAGATACTTTTCAATTCATCCATGAACACTTTAAATGCAATCTTGATCCTTTGTGAAATTCATCAATTTTAATTTATTTTTGGTGGATTTTAGGCCCTTATTTTGATCTTTTTAGTTGTTTTTGTTATTTTTTTGGTGGTCGTCCTAGGGTGGGACAGTTGCACAATGTTTCATTATTGATTTATTAGATGTATGTAATGCTTATGTATGCTTTATTAATGCTTTTATGGATCCTTTATCATGTATGTATTGAAGAACACAAGCTTATACTGAGAGGGGGGGTGAACAGTATAAGACCTCTTTTTACTTTTTCCTTTATACTTCAAAATAGTAAAGCAATATCAAAGCAATGCACAATATCATCCACAAAGTGACACCAATTTTAACGTGGTTCACCTAGAATGGTTGGGCTACGTCCACAAAACTTTTCTCTAAAATTTATCTCAAAGTTCTTTGGGAATCCTTCCCAATTACAATGTTTATGAGCCTCGGCCCAAAGGAGATACCTTCCCCCAATCAGAATTTATGAGCCTCTGCTCAAAGGAGATACCTTCCCCCAATCAAAATTTATGAGCCTTTGCTCAAAGGAGATACCTTCCCCTCTGCTCTGGAAATGATCCCTCAAAAGATCAACTGCCTCTACCTCTTGCCAGCACGTGGAACTCCTTTCCATCGAAGAGCTCCTATCCTCAATGCTTAGCCTAAGAGACCTCTGCCTTCTATGATCACGTCCACAACAACTCAGCAACCTGTACCAAACATAGTCAGTCGGTCTAGTACAAGTCTTCCTCTATTTGTCAGATCTATCCAACTCTTGAACAAATCAATCCTCTGCATACAAGCCTTCTCAAAGACTTGCCAATTGTCCTCAGGTTCTTCTCATAGAACCAATGCACCTCTATCCTCAAGTTATCTGCTAGAACTATCAAACTCAGCTCACAAGTCCTCTGCTAGGACCTGTCCAAATCTGCTCACAAGTCCCCACCGAAACCTGTCCAAAAATTGCTCACAAGTCCCCACCGGAACCTGTCCAAAAACTGCTCACAAGTCCCCACTGGAACCTCTCCAAAAACTCAACAAGGTCACCAAGAAAAACTTTCTTAGTAGGAAATTACAAAGTGAATTGTTAGAGACCCAATGTGATTTGTCAAACTCATAGAAGCATAAAGAGAATTGTTAGAGACTCAATATGTTCTATACTCAAATCCCAATCTCAAAACTCAACTCAAATCAACTCAGCTCAATCTCAATCTCAAATCTAAAAACTCAACTCAATATCTAAAATGGATAGGATAGAATGCTTTCTTTCAAGAACATGAAACCCCAACAATTTCCAACTATGCAAAGAATCACATAACAATGATACTCATGTTCTTTTCACCATAAATTAGGGTTTCAACAACAATGCTCATCAAACAAGGTTTAGTCAACCAACACCATTCAACTCAACATCAACCTTGAAGCATTCAACCAATCATCACAAGAAAAGGAAACAAGTAGAAATCCTTTTCCCTCCAAAGATATTTGAACAAAACAACCACCAACACAATATCACCAAATGCAAAGAATAACTTGCTCAAATCAACTCAATGGAGTAAGCCCAATATCATGAATCAAGTAAAGCAATAACTTGATCAAACAACCTCTATGGAAGCAACTCAACCATCAAACTCAAAACAGCCAACCAAGGGTTCCACCAACTCAATGCAAGTAGCTAGACTCAAATATAAATCCTAGTGCTCAAAGCTTCCACTATCTCAAACCAAAAATTATGCATTCACCAAAAACTCTCATTAAGGATAACAATGCATAAGTAGTCTTCAACAAACCAGAAAATAGGATTTACACCTAGCCAAAGGATACCTAGTAGAATACCTTTTCACTCCAACCTTATTTCAGAAAACATACACCAATCATACTCATAAGAAGAATGTGCCCATACCTTATTGGAGTAGAAGATAATTGAACCTTCAAGTTGTCACCACACACAACTCTCAAACTTCCAACCAAGTTAGGGTTAGAATAAAAAGAAATGAGCAATAATATAAACTTCCTTTATTACACCTTTTAGCTCCACTTCTTTAAACACAACCACCATAACATGCCAATAAATCAACAATCACAGACTCACACCTTATACCTCCATTTTTAATTTCAGCATAGCAAAGAATAATCTTAAAAATACATCCAAAGAAATATGCCCTTATTTCTCCTAAGCTTTTATTCAATTCTAATCACAAAAACCAAAACTCATAAAATTTAATCACACCTTATAAATCGTTGTCCAAGAAACTCTGAATTTCATGGCATAAAGACATTTTAATAAAAACGTGTGTTACTCTAGCAAAGCACCCCCGCGAGACTCAAAACGATGACCTCCGCCAATGTAGCGCCCAATAGCAGCCTTCGCTGCCACTAGCCCACGCGGGCTACGAAGTTCACAAGTGAAATTCCCTCCACTTCACCCTCGAAAAAAAACTCTTAAAGACTTTTCAACCGCACGTGCTTCTAAGTCTTCCTTCGATCGAAGCGGATACAGAGCACAAACACCTCAAATTGCATTCAGGGAATTTTGAATTAATTAGCCTTCCAACCTTAGGAGTTGGAGAATAAATAGTCTCTTCGAAGACACCTTGACGTCGGCGAAAATAAAGACCATTTTGAAATTAATCAAAAGTCTTTTCAAAAAGGGTTTAAAAACCCTTAAATAATTTTAATAAATTAAGAATAAAAAAAGGTTTAAAAACCTTTAAGTATTTTTAATAAATTAAAAATAATTTCTCCCTTAATTAATTAAATAATTAATTAATTAAAACCTTGAAGGGTTTTAAATAATAATTAAATAAATAATAAAGAGAACCTCCATTGGTTTTAATAAAAACCATTTAACTTGGTTTTAATAAAAACCCTATCCAACTTGGTTTTAATAAAAACCGGTTTGGTTTTAATGAAAAACCCTTGCCAATGGAATCTCTCCGAATTCTCTTAAAAATATTCTCTTGGAATCTTCCACCTTTGAAGCCAAAACATCCTCTTAACATTAATGCCATTTCCTTTTGACATCAATGACAACTCATAGACAAGAAGCTAGGATCTCAAACCCAAAATTGTCAACATGTATGTATTGTAATATGATGTGATTGATGATATGTACATGTGTGTATGCATAATGAAATGGATGATTTATTAATATGTATGATGGATTATAAATACTATTTGACACACTAGATGCTAGCACCATAGACTGTACACCATTTATCTCATCATTGTAACGTTATCATAAAACTATATAACAACTTGTATAACGTAATGTGACAAACATGTGATAGCATGATATGAAATGAAATGAATAATATAATGTTTATATGATGTGTTTGGGATTTTTAGGAGACTCAAACGCTCTAGTTACCTAATAAAAAGTGTATTAACCATGCAAGACTTTTTGGAAAGGTATAAATCTACTAAGATGACCAAGATATTCAGTATCCCTATGTGTGCATGTGATTTTATTGCTATGATAACACATAAAGTTACCCTAGTGCCAAACAGGATTTATGCAGCCCATCTATACTAGAGATCACCCTACGAGTATCATGATCCTGAGTTTTGTAAGTAGTTGGATTAGACCACTAGGTAATACAGGCTACCAAAAGCTAGCTCATATGCATGCAAACATTGGTATATACAGAATCAAGCTGCTTATATGATAGACATATCATCATGTGTAAGGATACTGCCATTGCCATGTAGGCTTGATGCCACCTAACCTGTAATGCGGTCACCTTATGGTTTGTTAAATTCTAAGAATTCCAGGGATTCAATATCCCTTATTTTCTTTTATCTTTGAATTGCTCCAGGGATTTTCTTATTTTTATTTTGGTGAGCAAAGGATTTTGGTAGTGGTGATAACCATTGTTTATTTTATTTTTTGTTAATGGTGAAAACCACTTTTTCTTTTGAATATTGTTAAGTGGTAACAACCACTGTTTATATTTCTCTTTTAGATAATTTTTGAATTTGATGTGAAGCAAGGGATTTTGATTATTTTGGGTAAGGAGGAACTTGTCCTTTTTTCAATTCTTAGCATCCTTGAACCATTTGCACAGGGGGATGAGCAAGGTAAACTTTTTTCTTAAGGTAACACGAACCACTTTATAGGTTTCATCTTTCCTTGTGTAATACTTGGATTTATTAGTGTGAAAATGTGTTGGGATTTTGACATAAACAATGTACAATCTAAGCAAGATCCTACCTTCTAAAAATCATGATAGCTTTCTACAAAATCTGAAAAAAAAAACTAGATATGGTTGAGTGACCGAAAAACCTAAATATGCCTTATGAAAAATGGCTAAGTAAAGGGAAATAGACACACAGTATGGAATGTGGATGGAAATGATAAATATAATGCAAACAGGTGGTAAAACTAACCTTTGACAACATTGATTTTGACATATGCCTAGTGTACATACTTTGTGCTAGACATATATGATCAACTCTAAAATACAAAATACAATGATGGGTATGCCTAATGCAACTAATGTTATAATGCAATGATATGAAATGCAATGCAATGCAATATTTTTGTATTTTTGATATATTAATGATTTTTTTTTTTGATATATATATGTATATACAGTTTGACCAATGAGTTTAGTGAATGCCATTAGGGCTTTTGGGTGACCAAAGGATTTATAGATACCTTTGGGGCTTTTTGGGGTGACCAAAGGGGTTATAGATGCCTTTGGAGCATTTTGGGTTGACCAAAGGGGTTGTAGACCATCTTGGAGTGTTTTAGGTTGACCAAAGGGGTTGTAGACCACCTTGGAGCATTTTAGGTTGACCAAAGGGGTCGTAGACCATCTTGGAGTATTTTAGATTGACCAAAAGGTTAATAGACTACCTTGGAGCATTTTAGGTTGACCAAAGGGATCGTAGACCATCTTGGAGCATTTTAGGTTGACCAAAGGGGTCGTAGACCACCTTGGAGAATTTTAGGTTGACCAAAGGGGTCATAGACCACCTTGGAGCATTTTAGGTTGACCAAAGGGGTCATAGATTGTCTTGGAGAAATTTTGATTGACCAAAGGGGTTGTAGATCACCTTGGAGCATTTTAGGTTGACCAAAGGGGTCATACACCATCTTGGAGTGTTTTAGGGTGACAAAAGGGTTTGTAAACACCTTTGGAGAGTTTTAGGGTGACCAAAGGGCTTATAGATTCCTTTCAAGCATTTTAGGGTGACCAAAGGATTCGTAGATACCTTTAGATCATTTTAGGGTGACCAAAGGGATTGTAGACTATCTTGGAGCATTTTAGGTTGACCAAAGGGATCGTAGATCACCTTGGAGCATTTTAAGTTGACCAACAGGGTCATAGATCGCCTTGGAGCATTTTAGGGTGACCAAAGGGTTTGTAGACCACTTTGGAGCATTTTAGGGTGACCAAAGGGTTTGTAGACCACTTTGGAGAATTTTAGGGTGACCAAAGGGTTTGTAGACCGCTTTGGAGCATTTTAGGGTGACCAAAGGGTTCGTAGACCACTTTGGAGCATTTTAGGATGACCAAAGGGTTTGTAGATCACTTTGGAGCATTTTAGGGTGACCAAAGGGTTTGTAGACCACTTTGGAGCATTTTAGAGTGACCAAAGGGTTCATAGACACCTTTGGAGCATTTTAGGGTGACCAAAGGGTTTGTAGACACCTTTGATTCCTTTTGGATGACCAAATGGTTTATGGATACCTTTGGGGCTTTTGTAACTTTGATTCCTTTGTGATTTTAGGAGGAAGATGCAATACTTTATGTACCCTTAGCATTTGTGGTAATAAAAGGAAGTAAGGAATGTGTGATACCTTTAGGATTCCCAATTTGCTTCATTTCTTATGATGTAAATAGTTGGGAAGGTGTGACACCTTGGATACACATCTTACGCAACTTTTGCTTAACTAGTTTGGCATTTGAGTCAATTGTAAGATTATGCATGACTAAATTGGGATCTAGTCTTGGCATATCTTTATAAGACCAAGAAAAATATTTTATCTTCTCTTTTAACAACTTTATGTAATCAGCTTGTTCAATAGGGGATACACCTTCCCCTAGCTTGATGTTTTGGGGACTATTAGAATTTGTGTCAATATCCCTGTCAATTGTTGGTTCAATTGACATATGTGATCTCTCTTCCAACTGATGTGGATTAGGGATCAAATGCCTTCAATTGATGAGGTTTCCAATGGCAAATACAAGGGAAAATATTGGCAGCATTTCATGGTCATTAATTATAGAAGTCTCTCTTTGAAAATGAGTGCAAGCACTCCAATTTATAGCCCAAGAGGGCAAAGGGGGAAAAGGGGCAAGTTTGGGCATGCAAGGCAAGTGTCACCACTTGGAAATACCTTTGTCATGCATAGGGTGGAAGAGGATTCCTATTTGGACCTCCAATTTGTAGACCCTAATGACCATGACAACCTCTCAATCTGTCATGAGTGATTGGGTGGAATAAATGACAGAAATTGATTACCATTTGTCTTGCCCTTTGACTTTTGAGGGGTCTATACCATGGTCGTCCCACCTAGGGACGATTTCTTATGGCCATCCCTAGGTGGGATGGTCATGAACTGTGATCATCTTGGGGTGGGATTATCATGGCTACGTGGCCCAAAACCTTCCAAAAGTGGTTGGGACCCCTAATTAACCCCTAAGGGTTGCCCAATGGGACCATATGATGTCGATAATAGTGGCACCTTGGCAGTCTTATCATATTTACACAATTTTAGTGTCTACACAAAGTATATGATAGGGTTTCCTGAAACTTTATACATGTTATTCACAAAAATTTTGGCTTTGATTATAGTTGGTGTGAGTGGATTAAATGTTGCTATAGCACTACAAAAAAATTCTATTTTGATCAATGGTTCTCATGTTGGGTTCTTCAAGTCATATTGTGGACTTCATCAAGGTGATCCTATTTCTTCTTATCTATTCATTATTCTGGTAGAAGCATTAAGGAGAGCCTTTTCAAAGGCAAAAATGGAAGGAAAAATCAAGGGTATTCAAGTTGCAAAAAATTGTCCCTTTGAATCTCATCTCCAATTTGTTGATGATACTTTTATTTTGGGCCATCCCTCAGTCAATGAGACTATGGAGTTTAAATCAATATTATCATGTTATGATAAGGCTACTCGATAGTTGGAAAATGCTTCAAAATCCAAGATTTATTTCATTAATACTGCTCTAGATTTACAACAAATTATTGTGAATATTTAGGGTTTATAATTTAAAAAAATTCATCAACCTACTTGGGTATTCCTTTGTCCGAGAAAGTAAATAAAAACGGATCTTTGGATCTCTTTTTTGGATAGAAGGAAAGCTTTTTTGGTAGGTTGGAAAGGTAAGTTATTAATCATGGTAGGAAGGCTACAACTCATAAAGACTACTTTGCAATCCATTCCTATTTATATGATGTCACTTTCAAGACTGCCAAAAGGTATTGCATCATAAATTGATAAAATTCAAAGATACTTTCTATAGAAATGTTGTGAGGAAAAATTTAGGTTTCCTCTTTGTAAGTGGGATAGGGTTTGCAAAGGAAAGAATATTGGAGGAGCAGGCTTGCGGAATTGTAGACTTATAAATTTGGCATTAGGAGCAAAGCTTGGGTGGAGATTATTCAGAGATCAAGTAAAGAATTGGGTAAAAATATTACTTCAAAAATATATAGGTTCTCTTGATACAATGAAATTGTTTAGGAATATAACTCTACCCAAAGGAATGTCAATATGGAACTTAATATCAGAGAGTTTGCAATTGATAAAGAAAAATATTTGATGGTCAGTCAAAGAGGGGAATTATACAAATTTTTGGTATGATGCTTGGTTGAAGACTTATCCTTTTATCTCTGAATCAAAATAGAAACTATTGGCTCAAGTATGCCTAGCATGTAAAGGTCCAACAATCAAATATTATATTATTATGAGAAAAATATCTAGATCATGGATTTCTTTTAGTAACTTGGTTGAAGGAGAGGAAGTAAAAAAAATTGTAGATGAACTTCAAAAGATGCTTCAAGAGTTTAATTTATCAATTTTTACACGAAAGGATGAGTTGGTATGGAATTTATCAAAGGATGGTGGATGTTTGGTCAAGTTGGGATATGAGGATTTAGAACAATCAAAATTTCCTACTCCCAAGGATTTTCCTTAGAAGAATGTTTGGTCACTAGAGGCTCTTCCTAAGGCCTCAACATTTCTTTGGTTAGCAGTTCAAAGTAAGATTCTACAAAGAAGAGGATATTATGGACCCTTCAGATGTGCCTTGTGTGATAAGGATTTAGAAACATCACACCATTTACTTCTTCATTGTTTATTTGCTCACACCATTTGGAGTTATTTTTTAAAAAATATGAAATTATATTAGGTAGCTCCATCAACATTGAAAGAGTTGATAAAATGTTGGATAAATTATTTCAAAGCTAAAGCATTATGTATTCTTTGGAGGATTGGCCCTACCACTATTTTTTGAAATTTATGGCTTGAAAGAACTGATACAATTATTAAAAATAAATATCAAAATCATGCCCAAGTTTAAAACCGTATTAGCGACTCTCTTACAGAATATCTACAAATATGGTGCTCATCATGGAAAGTCTCAATTGTAAAAAAAGAGGTGCTAATACCTTGGCTACAGGATTTGAAAATACATGGAAGATTCATCTATGACAATGTA
The DNA here is from genome assembly GCA_028583015.1 of Wollemia nobilis. Taxonomy (NCBI): domain Eukaryota; kingdom Viridiplantae; phylum Streptophyta; class Pinopsida; order Araucariales; family Araucariaceae; genus Wollemia; species Wollemia nobilis. Next base: position 6,245,993 of record JAQPPZ010017083.1, read on the forward strand.
ATTAAAACAAAGGATCTACTTCGATCTATCGTAAAATGTAAATATCTAAAAATTAGGTTTATCAAAATTAATTTTGATGGTGCTTCTAAAGGAAATCCAGGAAAATCTAGTGGAGGTGGTGTTTTTAGAAATAGTGAAGGAAAATTTCTCCTCACTTATTCAGAATCATAAGGAACTTCAACTAACAACTATATAGAGGCTAGGGCACTTCTTAAAGGATTAAAATTGTAACTAAAAAAGGGTGGAAATGTATTTCAATTGAGGGGGACTTACAAATAATTATCAATGATATTAACAAAAATGGATGTGAAGACTAGATAAAAAATAATATTATAGTTGACGTTCATCATATATTACTCGAAGCAATCTCCTAGAAGTGTGAGCATATTTATCGAGAAGGAAATCGAGTAGCAAATAAATTAGTGAATTTTGGTGTTGATCTTAATCTCGATGAAGTTCAAATTTTAGAAGGTAACTGGCCAAGTGATATTTTATGTCTTAATCAAAATGATGTCAAGGAGCTGATTGTGGAAACATAGCACTTCAAGGAAGTTGAAGAATATATTTAAGAGAAAACAAAAATAAATTAACTGTGATAAAAATGTATACTGTAGAAAATGTAATATTTTGCTAATTTGATGGAAGTGGCCCCCAATAGAAGCCACATATAACCTATATATAATAAAAATATTTCTTTAAGACTTTAACTACTCATATAATTTGACTATGGCTACAGTGTTTACAAAAGGAATGTAAACCCTAGCTACAGTCAAGCGATGAAACAAAGTGATAAATTTGGCTACAGTCTTCGCAAAAGGGATGCAAACCTTAGTTGCATTCAATCATTGAAGGAAGGGGGTTTTTCATAGATTGTCTCTTCAGTTTGTGAGAAAGCCTCTTTGGTTAGAAAATATCTCTCTCAAGGATATTTGGATGAATCTCTACCCTCTATAAAGATCTCGAAGGATGAATTTGGGTTGGATTTGATTGATCATGAAGCCCAAACAATTATCTGCAAAATCAAGGGCAAAATACCAGGTCTAGAGGAGCTCAAAGGATACATTACAGATTAGTGGACCAATATAAAATTTGAAGTAACTCTCCTACCCAAAAATTTCTTTTATGTTTTCTTTTCTAATTTAGCGGATAGATATAGGGTAATAGATTATAGATATAATTGGTTTTTAGGACAAAGGGGTGTCTATATAAGACCTTGGACTCCTAGTTTCAACCCCTTTATAGAAGAATTTAATGGCTTATGGGTGAATATTTTTATGCTCATCCTATCTAGTTTTGGGGAGAGAATATATTCACCAAAATTGGTAATACCATTAGTGCATTCCAATGTATGGAAGAAGAAAATTTATCCAGTAATATTAATATGAGTAAAGAAAGATTGGTTGTTTGAATGGATGTTTTAGTTTGTGGGAATAAATCCATTACTATCTCCTCAAGTAAAGGGGAATGGATCTAAAATATTGAATATGAAAACTTCTCCCTAAGATGTTATGGTTGTCATCAATATGGCCACCTGAAGAAGAGATGTTCGATCATCTGATCATTGCTTTGATTCATACTTGGTGGAGGAGAAGGTCATGCATGTGAATGATTTGAAACCTTCAAATTTCCTAGTTCAAAAGAAATAATCTCATCCTCCACCAATTGTCCATCAGGAATCATGCGAGCAATAGAAGACTCAACCCCAAAAATACCATCTAGATGGTTCCATGGAAAATATTAGCACCTCAAATGGTATTCTTGAAGCTAACTATGAAACAATCGGTTATGGTCAATTTTCTAAAAAAAAGATACTACAAAATATGGTTCAACTAGATATTATCTCAGGAGCTTGAAGTGTAAAAATGCATTCTCAAATATTGCCACTCTAAAGGAGGAAGAACCTTTTCTACAGAATAAAAATAATCAAACTAATTTCCTCTTTTGTGGATTATTATTATGTTTTTTTAATTCTATCTATCATATTTAGGTGTCATGTAAGGGTTGTTCTTGTTGTTATTTTCTTAAAAAAATAGTTGATTATGGAAACTTAGCAGTTTGAGGAAGATGGAGAATATCTTTGATAGAAAGCCAAAAATGGGTATGCTTTAATTAACTTTTTAGAAATGTAATGAGAGTAATGTAATGTTTTGTTTTTGTAATGGAAGCAGCCCCAATAGAAGCCACACATAGCTTATTAAAAATAAATAAATTATAATAAAATATCAAACACATACCACTCATTGAATGAATTTATATACTTGTTAAAATTTAGATACTATAATTTTTTATGTTAAAACCAATCTATATCAACTAACCACTATGTTGAATAATAATAAATGTTTATTTTTTTATATATAAACAAGAGAATCTATCACTCTCTTTTTGATCAAGGGTTTAATTTTGGTGGTTTTTTTATACACAATCTCACTCACACACACTGCATCCTATTGTCGTATGATCCTAGGTCTCTTAAAAAAGAGCCCAAAGCCCTAACCACTACGGTGTCCCAAAAGGACTATTTTTTTTTTGTTATAACCCTATCCACTTTACATAAAATGTGTGATAATTACACACTTATTCTAAGGGAATTAATATGAAATTGACTACCAACCCTAAAAAATCTTATCTATATTACTTTCTTTGATGATGATGGTGCACACACAACCAATAAATCCACTTCACATGCACATGTACTTGGAGTACTACTATCATGCTTCCTTTAAAATAAATAATATTATAAAAGAAGTCCTAGGAGGGATACCATAGTGGTAAGTTTGTGGTAAGTTCTTAGGTTTTCATCTAAGAAATCTAAGTTTAAACCCCAGTATAAGGGGATCAATATCCCTCATTAAAACTCGTGTTTTACCCTAACATTTTTTGACCCAAGTTCAAACCCGATACAAGGTGCCCAAGACCCCTCATAAAAACTTGTGCTTTACCCTAACATTTTTTAAACCCTGGTACAATTCAAAAACAATGTCCTTTACCCTCAAATTTTTGGTAAGAAGGGAACGAGACCCCTCATAAAAACTCATGCTTTATCCTAACATTTTTTCCTAGAGGGTTGGGATCCCATTGACTTTGTCTTTACCCAATAGACTAGGGACTATAGAGGTTTCCTACACACCATTAAAAAAAATAAAAGAAAAAATTATAATGGAAATAAAACCTTATGTGATAAGTCTTATTAGGAAACTGTAGTGGTATGGATTTGGGTTCTCATCCAAGAGAACCAGGTTCAAAACCACTACATAAGGGATGGGGACCCTTTCAAAAACTCGTATTTCACCCTAAAATTGTATCCCTGTTAAGACACCATAGTGGTGTAACTTTGGGTTCTCATCAGAAAACTCAAGTTCAAACCACTATACAAGGGATTAAAACCCTTCCAAAAATACATGCTTTATCTTAAAATTTTATCCCTTTTGGGACACAATATTGGTACATCTTTAGGTTTTCATCGAGGAGATCAAAGTTCAAACCACACAAGGGGTCGGGATCCTTTCAAAGACCTATGTTTTACCCTAAAATAGAAGTCCTTATGAAGACATCAAATTGGCATGTATTTGGGGTTTCATCTAGGAGATCCAAGTTTGAATAATGGGAAGGATGGCCCCTATAGTGCCCTTAGTTGAGAAAGAGTATCAACCCTTTCAAAAGACCTTGTATTTACCCTAATTCAAAAAAATATCTTATATGAAAATAAAATGAAATTATTTTAACTATGTCCATGAGAACAAAACAATGTACGGGACCAAGATATTTAATACAATATGGATAATATTTTGGATTATATTACATTATTTGGTACATGTCTTAGATTAGTCTTTACTTTATGTAGCGTAATAAATGCACAAGTGTGCATAATATTCAACAATGTAAATGTGTATAATTGTCCATTTGTACATGAGTCCATAAAATAGGGAGATGAAGAGTCTAGAAGTATGAAGGTCAAGAGTGCACCATATGAAGAGTCACATACTATTATATATGTGACAAAGTATTATAATGGGTATCGAAGGTGCATTGCTCATAGCATGCATCAATATAGTAGTTCCATATTTTTGTGAGTTTCTATTAATAGTACATTTTAGATTTATTGTAGAAGTCTATTTATTTCTACTTTACATCTTGTGGTTATTTTACATATTAAACATCATCAAAAGGTAACAGTGGTATTAGAGCCACAAGGGACTATTACAAGGATTGGACTTGCATATTTTTTTGAAGTTGCAGAGGAGGAACCAGTGAAGGTGAAGATATTATGTCTGGTAGGTGAAACCAGAGAAGATTGAGAAGTCATATTCCAACAACAAATTCAGAGTAGAAGGAGAGTTCAATATTGAGGAGATTAAGAGACCCAAAAAGGAGGTCCTATAAGAGAATTTTATAGATTGAAGGAGACTAAAAATTGTAGATTGGCTAGAGTATTTACATAGGGTTGTAGAAGAACTCGTGAGGACTAGGACTCAACACATAATTTATTCCACTAGTTTTTAGAATAACTAGTGGAGTTGATTTATTTTAGAATTCTAGAAATTCTAATATAATTGGTTCTATTATATAAGTTTTTGGCTGTAAAAAATTAGCACCCAGAAGTTGAGAAGCTTCCTACAACATATAGAAAATAATTTCACCTTTGTTGCCTAAAAGTCTATGTGCTTTCCTCGTGTAGGGATTAGTTATTTTTTGCAAAAAACTAGAGATTGAAGAGTGAGGAGGTCTAAGGTAAAGACCCCATTGAATATTGAATATTGAGGAGACTCAATAAAGAAATCCCCATAGAAGATTGCAAATTTTAGATAGTTACAAATTGGATAAGTTGAAGAGACCAAAAGAGGTCATATTGAAGAACTTTCAATTTTGGAAGATAGAATATTGGAGATAGGATATTGTAGATTGAATACTGTAGATTGGAGAAGTTGAAGAGACCCGAGAAAGGTCAGATTAAGAACTCCTAGTTTTGGAAGATAGAAGATTGTAGATTGAAGACTGCATATTGGAGATTGAAGAGACCCGTGCAGAAGGTTCACATTACAGATTAGAGATTGGAGATAGATAAGGACTAAGAAAATGTCCTATTGTTGATTTGAGGAGTAGCAGACTTTGAAGATTTAGGAGATTAAAAATAGTAGGTTTTGAATATCTAGCAAAGATATTTTATTGTAGAATTCCCATAGTTGAGAGATTGAGGAAACAAGGAAAAATTTTCAGTAGAGATTCAAAGAAAGGATTTGAAGAGTTTCAAAGAGGATTTGAAGAGTTGCAGAAGTAAAAAACCCAAGAGAAGTGGTCTCAAGATATTTCAAAGAAGAAGAAGGCTAGAGAAATCCTACTTGTAGATTTGAAGAGGGGCCATTGAAGGCCTCTTGGATAAAGTGAGAAGCATGAAATTGCAATGAGGAGTAACTTTGTAGAGTTGAAGAAGTATCCAGTGAAGGATATTTGGAGAAGGTTTGTGATAGGAGATCAAAAGCAAAGAATTTTTTTTGATAAATAGGTTTTTGGTATAATTATCACCATCCAAAAACAAGCCCAAAAGGAAGAAGTGTTCGACAAGAATTTTATCAAATCTTGGAGAAGGGATTTGAAGATCTCAAGATATTTAGATTCTTGAGAAAGTGAACAATGTAGGAGATCATTTTTGAAGTTACAATTCGACAAGGAGATTGCAAGAGAAGAGAATATTGAAAAACCTAAGGTTTTGGGAAATATAAGGATAGTTGTAGAGTTTTGAAGGCTGACTTGATAGGAGAATATTGCAGGTAGTGGAGTAGAGATTTAAGGTTTGTAGGAGAATAGAGTGAATGAGAACTAGAGATATTATTTGGAGAAGACTTGGACAGATTTTGGAGTGCCCGTGGATAGAATATTGAATGTTTTGAGACAGCAACAAAAGACAACATTTCATAGACTTTTATTGTAGGATTTGGACAGCAAAAGAAGGAAGGAGTTGATTGCAAAGTTGTAGATTTTTAAACACTATTTGGGACAACATTAATATTTGCTAGTTTCAACATTTGGGAGATCATGTTTGGAGGATATTGGAAGCCACAAAAACCAGATTTGTGGACAATGTTGAAGAAGGATAAGGAGTTGCGAGTTTTGAGAACTATAAAGCATATTTGGAGGAGTTATTAGGCAAAGAACTTGGAAGAAATTGAGTAGCAAGCAGGGCTGCAAATTTGGTAAGCTTTGAGAAAAAGAGTGAAGGAGAATAGAGGTGAAAAAATTACAAGTTGGAAATAGCTAGTTGGGTGAATCTAATCACCAATAAAATCAAAAAACAAACATTAGAAAGGTATGTAGTATTGGTGCAATATAAGTTTATTATCTACACATTGAAATAAAGCTTTACATCAAGAGCACCATATTATTATCTACATCATGCTTGGAGTTTGAAAAATAAGAGCTTAAAGAGTTCTTTAGTTAAGGTGATATTAGTGCTTACGTATTATTATTTGCAAAGACAAAATAGTTTGAACTTAAGCTAAAGGAGAAATAAGAAGAGCATGATATAGCTCGTAAATGCTATAGTGATTAAGAAGAATAAATTTATCTACGTAAGTGCAATAGTGAAAATGAACGAAGAGTTAAGAAATCAAGGCAGAGTATTTCAATGTCTAAAGACACTATCCCAGGAAAAAAAGAAGAAGAGTCCAGCATAATTGTTGCTCAAGGAAGAGTAATCATCCATGGAAGGAAATTTGCTCTCGTTAGATGTGTTCAAAATCATCGTGGTAGAATGTAGAAGCCATCACCATGCAGTAGAGGATCACTGCAATGTAGAAGATCTTGCATGTTGCTATCACACCAAAGTCATCAGATATCACCAAGGAATACGAAGCGAAGATGTTCGTATATGAGCTAGTAAGCTGTATTCGAATTTTTATGTGAAGGAGAACATGAATATGTTGTATATAGGAATATTTAGGGTTCAAAGTAAATACACAAGTGTCATTTTCTGTAAATCATATATACACCACATGGAGGAAGAAATTAAGGCTATTGGTTACACATTGGAGAAGCGAGAAACCAAACCAAAGCACCTGCAAAAGTAACGTCCAATGCACAGGAAGGAGAAGAATTTCAAATGGCATTGAATGCGTTGAGTGCCAAGTGGCACTTGTAAGGAGGAAGGTCAAACATATTTTGATGCTAGTTCAAAGGAAGATGTCTTATAGACATTGGATAAAGTATGACCAGAGTAATGGCAATGCAGTGCATGCACAGGTAATCGATGAGCATGTAGGATTATCGATTGGACGTAGTGAAAGGGAAGATTACACTTGGCAATTTGAGGTAGAGAATTCAAGACACTAGTGTGCAGGTTGAAGATATATTATATAGCAAATATTGAGGTGTAGAGACGTTGAATCTAGAGCAGAGGAAATAAACACTCCAAATAGATCAACATACACCAAAGTACAATGAGCATCATTAGATGATGTACGTAGATGAGAGAAGACTTAAAAGAGGTCAATATTTTTTGACCAATGGATTATCAATTTCAAGGTGAAGGTAATCCATTTTATTAAATTTTCTCATAATATTGGATTAGGAGAAACAAGAGCATACGTAAGGTTGAAAGCAATTATTTTGAAGAGGTGGAATCTAATATTTAACCTTAGATATATATTATTGAAGATTGAAATTTGGAAAGAAGATATTAAGAAGCATTTGCAAGGTTTTGTAATTTAAATCATTTGAATTACAATACCATGTTTTTGGAATATTTGCAATTTAATTTAAGGAGTAATAAGGGTTTCTACATCAAATTAGACTTATAAAATTACAAATATAATTTATCTAAATTTCTAAATTTGGAGATATAAGGTATTCAACATCAATTTTTGTTCGTCGGATTGAACGCTTGTCCCTTTCCTGGTGCTTTCAACGGTGTAAAAGGTTTAAAATGATTATGGAATGGTGGTTATAGGGGTGGACTGCACAAAGATCTGTGTGGCGGATTTCAGGGCGGATAGCACAGAATACTGTGGTGGCCATAAAATCTGGACAGCCTGCCCGGATTCGTGGCAACTACCGATTCCACCATGTAAATACAAAAAAAAAAACATCAATTTTTGGAACTAAGAAATTTAGAAATATTATATTCTTGAGACTAAGGTTAAGCAAAGATAAAGTTTTGAAATTACATCTAATATTATCTTTTATTCACTATTTGGGAGTCTTACGAAATTCAACTTAAGAAAGAACATACAAAAATTAAGCAACATGGATAAACTAGTAAGAGGAACATATCATCACCAAGTTCAAAGACAAAACACATTTTATACTCCATATCAACAATGCAAAATTATTCCACAAGAAAACAACCCCACTATTCAAGATGACAAAGATATTTGGTATATTGGCTCAGGTGCAAGTTATCATATGATAGGAAATCTACAATGGTTATTGCCTAGAGGTTACTAATAATTTTGGTATAATGCTAGCTAATGGGAAGAAATACTTGGTTCATGGACATGGACGTGTAATACCTAATGCATCTTATCCATATTTTATATTGGATAATGTTATGTATATACCAAGATTGACTACAAACCTCATCTCAGTTACCAAATTAATTAAGAGTGGAAAAAATTAGAATTCAAATATGTGGACAAGAAGAAAAAATGTCTTATCAGAAGGCTATATTAAATAGAGGTCACAGGTTCAGTTAACAAAGGAGTATACTTTATATATTCTACTAGTTTCTCATAAGAGCTTGTAATGATTCAAGACAATACTAATGTATTTTCTGAAAGACAAACTATATAAAACAAAGACTCATTCTCCTAAAAAAAATACAAGATTTCGACAAAATAAAATGAGAGAACAGTTGCCAAGGCATCTACGAATCAAAGCAGAATATGAACCAGAATACATAAAAATATTTCTACAAGTTGAATAACCAAATAATGTAATACGGGGGGTGCTAGAGTATATTACATTATTTGGTACATGTCTTAGATTAGGTTTTACTTTATGTAATATAATAAATGCACAAGTGTGCATAGTATTCAATAATGTAAATGTGCATAGTTTTCCATGTGCATATGAGTCCATAGAATAGGGAGATGAAGAGTCTAAAAGTGTGAAGGTCAAGAGTGCACCATATGAAGAGTCACATACTATTCTATATGTGTGATAAAGTATTGTAATGGGTATTAAAGGTGCATTGATCATAGCATGCATTATTATAGTTCCATATTTTAACGAGTTTCTATTAATAGTATATTTCATATTTATTGTAGAAGTTTGTTTCTTTCTACTATAGAAGTATGTTTCTTTCCACTTTACATCTTGCGGTTATTTTACATATTAAACATTATCAAAAGTTAACATAATAATGTAAAACCTAACCTTGGACCTCCTATTTAGAATTCCAAAACTTAACATCCAAGAAATAAAATTGTTCAACAAAGTCGAAAAGCTAAATATCCTCTTCTCTTATTATCTTTTGGAGTGTGTTTCTTTTGTTGTTGATTTTGATGAGATTTTTTTCTATTTTTTCTATTCTCAATTCTTCAAAAATATCCAGCAGTGATTTTAGTTTTAGAGTGTCCTCTATGCAATCCTGATGTCCTTATAGGCTTCACATTCCATGACAAAATATTTTTTAGTCTCCACTACTCTTGTTGTGTAAAAGACACATATTTGTTTTGACCATGCCTCTTGAGAAATTGTCCATCTCCAAGTTTTGCATCCGAGATGGTGTGAACTAGATCTTAGTTGGACTATAAGCATTTTTCCTTCCATTTGATCTTTGCATTTATGTACTTAATTTGGTTATGTTCATAGTTTGGGTTGAGCTCGTTGATGTATAACTATTCTTTCCTTCCTAAATTTTAATCCACATGACAAGTCAATTTTATTTCCTCACATATCATTTAATTTCTTTATTGGAGTTTGGTACTTGAATTTTAATGCTTCACTTGTTCATCTATTTGTTGTTTTTTTCATTCATGTGTTATTTCTTCTATACAATATTGTTTTGATTACTTGATTTGGCAACCTGTTATCTTCCATTCTTTGTATTTCCTTTAAGTACCCTAATATCCTTATCAAAGCTTCTGCTTCTAGTAGAAAATTCCTTGTTTTAGTAAGTAAAATCTCATATGGAACTAAGGATTTAATTCTATTTTTTTTAATTAGTCACTTTTTTAAAGCTAAAAACCCCTTGTGGGGCCGCCTTGGTCTGAGAGACCATGACCAGGAGGTTCTACACTGTCAAAGTCACCCGAGATTCACGCTCAGCCCTGACCGCACCAACATTATCAAATGGATTTTGTGTACCCAATTCAACTTTTTGGTAGGGGGAGATTCAAACCTGGGACCTCCCTTGGAGGATTGCCCTGTCCTCTCCAACTCACCTACAACACCTGGGTAAATAAACAGACCAAAAATTAGTCACTTTTGAATTTTTTCTATTTATATCCATTTAAAATTTGTTGTATTACTATCCCACATTTCACACCTATATATCACCACTAAAATAACAAATAACCCAAAAAGTACCTTAATGGTTTTCCAATCCTACAACTCTACTTTTTTTGTCCCTATTTAGTAATGAATAGAATATCCTCCATCATGCTTGTATTTGTTTCATCCTTCATATTCCCAATTGATTTTGCTTTAAAAATATTAGCCAAGGTATTTGTTTTCAGTTATTATATCTAAAGGATTTTTTTCAAATAAAATATATGGATGTTTTTGCTCTCTCTAAGTAGATAAGACTATTATTTTTGTCTTGCTAGTGTTTACTTTCATCCCAAATTCTTTACAAAAATGCTCTAAAGCTTTTATATGTTCTTATAAACTTTCAAGTGTCTTGCCAATAAATATGAGGTTATCGACATAGAGAAGAAGTTTAACTACATAATTAGCCAATTGTATTCACTTTCCTCCCATCCTTTCTACCCATCCCTCTAGTTTGTTAATATAAAGGCTAAATAAAGTAGGTGACAATGGACACCCTTGTTTTACCCTCATATCACTCCCAAAACATTTTGATAGTCTTCTATAATTTTAGTTTTTACCACCACCTACTCATAAAGTTTGTGTACAATTGCTTTATAGTTGGTTGGTAAGCTAATTCATTTCATTCTTTTCCATAATTTACCTCTATTTATCATGTAAAAATCATGTTTACAGTCCACAAAATAATAGAAAACTTATCTTTTTTTATTACATATCCTCTTTATTAGGTGCCTTAAAGTAATGCAGTGATCTATTGTTCAGTACTTTGGTCTAAACCCTGATTGCCCTATTACTCTCTTTATTTGTTTTTCTTCCCACTGACTACATTTGTTTTCTACTATGCTACTAAATAATTGTGTGAAAAGAGGATTAATCATGATGGAATGGTAATTTGAAATATGGTTAGTATCTCTATTTTTATGCAATAGTATGACTAGGTTGGTTATCCATTCCAATTGAAAGTCTTCTTTAATGATACCATTAAAAATATTTTGGTACAACCTAAACATTCATGTACTCTTCATTCTTGGTATGATTAATTTTGTTCTAGAACCCAAAAATATTTGTAGAACTAAATTTGAAATGGAGAGATGAAAAAGGGAATGATACACCAGTCTATACCTCGGCAAGGGACCTAGTTAAAATTTCCTCTTACTATGTTTTTGTTGAGCATTTTTTATCTTCGACCATTACATGGATTAGATAATATCAAATGAGATGCATCTCGTAAGACTATAAATTATTTCTAGAAGGAACAAACCCCAGGGATTGGTACTTTGTTGAGGAAGGAATAATTTTTAGGATTCATGGTTTCAGTTTCTCTATTTATCTTCTATCCAAATTTGTCCATGATTTGATATGATAGATTTTAAATATGGAAGTGGCAAGTCAAAGGCATCATACTACAGGCCACTCACCCTAAGAGGGGTGATATTGCATAGAAAGAAAGGGGCTTCCATTGTAGAAAATAATTTGAAAGAAGTAGGGCTCAAGAAAATTAAATACCAATGGGAATATGACCTCGAAAATAAATTTGTTACATATTTAAAGAACATTAAGGGCCCAAAGTTCAGTTATGAACATAGGCCTAAAATTGAGGGCTTCATAAATCTTGAAGATGAAACAACAATGCACCCTCTCAATGAGCTCACTAGACCTCTTCCAAACTTAAAATCATATGAGTCATTTTATGAAATAAAATGTAATTTCAACTCACAGGACAATGTAAGTGAGGATAATGTGGAAGAGTTGAAGGGAAGGTATTGGAAAATGCCTAAAATAGAGCTATGGTGTATAATAAGACAATTGAATGAAAAAAGAGAATAAAAACCTAATTTAATACAATAAGACACAATGATCAATGAATTATATAATGAGGAACATCTAGATGTTCAGGCTCTGAGCAATACAATGAGGAGGAAGTTAGCATAAATACAATCCTTAAACTAAGTATGGCTAGAACAAGACATGAAGAAATGAAAGGGTCAAATCCTGACCTCCTAGAGAAAACTTTAAATATTCTTGCTTCTTGGGAGACAAGAACATCTTCCCTGCCAATACAATAGCTATCTCGACAAGAATCGCCAAGTTAAGAGACCCACAAGGAGAAAAATGAAAAGTAGGATATGCAGCTAGTCCTAATAATTCAAATAAAATCAAATGGGATACACTTTAAACAAATCAAAGTGGTAGTAGAATTTTAGTATCAAGCCAACCCTCCCCTTCTATGGCTAAGGAAAAGACCCAAAAATCAAGAGAAACGATCTTGCCAAAAAAAGCTTGAGATTCTCTTACCATACAAATTGCATCATCTCCAGCTCACTCAATGACTTTCCTTGATCGAGAAGAGATGCAAATGTTGCATTATTCCAAGGTAGCCCCATTAGCTTTAGCCCTAGCTTCTCCAACATTGCATATTGTAGGAATTTCCCTATTCAAGCCATTATCAACCTTTTCATCACCCTCAAGACAACAAAAAGAGATACAAGAGAAATTGACAACTTCAACTCCATGGCAGAAGTTTCAAAAAATACAACAACAAACAAATAAATAGAATCAAGAGAGATAGGCCCAATTATCTAAACAATTAGCTACTACTTAGATATATTTCCATTTTGCTCCTCAAAAAAGAGTGTTGTTTTCAAAAAAGGATCCACTAGTGTCAAAACTAGATGATATGATAGAGTAAGATTGGCAAGTATCAACAATCGAGCTAGATTTGAAGGATGCATAACCCCAAGATATAATGAAGCTCACCAAAGATACTAGTTCAAACATACCTATGATTCAACTAGCCAAAGGTTGGAAATAAAATAAAAGGAGCTAGAGCAAGTCAAGAAAGTCCTGAAGGATTCCTAGGTAGAATTCAAGGCCTTGTGGAATCAGATAAATACACTAACCAAAAAATTGAAGGGACATAAATCTAAGGCTATCTTGAAGGAGAAGGAGAAGCAACTTAAGGATATTTTAAATCAACTTGCCAAACAACAAGCTCAACTTAATCAAGAGAAGGATACCCTACTGAAAGAAATAGAATATTTGAAGCCAAAAGTGAAGAGGAGCAATGGCTTAGGATAAAATATCTTACTAAGCAAACCAAAGATGCTTACTGGGATGAAATCAGTAATGTTGCATTAATATTATTTCTGCTATTTAAATTTATAGATTCAACTGCACTTTTAAGTATCTAAATAAATGACGAAGTCAAAGAATATCTTGATAAAATTAGCACAATACTAGAGGAAGCTAAAATCAATTGGGCTAAACTGGCCACGATGTTGGATTCTAAGATTGCGGTTGTAGTAATACAAGATAGGGAAGTCATGGCACAAAGAGTGATCAATTTTTTTTTTTAAATAATCACTAGCAAAACAATGCATGAATTAGATCAATAGCTTATATGTAACCATCAAAAAAATCAAGGGGGAGGTGGATTATTTCATTCAAGCGATATTCCCTTCACCATGGAAACAGTATGGCAAGCTTTTCTCAAAAGAGGAATATTTGAAGCTAATTATGCAAAATAAGAAGGCTTCCCTTGATTTTGAAGAGCAAATGGATTCCCCTAGTATATAGGAAATAACCCAAGTTATTGGGCCATTGGAATAATTAAAAATGTGGGTACATAAAGTAATAAGACAAACAAAACAAATTTTCTGAGATGGTAAATTCGAAGTACTTGTAGTTTATGGAGAATCCCAATAGATTCAATTCTCATCAGAAGAAGAATGGGAAGAAATAAAATAAGGGCTAGACAAGTTGTTTGCCTTGTAATTTTATCCTCAATATTTTTTTTTCGTGTTTTCTCTTGCAAGACTTTTAATTTTGACTTTGTTACCAAGGATGAAGGCAACAATTTTGGATTTCCCTTCAAGCCAGCTAGAAGACCCCTATGAGCCATGAAAACTATAGTGACTCCTCACTACGAATTTACGCTTAAGGTAAGATTTTGAGAGGCAAAAATATTTTTATCAAAGGTAGTCAGGATTTTGTGGAAGTTGCAAATGAAAAAGACAAGCCAAAATCTTGAGTATGTGCACAATATGTTTTAAAAGCAGGAATCTGGGAAAGGTTTTGATAATCAAAAGTTTTGGGAGTTCAAAGAATAGAAGGGAGAAAAATTTCAACAGGCGTAATGATAAAGGAACTAAAAGAGAAGGAATTTTCCTTTTAGATAACTCTTGATATCAAAATTTTTGCAAGATCCGACAAAGGCCAGCACAAGTTCCAACCAGCAGACAAGAACACATTGGGTTTGAGGAAATTGAAGGTGCGCCAAAGAACTCAAAGCTATCACCAACATCTTGGATGATCCGTAATGCGCAATATCCTAGGAATGGTAGGTGAGATGAATTAATGTGCTATTGTTATAAATAAATGAGAACTACCTACCATCTTAGTTGAGCAACTCTAGGATATATTAAAAACAAGTATGGCAACTGCAGTCCCACATTTGACATCTATTATGGTTGAGGGTACATCAATCAATTTTTAGAATTCCCAAAAGAGGTAGCTTAGGAGGTCAAATCAATTTTAAATTTTTGGAGGGAAACTCTCCCTATTGTAATCTATAAATAGTAGTAGTTTTAGCTTTAGAAAGGATCGACAAGTTTGAAAATATTTCCCTTCATTTCTCTCTGTATAGTAATTAGCATAATCTAAAGCAATATTGTGAGCAACCGAACCCTCGCTTCATCCATAATCTTTGTAATCTTACTTATATATATATATATATATATATATATATATATATTGGAGGCCAATGCATCTATTTTGGGAAGCGATATGTGGTTCTCATGTTTTGACTCATCTCTTTTGTGTGTATGCATGCAATTCCACCTGTGTTTATAAGTTTTGCTTGCATATGTATGTATACTGAAGGCCTACACATCTACTTTGAGTAGCCATTTGTGACTCCCTTGCCTAGAATTTTCTCTTTTATGCATGTGTATACCTATAATCGTTATATGGATTCATCTATATTGCTTGTTATGTAGAGACATCTTATTTGATATTTGGTACACCACCACCTTTTTAGCTTAGGTTTTTTACTTTCAATTGCTTTTGCTCTTTCTCTTTTATCTTTTCCTCCCAAGTTATTAGATCTTTGGCACATCACCACATTTTTAGCTTAGGTTTTTTACTTTCAATTGCTTTTGCTCTCTCTCTTACCAAAACCTCCAAAGTTATTAGATTAAGAAGTGTGTTATAAAGGAGTTAGCCTTTGTCAAAATCTTGGAGGCCTCTGACTAAGCTAAACCTTGTGCTCTTGAGATTGGCTCTATTGTGTCTCTTCGCACAAGGCATGATTTGCCCCATCAGCCTGGTCCACACCACGTTCGGTGGTCGAGATAATCATAGAGAACAATAGATACCTGTTGAGTGGTGTTTTCACCCAGTTGTCAAAACATACTCTCCGGTAGGATCCGAGTCCCAAATCCTCTGCTTGCAAAGAAATTACACAGATAATTTCTCCAAGGTTCCTTTTACGTTATCCTTTTTATACCAATGATGTTGTTCAATTTAAATGCTGGGAATACCTTAGTGTTGCAAGTGAATGTTAACAAGGGGCACTCTGGTTTATTCTATTCTGAAATTACAATGGACTCTAGGTGAATTAATCTTTATGACAAATCTATTTTGATTTCGAGCTTTGGTAGATCTTTCACATTTTCTTATTTAAATGAAGGTAATTAAATGCGTAAAATAAAGAACTGAAAAGAAAAGAAAATAAAACAAAAAGAATGAACTAAGCTACGCTCAGAGTGCTACGATCTCGATTTGGCAAAACCGAAGATAATGAGGTTTTTGCACACAACCTAACCTATTGAACCTGCAAACTCGCACAATCCAGATAAGCCAGGTGCTGGTTTCTAGGGTCTTAGCTATAAATTTTCAGATTTAGGCATTCGCATGAAGCAACCGAGAGAACTCGCATTAAACTTCACCTATAAACCTAAAAATCTGAAAAAGGAAAGATAAACATTCAATCTCTGCATGCAAAAATAACTCCTCCTTTCTTGCCAGTGAGATGCAACTCTCTGTAATTCTATATTAAAATAAATGTATCAATTACAATGACAGAATGTCCCAGTTTTGATAAGACTAGAACAAGTGAAGGAAATTGCTCCAATAGCAGGCCCGGAATGGCTTGTCGCCTTTGGCTCTGCAACTCGCTAGCAGCAATTTCCAACCCCCGTATCAATCTGCGCTTCTGATTTTATACTTTTTGATGCGGCTCTCTGTTTCGCTCTGCGGCGCTTCGTTTCACCTCCCAGAATGCATCGTTTCGTATTCCCGCCTTTTCGTTGCTTTTGAATTTATGTTCGATGCCGAAACGTTCGATATTTTTTGTTGACATGTAACGCTTCTGTAACCCTGACACCTGTATGCCACGTGTTTCGCGCTTCCTCTGCATGTTCTGTAATGGCCCCATGTAAATCGAGCTGCGATACGCGACATTTTTATGCATGCAGCTTTGCTCCTTTACTTTCACCGCGAAAACGCGACATGTCGCGATATCGCGACATTTTCTTGCCAGTAGCCTTGCCAATGCAACCTGTCGTGAAATCGTGACGTTTTTCTATTTCGAGCTGTGAGGATGCAACCTGTCGCGAAATCGTGACGCTTTTCATCTCCGTACGCCTGCTGCTTCCTGTCGTGAAATCGTGACGTTTTTCATCTCCGTACGCCTCGGCTGCTTCCTATCGCGAAATCGTGACGCTTTTTCATTTGGAGCTATCTTACAGCTTTCTATCGTGAAATCACGATGCTTTTTCATTTGGAGCTATCTTCGCTTTCTGTCGCGAAATCGCAACGCTTTTTCATTTGGAGCTATCTTGCGGCTTTTTGTCGTGAAATCACGGAGCTTTTTCATTTTGTACCACTTTGCCAGCTTTTCGTCATGAAATCGTGACGCTTTTCTATTTCGGGCCCCTTTGCTTTGTCGATATCGCGACTTTTTTCCGCTTCGTGCCCCTTTGCTACTTTTTGTCGCGAAATCGTGACGCTTTTAGTGCCTTGCCCTGTTTGACTGGTTTGACCATGATTTTGTGACATGTCGCGATTTCACGACAATTTTCCATTCTATCTTTCTCTCTCCTCTCTGGACCGCGATTTCACAACATGTCGCGATATCGCGACACTTTTTCATTTCAGCCGCGACGGAGCAACATGTCGCGATATCGCGACAACTTTTCTTTTTCGGCAGCGACGGAGCGACATGTCGCGATATCGCGACACTTTTTCATTTTTGTGCAATTTTGCCTTTTTCTTGATTTTTAGCATCTGGGTCACTGAGATCTTCTTTGAAAGCATGCAAAAAGGTGGGTCCCCAATTTTGGGGTGTGTTGTGGATCAGCCACAACAAATGGCGACTCTACTGTCAAATGCTCTTGAGCATTTTAGTGAGAACCCTACCTGGAAGTATACAAACTCGAAAACATGTGTTAGCACATAAAAAATATAAACAAATGCCCAAAGATCAGAAATACATGAATCATCAGAATCATCAAGTATTAGCTCGGTGTGTGCAATGTATTTCATTCCCTATCGTTTGAAATTGATCAACATTCCATTGTCAGTTTTATATGAATGCATATGTGAGATTGTGAATGATTTGTGTAACCTGATAACTATGCTTAGAGATTTTGCTCTTGTAAAGGCCTAAACTTTCTAGTATCATGCACAAACATTCAAGATTACCAAACCCTCTTAGGATCCACTAATGAATTGCTTTATTATATCCCAAAGTTGGTTATGAGTCCCTACTATCTTGAACCCATGTGCAAGTGAACGTGAAATCAGAACTTTGGGGAATCAGACTCCCAACCTAACCGAGATGGGAGTTTAACCCTATCCTTACTATTCTGATTTGGAATTCATTACCTCACTTTGAGCAAAATAATTTAACCAATTATGGAAGAAATGGTCATGCTAGTCTAACCCTTTGAACAATCAGTGGTCTTGTTTTTTGGACAAGACATGTTGCCATGCATGGGCATACTTAACCCCATAATCCAAGACTTACCTTCATTTCTTTGGACCTTGGGGATGACTACCCATCCTTTGCGGAGGACAAGTAGTACGATCCTTCCAATCCAATATAAAGATGAGATGGGAAAAATTAATTTTTTTACTTCTTGGACCTTGGGGATGACTACCCATCCTTGCTAGGGACATGTAGTACGATCCTTCCAATCCAAGCTTTGGATGAAAATGGAGAATATTAATTTTATTGCTTGGACCTTGGGGATGACTACCCATCCTTTGCAGAGGACAAGTAGTACGATCCTTCCAATCCAAGATTTATCATGAAATGAGACATAGGAGCTTTGGGGAATCAGATTCTCAACCTAAGCGAGATGAGAATTTATGCCCTATCCTTACTACTCCATGTAGGTCAAATCAAAGCTTTGGGGAGTTGGATCCTCAACCTAAGTTCGATGAGGATTTAACCCTATCCTTACTACTCTGATTTTAGGCTTTAAGCTTTATGGAAGTGGTCAAAACCACTGTTTTAAGGATCATGTTGCATAATAGGATAGACATGAAATACTTCTTTCGCCCAACCTTTTCTTCCAAGCAAGGTTTTGATCATTTTGCTCAAGATCCTTTTTAATGTGTATAAAATGTGCTTGGTTCTAGATATCTCAAGACTCAGTTTCCAACCTTAGGATTTTTTCACATTTATGTTATAGCACAACCCTAAGAGGATTTGACACACTTTAATGATTTGTACCTGAGATGCATATGCAACTAAGATGGAATGTATATGTAAAGTGAGATGTAACATGAATGCATTATCTTTTGAATTGCAGATGAAATATTTGCCATACAAAACTGACTACTTCATGCATCACAAGTTTCAAACGATATAACTTAAAATGTTTGTGTTACTTGTGGAGCTTTTACAAGACAATTCCAATGTTTCATATTCTCCTAGTCTTAAGCATAAGTTGACATCTCAATTTTTTTTTTTTTTTTTATAAAAACAAACAAAGCATGTCAATTGAAATCAAACACACAACTTAAATCATGATTAAACTAAGAATCCAAAAAATGAAACTTGAAAAACACAAACCAAAACCAAAACCCAAAAACAATCCCAAAAACAAAAACTTGAAAGCCCACACCAAAAAACCAAAAATTATATACACTATTGTACAAGATGATGCCAAGCTTGGACTATTACTTTCCTGGATCCCAAACATGATTAGAACATATCAAAAAACATATGACACAATACACATGCCAAATTTTGTAGGAATCCAACAACAATAAGATCAAACCAAGCAATGCAACAAATTTCAACTTGCCATGCTCACCATTCCACTTTGATTTAGTTCTATTACCAACATCATAGGTGAGAATCAAATCAAATTGATTAGACAATGGTTGGTATTCAATTTTATCTTGTCTATTCTTTAAAGTGCAAGTTTCATCGTTCCATTCATGATTTAGAAGTAGGCTTTCCTTTTCAAATGTGAGATGTTGCAAACAAGAGCCTATTTCTAAAAATCTTGAATTCAAATCATTTTCCAGGATTTTAAAGCAATCAAAATCATTCAAAACTTGACAAGCATCAACAAAATTTGGCATTTCCTCATTAATGATGTTAGCATCCAAAGGGACATCATGTAACCTATCACTTGAAATTTTTGTAGCTACTACCAAAGGTAAAGATTTCCCCTTGTCATCCATACTCAACCCATCATGATTAAAATTTACCATAACTTGATGAGTATTAGTAGCCTTTTCTTTTTTCTCGTTGTCTTCTTCATCGTCCAATACCTGTTCAAAAACACCAAAGTTAGGCACCCAATCAAACATGCGTCCATATTTTTCAAAACAAGAGCCTAATTTTTCAAGATATGTGTCACGTGACACCTTTCCACGATCAATGGCTTGAGTTGCCCCAAAATCCATATTTTCATTAAGATCATCAATAGCATCCAACCCACACCACTTAGGTTTTGTAATTTCATCATTTTGAGATGGCATAGACATTGTAGAAACAATAGGTGGATCAAGATTTTCGATTTCTTGCCCCTCAAGGGGAACAAAAACAATTGATTCTCCTTCTTCATCCATGGTAGTAGAATCATTATCCTTCTCCAACCTTTGATGAGATTCCAACCCTTCTTCCAAAGCATTCTTAGATTGTACAGGACTTGTAATATCCTCATATGAAAGGGCAATTGTATTATCCTAGCATATCAATAGGCACACAAATTTCATCAGAAGGTTTGGAGTGAGCATACTCTTCCAAAGAATCATAATGATCATCTTTCAAAATCAAATTGTGATGCTCAACTATTTCTACATCATCTTTTAATTCATCAACATATTTCTCATCAAATTTATCCTCTCCTTCCTTAGATGGTTCAATTACTTCCAAAATTGGGTTATTGCTTGTATTCAAATTGATAAGGTTATCATAATCCACATGTGTAACCCATGATTCATGTTTAACATAATTTGGAAGGTGTGAATTTTTTGGGCCATTACTTTCAACAATGTCATCCAATGTGTCATCCGAATCAGATTCATCCTCATAGAATTCATCTTTTGGTGAGTCAAGGGTTTCCAATCTGTCACATGTTTCCATACTAGTTGGATCTAGTACTCCTCCCTTGCCTAAAATCATATTCTTATGAAAATCATTGAAATTGATTTTAGCAACATCTTTTGAATCAAGATGAGTATTTTGAAGTTGATTCATACTTAAGAAAGATGGTTGATCTTGCATAGTAGGTTGAGGATTTTGAAATTGATTGAAGCTTGGGAATGATTGTTGATTCTGAAATTGATTCACACTTGAACTTGGTTGAGGTGGATAAATCATTGGGTGGGTAAAGGAGGTATTAAATGATTGAAGATTACATGATCCAAAACCCACACCATAATTTTGACAACTCAATTGTTGCTCAATTGCCATTGCTTGAGTATAGGCTTGTGACAAAGATGTGATTTGAGGCATCCCTCGCAAATATGTGGACATGGGTGAGTCAAGAGCATTGATGTATATTTGGAGAGCCACTTCTTCTTGAAGAACATAAAATGTCACTAATTGCGTATATAATCCAAAGAACCTTTCAGAAAATGACTTCACATTTTCACTTGGTCCTTTTCTAATATAGACCAACTGATTGTACATGAGGATTGGGTCAACTCGCTTTTTGTTGAATTGATTGAGAAATGTTGCCTCTAGCTGAGCCCAAGAAGTGATAGACCCTAAAGGCAGACTTGTAAACCAATCATATGCCACTTTGTCCAAGGTGTAAAGGAACATTTTACAAGCAACATCATCATACCAACTTGTTAAGTGATTCACAACAAATTTGAATGCTTGAATATGTTCTTCTGCAGTATTTGTCCCATTAGACAAAAATCGAGGAAGACATCTCTCAAAACCAACGGGCAAATAATGTTGAACTCCCGGTATGTTCAATGGGCTACCTGTCATCCACGGTGTAAACATAGCCATTAGTGAATCTTAAAGAATATAACTTTAATACCCAAAAATTCTTTTTTTATTTATTTTTTTTTTTTTAAAATCAAATCAAATCATATTATTCCTGTATGAACAATCAAAGCGTTAAGAACAGTGCATAGCAATTCCTGTAGCACTTAAATCACAATAAAATAAACCGTTTCAGCCCTCCTTCTAGCGCCAATCTGTTGAGTGGTGTTTTCACCCAGTTGTGAAAACATACTCTCCGGTAGGATCCGAGTCCCAAATCCTCTGCTTGCAAAGAAATTACATAGATAATTTCTCCAAGGTTCCTTTTACGTTATCCTTTTTATACCAATGATGTTGTTCAATTTAAATGCTGGGAATACCTTAGTGTTGCAAGTGAATGTTAACAAGGGGCACTCTGGTTTATTCTATTCTGAAATTACAATGGACTCTAGGTGAATTAATCTTTATGACAAATCTATTTTGATTTCGGGCTTTGGTAGATCTTTCACATTTTCTTATTTAAATGAAGGTAATTAAATGCGTAAAATAAAGAACTGAAAAGAAAAGAAAATAAAACAAAAAGAATGAACTAAGCTACGCTCAGAGTGCTACGATCTCGATTTGGCAAAACCGAAGATAATGAGGTTTTTGCACACAACCTAACCTATTGAACCTGCAAACTCGCACAATCCAGATAAGCCAGGTGCTGGTTTCTAGGGTCTTAGCTATAAATTTTCAGATTTAGGCATTCGCATGAAGCAACCGAGAGAACTCGCATTAAACTTCACCTATAAACCTAAAAATCTGAAAAAGGAAAGATAAACATTCAATCTCTGCATGCAAAAATAACTCCTCCTTTCTTGCCAGTGAGATGCAACTCTCTGTAATTCTGTATTAAAATAAATGTATCAATTACAATGACAGAATGTCCCAATTTTGATAAGACCAGAACAAGTGAAGGAAATTGCTCCAATAGCAGGCCCAGAATGGCTTGTCGCCTTTGGCTCTGCAACTCTGCTAGCAACAATTTCCAACCCTCGTATCAATCTGTGCTTCTGATTTTATACTTTCTGATGCGGCTCTCTGTTTCGCTCTGCGGCGCTTCGTTTCACCTCCCAGGATGCATCGTTTCGTATTCCCGCCTTTTCGTTGCTTTTGAATTTATGTTCGATGCCGAAACGTTCGATATTTTTTGTTGACATGTAACGCTTCTGTAACCCTGACACCTGTATGCCACGTGTTTCGTGCTTCCTCTGCATGTTCTGTAATGGCCCCATGTAAATCGTGACAAAAAATAGCATGTCGCGATATCGCGACGTTTTTATGCATGCAGCTTTGCTCCTTTACTTTCACCGTGAAAACGCGACATGTCGCGATATCGCGACATTTTCCTGCCAGCAGCCTTGCCAATGCAACCTGTCACGAAATCGTGACGTTTTTCTGTTTCGAGCTGTGAGGATGCAACCTGTCATGAAATCGCGACGCTTTTCATCTCCGTACGCCTCGACTGCTTCCTGTCGCGAAATCGTGACATTTTTCATCTTCGTACGCCTCGGCTTCTGTCGTGAAATCGTGACGCCTTTTCATTTGGAGCTATCTTGCGCTGTCATGAAATCGCGTGACGCTTTTTCATTTGGAGCTATCTTGCGGCTTCCTATCGCGAAATCGCGACGCTTTTTCATTTGGAGCTATCTTGTTTTTCGCGAAATCGCGACGCTTTTCTGTTTCATACCACTTTGCTAGCTTTTCGTCGTGAAATCGTGACGCTTTTCTATTTCCCCTTTTTGCTTCTGTCGCGATATCACGACGTTTTTTTGCTTCGTGCCCCTTTTTCGCTTTTTGTCGCGAAATCGCGACGCTTTTAGTGCCTTGCCCTGTTTGACTGGTTTGACCACGATTTTGTGACATGTCGCGATTTCACGACAATTTTCCATTCTGTCTTTCTCTCTCCTCTCGGACCGCGACCACTCAACACTTTGAAGCTAACATGTCGCGATATCGTGACACTTTTTCATTTTCGCCGCGACGGAGCAACATGTCACGATATCGCGACAACTTTTCATTTTCGGCGCGACGGAGCAACATGTCGCGATATCGCGACACTTTTTCATTTTTGTGCAATTTTGCCTTTTTCTTGATTTTTAGCATCTGGGTCACTGAGATCTTCTTTGAAAGCATGCAAAAAAGGTGGGTCCCCAATTTTGGGGTGTGTTGTGGATCAGCCACAACAATACCATTAAAATATTTTGAATGTGTGATATTAAGATCTCAATCCCACACTTGAGATGTTTAGATTGAAAACCATCTATATCCTAAGATTTACCTATTTATATTTTTTTAACACCCTCCTTCATATATTTTAGAGAGAAAAAATTCTTGGTTGTGTCAATCATAGTAGGGGTATTCTTTGTGTGTCTTTTGCTTTGTTGTAGCTCTTTTCAAAAATATCTTGGGCTATGCTTTACAAAATATATTAACTCTTTTTGCCTTGTTCTTATGTATTCTTTATTTTTTGTTTTCACTAGTTGTTTATAAATCTTACTATTTTTTCTTTTTGCCTACTTTTTTCAAGGTTCTTCTTGCTTTGCATTCTTCATCATACCATGGATTTACAAGTAAGTTTTCATAATTTATTTTCCTAGGTTTTAACTTTTTTGCATTATGCCAAGGCTTATCTATCCATTACTTTACTACTATCAAAAGTATAAGTTTGAAAAATATTTATCATATTTCTTTCCATTCTTTTCATAATTTGCTTAAGTGATATTTTAAAAGTTTTCTTATTTTCTTTATCATATATATGTTCCTATTGTATTTCCTTTAGTTACTTGAAGATGTTCTTCTTGTCTACTTTCTTTCATTTGGATTTTTATATACATTGGATTAGTGATCAGTTTTTAGCTCCATGGAAACTATTTCAATTTCTAGATATTTTATCCTTGAAATGAAATTTGGTGAGCAAATAGAATAATTAGCTACATTGTGTCCATTATGTGTTTGACAAGTATATTCTTTGGATTTTGACCACATGTTTATGCCATTGCAAATGATCAATCCCTCTATGCTACATAGTTTAAGAAGTTATTCATAATATGTGATGGGTCCTTGATTGTCATCTGAGGACCTTAACCAATAGTGATCCACCTCTTATTCCTGCCATAGCATATTATCATCTATGCCTTCATTGATCTTTAAAGAGTTTTTTTGACTATTTATTGTCCTGGCACTAAAAGTCACCCACTAAAACCACCTCTCCAAGCTTATTATAAAAATTTGATTGTTATGGATCAAAATAACAAGCTATAATGCTAATTAGTTTATCATTATCTATGATTCTAATTCATATGTACTCTTTATTTAGGTCTTCTTTCTCAACCTGTATGAGTCTACCCCAAGACTCTTTTATTAGTATTTTTACTCCTCCATGTCCTTTTCTATTTTATATTGCTTCATTCTATATTGATATGTTTGTATCCTTCACAATTTAGAGCTTGCATCCATCAAGTTCATGTGTTTCTATTAGTACAATTCTATCATTTGCTTTAGTTATGGGCCCTAGATTAGAATCTCTTCTCCATAGATATCCATGACAATTCTAACTTACCAATATGAAGTGTTCATTATGGACTCCAATTTCATATTTATTTTGGTTTTTCTATGTATATTGCATGCTCTCCCATTTTTCAACCATACATTTGTGCCCTCACTCCTTGTTGTCTTTACCTTTTCCCATTCTACCCTTGTCTCTTCTTGTTGTATAGGAGTAATATCCCCCTCTTTATCTTTACTTGTTCTCATTCTACCCTCGTCTCTTCTTGTTGTATAAAGTAAGCTTCTCATCCAGGTAAAAATGTGACCCTAGTAGCAATATTATACTTCGAAGTACCTATATTTGATCTCTTATACTGAACATTGTGACTCGTATTGGTCTAGCTCTTATGACTTTCCTTACTTTTCTCAAACTACATGTTTAATGAATTTGTCTGCTCCAATGAAGTTGATAAAAAAAAATCCCCTTGTTAAGTTGGTTGTGTTTTCTCATTCTCCATGCTCTTTTATTCCCTTAGTGATGATGTTTATTGACCTATTTTCTCTTTATAATTGCATTATGATTTGTTTCTCTATGTTCCTTTGTGATATGGGGAGAGGGAGTTGTCCAAAATATTTTTAAGGTAATTTTGTGATGAAGTGATGAAATACCTTATGATTCCATAGGTTATGTAGTTATTCATAATAATACGTTTCAATCAAGTTTTTTTTTGGCTTGATTTTGAAATCTCTTACCACTTGCACCTTTGATCTGGTTTCCTCGAATTTGTAGTTCTTGTTCTTTTGTCCTCATGCTTTCGAAGCAAATGTTATTGGACGAAGAGAGGAAAAAATTGCACACAATAATACAAAATATGAAACAAAAATCCAAAGACACATATTGCTAAAACTATTACTGCAAAACACATAAATTACTGCTGCAAAATATTCCTATTCATAAATCATATAAACTTTGTCAACATCCCACTCTACATAATATAATTCAACTATGCATTGTATCATGATGTTGTTGCATCATTCTAAAACCCATATCAATACACCATACAATATAATTCACTACACTTCATACAATATAATCCAACAAAGGCTAGATGATCCATCCAAGTGAGGATAAATGGATGGATAATTGGTGAGTAATACACCAATATATACAAATTGCAATGCTTCATGCTATGCATATTGGATTGCCATGCAAAAGACAAATGAAAATATATTCCTTGACACATTGGATTGCCATGCAAAAGACAAATGATAATATATTCCTTGATTGCAGCCAACCTAAGATAGAAAAAGCCAAATATGAATTATTAAATGTTGTAAAAACTGTAAAATCTTTTTCACCCATTACATTAAGCATTAATTCCTTCATTCTCCCCCTTAATGCTTAATGTTTAATTTTTTGAACAAAACATTCTCTTCAACTTGCTCTTGCCCATACACCTGTCATCTTGCTCTTGCTCTTACACTCTTCAACTTGCTTGCTCTTGCCCATACACCTTCTTACACTCTTCAACTTGCTTGCTCTTGCCCATACACCTTCTTAAACTCTTCAAATTGCTTGCTCTTGCCCATACACATGTCATCTTGTTCATATTCTTACACTCTTCAACTTGATATTGCCACACCTGTACTATAGTACATTCACATTCACATAAACTAGAAGTGTCCTTATGGTAACCTTCTCATCCTACCGGACTGCATGGATAACCAATCACTGCAACCACTAGGTGTAATAGAGTAATTTACTACTTTCAAGGTTCACTCTATTGCATCTGTATCAAGTATTCATTTTTTTCATCTAATCGTCATCTTTTTTTTAACTGCATGAAACCTTCATTCAACAATTCTCATTCTCATCACTCCCCCTTTCTTCGAGGATGCTCTTGTTATCACTCTCATTTTATTATATGGGAATACTTATCACTCCCCCTTTCTCCTAATATGTTGATAAATATGTTGGCTACTACTGTTGCTGCTACTCTTCTAGCCATATTCAAGTGCTCTTTTTGCTTCTGTTGTTGTTGCTACTCTTCTTTCTACTGCAAGTTTCTCTGCCTTCTCCAGTCTCTCTACTGCAGGATTTTTTGCCTTCTCCTCACAATGCAAGCTTCTTTGTCTTCTCACAAACAAAACTTGCTCTTTTTTCTTTTAGCATAGCTTTTCTTCTTTTCTTGCTCTCTTTTTTGTTGTTCTTCTTCTTTTGCTACTACTGATTTTGCTGTTTTTTTCCTTCTGTTGTTGATGTTTTTTTTAGTTTTTGCTTTTCTTTTCTTCTTCTATTGTTGCTATTTTTTCAGCTTTTTCTTCTTTTTTCTACTGTTTTCTTCTGCCTATTTTTCTTCTACTATGTTGTTGCTTTTTTTATTCTTTTGCTATTGTTGTTTTTCTTCTTCTCCTTTTACCTTTTTTTTTCTTCGATCTTTTTTTCATCTATTTTTTCTTCAACTTTCATACCCTACTAAAAGTATGAAGCAATTAGGACTCGAATCTAGGACCTCCATCTATTGAGGTTGCTCCATTGATGAGCTTATGGCTCCTCCTTGAACCAACCTACGATTCAAATGTAGGAGACTTATTCATTGCTCCAACATTCTCCCTATGCCATGTTTCTTTTCCTTCTGTTGTTGATATTTTTTTATTTTCTTTTGCTTTTCTTTTCTTCTTCTATTTTTGTTTTTTCAGCTTTTGCTTATTTTTTCTACTATTGCCTTTTTTAACTTCTGTTTTTTTCTTCTTTTGTCTGCTTTGTTGCTTTATTTTTTTTCTTCTGCCTGCTTTTATTCTACTGGTGTTGCTGTTTTTTTCTTCTGCTATTGTTTTTTTTCTTCTCCTTCTTTTACCTTTTTCTTTTGCTATCTTCTTTTCATATTTTTTTCTTCAACTTTCATACCCTGTTAAAAGTATGAAGCAATTAGGACTCATTAGGACTCGAATCTAGGACCTCCATCTACTGAGTTTGATGAGGTTTTGGATCCTTCTTGAACAAACCTATGATTCCAATGGAGGAGTCTTATCGATTGCTCCAACATTCTCCCTATCCCACATTGCAAGTGCTTGGGACTCCTAGCTTCAACACCAACTTTGAGCTTTAAATTGGCTCTTAACTTCAACTCTTGATTTTGATGCTAAAATTGTTATTGCAAAACATGTACATTACTACTACAAAATATTCCTATTCATAAACCTCATACAAACTTTACAAACATCTCACTGTACATTTCATTGTATCATGATGTTGCTGCATCATTCAAAAACCCATCTCAATACACCATACAATATAATCCACTGCACTTAATACAATATAATCCAACAGAGGTTAGATGATCCATCTAAATGAGGACACCATATAATGTAATCCACTGCACTTAATACAATATAATCCAAAGAAGTTAGATGTAGATGAATAATAAATAAAGAATACACAAATATATAAGAATTACAATGTTTCATGCTATGCATATTGGATTACCATACAAATGACAAATATAAATATATTTCCTTAGCACATTAGATTATCAATATATTCCTTCACACATTGAATTGCCATGCAAAAGACAAATGGTAATATATTCCTTCACACATTGAATTGCCATGCAAAAGACAAATAGCAATATATTCCTTGACTACATTCAACCTAAAAAAAATCCAAATATAAATACTGTAAAAACTGCAAAATCATTTTAACCCATTGTATTAAGCATTAATTCCTTCAAATGTGTAATTGATGCGTAAAATTAATACATTCCATCATATTTTTAAACTTAATTTCCACGTTGTTACTTGACAGATGACAACCCACCACTTTTAAAATCTAATGATTGGCATGCCAAGGAAATTTTAGTTTAAATTTGACTGTAAAAACAGTACAAAATGCACAGTTCACTTAGAAAAATATATTGAAAATTTAAATGTCTGTCCCACCCATACTCCTTAGGTCTCCGGCCTACCGAACGACAATAACTTTCTAATATAAAATTTAATAAAAAAAAAAAAAGGATCTCAGGTCCATGCGGGAATCAGAGGACTCACATTTGTCTTTGAATTTCTGTCTGCAGGTTGGCAAACACTTTCCCTTTCACGAAAGAGACAAGCGTACCCTGTGTACAACCGTCCAATTTATTTAATATATAAAGCTTGTACAAACTTCATATAGCAGATCCACTGGGTAACCTCGTCCACATTTGGTGCAGCGTAGGTTTCAGGTTTTTTTTTTTTAATTTTAAATCAGCCTAAGTTCAAGTTTTTTTTTTTATTATTTTGAATGAAGATTTAAGGATCCAATGTTTTTAAAATAATAGATAATATTTAAAATTGGATTGAATAAATATAAATAGAATAAATAATATAATATATTTTTTTAAGTTGATGAAATATTAAATTAATAATTTGAAAGTTAAAGTATTATATATTATTTCGTGGTGCCATTATTTGTTGGAAATTATAATGTGAAAGAAAAAAAGAAATAATAGAATTTTTTTAAAATAAATCTTTGAAATTGTATTATTGTTTAAGTGTGGAAAAATAGGTAACAACTTCCTATTTATGGGGTTTGAATATAGGTGTAAAGGATATGCATGGATTTTTGGTAAAATATAAATGTTCAGTGATAATTAATTTTGATGGTGCTTTTAAGGGAAATTTAGAAAAATCTATTCAGGATGGTATTTTTTAAAAGAATGAAAAATTATATGAAACTTCAATTAACATGTAAAGGCTAGGTCATTTCTCATGGATCAAGTTTGTTATTGAAAAAGAATAAAAATATATTTCAATTAATGGGGATTAACATATTATTAGTAATATTATCAAGAAAAATAGATGTTGGTAAAGGATAAAAAATAACATTATTTTTAATGTCTATTAATTATTTTTATTTTTATTAGATAAAAGAAGAGGTTTTGAAAGGAAATTTATTACAATAAGAAATTGAAAGAGCTCAAAGTTAAGCCCAAGAAACTTTAACTAAAAGATCCAACCCAACTAGAACAACAAACTGTCATCACAAAACCATCCATACGACCAAAACCACACCGGATTAGAGAACCAAAGCCCACAAGAGAACAAAAACAGGATCACCATCCTACACAAGAGGGACCCATGGAAAACTCGAGAAGAAAAATAACTACACCTTGGGATACGACTTCCCAGAGTTCCACACTTTCTTAATGGGGGTTCTCAGATCATCGTGTTGATTTTGAGTCATGTTTTGGATCTCCTCGATAAATGAGATAACCACATGGAGTGAACCTTTCAGGACCTGGTGCTTCTCGCCCAGCTTACTGAGGAACGAAATGAAATTGGAGGACTCAAGCTTAGGCATATGAGAATCCTCATAAAATTTAGTCGATTCCACCAACAACTTACATTTTTTCTTTGTAGGAGGCACGTCCTTAGAATTTGACATCTCCACAATAACATGAGAGGATTCAATGTGGGTAGACTTTGTGAATAAGCATTTGGAACTGATTCCTTTGGGTGAAACTGACACTCCACCCGAATTCTTGACCCTTCCTTTGGCAGGGATTAAGGTGCTCTTAAGGTTCTCCAAGTCAGACTCCAAGGAATAGTTGGAAGAGACCGGAGGTGGATCAAAAATTGGAGGAATCTTCTAGGTTTCAATTTTTGTTAGAGCCTCATCCATTGCCACCCCTTTGGCCTTAGCAACATACTCAAAAATCAACAGGGCTAGGCCCTTTGAATGGGGTCCGACCCTTTACCTCCCCTCATGTCTGTCAACATCTTAGCCAAGGACTGAAACAAGAAAGATGATACATTCATAAGTTTTTTATACCTCAATTGATTCATGAACATAACATGGAAGCTACGCAACACATCCCTATTGGAATCCAACGTAAAAGAATCCATGATAATTGAAATCACATGCTTCCAAAAATCTATGAGGGCATCGACGTCATAACCATTATGCAATTTTACAAGATACTCATCTTCATCTAGAAATAAGACCAATTCCCTAATAAGGGAATGCTTCATCCTATTGTGACAAGCTCCATCCACCATGATAATTGAAATCACATGCTTCCAAAAATTTATGAGGGCATCGACGTCATAACCATTATGCAATTTTACAAGATACTCATCTTCATCTAGAAAGAAGCCCAATTCCCTAATAAGGGAATGCTTCTTCCTATTGTGACAGGCTCCATCCACCGGAAGACCCATCACCTCCCCAACCAGGGCAATAAATATTTGAAACTCCAAACCACCAACCTGGACCCAACCCTTCCTCCATGAGTGAGCCATAAGTCTAGAAAGTCCTCTATGGTGACCATGGAAGGACTGGATACAATCAAGCAGACCACCTTTACGTAAGATTTTCTTTACTTCATTGTCCACCTCCAAGGACTTAGGCTCCAGAGGAATCTGTTGACCTTTTTGCGAGAATGATGGCATATATTCAACACCCAAAAACAAATAGACTTGGCTTCGAATCCCCCAAACCTGTAAAAAACATCACTGCAAAAAAATACCCTAAACGAATTTATCGAGCAAAAACTTTTGTTTGGGTCCCAACAAGAATTTTCAAAGAGGATTTGAAAATCATGCCCAAAAATACGGTGTCACAAATTAAGATGACAATATCTAAGGGAGAACACGCTTCCAAAAACACAATGCTGATAGAAGAACCCATCGATCACCCTTGGTATCACGAGCTTGCCATTCTCACACCCTTTCTAATAATGATTGAAAGATCTAAACCCTTGATTGTACCATAAGCAAAAAGGGTAGTTCATCTCCCAAGCGTATGTCCATCAACTATTATTGGATGTAGTACTTTGGATATGTCAATATATTTAAAGAGAAGGAAATAGGGTAATAGATAATTTAGCCAATCGTGGTTTTGATCTTCATCTTGAAAAAATTAAATCTTACAAGGCAATTGGATAAGGGATATTTTATCTCTTGATGAGAATAATATCAAGGAGTTGATTGCAAAATCAAAGCAATTTGATGAATATGAAGCATACTTTTGATAGAAAGGAAGATGAAAAACAACTTTGATAGAAGAAGTTGGTTTTGGTCTAATTAACCCAATAGCAAAACTAATTTTTTGTTATTTTGATGAGTGGCCCCCAATAGAAGCTACAAAAACTTACTAAAAAAACAATGTGTATCCCAAGGTGCTAGAATTAGATGCAAAATCACCTAGCGGAGAGAAAATAAAGGATCTATTTTTTATTACCTCAAAGGTAAACACCAAAAGTAGTGTATTCATAATATCTTCTTTAAAGGGTCCTTATAGAATATCAAATATATAGATCTTTTCATTTGTTTTATAGTTCTCTCTTCACTTCAAAAGGGGGATGATGACTTCATTAGTAGGAATAGATTTATTTTAGGATTATTGATTAAAATATTTCATTGGACATCAACTTTTTTATTGAGTAATAAGAAATTATAACATTTATATTTTCTCTTAAGAATGACAAGTCACATGATAAGATAGTTGTCTTGTAAAATTTTACAAAGCTAACCTTAGATTATTATGTTCATATCTTTTTTCACTGTCTAATAAAGATTTTAAAAAAGGAAACTTGGAGTAACATATAATAGAGGTCTAGTAATTTAATCACTAAGTATATTGATCCTACTTTAAAAAAAAAATAGGAGTCTCATTACTCTTCTTAATATTACCTACAATATCTTAGCTCTAAAGCTAAATAAAATTTTGCATAAAACTACATCTACTTCTTATTTTTGCTTTATGGAAAGGAGATCTAGTCTAAATAGCCTAATAGCTAGTTAGGAGGGTATGTATGAGCCAAAGACTTAAATCAAGATAATTTCATGTTACTAATGGAATTTGAAAAAGCTTGTGAAAGAGTTGAACAACTCTTCATTAAACTCAAGATAAGATATATTGGTTTAGATATAATATTTTGTTCCAAGCATGTGAACTTCTTGGATCATAACGTTGTTCTTAGGTCTCTTTTTTGATCTATTCAAAATGCATTGGAAATATTAAAGGACTACAAGTTTGGGACATGGCTCTATGTCAAAAAATGCTTTAAAATGCTTGAAATTCTATTTTTATCCCATCCATACTATTAGGGGTATAACTTTGTGCTCAAGATGCCATTTTTATATTTTTAAATTATCTTAGAAATATTATAGAAATATCTAGAACTTTTGATAGAAAATATGCTATATGAAAAAAATGCTCTAAAGGCCCTCAAAAATAAAATTAAAATATTCACTAAAAATAGTAATTTTCTATTTATTTTTTCGTAGCCAAATTGCATCTCTAGCTATGTTAACACATTAGTAGAAAATAAAAAATAAAAGGTCAATTTATATGTACGTAATTTTCAATTAAATGCACTTTATAACTCATGAAAAGTGAACCACCAACTTTTAATATGGGTGACCTTCCATATTCAATATGGTTGATTTCCAGCACACTAAAAATATTGTATAAAGAGAGATGCACCCCTAATTGTAAAGGCATGTGTAATGAATGGAATGTTATAGCCTCATGTCTATTCTCAGAGATTTATTGCATTATACTCTTTTCTCTAAGCAATAAAATCATTATGCTATTTGCTTATATATTTTTATGTTCTAGTTTGTTATATTTTGTTATTTTTGAATTGCACTCTTTCAAGATCTTTCTTAACTCAAACATATGAGTTTTTGAGTCAATCAAAAGTCTAAGTTTCGAATCAGATTATTTATATTGTTAAAATTTTATTGAAGGATATTTTAATAGTTATATAGGTAAAATGATAATCTTTTTAATATAATTTGATGAGGGTGTTTGTTGAATCTCTCATTGTTTTTAATTGTAATAGAGGTCATTTATTGGCTTCTAAGACATTCATATTTAGGGAATCCTATGATTGATATTGCCTTACCTAATGATATGTAGTTGGATGAATAGTTTACAAAAATACAATTTTATTTCTAAGATTTTCTAATAGAAATCCAAACATATAGAAAATATGCTTAGGATCTACTATAGATCCTTTGGATCTAAAATTATTATTCATAAAATTTTCTTAATTTCTTGGGATACAAATATCTTAAGTTGCATGAAGAACTAAGGTTATCAAATATATTAATGAAACAAAGGTATTTGGGAATAGCCTTTGTCTTAATCCGATATTTAAAAGACATATAAGAAGTTAAGTATTACAATGACTTCCTCCCTGTGGTGCATAGCTTGAGTAGCCTAATAAGTGGAGACTTTAAAACTCTAAATAAAGATCCAAAGTTTGAATCCTACAGGGGTAGGGTGGTACACTATACTTCAATAACCAAAGTATGGTTGGATAACCATATATTGGGTAAACAACATCCTCCATGAGGGTTGTCTCATATGGCCTATGGCTTCATAGATGTTAAAAACTACTTTACCTTATATTATATTACCACAAATTTATTTCTTCTTACAGTATTAACTACTCTTCCTATTGGTGGATTAGATATTATCAATTTGATAATATCAACAATATTTTGAAATGTTCTCTTTAATTTTATGGTATGAAAATTTGTAAGAGACATGCAATTGGATGACATATCTATACAAGAATCTAAAAGCATTTGGTTTCTAGAATTAAAAATTTTGAATTCGTAAGGAATTTATTTAACTTCTAAGTGGCTTATTAGATCTTTGAAAGGCATGTCATATGGTAAGAAATAGTTAGACAAAACATTTTCAAATTTTATCCTCAATACAAGAAGGCTTGGGTCAAGTTAGTTTTGTTAAAAAAAAGTTAGGAAACTCCAAAGTATGACTTGAATGTCCCCCCTTATGGATTTCTATGGAAATCTTGGATTTTAGTGAAATATATAATGTCTTCTACATTCTCATAAGTAGGTTAATAAATGTAAGACCTTACTTGTTTATTATAATTTAACTATTGAAAATGATTCCTTGACCCTAATTAATGGATTCTTAATCTTATCATGGTATAAAGGTGTATGTAACCTTCAATTATTTTATGAAATAAAATTGTGATCTAAGTTGACACAAACTAAAAAATGAATATAAAATTAATAATATGATAAAAAATAACCATTTTCTTATTGTAGAAACCTTGATTTAATATTCCAAATGGTGTTTTCTTGGTTTGGAGTATAACCTTTTATGATGATATCATATAGGATAGTGGTATTCCTATCTTTAGCATTAGTAAGAAATAATTATATAACGTCCTTGTCTATTTATCTCTTTTTGAATCTAAACTTAATAACCTATGGAATATTAATATTTTAGCTAAGGCATCAATGTTAATTTTGAATGTCTTATGGGCACCTTATCTAGAACTCAAGAAAACTTGTTTAAGATTGTTACTACTTTGGAAAAGGTTATATATAGGGAAGGAAATTTTTAAATTATGGTGTCAATAAATATAGCTACCTTATTTGTAATAATCATGAAATGATAAAGCATATTTTATTATTTATTTCCAAAATTGCTATGGCCAACCATTATTCTAGCATGGGAAATGTTACTTGATTGGAGTGTAATATGGTTTGATGTTTGGATTTACATTCTTTATGATGTCAATATTAATTAATTTTACTTTATAGTTGGTAATATCTATTGAGATATTATGACTCCTCTAGAGAAAGCATAGTAATCATTTTTAAAGGGTCAAACGAGAGCTTATTATGTTCTCTAGGAATGATACATATGCTTTGATTTTTATGAAGATCTAATAAAATTTTCAAGTGAAATGGTGACATATTTTATGAAATTAGATTTAGAGAGCTAGAAGAGACAAAGGAATAGGAAGGTTTTAAAATAAATACTCAAATATTGGATTACATGATGGTAGTGGACCTCACATACAATAATATAATGAAGCTTTGATAGATCAAAATGTAACTTATTATAGATGATTAGAATCATTAGACTATAGCTCAGTAATAGAATCTACCATTAGTCCTAGAATAGAATCCTTTTTGAAAATTACTTTTTGTAGGATTTGATCCAATATATAGGGTTAAAAATACATCACTAATACCATAGGGGAGATATTAGATGAAATTCTACTAACTTGGATCTAGGCTTCAGTGGTGGGATTTGGATTTGATGATGACAAATCTAGGCTTTGATAGTGGTGGGCTTCAACAACTATGGATATAGTCTTCGAAGGTAGTGGATCTAAGCTTCGATGATGGAATACCTTATTCAGTGGTAGGCTTTAGCAATTCTATATTTGGGCTTCAGATGCAGTGGATATAAGCTTCTACAATGGTAGATCTGAGGAGAGTGGGCTTTAGTAGTAGTTTATCTAAGCTTCGATGGTGGTGGGCTTTGGCTTAAACAATAACAAATCTAGGCTTTGATAGTTATGGGCTTCAACAACTATGGATCTAGGTTTTATAGGTAGTGTATCTGAGCTTCGACAGTGACAAATCTAGGGAGAGTGGGATTTAAGCAATGATGGATATAGGATTTGGTGGTGGTGGGCTTTGGCTTTGATGATTTATAATAAAACCTTATAAAATGAAGTCTCTTACGAGCACAGAAGGCTTAGGTTCCATCCTTGGGCATTTGGTTGTGATAGAGGGAGGTATGGAAGGCAGGGGAAGCACTAGAGATGAGGAAGATGGTTTCGATGGAATCAAAGACAAAGATGATGAATGTGCTAGAGAAGATGAAGATAAGGTAAATGCAGATCCGGAAGCTATCAGTGGTAGCATCATCCTAGTTGACCTAGGTGCTATAGCTAGACCCTTATGGTATGATTTAGTTGAAGGTACTACTTTGAGCCCTCTTGAAAATTTTGAGATCTATCCTTCTAAGGATGAGGATATGCCATGTATGGATGTCCCAAATAAATTAATTGAAAGATCAAAAAATAGGCAAAGTTTTAGTTTAGTTGGAAAATTTATTGGTTTTCGATCAAATTTGGACATTATTCGAAAATGGAAAGCTTGCAAATGGAAGATTAAGGGTCATCTAGAGATAGTAGCTTTTACTAGAAGGGAAGGGAAGAATTTCTTCTTCCCATGTTAAAAAATGCTTTGCTACTCCATGCTTGAGAATAACCAGAAGTACCAAGAAAAAAGTGGATGTAGGAGTGGTAGCAAGAAGAGGAAGACCTAACCTCAAATAAATCTGAAACAGAGAGACTGATAAGGAGGTTTGTGATGGGAATCAAAGAAATTTGGATTTAAGCATAGCTAGAAGCTAGAAAGAAAATATAGCAATGTAAGTTGACTATTGTTTTACTATCAAAAAGTTGTTTCAGTGTTGTTAGTTTGCTGACTTTGTTTTATATTTGTTCCATTTTGGGCTTCAAAGCCTTGTTCTTTTTGTAAGCTTATTGTTTTATCTATAGTTTGGTTATGTACAAGGTTGTGGGACCTTCCAACACCCTCACCTTTGTTAAAAGGTTTGAGGTCCCTTTCAAAACCCCTTCTCTAACTTTAATAATAAAAAAAGAGATACTAGATTAAATTACTTTGGACTTAAAATTCACAAAGAGTACTCAAAATGAACTCAATATAAGACTTTGTTAATGGTTATAAGAGGCAATGTGTTAGAGGAAATAATATTTCTTCAACATCAAAATTAGGAGTATCTGAACATAAAATAGGATCTTGTTGATTCTATCTCAATTATTTTAGAAATAAAAGATGCTACATACATGGACTCATTAAATTTTTTTGGGGATTCAAGTATTTCAATTAAGTTGATATAGGATACAAAATATAAATTCAAAGCAATTTTTGGTAAGTATATATATAAATAAACTATTGTTTCTTTTACTAGAGAACTACAACAAAAAAACATAGGTCTAAAATTGAGATTATCACCTTGGTTCAAATCTCAAGGTCTTGTAGTACTGGAGGGTATGTCGCACCATCATCGTCTACTATGTTAAAAAGTTTACCTAACACAACTAGAGGTTATAGTGGCATCAAGGAACAAGATTCAAACCCACAAAGAGGTGATGAAAAATATAACGAGTTATTGATTCCTCTAGTATATGAAAAAAAAAATGATGAGGTTATCATACCAAATATGGTGCTCATAGTGATTTTTTAATAGATTTCCCTAGTTGTAGAAAAGAATATCTAGATATATTGAGTTCAATATGAAGGAAGATATGCCAAACATGAAATTTTTGAAAATATTATGATATCTTAATAGGCTTGAGTACTTTTACATTATTTTTTACTTTTTTTTACTTTTCATGAGGGTGATTCTAGTTTGACTTGATTATTCAATTTATGTTTATGATTTTTTTGGTTTTATTTACTAAGGAGAGACATCAATAAACCATTAAGACCGATATTTGTTTTTTATTTATGTCATTTACTAAGAAATGGAGAGAATTTAAACATATATGAGGAGTAACAAATTTGGGATTGATATTGATTTGAAGTGAATGTATAAATCAAGAAAATTTTGAAAAATAAAGTTTATTTTGATGTAGATAAGGTAGGACATATAGATGATTACATGCTTGCAACTAGTTATTACTTTATTTTGGTTGGTGTAGTCATTTCATGGTCAAGTAAGACGTATTTAACTATTTGTGTCTCCATTAGAAATCTAGAATATGTATTTATATATTTGGATAGAAAATAATTATAGTTTTGTTTATTGCTTGGTAATGTGGATATTAAACATTAGTGCATAATGATGAGATATGATAGAAAAAATCATATTACAATGGTGAAAAATGTGAACCTTAATACAAAGGTAAAACACATTGAGAAGCAATCACTTTGCTTTCAAATAGGATGAAGAGGGCAATAAATATAAGGTTGCATGACATTAAAGTCATGATAATATATGAACTCAAAAATCTACTAATGTAAGATAAATTTTTACTAACAATTTTGGTTTGACTCTTTTTATATTTGTATGATCAATGGTATCAATTATTTTCAAAGTGCCATTAATTCATGATTTGAGATTTAAATATGATGTTATTTTATTTTTTTAGATTGTATGTTTTCATAATGATGGTAATGATGGTCTTAACACGGGGGTCTAAGGTATCATCTAAGTGATATCTTTAGAGAATCCATTAATACTTGTTGAGATATCACTTGCATGATACCTTTAACTCTCATAATTTTGGCGATCATAATTGGAATTATATATTTTTTAGTTGCATAATTTTCTAGAGAAATATAATGACGCTATTATAATATGGATTGAAGGTATCGTAAAGGTAGTGAAAGGTATCACTTACATGATACATTGTGGTGCTCTTCATGAAAGTAATTGTTTGCACAATATCTTGTGAAACTATTGTCATGCAACACTTTAAGAGGATGAGTTAGATTGTTTAGTTTTTATACACTAAACAAATCAATAGGAGTATTAGAACTCTAGTGGCCTTTTAGTGTACTTAACAAGTGGCACTAAAATTTAAATGACTTTGTTTTAATTTTATGTCCAATGATAAGTGTTCATAATTGCTTAAGAATGAAATTCAATCCTGTTATATTTCATAGCAATTTATAGAAATGAATGGAATCAAAACATTACCCACTATTGCTAAAAAAAAATACACACAAAGCAATGCACACAATATATGGGGGTTTCTATGGATACCAAATTATCTCACTTTTAAAGAATACATTTGAACTCCAATTGATGAAGAAATATTTGGTATAAAGGGTTATTTATACCCAGATGCAAGTTGCCTTTAGATCAAGGTTAAGAGACCAACCTTAAGGATTAAAATAATAAAATATTATAAAAATACCCTTTTCAAGGTTTACAATGGCCCAAAGGGCTTATATGAACACTAGGATACAAAATTTGGTTGTGACCTTAGGAGAAGCTTAAACACCACATAATCCAACATATCTCCTTAAGCTAAAAATGAAAGAGACCCTTATTTATGATCCTCCCTCAAGGAAAATTATTCTAAACCAAGTAGCTACCACATATGCACAAAAAGAACCTCCAGTATGATCTTGGTCAGGATGTCCATTGCCTACTCTACTAAAGGAAAAATCTAGATTAAGCATCCAATGTGCATGAAGCCATCTCATAAAGTGTATCCAAATCTCTATATGATTTTTCCATTGATGAAACATTAAATTATGGATAAGCTAGATGGTACTTTGGTTATCACATCAAAGAGTAACTAGAGAACTCTAAGGAATGCCAATATTTTCCAAAATCATGAGCATCCACTAAATATGCTTAGCTACCTCATTGGCATCACAATATTCAGCTTTCATAGAAGACTGAGAAATAGTGGATTGGCATCTAGAACACCAAGAAATAGGATCAGATTCAAATTAGACAAAGCCAAGAGTGGAAAGTCCCTTGTGCAAATAATAAACCCAATTAGAATCTAAAAATCTTGTTAGGATTAAAAGGGATCCAATTGAGTAGTGAATACTCATTTGATAAGTCTCTCAAATGTATTTTAGAATCCTTTTGGACATGGTCCAATGACTATCTTATGGTGCATGCATATACCTTGAACAATAATGGACAACAAAATTTATATTAGGTATTATGTGAGTAAGAGATGTCCACCTAGGAGAGACTGATATAACATAGCATCCACCAAAGGATTCGTACAATCAGCCCAAAGATTTAGGCCCAAAGTAAAATAAGTTTGAGTTAACTTGCAATCCTCTATCCTAAAACATTGAAGAAGGTTCATAATTCTTGTAATACACACCTATTTAAAAACATAATAGAATAAGTACATCCATTCAAATTTTATATACAAAGTGTAAATAAGATAAAAGAGAAAGATACAGTGGGCACTCGTATATACCATGAATAATCACTATATTATCTATATATAAGAATCACAACACTCCAATGCAATGGATGGAGTGATGAGGGTATTTATACCAATACCAAAACCGTAATTACATAATTAAGTTTAAATTAAACTGACATAAGAAGAGGTATTAAGGTTAATTGTAAGTTATATTGTGGGCTTAATCATAAAAGTTAATCATGGCCAATAGGGCTTATACAAAAACTAATGGTATAAATTAAAAGCATTCTTACAATGAGTTTTAATAGGCCTAAACAAGATTGCATCATAAAATATAAGCCCTGTCCAATAATTCATATTACACTCAACACCCCCTCATAATTTGAACTGATAATCCAATGAGAGAAAACATTAGTAACAACAATATCTTCCCTTTCATATTGGATGCTCTAATGGGCCTCCACACTTGAGGAAAATCCATTTACATACCCCTCATCATCTGGAAATCTATTAATATGAAAATATCTCTACACAAGAATTTCCTTAGGTTGGACCATAGTCATCACTACTACTATTAGATACTCTCACACATATCCAAAGAACAATTATGCTAAGATTCCATATGAGGAAGAGAAGTTAAGACTACCCTCTCTAAAGAAAATCTACTTCAATATTCTTTATTCATAAAAGGTCAGACTTGGAAGAATAGCTTTTCGTTTTACAACATACATGACCTTTGTTGAAAACTTCAACTTGCCCTTATACCACCTAATTTCCATCACTAATAG
Organism: Wollemia nobilis; assembly: GCA_028583015.1. NCBI lineage: Eukaryota > Viridiplantae > Streptophyta > Pinopsida > Araucariales > Araucariaceae > Wollemia > Wollemia nobilis. Next base: position 6,287,962 of record JAQPPZ010017083.1, read on the forward strand.
AGGCTTTACATGGACCTATTTATGAGAAGAGCCTTTAAAAAATTCTAAGAGTATTTGGAAAAATAATAGCATAAAGAAGAGATTATTAAAGATTATATCTTTATGAATAAGTTGAATCAATAGCTCAAAGGAAGAAGAGAGATTGACAAAATCTTATTGTGAATCCTTTTCTTCTATGCCTTCAAAATACTCAAAATTTGCTACAACTATCACAAATCCTATTGTATCTACCATAAATGTAGACCAAATATTTTGATTATATAACATAATTTAAAATTACCGTTTTGAAATAAGGCAATAGACTTTGAAGATAATCACAATGATACATATCTCCACTTGTAGTATGTTATGTCTTTGAACAAATACCACCAAACTAAAGAGCTCAAAAAATCATGTGATTGACTTCAAAACACTTCCATATGTAAAAGTTATGGCCTTTGAAAGTTTACCCTCTAAAATTGCCCTAAAGTGATATTTTTTAAAACATCAAATTATTTTTAAAAAAATCTAATTTTTTATAGGAAAATATAATATAGAGTAGACATAAATTCTCCAAAATAATTGAATAATTAGAGAAAGAAAAAAATTGGATCTTCTTTTTACCTCTTTTGTTGAAGGTGCTTATGAATCTCTAAGAAGTAATTCATCCTCGAAATCAAAAGAAATACTGAATGCTCCAAACAAAAATTTTGCAAGACCAAGGAATGAAGCTCCATACCCATTTTGATACCATATTGGAATTTACACCTATTTCTAAAAATGAACATAAGCAATCAATCCACTCAAATATTATACAAAAAGCATAAATAAAACAAAAGAGAAAACAATATAGTGGGAACTAGTAGGCACAATAAATAATCATTGTATTATCCATAGATAAGAATTACAATACTCCAATACAATGGATGGAGTGATGGAGGTATTTATACCAATATTAAATCCCTAATTACATAATTAAGTTTAACCTAAGCCAACATAACAAGAGGAATTAAGGTTATTCCTCTTAATTGTGGGGGTTGGCAGCAAGTGCAATCTAAGAGTGAGTAGGAAGTAGAAAGCATGAGAAAAAAATACAAAGAAAAGTGCAAATAAGGAGTGAGCACCACTTCTTTTTTTCCAAATATTAGGAGAAACTCAAAAACTAAAGGATTCAAGTGAAGAAAATCTAGGTAACATGGAAAGTCATTTTTGAAAGTCCTTATTATAAGTAAGCATGCCCTAGTTGGAAGTATGGATGCCCTAGTTAGTGATAAGAAGAAGAGTGAATCTATAAAAAACCCTATCCAAATAGTAGATACTACACCAAAAGTGATTATCAAGGATGAAATAATTGAGCATGATATAATGGTTCTTAAAACCAAATGGTTAACATGTAAGTTCCATGGATACTGGACATGTTTTTCTAAGATTCAAAATTGTATGAAGTGGGGATTGAATTCAAATTACTCCATAAATTTTATTTTTAAAGAATTTTTCTTCATTATCTTCTCTAGTTTAAAAATAATAAATAAAATAATGGATGGAGGCCCTAGGTTCAAGGACAAAGATGCATTATATTTAAGATAATAGAGTGAGAATTATTTTGTGTAAACATACTATTAAATCCTTCTAGTGTGTTAGGATTTTTGGACTTCATTATCAACTCGTCAAAAAGGGTTTTGAAGAATACTGGAAATACTCTAGGTTAATTCATCTATGAGGGTTCAATTACTAAGGAGAGAAGACACGTTATATACATTTTAATGTGTTGCAATGGATATTTCAAAACCTTTACCACAATCCATTAGGAATAAATCTAAACCAAGAGAAGAGGATCAACAAGTAGATTATGAAAACATTGCATTCCAATGTCATAAATGTCATGAAATCAGACACATGACAAGAGAATACAAAGTGAAAATGATGTATCAAGAGATGCAAAATTTTGGGCATGATTCAAACCACAATATGAAATAAGGAGATCATTTATAGGAGAATTTGGTTCAAATCAAGAGTTTTCCACTCCTAAGAAAGTACAAGAAAAAACCCTCTACATCATCAAATTGCAAAGGTCATTATAGTTCACTTAAATAAACCATTAGAAGGAAAAATGACATATGGATGAGGAAGTATAATGCATAAGTTTAAATACAGGAGTTAAGGATGCAAAGGAAGATGGGGAGGCAAATTTTAAATTAAATAAATATGGAAAGGCAAATTTTAAAGTGAATGAGGTGAAGAAGGTCAAGGTTAATCTAGGTAAATCATCTTTGTTTTCCTCAAGTAGCATAAATTTTTCTCCTTGCAATAAAAGTAAAATTAGTATAGAGTGTAATCATTAAAATTTAGGGTTTCAAGAGCAACATAATAAAGAAAATCATATAGAGGATATCCAAGGAAATTTAGGGTTTCCAGGATAGCATAAAAAAGTAATGATTATGGAGTATCATCCATACACTTTAGGGTTTTGGGGATAACATATGGAAGAAAATGTTTATGAGACTATTCCTTGCATTTCAAGTTCTTTAGGGCAAATATGCTTGTTGTGGTGCAGTGGTAAATGCCCTAGGTGTTGGTAGAGGCAGACCCGGGTTCCATTCCCCTTGTCTCCATCCTACAGATATATGGTATAGTTAGGAATGTCCTATGTGTTGGTAGAGGCCGACAAGGCTCCATTCCTCCTATGCCCAACCTGTTGAAAGTAGCACCTCGAAAGGCGTTTTTTCCACTATAAATTAGTTTTACCCAGGTGTTGTAGGTGAATTGGAGAGGAAAGGGCAATCCTCCAAGGAAGGTCCCAGGTTCGAATTTGCACCCTACCAAAAAGTTGAATTGGGTACCCAAAATCCAATTGATAATGTTGGTGCAAGTAGGGTCGGGTGCGACTCCCGGGTGACTTTGACGGTGTAGAACCCCATGTTCATGGTATCTTAGACCAAGGCGGTCCCACAAGGGGTTTTTCGCTTAAAAAAAAAGTTCTTTAGGGCAACATAAATATTTAGAAGATAAGTCTCATTATGAACAATATGGAAAAATAGAAGACATTGATGAAGATAAAAGTATTGGTGGGAATAGAAAAATGAGAGGAAGACCATCAAAGCATAAACAAAGAGAAAAATAAACTTAAAGGGGTATCATTTTGGGAAGCCAAATTAAAATATCATAGATTTTAACAAGAGGTGGGGCCAAGCCCACTAATAAAAATAAAAAGTGATGATAATAAAAATTATATCATGGAATTTAGGGGTATGACTCCTAAAAAAAAATTATTAAGAAATTAATAGGATTTTATAGTCTCGAGTTTATTTTAATACAAGAAATAAAATTAAGTAGGGAGGAATGTAAGGATTTTTTTAGAAGATTGGAAATATGGGTGATTGTATAGCAGTTTATTCTACAAGAGATTCAAGTGATATTGCAACAATATGGGACAAATACAAAGAGAATGGGAAATTGTTAGAAGCAAAAAGTAATTGAGTTGCTAGACTATTTTGCAAAAAATAGGAAAACATCAAAGTTAGGGTTGTAAATATGTATATACTCCAACTATAGTTACTCCTTGTGAAAGATGTTGGAAGGACCTTAGCATATTTTTGTCAAAAATAATGATGATTCATTGTGATCTATGGATTCTTGCAGGTGATTTGAGCATTGTTCTATATCCTTTGGAAAAGAAGGGTGGTACTCGAGGATGGTCTAAATAAATGCAATATTTTTCTTCATTTGTCAATTCAAATGGCCTTTGGGATTTTAGTCCTTCAAGATTTCAATATACATGCGATAATAGATGCATTAGGAAAACTCATATTGCAAAAAGAATAGATATATTCTTATTATCCAACACATGGTTGCAAACAAAGTATAAAATTTCTTCAAATATTTTATTATGAATAGGATATAATCATAAACCCATTCTTTTGACTTATCACCCAATAATGATCATCCAAAGCCATTTTGCTTCTAGTCTGTCTATATGGATCCAAGACCTTGATTTCTTCCAAATAGTTATGTTATAGTGGGATGAAGCAAAACTTGAAGGATCATATATGTACAAGTTTGTTCAAAAGATAAAATATCTAAAAGAAAATAGAAATTTGGAATGCCGAATATTTTGGTAACATTTTTAAAGAAAATAAATTGAATACAAACTCAAAAATTTAGAAGGGATAGTAGAAATAAATAGAATGGATCAAGATTTTTATTGTAAAGAAAAACAATTACTTTCTAATTTTATAAAGTATTGAAAAAGGAGGAGTCATACTAGTTCCAAAAATCTAGGGAGAAATGGCTCAAGGAAGGAGATAGAAATAAAAAAAAAAATCATACTACAACAAAAAAAAAAAAAATTTCATCATATAAAAAATATTTTTAATCCATGTGGAAGAAATATTGAGGAAGGAGAAGATATAAGGAAGGAAGTAATTAATTATTTCAAAAATATTTTATAAGATGTTGAGCAAGATAAAGAGGCATAAGATAAGCTTTTGCAAAATATCCCATCAATTATCACATTGGGACAAAATGAATTCTTGTGGAAGAAGATATCTATGAAGGAGCTACATGAATTAATTTTCTCTTTCCATCCTAACAAGGCACCTAGCCCAGATGGATTTCCTGCAAAAAAAATTAATTAGGATTTATTAAAGAGTGATTTGATAGTTAAGGTTGAATAGGCCCGACAAGGGAAGCCTATAATAAGTGAGATCAATGTCACTTTTATTATGTCAATTCCTACGAAAGGTGAGACAAATATTTTGATATTTTTTGTCCAATAAGCATTTGTAATATGATTTAAAAGACCATTTCAAAAATTCTAGAAAACTGGTTAAAAGGTATTCTAGATTATGTTATCTCAAAGGAAAAATATGGTTTTCTTTCATGGAAAACAAATTCTTGATGGTATAATACTTACATAGGAGGACATACATTCTCTTAATTCCATGAAAAACTAGGTATACTTATAAACTTAGATATGAACAAAATATAAGATAGGGTTTCCTAGAGTTTTCTACATGATATTTGTAAAAGGTTTGGTTTTGATTACAATTGGTGTGAATAAATTAAATGTTGTTATAGCACTGCAAATATTCTATGTTGATTTATGGTTCTCTTGCTGGTTACTTTAAGTCATTTTGTGGACTCTACCGAGGTAATCCACTATATCCTTATCTATTCATTATTCTTGCAAAGGCATTAGGGAGAGATTTCTCAAAGGCAAAAATGGAAGGGAAAATCAAAGGTATTCAGGTTGCAAAAATGGACCCTTTAAGCTACAAGCGTATTGCAGTGGTAAGTGCTTTGCCCTCCCTTTGAGAGGTCCAAGGTTCAAACCCCACTCAGTATGAGGGGACCAAGACTTGTCATAGAAAATATTCCTTTGAATCTCATCTCCAATTTTTTTATTATACTTTTCTCTTGGATCATTCCTTAGTCAAAGACACCATGAAGTTTAAATCAATATCATAATGCTATGAGAAGGCTACTAGATTGTTGGTTAATAGTACAAAATCTAGGATTTTTTCATTAATGTTATCCTAGATTTATAATGAATTATTATTGATATTTTAGGGTTTAAAATTAAAAAATTTCCATCAATCTACTTGGGTATTCCTTTGTCTCATAAAGGAAATAAAAATAAATTTTGGATCTCTTGTTTGGATAGAATGAAAGCTCATTTGACAATTTGGAAAGGTAAGTTATTAACCATGGTAAGAAGGCTAAAACTCACAAAGACTAGATTGCAATCCATCCTTATTTATATGATGTCACTTTCAATATTTCCAGTAGGTATAGCATCATAAACTAATAAAATTCAAAGAGACATTATTTGGAAAGGATGCAAGGAAAATTTTAGGTTTCCTCTTTGTAAGTGGGATATGGTTTGCCTTAGAAATAATATTGAAAGAGTAGGCTTGTGGAATTATAGACTTATAAGTTTGGCCTTAGGGGTAAATATTGGATGGAGATTATCCAGAGATCAAGGAAAAAATTGAGAAAAAAATATTACTTCAAAAATATGTAAGTTCTCTTGATGCAATGAAATTATTTAGGAACAGAACCCTTCCCAAAGGATTGTCAACATGGAACTTCATATTAGATATTTTTCAAGTGATAAAGAAATATATTAGATGGTCAGACAATGAGGGGAATTGTGCAAAAATTTGGTTTGATGCTTGGTTGAAGCTTTACCCCTTATCTTTGACTCAAGATGGCAACCATTGTCTCAAACATGCCTAGCTTATAAAGTTCCAAAGGTCAAAGAATATATTAATATGAGCAACTACTCTAGATCATGGATTTTTATTAGTAACCTGGTTAAAGGATATGAACTCATACAAATTATATATGAACCTCAAAATATGCTTCAAGAGTTTTATTTATTGATTTTTACATGAAAGGATGAGTTGTTTTGGAATCTATTAAAATATGGTAGATACTCAATCAAGTTGAGATATGAGGATGTAGAGTAATCAAAATTTCCTACTCCTAAATATTTCCCTTGGAAGAATGTTTGGTCAATAGAGGGTCTCCCTAAGGCCTCAACATTCCTTTGGTTAGTAGTTCAAAATAAGATTTTTATAAGAGAGAGTCTATAAAAAAGAGGATATCATGGATTTTTTATATGTGCCTCATGTGAGAAGGATTTAAAAAAATATGGCCACTTAATTCTTCATTGTCCCTTTTCTCATACCATTTGGGGCTACTTTTTTTAAATATGAAAATATATTAGGTATTTCCATCAACATTGAAAGAGTTGATAAAATGTTGGATTAATTATTTCAAAGATAAAGTATTATGTATTTTGTGGAGGATTGGCCCATCCATTATTTATTGGAATTTATGGCTTGAAGTGAATAATAAAATTTTTAAAAGTAAAACTCAAAATCATGCCTAAGTTTAGAATTGTATTATTGCCTCTCTTGCAAAAATTTTATAGATAGGGTGCTCATCATGGGAAGTCTCAAGTAGAGAAAAAGATGTGGTAACAAATTGGTTACAATATTTGAATAGACATAAAAGAGATATTTGTAATAATGGCATTAAAACAAAGGGTTTACTTCAATCTAGGGTAAAATAAAAATATCTAAAACTTGGGTTTCTTAAAATTAAGTTTGATGGTGCTCCTAATGAAAATCTAGGAAAAGCTATTGGAGCTAGTGTTTTTTGAAATAATAAAGGTAAAACTCTTCTCACTTACTCAAAATTATATGGGACTTCAACTAATAACGATGCAAAGGCTAGGGTACTTCTTACGATGATTAAAATTGCAATAGAAAAGTATGAAAATATATTTCAATTGAGGGGGATTCACAAACTATCATTTATGTTATCAAAAAAAATGGACATGCGGATTGGATAAAAAATAATATTATTGTTGATTTTTATCATCTATTATTATAGACAATCTCTTAGAAATGTGAGTATATTAATAGAGAATGAAATTGAGTTGTAGATAATTTAGCCAATCGAGGTGTTGATCTTCATCTTGGTAAAATTCAAATCATAGAAGGCAACTAGACAAGTGAGATTTTATCTCTTAATCAAAATGATGTAAAGAATATGATTGTGTAAACATAGCACTTTGAGGAAGTTGAAGAATGTATTTGATGGGAAAAGGAATGAAAATATTTGTGATAATTAGGCATTCTAGATATAGTTTAATTGATCTAACAAAAAATATAATATTTTGGTATTTTGATAGGAGTATCCACCAATAGAATCCATATATAACTATTTCTTTCTAAAGAGGGATTAATGTTAATTATAATTTATAAGGTGGGTTTATCCATAACAAGGTTAACTATGGCCCATAGGGCTTACATAATAAAATAATATAATAAATTAAATATATTTGTACAATGATTTCCCATAAGCCTATACAAGATTACATCATACAATGTTGGCCTTGGCCATAAGTCATATTACACTTTCAACAAAAGCATACAAGTTTCCTTTTCTAATTATTATTTTTAGTCATTTACTGTTTTTCTCCTTTCCCTTTTTCTTGGTAAGACACCTAGTAGAGTAGGCTAGCATAGGATGAAAGAAGCTCAAAAATATTACAGAAAGTTAAGGAGTTAGCCTTGGTAAAAAATCTTAAAAGTCATCCAAAGGATTTGCGTCCCATGCTCCCCGAACTTTCCAGGACTGACATCCCAGGCAAAGCGCAAGGCACCGAACACACCCACTTGGAAGTAGAGAACTCCAAAATCATGGGGGTCATGACACCTAGGGAATAGGGGTTGTTTTAGGCCCACAATAATGCTCTAGTGGGAATAAATCCTACCAAAATATCTAAACAATTGAATTTAAATTAGTTAAAGGACTAGAAGAGTCATCCATCAAAAGCATAGATGGTGGATTAGAAGGAGCACTTGGAAGGACTCAACAAAAATAGCATCTCTCCAAACCTATACCTCACACCTCTAAGAGTCATAATGATGATATACCTTTGAGGCATATAAATACCTTAGAAATATGAATCTATGACTCTTTGGTGCCTCCTCGTTTTGAATATATTTGATTATATTAGCCCATGCTAAAGATCTAAAGATATAAAAACAAGACACATCAGGATTATCTTTTGTCAACCTCTCAAGAGGTGTCATGTCCTACATCACACTTGTGGGAACCATGTTGATTAATGTATATTTCACAAGTGGTGACTTCATCCTAGAATTTATGCTCCATGCCCTTCACATGAATCATACACTATGTCATCTCCATGATTACCCTATCATCCTTTTAGCCACACCATTTTGCTTAGGATTATAGTGAATAATCCTTTGATATTAAATCCCATAAAGAGTTAGAAAAACATGAAGTGCATGACTTATAAACTTACCTCCCCTACCTATCCTTAAAAATTTTATTTTGTTGTCCCACTGATTCTCAATAAGTGTATGCATTAAAAAGAAATGTCATTACACTAAAAATGAAGCATTGCATTATATTTCATAAAATTATTTTTTGAATACAATAAGCCCCTTTGTAGGGTGCTCTCACAATACAAATACTCAAATGGGGTGATCCCCTTTTACAATAAAAAATGGTGTCTTATTCTTCTTCATGCTACAATCAATGTTGGAGTGGGTTTGTCGTGACCACCATGCTAGATTTGAACTTGTTGAATCTAGAACCTGCACACATGCAAATAGACAAAGGGTTTAGTAGCACCTGTCAAAATAAATATGATAAAATAACTAATGTTAAATGGAAATAGAAAACAAGTATTGCATACATGAGTCACGATTTGGACAACATAACATTAGCATTATGTTCCTTCCCTTTCTCGGTGAAGTGATGGTGCCTTTATAGGCTTTTGAGGATTTTGGAGGGAAGGATAGGTGGCAAGCCAAGGCTTCCAAGTGGTAAGGACTGGATAGCCACCTATCTTGGGCAGTTGTAGTGAATCAATAGAAGTGTCACTTAAATTGGGAGATGTGGCAAGGGGGTAGGTGCAAGTGGAGTGAGGTGTGAGATGTGGCAAGTGGGTAGGTGTAAGTGGAGTGAAGTGTGTGAGATGTGGAAAGGTGAGGGGTAGTGGTGGCTAGGACATGTTTCAAGTGGGGAGACATGGTATATTACTCAAATTTTCTAGATTTAATAAATATGGAAAATATAAATTAATGTGCTAGAAAATACACCTAATTTTATACTTAGGCATAGTATATTATTATGCAGAATTGGATGTGCAATGTGTAGGAATTATATGCCTAAGTTTGAACTTAGGCATATATTTTCTTATGCAAACTTGGAATATGCAATGTGAATGTGGTTTTGCAAATGCCTAGGTTTTGGTATCTACAATAAGAACCTTAAAGGTATTAAATCTCTCAAAAACATCATCCTTATTGTGAACAATATACAATTACATATATTTAGAGAAATCATCAATAACAAAAATGAATAACCTATTTCCAGAAAGAAATGGTGTACTCATATGTCCACAAATATCACTATGTATGATATCCAAGGGGTGAGAAGGCTATCTTGCAATTCCTTTTAGAAAAGTATCCCTATGATGCTTCCCAAGAATACATCCTTCACATGCACCACTTGAAGGGGATATGTGTGGAAGTGTAATATCCATTTTATGATGACTCAAGTATCTCAAGGATCCATAGCTAAGATACCCAAACCTATGGTGCTACCTTTGACTCTCATCATTTGCATGCACAATCATAACAACAAACTTTTTCTTCCTCAAAAAAGAAACAAAAGAAGTAGCCATATCTTCCAACTTATACATTTATTTTAACTCGTCACAATAGTTACAAGCAATAATTTTAAATAAATTATCTATATCCTTAATTACCCAACCGTTAATCCAAAATTATACTTTTTATTCATATGAGTAATCTGATAAATAGATAAGATATTAGAGCCAATATTGAGAGCATGAAGTACCTCATCAAAATAAGAAGGTCCAATGTTCATATCTCCACATCTTGCAACCTACAAAGAAGAATCATATCTAATAATAACATACTCCCTTGAATGTGATTTTTTGTAACCTTATAAGAGATGTTTGTGCTTCGTCACATGCCTAGTTGCCCCTGAATTTGCAATCCACTCATAAGAAGAAGTGTATGTCCAATATGTTGAATGAATAGCTACATGTGTTTGTGAGGTCTCTCCATCAAATTTATCCTCACCCTATGCATGGAAGAGAGCAACATCAATACCCTCTTTTTTGTTGCTTCCTTGAGCTTCTTGATGCAAATCCAATAAAATAATATTTCATGTTCTTCATTCTTGAAAAAAATCACATGTTGGCTTTTAAAATGCTTCTTGGGCTTCTTCTCATTCTATTTTGGCTTTTTGTCATTTTAAGCTTTGGCCTTTTTATTCTAGCCTAATGATGCAAAAATTACTTGAATACCTCATCAATGGATGGTGTAAGAGAATTATAAAAGTACACTCAAAACAACTTAGACACAACATCAACTATCTCATATATCTAACTTTGTTGAAGATAATATTTAGTAGTTTAATGTTATTTTCCTTCACAACTTCTTATCCTTCTCCTATCATCTTAGGTAACCCTCTTTCACTCTAAATATATTCTTATAATTTCTTGAAAACACTAATATACTCATCAATGATATCAAAAAAATCCAGTCAAAGTAGCAAGTTTAGCCTCTAACTTACTAATATATGTAGAATCAATGCGACCACACAATACTTGAAACTTACCAAGCAAATCCCTATGGTTTGTGGTGCTACTAACATGAGCATCATAGACATTGTTAACATGAAGGGATATAACACCATGGACCTCATCCTTATTATCCTTATAGACCTTTATTTCTTCAAAATCAGTAATACAAAGTTGCTCATTCACATATTTGAGTAATCCATTACTCTAGAGAAAAGCTTCAATATTGATATTCTAAGTAGCACCATTTGGACCACTCCATAAGGGCAGATGGTGATCCATAACTATTATATGAAAATACAAAATCATGTGTATAGTTATTACCAAAAACAACGCCACCAATATAGATATCTCAAAAAATTGTGTGATTTAAAAAAAAGGAGACTCAAAAAACTTCCTTGTACAAAAATTATGGCCCCTATAATTTTGACCTAAAAACCATATAAAATACCTCTAATACCTTAAAAATATTTTAAAAATATTACCAATAGCAAATGAGAGGTCAAAACATGTCATTATGTGAGTGGCTAAGGGGATGCCAACCATGCACTAATTAGACAACATATCGAAGAATAGGGTTATGCATAGCGATAAATTGTTGTTAATCCATGAATATTAGGATTTACAACATTTGCAATTAGTGAATATGGGGACCCTGAATTTGTCCAAAAATTTTAGAAAAAAAAAATCAGGTCGGTTTGCTCTGCTTTGATAATAATTTTACCGTTTTTATTTTAAATCACCAACACTCCCACCTAAATCGTGGACCTTTTTCACCTTCAAATTATAAAAAAATTATTTATCCTACCAAATTTACCTCTTATACCACTAGTATATATAATTAACACAACAATAATACTCATTCATATAAAATATTCAAACTCCTCGAAAAATTACCTATAGTAGAAAAAACTCTACAACAAATAGACAAGACCTAAAGCAACTAAAAATGACATGCATGATACACTAACTATCAATAGGTTGCATAGAACTGTCGATTGTCGATAAGTTACAAAGACTTATCGATAGCAAAAAGGTTATAGAGAATTATCAATAGTTGATAGAGTGTAGAGAATTGTTGATAGATGATAGGTTGTAGAGCGAGAGTTGATAGGTTGTAGAGAGATAGTTGATAGGTTGCAAAGAGAGAGCAGATAGGTTACAGTGAGTCGATAGGTTGCAGAGCGAGAGTCAATAGGTTGCAGAGAATTGTTGATAGATGATAGGTTACAAAGAACTATTGATAGCTGATAGGTTGCAGAGAGAGTCGATAGGTTATAAAGAACAATCAATAGCCAATAAGTTGTAGAGAAATAGTTTATAGATTGCAAAGACATATTGAAAGTCGATAGGTTACAAAAGAGTGTCTCTAACCAATAGGTGCATATGAGTGTTGATAGTTGATAGGTTGTACATACCTATCGATATATGATAGGTTGTAGAAGAGTGTCACTAACCGATAGGTTGCAGAGGAGTGTCAATTGCCAACTAAAAATTGGTATGTTGTAGGTTTTGTAGCTGATAGGTTGAACAAATTTGAATCTCTAAGTGTATTTCTAAGCCATATAGGTTATTTTTTTTAATTGTAGAAGTTTTTGTACTTTCATTCTATTCATCTTTTGATTCTATATCTTCATTTTGTATCTCGGTTGAATAAATACAAATGCAAAAAATTATCTATTGCTAGAAAAGAGGGAAGTGAGCAAAGATAGAGAGATTCGATTTGCAAAACTCACGATAATGATTGAGTGGAAATTGGTATGTTGCAGATTTAGCCATGGTGCTTATCAATCCTCTATTTATTCTAGTTAGACTATGACTATGAGGTCTTGTAGTAGTAAGATCTGGCATTTGCTCAAGATTTGTAGTAGTAAGATCTAGCATTTGCTCAAGGTTTTTTTTTTTGTAAAATTGTAGAAGTTTTTGTACTTTCATTTTGTTCATCTTCTAATTTTGTACTTTCTTTACAGTTACAATGGCACCTACTGGTGATGGAAATAAGGGAGGCCAATATTTTATTAACAAGAGTATCCTCAAATATTTTAGCCATATATCAAAATCCAGTGAGCCATCAACATCTACACAAATTCAAGGTACAAACGCATTTTACCTACTAAACAATTAATTTTTGTATTTTGTTAATTCTTTTACATAATGTCTTTCTTCATAAAAAAATGGTATTTTTGGTTTATGGCTTTGGCCAAGTGGCGTGTTTATTTACCTCTTTTTTTATTTGTAAAAATGTATTCTATTAATTCTTTAATATAATGCCTTTTTACATCAAAAAATGATATAGAACACCATTGTACGCAAAAAACATTGTTGATCCTTATATGCCTCCACTTGAAGATATTCTCGAGGATGAGATGCCTCCACATGAAAATTTTCCTAACAATGATATGCAACAACCACTTGAAGAGATTCCTCAAACTGACACGCCAATTGAAAAGAAAATGATCATTCAAATAAAATGCAGACTTTTGGGGAATCTTCTAGTCAGAAACCTAAACGTAGAAAGTTAACCAAGTGGACTATTGGAAGGACATTTCAACTTGAATGATCATCAACATATCTCTTTATTGAGCCAGTCCAACCAGAGAACAACAATGACATACCAACAGAATGTAGATGCATAATTTATAGTTGAAAACTAGGAAAGGATCATAAGATGCAACTTAAGTTAGATACAATAGAAAAACATTATGGGAAAGTTTATTCAACAGTAAAAGAAAGTGATGGAACAACTAAGAAAATAATTAGGTGGAAGGATGCAATGGAATGCGTGCATGTCAGATATGCATAAGAATATGAAAAAAAATGAAACTACAACAAACTCTTGTTGAGAAAGGTGGAACGATTCAAGCCCAATTTCAAAAATTCATAAGACCACTTTAGCTTCAAAAAATTTATAGTTTGTTGTGGTATATAGTATTCTTAAAAAGAGTAGACCCATGTCTGATTTTATTGATTATAAGCACCTGTTTCAACTAGTTGATGTGCATAACCTTCCCAATTCCCATTGGTCAGATCGAAGTGGTTGGGAAATGGTAAAATATCTATCATTGGTTGAGGACCTGAGAGAGAAAGTAAAACATGCCAAATTCATTTCACTTTTAATTGATGAGGTGACGGTTGTTGACAACACATCTTGGATTTGTATGCATGTGTACACATTGCAAAATCATTTAAGGCAACCTCATTTATTAGCACTACATAAGATGGTGGAAAATTGTAATGCAAAAAACCTTTATAATGTTGTTGTAACCAATTTAAAGGATATTGCTAGAATGGATGATATAAAAATAGCCACAAAGTTAATATGTGTTGGAGTTGATGGTGTTGCTACAATGCAAGGACATAGGAATGGTCTTTGTGTTCGACTTCAGACATCAATTACCCCATATTTGATACCCATTCATTGCATGGCTCATAGAATGAATCTTGCATACAAAATTGTGAGCACATTTGAAAATGTTGCAAGAGTGGAAGAACTTGTACGTGAAATACATGCTTATTTTTTATGCAAACCAAAAAGGTTTGCAGAGTTTCAACAATTTGCACTAGGAGTTATTGAAGGTAGAAAATTATTAAAAGATGTAGATACTAGGTGGATTTCATTATTTCAGCTTGCATACAAAGTTTTTACAAAATATCAATCCTTAGTAGGGTTTATGTATGCAAATCGTAGGGTAGTTGATAAGGCAAAATATTTGCTATACCGTATGACTAACTTGGAAACACTTCTCACATTATGTGGTATTCTTCCATTGTTGCAAGAAATGAATACTTTGATTAAACTTGCACAAGAAAGATCCATTTATATTGTTGATTTCATTAGGATGAGAAAACAAATATGTATGCATATTGATAGGATATACTTGTTCAAAGAAAATTTTACAGATCCTTTGTTTGATAGTTGAAAATTTTAACTAATGTCAATGATCCAAAAAGCTTTTTGAAGTTCAACATCAATGATCATCTTTGTATTAATGTTCATGGAAATATGATACCTTTATATTGTTTTGAAAAGCGGTCACATATAGTTATAGAGGATGTTGAACAAATGCCCATAACACAATCGGATTTGATGTAGTTTTACATAATACTAAGATTAAATTGATAAAAATAGTAGAATCATTGATAAGAGAAATAAGAGATCGTTTTCAAAGAGATGAGTTGCTTGAGGCGATGGGTGTGGTTAACCCCATGTTTTGGGATCCTTGTACTAACTACAATACTATAAGTGAGTTGTTTATAAAATATATGGGCACTCTTGTTAAATATTTCACTAAAAGTGTGGAAGTCAATGGTATTGAAATCAATGGTATTCTCAACAAAGAAATTTTGACACAACAGTCAACCCATTTTGGATTGACAATGGTTGGTCAAATTTCATGTTTGAGTAACCCTCATGAGCTTGGTTCCATTACACGTTTGTGGAAAAAATTGTATCCAAGTAGTGTCTTACAAGATACGATCAATGAATATTTTTGTTTATATGAATTATGTCAAACAATGATTTTGGGATCTATTGAAGATGAAAGGGTTTTTAGTGCACTATCTTTTGTGAAATCTAAAGTTCATAATAGGTTGGACAAAAATTTAGAAAATTGTTTGAGAATATATGTGTCATCGTATGAGTTGGATAAGTATCCCTATGATAGAGCTTTGACATATTGGAAATCCCTAGCAGACAGAAGAGGTATCACTAATACTCATGATAATGAGGATAATGATACTTACAATGATCATATTGTGGAGACATAGATATTTGCTATACGTACAAGTGATTTTGGACAAGTTGAGAAGTGTTTGTTTTAGCTTCCTCCATTGTAATATTTCCAAGATTTAACAAAATTGATATATTTGACAATATTTGTTATCATTTGTTTTCCACTAGGATATTAAAATTGGATTTTAGGTTTACTAAAAGTTGAAGAAAATATTTTGTTCATAAAATTTTATGTTTTAAATAATAACGTTGTTAATAAAATTTTATGTTTTATATCATAGCCTTCTTATTGTATTAATTGTGTCCATTGATAAAATTTTATGTTTTATATCATAGTATTGTTATTGTATTAATATTATTGTATTGGCACAATTGAGCTCTTTTTTTTGTCTAATAAATATTTAATGTCCCACTATGTACATCTATTATGCAAATAAATATACTATATAAGGCAGTCAATTTTAAACCAATAATAAATATCTCTTTTGTAAATTGAAAGTACAATAGTAAATATAATTGAATTGTCATAAATTTCAAAGTAGCACAAGAATATACATGAAAACAATAATTGAATAATAGAAGACACAAAATTTGGAAATATCTTTTTCATTATTCGAGAAGTAAATATATTACATTGTACAAAATTGTTGATTGCAATACAACAAAATTTGTAGTCAACTAGTGAATTGTGTTCACTTTTTAATCTTGAGATTGGAGGTTGAGGCAGTTTCGAGCTCTCCTTTAGTTTTAGGTTATTTTCCCTTATCTCCTAGTTCAACAGTCTCCACTGACAGTGCTCTAGTTCTAATGAGGCCTTCCTTTGCTGTTAGATCTTCTTGTACTATAGAAAGCATTTTTTTACCCTTTTCCTTAAGCAAAATATCAGGATCTAAGTTGTGTAACTTTATGATTTTTTTGAAAGCATTGTTCTCTCTAATTGTGGCTTGTAGTCGTGTTTTCATTTTTATTACACCTTGAATGTATTCCTTTGCCATTTTTAGATAAACATGCAGTATTTTTACTTGTTTTCGTAAGTTATCAAAATTTGACTGCAAAAGAGAAAAGAAAAAATAAGTCAGTTGATAGTTATATGGAAAAAAGAAAACAAATAAAATTAGGATGACTCACCTCAGCCACATCCTTTGTAGCCTTAGCAACTACAACTTTTTCTTATCAAAAGCCCATTGGTTAAAATATGCTTGGGCTTTAGCATTAATGTTCTCCAACCTATTCAACATAATATCTAAAATTTCATCATTGTATACATCGATGGACTTCATTGTGTCATATTGAGCTTGATGTAGCAGACCATCAAGCTTTTCTAGTTTGTTTTCAACCAAAGGAAAAATATCTTCTCTTTTAGAAAAAAATTATATTGGGCATTTAAATGCTTGATAAGCACTTTCACTCGATACTCTCAATCATGAAATTATTCTAAATATGGAAGCAACAAATCTTTGATCATTGCTTCGATATTATCTACCATCAAAATATCTTTAAAAATTTTGACTTTCTCATCCTTAGTTACCGGACGACGATCGCTGGTTTGAGGTAGTGATAAGGTCTTAGGAGATGCAGGTACTTCTTATGTTTGTTGTGCTTAGTTATGAGGATCTCGAAGCACATATATCACTTTAAAGGCACCTGAAATGTTGCCCTATAAAATATAATCCTCATCAAGTGGAGGATTATCTAACCCTGAGCCTGAAATTCCCTATATGCTTGAAATATTTTCAAAATAAAAAGTTGGAAAATTTAAGAGAGTTTAGGTTGGTGCTCCCTGATAAATGACTTGAAAAAATTATTTTCCAATCCTTCATTGACCTCTTATTAATGGTTGTCACGATGGAGGTATCATATGTTGTCTTCTTACTGAAAATTTTGGGGAGGCGCCTAAAAATATTACAATAAGATTTTTTTAAAATTAGTGAGAGAATAAAATTGAATAAAGTAAATATATATTAATTTAAATTAAATACAATTACCTAACAAATATGATATCTGTTGCGCAGCTACAACCTGTAAAGGCATGTTGGTGCAGCGTACATCTAAAAACATATTAAAAATCAATAAATATGATTTTAATTTGAACTAAATGAATACATGAACAGAAGCTCAAAATAGTAAGCTTACGTGTCATACGTTTTGCCTCACGAAATTGAACATCACATTCCACATGATATCTAGGTGGAGGTAACGAGAAAGAGGAGAAGAAGAAGCCCTAAAACGTTTTGTAGGTATTTTATGCAATGGTGTCAGAATCACCAATGACTTTTAGCATACGGTCCCTTACTACAACATCTTATTTTATAGAGGATGTGGATGCCCTTCTTTGCATTTAGGTACAAATAAAAAAAAAAAAAAAACATTGTAATATAAAAATTAATTACTTTGATCAAAGATACAATTTTACCTACACCTCTTCAATTGTCATGCCAATATTTACTAGGGTTGGGTGCAACATGGTTGGTACTTCAATATTTTGTAGATTATGAAAAGATTCATAATAAAAAGCAAGAATGTAATTGCATGTTGAGACAGTTGTAGAAGTGTTCGTTTGGACTTTGTAGAGATATGTTCTGATGCATTGTGCAATATAGGTACACGAGTCAAATTTATGGTGTCCAAGACATCGAACAAGATAGGCCAACACCCAAAACGAAATTTTTGTTGGTATTCCTTATAGAACAAGTCTTGCTTGGAAGAATTTGATACATGCTCTTAGAAACTTGTGTTCAACAGATGCAATATTCAAGCCCCTTCAGGACTTAGATGCAAAAACTGGAAAAAAAAATATTAGTTGAGAAATCATAAATTTGAACTTTAAACAACACTAAAAATATCGAGAGTTATACCTGACAAATTGTCTAAAGAGATTTTGTAGTGGGACTCTAGGTATGCTTTGTCATTGTTAGTTAATATGAACTTTGGAGTAAAGGCTGGAGGGATCAGGGTATACTATGCAAGGTAAAATTTTGAACATGTAGGGTGCAAGGTATGGTGCAACTAGGGTTAGGTCTGATATGCTTTGGATGATAAAAGGTGTAAAATGACTATTAATACCTTTTTATAGGTATTTGCATATCAAAATTTAATGTGATATTGACACATGGCAAGATTTCATTAGACATAAATAGGTGACTCAATGATAGTTTGACACGTGGCAGATGAAACCTCTCGTGCAATTGATTGTAAGTCAAACTATAGGTTGTAACCTATCATTAATAACTTTCTTCATTGCAACCTATCAATAGTCGATGCCTCCTATGCAATCGATCAATAGTCGAAACATCTATTACAACCTATTTTCAATCAATGCCTCCCCTACAATCGATTGACTATCAAATCCCCTTATGCAACCTATTTATAGTTGAGGTATTTTATGCAATCAATCAATTATCATATCCTCTACTACAACCTATTGATAATTGTATCCTCTTATGCAACCTATCGAAAGTCGGGTCTTCCTATGCAATCGACCAAATATCGTAGCCCCTATTGCAATCTACAAACAGTCAAATCCTCTTATACAACCCATCGATAGTTAGATCTTCCTATGCAATTGATTGATTTTCATAGTCCCTACTACAACATACTGACAACCGAATCCTCTTATGCAAACTACTAACAACCGGGTCTTCCTGTGCAACCGATCGGCTATCGTAACCCTTGTTGTAACCTATTGATAGTCAAATCCTCTTAAGCAACCTATCAATAAGTGAGTCTTCCTATGCAACCGATCGACTGTCAAAGCCCCTACTACAACCTATCAACAATCAATTCCTATGATACAACCAATCATAAGTTGAATCCTCTAATGCAATTGATAGATATTTGAAGCCTTACTTTCAGTCGATCATAAAGATGTTATTCCTACTATATGTTATAGTCTGTATAGCGTATATCAAATATTGTATGGTGTTTGTCATAAAAACTATAAAATTTGTCATAGTTTTATAATTTTTGGTGAAAAATAAAGGTAATTCGTCATGTCTCCTACATGAGTTTGGACATGATTCACCTCGATTTTAAAACTAATTTGCCCTATTTTTATAAATAGATTTCGAGTTCGACCCCTTATGGATAATTCTACCAAAGAATCACCTGAAACCACTTGTCATGATTAAGGGACTACCACCTGTGTGCTAACTATGTAGGACATTAGGTAAGGTACCAATGAACCAAACTACACCACTTGTCATGCTCTTCAAATTGTGAACCACACTGTGCCACTTGTCATATCCTAATTTGCTCCTAAATTTAGACTTTTCCAAGATTACGACTAATTATATGAATGACTTAGAAAATATATTGACTTAGTAGAATCTGATTGGCCAATATTGTATTTATACATGTCAAATGACATATGACCTACCTTTTTGGCCACTATATAACCTACCATATCATCCCTCTCTCCACCTGTCATGTTAGCCTCTATGTCGACCACCACATGTGCACCGCCTCACCTACCACATGAATTGTATAGATTACCATGTTAATGATACAAATGGTCATATCAATTGTTATGCATTGTGCTACCTTGTCTATCAATTCAACTATATGTACTGCAATGTCATATGTACAAATCTCCATATCACTTGGTATATGTTACACCATGTCAACTATATGGATTGTACAAACTGCCACATCATCGATGCCACATTAGCATGTACAATTTGGAAATCAATGACATCATCAAGTGTTATGGCATTGAAAAATTCTATGTCATTAGATCATATCATGTAGGTTCCATGATATTGAAAGGAACGATAATCGGATCATTCCAAGCTGTAAGGATCTCAAGTGTTAACAGAAACACCACATTCAACCAAAACAAGAATATGAAAGCAAATTGACAGCATAAGCTTACAAATAGATATGCAAACAAGAGAGCAAAAATATCATATATTAGATTTTAAAATAGAAAACTGATTACAATGAAGGTGCCTTGCTTATATAGGCAAGGATGATCAACCATAGTCGTATGATCACGCTAAGGACAAATATCCACCGTACAAAAAGAATATGTGATATGGTCCATAGATATGTAACCGCTATGGGAGAAAGAATATCAACCCTCCAAATTTCACCCCTAGGAATAGTCAAACCTAAAAAAATCCCCATAATATCTAATAAATAAATATGTAACATCTCCTAATATCTAAATAAGATAAATGAAATATCCACACATAAGTGGGTGGGGAAAATACATGGAATAATTAAATAAAAGGAAATAAATAACCTAGGTGAACATGAGCTAAGATAAAAAACCTACTCTAACACCCCCCTCAAGTGAAGCTAGGGGCCAAAAATAAAAATGGCTTATCCACAATATTAGTCTCGGAAACCAGGCCTGATCAGGTACTCATGTACAATATATCCATGAAGAAATCTTGAACTAGAATAAGGAAAAAACACATGGTAAAAAGATCATCCTGCTAGAAAGAGAGAGAAAGAAGAAGGAAGATGTCCTCAAGAAAACCCTCCAAGGAAAACTTTTGAAACCCTAAGCATGCCATGCAATGCAAGGTAGCGAGGTAATGCAAAAGGTTTCATAAAGATGTCGGCAACCTGGTGCTGAGTTGGAATGTACTCAAGCAAAGAACTCCATCCTGAATGTGTTGATAAATTAAGTGCATTTGAATCTCAATATGCTTGGTCTGCTTGTGATCAATAGGATTGCAAGAAATGTGAATTGCACTTTGGTTGTCACACCAAAGTACTATTGTTGAATCATGTGGGAAGCCAAACTCTATCAATAACTATCATAGCCAAAGAACCTCCTAACTCATTGTGACTGTTGCCCTGTACTCTACCTCTGTATATGAAAGTGTAATAGCTTGTTGCTTCTTGCATACCAAAGCAATTGGAGAAGAGCCACGATAAAAAATTTAGACAGAAGTGTAATACCTATCATCAATAGAACCTACCTAATCTGAATCAGTTTATCCAACCAACTAAGTAGAACCTTAGGTGTAGTGCAATCTAAAGTTTGAAGTGCCATGTAGATATCTCAAAATCCTCTTGGCAGCCTACCAGTGACTGTTATGAGGGGCATGTGTAAATAGAGACACAAGTCCAACTGCAAAATAAATATTGGGGCAAGTATGGGTCAAGTACATAAAACTTCCAACTAACTGCCTATACAAGGTAGGATCACAAAGAGGAGTGTTGCATGTGTAAGTAAGAGAGATCCCAGACTAGAAAGGAGAGGGACATGGCTTGCAATCAGTCATACCAAAACACTAAAGAAGATCATGGTTGTACTTTTACTGACTCAAATGAATCCCTGAACCTGACTGAGAAATTTGCAAACCAAGGAAAAAGTGTAAAAGACCAAGATCTGTCATATCAAACTACGTTGAAAGAGCCCTCTGAATAGTCTGAAGTGGGAAGAAGAGCTACCAATGACAATCAAATCATCAACATACAAGACAAGTATAACTATATCCTCTCCAACATGTTGTATATACACTGTAGGATCTGAGTGGCAACAAACAAAACCAGTAGATAGAAGAAAAGAGTCCATCTTCTCATACCAAGCTTGAGGGGCTTGTTTGATACCATACAGAGACCTCCATAGTCTACAAACAAGAGAAGATTCATGAACAAACCCAACAAGTTGCTCCATGTAGATTTCCTCCTGCAAATATCCATGTAAGAAGGCACTCTTCACATCCATCTGGTACACTAGCCAACCCTGTGATGCAACAATAGAAAGTACAAGGTGCATAGAATCCATCTTGGCGATGGGTGCAAAAGTATCAAAGTAATCAATACCTTCGACTTGCGAGAAAACCTTCGCTACAAGACGAGACTTATACTTATCAATGGATCCATCAGTTGCATATTTGGTTCGGTATACCCACTTACACCTAACCAAATTTCTTCCATTAGGAAGAGAGACCAAATCCCAAGCATGATTCTTCATCAAATAAGAATACCCATCTATCATTGCCTCATCCCACTCCTGTATCCCATGAGCCTATGAGAAATATTGTGGATCCTCAGAAACTGCCTGACATCAAAGTCCAAAACCTGTAGAATGTGCATGATGATGTCTAGTGGGTAGAAGATCTTGTATGAAATGTGTTGCCTTAGAAATTGTGGTATGATCCCACCTAGGCATAGTGACAACATTAGGAGGAATAATATTCTCATCTGAATCTATATCCATGACCTCCTCAACTACCTCCTAAACTCGTTCCTCAAATAAGGGATCCTCAAGATGAAGTGAAGAATAATCAATGGATGGAAGTAAAGAAGAAGAATCATGAGAAGAGAAGCGCTCATCAAACTGAACATGATTTATAAAAACAACTTCATGAGTATCAGGATCCAAAAGTTGATAAGCTCTCATGTCCTCGTAATACCCAACAAAGATCAAGGGTTTTCTCTTCTTATCCAAGGCTTTCCTTTGCTTCTTTGGCACAAAGGCCCAAGAATGGTTTCCAAAATCTTTAAAAAATGAGACATCGGGCTTAGTCCCAGACCAAGCCTCCTCTGGAGTCAAATGCTCAAGTGCTCTATGTGGTGTGTGATTTTGAATGTAGTTCGCATAATTAACTGCTTCTGCCCAATATATAGGAGGTAAATCCCTGGAATGCATCATGCAATTAGCCATCTCTTTCAAAGTTTGATTCTTCCTTTCTGCTAAGCCAATTTGTTGTGGAGTATGAGGAATAGAATGTTGGTGAAAAATTCCATGTGCTACCAAAAAATCATAAAACTCTCTGTTGAAGTACTTCCCCCATTATCAGTGCGAAGCTTCTTTATGCAACTAGAAAATTGATTCTCAACAAAAGCCTTAAACACCTTGAAGTGTGCAAAGACATAACTCTTGTACTTGACAAAATAAACCCAAGTACACCTTGAGAAATCATCAATAAATGTAAGTGCATACTTAGCTCCTTTGAAAGGAGTAGAAAAAACCATCAAGTCACTATGCACAAGCTCAAGTGGTGAAGAAGCTCTTTTTGACTTACCCTTAGGAAATGGATCTTGGTGTTGTTTCCCTAATGCACATCCAAGGCAAACTCCATCAATACAAGAAACTCTAGGCAAACCATCAACCATACCATGAGTGATCAAATCCTTCAAATATATGTAATTAAGATGTCCAAATATCTCATGCCAAAGCTTACTCTCAGAATCTGCATGAGCAACCAAGCATGTCCCTACAAAATAAGTATCATCAAAACCCTCAAAGTGATATAGTATAGAACTATGATCAACAACACCTTGTGCAACAAGTGAATGAGGCTCCAGCAAGGTTCTAACTTCAACTCATTGTGGTGTGAAAGTCACTATTTTGCCCTGACCAGAATGAAAAATTTGATAAACATAAAGTAAATTTGTAGTGATGTCAGGAACATATAGTGCATCATTGATGCATCCACCATCAAGTTGTATGTCACCTTTTCCATTAACATAAATAAAGGAAGAATCTCCAACCTCAATTTTGGAATTAGAACTCAAACCAAGAGATACAAATGAATCCTTAGAAGAATTCATATGGTGAGAAGCACCAGAATATATAACCCAACTATTTGTAACAACTGATTGAGATCTCCAAACAACATTAAGTGCTTTGCCATGCTCACTAGAAAGAGGTGGAGTGGAGATAGAGATCTTGTGTTTTCTGACTGCATCCTCTAAGGCTTGCATTCTCTTCCAACACCTGGTTTCTACATGATTATTCCCCTCACAAAAGGAGCATGAAAGGCTAGATTTATTCTTGGATTTAGAAGACTCTTTGGGTTTAGAGTTAGATTCTTTGGGTTTAGGGGCACTTTGAGATGGAGAAGGAGAAGAATTAGGTTTACCTTTGAATTTTACCTTACCCTTAGGACTAGATGCTACTAATGCCTTTTGAGATATGGAAGACTCATGGTTAGACAATTTGGATTCTTCCCTAGTAAGTCTTTCACAAAACAAATCCAAATCAGGCATTATGAATGTGTCACATAAGGCATCCATGCTAAAGAAAAATGTAGAAGTAAATATTTGGAATGGAACTTTCAACTTGGATAGAATCAGGTAAACACACTCTTCATCTTTCTTGTCTCTCCCACTCCCCTTTAATTGTGTCAACAAGTGCTTGAACTTAGTAAGATAGTCTACAATAGATGGAAAATCTTCGGGATTGAAGGAAGTGATCTCAACTTAAAGTTGCATGGCTCTTATGTGATCCACCTTACCAAATAATCCTTTTAATTTTACCCAAATTTTGAAAGGAGAGTCATGTCCTTCCAAATGAAATAAAAGATTATCACTTACATAAGTTCCTATCAAACCCATACATTCATGTAATTTGCATTGGTGCTGAATTTTTTCATATTCTCTAGTGAACTATGGTTGTTCTTCAAGCATTAAAGCCCATAATCCTTTGCGTTTAATTATTGTTTCCATTATTGGTCTCCATGTATGGTAATTATGTGTTGTTAATGGCTCACATTGATCTAATGCAAACGAAGATGAAGAAGCCATTCTACAAAAATCACCAAAGCGCAAAAGAATGCAGATAGGATGCACAAATCAACACTGAGACAACCCCCCAAAAGATTATTTTATTAGCTTCACAAGAATGCATATAGGATGCACAAATCAGCACTGAGACAACCCCCCCCCAAAATATTATTTTATTAGCTTCACAAGATTGCATAATATGGGACATTATAACAATAGTCCATATACAAGGTTCAAGTGCAAAAACATTTTTCACAATACAATATTGAGAGTGAATTCATAAAATAATTATAAATATCTAAATATAGTTCCACAAAATCTGAAATTTTTTAGATATATCAGAAAAATGATTTTACAGGCCTAGTAAAAATTTCGTTGAGCAGCTCCCAATATTTCTCCTGCAATGACGATTTTACTAAAAATAGTAAAATTTTTGTAATGGTCAAAATACAGCTTCAAATTATCTAAAATTTTATGGTAGGGTCTATAATATGATTCTACACACTTTGTAAAAACAATCTACAAAAAATCAGATGTTTTGATGAAGATATATGCATATTACTAAAAAATTGTAGGTTTTCGTAAAATCAAGATATATTGAAGAATACTAATCCAAATGAGCTGAAATTTTGGTCACAACTCAAATGAATGCATATACAGACCTCCAAAAAAATTCATGGAAAAATTACATTTCTATCAGGAGATACATGTAAAATATAAAAACGGGCTGGGTTGGTGACCCTGCCAAAAAAGGAAATGCTCAAGAAGAAAAATGCTTAGGACAAATCCAAGGGAATGAGGCTATTGCAGTATGGGAAGAAGATATTTTAGGAGGCTGGTGATGATCTTAAAATGGAAGGAGAGACACAAAATGGCCAAAAAAACTCCACCAAGTACCCTATCACAAAAACTAAAGCTTCCACACCAATCTTCGAACCTGCAAGAGAAACAATTGCACAACACTCACAAATGGATGACTGCAACACCTATCGCTCTGATGCCATGAAAGGAATGATAATAAAATCATTCCAAGATGAAATGATCTCAAGTGTTAACATAAAAACCACATTCAACCAAAACAAGAATCTGAAAGCAAATTGACAGCATAAGCTTACAAATAGATATGCAAACAAGAGAGCAACAATATCATATATTAGATCTGAAAATAGAACACTGAGTACAATGAAGGTGCCTTGTTTATATAGGCAAGGATGATCAACCATAGTCCTAGGGTCAAGTTAAGGACAAATATCCACCGTACAAAATGAATATGTGATATGGTCCATAGATATGTAACCGTTATGGGAGAAAGAATATCAACCCTCCAAATGCCACCCCTAAGAATAGTCAAACCTAAAAATATCCCCATAATATCTAAGAAATAAATATGTAACATATCATAATATCTAAATAAGATAAATGAAATATCCACACATAAGTGGGTGGGAAAAATACATGGAATAACTAAATAAAATGAAATAAATAACCTAGGTGAACATAAGCTAAGATAAACAACCTACTCTAACAGATATCATAAAGTGACAAATCATTCATTGCCATGTCATCAAGTCCCATCATGCTTACATAATTATGTTGCATCATATTTATGCCATCATTTATCAAAAGAAAATTGTGTTAGGGGTTTGAAATCAAGACCTCCTCCATGCAAAGCCTTCAAGTGGGCTAAGCTAGCAACTATCCCCAAGGTACCTCTTGGGAGATAAGTGGTATAAGTCACTAGTAAACCAAATTCCCAAAACAAATGACTCCTCTCTTTTACTACATGCATGATGCCAGTGCACATCATGGTAATATGCATGCATCCAAGCACTTTTCTATGTTGCATTCCATACGATATTATGTGGAATATTCTACATTTCAAATTCAATTTTTTGTATTTTAGAGGGAAATTGCATAAAATTTCATAGCTTGAAAAACAATACCTAGAGGTAGTTTGGGAAAAAGTCATAAAATAGACTCTCTAAAAATTTATGAATAATCAAAAAATTCTAACGAGTTATCCATATCTATCACAGTTTGATCTACACAAGCTTTTTGTTGACTATAGCTAATCAAGACATCCTCTCACGCTTATGCAGCAAAAATGTTGTTGAACTATTTTAGCAACTTTGTCAAGTGGTTTGGGGTCTTTGCCAAGCACGAAAGCCCTCCCATGTATTCTCTAGCAAAAGGGTTGGTTTTAAAAAATAACCTCTTCATTTTTTCTTTCACGATGACCAAGAAGTCTACCCTCTCATCTATGTTACTATTGGACAAAATAAGCCGAAAGAGAAAAGGAATTGGATTTTTTTAAAATTTATTGAAGACAATAAGGTTTTAAAAAACCTCAACAAATAAAATCTTAAAACTAGGGCATCCTTTTGGTCAGAAAAAAAAAAATCAAAGAGGATTGGGTGCCAATGAGGGGAATAAAGGAACCTATTGATGAATATTTCCCCTAAAGAAAATTTGTTGAATCTAGAGATATCCTCATGATCCAAGTCCACCTAGGATTTTTATCAAAAAACCTTTCTTCATGTCTAACCACCAGCCTTACAAAAAATCTTATTGGTTGCTCCAAACACAAGTGCCTTTGAGAGAAGTTGTAGAAGCTAAACTATTGATAACAATTAATCAAGTAACGAATATTCACACTTACTCGAATAACATGATGGATTTTAAAGTAGTTCTAAAACTGAATGAAATCAATACATTACCCAATGTTGCTAAAAATAAATACACATAATATATGGGGGTGTTCGTGGACATCACATAATCTTACTATTAAGAATATAATTACACTCCAACCAATGAAGAAATGGTTGGTATAAAAGAATATATATACTCAAATACAAGTTATCTTCAGGTAAAGGTTAAGAGACCAACCTTAAAGATTAAAAGAATAACATATTATAAAAATACATTTTTCAAGGTTTACAAGGGCCTAAAAGACTTATATGAACAATCGAGTACAAAAATCAGTCATGGCCTCAAAAGAATCTTAAACATCATATATTCCAACAAATATTTAAGTTGCTTCAAATTGTATTTAAGTGTATGAATAGAGTTCTATGCATCTCTTCAATATAAATAGTAATAAAGGTCTTTTAGCTGAACTTTACTTGTTTTTTTCAATTTATTATTCTCACGTTTGTTCTTTGTATGTATATTATTGTTTCACAACTTTAATGAATTATCTTTACAAAGTTTTCCCCTCAACACATATTTATTTATTTGTAACAAACTCACTCAGCTACAAGCTTACTGTAGTGGTAAGGGATTTGACATCTTTTTGACAGGTCCAAGGTTCAAACCCTGCTCACTATAAGGGGATCGAGACCCCTCATAAAAGCCAGTGTAAACTAATGGAAAAAAACAAGCTCACTCATACACACACCCTGTCGTGGTTTGAACCTAGGTCCCCTGGAAGAGAGCCCAAAGCCTAATCCATTACTGTGTCCCAAAGAGACTAATGTAACATATATTTAATTTGACAATAGAAATATTCATACATTAAATTTGATGAAATCAAAATAATTAATTTAATTAAATGTTCAAATCTAAAATATTAATATTAAATTAGATAAATTAAATCTTTAAGACTCCATATGTTTATTGTAAAAATCTCAATAGTAAAAAATATTTAACCACTAAAATATTATTTGAAAAATAAATAATTAAATTAAAAAATCTACCTAAAAATTGAATAAGTTCTTTGAAATTTAATTACATTAAAAAATATATTATTAAATTTATATACAAATCATAAAAAAATATATATACAATTTTATACTAAAAATAAATAAAATAATTAATTATGCTAACTATTCAAACTTTATTGATTGTAATAATTTAAAATAAAAAAACCTCTCTTATAATGTGTTAATTAACTAAATAAAAAAACCTCTCTTATAATGTGTTAATTAACTAAATGTGATAATCTTCACAAATGTATATTAAATTTTATATTTTTCAAAAGTTAATATCAATATTTCACAAATGTATATTAAATTTTATATTTTTCAAAAGTTAATATCAATATTTCATGTCATATTTATTAGTCGCATATAATTCATTTGGGTTGCCCCTCCCATGTTATTCTATTACATTATATTCAAGTCAATTACAAACATAATTTAAATTTATATGAATTTTATGAAATATATTTGTTCTTTTAATTTATAATAAAATATTAAACACCTATTACTTATGGAATGAATCTTTATAGTTGTTAAGATTTTGATATTAAACTTTTTATATTAAAACTAATTTATATCAACTAGCCACTCCCTCAAAAATAATAAATATTTGAGTTTTAAAGATTAGTAAATTGGTAGTTGTTTGTTTTGGGGCATACCTGCTGTAAAGGTAGTAGTTTGATCTAAATCCTTTGAATGCGTGTTAGATTGACTACAATATGAATCCCGAGCGATCAATAGTCCCCTCAAACCAAATCAACAATAACATGGTGGTATAGGTTTATTAGAAATAGCCCCATGACTTAAACCTTGCATTTGACAATTACTAAAAATAATATAAATGTAACCAACTCCCTTATGTATCCAAAATAATAATAATGAATATTTGTAAATTTTTAATTGTTTATTATTCTCTAATCAGTCAAAGGTTTAATTTTGGTTGTTGTTATAACCCCTATTCACTTTAATGTATGATGATTACATCCTTAAGGAAATTAATATGAGTAAACACCACCCTTAAATAAATCTAATCTAAATTACTTTCTTTGATAATAATGGTATATGCACAACCAATAAATCTATGTCTCACATACACATGCACTTGGAGTGTTACTTTCTTATTTCCTTTAAATTAAAACACATTATTAAAAAAAAATTGTAATGGATCATTTGATATATTATTAGTTAAATGAAAATCTTCATGTGGTAATGGTATGGTTTTGGGTTTTATATAAAAGACCTAGGTTTAAAAACATTGTATAAGGGTTAAAGACCTTTTCAAAAACTTATACTTTACCCTAAAATTTTATGTTTCTGTTGGAACATCGTAGTGGTATATCTTTGCATTCTTATCTAATTAACTTATATTCAAACCATTGTACAAGGGACACGAACCCTTTCAAAAACCTATGTTTTACTCTAAATTTTTATTCTTTTTGAGTCATTGTAATGGTATGTCTTTGGGTTTTCATCTAGGAGATCCAAGTACAAACCACTCAAGGTATCGAGACCCTTTCAAAAACCTGCATTTTACCTTAAAATAAAAGTCCTTGGTAGGACATTGAATTAGGATGTCTTTGAGATTTCATCCAAGAAACACACATTCAAAACACATGGAGGTTGGTCCTTGATGTGCCTTCAGTTGAGAAAAGGTACAAACCCTTTCAAAAAACCTTGTCTTTAGCCCAATCCAAAAAAAAAAAAATCTTATGTGAAAAATGAAGTGAAAATATTTTAATTATATTCATGAGATCAAAACAATTTATGAGACCAAGAGCTTTAATACAAGATGGAGAATAGTGTATAATTCAATCTTGGACCTCCTATTCAGAGTTCCAAAGTTTAACAACATCCAAGAAAGAAATTTGTTCAACAAAGTCAAAAATCTTAATATCATCTTTTGGAGTGTGTTTCTTTTGTTGTTGATTTTGATAAGAAATCTCTTTATTTTTTCTATTTTCAATTTTCAAAAAGTACCATTAGTGGGTTTACTTAAAGAGTGTCCTCATGTGTAATCTTCATGTCCTTATAGGCTTCACATTCCATGACAAAATATTTTTTGGTCTCTACTATTCTTGTTGTGCAAAAGGCACATATTTGTTTTGACCATGGCTCTTGAGGAATTGTTTGTCTCTCATTTTTACATATGATATGGTGTGAACTAGATCTTAGATCTTAGTTGGGCTATAAGCATTTTTCCTTGCATTTTATCTATGCATCTATGCACTTCTTTTGGCTACGTTCATAGTTTTGGTTAAGCTTGTTGATGTATAATTGTTTTTTACTTCCTAAAATTTTAGTCCACATGATAGGTCTAAATTTTTTCCTCACATCGTTTAATTTCTTTGTTGGAGTTTGGAACCTCTTGAAATTAATGCTTTATTTATCCATCCATTTGTTGTTTTGTTTCATCCATGTGTTTTTTCTTCTATTAAATATTTTTTATTACCTATTTTGGCAACCTACTATCTTCCATTTTTATATTTTTTTTAGGTATCCCAATAGCCTTATCATAGCTTATGCTTATAGTGGAAAAGTCCCTAATTTAGCAAGTAAAATATCATATGGGATTGAATCTTTAATTCTAAAATTATTTGTAATTAATCACTTTTCAATTAATTGAGCAGGGCTTTGGGGGGCTTGGGAAAAGGGGGGAAGCTTACAAAGGGGTAGTCGCAATGGGGGTATTAGCCAAAACATGATAGAATATAACGACGAAAAGCCCCTGGTGGGCAGGGGGTACCTTTCTTGCGAGTAGCAGCTACAGAGAGATGCATAGACCGATAAAGAAACCCTGGAATGTTCATGGGTATGTAACCCCAGATATGGTTGACAAGCGCAAGGTGGAAGCTTGTCATAGGCTTGTTGGGATCATCGTAGGCTAAGTACTGAATGAGGGGAATGGCAACAATTGGGAATAGGGGGAAGGGATTGACGGTCCAGCACATGGCCATCCCACGAGAAGTTCTGGTAGTTGGGGAAGCCTTCCACCTCAGGTTCCCAGCAATGTTTGTCTCGTTGGACAAGATGCCCTCCAACTGGCAGCTCTACAATCTCGTAAATCATCTCTGGAGTGACCTTGAAGAGTTGGTTCCTGACCCGAACATGGTCGTTCAACCACGTGCGAACAAATTCCTTCGTGATGTCATCCTCAGCTCCATAGAATTTTGATAACAAGATGGTGAGTTGGGCATCCTACAGGTAAGCAGACGCAATGTTGTCTAGCTGGAGAGAGCTCAGTTCAAGGTAGGCCATGGTGGCAGAGGTGGGGACAGGAAGAGCGATGGTGGATGAGGCCCACATGACAGAATTGCAAAATGGAGTGACGTAGGTTGAGCTGAAAAGGGGAATTAAATAGGTTGGGGGATGCGAACAGATCATGTTGGGCCTTATGTATGGGTGATAAGTGGATGGATGGATGCCACACCGGGGATGGCGAGGATTAAGGGGCAGCCTAGGGACCATATCCGCATAGGTGGAGGTGAAAACTTGGGTGAGGTTTGTAGACATGGGAAGAAACGTGGAGGGGAAAGGGGGTGCAGCTAGAAATGTGGCAGAGGTCGATGGCAGAGAGCGTTGGGACACCGTGGATGGAAAACCACACTTAGACTTTGTACGATGAGAACCAGTGGGGCAGCTAATAATAAGTGGGTGTTGGAGCACACATCGTGAGGCTTTAGGATGGGACACCCGATGAAAATACTGCACATTATAGAAACAATAAATCATTGGTTAACTTGGATGGATTTGGAGTACCTGCCATGGTTGTCCGACGTCGCAATTTGAAGGACATCTAGCGGGAAGGAGTCTTGCCACACGAAGATGGGTGTTTTCCCTAAGCCCAGGTTGGCCAGCCTATCCGCAAGCCAATTGACTTCTCTGAAAGAATGGTTGGCTTCCACCTGGCAATGCTGATTTAAAAGATTCCTACTTTCTTGGATAAGGGATCTAATATTCCATAGAGGGACTTTGTTTGAAATGAGGTAGCCAATGATATTGAGAGAGTCCCCTTTGACATGGATCTTGGTACATGACCCCTTGATGAGGTGCAAACTTCACCACAGGACCCACACCTCGGCCACATTGTTGGTCTGATGATAAATAATCTCTACAAAATCCATAACTATCTTTCCTCTATGATCCCTTATCACTCCCCCTGCCCCAACCAACCCGATATTTCCTTTCGATGCGCCATCGAAGTTTACTTGTATTCATCCCTCAAGAGGGGGACGCCAACGAGCTTTGATTCTGGGATGGATTGAGGGAGGGAGTAAGGTGGGGATGGGGATGCTGAGGGAATTGATGATCTCAGCCTTAGTCTTGCTCAAGGGGGAGCTGGACCAAGGGATGAGATGGGAGTTTTCAGAGGTGAATGAGATGGATTTGGTGGCTAAGGAGGTGGAGTTGTAACGGGTGAAAGAGAAGACCCTATGGTTGCGTTCGAGCCAAACTTACCAAATGAAATGGTGGAGACAAATTTTCCATAGGAAAGCTACTTTGGGGTTTCTGAAGGGAGCAGGCCATTGGATGAACATGTCCAATAGGGAGTTGGGGCAGACCCAGTGGATTTGAAAGGTGGTGAAAAACTGGTATAAGCCCTCCCTAGAGAACACACACTCTAAAAGAAGGTGGTCAACGGATTCCCGGTTGGACAAACAGAGGTGGCATCTGTTAGGGATAGGGATCCCTCTTTTCATAAGATTATTTGTGGTGAGGACCTTGTTTTGAATGGTTGTCCATGCAAAGAAATCAATTTTTTGGAAAACTAACTTGAATGGAATGGTGGGGACCCAAGATTTTACTAACATGGAGTGGGCAGACTTGATCGTGAAATCTCCACTATCAGTTCCCACCTAGATGGGGTAGTCTTGGGAGACTATGGTAGGGATAATGGTGGTTCTCAGCATCTTAGACAAAGTCTTACTGGCCCGCAAGAGGTGCTCGATGTCCTTGGGGATAATCTTCCATGTGCCCCTATCTATGTAATGCATCACTTTGCTTCCCCATCTCCTTTCGAGACTTGGTCTAAGTCTAGACACCTCAGGCAGATCCTTGAGGGGTTTGTATTTCAGCCACATGTCTTCCCAAAGTCTATGGAAGCACCTGAGCCTAGTTGCCACCGTGTCCCTCTTAGGATAAGAAGTTTCATTTGGATAACACCCCGCTAGAAGGCTGATCCATTTTTAGGGATGCTATTGTCCATAAGGGTTAAGTTTTTGAGATATTTTCTTTGGACAATGGTGACCCATTCTGCTTTGTAGTTGATGAACAACTTCCATGCCTGTTTTGCTAGCAGGGTAATGTTTATGTTTGTTGATCTCCTCATGCCAAGTCCCCCTAAGTTCCTGGGTTGGCATACTTTGTCCCAACCGACAAGGTGGAATTTCTTCAAATTTTTTGGGCCGGCCCATAGAAACCTTTTTTGCATTTGCTCAATTTTGGAATGAACCGAGGCAGGCACTTTGAAGACTGACATGAAGTATATCGGGATGCTTTGGAGGACTGCCATGGTGAGGGTTGCTTTGGTTGCTTAGGACAGGAGGGAGCCTTTCCAGGCAGTAAGCTTACGGTTGATCCTTTCAATGATATTGTCCCACATCGATTCCTTCGAGTTCATGGTGAACAGAGGGAGACCCAGGTAATAGGTGGGGAAGGTAGCGATACAACACTGGAGGATACAAGCAATTTTTCTCTGTCTGTTACCTGGAGTGTGTAGGAAGTAACACTTAAGGTATCAAGGATTCCTTTGATGGATTTATCTTGGACAACGAAGGTCGAAGTTGCAACAATAGTATCATCCATGAACTGTTGGTGATACAAGGGGGGAGAGTTGGAAGAAGCTTTGATACCTGACATGCCTCCCGAAGCCACGACCTATTTGAAAGCTCTACCCAGGGATTCAACCAAAATGATGAAGAGGAAGGGGGACAAGGGATATCCCTGTATGATCCCTATGAGGTTAGGGAAATAACCTATAGCAGACCCGTTGACCAGAACTGAGAACCAAGGAGAGGTGATGCATCCCTTTATGAGGTGAACCCAATATGAGTGGAAGCCAAAACGAGCTAGCACTTTGAGAAGAAAAGTCATGTCCACCCTATCAAAAGCCTTGCTAATGTCCAGTTTCAGAAACATGACCGTTTTCTTGTTGCACTTATATGAATGGAGGGTTTCATGGAGAGATATGATGTTGTCGGTGATTGATCTGCCTTCGACAGAGCTTCCTTGGCATGGATCAATAATTAAGGGAAGAATATTTTTGAGCCTAAGAGCTAGGGATTTGGCTAGGATATTGTACAAGATGTTGCAGAGGCTGATAGGTCTGAAGTCATTCATGGATTTGCATTAGGGGTTTTTGGGAACCAAGGTGATGAAAGTGGAGTTAGTTCCTCGAGGGATGGTTTTGGTTTTCTGGAGCTGCTTGATGGCATCACTCACATCCTCCCCAAATATGTCCCAAAAATTTTGGAAAACCCTAGGGGAAACCCATTCGGCCTAGCAGCCTTGTCAACTTTCATGGAGAATAAAGCACATTTAATTTCTTTCTCAGAGAGGGGTTGAATCAGGGATTTGTTCATCTCAAGGGTGACCAAGGGGGGAATATTTTCAAGTAGGGCATCCTAGGCTGCAAGATTGGATAGATTTTCAGAGCCCATGATGTTGCTAAAGAAGGTGGCGACTTCTTCTTGGATCCGGATGATGTCCTGAGTGACAGAGCCATCCCTCAAGGTAAGTTCTCTGATCTTGTTAGTGCTTCTATTACACAGAATGGAAACGTGGAAGAACCTGGCATTGGCATCCCCCTATTTGAGCCACAGTGCTCAAAAGTTTTGGTGCCAAAAGGTTTCCTCCTTGGCTAAGATGTTATGATAATCGGTGAGCAGCTGATTTTATTCTTCCATGAGCTGGTGGGTCCATTGATCATGCTGAGTTTGCTGCTCTAGATCTTTGAGTTTGCTTAACGTTTTTGCCTTGAGATCAAAAATGTCCCCGAAGACTTCCCTGTTCCAAGTTTTCAGGTTATATTTTATGATATTAAGTTTGTGAGATACTCTGGACATAGCTGAACCAAGGACAGGAGTCATCCACCAATCTTCAATCCGTTGTTTCAAATCCGGGTTTTGGATCCACATATTCTCAAACCTAAATGGGGTTGGGAAGGATGGAGCCTTATTTGAATCCAATAGGAGGGGGGAGTGATCAGAGCCAATCCTGGGAAGGGGGATCAGGGATGTGTCTCCAAACAGGGGAATGGCCTATTGAGAGAGAACGGTCTAGCTTAACCTGAATATGCTCAGTGTCCACTATTTTGTTACTCCAAGTGAATTGGTGGTCACGGATTTGAATATCCATGAGTTCATTTTCAATGACAAAGGCCTGAAAGTCCACAATGCTTTTAGATGGGGAGGAAGCTCCCCCTTTCTTGTCAAAATGGAAGAGAGGAGAATTGAAGTCTCCTGCAATCATCCATGGGAGTTGGGAGAAGGCATCCTTCATGAGGGATAGGGACTTCCACATGTTGAATCTCTCCATAGGATTATTTGGGGCGTAGATGTTGGATAACACCCAAGTGAATTTGTTTTCTTTGCAATAAAACATTATGTTTAAGGTTCTGCTAGAGCTGGAGATGACTTTGCCTTCGACCTTCTCAAGGTCCCATAGAAACAACATACCTCCTGCAGATCCCTCCACTGGGGATGAAGCCCATTGTCCAGTCTTCCAAATTTTTTGGACTACGTTGTGAGTTTTATCAGCGTTAGTTTTCATTTCTTGAAGGATGAGTATAGAGGGTGTGTACTCTTTCTTGGCGATTCGAGCTAACCTTTGTTTGCTCATGTTGTTAAGCCCTCTGATGTTCCAGGAGAGGATATTCATTTAGAAACTTTGGCAGGTTTCTTGCCTCCCTTGGTGGAAATGGAGGGAGGTTTGGGATTTTTCGTTTCATCCTTTGCCTGCGTGAACAAGGTTAAACTTAGGGTTAGTTGTACTCCATTGGCAACCTGGTCGTCCGTGTCCTTCTTGCTTTGCTCATAGGTGGTGGGTCGACCTCTTTTTTTTTCACCCCCTGTATCAATGGGGCCTTTCCTACTTCTGGTGATGATAGAGCTAATATCTATCCTTGACTGAGTGGGACTAAAAGCATCCTCATAAGAGTCGGGGTTGGATTCCAAAGGGGAAAGAGGTTCTTTCAAGGGGAAAACAATTGTAGAATGGGGGGAGGGTTGATCTGCAGCAAGGGATCCGAGAGGGGATCGGCCTGGGATGGGGGTGGTGGAGAGGAAAATGGGATGGAAGGCCCAGACCTGGAGGGAGAGGTATGAGGGTGGGGAAAGGTGGAGGGTTGGAGATCAGGGAGGGAAACAGAGGGAATAACTTCATCATCAGAGCCGCTTAAGGGCCCAAATCTATTAGGAAAGGCGAACATGGAACATACCTGGCCTGCAACTAAAGAGGGGCTGGTGGACGAAAGGTCCTGGATAGCGGCCTGCTTTCCTTTATCGTTGGTCGATCTGCGATTACTAGGTCCTCTAGATCGGTTGAAGCGTTCTCCCATCTGGTGCTGCTGGGGGGGCACCCTTAGAGCTTGGTGCTTCCTCCTGGGGCTTGAGGGATGGGCATTGAGCTCGAAGGTGATCACGGGGGGATGGTTAGAGTTACCAAAGGGGCTAGGTTTAACCGTCCCTAATACCTTCTCCAGGTAAGTTGTCCCACCTGGGTTCGGGTCGGGGTTTGTGGGAGCATCCTCCCAGGGAGGGATCTCGCCTTGCTCCAGATCCCCAGAAGGAGCTTGGGGAATCCCGCTTGCAGTTGTAGAGGGTGTTGTGGATGCCATTTTTCTCCAAATAAATAACTATTTTCTGAATTGAAATCCAACAAACATCAATTTTCAACTAGCAACCCTTTCACCATGAGTTGGTATCGTTTTGGATTGGAGTTTCCATGCACTTGGAGTCTTACTGTCATATTTCCAATAACATTATAAAAGAAACAATTTTAATGGATTATT
Organism: Wollemia nobilis; assembly: GCA_028583015.1. Classification (NCBI taxonomy): domain Eukaryota; kingdom Viridiplantae; phylum Streptophyta; class Pinopsida; order Araucariales; family Araucariaceae; genus Wollemia; species Wollemia nobilis. The sequence goes on from JAQPPZ010017083.1 coordinate 6,326,007, forward strand.
TGATATACTCTTAGTTAATTGAAAATTTTTATGTGGAAATTTTCAATTGACATATTTTAGTGATATGGTTTTGGGTTTTCATTTAAGGTATCTAGGTTGAAAAACATTGTATAAGGGATCAAGACCTTTTCAAAAACCTATATTTTACTTTAAAAAAAAATGTTTTTGTTGGGACATTATAGTGGTATATCTTTGGATTCTTATCTAGTTAACTCATATTCAAACCATTGTATAAGGGACCAAGATCCTTTCAAAAACCTATGCTTTATCCTAAATTTGTATTCCTTTTGGGACACCGTAATGGTATGTCTTTGGATTTTCATCTAGGAGACCCAAGTACAAACCACTCAAGGTATTGAGACCCTTTCAAAAACCTACACTTTACCCTAAAATAAGAGTCCTTGTCAGGACATTGAATTAGGATGTCTTTGGGATTTCATTCAAGAGATACAAGTTCAAATCACATGGAGGTTGGCCCCTAATGTGCCCTTAGTTGAGAAAAGGTACAAGCCCTTTCAAACAACCTTGTGTTTACCCTAATCCAAAAAAATCTTATGTGAAAAATGAAATGAAATTATTTTAATTATGTTCATGAGATCAAAATAATTTATGAGACCAAGAGCTTTAATACAAGACGAAGAATAGTGTATAACCCAATCTTGGATCTCATATTCAGAGTGTCAAAGTTTATCAACATCCAAGAAAGAAATTTGTTCAAAAAATTCAAAAATCTTAATATCGTCTTTTGAAATATGTTTCTTCTGTTGTTGATTTTGATAAGAAATCTCTCTATTTTTTCTATTTTCAATTTTTTTAAAAGTACCATTAGTGGTTTTACTTTAAGAGTGTCCTCATATGCAATCTTCATGTCCTTATAGACTTCACATTCCATGACAAAATGTTTTTTGGTCTCTACTATTCTTGTGCAAAAGACACATATTGTTTTGACAATGGCTCTTGAGGAATTGTTCATCTCTCATTTTTACATATGAGATGTTGTGAACTAGATCTTAGATCTTAGTTGGGCTATAAAAAAATTTTCTTCCATTCGATCTATGCATCTATGTACTTATTTTTGCTATCTTCATAGTTTGGGTTGAGCTCGTTGATGTATAATTGCTTTTTCCTTCCTAAAATTTTAGTCCACATGACGTCTACTTTTTTCCTCACATATTGTTTAATTTCTTTGTTGGAGTTTGAAACTTCTTGAAATTAATGCTTCACTTGTCCATCCATTTGTTGTTTTGTTTCATCGATGTGTCTTTTTTTCTATTCAATGTTTCTTTGATTATCTAATTTGGCAACCTACTATCTTCCATTTTTGTATTTTTTTTAGGTATCCCAATAGCCTTATCATAGCTTCTGCTTCTAGTGGAAAAGTCCATAATTTAGCAAGTAAAATCTCATATGGGATTGAGGCTTTAATTCTAAAATGATTTGTAATTAATCACATTATCTCCATTTAAAACTTGATGTATTACTATTCGACATCTCACACCTATATATCACCACTAAATAACTAAAAAAAAAAAAAACCTAATGATTTTTTAGACCCACAACTCTGCTTTATTGCTGCTATTTAGTAATGAGTAGAGTGTCCTCCATCCTGCTTGTATTCGTTTCATCATTCATATTCCCCAATTGAGTTTGCTATAAAAATCTAAGCCAAGGTATTGATTTTTTGTTACTATATGTAAAGGATTTTCTTCAAATAAAATATATGGTTCTTTTTGCTTTCTCTAAGTAGAGAAGAAAATAAGTTTAGTCTTGCTAGTGTTTACTTGCATCCCAACTTCTTTGTAAAAATTATCTTAAGCTTTTAGATGTTCTTTTAAACTTTTATGTGTCTTGCCAATCAAGATGAGTTCATCGACATAGAGAAGAAGTTTCACTACATAATTAGCCAATTGTATTTCCTTTTCTTCCATCATTTTTACCCGTTTCTCCAATTTATTAATCTAAAGACCAAATAAAGTAGGTGACAATGGACAACCCTGTTTCACCCCAATATCACTCCCAAAACAAATTGATAGTCCTTTTGGAGTTCTAGTTTTTATCATCACTTGCTCATAAATTATGTGTACAAATACTTTGTAGTTGGTTTGTATGCCAATTTCTTCCATTCTTTTACATAATTTACCTCTAGGTACTATGTCAAAATCCTTTTTAAAATCCACAAAACAACAATGAACTTCTCCTTTTTGTATTTTATATCCTCTCTTTTAGGCGCCTTAAAGTAATGCAATGATCTATTGTTGAGTACTTTGGTCTAAACCCTACTTGCCTTATTGCCCTCTTTCTTTGATTGTGGTCCACCAACTGACTTTGCTTTCTACTATGCTGCCAAACAAATTTGTGAAAATATGATTAATCATGATGGTACAATAATTTAAAGGATTGTTGGTGTCTCTATTTTTATGCAATGGTATGACTAGGTTGGTTATCCATTTCAATCGAAGGCCTCCTTTATTATACCATTAAAAATATTTGAGATGTGTGGTGTTAAGATGTCAACCCCACACTTGAGATTTTCAACTTGCAAATCATCTATATCCTGAGCTTTACCTATTGTTATTTTATTAATGCCCTCCTTCACCTCTTTCAAAGAAAATTTTTTCTTAGTTGTGTGAATCATAGTAGGGGTATTTTTTTCTTGGTTTCTCTTATATAATTGATTAGCATACTATAACAATTTTCACTTGTGATATTGTTTTGTGTGTGTCTTTTGCTTTGTTGTAGCTCTTTCCAAAATTGTCTTGGGTCATGCTTTACAAGATATATCAACTATTTTTTCCTTGCTCTTATGTATTCTTATTTTTTCACTAGTTATTTATATATCTTACTATTTGTTTTCTCTTTGCCTATTTTTTCAAGGTTCTCCTTAATGCATTTTTTTTTTAATTTAACGAAAACCCCTTGCAGGATCGCCTTGGTCTGAGAAACCATGACCAAGGGGTTATACACCGTCAAAATCACTTGAGAGTCGCGCCCGACCCTGACCACACCAACATAATCAACTAGATTTTGTGTACCCAATGTGGGTTTGGTAGGGTGGAGATTCGAACCAGGTTCCTCCCTTGGAGGATTGCCCTACCCTCTCCAACTCACCTACATCACGTGGGTATTTTCTAGGTTCTCCTTACTGCTTTGCATTATCCATCCTACCATGGATATATAGGGAAGATTTTATGTTTTCTTTTCCCGAGCTTTAACTTTTTGCATGATTCTAAGGCTTATTTGATTATATCCATCAATTTACTGCTATCAAAAGTATAATTTTGAAAAATACTATCTTCTTTCTTTCCTCTCTTTGCATAATTTTCTTGAGTGATGTTTTAAAAGTTTTTTATTTTTATTTTTCTTTATCGTATATATGTTTGCTATTGTCTTTTCTTCAATTAGTTGAAGATGTTTTTCTTGCCTACTTTCTTGCATTTGGATTTTTATATATATTGGATTGTGATCAGATTTTAGCTCCATAGGAATTGCTTCAGTTTCTAGATCTTTTATCCTTGAAATGAAGTTTGGTGAACAAATAGAATAATCAACTACACTGTGTCCATTATGTGTTTGACAAGTATATTTTCTGAAATTTACCACATGTTTATGCCATTATAGATGATCAATCCCTCTATGCTACATAGTTTAAGAAGTTATTCACAATGTGTGATGGGTCCTTGATTATCATTTGAAGACCTTAACTAATAATGATCCAACTCTTCTTCTAGCCATAGTAGATTATCATCTATAATTTCATTGCTTTTTAAAGAGCTTACTTACCTATTTGTTGTCTTGGAACTAAAAGTCATCCACTAAAACCACCTCTCCAAGCTTGTTATATTTTGTGACATTTTTTTCCAATGCCATATATAGATCTTCATGATCTAACCCATGTTTCTTATAAAACTTTGATTTCTATGGAGCAAATAACAAGATACAATGCTAATCAATTTGTCATTATATGTGATTTTAATCCATATGTACTGTTTATTTGGGTCTTCTTTCTCAACCTGTATGACTCTACCCCAAGACTCTTATTATTATTGTCACTCCTCAATATCCTTTTTTATTTTTTGTTGCTTCGTTCTATACTGATATCTTTTTGTGTCCTTCCCAGTATGAAATCTTGCATCCATCATGTTCATGTGTTTCTATTAGTACAATTACATCATTTGCTTTAGCTATGGGCCCTAGACCAAGACCTCTTCTCCATGGATATCCATGGCAATTCCAACTTACCAATGTTAAGTGTTTGTAACGAGCTTCAATTTCCTATTTACTTTGGTTTGTTCCATGTATAATGCATGCTCTCCCATTTTTCAACGATGCTCTTTGCTTGCACCCCTTATTGTATTTACCTTTTTCCATTATGCCCTGGTCTCTTCTTGTTGCATAGGAGTAAGATCCTCATCTAGGAAAAATGTGATCTTTGGTAGTAATTCTCTATTTCAAAGAACCTGCCTTTTATCTCTTATATTAAACATTGTGACTAAGATTGCTCTTATATCTTTCCTTACTTTTCCAATCTACATGTTTGATAAATTTGTTTATTCTAATAAAGTTTATAAAAATAAAAATCTCCTATGCTCTTTGCCTACACCCCTTGTTGTCTTTACCTTTTTCCATTATGCCCTCGTCTCTTCTTGTTGCATAAGAGTAAGATCCTCATCCAGAAAAAATGTGATCTTGGTAGTAATTCTCTATTTCGGAGAACTTGCCTTTTATCTCTTATATTAAACATTGTGACTAAGATTGGTCTAGCTCTTATATCTTTCCTTACTTTTCCAATCTACATGTTTGATAAATTTGTTTATTCTAATAAAGTTTATAAAAATAAAAATCCCATCCAAAGACATTAGCTCATTTGGTCCCATTTATCAACTTTAAATGAGGAGACAAAACTTTTGCCAAGGATACATGCTTAAAATAGTAAACTTGTTGTAATACCACTTTGTGATGATGGTGTAGTAGAATAGTTCAAACAATAAAATCTTTTATTAAACTAGTTGCTTTTTCTTGCTTAAAATAGTAAACTTGTTGTAATACCACTCTGTGATGATGGTGTAGTAGAATAGTTCAAACAAAAAAATCCCTTATTGAGCTGGTTGCTTTTTCTTGTTCTCCACATTCTTTTATTCCATTAATGATGATGTTCCTTGACTTATTTTATCTTTTTTTTTCCACAATTACTTTTTGATTTGTCTTAATCTCTTTATTCTTTTAGCTTGATTGATGGATCTCTTACCACTTGTGCCCATTCTAATCTCATCTAATTTATTTTATAATTCTTGTTTTTTTTTGTCATCGTAATTGTATATTTTTTTTAGTTTTTTTTTTTTTTAAATTTACACGGTGGAATCGGTAGCCGCCACAAAATCAGACAGACTATTCGACTTTTATGATTGCTATAATATTTTATGTTGCCCGCCTCGAAAACCGTTACACATATCTTTGCGTAGTCCGCCCCTATAACCACCATGTCACAATCATTTAAAACCTTTTACGTCGTTGAAAACACCAAAAAAGGAACAAACGTTCAATCTTACAAGGCCCGAGATTTGAACCTTAGAACAAACGTTTAGTCCGACAGGTCCGAGATTTGAACCTTAGACCTCTGGTCCCTTACAGGGTTTTGTCGGATCAATTAGTCTACACCTCGAACCTATTTTTTAGTTTGTTAATGTACAACTCAATTAAAAATGGAATTAAAAAAATATAACAAATCGTTCCTATCAACTTTAATTATTCACACAACTCATCTACCAAAAAGAAAACATAATTCTAATTATATCTTAAAAAAATTAAAATAGTTAAACTTTTTGAAGTCTTTTGACAGTTGCTTTGCAAAATTTTCAAGACAACATGATTAAGAAACATAATACACTATGATATGAAAGTTATGAAAGTGACTGATTTATCTCAACGTAGTGACGACAGTAGAGTAAATAATGTGATTGATGCGTCAACATTAACGATTTCCATCATATTTTTCCCACGTTGTACGGTTGACAGATGACAACGCACCACGAATTCCTTGGTTGGCATGCCAAGGAAGGAAAATCTAGTTTGAATTTGACTGTGAAAGCACTGCCAAATGCACAGAGCACTTACAAAAATATATAAAAAATTCACATTTGTGTCCCACCCATCCTCCTCAGGTCTGAACTGAAATCCGTGTCCTGCCCACCAATCGACAATAAATTTTCAGTCTTAGACTAAATAGTACATAAAAAATGGATCTCGGGTCCATGCTGGACTCAGAGGACTCACATTTGTCTTTGAATTTCTGTCTGCAGGTTGGCAAACACTTCCTCTCTCACGAGACAAGCGTACCCTCTGAACACCGTCCAATTTTTTTAATATATAAAGCTTGTCCAAACCTCAAATGGCAGATGCACTGGGTACCCTCCTCCACAGTTGCTACAGCAAGATTTAAGGTAAGCCTTTGAATAAGGGGTTTAAGATTCAATTCAAACCCTAATCAAGATAACACATTATATTCAAAATTTGATAAATAAATATCAAATCTTCAATAACATTAATATAAGATTGATCTTGCCTCACAAAATGGCCGGATTAAGGCTGAGAAGTTTTGGCAGATGGTTAGATTAAATGAATTTCTATGGATAACATGACAAAGAGCTTAAAAAACAGCAGTTACACCTCGAGGGCGGCCAATTATTTTGGTTTTAGGGAGGCGTGCAATCTTATGCCCTTTTATTCTTTTATGGCAAAGCTCACAGACATACTGTAATCTCCAAGTTTTACCCGAAATTGCTGCTGCCTGCTGCCACTTGCTACGGGATTTAAAATATTTACGCTGTAATCCACTTTAAAATGGCGGAAGACGTAGTGCTTGGAGCGCTCCCACAGCTCTCGATGCAGATTTTTCGGAACTGAAATTGAGTACACGTCTTTATTATAAACCGGTAGGAAGATCGAGCCCGACGGGCGACGAAATCCGTGAAAATGAGTGCACGTCACATGACACGAAAATATATATTATAATTATTTATGGCGGAGAGGTTAAGGGCGAGAATTTCGAACCGCTGACGTTCACATGGGCAAGCCGCCGGTGGGTGGCTAAGATTTGCGCGGTTGCCGCGGAAGTGGGAATGGAATGGCGAATAGATTCCGTTCCGGCTCGTGCACCTCAGGTAATAACTATTTTGAGCGGCAGAGGAGTCAGGCAGGCTCAGTCTCTGACTCGGTCTGTGCTCGTAGATTTTGTTTCAGGGGATGGAAAAGCCGTTTGCCCTGGCCCCTGCACCATAGGACCGTGGGGGAAAGCCGTGAAAGGACGGTACGCGTCACTGCGGGAGTGGAGAAAGCGAGGCGGACATGCGATGCCCCCGGGATGCCCTGCAAAACGGCGTTGATGTCGCCGTTAGATATTCCGTGACGGCGGCAACGGCGCCGTTGACCGGACCTGAGTGGATGTCATGTGCTGCTTCCCGGAGATCATTTATTAATTGCAATCATCACGCTGAAAACAGACGACGCGGAGTTTTTCGTCTTACGCAATGTGAAATTTACCGATTTACACACACCGGCACGGAAAGTAGGGATTGATTGAGGAAGCTGCCAACGGATGTAAATGTGAAATTAATTCTTCTTTGGATTTTGCTCCAGTGCTTAAAAGTTTAAGGTAATTATTTAAATATTTAAATGGTTGATACTGTTTTTAGCCCGCTTTAATTCTCCGGCAAAATATCCTTTTTTTTCTGCAGAAACTGCATTAGTACAAAGGTCATGCGTTCGGTTGCTCGGCGTGGGAATGGAGTTGATGACAAGTGAGGGATCAGGCATTTGAGGGTTTGGAATTGAAGGGATTCGAGCGTGGGGTTTTTGAGAGTAGTGGAACGGGTTTGGAGTGGAATAATAGAGGCGAATTTCGGCGGAATCGATCGACGTGTGTATCGTCGTTGGCCGCCTTCCATTGAAGTCGCGATTCGTAGATCTATTTTCCGCGGTTTAATCGCGTCTGACTGTGCACATTTATTTAGAATGTTGAGGAAACTACAAATTTTCATTATGGCGCCAGCGGATCACGGCAAGTTCTTGGTGATGGCTTCGATCTTATCCGTCCAATTGTTGAAGAATTGAGGGATGCCGGGAATCTTATACGGTTATTGAGTGCGTTCAATGTGAAATTTCCGGTTCGCGGATAATTCTTTTTCCTTCTGCCTTTTGCGGCAACGTTTTCGGGTAAGCTTTGGAAATTACCTAGTTTGCGTTCCATTTTAGGCAAGAAGTTACGACAATCTTTATTGACTGGTGGTGTTTTTGGGAATATTTGAGGTTTACTTGGATAACTTGCTGTTTTCCAAAGAACTTACGTAAAATTTGCGGTAAGGTCTGTTGTTTTGTGGTTTAACTGATGATATTTGTGGTGGTTGGATCTGCACTTGGTGTGCAATTAATTCTTCAGGTTAAAAGCCTCAGAGAAAATGAAATTTGTTAGTTGTGTTTCTACGGGCTTGATCGGTGCGTAATTCTGAAGAATTCCGGTGAGTTTTCTATTATTGCGTAAACATTTCTGAAAATATAGTAGGCCGGCTTATTTGTCCATTACAATCTGGTTGTCTTGTGGATACAAATGGCTTTTTGATAGTGATTTGGCTGTTTTTTTCTGACTGTCGGCATTTCAATGAATATTAGCTGCAATGTTTTAGGTCGTTCGGATCAAATTTAAAGGGCCACTCCGTTGAATTTGGCAATGGCGCTCAGGCATTAGGAAATGCGCATTTCGCATGTATTCTATGTGCTGTGGTCATACAAATCGTGAGGCGGCGAAGCACGAAATGCCAGTCCCCATGGAAGCCAGTGCTTCGTCTCAGAAGCCTAATTCCAAGAATACAGCGTCGCATCCAGGAGGGAGACATAGAAACTCGCTTTCTAATGGCAATTCAAGCCACCTATCGAAGAGTTCCTTTACTAGTGACCGCTACAGTGAAATTTTCCGCGGGGATTTTATTAATGGTGGAAAATCTCCCTCTTCTGCTCGGTTAAGGACTCCGGACACATCCTTCCGCTCTTCTATCTGTTCACAAGACAGCGGGATCGAATTCATGGACGCGGAAGAGTTAAATAATGCTAACGTCTCTGGTATTTTACATAAGTGGGTGAATTATGGCAAAGGATGGAAATCCCGGTGGTTTGTGCTTGAGGATGGAGTTCTCTCTTATTATAAGATACATGGACCGGATAAAATTGTAGTTAACCATGAAACAGAGAAAGGTCGAAGGATCATTGGCGAGGAGTCTTTGAAAGTTATGAAAAATCCCAAAAACTCTAATTCTCATGCAGGTCAGAAAAAGGAGCGGAAAACTGCTGGAGCAGTGCATTTGAAGGTAAGCTGAAAACAGTGTGTCCTGAGGAATTCTTTCCGTTTTTTAAAAATAAAATAAAATGTTTAATTTGTGAGAAGCCTGCATTACAACCATGGAATTTTGCCAATATATTTACCATCCGAGGCGTCTTCAAGAATACGCAAGGTTGCATGTTAATTAGAGGACAACTTATTGCTTTACAAACTTGTGATTTCCATTACGGCAGGTGGCCCCGGACACAACACTCCCCACAGTGAATCATTATACCAGCTGCACCTCGCCCCAACCATGCCTCTGGACGTTGAACCCCTTGGTGGGTGGTGTAAGATGCCAGCATCCTCACCAGCTGGACTCCGACCCCATCTCAAAATAGATTTGGAGCTTGTAAAATTGATAATAAGTAATCCATTCTACTAGTGGAGAACAATACTTATCTATAGGAAAACTGCAGGAGAGACTTCCTTGCTGTTGCACTCGTCTGACTTCATTATTTTCTTCTCTACGTAAATTTGCAATCCTTTTCACTAATAAAACGTATTGCGTTTTCCTTTATAAATTTCATCTGAAGACTAGGCTTCATTGCGTTTTCCTTTATAAATTTCATCTGAAGACTAGGCTTCATTGCGTTTTCCTTTATAAATTTCATCTGAAGACTAGGCTTCATTTATTGTTTCTGCAGTTTCCCTGGATGTCTTCCTTTTACTTAGTGGTCTTTCACCCTCCCTTTCTAGATGTTACATGTTCTCGTTGATACCAGATAAGAAGATGAAGGTAGTCTCTCATAAATCGACCACTGATGGTCTCAGTGGCTGTTAATCATTATCATTATGAGAATCATCAATACATATTGAAGTTTTCTTATACTCTGTGCTTCTTGATGTCTGTCTATATATATGCAATATAAACTGGTTTGATATCGTATTGATTAAACTCTTGTATTGGACATATGTCATGAGTCATACTAGCTCCTTTTCATGATGCATATAAAAGTAGGTATGTGGCTGTACTGCTTGTAGTGATCATTAGATGTAGTTTGTAATTGATTTGGTAGTTAATCTTGGCTTCTACAAGATATTCAGAAAGCAACAAAATTGTCTCTGAGATTTGCAATTTCTGCAAGTTGTTGACCTCTTAGCTATATTTTCTGCCTTACACAAGGTGGCAGACATTAGATGCCAACCTCTACTGCAGTGAACTTCAGATGTTCTATTGCCTCCATTTCCAACCGTCAGATGACATTGTACTTTTGTTGTCAGTAATAATATTTCCTTCTTGAAGCCTAGAAAAAATAAGGCCAATCATTAGTTTGAGTCTATAGATCAAGAGTTAAACCAGCTTATGTTTAAAGTTAGGCCTATGCATCCAAACTAAGATTCTCTTCAAAGAGAAAAGATGACAAACATTTTGTGTGTGGGAACTAACATATTTGCTTGTGATTTTTATCTCCAACTCTTTGCTGCATTTAGGATGTTTATACTATATAGCATTTTAGTACTGTTAAGTTGCAAATGCTAAACTCTTGAAGCCTTTAATTGGAATTAAAATTGACTATTACAAATTGAATGGATTATGAAATTCATTTGTATGTGAGCCTGTGACTATGGACTAGGAAAGTATATGCATTGTGAGTTTTTTATTTGAATTTTTTAATGTCCAAAAACTGGTGCTTGTATGATCAATTTGTTGTCTTGATAAAATCCATTTATGGTATGCAGAAATAACTCCATACAAAGCACATAGTAAAGTTCACAGGCCTTAGTTTACTTGAACAAATTGTAGGATCATCTGCACCGCAATAGATTAAAATCTGATAGTAAGGTGTTTTTGACTTATCATGATCTGATTCCAGTAAGTGAGCTTATTATTGCCTTACCCTAGGTCCATTTTGTGCTATATCTTGACCTTACTGGGCATGTGAGGTTGGATGTTTATAGTGGAGTTGGACAAGGGAGGATAATGAGCAATATTTGCAACAGAGCATCCACTCCTTTGCAGTCATATGGGTAAAGCTATGCCATTGCCAGAAGTCCCACTCTTTTCCCTGGAAATAAACAAATGCTTTGATTTTTAAATCTTTTGGATTGCTCTTGTATTTTGGCCTATGCTATGATATTTTGTTTTGGAACTTCTCTTCTATTAGCATATGGCCTCTAATTTTGTTTTGGAACTTCTCTTCTATTAGCATATGGCCTCTAATTTTGTTTTGCTTCTTCGAACACATTTTGCTTCCAGGAACTTATTTATGGTATCTCCCAAGTGAGAGGCTTCTATCTAGCAGTAGGGTAAAAAGGGCTTCTATATACTAATTTTTACTCTGGAATATATTGTTTTGCATCATTTGACTTTATGTGAGGTTCTTATTAGTAAGAGCCTTATTGATTTCCTGTATTCTTATGATTCTATTTTACCAACCATTGGCAACTCATAAATTGATCGGTATCCCCATGTTTGTTTCCCATCTTTTCTTACTCTTGGATTGATCCTGTTACATGCTTCAAGGTCCAAGTCTTCTATACATTATATATATGTGTTGAATACCCTCTCCTAAATGTATTGTTTTATTTATGATCATTGATTTTGGTTTACTCAACTTAAGTAAGCTCTTTCACTTATTTTCCCTTACAGATTTATGCTACAATGTAAATTTGAAATCTTCCTATTCGTTCATTCTTAACAGTTAAATACCTGCATGAGCATTTTACAATGGGTTTAACAAGCAACCATGATGCATCAACGTGTGACAACATTGATGTCTTGTGGTTTCACATGACTTATGTTGTCTTTGACTAAGACAAACATGTATGAACCTGGTGTAGTCTTTTGCAATTCAAAAAAGATATTTTTGAGATGTCTCTAATAGTTTTCTTATGGGTAAGATGCCTTTTATCATGTAAATTATCCAAAGTTTTAACATCATACTAGATTTTTTTTATCTTTGGTTAGTGAATAATTGCAACCATTCTTTGAGCTGTTTTGTGAGACTGAGCCTCAATGAGCTTAACTGATCCCCTCTTTCCCCTATTATCGAATCTCTATATACAGCCAATTCATTAATGGATGCCAATGTCTAATCACTTTTATCATTTGATGTCCACCTTAATATAATGGATTAGATTTACGATTTACATTGTCATTTTGGCAATTTTGATAGAAAATAAAGACAGTGCTGTAATGGAGCACTTCCTAATCAAACAAATTTAAATCATTTCCTAGACATCGACTAGATTACAGGTTTTGGCTAGTCCAAATGATAACTTTTGATTCCAGGTATCTTCTATTCGAGAGAGCAGATCTGATGACAAGAGATTCTCCATTTTCACTGGTACAAAGACACTTCATTTGAGGACTGATGCTCGAGAAGATCAATCAGCATGGATTGAGGCTTTAACAGCTGCAAAGGATCTTTTTCCTACTAGACCAACAAGCAAGAATTTTCTTTTTCCCATAGATGAGATCGTTGTTTCAACTAATAAGCTCAGAAGTCGCTTACAAGCAGAAGGCTTGGACGAAGCAATAATAAGGGATTGTGAGGACATCATGCTCTCAGAATTTTCTGACTTGCAAAGTCAGCTAAAGTTTCTTCAGCTAAAGGGACTTAGTCTTGTTGAGACTCTCAGGCAATTAGAGGTGTGTACAGAATTTTTGTTTTCTTTTGTTTTTTTGGATGTGTACTTGTAAAGTTCAATGTCAAATTCTAATATCATTCATCGTCATTCAATTTAAAAACAATCTTGTTAAACATATTCTGATGTTTGTATTTAAAATTTTTCAAAGTTCTTGGATGCTATTTAAAAAAATTAAATTCCAGTAATTCAGACACAATTTCTATGTCTCTACAGTTTTTTCTGTTGACATTTCTTATTCTCTTAGTACCAGTTTGGAGTGGATTTCAAATTATGCTGTTTTACTTCTATTGCAAGCAAGTTCTTCCAATTTCTTAATAGCTTATGTCTTTCCCACTGGGATTTTTGCTCTTATCAATATAGAACATAATAAATCAACCGGCCTTCATGAGAATCTAGGGAAGGCAATGAAGTAACACCAAGGAACTTGGTATTGGCATTATGCCATTCTCTCCGATTCTACATTTAATTCCACATGGGTATAGGCTAAGTATTTTAAGCACCTTTGAAATCCTGTGTCATTTCTAAGGCATCATGACCATTAGTTAATTGTCACAGATGGTTTGTATTCTATTGATCATTCTTAAGTTTAAAATTTTGGATGCATTCTCAAATGATGCTTCACTGCCCTTTATTTTAGACCCCACACTCTTCTATGGATCGCAAAATTGTTTTTTCCTTCAAAAGGAGCAAAAAGGAGTATAGATATACTCACTTAGATGCTTCTTATTCATAAAAGACATTATTGAAACAGGCTGTGACTCTGTACTTCTTCCTGCTTGACACAAGCTCCCAAAGACAAGCTAAAGCGTAAGGCACTGACTCCTATCTTAGATAACAGTTCTGTTTTTATAAGCCATGATAAACAAGAAACTGACACTCTTTGGATGGAAAGCTCTTGTAATGTAGAAACCCTCGCTTGAACATAATTTGGATGTATGCTTTTTCTTGCTTGTACCAATGGCCCAAATTCTGCAAATCACTCTCTTTACGAACTTTTGTATCCATGGAGTCACAGCTAGCCCCTTTTTCCACTGCAATGGAATGTGCCCCCTAAGAAGGCTTTTATCACATTAGTAGATACCTTCACCACTCTAGTATGCCTTTGCCACATCCTACTACATTCCCTTTCTTTGTGGTCACAACATTTCTATCATCCATATTGGATCCGATGCCATTTCGGTTTTCTTAAATGTAGCAATTAACAATTGCAGTGACAAATAATAGGAGAAAACATGGAATGGTAGGAATTCAAAGAATTAGTAATACACGTTTTGTAGAAATACATGCACCATGGAGTCACAGCTAGCCCCTTTTTCCACTGCAATGGAATGTGCAGAAGGCTTTTATGACCATAGTAGATACCTTCACTAGTCTAGTATGCCTTTGCCACATCCTACTACATTCCCTTCCTTTGTGGTCACAACATTTTTATCATCCATATTGGATCTGATGCCATTTCAGTTTTCTTAAATGTGGCAATTAACAATTGCAGTGACAAATAATATGAATGAAACAGTAGAAGAAAACATGGAATGGGAGGAATTAAGTAATATGGAATAATCTGAATTTAGTAATACACTGTTTGTAAAATACATGCATACAACATTCGTGCCCTCAGGTTTACAAAGATACGTAAATGCCTATTTGTTAGCTTGGCCTATGACCATTCCAAGAGTTATCTCACATTTGCTGGGGATTGACATAGATTTGACATAACACCAAAAACTGATGTCTGATTACCATTTAACTGTTTGACCTATTTAATTAATTTAATATTATTTATATTCTAGGAACAAATGCCGTTAGAGATTGGTTTATAAGATTTGGAATATAGGAAGACAATTGACATAGAAATCCATAGTAGTTAGCATGAATACATTCCCAGTCAAGCACTAGGGTTAGAAAAAATGCTAAGATTATAACATGGTATTCTTAGCATGGAGGTAAGTGCCTCTAGGGACATGCTATGCAACTGCAAAACAACTTGTTGAGTCCTTCCACCAAACGTTTGTTCCATGTGTCATAGTCCATTACCTCTTAATTGATGCAATGATATTATCTCATGGATAAGTTGATTCCATTTGTGGAAGACATGACTAGTTATATAAACCCTACATATCTCAAACCTTTGGCGTAGATTGTTTATCAGATATCACTCAAATTGTTAAATAATAGATTCATTTTATTCAATGGTATTGAATCAAGTCCACTTTTGCACTAGGAATTAGGCTCCTCACTTTTTCTATTATGGATTATTGTCCTTGTATCTATAGAAAAAGGACTTTGCATTCTCAACGCCCTACTTTTTTGGAGCTACCTAATTTTTTGGGGACATGTGTCAATTATTGTTGACAATAAATTTTTAACATAATTTTTTTTTTTTTTTTTTTGTTTAAGCGAAAAACCTCTTGCGGGGCCGCCTTGGTCTGAGAGACCACGAACAGGGGGTTCTACACCGTCAAAGTCACCCGGGGGTCGCACCCGACCCTGCTCGCACCAACATTATCAATTGGATTTTGGATACCCAATTCAGCTTTTTTTGGTATGGTGGAGATTTGAACCTGGGACCTCCCTTGGAGAATTGCTCTCTCCTCTCCAACTCACCTACAACACCTGGGTAATCAGTATCCATGTTTAATCTTAATTATTATTAGTAATATATTTATCTTATGAAAATTACTGTGGTTATATTTAATTTTAATTAACCATTAATTATTATCTCATTTAATAAAAGCAGAAATATTTAATTTATATTTGATCTTAATTAATAATTATTATTAGTTTTAATTTAAACTCGAGAGACAAGGACATGATTCAATTTCGTGACCCTTGCTTTTATGACATGTTGCAACAGTGATAATTCTTCATTCATAGGCAATGGCCTCTGTTGTTCTATAATGGAAAACTTAGTAACAACGTTATTGCTTTTTAGAGCAAACAATTAATTGTAGATGATTTTACAAAGGGGGTAAATTCATCCATTATCTCAAGATCATGGGAAACACCTAGTTATCAGTGCCTTTCCTTTTATACACCCTATTTATTTGTATTTTTAATGTTTTTAATACTGTTTCCCTATCAAATGGTATGAGCTCAATTGGTTAAAATTTCTCAACTTTCAAGGAGGAGACCTAGGTTCGAACCTTGCCAAGTGATACGTGCATAATTGCCAAGTGATACATGCATAATTGCCAAGCTGTTATAATAACATTATATGGTCACGAAGTAATACGGGTAGGGCCCATTTCAATCCCATATGACTAATAATAATAAAAAAATAAATTACCGTTTCCCTTTGCCACTCTTTTGTGGCAACTTGACTTTGCAATGTTCGATTTTGTTTTGCATGGGCAGGACCCCTCTTTAGTATTTTTTCAGTTGTTTATAAGACAATTACCCTTGCATAATGGACTTTCTTTTTAGTTAAAATTCATATTTTCTAAAATACACAGGTTAGGTATGTTTTGAATTTGTTTGATGTTTTGAGGACATTGGAATGGTTTTGTGAATTTTCTGCTTATGGAATTCAAATCAAACTCAAACTTGGTTACAAAGGTGGTACAATATTGAACACAAAAAGTGGTAACCAACGTACTAAGTTTTTTTCGATAAGATTGACTATTACTGATCTAAATTCTATCCTAGTGTTCATCAAACAAATATCTTGAGGAATCTTGGATTATACTAAAATGTAGTCTCACTTATGTTGGAATTCACAATGTTTTCCATAAACATTCCGAAACATACATTCACCACGATCATATGCAAAACAATGGAAGAGCGAAATAAAGACAACATAATAAACAAAAATAGAGAAATGGAGATAGACAAAATTAAGAGAAATAATTGATAAAAAGGATAAGGGGCGGGGTCCCCATAGGCACCCCCACGATAAAATATCACAAATTGATGCAATGGATCAGTCATTGGGGGGTATTTATAGTGATACTTAATCCCCAAATAAATGGTAACCTCAAGTTGACATAACCTAACTTGAATGTTATATTAGAATATATTAAATGTATTAAACACTTTAATCAAGGTAAATCTTAGAGGTGGTTTAACTGATATCATTAAAGGTTAATATATCAAAACTGCTTGTAGATTTACATAGATGTTGTAGGCTCAAATAGAAGAATGCCCGTAGGCTTACATAGAATGATGCTTGTAGGCTTACATATGGGACACCCATAGGCTTACATAGAAGGTGCCCATAGGCTTACATAGAGAACGTTGAAAGGCTTACATAGCACTTGTCTATAGGCTATATCAGGAGTGCTTGTAGGCACTTCATCACTATTAGCCTTGGCCCAATAAGGTCAGATTAAAGATATTTAACACCCCTCCATAATCTGAATTGAGGGACCAAGGAGAGAAGACATTAGCGATGGTGTACATCTCCCCCCATAATGCATGCTTGAATGGGCCAATGAATCCTACAATCTTCTCTTCCCAAAAGGTACATGAATTGGATCAACCTTTATGTTGACATGCAACTATGACTTCACCTTCTGAACACAAGATGCTGAGCTTCCTGTGAGAAGATCCTCAACATATAATATTGCAACCACAATCTGTCAACCAATCTCAAAAAGAAGCAGCTGAATCATCAAGCAATAGGTAGATCTTTGAGTAATCAGCCCCAATGGTTAGAAAAGGAGTACAAGGCATACTTTGCACTGATCATCCAAGACCTACTCCTCTTGTAGATAAAAGGATCATGTATACCATTGCAACAAGTCCTCCATCTGATGTCACCAATGCATAGAGCTTGAAAAACTGTGCATTTTGAAAAATGGGCCTAAAACGCTTTCATATGCAAAAATGAAAAACAAAAAATGCATAGAGCTTTCGGGAGGTTGGGATTATTAGTAGAGCAAAAAAATGAAAAATCTGGCCTCCAAACCTGAGGAAAAATGATGAATTGACGATTGCCACTTGGCACTAAATGATTGGAGCCTTCTACCACTTGTGCTCGAATCAGACGAATTGCTATTTGGGATTTGGTATCATTTGATTTGCGCATATTCCATATATATATATATGAAAGAATCTTTGAATGGTTTGATAGTTGACGAGCTTTGAACTGCTGACCTCTATACAAAGAGGATAACCAATCGTTGCGCCACTGCGTGCATTAGAGATAAACAACGTTATTTCTTGATAAAAATCAATGCTTGAGCATGGTACAATAAAAAAGGTTTCATGTTGTGTCTTGAACACAATACCTAATGGCCATAGGCAAGGATACTAATCGATATGTCATCACACCTGCTGTAGTTAAGAAATGAAGAGCTTGTATATCACTGGTTGTCTTGGTGAGGGCATGTACGCCCATTTCTTTGTGGGCTGTGGACACGCATCCATCGATGATATTACCTTTAAAAATTGGTTTGAATGATTTGAACCAATAACCTTGCCACTACAAGCTAGTTGACCAACCATTGCACCATCATGGGCGGTTGGAGTTAGGAAGGAAAAAGACTTCGAAATTGACTGCCATACCTTTAGAAAGAGAGATGCAACACATGCAAAAGAAATGTTGTCTATAGGTTTTGAATAAGTTACCTCTAACGAACAGAAGAGAGGACCAACTAGCCAAGGTTGGGGTTAGGATGTAGAAGTACATTGCTATCCTATAGAAGGTTGAGGGGGGTACTTATGCCAACCCGTGCACCACCCATAAGTCTACACATTCTCACAAACAAAATCCACTACAAAAAAATGAAGTTAGAGATTCAAACATGTGACACATGCCTAGATAGCCAACTGTCTTACTGCCACGCAATTCTATCTGATGCCAACAGAGTTAATTTGGCCAAATCTTTAGGTACAACAAAGAATATTGTCAAACAAAAAAAGATCATGACTTGAACTTGTGATGTAGATGCAAATGATCAAGACCATTTACTTGTTAGATAATTATTACCTTATTAAGTAATTATTATATTATTTACGATTATTACATCTCATGGGAGGTTACATGGAGGATACAACAATTATCTATCTTGATCTTGATCCGTTACAACTTCCTGTAATTGATATATTGTATTAAATATGCAATGTTGAAGTAATGGAATGTGAGTTCTTTGTTTGGTCCAACATTGGTATCAAAGCTATCCTGCATAGGACGATGGCCAACTGGGATGTTGGTTGTGTTGTTGGGCCGTGCGGAGACTTAAGAAGATTGTTGAGAGGAACTGAGCATTTTTCAGCAACCAATTGGTATAGATTATGTTGAGAATAATAAGAAGAAAAACATGGGCTGCATAGTTAAAAATGTGTTAGACAAGGGAAAAACAAAGGCAAACAAATAACTAACATTTGGCACGGACTAGTTGGCAATAGAGAGCAGCGCGCAATATGCCTTGGACCCACAAAACTGGGTAGAAAATTGCATACCCTTGGGGGACATGTGGTTGGGCATGTGGATTGATAGCATCAATGCCCAATGTGGGTAGGGCCAACACTAGTGAAGGCTAGTAGCGCAGCGAAGGATCTGTGCTGCTATTTGAAAATGCAGAAGATCCTGGCTTGTGAGGCCATCGGATTTCTGTTTGAAGACTAGAATGTTGGTGGCCTTTTTTGAGTTGTTGAGCGATGACATTCTTTTGAGAATTTTGGAAGACCTGCAAAATTCGGTAGATAGAAAAATTAGTCGTTGGTGAAACCTTGGCCCAAAAATTCTGCCCAGACCACTTGGAAACGATTCACGAGGGAGATACTACTGCGGATCTTGCACAAGTACAGGAACATGCAACATTTGGACTTGCGTTAGTGATGTGTCTAGAGCAGGTGCCTAGGTTTGTAGAAATAAAATTTAACATAATGAAACACAATTCCATTTCTACTTTAATAAACTTACAGATTTACCTTTTGCAACAATATCACACAAAACACATCTCACACATAGATTCAAGGATGAATGATCATTGCATTATTATGCCTCAATAGCATTACAGGGTTTTTGTACATATAGCATTACATAGACAAAGGATGAATCAATATTGCATTACTTTGTACGCCATTACAAACCATTTGCAATATACAAGGCTACAATGTAGACGCTGTCTCCACTTTATTCAACCACCACCACACGACATGATGACCACACACTTGACCTTACATTCCTACTATCACACACTAGTACCATACCATTGTTGTTCAAAATGGGAGGGGGGTCCTTTATGCACACGGGTGGACAGTTTCCCTCAACCATCCGCCAAGACACCTCACTCTCAACCATCGGTTTATTACATTAATCTGCCATACATACCTTATTATTAACAATATCTCCAAGCTAGGCGGGTTTGGCCACGACGGGTTGGCATCGCTGGTGAGAGGATGTAAGAAGTTGGTGGAGATTGTTTTCTCCAACTATGGGAAAATTGGGGATATGGTGTGTGCGGAGTGCAGGATGGTGTTAGAAGCACACTCCATTGACAAGACATCGGAATGGTAGACGTTTGCCAATGAGTTGGGGGACAACGATCCCATGCGCATGGGTGGGCCGTCGAACCCGCTCTTGACAGAAGGCAAACTCTCCACCATCATCTCCAAGCCCAAGGGTGTCGATAGGGATTTGTTGACCTCCACGCTAGGATGCTGGCAAAATTGGGATTTGAATCCCGACAACTCCCTCATTATGGCCTTTTGCACCATGGCCGAGAGGTTGGGTCTTGTTGCAACTATCAAGGATCGAGCAAATGATATTTATAAAAATGTTGAAGACCTGAAGTCTATTAGGGGAAGAAATCAGGATGCCATCTTGGTTGCTTGAATCTATATCGCTTACAGGCAAGAGGATAAACCTTGCATTGTGAAAGAGATTTGCTTTGTTGCTAATGGTTATTCCAAAAAATATAAAAATAAAGGAAATTGGTCAAATGAAGGTGTTTATTGTGAAACAATTAGAAGAGGAGATGGGCACAATTCATGTTGGAGTTTTTCTGAGATGTTTTTTTTCACATCTTAATATGAACAACCCGGTTGTTAAAGCTGCCACAAAAGTAGTGAAGAGGTTGGAGCCGGAGCCAGAGCCAGATCTAGATCCAAGAGCCATCATGCAGTCGCTTGCCTATACGGACCCTGAAGCGTTGGGAAACAACCACAATAATAGTCGAAGTTGATGGAAGAGATTTGTAGAAAATCACCATAAGAGCCTTGTTTTTGTAAACCGAGAAATTTTTACTTAGAATATTTGTTAAGTATTTGCATTTTTATACACAAAAATAAAGGGGTTTGGGGTTTCATTCTTTATTGGCGCTTTGAGTCGGCTTTAAATTCGTTGAGAGCCTTGTTTTTGGGCAATTAGGCGTGGTTGTGATTGTGATTGCTTCTTTTAATTACTTCATTCTGTATATGGTTCTTCAACAATCAATACACTGACTAGCATCCTCACAAGTCACTACTATCAATTTGTATGTGTTTCTGTGTGTTGGAAGTGTTGAAGGCATTAAACTGTCTCCTAATAGTATTTTGTATATAGCAATACTTCAAAAACTTTAGGAAAGGAAACCCTCAAAGCTATTCTAAATGTATTGCAACTATTGCCTGTAAAAGGAATGTGAAATATAGGCTAAGATAGTTTTTGCTACTAATTTGAAAAACTGAGGAAGTTTCAAAAGCAAAACAATCAACTGAAGTCATATTAAATGTGCAAAAGAATTGAAGGCTAATAATATATAAAGTGAAAAATATTTGATACGAGAAAAATGAGATTGCACACAATTAGGAGGATATGTTTCCTCCAACCTTGAATCTTGTAAATACATATACACCTCTTTCTTGTACTGTTGGTGTTGGCATTAGAAATGTTTCAATCTTATGAAGCTTGCTTTAAAGTGCAACCCTCCACCTTGTTTGTGAGGTAGCAAAGTGTGTTTTGTGATGTTGGCGATACTTCTAGAGCAGTGAGAAGTAATGTTTGGCATTTACGCTTTATGAGGCACAATTTCAAGAAAGGAAGTTTGGCATTTACACTTTGATAGGCAGAATATCAAGAAAGGGAGTGCGAGGATTATCAAAACGCAGTAGAAGAATGCTATTGGTATGGAACTATTAAGAAATAATAATGACAAATTCTTCAAATTTTATGGACGTACAAAGGCCTGTGTGACTTTATGCATGCACACAATCATGATTTATCCCAATACTTGGTCATTGAGCTCTCTTCTGTGTTGGGTTTTGAGTAACAATTACAATGATGCACAAAATAAAGATAAAAATTTGTTATAAAGCATAAAGTTTTTGGGCAAAATTTGGCCAAGTTTGATGGTGATTGACATGTTAAGGTAATTTTTAAGCTCATGAAATTGGAATTGTAGATTAACTCTATGTTCCACCAATTATATATGGAACAAGGAAACATGGGAATGCAAAAGGGAAGGCTCGAGTGTTCCCATTCCCCCAAAACCCATGGAAAAGAGATGACTGTGCTGAAAAAAGAAAAAGCAATAAAAATTCAGGATCATACAAGGAGAGTTGGAAAGTGTTTTTTAATGTCCACGATGTTAGAATATTAGATTAATATTTACTTTATGTTAGCCGTCTATGTTGACTATTTTACTCCCATGTGCACATATGCAAAGTCAAGCCTGTATTAAAGGCACCCATCCAACATAGATGAAGTAGGTGCCAATCAGGCCTGTTAGGTAGGTTTATTTAAGTATGCATAAGGCTATTTATATAGCCTTTGTCTCCATGTAAGATCTATCTTTTGGTGAGCAATTCACATTTGTTTCATTGTAGACTAATTATGTTGTATTTGTGTACAATCTGATTTCATCAATTGATATCAGAGCTCCCAGGTTGCAAAGAGTGTGTAATTCTCCAAGGACGATTGCCTCCTCGGCAACACCTCCCTTGACAAGATGGTGCGGGTGTGGGTGTGGTCGGCCTCCAACGATGCCTTCAGATGCGAGTTTCGAGGGCACACCGAGGGCATCTTTGACCTTGCCAGGTCATCCGACTCGCGCTATGTTTGCTCTGCCTCCGACGATCGCACTATCTGCATTTGGGGTGCTAAGCGGCCCACTCCTTGTGTTGTGAGCAAGAGACACGAGGTACCTATCTCTCTTTGTTCCATGGAGTATAGTATCCGTCATAGTTGAAGTCAGCCACGGTAACGAGTCCTGAGTGCGCCGCCACGGTAGGCATACACCAGCCCGGTTGGCATACCCGAGGGTGGCGACCATCCCGAAGCCTGGCATCATGATCATGACCTCGAATTAAGTGGGCGCTACCTCCTTGTAGGAACCACCACAAATTTTTGAGAAGTATACCTTTTGGGCATTTGCCTGAATTTGAGTGGCCAGGACGTAGGTAGTGACGTTCTGCTTGATCTAAGCGTCACCAGATGAGTTGCTCATGGAAACCGAAAAACTGAGAAACTGAGGGAGCTTTCGGAGGAGTTACTTATTTGTGAGGGCAACACATGCCTTGGCACCATGCAGAGCCCACTCCGCGTTATCGACAGTAAGAGGAGACGAGCCTACGTTGCATTATTGACAACAAGAGGAGATGTTAATTTATTATAAGTTGGAGGGAACTTATTTTTATAATCTGATTTTAAAGATTTTTAATTAATAATCTTTCATTTAATTGGAAGTTTATTTAATTTAAGAAAAAGGGGGGCTTTATCTAAAAAAAAAGGTTTAATTTTTAAAGTCTATAATCTTTAATTATTTGAGAGATTATTTAATTAAAAATAAAAATAAAGGTTGAGTAAATTCTTTTGCAATTGTTAAATTTTGTTTGTGGACCCCACTTTTTGTAGTCCTTTGTTCTCTTCAAAATCAAGTGTCAGATGGTCAATCCAGGCACCATGTTGAATGCATCGACCAAGAAGCTCCTCAAAGTTGCAAACTTTGGGGTATGGAAGCATCAAATGAAGAATTTGATGATGCTTCATGACTTGTGGAGCCATGTAGAAGGCACTGTGGTACGCCATAAGATAGATTCTGCAGCACAAGCTGATTATGACACAAAACAATGTGTCGCTCTTGCCTTAAGTAATTGTTGTCATTTCTGCAACATTGTGTATATTTTGTTGTCCAGTAATTTCTGCTTCCCAGAAACTTTGTCCTTCTTGTTCAAAATGCGTTTTCTATTTCCTGCGTTTTACTATCAGGGTTCTCTTGGCTGCGCCTAAAACACTATGCCGTTGTTGCTGTTTACTTATCATGCAGGGCTTTCTTTTTTGGGGAATGGGTGTAGCTCACACTAGGTCCCTAGGCGTAATTTGGTTTTGAACAAGAAGAGGTGCTAAGTAAGCACAAAGTATTGCGCTCAAATCCTCGAGCGCAGCACCTTTGCGCCCTGCCTATGGAGCGCAATGCTTTTGCGCCCTTCCTGAGGAGCGCGGGGGACTTTGACTTTTCAAACCTCAGCAGTGATTCCAATGAAAAAACGGCTAAGTATGGCAAAGGTGTTTCGCTCTGTCTCCAAGCACAAAAGCTGTTTCGCTCCAGTTGAGGAGCGCAGGGCCAATTCGGGGTTAAAAGGTGCGCTTCGTCCCTTGACCAGTCAAAGCGCAGCAACAGTTGTTGACGAAAAATCCTAAGTGTTGAGAGGCGTTTCGCTCTGTTTGGCCAGCGCAAGGCTGTTTCGCTCCCGTTGAGAGTGCTTCTTGCTTTGACTTTTCAAAGCGCAGCGTAGCTCCCAAGGAAAAGATGCCACGGGTGTTTCGCTCCCATCTCCGAGCGCCAAACAGATTCGCACCAAGTATGAGCGCAAGGGTCGTTGACTATTCCACACTGGCGCTGCTCCCAAGACCCTAAGGCATTTCGCTCCATATTTCGGCACAAGGCACATTCGCTCCCATACAACAGCGCTTTGTTTGTTGAATCGTCAACGCCAGCGCATCTCCCAATGCAGCAGGGCGCTTCGCCCAGTTTCTCATGCGCAAAGCAATTTCGGGGTTAGAAGGAGCGCAACGCGCTTTGACTTTTCCACGGCGCTGCCCACGAAAATATAAGAAAATGCTAAGTGTGATCAAGTCGTTTCGCTTCTTTTCTCAAACACAACATGATTTCGGAGCAAGCCTGGGCGCATCGCCTTCAGACTTTTCAACTCTGACGCTGGTCCCAAGGCAGCAAGGTGCTTTCGCTGCAGTTTTGGAGCGTGAGGCAGTTTCGGGCCAGGAAACAGCGAGATATAGGCAGCGCTTGCATCTAGCGCCTGTTCTTTTCCAGCCCCCTTGCCAGAATTTCTTAGAAGTGCTTCCCATCAGCAAGTCAAGGTGCATCCTTATCCATCCAAGCACAGTTGGTCTGAGAAGTTTCCAGACTGGATGTTCCAAGATTTCATGATCCTATCTTTCACGGAAGCGGTTCCAGCAAGTGAGGAGGTAGCGCCAGCAAGATGAACCTGTCAGAGCTTTGAAGGGGTGCAACTGCATTTCAAGGAGTCATCAGTTCTAGCCATGCCTAGTTACGACCACATTTTGTAGGTGCGCATTAAATATTTCAAGCGGCATAATTCTCTATATAAGCTTGCTCTCTTATTGTAAAACGATGGATGTTTGCTAGAAGCTTGCTGTAACTTGAATTCTGCTATCAATACAGAGAATGTCTGGCTCTAACTTTGGGCTTCTATTTTGTGTGTCTTCTATTGCTTATTTTCTATTAAATTCTCTGTTTTATCTGTAGGCTTGAATTCTAATATCTGGATTTAGCTTCTGATAAATCGTGAACCCTGGAATAGCCCTGGCGATTACGCATGTTAGGTGTCTAGTTTTAATTTTTGTTAGTTTTTTGTATGGAGTGTTGTTTGATTCGACGTAAAATTAAGTTATCGTGTTGTTAGTCCATCACCCCTGTTCTATCTGGCCTGTGGCCATATTTCCCATTCCTTTCAGTCATTTAATCTCTTTCTTGTTCTCTATCCTCAAATCCCCCCAGTTAGAATAGCAAGGGAACCAACCCATCTCTAGAGATTGGCACGGGAGGCATTTCTTCCTCTCGGCCTTTCAATATTGGCGGGGTCTAGGGTGCATGCATGACATATTTCATACCTAAGGCAAATCTCTGACCAACAGTAATCTGTTAATCAGTGGCGGCATTATTGAGAATGTGGTTGATGCTACTACTCCAAAGGAAGCATGGGAATCCATCATGACTTTATATGAGCACAAGAATGAAGCTCGTGCTCTCACACCGAGACAACAACTTTACAGTGTGAAGCTAAGTGGTGCCATAGCAAAACACATGCAATCCATTAAAGGCATCACAAACCAATTGAAGTCACTTGGTGAAACAGTCACCAACAAAGAGCTAGTTTCAGCCACCTTCAAGAGTTTGACAAAGGATTATCAAAGTTTGATTACAAGTCTCACACATAGTGGGAAACTTGGTACCCTCACATTCAATGAATTGGAGGGAATCCTATTGCAACATGAACAACTTCTCTTGAACAATGAAGAAGAAGATTCTTCTAGAGCTTATGCAACAAAGTTCAAGAATCAAGCAAAATAAGCCTTTTGTGAAAAAGGTTGAGGAGCCTCGTAATCAAAGACAGCCTCAAAAGCAAAACAAGGTTGTCACTTGTTTCCGTTGTGGCAAGCTAGGCCACATGTCAAAGTATTGCAAAAAGAGGCAAGCTGATAATTAGAAGAATCAAGGTGCCCATTATGCATCCAAATAGGATGAAAACATATTTGTAGCTGCATACTAGTCAAAACATCATGATGATGACCAAGTGTGATACATCGATTCTGGTGCTACAAGGCACATGACGGGAAAAGTAGATTGGCTCCATGACATCCAAGTGATGGAAGGAGGAAATGTCACCTTTGGCAACAACTCAACTTTGCAAGTGAAAGGAGTTGGCAAAGCTTCCATCAAGATGCCTAATGGTAAGAAGACTTACATAAGAGATGTTTTGTTTGTACCTGGAATGAAGAAAATTTTGATTTCAGTTAGTTAGATAGGACAACAAAACATGAAAATCCTATTTAGACAAGACAAATGTATGATACAGGATAGTCAAAACCATGTAATTGGTGTAGGCAAAGAGGAATCAGGCTTATATAAACTTGTCACTCATAGTGACAAAGCCTTGATTTCTGAAGGATCATCAAAAGACCAATGATGGCATGAATGCCTAGGTCATATAAACTACACTAGTCTTAAAGACATGAATAGGTTGAATATGGTACATGGTTTACCAAAGATCTCAACAGATAAAAGCTGGTGTGAAGCTTGCATCATGGGCAAGCAGCATAGAAACAAGTTCGAAAAGGACAAAGCTTGGAGAGCCAAATCAAAGTTAGAGTTGGTACACTCTGACTTGTGTGGCCTAATGAAGACTGCATCCCTTGGTGGCGCAAAGTATTTCATCACAGTTATTGATGATTTCTCAAGACTAACTTGGATTTACTTTCTCAAGTACAAATCAAAAGCTTTTGATGCATTAAAAAAATTCAAAGCAGAAGCTGAGAATGAAAGGAACAAGAAGGTCAAAATTCTTAAAATTGACAATGGAGGATAATTTACCTCAAATGCCTTCACTGCATTTTGCAAACAACATGGTATTAAAAGGCAACTTTCAGCGCCTTATACTCCTCAGCAAAATGGAGTTGCGGAAAGGATGAACCACACCTTGGTTGAGAAGGGCAAATCAATGTTGAAGGCAAAGCAGCGTCTAACACACTTTGGGCAGAAGCAGTAAGGAAAACTTGTTACTTGACTAATAGAAGCACCACAAAAGCTGTTCAAAATATGATACCAGAAAAAGTTTGGACAGGTAAAAAGCCCACTGTTACTCATTTAAGCATTTTTGGTTGTACTGCCTATATGCATGTTCCAAAAGAAAAAAAGGCAGAAATGAGATGATAAGAGTAGTAGATGTATATTTGTTGGTTACAGTGATGTAAGTAAGGCATATAGGTTCTATGAGATCAAAACCAAAAAGGTTCATGTATCTAGGGATGTAATCTTTGATGAAGGCATCAAAGACTCGTGTTAAGGAGTTGGAACTTCTTCAACATAGAGTAGCTGGAGAACAACCAGAATCAAGCACACCAACACCTAGTGATCCTGAAAGTACCTTGACAAGTGACAATGAAGCACTAGAAGAAGTATCTTATAAATCCTCTTCAAGTTCAAAGAAGCTGACCAAATGGTATCTTAAAACTGTAACTGAAGCACAGTTGCCAGATGAAGAGGGCAAAAGAAAGTCCAAGATGAGAACAGATTCAGTAAATTTTGCACTATGTCACAAGTGCTGAATACCCATGAGCCCTCCACATATGAAGCAGCCTGCCAAGATCAGAAATGGAGAGCTGCAATGGATGTTGAGATGGAAGCCGTCAAGAAAAACAAGACATGGGATCTTGTTGATGGTACTATTGACAAGCATAAGGCAAGATTGGTAGTCAAAGGTTTCAGTCAAAAACATGGCATAGACTATGAGGAGACATTTGCACTAGTAGCCAAGATGATCACTATCAGAGTTATTCTTGCCTTAGCAGCTCAAGACAAATGGAAACTAAATCAACTTGATGTAAAGAATGCCTTCCTAAATGGAGATCTACTTGAAGAAGTGTACATGGACCAGCTACCTGGTTATGCAGAAGAAGGTGAAGAGCAGCTTGTATGCTGCCTCAAGAAGGCATGAAACAAGCTTCAAGAGCTGTTTTTGTGTGCAATCTGATTCCATCACACGATACTATAGGCCATATGGAATGATGCATTTCCGTATAGATGCACCATTACCCCCGGATTAGAGTTTTGTGTGCATACTGGAGCATGTTGTCCAACCCTACTCCCCTTGCAGAATTTAAACCTTTGACCTCCTATTTGGAGTTCCAAAGTCTTTATTGTTAGGCCCACTCAGGTTGTACAAGCACGTTTATTACAAACTGCGTAATGTTGAGAAATTTCAGAAAAAATAATAAGGTTCATGTGCATTTGTGTAATCTGCACGAACAACAAGAACTACACCTGTAAGCCCATCGTTAAGGAAAGTGTTTTACTCAAATGGCAAGTAAAGGGGATGTGGAAAGACATGCTCATGAGTATTTGAGTGTTGGGGATGCATAATGGAACATAGGATTAACCACATATGAAAAAATATAAGTTTATGATACGGAGAACAATGGAAAAAATCCTCTTATATTCACCATGATCATTGTTACTTTTTTGGAGCACTACAAGGGGGTGTAATTACAATAGAACCTTGACAAGTGTAAAACTTTAATGACTTTTGCAAAACACTTCCAAACACCGTGAAAATATGTAGAGGTCAATCTTGCCATGACTAATAAGAATAGACAATTGTAAAACGTGTCCTTGTCCAAAAATACAAATCAGCGGTAGTTCCACTACAATTGTATACTCTCATTTGCCCAATTTTGCCTGAATCTTTGAAATGTTGAATTTGGGTAACCTGAGGCACAATAGGTTAGATTTATAGCATATAGACCACCACATGCATAACAACATATATCTTAAGAATGCCTGCAATCAATGTGGTCTATGGATACATGAAAGTAAGAATGAATTGAAGACAACACAAAGGGAAAATAAAAATGGATCCGACTAAGTTAAAAGAAAAATGTATATTGTAAAAGGAAAGTTATTTATATTTTTAAAACTAAAGCTAAAAAGAATCTTATTTGTTACTTTACAATGGAATTCTACTATAATTCCTATCAAAATACGGTCTTATACTTACCATTGGTATTCAATGCTGTAAAAGAACTTAATTCATTATAAATTCTGCAAAATAGATCTAGTGATGATTATAATCTGCAAACTTGGAGTGATCATGATGTGATCGTCATAGCACTTTACGAGTCATACATTTCCTTTTTTATTTTTTTATTTTTAAATTAATTATATGGGATTGAAATGGGTGTCACCCATATTATGTCCTCACCATATTACCACTAAGAGTAGTATTAAAACAAACCATATTATACACTTTCCTTATTTTAAATATACTACTAGTTGTCAATGTCCTCGTCTCATAGAGGCTTCGTATGTTTATGCATTTGTTTGCCATTTCTAATCAATTATAATAAAACGCAGATAGAAAGTCCATTGTAAGTCTCCTAATTTTGAATGTTTGTTTGGTACGAAGTTTACCCGAACAAAGTAATTAATTGTTTTTAATTATTTCAATTCCTCTTCCTTTAGGAATCTGAATATAGCATATTCTCTTTCATTCCATTGAATGACTTGTTTCCTATGTTTTGTCTTCGACATTTATTGTAATCATGAGTTGTCTTCTAGCAAGATTTTGTTTGTATGAAATTCTCATTTTCTATTGTCAACCTCATAGCTAACAATTTAATATCACCTTTTGTGTTTCAAATAGGGATTTTGTGTTCATTCTCATTATAGAATTTTTGGGCACATATGCATTTCTTAAATTTTCATGCATTCTAAAATGATGATTTATTTTTCTGTGTTTTAATCAACACGTCTACTATATAGGAAACTTGGTATTTATCATTGATCAAATGTATCTGACATCTTAATTTTGTAGGCGGAAAAGGTGGATTTGGAAACCACAGTTGTTGATGAAAGCCAATGTCGTTCAAAAGAGCGTAATATAGGTGAATACGAACAAGGAAAAGACAGTGGTAAGTTACTCCTTACCAATTGAAGCTTATGTACAAAATCCTAGTGTATTTCTTATGGCTTCATAAATAGTGTGCAAGTACTTGCAAACACTTGGAAAATGTTTTTAATTTGTGTCTTTTCCTATGATGTCATCTTATTTGGGTTGAAAAAGTGGGGGACATATCGCACATTAATTTTTTTCATATTTTAATCCTCATCTCTTCAATGCACAAACTACAGAATTTGTTATTTCATTTCCTAACAAAATAATCATTATTAAGAATCTAGTGTATAAATTGATATAAATCAACAATCACAAAGAGGATTCAAAATTTGTTGGATAGACACATAGAACTAATAATCTTCACATAGTTGCTGCATAGACTATGCTTCAAAAATAAAGCCACAAAGCCATCAAAAGAGAATGATTAAACATATAGATAAAGTTGATTTAATATTTGAATATAGATAGTAAAATCAAATAAAAGGCCACTATTGAGCAAAATTGAAAATGAATGTTTGGAGCACAAAATTGAAAATAAATGTTTCAGGCACTAAATAAAAGTAAAATTTGAAATTTGAACGAGTCTAGGAAGAAGAACGAGCCATTCCGTGATTGCTCTGACCCTAGGCACTATGTAATTCTGGTCATTCAATCTAGGTACTATCATAGTGTGCTTCTTAGGGGGGATGAACCAAGATCGATGAAGATGAAAAACTTCCAAATTTGAAAAAATAGTTGCTGCTTTTTATAAGGTGGTGCTAATGTCGAAGCTAGAAATTCTCATCTATTAGAAGTCTAGAACCATGCTTGGACTGATTGATTCACCTCTTTAGATAGGTTTTAACCATGAAAGATAAAGACGAACTCCTTTTGGAAAGAACCAAAACTTAATGACTTTGGGAGATGTTTTAAAACTTCATTGTATGTCTTAGAAGGTTTTGTACAGAATCTTCCTTCTAGTCAAATCAAATCAATGCCATTCAATCACATGCTCAATTTGCTATGTGCAAACTACACAAATAGATCCTCCTCCTATGTTTTAGTAGGTAAGAAGAATTCACTTGGGTGCAAAATTACTATACTTGTACTCATTAAGGCAATAGTTGGATATTCAACACTATTTGGCACCTAGGCTTCCAACTTACGTGCATCCTTAGCCTTACTCCTTCGGGTGGTTGCATCCAAGAGGAGTTAAGGTTCAGTGCCAATGCACTTTTGAGTTTGGTATTGAACCAATGTCTAACACTGTCACTTGTGATATGATAACATAGAAATCTATGAACTGTTACTTGGAAGACCAAACCTAACAGTGTCACTTGTGATATGGTAACATAGAAATCTATGAACTGTTACTTGGAAGACCAAATCTCTTTGATCATGAAGAAACATATAAGGCTTGTCCTTAGAAATGGATAGGCGAAAGAGCAAAAGGGACACTTATTTGTGCACCATATTTTAGACGCTAGATAAAGCCTCAACCTCAAACACCTAGACCAATCCGAATTACAAATTTCAATGTAGGAGATAAAAGGCAGGTTCTCCAAAATAGAGGATTGCTATGGGGGTCACATTTTTACTTGGATGATGATCTTACTCCTATGCAACAAGAAGAGAAGAGGGCATAATGGGAAAAGGTAAAGATAGAAAGGAGTGAGGGTAAAGAGGCATGGTTGAAAAATGGGAAAGCATGCATTATAAATGGAACACACTAAAATAAATAGGAAATTGGGGCCTGCCAGGAACACTTAACATTAATGAGTTGGAATTGTCCTGGATATCCATGGAGAAAAGGTCCCACTCTAGAGCCCATAGCCAAAGAAAATGATGTAATTTTACTAATAGAAACACATGAACATGATGGATGCAAGATTCCAGTTTGTGAAGGATACAAAAAAAAAATCTGTATAGAATGAAGCAGCAGAAAGTGGAAAATGACATGGAGGAGTAACAATACTAATAAAAGAGTCTTGGGATAGATTCATACAGGTTGAGAAAGAAGACCCAACTATGGATTAGAATCACAGATAATGACAAATTGATTAGCATTGCAGCCTATTATTTTGCTTTACAACAATCAAAGTTTTATAAGAACCATGGCTTAGATCATGAGGATTCATATATGGCATTGGCAAAAGACATCATAGAATATAACGAGCTTGGAGAGGTGCTTTCAGTGGATGAGTCTAATGCTAGGACATAAAATAGACAAGCAAGCTCTTTAAAGATCAATGAAGGCATAGATGATAATCTGCTATGGATAGAAGAAGAGGTGGATCACCGTTGGTTAAGGTCCTCAAATGATAGTCAAGGACCCATCACACATTATGGAGAAGAAGTGTTCTTAAACTATGTAGCATAGAGAGATTGATCATCTGCAATGGCATAAGCATGTGGCAAAAATTTGGAAAATATACTTATCAAACACGTAATGGACACAATGTAGTTAATTATGCTATTTGCTCACCAAACTTCATTTAAAGGATAAAAGTTCTAGAAATTGAAGAAGTTCCCATGGAGCTAAAATCTGATCACAATCCAATGTACATAAAGATCCAAATGCAAGAAAGTGGGCAAGAAGAACATCTTCAAGAATAGGAAACATCCCTATGACAAAGAAAAATCAGAAAACTTTTAAATTATCACTCAAGCAGATTATGCAAAGAGAGGAAAGAAAAAGGACAAATATTTTTCAAACCTATACTTTTGATAGCAGTAAATTGATGGATATAATCAAAGAAGCCTTGGAATCATGCAAAAAGTTAAAATCCAGGAAAAGAAAACATGAAAGCTTCCTTGTAAATCCATGGTATGAAGAATGCAAAGGTAAAGAGAAAACAAATAGCAAGATATATAAACAGGCAGTGAAAACCAAAAAAGAAGAATACATAAGAGCAAGACAAAAGGAGTTGATATATTTTGCAAAGCATAGCCTAAGAAAATTTTAGAAAGAGCTACAACAAAGCAAAAGGCACACAAAAAACAATATCACAAGTGAACAATGGTTGCAGTATGCTAAGCAATTATATGAGAGAAACCAAGAAAAATATACCCCTCCTATAATTAACACAATTGAGGAAATTTTTTCTTTGAAAGATGTGAAGGAGGGCATTAAGAAAATAACAATAGGTAAAGCTCAAGATATAGATGGTTTGCAAGTTGAACATCTCAAGTGTGGGGTTGACATATTAGCACCACACATCCAAAATATTTTTAATGGCATTATTAAAGGAGGCTTTCCATTGGAATGGATAACCTACATAGTCAAACCATTGCATAAAAAAGGAGACATTAACAATCTTTCAAATTACTGCACCATCGTGATTAATCCTCTTTTTGCAAAATTGTTTGGCAGCATAGTAGAAAGCAAAATTAGTTAGTGGACAAAAAATTAAGGAAAGAGGGCAATAGGGCAAGTAAGGTTTAGACCAAATAGATCATTGCATTACTTTAAGGCACCTAATAGAGAGGATATGGAATGAAAAAGGAGAAATTTATTGTTGTTTTTTGGACTTTCAAAAGGCTTTTGACACAGTACATATGTGTAAATTATGGAAAAGAATGGATGAAATTTGCGTATCACTCAATTATAGAGCAACTGTACATAGACTTTATGAGCAGGTGGTAGCAACAGTTGGAACTCTCAAAGGACTATCAGAGTGTTTGGGGAGTGATATTGGGGTGAAATAGGGTTTTCCATTGTCACCTACTTTACTTGGCCTTTATATTGACAAATTGGAGGAATAGGTAGAAAGGATGGGAGGAGAGGGAATACAATTGGCTAATTATGTAGTGAAACTTCTCCTTTATACTGATGACCTCATCTTGATTGACAAGACACTTGAAAGTTTGAAAAAACATCTAAAAGCTTTAGAGCATTTTTGTAAAGAAGCTGGGATGCAGGTAAATAATGGCAAGACTAAAATTATGGTCTTCTCTACTTGAAGAGAGCAAAAACAGCCATATATCCTATTTGAAGGAAATCCCTTAGAGGTAGTAATAGAATACAAATACGTTTGGTTAGATTTTTAAAGCAAACTCAATTGCAAAATATGGAGGATGAATTGAATACGAGCAAGATGGAGGACACTCTCCTCATTGCTAAATAGGGCCAAAAAAGATAAAGTTGTGGGATTGGAAACCATTAGGGTCCTTTTTGGGTTATTAGTTATTCCAGTGGTGCTATATGGGTGTGAGATGTGGGCTAGCAATACATCAAATTTTAAGTGGAGACAAATAGAAAGAATTCAAAAGTGACTGATTACAAATAATTTCAGAATTAAAGCATCAATCCCATATGAGATTTTACTTGCTGAAACAGGGACTTTTCCACTAGAAGCAGAAGCTATGGTAAGGCTATTGGGGTACCTAAAGAAAATAGAAAGAATGGAAGACAATGGGTAATCAAAGAAACACTAAATAGAAGAGGGTAAAATGGTAAAGTAGTTTTTAATGTTCGTGATGCCATAGGCCATATGAGATGACCCTTTCTATACCCAATATATGGTTATACAACCATAGTCCAATTATTGAAGTGTGGTGTACAACCCTACCCCTTGCAGGATTCAAACCTTAGGCCTCTATTCAGAGCTTCAAAGCTTTCACCATACATAGATCAAAGAAAACAACAAATGGATGGAAAAATGGAGCATTAAATTTCATGAGGTTGTAAACTCCAATAAAGAAACTAAATAATATGTTAGGAAAAAATTCAGACTTATCATGTGGGTTGAAAATTTAGGAAGGAAAAAACCGTTATAAATCAACGAGTTAAACCCAAATTGTTTTAACTCAAATTGTGAACACAACCAAAAGAGATACATAGATGCAAAGATCAATTAAGACATATTCATCCTTGTTGGTAACTTAATTTATCTCTGAGATTCCTTTTATGTGCATATTCATGGATTATTATTGTTAATGGTTGTTGTTGTTTTAGACCCCTGTACCTTCAATTTGTGAGTACAACTGCTATGCTATAGTACTTGCATTAGGTATTGTTCCAAGCCTAAAGATGATAATGATAAAAAACCCTTTATCAAAATGACTAACAGAATTAGTTCGTTAGATAGGTAAGTTGGAAGTACAACTGCTGTGCTATAGTACTTGCATTAGGTATTGTTTCAAGCCTAAAGATGATAATGATAAAAGTCCCTTTATCAAAATGACTAACAGCATAGTTGAAAAAATCTGCAAAAAAACCCTGATTCAAGCCAATTTTTTCCGATTCACAGCCTGGCCGATTTTTGCCTGTTTTTTCCAAAAAATTGTGATATGCATGAAAAAAGCTTTTTTTCAATGAAAATTTGCATTTTCTTTGGTTTTTTCAATGAAAAATTGCCGATTTTTCCCAAATTTTTTGTCGATTCCTAATTTTTCCTGATTCTTTTTCCATGCCGATTCTGTTCCGATTCCACTTTTTCAACTATGACTAACAGAATTATTTCTTTAGACAGGTAATTTTGGACATTATTTCTCATTTGACTCAATTTTTACTGCTATCATAGCTTGCAACGACTATTAGGGGTTCAACCAAAGCATGGGACCAACCTCTTCTCACAAAATCCACTTATGGAAATAAGAGTTGAGTAGTAGCTTGGGATGAAAATGAACCTAATTATCAAGACCTTGAAAATATGAAAAAATATTCTTTCTTGAAGCATGTTTAGTGTGTTAATAATGTTAATTTTGTGATGTGTATCCCCAAATAAACTTTAAGGGGTGATGCTAGAAAAATAGATGTTACCATGTTAGTTTGCATTTTGGGTCTATTGTTTATCACCCTCAATTCTGGGTCTATTGTATATCAACCCCAATTTTGGGCACTAGTAGGTTAAGCTGGTGGTTTCATGTGCTAGCTCAACAATTTATCAGAAGGAATGTGTTATAAGTGTTTTTGGATTGCACTTGTTCTTGTGCTTATTACATTGTACCTTTCATCTAAATATTACATTGTACATTTGGTCTAAATATTCGCCTAGTTAATACTGTGATCATGACGATGTTATAGCTATATGGAGGGCAATCCATGATAAGCATGATGGATATGGTCGATAGCGCCTTGTACTAGGGCAATAGCTGAGAAATTAATAAGTATGAAGTTGGTGAGAATAGGACTACACGTGTTTGATGGCTTAAGGGTAAATAGTGGCACATGCTGGTCAAATGAGCCCTCTTGATATACAAACCCAATTGCATGTCAAAATAGGTGCATTTCATTTGCCTTCAGTCATTGCCTCATCGTACAATCTACATCTCGTGTACCAATTTATAACTCTGTTGTTGTTTGGCAATTTCCATGGACCAAGAATTGTTTTGGTTGAATTTCAACCTCAGAACAATCAAAAACAAAAGAAATTCTTCTTATTCATTGGGTTTTTTTTTTGTTATTTTTATTTTTACCATGTTTTTCTAAACAAGCTTATGCCCATACACCATAAAGCCACATCATATTCATTGCATAAACATTAAAACAGCACTTAATACTGAATGCCAAGCTGATTTTTATGTGGGTTTTGAAATAGTGTGAGAATCCATTATGATTTCATGTGGGTGATGTTGGACAATATTAAGGTGTGCCTTTGTGATATTGTTGTATGTACTGTGCTTGTGTAGTGGCTCATAGCCAGCATTTTTAATTTATTTCCACCTATTCCATTATCTCATGAGGGCTAGTCCTATCACACAACTGACTTCTTTGGAGTAGTAAGAAGATGCTTTTGTCATTTGCTTTCGCGAGGTACAGAAACAAAGGAAACAGTCTGAAAATGTCAGTTGAGAGAGATATTGGAGGTTTTAGGTATGGAAGTTTTCTTTCTTCTTTTGTAACCCTAATTATTCTGGGAACTAACAAGGTTCAGCCCTCAACCTAGTCCTAAACATTATTGAGTGGTGCTAGATACTAACTTTACATCCACTTCAATTTGGTCAGCTGTCTTTTAGTAGCAATTAAGGTTGTTTACCACTATAGAGAATAGTATTTGCTATGATTTGGCTTCTTACATGCCAAATCACTAGTTACTTGTATTCCTTGTAATGATGCATTTTATCCAATTAGTATCACTCAAAATCTTCAGAAAAGATTATCTTGAAATCATCTACTTGTTAGTGAAACTGAATATATCACATGCATTCTCTATATGTAATGACTTTCGCTTTCTTTAGGTTGGAAAAATGGATCTTTATGACTCTTATAATAAGAAAGCTACATTAACAAGACAATTGTGTTACATGGAAATTCTCTTCCTATATAAATACAGAAAGAAAGTACATGGTGCTTCACTCCAATTGGCAAGAAATTAATATCCCGACATATCTAAGCACATTGAGCTTTAACAAGAAAGGCAAATTCCTTAAGCTGAGCAGAGATGTTTCTTCTTGAAAGATTTTTTTGCACATCATCTTCGACCAGAAAAGCAAATCAAGCAGATGGATTTTGTGCTATAATTTTTGATTCTTAATCAGTGAAGAGTCCTCATAAAGCAAGCTTTGCCAAGAGAGATGCAGTGCAATGGAGATTAAGCCCTAATAACAGTGAATTTTCAACATGCTGGACTCTCTCCTCTCTTTCACACATACTTCAAGAGGAATCTGAAATTCCAATGTAAATGTGTGTTGACTGCTAATCACTTGTGCAGCAGTAACTAACCAAAACCTTTGAGCTGAAGGAATGGAATTGCCTTCCAGTTAGGCTGACAATGAAGTGCTGGAGTACATGTAAAACTTCATCATATTTGCTTTTGCTTTTATTTGCACCAACCACCCTCCATTATCAAGTTTATGGCTCATTCTTATGACATTGGTTGTGTCAGTTTTTCCTTCTGTCAATGACAGACCACATACATGCTTAAGCATTTTTATTTACTTTGGTAGCTTTGTTTTGCTTGTGCATGTCACAAATACATCAAAGAAAATCATTTTAAGCACACCTTAGATCAATTTGGAAGGATATATAATATTAATACTAGAGAGAGATTTTCCAATTTATTTATCTTAGGAGCTAAGTAAAGAAATGATATCATTACAAAGAATAGTTTATAATTCAAATAGTTTATAACTCGATTTGTTATTCTGTGTAGAACTTTGCATGAAAGCAGTCAAATAAGACCTTAGTATGTCATTCTTTTATCTTCTCATCTTGATAAATCTTAACAAGACTTCATTTTCTTGTGCATTGAAATCTCTTTTACAAGGTAGTGCAACAGAGTCTGATGAAGAAATTGAAAGACAAGATGGTGCAGAAGCAGAGACTGATGAAGATGATGAGATATTCTTTGACACAAACGATTCTCTGTCAGATTCTCTAAGAAGCTCTGGCTCTGGATATAGGCGGATGTCAATAACATCTGATGATGGATTTCTTGATAGTGAAGATTTTTCAAATGGTACAGACAAGGTTGATGCTGACATGGAACTTGTTAAATATGATCATCCTTATGTGAAAAGACGAAAGAGCTTGCCTGAGCCAAAGGAAAAAGAGAAAGGAGTCAGTCTTTGGTCTATGATCAAAGACAACATTGGAAAGGATCTGACCCGAGTTTGTCTTCCTGTCTACTTCAACGAACCACTTTCCTCCTTGCAAAAATGCTTTGAGGATTTGGAGTATTCCTATCTTATTGATCAGGCATCTGAATGGGGAAAAAAGGTGAGTCATTGAATTATTTAACTTGGCATATAAGATGTTAAGAATGATGTATACCTAAGGTTTCTTTCCAAGAACTTTATGTTTTACTTATAAATACATATTCACTTTGATGCATTGCTCAAAGCATTTATTGTTTTTCATAGTGTTTACCTCAGTTCAAGGATATATTGTATATGATGTATTGTACTTGTTGCATGGTGGAAATGATGATCTTACAACATTGTTGTTCCAGAAGTCTCACACAGTCACAATGGAGTTGGTAATGACAGAGGGAGGGTGTTAAACTTCTTGACCAAATTATTTTTATTATAAGATTCATGACATCAAGTCATCCATTACCAAAATTATCCTTAGATAACTAATGGTATCTTTATCATTTATAATTTGACTCCTAAATTTAATATCTTATTCCATAAAGTTTGTGGATGTAGAGTTAGCTAAAGTCAAACAAAGAATCTAGCAGTGGTTATGAGGCTATAATGCTATAACTATGAAAATCTTAAACTACCCCACAATCATCCTTATATAAGGAGTTTTGCAAATGTAACATTTATTTTGGAAAAGGATTTTTCCTTTTCAAGTTTCAAATGTTGATTTTTGTCTGTTTCTATTTGTTGCCTATACATATGAGTTCATTCTATGATTGTCTTTGACATGAATGAGGAGACTAGCCTCCATGTTTGGTTCCTACAGCTACACTTAACTTCTTTATACAAATTTTATGATTTGTTACCCAATTTTGGTTACAGCCGCTTTCTTGTATGCAGAAGTGCTTTGAGGATTTGGATTATTCCTATCTTATTGATTAGGTAATCTGAATGGATAAAAAAAAGTAAGTGATTGAATTTGGTAACTTAGAAAAGTTTCATCTTAGGATATAAGATAAAAAGAATAATGTATACCTTAGGTTTCCTTTGAACAGGTTTAGGTCTTACTTGATATTTGTTTTGGTGCACTACTCAAAGCATTAACTGATTTTTATAGTATTAACTATTACCTCAATTCAAGGATCTTATTTATAATGAATTATGCTTGCTGCATAGTGGGAAAGATAATCTTAAAACATTGCTGAATAAGTCACAACATAAGCATGATGGATTCGGCGATGTCACTAACTTCTTGAACCAAAACATTTTCATTATAAGATGCATGAGATCATGTCATCCATTACCAAAATTTTCCCTGGAAGATTTATTGTCTTTATCATATATAATTTGGACTCCCAAATTTAATATCTTATTCTATAAATTGTTCCATGAAGTTCTGTGACAGGGACAGCTCTTAGGGATAGCAGGACGTGTTTCTGGGACAACAAAAATGTGTTTTCAGGATGTCGGGACATGTCTCCAAGATGGCGCCAAAATCTCTGGACGAGTCCTCATGGAACATAGCCATAAAGTTAGTGACTGTAGAGTTAGCTCAAGACAAACCATGCCATCCATTACCAAAATCATCCCTGCAAGATTTATTGTCTTTATCATATATAATTTGGACTCCCAAATTTAATATCTTATTTCATAAAGTTAGTAACTGTAGTGTTAGCTAAAGACACACAAAGAATGGAAGTGGTGGTTATAAGGCTATAACTAATAAAATCAGAAAGTATCCATTAAGAACTATGGAAATTTCATTTTTATCTTTGGAAAAGATTATGCCTTTCAACTTCCATATGGCAAATATGATTCCTGTCTGCTTCTATTTATTGCACATATTTACAGTTTATCCTGTGCTCGTCTTTGACATGAATTAAGAACCTAACCTCAATGTTTATATTTTTAGAGTTGTCTTTTTCTATATTTATATTTTGTAATTTGTAGAAAACTAATTTAATTATTTCAACACTATGGAAGGATTTAGCTGCTACACTGTATCGTTTATTTATTTATTTTCACCTAACCCCTAGAAAATCTTTGGCACTATCTGCAAATTTATTAGCCATCAACTTTGAGGCTTCTAAAGGGGATTCAAATTTACCATAATAAGTTTCCTTTCTCTTAAAGTTTACTTGGTTTCTTGTTCAGGGCATCAACTGTTGTGTGCTTGAATTTATGAACCATGATAGCATACTGTATTCAGATTTGGTTCTTAATGACTTCTATATCTTGACATCTTTTCATAGGCTCAACTTCACTTATACAACAACAAAATATCTCATTTATTGTCATATATGAAGTGTATTTTCCTTCCAAACCTCCCATGCAATTTTGTTTGTCAAATGAATGCAAAAATCCATGATATAATATCATATGTTTGAAAAAAGTTGTACCTGTTAAAAATTTCCTTTTATGTTGAGTTTGTGAGGCTGCTAGCACATCTTATATTGTATTTTTACCCCTTTTTATGTTGGATCTACATGATTCTCATCTTTTCTCGTATGCAATACATAATATCTCTTTTATTGTTATGATCTTCCTTTCCTTTGATTTTAAATATCCATGATATAATCCATAATGTTGAAAAATATTTGTGGCAGTCAGAAATTCCTGTTTGTGTCAAGCCTGCTAGGCTGCTCCCATATCTTACCATATATTTTTACCTCTTTGAGATTATATCTTTGGTGTTCACTAACATATACCACCTTTTTTATAGTATATCCTATTACGTGAGATATGTTTAGGCAATAATTCTCCCTAAGGAACTCATGTTTCTTGGTGAATCCTCATAGCTGAATAAATGTATAGTGGAGAAAACAATGTGCATATGCTTCCAGGCGTTTGTTGAAGTTCTTGACCCCCTTCTTATTAAGACTCGGTTCATTAAATTAGATCTTTAACCAGCCCATCATATCATTATGAATTGCAACCAAAGGAATTTGACTGGCACAGATAAATCTTGATCTCATTAAGAGTAAGATCTTTAAACTTTAGTAATTAAATAAACATGGGAAGGTAGATTCCAAGTGGAATAATGAGAGATCTTATTGAGGTAGCTAAACCTTAATTGGGTTGAAAAATGAGAGAACTCAGCTGGGTGTATAGACTTTGACTAAGATGGATAATGATTGATCTTAGCTGACTGAGAGATCTCAATTAGGTTGAATAATGATTGACCTTAGGTGGATAGACAGACCTTAGCTGCTTTAGGAAAGTTGAAAATTGTAAATCTAAATCTGCAATCTCAAGTGATAATTAACTGAACAACTAATGTTACATTCCTGCAATTATTGACTTGATTAATGAATAATCAACTGTGAAATCAATTAACATAGTTACTGTGGGTACAACTTCTAGAGTGCCAGAGATATCCTTGCTCACCTATTGAAAGAATTAGTTGGTCTGCTGCTATCCCTTGCTAGGGCTACATTTTTAATGTGAGGATTATTTCAAATAAGGCCCGAGGAATGAGTACAAATATTGTGCAGTGAAAACCTCTCTGGTTTGTTTTGCTTTCTTGGATTTTATCTTGCATGTTGTAAAAGATGATTGTAGATATGCCTACTATGTGAGGATTAAAAATACTTATGGTGGCCACAAAGCAATTTCACCATTGGCAATGCGTGCTTGATAAAACTGTTTCGGCAGTCCTACTATGTCTTTCAAAAATGCCAAGCTTGGAGATAATATGGATCAGAATCTGAATAGAGAACTCGTTGTCGCATCAATGAGAGTTGATTTTTTGTGTTGTCTATGCTTTGAATATTCAGTTTATACCTTTTTGAGCAACAAGATCGAGAGACTGTTTGTTAGTGTTTTCTTGAGATGGGGTCCACTTAGAGTTCCTTGGTTGACATAATTAATATTGCATTTTCTGATTAATACAGTGGTCTTGCCAAGCTTCTAACTCTTCTTTATATTCAATTCAATCTCAAGGATTCGGTTGACAGTGTGCTTCACAAAGAAGCCACAATAAAGCCAAGTTCCTTCAAATTTATATCATTTTAATCTAAAGATAAATCCACACCAGCAGTAGCAGATAGCCTTTGGCTTAACCTATAAAAAGAAGTGGCCATGGAATGGCACTCAGCACCTGACAGATCTTCTCAGCATCGTCCATGTTGCTAATTCTTATGTATTGTAGATTTCTCATGCTTTGTACATTTTATGTTTATACCTAAGTTCATTTAATGGATATAGTATGACATACAGTCTAGTCAATTGGAGATGGATATAGTATGATATGCACTCTCTTCTCTTCGTTTATAGATGGCTACAATGCAAGGATTGGCTTTACAAAACCTCCTGTGTAGGCTCATTTTAAGATGCAGCAAATTCAAATTTTGGTTGATGATAAAATGCCATAAGGCTGACAAATAGTTGTCAAATGCCCTTTTTCTGTCAAGTCAGACTGCATATCTTAAACTACAGGGCATTTATATTTGTGTATTTAATTAATCTTAAATTGCATCAGCATCTGCCCTTTATCCATTGTCCATTGTTCTCCTATTTCTTTTAGTTGTGGCATTAATATAGATTCCATTTGTGAAAATTTTGAAGGTTTCTATAAATCATGGACAGGTATAGTATCTCAATATTTTCCAATTAAATTTGCTAGGAAGGAAGTCAACCAGGGAGAAGATACTATCGAATTGAGGCAGAGTTACATAGTCATATGTCTTGTAGCTTGGCAATGTAAATTATTGAAACTAAAGGCAACAAATTTGCTGATTAGCATGGGTTTTGGTGTCATATTTCAGAGAAACAGTTTGATGCGTATATTAAATGTAGCAGCATTTGCAATTTCTGGATATGCTTCCTCGGAAGGTCGAAATTGTAAGCCTTTCAATCCTCTTTTAGGCGAAACATATGAAGCTGACTATCCAGATAAAGGTCTCCGTTTTTTCTCCGAGAAGGTTAGTATTTGGCATTTGCTTTTGTATCTGCTTGTGTGAATATTGGT
Organism: Wollemia nobilis; assembly: GCA_028583015.1. Classification (NCBI taxonomy): domain Eukaryota; kingdom Viridiplantae; phylum Streptophyta; class Pinopsida; order Araucariales; family Araucariaceae; genus Wollemia; species Wollemia nobilis. The sequence goes on from JAQPPZ010017083.1 coordinate 6,370,016, forward strand.
TATACTGTATGGTAAGTTTTATTGTTCTTGGAATTCATCTCAAAGGTCTTTTCTTATGCCATGTGCCATGGTCTTGTTTGAGATGCCTTTTAGAAGAGATGGGGGAAAATAAGAAAAGATATTTTTATTCAAATGCTTTTTCTTTGCCAAAATATTCTTCCATTATTCTAATTGATTGATTACATATGATAATATTCTTATTCTTGTTGCATTGTGGCAAGTAGACAAGGACTTAATTAGAGCAGGGACTGTATGTCATAAATTTTTTTTTATTATATGTTAACATTCTATAAATTATCCATCTGTCTTGAAGAATTTTGTGAATTTGATGGTGAAGTCATTAGAAAATTTAAAATGTTTAGTTCTTCCACATATTATATTGCATGCCTATCATGGTATGTTTTGAACTTTTGTGGTATATAACAATGCTATACTGTTTCACGAATCTTTTATTTCATCTTTAAAAGCTTTCACTTGCTTTTATGCAGGTCAGTCATCATCCTATGCTTATTGCATGCCATTGTGAAGGTCGAGGATGGAAATTTTGGGGAGACAGTAATTTAAAGAGCAAGTTTTGGGGGCGGTCTATCCAAGTCGATCCTGTAGGCGTTCTCACACTAGAATTTGATGATGGAGAGGTGTTTCAGTGGAGTAAGGTAAAAGCCAAAGATATTGTATGATACTTTGCAATCTTTATTGTACTTTTGATAACTGAGTCTGTGATTCATTTGGGTTGCAGGTCACCACATCCATTTATAATCTTATATTGGGAAAATTATATTGTGATCACTATGGGACAATGCGTATACAGGGCAATCATGAATATTCTTGTAAGCTAAAGTTTAAGGAGCAATCCATAATTGATCGTAACCCACATCAGGTGATTTCCTGCAATTCAGGATGTCCTTCATATCCTAATTTGGACATTGACTCTGTTAGGCATCATAGGTTTCTAGTTTGTGGGTCCTGTTTATATCTTGTTAACAAACCTCTAATAATAGTGCACTTCATGTGAGATATTGGAAATATCAATTTGATTCTTGATTTAAAAATAATTAACTAGAATTTTTATTTTTTGTGATACTATTTTGCAGGTGCAAGGATTTGTGCAGGATAGGGTTGGAAATAAAGTAGCCACATTATTAGGGAAGTGGGATGAGAGCATGTATTATATTCTTGGTGATATCACCACGAAGCCCAAGGGGTATGATCCAATGTCTGAGGCTACCTTATTATGGAGAAGAAGCAAACCTGCAAACAATCCCACCAGATACAATTTGTCTTCTTTTGCAATAACACTCAATGAACTAACTTCAGGACTTAAGGTAAATTTCAGAGCCAAGAATCAGTTAGTTAAAACATCTGATTTGACACATTCTTTGTTTTCCTCTAGGATCTAATGCTTGAACATATATTGACATCTACTAGGAAAAGCTACCACCAACTGATTCAAGGCTAAGACCAGATCAACGACATCTGGAGAATGGAGAGTATGAACTGGCTGATGCAGAAAAGATGAGGTTGGAACAGAGGCAGCGACAGGTATACTAATTTGTTTTGCTACATTTGTAGGAAACTTAAACATCAAGTACATCTTGTAATGGGCTCTCCGTAATTGCAGTCAAGAAAACTACAAGAAACAGGGTGGCAACCACGATGGTTTCACAAAGAGAAGGGCGAGGACACATATAGGTATATTGGTGGATATTGGGAAGCAAGAGATCAGGGTAAATGGGATGGTTGTATTGACATCTTTGGCCAAACTTCTCAAGATGCTTCTCCTAATTAAAAATGGTTTTTGGGCTAATGTTTCATTTGTCAACATTAAGCAATAATGCTCACAAGCGAGCATTTTGTTGTTCCTCCACACTTAGGTCATAATCACTTTGGGGAGTAAGTAGCAGGGCAGGGATAAAGCCAAAATTAAGTCAATTTGGATTTATTTCAATAGCAATGTTATATAAGCCTTCATATGGGTATGCCAGAATGTTTTCTTTTGGCAACATATCACCCTTCAGCTCTTCAATATGATCAAGAAGCTACTGGAAGCTGGTCTTTGTTAATTCTATTTCATGTTGGAGAGTATTCATTGTGTACATCAAGGTTCATACAGGAAAATTCTATACACCTTCGGCAATACATTGTTCTTAAAGCTTGAGATACATGATGGCATGTACTTTCCATGTGAGGAAATGATACCACACTAAAAGTGATATTCAATGAATTCATCTATTCCATGGTTTAGCAAGGCAGTATCAAAGGAACTAAACATGGCCAGGATAGTTTATATTTTCTTAATTACATAACCTTTATTTTTATGTATCATACTCTAATTGGAAAATGCAGCTAATCTCATATCGATTTGTTTCAGAATTGATGCAGAATAAATTTTGAATGTTTATCATTAGATAATTTTGATAAAAATTATGGTAGTAAATTCAACTAAAACCTAATAATTTCAATGTTACAAAGGGATTCTTATTCCTTTGCAGTAATATATAAAACTGACTGGCCTATTTATTTGCACTTGGTATGTATGGTCAAAATAACATATGTAGGGGAATCGACAGTTTTTTAGCAATTTGCATTTTATAAGTATCCCTAGTGAGGGTAAGTGGGTTAATTTTATTTTCAAGAATAAAGGAGAATTGGGGCTAGTTTGTGTTAGGGTTAATTTTGTAATAAAACTGATAGTTTTCTTTTTCTACAATATTGTGAGTGGTTCTGCAACCCACATTTTTAATTAGGTTCCATTATACACATTTTTGAAAATTGTTTGTAAATGAATAGGGCCCACTTGGTTTTATATGGAATATTAATAATCTTGCATGCATATGACAGGAATCTAATATAGAAAATGGCTATAGATAGGAAATAACTGTTAGGAAGCAGGGAGTCGGTTTGGCAAAACTTGTTCTGTAGACAAGTTCACTTGGCCAAGTGGCCATGGAGACTTTAGGCCTGAGCTGACACCTATACCTGCTTAGCAAAGTTTTCGTTCTCATGAATTGTTCTATGTTTTGTGGGACATGTTCCATGATTTTGGGGCTGTCTTGGACGTCCCAAAAAGCCTTCTTGGCATGCCAAAAATGTCCTGTAGTCCCATAAATCATCCGTTCTGCAAACTTCACAGAACATAGGTATTGTTTTTCTAATGTTTTGGAATGTAACTAAGTAATTTGATTTCGTAATTCAGATTTCAGTCTTATTCAAATGATGGTGTGTTTAATTTTATCAAATAATGCCTTCTGTTGTATCCAAAAGCTTCAGATCTTTAGTTGCCAACTAAATTTTTTCTGACACAAACCCTATTCAGGCTTGCAAAAGATCATATTAGACTATCTTTATATCACTTCTCCAAACAGTGTTACACATCCAACAGCTCTATTTCACCTATCTGTTTATAAAAGCAGAGAGCCCAACCAACACCGCGACCATGAACCGAGAAGCACCCTTGTCCTCTTACCATAAAACCTTACCACCGGAATCAAGGAGAACTAGAACTAATGCTTACCTTTTCATTCCAATCCTTATCAACGTCAGACAACTAGAACTCATTCAAACGATTCTTTTACAGCTGTCTTAGCGCACCACTCACATTCCCCTTAGCTACACACTCCTATATTTTGCTTCGTGATGCCCATTCCTGTCATCCACCCTTGTCTGCATCTGAGAGCGCACCCAATCCCTTCCTTCCCACAAACTTAGTTCCCCTCGTCACTAGATAACTCGTTCATCCATTACTCGCATGCCTTACCCATCATATAATCCTTGCGCACACTCCGACTTACACCCCCACCCCCCACAAGTCTCCTTTATCGTTCAGATCGTTTCATCAATTGCACTCTCTCTACAATGTCGTTCCCCTAATTATTCACACCTATTCGCACCCTTCCACCACATGCTACCCTTACCGAAACTCTCTCTCTTTACCCAGCCCTATAAAGAACTTATCTACTCCCTCCTCTATTAGCCTTTCCCGTTCCCTTATTTAACTACAGATTTTATTATATAGTGTCGCTATCCATTTGTCCTGTGACAACTCGTATGAACTCCTACTTTGTATTTCCACTACCTCAAGAAATTTATAACCCCGCAAATGATAAACGAGGGAATTCCTACCGACAGGATCATAAGGATGTTCCTTCTCTTTTCCAAGAGCAGACCCTTTTTCCAATCCATTTTGTACTCAAACCCCTCTAATAGTTTGAACAGGGTATGCGTGGATTTCTACTATAACCATACATGTCCAACAGCCATAGATCATCCTTATTTGATGCCCCCGAGTAGTCGCTCTCCCTCTCTGGATGGATATACACTCAGAGCACATTTGAGTGCATTCTTATCTTTAGGGAGCTGTTTATGTCAAAACCCTTTTCTATCAACAACAGGTGCTTTCTACCTATGGGATTCTTTTGCAAGTTTACAACAATTTAGGAGTTTAATGCCTGGTCATAAGGAAAATTCAGAATCCAGATCTTGGCTAGGACAACTGTATAGAAGCTCTATAAACATAACAGAGGTATCAAAGAACTTTGTGGCCAATTGGGAGAAAAGCCCTAGTAATGCCCACAATTTTTGGAAGAAGTATTGTCTTAACATGCATTGATCAACATTCAGGCTTATAGGAAACTTATAGAGAAGCATTTCTTCAGGGCCTCTAATTCCCAATGAGCTTTAGTAAGCAGATTTGAAAAGCCTTTTGTTGGAGCTTGAGAAACTGGTGAAGGATGGGAATAACTTTGTCAATGAAAATTTTGGTGAAGATCCTTATGAAGTTGGGGAACCACCACAAGTAACATGGGATGGAATTTTTGAATGCATATAAAGTCAATTGAGATGCACAACTGAAATATATAGACACCATGTACTTGATGCACATGTTCCATTTGCCCAACATTTGTTTTTTAGTATCATGGCAAGAAGGCGCTCATACAAAAAATTATATGTAACGATGCTGCCCATAAGGATATTTATGGAATCTTTCTAGACTAATACAATCCAAAAGCAACACAAAAAGAATAACATAGACAACTTGGTACATCATATCTTGAAGAAAAAAAAAGCAATGACAATAGAGTTTTTATTTTGATCTTGAAAGCTCTCAAATGGCTTAATCACACAAATATCTTCCCAAGAACAGAAAATCATAATATAATTTGTGTATTGTCTCTAAACAATGGAAAATACAACAAAAAAAAATTGCTTCAAAAGATAAGGTAATGAGTAAACAATTGACAATGAAAATAAGCATCACATAACAGCAAGCATAAAGATTTAAATTGGCACCCTCGTAGGAGGAAATTTAAAAAGAATACTGCTCATAACTTGTATTACTCAAACACGATTTAAGATTTAAATTGGCACCCTCGTAGGAGGAAATTTAAAAAGAATACTGCTCATAACTTGTATTACTCAAACACAATTTGAGTACAAGATCCATGAATTGAAACCATCTCTACAAAACAAAAAAGGACACAAATAATTCATATAACACAAATCTTGCCTTGTTAATAAATGTTAAATGCAGTGGCATTCATGGTTTATGTTTTTTTTATTAATAGGAAAGAAAAAGGGCATGGAAGATTAGAAGTCATATTATTTATTTGTCAATCGCTCTAATGATCATTTATTTTTCAATATTTATTCCAATCTGAAATGGCGTTGGGTGGCTTTCAATGTTGATCACACCTCCCTATTGAAATGTATTCGGTTCTCAAAATCTTATTTGGAAAAATTAATCATATTTAGGTCAAAAACTTGAATAAAATTATAATCCTTGGTGTTTTGTGGATTAAAAGGTATTTACAAGGTTAATCTCAAAGCAAAGCTCAAACTACATGCAAAATTCAAAACCAAAATTGAGTTTGTTCATATAAATATAACAATTGTAGTTGGTACAACAAATGTTTCCTATGAAGTGGTGAAAATGACATTCAGTTATAATTCTACATGACCTTGTGTTATGGTTAATATTTAAGAATTGTATAAGCTAAGATGGTGATGAGTTCATGGCACCCCATAGATTATAAATACCCATGAAGGGCCAATTATGAGGGGATGAAGGACCACTTATGAGGAGGTGTGTCTACTAAGCATTATAATAGCTAGGGTTCATAACATAGGAAGCAATGAATGAGTTGTAATGAAAGACTTAAACACTTCTAAAATGTTAGGAACCTACTATTAAAAATAAGCTCACTCACACAAAATACTGTAAATAAACAGAAATGCATCAAATAACAGAATAACACTATGCAGAAAGTAATTGCAGAATTGAAACAATCTCACAAATAACTCAATATCGCGGGCCTCTTCGAGGGGGCAACCTCCTTCAATATTTCATTAACTTGCAAAAAGATACATTCGTACATGGCTCCATATCTTTTAAAGAAAAGACTTCATGCAACCCTAACCCTAAGCTCAAGAGTTGGCTTACATGCAAAATGCCACTCGAGCTAGAATCTTCTACCAAACATCGGTTACATTCTTGATAACGGTTACATGAAATGGCCCCACTTGTCTAGGCGCCTTACTTGCCACATACCATTACAAAAGTATTACAAAATAACATTATAAGTGGGTTCCCACGTTGGACGTGGGTCATTACATAAGCAATTGAGAATTACAAAAATAATGTTAGGATGGGGTCCTAACATGTCCTTCTCCTTCAAAAAGCTTTGTCCTCAAAGTTGTAGATGAGGAAACTGGTGTTGGAGCTGGTGGAGAGACTCCCATGTAGCATCTTTTGGTTGGAGACCATGCCACTGAACAAGGACCTCAGTAATGGTTTGGTTGCGAAGCGTGCGCGTCCTACGATCCAATAATTGTTCTAGCTCGAGCAAGATAGAACCTTCTTCATCCAATTCTGGGAGAGCAGATTGAACTTGTACCTGATTTCCCACAACCTTCTTGAGAGAGGAGACATGAAAAATAGGGTGGAGCTTGGATGTCGATGGGAGGGCCAATTTGTAGGTCGTGGCACCAATCCGTTGCAAAACCTGGTAGGGCCCATAGTACTTGGTCGCAAGTTTCTGGCACCTGCGAAGTTGGAGGGATGATTGTTTGTATGGATACAGGCGAAGGAAGACCATATCACCAACATCAAAACTACGCTCAGAATGATGTTGATCAGCTACTTGTTGCATCCGATTCTAGGTTGTTTCCAAATTCATCTTCAGTTGATGGAGGACTTCGACATGTTGGCTGAGTGTAGTGTCGACTGCATGGACCTTAGAGCTGCCTGGAATGTAGGAGGAGGGTGTGCATGGAGGCCGACCATAAACTGCTTCAAAAGGAGTGACCTTGGTCACCGTGTGATAAGAAGTATTATACCACCACTCGGCCAAGGGAAGCCACTTCGCCCATTGTGTAGGATGATCAGAGGTAAAGCAATGAAGATAGGTCTCTAAACACTTGTTGACAATCTCAGTCTGGCCATCCATTTGCGGATGGTAAGCTGAACTCATCTTGAGCTGAGTTCCCTGCAACTTAAACAATTCTTGCCAGAAATTACTAGTGAATGTGGGGTCACGATCAGACACAATGGAGATAGGCATGCCATGAAGGCGAAAAATAGAATCAAGGAAAATTTGAGCAATGGTGGAGGTCGTGTAAGGATGGGAGAGGGAACAAAAATGAGCATACTTTGAAAGATGATCCACTACCACGAAAATAACTGATTTGCCCCCAGACTTAGGTAACCCTTCAATGAAATCCATTGAAATATCTGTCCAAACTTGTTCAGGAATTGGCAATGGTTGTAGAGTGCCTGGAGAATGCATTGTTTTGCCTTTCATCCATTGACAGGTGTCACATGCTGCCACAAAATTGTGTATGTCCTTCTTCATACCCTTCCAAGAAAAGGTATGCTTAATCCTTTCATAGGTTTTAAGGAATCCTGAATGACCGACAGTGGGAGAGGCATGCATTTCCTTCATAAGAAGTTCTCGAAGTGGAGATGTGTGAGGAACAACAAGGCGTTGATGGTAGCATAAATCTTGTCCATCCCATGTGTATCCAGGACATGAGGTAGGATCTGATTGAAGAGAAGCAACCAAAGTTTGCAAGCCTAAATCTTTAAGCACCTCCTCATGAAGAGAAGTTATCCACTAGGGAATGGGGGAAGAGATGGCACATAGCATACTGTGAGTCTCAAATTGATGAGAGAGGGCATCCGCCACAATGTTCTCCTTGCCCTTTTTATAAGTAATATTATAATCATAGCCCATAAGCTTAGAGATCCACTTTTGTTGTTCGGGGGTGGCAACCCATTGCTCTAAGAAATATTTGAGACTTTGATGATCTGTTTTTATGGAAAAGTGATGCCCAATGAGATAAGGTCGCCAATGAGTGACCGCATGCAAAATGGTAAGCATTTCTTTAGCATAAGTGGATTTGCCTAGATTGTGACTAGAAAGTGCCTTACTAGTGAAAGCCAAAGGTCATCCTTCCTGCATCAATACCATACCAATACCATTGCCTGAAGCATCACTTTCAATTACAAAAGGCTTAGAAAAATTGGGCATTACTAAGACTAGAGCTGTTATCACAACGTGCTTCAAATATATGAAAACCTATTCAGTTGGACCCATCCAAGTAAAAGAATCATTTTTTAACATGGATGTTAAGGGAGTGACAATTTTTCCATAATTGCGGATAAATTTGTGGTAATAGCCAGTAAGCCCCAAAAATCCTTGAAGACCCTTGAGAGTGTGAGGTTTCGGCCACTCTTGAACTACCTGAATCTTTCTAGGGTCAACTTTAACACCATCTTTGGAGATGATGTGTCCCAAATATTCCACTTTCATCAACCCAAAAGAACACTTGGACCGCTTAGCATAAAGTTGATGTTGTGCCAATAGTTGTAGGGTCTGATCCACATGGACGAGGTGCTCTTCCCAAGAGCGACTATAAACCAAAATGTCATCAAAGAAAACCAGAATGAATTTACGAAGAAATGGATGAAAAATGTTGTTCATGAGACTTTGAAATGTGGAAGGTGCATTGGTCAAGCCAAATGGCATTACCAAGAACTCATAATGGCCCTCATGAGTACGAAATGTGGTTTTGGGAATATCTTCTTCCTTGAGCCGGATCTGATGGTACCTAGAGCGAAGATCTAATTTAGAGAAAAACATAGTCCCATGCAGCTCATCCAACAATTCATCCATGACTAGAATAGGAAACTTATCCTTAATGGTGAGCTTATTGAGCTCACGAAAATCAATACATAATCACCATGAACCATATTTCTTTCTCACTAATAAGACAGGCGAAGAGTATGGGTTGTTACTGGGGCGAATGACTCCAACTTTTAACAATTCCTGCACTAGCTTCTCGATCTCTAACTTAAGGGCATGAGGGTAGCAGTATAGCCTAATGTTAGGTGGTACACCCCCAAGGGTCAATGGAATGGCATGATCATGTGAGTGATGTGGTGGCAATTCGGTTGGTTCGACAAAAACTGCATTGTGCTTTGTCAAAACAAGTTGTAAATCATCAGGAATTTGATCCACTACGGTAGTAGGAGGTTGGATTGCAAAAATTTATGCAATGACCCCACGAGATGATTTTTTAGCAACTTCTCCATACGGTTGGAACTGATAATCTGAGGAGGCCCTACTTTTGAACCATGAAGGGTGTATGACTATCCATTCTGTGAAAATTGCATCCATAGTTCTACAAAGTTCCATGAGATGGTGCCCAAGGTACCCAACCACTGAGCTCCTAACACAATATCACATCCCCCTAATTGAAGGGTAAACATATCTTGTTTGAGCTCATAATCCCTAATTTTCAATTTGACATTACGACATTTACCTTTGCAAGGTAAGGTTCCTCCATTTGCCACCATGACCTCAAAGGAATTACATGTGTGTATGTAACAATTGGCCTGCTTGGCAATTCGAGGATCAATAAAGTTGTGTGTGCTACCTGAATCAATAAGGATTGTAAGGCATTGGCCTTTGAAGAAACCCACAACTTTCATGGTCTGTGGAGTAGTAATCCCTGCAAGAGCGTGGACCAAATTTTTTCCTAGGGTTCTTCATGTGTGTCCTCTTCATTGTGAGGTTGTTCATCGGTTGTGTCCTCTTCATCATCACTATGGTCACTACTAGTGAGGTCCTCTACATCTATTAGGAACAACTTCTTTTGGGCACACCTATGCCCCCTAACATATTTTTCATCACAATTATAACACAACCCTTGGGCTCATCGAGCATCCATTTCCTCGATGGTCAAGCATTTTGAGGGAATAGATTTATTTTCATGATTGCTTGTGAACTTGGGAGGAAAAGAGGATTTGGTTGGTTGAAATTTAGATGTCCTCCTTTGAGCTGCAAATTTGGATTCGGCCAACCATGCTAGGCTTATGGCCTGCATCATTGTTTTTGGATTAAACATCTTAACCTCGGCTTGAAGATCATCCCTTAAGCCACTGATGAAATAACTCATAAAAAACCCTTCACTCAACCCCTTGGTTCTGTTAGCTAATTTTTCAAATTGGGCCTGGTAGTCTCAAACTATAGAAGTTTGATGCAACTTGGTCAATGCTCCTTGGAAATCATCATACGCACTAGGGCCAAAGTGAGTAAGTAGTTGTGATTCAAAATCTTCCCAAGAAGGGTCAGTAATAGTTTGTCGAAACCATTGGTACCACTGCAAAGCTTTCGATTCAAGATTGAAAGAAGCCATCTTGATCCAATAAAATTTAGGGACATTGTGGAGTTGGAAGAATTGATCAACATGACATAACCATCCCTCTACATCTTTCCCATTGAACTTTGGAAAGTCCAATTTAGGCATCTTGAAGGTGGGATCATGATCAAAGTTAAGGTGAAGACTATCATGTTCCTTATGGGGTCCTTTTCCTCACCTTGACTGTTCAGTCTCATGATACTCAAAAACCTGAGGACCGGTTTGAAGCTTGGACTCAACCTCTAGAATTTGTTCATGGAGTTCGGTTTTGTGTGAAATGTACTCTTTTCTAAAATTTTGGATATCCGCCCGGATTGATTGATTGTCTTGAAGAATGGATTGGAGTTGTTTTGTGATGGTGTCCAATGTTATGGCTTGTTCCATCTTTTCCTGGTGTCCACGAGTACCAGCAACCATTTTGGTCTATTTTGGATGACTACCAATGACTTACTAAAAATAGAAGTGTGATTTCAGGGGTTACTATTTTTAGTAATAAGTCCAAAAAAGTGCTTGGGTGTTGTATATCAAAATGATCAGCTCAAAAGAGTAAATGAAAGTATGTATATCAAAATGATCAACTCGAAAAGATGGTCACAATGAGCTATATCCCACAACACTGGTTTTGGGCACCCCAAACTTTTTTTTGTTGTTTTGACGAGTCTATTGGTGAGGTCAGTTTTCCCTCTGGATATTGGGTTCAAAAGTTGGGTACTGAGTCAACTATCTTTGCCCTATATGTTCTGACTATTGACTACTATCACTGTCCTATCTCTATCCCTGTCACCATACTATCGCTACTAACAATGTTCAGTCACTAACTCTGGGATTCTCTGTACTATGTAGTTACTGACACTATCTACTCTATTTCTATCACTGACAACCCTGTAATCCTAACTATTATAGATGATTATTACTGCCACTATCGACCTGACTATTAAGACTATTGATCAAACTATTACTATCATTGACTAAAATATTTCTTGACTATCACAACCACTTGCAAACTCTATCCTGATTGTTTGGTGCATGCAGTTTGTTTTCACGATAGGGAAGTCTTTCTCCGTATGCTCACTTTTGTGGGAAAAATTATAGGTTTAACAGAATAGGAAGGCTTCTTTCTTTTTGCAGGTTGAAATTTTTTGTTTTGATAGAACCAGGGTACGCTAGGCAGAGGAGTATGTAATACCCATAGGCCCTCTGTTATACCGCAGTGATGAACAATAGTGCTCGAACCAATATTTTAGGCCACTACCCAAGGAGGATTCCACACATACCCTTGAGCACACTATCTACCTCTCTAACAGTACGGGAGGGTAATATTTTGGGATGTTGTGTCCCATGCACTATGGACAATACAAGGCCAAAAAGCTTCCTACTGGATAAAAGTTTGTTTAACCCTAGATGGTCTCCCTAAATACCCAAAGATACGTGGGAGCTCGATTTCGTGCGCGGGTGTTGTCTAAGGCCTGGGTATTGGAGCCTGATCACCCCTCACTTCACTAGATGCTTTATGGGCTATCTAGCTTAGCCAATAATGATAGCTCCTCCACGATATTTTAAAACCCCCAACACAGGGTTTCTAACCTACTCAACTACTGTGTAAAAAAAAGGACTTGCATTTTTTGCTTTTTCTTTTTTTTTTTTAAATAAAGGACAAATAGAAAATGAAAAACATAAGAAATTTATACCTAACAAGTGAAATGGATGGGCAAGAATTATCGTAGTCACAATAGAACTCGGCCCTGGAAAGTGCTCTGATACCACTTGTTAGGAACCTACTATTAAAAATAAGCTCACTCACACAAAATACTGTAAATAAATAGAAATGCATCAAATAACAGAATAACACTATGCAGAAAGTAATTGCAAAATTGAAACAATCTCACAAATAACTTAGTATCGTGGGCCTCTTCGAGGGGGCAACCTCCTTCAATATTTCATTAACTTGCAAAAAGATACATTCGTACATGGCTCCATATCTTTTAAAGAAAAGACTTCATGCAACCCTAACCCTAAGCTCAAGAGTTGGCTTACATGCAAAATGCCACTCGAGCTAGAATCTTCTACCAAACATCGATTACATTCTTGATAACGGTTACATGAAATGGCCCCACTTGTCTAGGCACCTTACTTGCCACATACCATTACAAAAGTATTACAAAATAACATTATAAGTGGGTTCCCACATTGGACGTGGGTCATTACATAAGCAATTGAGAATTACAAAAATAATGTTAGGATGGGGTCCTAACATAAAACTTCTTAATTAGGTCCGAGGTTTAGACCAATTGGTTCATCCAAACCCCATAAGGGGGGCGGAGGTCCAAGGTTCAAATCTTGGGCCTCGTCGGACTGAACACTTATCCCTTTCCTGGTGCTTTCAATGACGTAAAAGGTTTAAAATGATTGTGGCATGGTGGTTATAGGGGCAAATTGTGCGAAGATCTATGTGGCGGCTTCTAGGGCGAACAACATAGAATACTGTGGTGGCCATAAAAAGCTGGACAGCCTGCTCGGATTCGTGGCGGCTACCGATTCCACCATGTAAATTCAAAAAAAAAAAACAAAAAAAAAAGAACATAAAACTTCTTAACTGAAATATATTTTTACTTAATCACATATATAGAAATTTGATGAGAGGTATGTATTTCTTTTTGAGAAATATTAGATTATTTGGTACATGCTAATGTACCTCCATGGTACCTTCATGGTACATTTGTATATATGTAATAGATTAGGGTTGAGTCTATAGTTTAGAGTGTAATTTATATTTCTTCTTTTATGTAAGTGTCAATATGTAAGAAATGCACAAGTGTCATGTAAAAGTGTAATGAGCAGGAAATGCACAAGTGTCATATAAGTTAGAGTGCAAGTGTAGGTTGAGAGAATGTGCAGAAGTGCCTTGTAGTTAAGAGTGCAAATATGTAATGTGAGGATGTGCACAAGTGTCCTAGATTAGGAGTGCATGTAGAAGTGCAAGCATCATGTGTGCAAGTATGTTAGAGTCAAGTGCTCATATAGTATGCAAGTGTCAAGTTGATAAGCCAAGAGTCATGAGACTTGGCATATAGAGAGAAATAGTCAAGTATTTGAAGAGTCACATCACTATGGCTATATTATGGAGACAATGCTCCATAGAATGTATCAAAGAAGATAAAACCAAGAATCTAGAATTCATAATCTAAAGTTGTAACAAGAAGAAGAACAATAAAGCCTGTACACATTTTTGAGCAATTAATATTATAATTTTTCTTCATGCATAGTTCATGAATGATTCAAGCTATTTACATTTATATTTCACTATATAAATGAACATTATTTGGTTTAGTATGTAAGCCTTGATATACATATTAATTTGCTCCTATTATTCTACTCATCATATTATTAAATTGACCTTTATTATTGTGTCTATTTTATATTGGGACCTGTGTGATATTGTGAGATAACCTATGATATTTTGTGGTAGTAAGGCTTAAAAAGCCAACATTTCTAAAATACCTTTTTAGTCTAATATAATATGATCTTCCTCATCCAATATTGGAAGCTTAATTTGAATAAAATTTAGAACACCCAACTTTTGCTTCAAAGAAGAAACATGAAAAATATCGTGAATGAAACATTTGTTTGAAACCTTAAGAGAATAAGCAGTTGAATTGCTTTTATTGCATATGCGATAAGCATCATAATATTTGGGAGAAAATTTTAATTTTTTTTTTGTCTTTAAGATATATTTATCTGTATAATTGAATGTGAACATAAATCCAACTGTTCTCTTGAAACTGTCACTTCGAACAAAGACTATCAACATATTTTTTCGTTATATTTTAAATATGTTCCAAGAATTTTTAAAAGCACCTATAATTTAAATGGGACTCCTCCAGGTAAATCCCATATGGATAGAGTTAGTCTTTGAACTCTCAAGACTATGGCAACATAATTGGGGTGAGAGGCCCTTTCTTTGATCAACTTGAATAAGGTTGAAGGGAACCAATAATAGTGTATGGGTTGGGGTGATTCCTCCTACACTAGGGTGTGATAGGGATTTCCATGTAGGATTTTAATTGGGTTTCAATCCTTGGAAACACAACCGTAGAAGGTTTGGATGTTGGTAAACCCCATAGCCTCTTGCTTCAACATAAGAAAATTTTCATTTTTGGAGTTTAGTGTGAAAATTAATGGAGCTACAATAAGAAAAAAAAATAGAACTTTATTTCTCGACTTAAGGGACTAGCCATGCCAAACATGGTACAAGTAGGATGATTTCCAAAGGCTTGGGGTAGAGACTTTTTTATTGACACTTAATACTAGTTCTAGGAATGATAGGAAACTCAATTGTGCACAAAATATTTAGATCTTCATGGCTAATAACCATATAAGACGGTAAAGGAGGAAGTTAATTTAATATATGTATGGTAAGTGGTTACTACCATTGAGCTAGGAGAAGTCATTTAGTCCATTTTTGGGGTTTGTCTAATACAAAACAATGTAAGTAATCTTATAAGCATTTGTTTGCATTGTACTATCTTTGTTTGAACACCCATTTGAGGGTGATATGCATAACTCATAGTTTAGGAAATACATGTTTATTTATATAGTTATATCCAAAAATTACTAGTAAGTAGTGGGTCACTACATAACAATCACCTTTGAAAATCTTTGAAGCTTGTAATTATTTCCAACAGATTCCTCTACTATTTTGGGTGTTGAACAAGTTCTTTTATCAAAATGAAATGGGCAAGTTTGGGAAGGTAATTCACAACCATAAAATTTATATCATGTCCATATGAAACAAGTAGATCATTTATAAAATCTATGGATATTTTAATTATTGCCTCAATTTTTCCAAAGAATGAATAATTGTGAGTATTTCTTTATTATAAATAGATTCAACTTTCTATTAAGGATTGTGTTTTAGACTTTCGTATGCAATTGATAACCATATCACATTAGTACATATCTAAGAAATATTCTAGAAGCGTTACATTCAATAATAAATGGTTTAGAAAAATGAGGAGTTGTTAATATAGTTGTTGAAGATAACACTTTCTTTAATTTTTGAAACTTTGGTCTACTTCAGAGGATCATTCAATATAAATATATTTAGTATATCTAACTAAGGGGCCATGATATATCCATAGTGCTTAATAAATCAATGATAATATCTTGTTAATATAAGAAATCCTCTTATTTTGAATATGGTTTTAGGTTTTGGCCATTAATTTTTATAATATTGATCTTAACCCCTTCTATTTATATTATGTAGCCAAAATATTCAAGCTCTATTTTTTCAAAACTACATTTGAATGCTTTTGCATAAAACTTATTATCTTGAAAAATGAAAGTACCTCATCAACATGCTTAAGGTGATCCTTCCAACTTTTGTTGTAAATAAAAATATTATCAAATAATATTATGACAAACTTCTATAAAAAATGGTAGAGGATCTTATTCATGGCAGTTTGGAAGGTGGTAGGTCCATTAGTTAGCCCAAAGAGCATCACCTTGAACTCAATGACTTTCATGAGTTGGAAACATTGCTTTAGAATATTTTTATCCTAATTTGGGTTTAGTGATAACTTTGTTGATGTCTAGTTTAGTAAAATACTTAGCACCATACAATTTATTTAACATCTCATTAATAAATGGAATAGAAAATTTGTTATAGCATTGATTACATAATATTAAGCAACAATCACAAATGCTCCTTTCTTGATCATTTTTTCTTTTGTGTGATGAAACTAGCCATGAAGGTGGAGCATTAATTCCTTTTAATGTGTACTTTTGACCTTGTCAATAAAATTAATTTTTTTTCTAGACTGTATTAGAAAAACATGAGAGGATTTAAGCATTTGACTTCTAGTACTACATGTAATCCACCTAATGACATCACACATAAGCTATTTTGGTATTTGTAGTTATTCATATTCAACTCTATTTTGTGGTGTTTTACCTTGCAAGCCAAGTGATTACATCTTGAAATTGTTGTATTGAACCCTTTCATCTGACAAACAAATAGATTTAATACTCTAGCAGTCGTTACATCTTTAAAAATACGGGTATTGCTAGAGTTAAACGAAATCATGATTGATTTAATTTTTATGTACCCTTGTGCTTTAAATCTTTGTGGGTGTCGGGTTCATGTTATTGTGACTATGAAGATTATATGTTTTCTTTGTTCTGATGGAGGTTCCAATTTTATTTTAGATAAATTATCAATTTTGATACTACTTGTATTCTATATTTTCTTTTTAGGATTCTTTCTTTCATGGTTATTAAGATTTTTGGAACCTTTAAGGTTTGAAGATCAAAGAGGACCTTTCTTCTTTTTGTTCATATGATATTTTTTGTGATTAGATTTTTTTGATGCGTGGGTTTATATTTTGTTGATTTACATGTATTCTCATTTCTTAAGTCATTTTTATCTTGAAAAGATGTATTTTGATACTTGTTGAGAAGATTGTTTTCATATTTTTGGGCTAGTCGTATAGGAAGTGGCGGGGTTAAATCATCCTTGACTTGAAGTTCATCTCTTGTAACCATCCACATAACATTGAACCAAATGGTTGTCCATCATATTTATTACTTATATCAATCATGATTCAAATTCTAAGGTGTACTTTTTGATTGACCTCCTTTGTCCTATATGGATAAATTGATTAAAATAATTGGTCTTTGGGATTTTAAATATTTTAGAAAGGTTCATTATGAATTATGCCCTTGTTCGTGTAATACCTTATGTCTTCTCATGCCACCAAGTATACGATTTTCGTGCCTTTTCTTCTAAGTGTAAGGATTATATCTTAATAACATCATCTTCTATATTGGTAGGGGTTAATTTGAGATAATTTTTAATGCATATCATCCAATCAATAGCTTCATGTAGACCTCACCATTGAATTTAGGTATATTGACTCTAGTATTTGACTTGAATTACCAATTTTGTGTTATAACTTTTATTTTGTTCTTGTTGAGAATTAGAAGTTAAATTTTGAGAGGTCTGTTTAGGATTCGACATTGAAATACAAGTAAAAATTCTTGGTGAACTAGAAGAATTGTTTTGTGTCAGAAATTATTGAATGCTTGAGTTTATTAAACCAATTTCTTCCTCTTTCTTCTTGATCCTATTTGCACGTTATCTATGCCTAAACAAACCTTGATTATTTATGACTTAATCGCTCGTGTTTCATCTTAAATGTAGCATTATCTTGATGGATTGTGGGTAGATACATTAATGATATGATAGACTTTGGATTGGTGGGAGCAAAGTGAAAATATAGGAGAGCATAGAAGAGTAGGAAACCTTAATATTAGGATAGAGATATTATAGGCCATATAGAGATAGAAAAAGGAGGAAGAGGATGCACCAATGAGTATATGATAGATCTAAACTAGAGACTAGAGGTAACTTACGAGATATCTTAGATAGATTAAATAAAAAGGAGATACATGAGGAATTTTAGAAATAATTTAAACAATTCATATATAGATAAATCATTTTAAGTGATTGAAATTATATTTATAAAAGGTACATCATGAAAAGAAATTTCATATAAGATATAAATTATCATGATATATCATTTAAGCATATTGACATGAGTATATTCATAGAGATATAATATTGAAATTAAATTTATAACTAATCTATTTACTATAATATTTACATCACACACATGTGATATTATTCATAACAAACTTTAATTCACTACAAAAATGAACATGTGCACCAAATTTAGGTATTTATTAACATCATCAACAAGAATTAGACAATGTCATGTAAGGAAGTTCACATAGCTAGATATTGTATCAATAATAATAAATAAAATTGTCATTTACTTTTTAACATTGTTACCCTCTCCAATTGTCTTGGTCATTAGATGAGGTGTGGATTAGATGATTGAGGCTATTGTGCCTCATGCAAAGTGCCACAACAGGGTCAATCTTGAGAGCATGGGGCTCAACTCAATCAAGGGTTGATGAATCCTTTATAAGATCTGACCTTGTGTGCATGGTCCTAATTTAACAATTTAGGGGGAAAGGGTTTAAGAGAGTGTAAAATCCACCCATACCTACTAATTAAGGAGACCACCCCAAAAATAAGACCTACACTTATTGTTTTTATGCAAAGGATACAACACTTACAATAGTCTCCCACTTGTTGAATACTTTATAGTGGGGCTTATACAAATCACAAATTCAACTACTTGGGGAAACTAAGCCCATTGTCTCCCTACACCAAGAAAACTTCTCAATACTCACAGGCTTAGTTAATGAATTTGTAACATTTTTAGAGTATCAATTTTCTCGAGTGACACTTTCTTGTCTTCAACCATGTCTATAATAAAATGTACTCTGCAATATGTTATCTTAGAATGATAAGTAAGGTTCTTTGCCAAAAAATGCACTTTGAATATTATGATTTATCCTTATTAATTTCTATAAAAAAAAATATTAGCACACAATATTTGTAACCATATTGCTTCCTTAGTTGCATGATTGGTTGTCATGTACTCAAATTTGTAGTTGAAAGTGCCATTACAACTTATCTCTTACTCATCTAGTTGACTACTTTGTCAAACAAGTGAAAAATATAACCACTTGTGGATCTTCGAAAATCAAGATATCCAACACAATCTGTATCAATAAAACCTTGTACATTCAATACTTTGTTTGGTCTAGGTCTTCCTTGATAGCAGATTGCATAATCTGTTGTACCACGTAAGTATTCAAAAACTCATTGTACAATAGTCCAATGTTATTTTTTTTTCTTTATATATATCTGCTTAGAATTCCCATTGCATGTGCAATGTCTGGTCTAGTACATACGATGGCATACATAAAAATCCCAACAACGCTTACATAAGAGACACGAGATATTTTCTCTTCCTCTTATTATGTCTTTGGACATTGTTCTACATATAGATTTAAACCTAAAGGAATGGGAGTCTTGACTAGTTTACAATCTTGTATATTAACTATATTAAATATTTCCTCAATATATTTTCTCTAATTTAACCAAATTATTTTATTTGAACGATCCCTCTTAATCTGCATGCCCAAGATGAATTTTGCAGGACCAAGATCCTTCGTACCAAACTCAGATGACAATTAAGACTTAAAATTTTGGATGATTTCTCTATCATTTATAATTAACAACATATCATCAACATACAATGGAAAAATAGTAACGTGATCACCAACATGTTTGATGTACACACAATGATCAACTTTTCCTTATAAAAAACCAAATCCTAATACATAAGTATCAAAATTTTGATACCACATCCTAAGTGAATATTTCAGATCATACAAATATTTCTTCAACCTACATACCAAGTCTTCCTTTCTTTTTATTGTAAAACCTTCTGGTTGAGACATATAGATTTCTTCTTTTAGATCCCCATGTAGGAATGTTGTCTTCACATCCATTTTCTCTACTTCTAGGTCAAATGTAGCGATAATAGACAAAAGAAATCTAATAGAAGTTAATTTAGCAATAGGGGAGAAAACCTCACCAAAATCAATTCCTTGTACCTAGGAATATCCCTTTGCTACCAGATTACTTCTCAACTTTACCTTCTGTATTAAAATTCTTCTTGAATACCCATTTGTTACCATTTGGTTTCTTCTAGCAAAAAAATGTTAAATATGAACATGACATTGATACAAAATGAAGAGAGCTAAGCATAACAAGGAGCAATAAAATAAATATGCAAACACAAAACAAGAGAATAACAAGGGAAAACCCCCCTTAAGGGTTGTCTAAAAATTCCATTTTTTTCCATTAATAATCTCAAATAAATACTACATTGCATCTTCTACAAGGCAAACCCTATAATCTGCCACTACCAACTCACATGTGCATGCAAGGTGACACCTCATCCTTGGACTTTGACCCATATTACAAATGTGTGATTACATAGGCATTTAATGCCAACATTCCCCCCTTAATGACATATTTGTAATTTTGTAGTACAAATAATGATTTTTTGACACAACCCTTCATGGGAACAAGCTAAAACCAGTCCTTCCGAAGACAAGTAGCCTTAACCCGGTTACTACCAGCCTTTAGGCCTATAACTTCCACCAACTATATCCAGTCGTTCCAAGACCTAGCCACCCTACAAGCTACCTCCAACCTTCTAAACACATTAGCTTCACTTGTTACCCTCATCCATATACCGATAAGGTAACAAAAAATTCCAAAAAACTACTTTTAAAACATTACAAATATTACTGGAGCTAACTATGATAACATTACACTAGCATCCACACCAATCTCTTTTGGGCACAACTACACCAGTTATAGTAGCATTAACAATCCTACAAGCTACACTAGTTATAGTAGCATTAACAATCCTACAAGCTACACTAGTTATAGTAGCTAATAATCCAACTACACCAATTATAGTAGCTTCTTTAGGTACAAGCTACACTAGTTATAGTAGTTAATACTTACCCCAAAATTGTGGTACAACCAATAAATCATCTCAAATATTCTTCAACAACTTTGTAAAATACAGATCTAAGGTTTTAGATCTACACAACACACTAAAATAGGAAGAATACCAACTGTAAAATAAAACCTCATGCATGGACACCTCTACAAATTGCACAATAAAACCACTAGAATAGGCATTTCCAACCTTAAACTCTAGCACTTATTCAAAAAATAAACATTTGAATATAGATAAAACATAGTGCCACCGTTGAAGCTCACCAGTTTGCTGCTATCGAAGCTCACTATATTTGTCATTGTCGAAGCTCACACTCATGAAAAATAAACATTTGAATATAGATAAAACATAGTGTCATTGCCAAAGCTTACTAGGTTTGTTGTTGTCAAAGCTCAACAAATTTTCCACTATTGAAGCTCACTAGATCAGGTCTAGCACTACTGAAGCTCACCATATCTATCGTTGGTAAAGTTAACCAAATCTATTATTTTTGAAGCTCACCAGATATGTTATTGTCAAAGCTCACCATATTTGTTGTTATCTAAGCTCACCAGATCCATCATTGCAAAAGCTCAACAAGATTTAAATATCAAACCCTAGGATGAATAGTTGTTAATCTAGATCTATCATTATTGAAGCTCACTAGATCTGTTATTATTGAATCTCGCAAAATCTATCGTAAGTCATAAATCCTTACATCTCTTCATACAATGCCATAAATTGTCTAGGTTCAAGACCATAGGCTCTGATACCAAATGTTAAATCTGAACATGACATTGATACAAAATTAAGAGAGCTAAGCATAATAAGGAGCATCAAAATAAATATGTGGACACAAAAAAGATAATAACAAGGGAAAACTCCCTTTGGAGGATGTCTAGATATTCCACCTTTTCCATCAATAATCTCAAATAATACTAAATTGCATCTTCTACAAGGTAAACCTTAGCATCTATCGCTACCAACTCACATGTGCATGCAAGGTGACACCTCATCCTTCGACTTTGACCCATATTACAAATATGTGATTACATAGACATTTAATACCAACAACAACTTCACCAAATTCCATGTCTTATTTTTATCTAAATATTTTATCTCATCAACCATGGCCTTCTTCTAGAATTTATCATCCTTTGTATTAACTGCCAACGTAAGAGTTTTAGGATCATCATTAGTAATAGATAAAATAAAAGTAGATAGAAAATAAAATGAACTACACCCTTTTGGTTTCCTTTTTTATTGAGTAAATCTACTCAAGACTAGAGTTTGAGGATCTACTTAATATTTTGTTAAGTTAGATTGTTCATCCATGAACTCAAACTACACCTTTTCTAGTTCTTCCTGTCCTAGTTGTTCTTATTGCTTTGAAGCACTTTAAAACTCTCTAAATATTACATCTTAGCTATAAACAACTGGCCTAGTTTTTGGGTTTTAAAGTTTGTAGCCTTTTACACCATCTTATAGCCAATAAAGGTACATATCTTTGCTTTATTATCTAACTTTCTCCTTTTACCTTTGGAACAGGAACATAAGCATCACAACTAAAAACTCTAAGATGTTTAAGAGAGGGTTTCTTATTAGTCCATACCTCATAAGTCAACCAATACTAATGTAGGCGATCAATTTACCAGGTAACATGTAGTGTCCATAGCCTCTCTTCAAAATTCTTGTGCTCACCTTGCACCACTAAGCATACTCATCTTTTCCATCAATGTTCTATTCATTATTTCTACAAATCTATTCTATTGAGGAGTGTATGAAGTCATATTTTGCCTTGTTATTCTGCATTGCTTACAAAACTCCTCAAATACAATGTTGCAGAACTCTCCTCCATTATTTATCTACAACACTTTTATCTTCTTCTTAGTTTGGTTTTCTACAAGAGCCTTAAACTATTTGAATTTTACAAAGACATCAAATTTATTTTAGAGGAAATATATCCATGCATACCTTGAAAAATAATTTATAAATAAAATTTTAAACATAGTACAATAATTTTCCAAGCAATGGAATAGGCACAGGTCCAAACAAATCACTGCATGTCAACTCCAAAATCCTTTTTGTTCTTGCAACACCAAATGGAAACTTTATCCAATATTGTTTACCATATATTCCATATTTACTAAAATCCAATTCTAAAGAAAAGTTAGAAATACCTTCAACAATACCTTTAGTATGAAAATTTTGAAGGCCCTTTTCTTTGATATATTTCATTCTTTGATATGCCCCATTCTTTGATGCCAAAGCATTATCTTCACTACAGGAAGAGTAGGTGTTTTTTTTTTATTTCATTTTCAAGAATAACAAAACTATTACACCTATTAGTCATAGTGTTGCCCAATAGCTTGTATAGTGTTCCAATCTGAATTCCTCTTACCAACACCATTATTACTTGAACCATACTACACGTATCTTTTTCAAATACAATTTGCACACTTGCATCACTCATTCTACTCATAGATATCAAGTTTTAGGACAACCCTAGAATATGTAGAAAACAAAGGAGGGTTTTATTTTTTCCATATTTTAACAATAGTTTGACCCTTCCATGTCCTATGATTATGGTTGTTGAGTCATCTCCTAGGAAGACATCACCTTCGTTATACTTTTCATATTCACAAAACCATTCTTTGTGAGGAGTCATATGAAAAGAAGCCCCTAAGTCGATCAACCATGCATCATGATCTAAATGTGTACTTGAAGATGCCAAGTATACATCCCCTCCTTATTATATGAAGGTTTTTGCTTCTATGGAAGAATCATCATCAGTTCCCTTGCTTTTATCTATAGTCTTTCTTTAAATTCCCAACTTTACCACATTTCTATCATTTCTATATAAATTTTGTAGGAGATTTATATCTCCCTCTTAACTCCGACTTGTACCTAGAGTTATACTTATTTTTATATTGGGAATGATCATTTACAAACAAGACATCCTTAGATTATCCCTTCATGTATTTTTACCTCATTTATTTTGATAACAAGGATGCAACCACATATTCAAACTTAAAAGTAGTTGTAGTAGTACTCCCAATGGACACAATCAAATTATCTTGTGAATTTTAAAAAGAACATAAACAAATAGTACACTTATATTCTTTAGTCATTTTAATATCAATAGAGGCTAACTAACTTACCATAGTGTTAAACACATTGATATATTCTGCCATAAAATTCCCATCATTCATTTGAAGGAGATACAAATTCTTATGGAGAAACAATTTTTTTGCTAGGGGCTTCAACTAATATAAAGCCCCTAACTTATCCCATAGTTCTTGAGCACTGTTTTATCCAAAGATATTGATCAATACTAAATCTGTAATGCATAGCTGAATAATAGTCTTCACCCTTTTGTCCAGCTTCTCTCAATCTTCTTGTGAGATATCCATAGGTTTTTTCTTGACACAACCCATTGATCTCTATCCACAAGCAAATATTCCATCTTTAGCTTCCATAAATCAAAGCTCTTGTCGTTAAATTTTTTGATCTTGATCCCTGTATTGCTAGTCATTTTACTTCACATTGGATTCACATACACAAGACTCCCACTCAAAATAGGTTTATCATAGACCCAAATACCATTGCTCTTACCATATTGAGTTAAACCCTAGCAATAAAGGCACCTCCTTGAAGCAATAACCAGGATTTGATACCAGATGAAGAGATTGATAAACCTATTCTAGAGATATTAATGCAAAAATAATCATAAAATAGAAGAAAAATAACATGCATTCATAATAAACATGAATATTTATCTTGCAAAGCCTTGACTGAGAAAACCAGTAGAAACTCAAAGCCATACCTCTTTATTTTATTATTTTTATACACTTTTAACAAAGCAATTAGAATATATAGGTACCCCGCAACACCGAACGACCCAAAAAATAAGACCATGGGATAAAACCACCCATACTTGCTAATTAAGGAGATTGACCCAAAAATAAGACCATAGGCTAAAACCACCTAGTAATTTAGGAGACTACCCCAAAAGTAAGACGATGGGCTACAACCACTTATACTCATTAATTAAGGAGACCACCCCAAAAATAAGACCCTACACTTTTTTTCCATGCAAAGGATACAACACATCCAACACTAACAAGCACTTAGCTGCTACCAACCAACCTATCCCTTTCGAGACCGATGGAACATAATTTTTGCATTTATCTATCAAATAGGAAAACAAAGAAAATTTATAATCTATAAAAAGTTTTCAAAATGTGGAATTTAAGTATAATTCTATACAATAGGAGTAAAAATTTGCAATGACAACATAAATATAGGAAAATAATAAAACCATAAAATTTATAGAGATTGTAAAATGACTGTAATTTTTAAAAAATAGAAAATAAGATACATCATGTTTTTTCTTTTGTTGCATAGGGAAATCTTAATAATCCTTAGCGTGTTGAGTAAATATGAATTCAATGGGATCCCAACCATCCAAGAATAAAATCAAGACAACCCACCTAGGACAGCCCATCGACAAGCACTCGGTCGCTACCAATCGGCCTATCCCTTCCAAGAAATTATTTTAGAGTAAAGCACGAGTTTTTGAAAGGGTCTCAATCCCTTTGTGTGGTTTGCACTTGGATCTCTATATGAAAACCCAAAGATATACCAATATGATGTCCCAATAGGAACAAATATATCCCAATTTTAAATAGATAAAATAGGATGGCATATAAGTTCTGAATCTATCTATCAAACAATAAAAAGTAATTTATAGTCCACAAAAAGTTTTCACATAATGGTGTTCAAGTAAAATTCTAAAAAATAGGATTGCATAAAGTTTACACATGGTGACAAAAAAATGCAGGTAGAGAATGGAATTATAAAATTTGTAATGATTGATAAATGAATGCAACACAAATTAATAGACAAGATATACTAAGAATTAAGATATAAAATAAGGTAATGCATAACTTTTTATATATCTATTAAAAAAAGGACTTGTAGACCATAAAAAATGTTCACACAAAATAATTCAATTAAAATTGTGTACGGTCAAGGCAATGTCAGTATGTATGTAATGACAACATAATTACATATAGAGAATGTAACTCTCAAAATTATAAAGACTAGTGCAAATAAAAGTAGTAGATGAAATAAGTCATAATTTTAGATAGATAAAAAGGTGTAATGTATAACTATTGCATCTTTAACATGAAAAACAAAGAAATTTAAAATTCACATAAATGTTTACTAAGTAAAACTTTATAAAAATGGAGAAAATACATATATATACAATCAATCAAAATGTTAACAAATAATGAAAGTGGAAATTTTTCAAACACTATGAAATATATGTAACCCCTAAAAAAAGTAGTCAAATTAAACCATAAATGCAATCTAATTTTTTATTTATAAAAAATATAAGGCAACTCAATAAAATTTCAAAGACAAAGTAATGAAAACACATGAACAAAAGCTTAAATTTTTAAAATTCAGTCTGAAAGCATGGAATAAATCAATTTTTAGCCACCTTTTCAAAAAAAAGGAGGATTTGAAACAACAATTGAAGGAAATTGAGTTTGCATAGGAATTAGGCTTGTTTAATGGGGATCTCATAAGCAAAGAAAACCATTTACTCTCAAAATTCCATAATACCTTGATAAGAGAAGAGTCCTTTTAGAGATAGATATCAAGGGTGCTCTGGCTAAAAAATGGTGATCGTAATACAAAAAAATTCATACCACTACCCTCAAACACAAAAGTCACAACAAAATTAGAGAAATTATCAAAGAGGATGGCTCTAGTCTAGTGGACCCAAAATATATCAAGGATGAAGTGGTCAAATTATTTGAATCTCTATTGGGTGCCAAAAGTTAGTGTGATCCTACTGCAAAAAGAAGACTCCTGGCCAACATCCCCAACCTCATTTTTGAAGAAATAAATTCCACATTGATATCCATATTTGAGTCTAATGAAATCAAGGAGGTTATTTTCTCTATGGTTGGTGAGAAAGCATGGGGTCTGAATGGCTTTCTCGTATTATTTTTCAAAAGTACTAGCACATTATAGGAGTTGATGTCATTGAAGCAATATTTGATGTGCAAAGATCCTATTTCCTGCCAAGAGAAGTTAATTCCACATTCCTGGTCCTCCTCCCCAAGAGTGTCAAAGCTAAGGAGTTCAAGGAATTCAGACCTATAAGCATGTGCAATACTATTTACAAAATTTTTCCAAAGCTATGGTTAACAGGCTCAAACAGATCCTTCCCAAAATCATTGATTCCAATTAGGAGGCTTTGTTCCAAGGAGAATTTTTTTGGATGGAATCATAAAAGTCCATGAGTTGATTCATTCAGTTGATAAGAGTGGCAAAGCTAGTATGTTTCTCAAACTTGACATGAGTAAAGCATATGATATAGTCTTTTGGGGATTTCTAGAAAAGGTGTTGTTTAAATTTGATTTTCATAATAGATGGATCTCTTTTATTAAACAATTATTCTCTACCCCTATGTTCTTGATCATTTTTAATGGTGAGCTTTCAGGGTACTTAAGTAGTTCTATAGGTCTTGAGCAAGGTGACCCTCTTTCCTCCTACTTGTTCATTATTCTTGTTTAAGCCCTTGGAAGAGATCTGAAAGCTACAACTATCTCTAAATCCATTGAAGGCATTAAACCTGCTTCTCTCATTGATCCAATTACCCATAAGTAATTCCCTGATGATACTCTTCTTTCTACCTTCTCTTCCATTCCTCAAGCCAAGGAAATCAAAGTTATTTTGAAGGACTATGAGCTAGTTGCTAGGAAATATATTAACTTTCTAAAAAGTAAGTTATTTTTCCTTAATACCCCTCCTAATAGGCAAAGAGCTATTGCTAGAATCCTAGGATGTACCATTGCTGAATTTCCCTCTATTTACTTAGGGTTACATTTGTTCAAAGGAAGGATCAAAGAAGATCTATGGAATTCGCTTTTGGAAAGGGTGCACAAAATGTTGGTAGGATGGAAGGGAGCATTTTAATCCCAAAGTAGCTGATTATATTAAATAATTCAATGGTATTAAAAATTGAAAAGATATTCTAAGGTTTATCTCATCTTAAGGAGTGGAGATTCCCTTGAAAACACTTGATCTCGCATTAAAGTCTCAAGTTGTTAGAAACTCCATTTGTTGGACTCGTTAATCTAAAAAAAAGAGGAGAGTGGCACCTTTTTGGTGAAGTTTTCCTACTACCTTGTTGTTGAAGAGAATACCTATTGGTTTCCTTGCAGTTAAGTATGGTTCAAGGAACTTACCCCCAAAGTTAATTTTTTCTTTGGCTTACCCTCTAAAGCAAAATTATTTCTTTGGAGAATCCTAAAAAAAAAGTAATGATCATTCCTAACCAATGTTATTTATGTGGGGCTCATGAAGAAAACACTCAGCATCTCCTTTTAGAATACTCCTCCTCGAATATCCTTTCCTTTATTCTTTCAACCTTGAGAGTAATTTGAGTGGTCCCAAATTCTTTGCAATACTTTTTTTATCATTGCCATTTTACTCCCTTCCTTAGCCCTAAATTTCATATCCTATGGAATCACTGTCTCCCTCATTTCTTTTGGAGGTTTGGAAAGAAAGAAACTATGGGATATTTAAATACCATTCTTCGAACACCCTCTTTGTGGATTTTATAATTCTTAGTACTTTAGTTGAAAGCATCTCGATTATCTTTTTTCCACCTCTAATGTTTCCCCTTTTGAGGCTTCTCTCTCTGCTAACCTAGGGTTACCTATTGGGGTCCCTGGTCACCCTCTTGTTGGCTCGAGTAGGTTGCAAACAAAATAGAGCTCTCCCCATTTGTATTGGCTTAAAATGAATTTTGATAGAGTATCCAAAAGAAACCTAGATATGGCAAGAGGTGGAGGATTGATCAAAAACTCCACTGGAGAAATTGTTCTAGCCTTTGTTAAGAACCTTGGTTGTCAAACCAATAATTTTGCAAAGGCCAAGACCCTCTTCCAAGGTTTATCCCTACTTGACTCAATGGGGGCTGATAAGGTTATTATAGAAGGGGATTCTTTATACATTATCAATATCCTCACTGAACAAGCTTCACCCACTTGAAATATTGGTAATCTTATGGATGAATAAAAAATATTCCTAAGAAAATTTGTGAACTACCAAAGTAAGCATATTTATAGGGAAGGTAACAAGGTTGCAAATTTCCTTTTCAATCTCGAAGTTCAAAATGAATGTGTGTCTATATGGAAAGATAATTTCCTGCAAGACCTTATTTCTTTGACAATAAATGATATTGTCCACATAAATGACAACAATGGGTTTTGTTATCTTATTTGATGTTATGGTTCTAAGTTTCTATGTTTACTTCATTCTTATTGGATCTAGAATTGGTGGGTTTTGTCTCTCATTTTGTTGTCATGTTCTATTTGTGTGTTGGTTATCAACCATTTCTCTCATGTTTCTATTATGGGCTAGGCCTTTCCCTATGCTCTACTATTTTTCTTGGATGTTGTTAGAACCACTTTGTTGGTCCAATTTGTAAATTTGTAAAAGGTCCGAGGACCATTTCAAAGTCCCTTATTTTCTACCTAATAAAAAACACACATAAAACAACTGCATAGAAATATAACATCTTTGAAAACCCATGACACTAAAAGCACTCAAATTCAATGCTTAACAAACCTAAAAAATGATTTAAATCTAAATGAAAAATACAACAAAGAGTCATTTATATCAATAATTGTTAAAAAAGTCTATTGGAGGTCATAAGTTTGAAACATCATACAATCAAAACCTAAACTAAATAAAAATACCAACAAAAAAATATTTTTTTTATAATGAAAATGTGATATGATCCATAAATAAATTGTAAGAAATAATAATATATAAAACAAACATACGAAAACATATCTTGAGGAATCATGATATGCTAATATATAAATGCATAAATATAAAGATAAATAAATATACAAAAGTGAATAAAAAAGTTACTATATAGAAAGTACTTGTTAAAAGTCTCAAGTTGTATAATTGAAACTTAACCTCAATCAAACATATCACCTGTAGACACCAAAATCCGACACCCTCTAAATCACAATTACCACCCCACCATCAAATCCTGCATGATAAAAAGATATGCCTAAGTTCTAACTTAGGGATATAAAATCCTACACATCATCCTATTTTTCTAATTTACTTAATTGGGAAAATCACCCTAGGATACCTTGTCCACCCATTAGACATGTGTCCTGGACACTTCACCCAACATCTTTACCACATCTTACCCACTCTTGTCCCCCTGTATTTGCACATGGGATAGATTCCCAACACCCATGCCACATATCATCCACCTTGTCTCCTTTGTCCCTTCACATAGGATAGGATCCCACATTGCACTCCACTTGTAGCCACATTATCCCAGTTAAGTGAGGCACACTTAATGACTCACTGTAACTACCCCTTCCACCTGGCAGTTCAGATTTGCCACTTTGCAAGTCAGGCTTGCCACCTCCCATTCCCCTCCAAAGCCCTAGGAAGACTATAAAATACCATTAGTCCACCAAAAAAAGGGAGCTAAACTTGCATACCGACAAGCTATCGAAATAGATCTGGATCTAGTGAGAAATTGAGAGCACGGGCTCTGATCTCGAGGTAATCTGTCATTCAATAAAAATTGCTTGTCCATGGTTCCACAGTAGAAAACACAACTCTACGGTTTCACAACCGTAGGTCCGCGATTTCCAGCCCACAACCGCACTTTTGCGGTTCCATAGTACCAAGAAATTTCATCAATAAATATAAGCGATTTAAAATATGGAGCAAGGATTTATTTGTTACTGTTTCATGCTATCTGCTTTTCATACATATCAGTGATAGGTTTATCTGTAGCATTGGGTTTACCGCTTGACTATACAGGTCCTACTAATCTTCTTTGTTGGTTTGCATGTGTGTAGGTAACATGTATCTTGGATAAGCTGTTGGAGCTAGAGTGGTTCCTTGCTGGATACCAAAGCCCACTCACCCTTTGAAGCTGTAACAAGAGAATGAAGAACACCACATCCTATGGAGGAGTTGGAAGATCTCCTTCTCTCACGACAAGCATTATATTTCAAAGAGACGAAGAACATTGCAACATTGCTCTCAACACACTTGAGGCAATTCAAAATCTTTTGTAAAATTTGTATCTATATCAATACAAAAGGGGCATTTTGATAATCTACTTCTATCTCTGTCTTTGTCATTTATTTTGTGTTCAATTCTTTGGTTACAAAAATGATGATCACGGTGGGACCCCCTAAAGGTCCTATTTTTTTTTGCCTTGCTTTTAAATTTGTTTACTAATCTTTGTCTACAACTACAAGTTTTGGTAATTTGAGACGCGCATATATTCAACTTTGGATCGATACATCTAGAAAAACCTTGTGCTTGAATTATTTACTATGGAAACATGAAAACACGGTTTCTATTATGAAGAAACGTGGGCACGCGATTTCTGTTTGGTGAAACACAAACGAGCGATTCTTGTTCTAGGGAAATGCAAGCTCGCAGTTTCTGTTTCAGAAACACAGACCGATGATTGACAGCCGAAAGGAGCAGTGAAAGGAACACAGGTCTGTACTTTGTGCCATCTGTTCAATTCTTCCTTTAGGTCTAGTTTAGGCTGCATTTAAGTAGATTAAGGGTCTCAGTCCTATATGCCTTTGTATGCACTTAGGTCTTAGAGATAGAAAAAAGTACTTAAATTTTGCATCCATACATAAAATGACAAGAAAATATTAAAGAGAATCTGCATTTGCATAATAGAAAATAGATCATTTTGCATTCATCGGGTTAGAAATAACTCAGGTGTGTATTTCAGGGTTGGGTCTGTAGAAGGGTTATTTTATTTCTATTGATAGAAAGGACCTGCGCATCCGCGGTTGGGATATCCCAAATGCAGACACGCGGTTGGAAAACTACGCACCCAAAGTTTTCATTGAGCACACGTATTTTTCATTTTTATTTACATGGATAGTCGTACTTGGCATTTATACCACATAATAGCATATGGTAGTGACTCATAGTCAAGCTAAGAAACTAGTGTCAAACCAAAATCAGTGGTCTTCCCCCATGGCCTCTTAGTCTGGAAACGCCCCTCACACTTTGGTGGTAGGACAAGTAGGCATGCTCTCTTCTATGTCCTAAAGTCTTAATGTAGGGCCTTCTAGTAGTGCCCCTAATACGGACATAGACATTATGCATAGAGCTACTCACGCAGCCATACCTAAGACACCTAGGAGTGAACCTCCTATAGTGGCAGATAGTCATCTCACCATGTTCGACATGGATACTATTAGAATGTACTTGAATGCAGTTGGAATGGTCTTCCCATCATTACCACCACTCTCCATACCATCTCATGTTGTACCATCATTACAACAAGAGCCCGCATATACTTACCCACAACAGTCAGAACAAGTTTTTACAAATCCCCTTTTTGAGTTGGCTATTGTAGCACTGGCTAACCAACCATCATCATCCAACCAACCACCCCATACATTACCTCAACAACTCACCATTTCCACTAATCCCTTGTATGAAATAATTCATGTTGTTTTACAAACCCTTGTTTCACAAACCCTAACATCCACTCAACCCACTACCCTTATAGGTTCTACATATCATATCATACCACAGTCAGTGGCAATACCCTTTGCTACTTACTCCCCACTCAATTCCACTACCATGGTTGCTCCACAACCAACTCAGCCTACCACATCACAGGTGGCGGTCCCTACTTCAAATGAAATTGCTATGCAACATGCTTTTTTACAGCTGTAGCAAACAATTTTAGATAACACTAATCGTAGCGTAAATCTTGACCCCAACCAACATTTGCAAGGAATTGAGCACAACTTCCCACCTCCATATCACCAAAAAAATGCCTTTATCCAAGATCCATCTTGCAAAATGCACCCCCCATCCACCACTATAGCTCAAAAATAACCTCCACATCCATATTCTAATACAATAGGTTAGCATACCATCATGCCCCCATCACCCCATCCGTATCATAATCTCCATCATCATTCATATCATAACACATTTCAGCCAACCATACCTTATCACCCGCAACCTACATACAATCCACCCCATTACCAACAACATCAAGTACATTCAAGTGTTAGTCCTATGGATGACCCTAGATACTAGTTTTTACATAGTTAGATTGATAGTCTTGCCATGCAAACTCTAGGTTTGCAATACCAAAAACCAAATTTAATACAACTACTCAATCATCATATTCATGCTTCGGTCCCTGAGCCGCCATATCCAACATATTTTTAAATACCTAAGCTTGAATTTAAGGGGGAAGAGGACCCCCATGAACATATAACTAGATTTGTGAATGCATGCTTTAGAATCAAAAGCAATGATGCATTAATGTTACATACATTTCCTCAGACACCAGGGGGAGAAGCCCAAGACTGGTACAACCACCTGCGACATCAAAGTATTTTTACCTTTGAACAACTAGCGGACCATTTCTTGGAAAGATTCACCCTGAATGTCAAAAAACAAACCACATTGACTGATTTGATTTATCTAAAACAATATGATGATGAATCGGTCTATAACTTTGACAATAGGTGGAGGTCGATCATGATCAAGTTACCAGTTTCCCTCCCTATGGCAGAGATAATACGAATATTCACGAAGAGTTTTGGTAGACCCATCTCTTCATTATTACAGCTACAATAGTATAGGACATTCGATGAGGCACTCGCCCAAGCAAAGTTAATATAAGAGATCAAAATTCATGATGGTGAGATAAAACCTAAAAAGAAAGAATGACACAATAAGAATCAAAATGGGAATAAGCACGGTTAATCTAAGACCGCATAGGTTAACCATATAGTTTTGGGCCAACCATAGTTAAATCAACCAACCCAAGCACAAATTCAACAACCCCAACCCCAAAAACAACCACAACAATTGAATCATCAAGCGGTTCCACCCCTACAACAGGCACAAAATCAGACACAACCTGCAGAAAGGCAACAACATCATTTTAAGCCAAAAAAAAATTACACACCAGTACAAGAGGCATATTCATTAGTTTTCCAAAAGTTGTATGCGAAAAAGCTCTTTACATCGCCAGAAATGAAACTTGAAGATCCTAATAAACCAAAAACAAAAGGTTACAAAGAACACCTCTTTTGCATCTATCATAGACAAATATGACATGATATCGAAGGTTGCCATGGTTTCAAAGGAATTGTACAAGATTTATTAGAAGCGAGTACAATCAAATTTGACAATCCACTAGCCCAAAACAACAAAAACCTAGGCTTTTATCAGACACCTTTGCCACATCGAGATGCAAATCAACAACCGACAGGAGCATCAACTTCTATAGTTACTCCCAACCAGGTTAATTATGTGTATCAATTGCCATAAGGTTTTGTAGGAGCTATTAGCATAGTTACCCGTGGACAGAGGTAAGCTAATTGCACAACACAGGCTCCAGCAACACAACCAAAAAATATGGCCATACAACTTGGACCAAGCATTCCACCACCACCTTTTCATAATCATCCAGTGGTCACCTTAAATAGCTGATTAACACAAAGTTTAAAAATGGCTTCAACAAAATTATCAATTTATGAGCTAATACAACAATCAACACCTCATAGGGAAGCATTGATGGAAATATTAAAGTCTATACAAGTACAGTTAGAAGACCCTAATGCATTCAATTCCTTTGTAGGGAGTGTGCAAAAGTGTATGGAACCCTCGATAGTATTTTATGACTTTGAGGAAAAGCAAATTTTGACAGATTCACCTGATCCACCATTGCACATAGTAGCTCACATTGACAAGGAAGCCATTCAAGAGAGTGCTTATTGACACCAGTTCATCCATCAATCTCATCACCACACCTACAATGTAAAAGGTCAACATCCCATCATCTCACATCACAACTTCCACCTTCTCCCTTAGGGCTTTTAATGACACTTTATGCTCAACTGTAGGGAATGTTGTTCTTCCCATCACCATGGGGGTGAAAACAATACATGTCCTATTCCATATATTGGAAGGAGAAATGCAATATAATATACTTCTTGGATGCCCTTGGATTAGGGAAATGAAGTGTGTGCCTTAAACATTACATCAATGCTTAAAATATGTACATGAAGGAAAAGTACATTGTATACCAGCTGACACAGAACCTTTCAAATACTGCAACTTGATTTTAAATTCGTATGAGCCCTTGCTTCCATCAACACATCTAACTATTAAACCACTCACCATTAGGACCATTCCATATAGTAACACTTCATCAAAAGCACCCATTCAAGAGGAATTGTCTATAGTTGACCCAACTTTTTCATCCAAAAGCGTCAGCTCAATTTTTCCTTCGAACACCACATATCACTTTCCAATCACACCAAACCATCCTGCCAACAAATAGCCAATTCCATATAGCGCACTTCCAGATCTGACACAACCATTCATATTCGCAGCACAACCCAATCCATCCATCAATAAACCACAATCATCACAGCTCGTAGTCTCACAAATAGGGCCACCTATTAGGGAAATTCCACCACCACCATTAGAACCGCCAACTAACTCAGAAGAACCCTCTTCATCCATTGAACCATTAGCCTCTCAACCTTCCCGAGTTGCAGTACACCTTGCCAATTTAGGTATTGATGAGTTCATTATTGAAAGTGTCATGGTTACACCACCTATTGAAGCAATCAAGGATTACGACCACCCCCGCAACCCACCTTTAGCCATAGGTGAAATATATAAAATGGGTTCCCCATAAAATGCAATAAATTTCATATATGTGGGAATCATATCTTCATCAGGTCCATCTCCTCCGAAGGAGGACCATATAAAAGAGTTTAATGAGAACATTGATTTTTTATCTAACCCATCATTTCTAGTGAGATACTTTCAGAGGGTTAATTGGCAAGGATATGGACTTGGAAGACATGAACAAGGTCCTCACCACATTATTGAGCCAGAATATAGAGAACCAAATGACCACTCAGGTCTAGGTTACAAACCTTCCATCACAAGCTCTTCATTAAGTCAAACATTCCAAGAGCTGGATATTAAGTGCAAATATGGAGAAGGAGAAAGTGACAAGAAGGATGAACCTAATAATGTGGATGATGATATAAATGGTGAATACTTAATCAATAATTTTTACCCTCATGTGTTTGGATCTTTCCCAGAACAAGCCTTGCAGCAAGAACCAGGATACGAAGATCCACCAGAAATGACTGACCTTAGGCTAGATTACACACAATGTGTTCTAGGACCTCATACAAATGCTAACGACTTCTCAATAAGTGATGACAATTATGAATACGAGATAGAAATAATATTTCTAAATCATGAGCATGAAATGTAAGCTAGAATAATACTACAAGCAGAGGTGCATTAGGAACAACATAATCAAGAGGTAGAAGAACCTAGAGAAGAGTTAGTACATGCAGAATCTATTCGAAGAAATTACTGGTACCAAAAGAAGTTCCCAAAAAACTGAACTCTCTTTCAGTTGAGCAAAAAGCATGAAAGTCCTGAAACAGAACCTCCTCCACCACCTTGGCCGCTCTTGCAGCACTGCCAATCACACACATTATGTCAGTTGCAACATAAGGAGGATGAGTCGTTGCCTCTTGAATCGTAGCCACATCACCTTAATCAAGTCAACATGATTTTTGTTGATTTTATCACCCCACATGTAATCCGCATGATGAGGAAAAACCGATCCATATTGACACTAGCGTCATTACCATGGATAGGATTTCATCCCCACCATCCATTGCTGAATTTGTCTTGTCCGAAGAGTTGTTATGTGCTTCAAACGCGTATATTTCACAGCAACCTTCATCATCAAATAATTTAGTTTTTCAAATTGAAATAGAGGGGGAAATCCTAGAGATATTTAAAAATGTGGCGAAAGATATTCACCTCATCCCAACTCCACATCAACTAGAAGAAGGTTCTCACATGCTAATTGAAGAATCTATAGATGTGAACCTTATTCAAGACACAGACAATCCCCAAATTGTCAAAATTGTAAAATATTTATCTGCAGAAGAGAAAGAATGCATAATAAATATGCTAATGAAAAAGAAAGAAGTGTTCACATGGTCATACAAAGACATTCCAGGTTTAGATCCAGACCTGGTAGTCCACAACCTTACACTGGCACATGATGCAAAGCCTTTCAAAAAAAAGCTTAGGAAAGTCCATCCAACAATCGCATTAATTGTAAAAGAAGTGCTGCAAAAGTTGTTGGATGTGCACTTCATAGTACTAATTGATTACCTAGAATTGATTTCAAATATGGTACCCATTCGCAAATCGAACGGAGGGATACGTGTATGCACTGATTTTCGAGACTTAAATAAAGCATTTCCCAAAGATGATTTTCCTTTACCTAATATCCATCAACTAGTAGATTCCTAAGCTGGTCATGAAATGCTTTCCTTAATGGACGGTTTCTCAAGATACAACCAAATTCGAATTAATCCCGAAGATCAACACAAGACAACATTTACAACACCCTGGGGGACATTCTGTTATAGAGTGATGTCGTTTGGACTAAAAATGTAGGAACTACATACCAATGAGCTACGATGTACATATTTCATGATTATATGCATAAGATCATCGAGAATTATGTATATTATTTGATTGCTAAATCTAATACACGTCGTGAGCACATCGATGTACTAGAAAAAATGTTCGATCGATTGATAGAACACAAAGTAAGGTTAAATCCTAAGAAGTGTGTATTCGGAGTCACATCAAGAAAACTTCTAGGATTCATTATCTCCAAGCGAGGCATTGAAGTGGATCCAGGTAAGGTAAAAGCAATATTAGAAATACCACCTCCCAAAAAATTGAAAGAGTTGCGTAATTTACAAGGAAAGATCCAATCTATCTGATGATTCATTACGCAACTATCAGATAAATGTAGGCCTTTCAATCGCCTTCTACAAAAGGGAGTGATATTTTCATGGACAACTGAATGTCAAGAGGTATTTGATGACATAAAGAAATATTTGGCATCACCACCAGTTCTTACATTGCCTAGATCAGGAATCGCTTTTCACCTGTACATTTCTGCAATAGATTTTGCACTAGGGACTATGCTTGCACAAAAGAACAAAAAACATAAGGAGCAAGCAATTTACTATATTAGCCGAACATTGGTAAGTTACGAAACAAGATATGCTTATGTCAAAAATTTATGCTTAGCAGTGGTTTTCGCCACTAAGAAACTTAGACATTACATGCTAAGCAATACTACCTATGTCATAGCTAGAGAAAATAC
This sequence comes from Wollemia nobilis, assembly GCA_028583015.1. NCBI lineage: Eukaryota > Viridiplantae > Streptophyta > Pinopsida > Araucariales > Araucariaceae > Wollemia > Wollemia nobilis. The sequence goes on from JAQPPZ010017083.1 coordinate 6,408,470, forward strand.
TCTGCGATACATGATGACTCGCACATACAACACCCATACTACTAAATGGATAATGCTTTTAACCAAATTCGATCTTGAATTCATAAGTCAAAAATCCATAAAAGGTCAGGTGATAGCTGATCAACTAGCAGAAGCTCCGCTACATAACGACAAACCACTAATAATTGAGCTTCCAGATGATTCAATATTCTCTGTCACAAAACAAGAAGAGTTAGTTTCTCTTGAGGAACAAGCAGACATGATCATGTTATTTGATGGGTCTAAATGCGACAAAGGACAAGGTGCGGGAGTCGTGTTTTATACACCTAAAGGAATACTAATTCCTTTATCATTCAAAATTGACTTCACATGCACCAATAATAATGCAGAGTATGAAGCCTTAATATTAGGTCTTCAATCAGCTATAGCAATGGGCATAAAAAACTAAGCATTTTTGGTTGATTCTAAACTAGTTGTATACCAAGTAAAAGGAGAATACCAATGTAAAGAACTAGTCTTTAAGCAATACCATGAAGTAGTAACAAAGTTGCTAGATAAGTTTGAATGGTATGAAATTAGTAACTTATCCCGATCCACAAAAAGATTCATGGATGCAATGGCTTATTTGGGATCTCTCATCCCTAAGAATGAGCATGGAGAAGTACAACCGCTAATCATAACAACAATGTCAAAATTATCAATTAAAAAAGTAGAACCTACAGGTGAGAAAAATGTTGGTTTGATACATGTTGAACCTTACAATTCTTACCTTGATGAGATAAAAGACTTTCTCAAGTCTAGAATACTCCTAGTAGAAATGACACGAACTGCAAAAAGAATATTCAAACAAAAAGCAATTCATTTTACTCTACTGGGGGATGTGTTATACAAACATGGGTATGATGGAATATTATTACGATGTTTAGATCCGATTGAAGCAGAATGAGCAATAATAGAAGCCCACGATGGTACTTGTGGTGGCCACTTCAGTGGAATGGCCATTGCAAAGAGAATACTACGCATGGGATACTATTGGCCGACCATGGAAAATGATTGTTGCAAATATGTCAAAAAGTGTCAAAAGTGCCAATATCATGCATTTGACTCATGTACCATTGCACGCATTACAACCCATTCAAAGTATTTGGCCCTTTTCATAATGGGGTCTCGATTTGATTGGTAAAATATCACCTGCTTCATCAAGACAACATAAGTTCATCATAACCATGACAAAATACTTCACAAAATGGGTGGAAGCAATTCCAATGACCACTATGATTGGACCTCGAATAACGAAGTTTATACTTCAACATATTATCTGTTGTTTTGGAATACCCTTAAAAATAATTTTCGATAATGGGAAGTCATTTAAGAATAAGGATGTTAGAGCATTGTACAACAAATTCAAAATTCAACACAGTTTCTCCACACCTTATTACCCACAAGCAAATGGGTAAGCTAAAGAAACCAACAAAACAATTGTATCCATTCTCAAGAAAATGGTCAAAGAAAATCACCGAGATTGGCATACTCAACTTCGTTTGGAATTATGAGCTTACTGAACAAGCATCATAACACCAATGGTAGCGACACCATTTTCACTAGTTTACGATGTTGAAGCTATATTACCTTTGGAGCTCGAGATACCTTCCTTGCGAATCTCATTACAGGACTTCATGGATGATGAAACAGCTAGACAAGCACATCTTGACCAATTGACACATATTGATGAAAAACGTATCAATGCTTTAGATCACTTACGAGTATATCAAGACAGAGTCAAACTTGCTTATAATGCAAAAGTCCATCCTCGCGAATTTCAAGTGGGGGACCTAGTGCTCAAAGAAAATCAACAAAATACCAATGCGTTGCCACACTTGAGAGATAAATTTGTGGCTAATTGGTTAGGCATGTACATTGTAAAGCATAAGTTGGGACCAGGAACTTATAGACTTGCTAACTTCGAAGGAGAATTGGAGCCAAAACCACTAAATATAATGCACCTAAAGGTATTTTATGCATGAAACGACTTGCAATATATTTCTATATATGTACATGGCTAAAAAAAAATAACAAAGCAAGAAAAAAAAATTATTTCTAATAATTAGTTACATTGTAAATAGAAATGTCATTACTAGCACTTAGCATATTGCATTTGCATATTACAAAAACAAAAAAAATTGTGCAGTACATAGGCCTATCACAAGCATATAGCAGCATTAGACTAATCACATAATTGCATCCATCCCATCTCATGTTCAGTAATCTTTCATAGTGGTGATGATAGACCAAGTAAAAAAAAAAAAGTTCCAAAGAATTGGGAATACCCAACTAAGACTCTTCGCAAGTCAAAAAAAGTCATATCCGTACATGTTTTACTATATCATAAATCAAAATTTCAGTCACTCAAAAATACTAGTGAAGAACCAAAAATCATAATATGTCCAATTTTATTTAGGACCAAAGAACTTATGTCACATTAAGAAAGTCTTGAGTATGGTAGATTGACTCTAAAGCAACATCGAACCAAAAATACTTTACAAATTTGAAAACATTTTGAGTAAGAACAGATAATGCCAACTTGGGTACAACCTTGAAGCGAAAAGGTAATATTCCCTGCTTGTCCCATTACGCAACATAGTCCAAAATAAAAAAGGTGGTTTTCACCACCATCACAACAATCCAAACAATTAAATTAAAAGGTAGACAGTAAGGATAGGATCACATTCTCATCACACTTCAATTGAGAATCCGATTCTCCAAACTCTATCATGATAAATTCTATACACACACACCACAGATCACAGAAGCAAGAAGGATCGTACTAAATTCCCCTCAGAAAGTTATGTAGTCATCTCCAAAGTTCGAAGATTGAATCATTGGACTATGGAGAAAACCTCCATCGGAGCTATAGACGCTTGACTGGTAGTGGAGTAAACTCATGCAGGGTGACAAGTCTTTCTCCCAAAAGAAAGACCTTTGACCGCACATACGGACAAGCTAGCTAATTGGTAAACCCATACAGGTACCATCCAATTTTACTCATCATGAGTTAATGAACTTCACATACATATGCACTGGTTCTTGATTGCTTAGGGCCATTCCCAAACCAAATATTTAGAATAACAAACTCCACTTGCACACACCTTGGTCCTAAAGAGGGTTAGAAGAACATTAAGAAAATGGTTAAAATCACTAGACTGTTTGAGTCTTTGAAAATCCTCTAATGTTATATATCAAACCATACCAACTACCATATCATTATCACATGTTCTACATTATCACATACATACACCCACCAGACATCAACCGCGAAGAGTCATCAAGTTGGATACCACCAATTGCAACAATGAATAAGTAATGGTCAACTACTCTAAGCTATAAAATATTACAAAAACATCATGCATGTCATCATATAGTTATATGAAAATAAACATAAACTGCATATTACATATTAGTTTACATTCATTTATCATAGCGCAAATAAACAATGTGTACATTGCATCACATAAGCATAAAAAAAAAGCATAAACAAGAAGCATGCATATAACATTAACACATGAGATAACCAAAATACAAGGCCATATATATAAATATGATGGTCCCAAAGGTACAAAATGTATGTAGGCTATATACATCAAAGCACTAAGGCTCATAGCAAAATAGAAGCAAAATACAAAAAGAGAGAAATAACATGTAACACTAGCTAGTACCAGTAGGATCCCTTCAAGGACCCTGTGCTGTAGAAGCACCATGAGAACTCTCGATGAGTCCTGTAACTCCTATCAGTCCCTCGGGTAGCAGTGGTAGCTGATGAAGGAGGAACAAGCAAAGGAATCTGATGCTCATGCAGAATATTCTCCAACATCTCTATATAAATAGCCTGCTTACACAAGCTCCTCAAGTCAGCACCCTCACGAGCAACCTGTTGAGAAATATCTACTCGAAGAGCAGCAACAGTAGCTGTAGTGTCACCTCCACCTAACCCTGCCTGTAGCCTAGTCAGCTCGCCCTCTAACCGAGTGACCTCACCTTTGAGCCTAGAAATATCCAAGTCCTTTACAGTGAGAGCATCACTGCTAGGACGATCACACATCCTATCCACCTCACCTTGGAGGCGAGTCACCTCGCCCTGGTACCATGCTAACTTGCCCTTTAGGCAAGTCACCTCTAAACCCAGGATGTCACACTCAACCTATAACATATCCCAATCCTCATCTATTCGTCGAGGAGGGGCATCCTCATCTCTCTCAGCACCCCCATCACCACCAGCCTCCTCGAGCTATTGAAAATCGATGCCCATGTCAACTCTCGAAGAACTACCTCATTGGCGCTTCGTTGACCAGAGGACCCATCCTCCCACATCTACATCATCACCACTCTTGTCATTGTCTACAACGACACTTAAAGTCCAAAGAGGTTGGCCAGAAAACCAGGCATCGTACTCAGGGGTGGTACCCACATCATCCAAGTTGGGAACCTCCAAGTCAGAATCATCAGAAGGATCATTAACTCACCAAAATTTGGAACCAATAGGTAACCCTAACTCGTCACCTCACTGCTTGTAGGTCACAGGCGCATCAAGAACATCCTGCACTAGCCCAAACTGACGTTGCACTCTAGAAAACTGAATAAACTCCATCTCCCTCAGATGGGCACCAACAACCCATCACCCTCGCTTGATGCGACGAAGCTTTGCTGCATCCGTCACCCAATCCAGACCTCTCCATGGTTGCCAACTCATCAAATATCTGGTAAGATAACTAAGGATATCTCTATACTCCGAGGCACCCACCACTAGATGACTAAGCTCCTCACTAAGTAGCCATCTGTACGAGCGAGAAGTGGAATCGATAGTGCAAGGGAGACCAACAGGTCGACCAATGATAATATGCTCCTAAGACCAAATCTAGAGCACCAAACTGCAGCCCAGGCCCTTTCGCTCCCGTATCTTCACCTCATATAACTCATTGTAAACCTCACAAAGAAGAGCGGGAGATCATGCCAACCGTCAAGGATTAGATATAATATTTAGAACAATCGATACTTGGTTCCATGGGATCCTTGATCCCATGGAATTGGGCAACAACATGTTGCTCAATATATACATAATAAATACTTGAAGCGCCCCCAAGCTACCAGTCGTATACAAATTTAGGTATGCTATGCCACCCCTGCTACAATTGATGTTCCACATCTCATCAAAAATAGGACAAAGGGCCTCCGTATCGAGGTCAACACAAACAATAGGTCCCTCGAAGGAACGCAAAAAATATGATAAATATCCTCAAGGGTAATAGTAAGCTCCCCCGTAGGGAGTTGAAAGGTACCTCTGTCAAGATCCTAGTGCTCAACAAGCATCGAAAGAAGATCCTCATCAGCTCGAACAGTGCCTAATCACCCATAACCATCAAGACTGATAGTCTAAAGCAAAGCCCAATCGTCGTCGAAAAGTGCCTTCCGCACCTTCTGGATAGTCCTCGAACACCTATGCCGAGCATCAAGAAGCTTAACCTGAAAATAACACACAATAATAATTAGCAAATCCAACAAAAAAACAAAAAAAAACAATAAAACAAGAAAAATTGTCACCTACCCCTAGATGATCATAAACAAACAAAACAACAAAAACAAAATCAAAACAAACAAACAAAAAAAAATTCACCTACCCCTAGGTGATAAAAAACAATCAAAACAACAAAAACAAAATCAAAACAAACAAAACAAAAACAAGAAAAATTTTCACCTACCCCTAGGTAATCAAAACAACAAAAACAAAAACAAGAAAAAATGTCACCTACCCCTAGGTGATAAAAAACAATAAAAAACAACAAAAACAAAATCAAAACAAACAAAACAAAAACAAGAATTTTTTTTTACCTACCCCTAGGTAATAAAAAATAAACAAAAACAAGCAAACAATAAAAACAAAAACAAATAAACAAAAATAACAAAACAAACAAAATTCATAAAAAGAAAACATGTTAATTACCAACACCACTTAATTAAAAACAACAAACAACAATGAGAACAAACAAATTCTAAAAACAAAAGACCACCTACCTCGGCATACCGGGCGCTGACTTCCGCTCCAGTCGAGCCACCACCACCACTTCCCTCACCAAGCTCCATCTTGCTCATCACTCCAACGAATCACAAAATGACAACAGGTAGAATGACCATCGAGAGCGACATCAGGCCTTTAAATAGCCGCTTTTAGCAGCAAAAAATGTGCACCTACGTTTTTTGCGGCGCATCAAAACACAGACCCACGGTTTGCAACGCAAAATACATACCCATGGTTTTGCGGTAAAAAATGCCCACCCACGGTTACCACTGAGAAAACCGCAAATTAGCGGTTACAATAACAAAAAAAAAACATTGAATTAGCAACTGAAGGCCTTACAACCTTAAGTGACAACATCAACACAAAGAAACCCAAGGTTGAAATTGAAGCCCACTCTGTGAGGATACAAAACACGGTAATGATACAATCAATGTGCATTAAGGAATTGGTAACAGTCACTAAGACAAGCAACTAGGATGATTGGTTCCTTCAAACCACAAACATGCATGTCAATCAAATCAAACGGTAATTTTGAATGAATAGTCACCCACAAGTTGGGGCAAATCATTTGCATAAACAAAAACAAACAATCATAAAACACCATTTCATCAATTGGTTATTGGGCTTCACTATTCACCCACTTACCAATTGAGGGGGTAAACAAAAAAAAATATATATTAATAATAATATACATATATATTCATTCTGCCAAAAAAAAAAGAAATAAGTCCATCCATCCAATAAAGTTAGATGTCATTAGTTTTTGCACCACATTGTGTGGCACACAATGCAATACAAAAAGGGGCAACTGTAGACACCAAAATCCGACACCCTCTAAATCACATTTACCACCCCATCATCAAATCTTGCATGATAAAAAGATATGCCTAAGTTCTAACATAGGGATATAAAATCCTACACATCATCCTATTTTTCTAATTTACTTAATTGGGAAAATCACCCTAGGATACCTTGTCCACCCATTGGACATGTGTCCTAGAAACTTCACCCAACATCTCTACCATATCTTACCCACTCTTGTCCCCCTGTCTTTGCACATGGGACAGATTCCCAACACTCATGCCACATCTCATCCACCTTGTCTCCTTTGTCCCTTTACATAGGACAGGATCCCACATTGCACTCCACTCGTAGCCACATCACCCCAGTTAAGTGAGGCACACTAAATGACTCACTGTAACTGCCCCTTCCACCTGGCAATTCAGATTTGCCACTTGGCAAGTTAGGCTTGTCGCCTCCCATTCTCCTCCAAAGCCCTAGGAAGCCTATAAAAACACTATTAGTCCACCAAACAAAGGGAGTTGAACTTGCGTACTGACAGGTTGTCGAAATAGATTTGGACCCAACGAGAAATTGAGAGCATGAGCTCGATTTTAACCGTTGGCTCGGATCCCAAGGCAATCTGCCATTCAGTCAAAACCACTTATTCATGGTTCCACAGTCCAAAATGCAACTCTATGGTTTTGCAACCGCAGGTCCACGGTTTCCAGCCCATAATCGCGCTTCTGCAGTTCCACAGTCCCGAAAAATTTCATCAACAGAGATAAGCAATTTAAAATATGGAGCAAGGCTTTATTTGTTAACTGTTTCATGCTATCTGCTTTTCATACATATCAGTGATAGGTTTATCTGTAGCATTGGGTTTACCGCTTGACTATACAGGTGCTACTAATCTTCTTTGTTGGTTTGCATGTGTGTAGGTAACATGTATCTTGGATAAATTGCTGGAGCTGGAGTGGTCCCTTGTTGGATACCAAAGCCCACTCACCCTTTGAAGTTGTGACGAGAGAACGAAGAACACCACATCCTGTGGAGGAGTTGGAAGATGTCCCTCTCCCACGACAAGCATTGTATTTCAGAGAGACTAAGAACATTGTAACATTGCTCCCAACACACTTGGAGCAATTCAAAATCTTTTGTAAAAGTTGTATTTATATCAATACAAAAAGAGCATTTTTATAATCTACTTCTATCTTTGTCTTTGTTAATTATTTTGTATTTAATTCTTTGGTTACAAAAATACCAAAAACTAATTTCCACACAAATAAATGATATACAACAAAGAAAACATATTTAAAAAATAAAAAGAAACAATTTACATAAAACTATATATATATAATATAATATAATATATATTGCACATAAAAACTTGAAACCATTAAAAAATACTATCAAATACCAAGACAACTTAAATCTTTAAACTCTTCACATCAAACATCTTCCACTCACCATTTCAACAAGCCTCATAAACATTCAAACACACCCTCTAAGAGGAATTAAAATAAAAAAGACAACTAAAAATCATATGCAGTAATAATCATACATGTTACCAATTAAAAGCCAAACACTTATTTAAAATCTAAACATAAAATAAAAAATTGCAAACAATAAATCTAAGAAAAACCAAAGTTAAGTTGCAAATGGAATTTGAACTAACATATGAGCTAGGAAAAACATGCACCATCAAGTCTATTGGTGTCTTTTCAAATGAGTGTCCACTTAGGGAATTAAATTAACCAACATTATAGTGAATCATTGAAAAATCTATCATAGGTCTATAAAGACATTCTTTTGTTATGTGTCTACTTATTTGACAAAATATAAGGATAGAGTAAAAGTTATAAGGTAAAGAGAAGCATATATCAAGCAATACATGTTGATGGAACCATTTTGAATGGTAATAAAGGACAACATTAAAGAGAAAAGTGATAGGAAACAAGGTTATTTATGTGAGTTTAGATGGTATAAGTATTTTTCTTATTTTTCTTATTGAAATTATGAATAAAAGGTTAACATTGGAAGTTTAATTGATATAGAAAAATTAGTAGAAGTAAAGAGGTATTAAAGTGGAAAGAAATTCTAACGTGTAATTTTTTTTTAATTAAAATTATGTGTAAGAAATTTAGTTTGATCTTTATAATCAGTTGTATGTTTTTTTTTAATTACATAGGAGAGTTGGTTACCATCATTATTTTTAGTGGCTGACCAGTACATAGTTCAAACCACATGGATTGCTTCCAACAAACCTATCCATTTCGTTTTTGTTGACCCGACGTGAGATAAGGACCACTGACCGCTCAAGGTACGTACAATCATTGTCGATCTGGCTCAAGGTACACACAATCATTATCGATCTGGCACGCACTCAAAGGATTCAGAGCATACTACTACCTATGCAAAGGGTTTGTTTTCCCCCAAGATCTCTTCTTAATAAGTGTCCAACCACACCTACACTTAGCAATCCACTAGCCCTTGAGAGTATGACCAATCCCATATTATAGGTTATATCTAAAAAAATAGATATGTTAAAAGTTTAAATTCCTTACAAACTTTACCATATCCCTCTTGGTCTCATATTCATGTATGCATGAGTAACATTGTAAAATATATATATATATTTATTTATTTATTTATTTTTTATTAGGGGAATGGTAACATACTTTCATCTTTAACCGTTACGGAGTCAAACATTATCCCCAGGTTTTTGCCTCGAACACAGGTCAAATCATTGAGCCTGCCTCTATAATCCTTGCCTCTCCTCAGTAAAAACGGGCTGGAGTGAGTAGACCTCAATGACTCAAGGTTTATACCGCAAAATTGATGCGTACTAAATGTACTCAAATATGATATGTACTACTAACTAAAATATAATTTATGTATTGAAGAAACTTAATATTCTATGTGGGCACAATAATATATGTGGTGTCGTTGTAAAATAATGATATAACTCTCACCAAAAAAATTTAATTTAAACCACTTAAAGATTATCATTTTGGTCAGACATTTTATGTTCTTTTATCTCTGTTACATTACATTTTCTCGCACTTCTGTCTTCTCCTAAAGCTCTTTTTAATAGCACTTTGCTTGTAGTGATGGCCTATGACACTTGAGATTAAAAAAGGCTAACGTGCATGTTGATAACATTCCCAAGATTCTATGTATACTGACGTGTTTAGTAGCATGCAACTTAGTGTTCACGTCACCTATTGGAGATGTTGTGAAGCAATCAATCGTCACACATTTTTCATTTTCTGTAACTCAACTCAACACATTTTCTCATATAATAAAATACATATTGACTTTGTTTTGTTTTTATGAATGTTGTTTAAATTTGTTTAAAGTTATGATTTATATTGGGAAAAAGTGTTTTCAATCCTCTCTGAAAAATAAATACACAGATTTTTTATTAAAACTTTTTACGTTTTTTGCAGGCTAAATCTACATTGGTATAAACCTTGGAATTAACCAAGGTAACGCAACAATCCAACGCAGCCGTCTGGGCGTTGCTTTTAACAGAATTTTGCGGCCTCTTTCATTCATTTATTTTTATTTATATATAAAAATTGGTAATATGGATGTTGTTTTTTATACATTAAAAAGTTTTTTATTATTTTATTTATTTATATACATAAAGAATCAGTAATATTAAAGTATTGTTTTTATAAACCTGAAGCAAAATCAGTTTCGTTTAAATTTGTAACACTATTGGATACTATAAATCTTTGAACCCTTTATAAAGGTGAGAGCTGAACTTATCAATATGGACCAAACATACAACCATACCCACCCATCCCCTCCACCTCTAAAAAAAAAATGTTATTTTATTATATATATATATATATATATATATATATATATATATATATATATATATATATATATAAAGAATCGGTTACATCTCATTCATTATTATTATTATTATTTTATTATTCGTTACATCCCATTCATTTTTTATTATCAATGGAGTTTAAATCTTGGAGCTACCCCTATACCATCTCATTGTTAAAGACCTAGGTTCAAATCTTGGAGCTGCTCCCTATAACCCCTATACCATCTTGTTGTTTTTAATGACTTAGCATGAAGGAGACCATCTTGTTGTTGTTAATGACTTAGCATGAAGGAGACCATCATTGACTGGGAACCGTCGATGGTGCGCATAGCGAAGTTAAGTAAGTATACTACCTTTGCCCCAAACAAGGCTTGTCTCCAAGGTTTGAACCTAAGTCTCTAGTCTTAGAGTTACCCTCTATAATCCCTATACTAGTCGTCGATGGTGCACATAGCGAAGTTAAGTAAGCATACTACCTTTGCCCCAAACAAGGCTTGTCTCCAAGGTTTGAACCTAAGTCTCTAGTCTTAGAGTTACCCTCTATAATCCCTATACCAGCCGTTGATGGTGCACATAGCGAAGTTAAGTAAGTATACTACCTTTGCCCCAAACAAGTCTTGCCTCCAAGGTTTGAACCTAAGTCTCTAATCTTAGAGTTACCCTCTATAATCCCTACTTGCCTCCAAGGTTTGAACCTAAGTCTCTAATCTTAGAGTTACCCTCTATAATCCCTATACGAGCCGTCGATGGTGCACATAGCAAAGTTAAGTAAGTATACTACCTTTGCCCCAAACAAGGCTTGCCTCCAAGGTTTGAACCTAAGTCTCTAATCTTAGAGTTACCCTTTATAATCCCTATACCAGCTTGTTGTTAACAACTCGATATGAGAGGCCACTGAGATTAAAATTGTTGTAGGGCTCGCGTGCACGCACACACTAAAAGGATTTAATTCAATCTACTACCTTTGCCCCAAACAAGGCTTGCTTCCTGTTGAGTGGTATTTTCACCCGATTGTGAAAACACACTCTCCGATAGGATTTGGGTTCTAAATCCTCTCTTGCAAAGAAATTTAATAAACAATTTCTCCAAGGTCTCCGCTATGTTAGCATTTTGTATATGTGTATTAATAATCTCAAATAAAGATATTCAATTAAAATGCTTGGAACACCTTAGTGGTTGCAAGTAACTGAAAACAAGGGGCAATGTTGGTTTATTTTACTGTGAAACTGTAATGATTGTTCGTTGAACCCGAATAAAGCAAATGTGATTTGATCTTCGTATGACCACGCTGTAACTTCAAAATGGAAATTTATGAAATGTCATAAAACATAACCCCTTCAATGAAATTGGAATTTTATGAAGGGAATATCATCATCTGCTCATGAATGAAAAACAAAACTGAAAAATGAAATTCTGGCCTTGAAATGGAAATTTTCTATTTTCAGACTTTGGAATTTTTAGTTTTTTATTTTTTTATTTTAATGCCTGTAAATGAAAATAAAGTGCAGAAAAAATGAAAATAAAATGCAAAAGAAAAATGAAATGCATTCAGGGTGATGCAATCCTATTCGACAAAACCGAAGCTAATGAGGTTTCCATGCATGCAACCTAACCTATTGAACCCGCAAAACATGCACAATCCAGATAAGTTAAGTGCTTGGTCTCTGGGGTTTTAACCGTGATTTCAGATTTAGACATTCGCATGAAGCAACCAAGAGAACTTGCATTAAACTTCACCTATAAGCCTAGAAATCTGAAAAGGGGAAAGATAAACATTTAATCCTGCATGCAGAAAATAACTCCTTCTTTCTTGCCAATGAGGTGCAACTCTCTGAATTTTCTGTATTAAAAATTGATCATTTTACAATAACAGAATCTCTAGTTTTCTCAAAACCAGAAAAAGGGGAAGAAAAACACTCCAAAGCAGGCCCAGAATGGCTTCTCGCCTTCGACACTGCAACTCTGCTCGCAGCGGTTTTCGACCCTTGTACCAATCTGTGCCTCTGCTTTTATACTTTCTGGCAATGCTCTCTGTTTCGCCCTGTGACGCTTCGCTTCATCTCCCAGATCGCTTCGTTTCACCTTCCCCGCCTTTTCGTTGTTTTTGACTTTATGTTCGACATCGAGACGCTTGATCTTCTCTGTGACCTGTAACGCTTCTGTAGCCCTTACACCTTTATGCCACGTGTTCCACGCTTTTTGCATGTTCCGTAATGGCCCCCTGTAAATCGTGACCAAAAATAGCATGTCGCGATATCGCGACGTTTTTATGTATGCAGCTTTGCCCCTCTACCTGTATCGCGAAAACAAGACATGTCGCGATATCGCGACATTTTTCTGTCAGCAGCCTTGTTTGTCATCATGCATCGCGAAAATGATACATGTCGCGATATCGCGACATTTTTGCTTCGGACCGCATGGATGCAACTTGTCACGAAATCGTGACGTTTTTCTCCTTCGCTGCTCTGTTGCACTCGCGCAAATGCGACATGTCACGAAATCGTGACATATTTTCATTTCATACCATCTCTCGCTTGACGCAAATCGACCTATCACGATATCGCGACGTTTTTCCTCTACGTTCATTTTGGCTGCTTTAGGTCGTAAAACATGACATGTCATGATATCATGACATACTTCGCATTGAATCTTCTCTTTCGCTTTACCACGATTTCATGACAAGTCGTGATATCGTGACATTTTCATTTTGTCTTTCTCTCTCCTCTATGAACCGCGATTTCATGACATGTCGCGATATCGTGACATTTTGAGTCTTTAATTTGGTTCTTTGTCTTGCACTGATTTCACAACACGTCATGATATCGTGACATTTTCTCTTCATGATGCATTTTGCTGCTCTTAGCCGAAAACGTGACATGTCACGAAATCGCGACAACTTTCCATTTCTAGCCGCGACAGAGCAACATGTCACGAAATCGTGACAACTTTTCATTTCTAGTCGCGACGGAGCAACATGTCGCGAAATCGTGACAACTTTTCATTTTTGGCCGCGACGAGCAACATGTCGAATATCGTGACAACTTTTCATTTTTGGTCGCGACGGAGCAACATGTCGCGATATCGCGACAACTTTTCATTTCTAGTCGCGACGGAGCAACATGTCGCGATATCGTGACACTTTCTTTTTCTTGCTATATTTTGCTCTTCCTTTGATTTTTTAGCATCTGGGCCATTGCGGTCTTCTTTGAAAGCATGCAAAAAAGGTGGGTCCCCAATTTTGGGGTGTGTTGTGGATCAGCCACAACAAATGGTGACTCTACTGTCAAATGCTCCTGAGCATTTTGGTGAGAACCCAACTTGAAATATACAAGCTTAGATACAAGCGTCAGCACATAAAAGATAAACAAATACCGATAGATCAGAAATACATGAAACATCGGAATCATTAAGTATCAGCTCGGTGTGTGCAATGTGTTTTCATTCCCTATCGCTTGAACTTGATCAACATTCCATTGTCAGTTTCACTTATGATTTGTATGCAAGGCTATGAATGATTTGTGCAGGATTTGATGCATGATGAAGATGCTAGAGATATAACAACCTTGCTTTGCAAAGGCTCAAACCTTCTAATATCATGAACAAACATATTAAAACTGTCAAACCCTCTTAGGATCAAATATATGTATACTGAATTAATTTATTAGATCCCAAAGTTGGTTATGTGTCACTACCATCTTGAACCCATGTGCAAGTGTAAGTGAGATCAGAGCTTTGGGGAATAGGATTCCCAACCTAAGCGAGATGGGAATTTAACCCTATCCTTACTACTCTGATCTGGAGTTCATTACCTCATCTTGAACAAAATGATTTAACCAGTTATGGATGAAATGGTCAGGCTAGTCTATCCTTTTGAGCAGTCAGTGGTCTTGCTTTTAGACAAGACATGTTGCCACGCATGGGCATACTTAACCCCATAATCCATGATTTGGCTTCATTCATTCTTTTCTCTTTTTTTTTTATTTCTTGGACCTTTGGGATGACTACCCATCCTTGCTAGGGACATGTAGTACGATCCCTCCAATCCAATATTAAGATGAAAAATGGAAAATATTAATTTTATTTTTATTTCTTGGACTTTTGGGATGACTACCCATCCTTTGTAGAGGACATGTAGTACGATCCTTCCAATCCAAGATTTATGATGAAATGAAATATGGAAGCTTTGGGGAATCGGATTCTCAACCTAGGTGAGATGAGAATTATGCCCTATCCTTACTACTCCATGAAGGTCAAATCAGAGCTTTGGGGAGTTGGATCCTCAACCTAAGTTTGATGAGGATTTAACCCTATCCTTACTACTCTGATTTTAGGCTTTAAGCTTTATGGGAGTGGTAAAAACCATTGTTTTAAGGATAATGTTGCATGATAGGACAGACATGAAATATTCTTTTCACCTCACCTTTTCTTCCAAGCATGGTTTTGATCATTTTGCCCAAGATCTTCTTTAATGTGCATAGAACGTGCTTGGTTCAAGATAGTTCGGGCATCAGTTCCCAACCTTAGGATTTTTTTTTTATATGTTTCATGTTATAGAATAACCCTAAGAGGATTTGACATTTTTCAATGATTGTATTGGAAATGGATATGCAACTAAGATGGCATGTATATGCAATGAGATGTAATATGAATGCATTGTCCTTTGAATTGTAGATGGAGTATATTATCTACTTTTCCATAATGTGTAAAACTGACAACTTCATGCATCACAAGATTCAAACGATATTATTTAAGATGTTTGCTTTACTTGTGGAGCTTTCTACAATACAATTCCAATGTTTCATATTCTCCTGATTTTAGGCATAAGTTGACATCTCAAAAAACAATTTTTTTTTTTTCATAAACAAACCAAAAATGTCCAAAGGACCAACACACAACTTAAATCCAAATCCAAATAGCAATCCCTAAAAGGAAACTTGAAAACACAAACCAAAACCAAAAATCAAAACCTATATACAAATGTACAATATAATACAAGATGATGCAAAGCTTGGATTATCACTTTCCTGGATCCCAAACATGATTAGAACATTTCAACAAAAATATAACATGATATGCATGCCAAATGTTGTGGGAATCCAACAAAAACAAGACTAGACCAAACAATGCAACCCACTTCAACTTTCCTCTCTCACCCCACCAATTAAATTTAGTTCCATTAGTATTCTCATAGGTGAGATTCAAATTTTCAAATTGATTAGACAATGATTGATTTTCAATTTTATCATGTCTATTCTTTAAAATGTAAATTTCATAATTCCATCCTTGATTTAGAATTAGGCTATCTTTTTCAAATATGCAATTTTGTAAGTAGGAGCCTATTTCTACAAATTTCAAAGCCAAATCATTTTCCAAATTTGTAGGCCAATCAAATTTGTGCAACAATTTACAAGCATCTAGGATATTTACTAAATTAGGATCATTAAAAGTTTTTACCCTAGATTCAATTAGTAATTGTTGATGAATTTGATTTAACAGTTCAAGTGCATCAACTTCTTTTTCATTCATTAAAACAATGTTATCAAAGGTGTGATTAGAAATCATACCTTGTTTTTCATTCACCTTTAATGACATTTCACCATAAACATCATTCAAATTCAAAACATGGTCATGCAAATTTTCACCTAAATCTTGGATGTTTGAACACAAAAGGTTAGATTCTAACTTTTGAACATTTTTATTTACCAAAATTTGATGGGGATTTGTAACTCCCTCTTTTACCTCATGGTCTTCATACTCTTCATTGATTACTTGTTCATCAAACATACCAAAATTGGGCACCCAATTGAAAACATGCCCATCCTTTTCAACCCTCAAATGTTTTTGGTCAAAGTGTATGTCCCATGACTCATCTTGATGATCCTTCATTTGAGTTGTTTCCAATTGATCAATCTCTTTGTCATTTGGTTCCAATTCTTTGTTCACTATCCATGGTATCTCTTCATTTGAATCCTCAAAATCATCATGCAAACTTGCATCCGCACCTTCAATGAATTTATATTCAACATGATCGAATTTTGCAACCTTCTCAAATCTTGTGAATGTGAGATCTTCGTATGATGTAGAAGTTTCAACATCTTGCATATCAAGTGAAATATGAGTTTCATCTATAGGGGTGTGAGAAAAGAATGCATTATCATATCTCCCCCAACCATTGTAAAAATTGTCATCCAAATCCATGGCATGAAATTCCATGATGTTTGTGGCATGATCTTTTGATTCATTCATAAATTCTTTTTCTTCTTTGTCCTTGGCAATAGGATCATTATAATCTTCCAAAATTTGATGAGATTTGAAACCCTCTTCCAAAACATCCTCAAATTGTACAGGAGTTGTAATATCTTCCTTTGAGTAGGCGATTATGTTGTCCTGTATATCAATTGGCACACAAGTTTCATTAGTAGTTTTGGAGAGAGTGTAGTCTTCCCACTTCTTCCAAGCATCATAATAATCATCTTCCAAAATCAAGTGGTGACGTTCAACTACTTCTTCAACATCCTCCAATTCATCAATGTGTTTCTCATCAAATTCATCTTCACCTTCCTTAGATGGTTCAATTATTTCCAAAAGTGGGTTATTTCTTGAATTCAAATTTGTAAGGCTATCATAGTCCAAATTAGTAACCCATGATTCAATTTTATCACAATTTGGAGGGTGAAGAATTTCTTGATCATTAATTTTACACATCTCATCAATAGTATCTTCCAAGAACAAGTGGTGAAATTCTATCATGTCTTCAAATTTATTTATTGGTTTTCTTCCAATTTCACTTTCAACCACTTCATTCAATTCTATGGTGGGTTCCGTCCTATCACATATATCAAACATTGTTGAATTTAGAACCCCTTCATCCGAATAATCGTGTATCTCTATGAATGAGATCATTTCTGCATAATCCTCACTAGCGGATGTTGGCTTAGCAATTTGCACCTCCTCGTGGACTACATCTAAGGTGGTTGTAAGATTTGGATATTCAAATTCATCCCCTTGATCATTTACCTTAGATATCATTGGAGTGGAGGGTGCTATATTTGATGGTTGGTGTAGGTTGGCATCAATATCTTTAGAAGGACAATCTCTTATGTGAACATGTTGTGCCTTTTCTTCTTCAAGACCTTGTCGTTCTATCTCTTCTAAGATCTCATGGATTTTCTCTAGAGACAAACCACTCAGTTTTTCCTCAATGAGTGAAGCAAGTGTGGGGTGTATGGCTCCCAGGTATACTTCCATGGCTTCCTCTTCTAATGTGTTAAAATTTTCCCACATTTGGGAGTGCAACTCACGAAATCTTCCATTGAATTGACTCAAGGATTCATTAGGCTCCTTACATATGGAGGTAAACTGATTTTTCAAGATTTCTAAGTCAACTTGATTACCAAAATGATAAAGATAGGCTGCTTCTAGTTGTATCCAAGAAGTCCTAACCTCCATGGGTAGTTGGCTATACCAAAAGAATGGTTTATCATCCAAAATGTATGCAAATAACTTACAAGCCACCTCCTCATAGAAAATCTGGAATTGACATAATGTATTCTTGTAGACATGCAGTTTTTGCAAGTATCCTAGTGGCACCTCTTGATTAAAACACCGTAAAAAATCCAATAACATTTTAGGAATATGATAGGGTATCACATGTATAGACAAACCCTTATAATGATCCTCCATTGTAGATACCATTCTTTCTCTTAGAGACACTATTTCAGCTCTTAGGGATACAATTTGCTCCTCAAATGTTGCCATTAGTGAACTCAGAATGTAACTTTAGAACCAAATATGTTGAATATTCAACCTGCAATGTATAAAAAAAATCAAGTTAGCATCAACTAAGAGATGTATTCATTAAAATCAAATGAAAGTAACTGTTAGTCAAGACCAAAATTTTCAAAATTAAATCAAATCACTTTATTTCTGTATGAACAATCAGAAAAGCATTAGAATAATATACAACATACCTGAATTGCTTAAAATAGAATAAAGTAAACCAATTCAGGCCATCCTTTTAACAATCTGTTGAGTGTTAGAGGACTAAAGATAACAATCAATAGGGCATGAAATATTCAAAATTTAAATTTAAATCACACTAAAATAAACCCGTCATGCCCTCCTTCTAGCGCCAATCTGTTGAGTGGTGTTAGAGGAGGCCGAAGATGCTAATCAAATGGACTTGAAATATTTAGCAATGTAAAGCTCTCAAACAATTATAAACCTGTAGCATCTAAAATCATGATGAAATAAACCTTTTCATGCCCTCCTTCTAGCGCCAATCTGTTGAGTGGTATTTTCACCCGATTGTGAAAACACACTCTCCGATAGGATTTGGGTTCTAAATCCTCTCTTGCAAAGAAATTTAATAAATAATTTCTCCAAGGTCTCCGCTATGTTAGCATTTGTCATATGTGTATTAATAATCTCAAATAAAGATATTCAATTTAAATGCTTGGAACACCTTAGTGGTTGCAAGTAACTGTAAACAAGGGGCAATGTTGGTTTATTTTACTGTGAAACTTTAATGATTGTTCGTTGAACCCGAATAAAGCAAATGTGATTTGATCTTCGTATGACCACGTTGTAACTTCAAAATGGAAATTTATGAAATGTCATAAAACATAACCCCTTCAATGAAATTGGAATTTTCATGAAGGGAATATCATCATCTGCTCATGAATGAAAAACAAAACTGAAAAATGAAATTCTGGCCTTGAAATGGAAATTTTCTATTTTTAGACTTTGGAATTTTTAGTTTTTTATTTTTTTATTTTAATGCCTGTAAATGAAAATAAAGTGCAGAAAAAATGAAAATAAAATGCAAAAGAAAAATGAAATGCATTCAGGGTGATGCAATCCTATTCTGACAAAACCGAAGCTAATGAGGTTTCCATGCATGCAACCTAACCTATTGAACCTGCAAAACATGCACAATCCAGATAAGTTAAGTGCTGGTCTCTAGGGTTTTAACTGTGATTTCAGATTTAGACATTCGCATGAAGCAACCAAGAGAACTTGCATTAAACTTCACCTATAAGCCTAGAAATCTGAAAAGGGGAAAGATAAACATTTAATCCTGCATGCAGAAAATAACTCCTTCTTTCTTGCCAATGAGATGCAACTCTCTGAATTTTCTGTATTAAAAATTGATCATTTTACAATAACAGAATCTCTAGTTTTCTCAAAACCAGAAAAAGGGGAAGAAAAACACTCCAAAGCAGGCCCAGAATGGCTTCTCGCCTTCGACACTGCAACTCTGCTCGCAGCGGTTTTCGACCCTTGTACCAATCTGTGCTTCTGCTTTTATACTTTCTGGCAATGCTCTCTGTTTCGCCCTGTGACGCTTCGCTTCATCTCCCAGATCGCTTCATTTCACCTTCCTCGCCTTTTCGTTGTTTTTGACTTTATGTTCGACATCGAGACGCTTGATCTTCTCTGTGACCTGTAACGCTTCTGTAGCCCTTACACCTTTATGCCACGTGTTCCACGCTTTTTTGCATGTTCCGTAACGGCCCCCTATAAATCATGACCAAAAATAGCATGTCGCGATATCGTGACGTTTTTATGTATGCAGCTTTGCCCCTCTACCTATATCGCGAAAACAAGACATGTCACGATATCGCGACATTTTTCTGTCAGCAGCCTTGTTTGTCATCATGCATCGCAAAAATGATACATGTCGCGATATCGTGACATTTTTCTGCTTCGGACCGCATGGATGCAACTTGTCGCAAAATCACGACGTTTTTCTCCTTCGCTGTGTTCTGTCGTACTTACCGCAAAACGCGACATGTCATGGAAATCGTGACATATTTTCCTTCCGTACCATCTTGCTGCTTGGAGCCACGAAAACGTGACCTGTCGCGATATCGCGACGTTTTTCCTCTACGTTCATTTTGGCTGCTTTAGGTCACAAAAACGTGACATGTCACGATATCGCGACAACTTCTGCATTGACTCTTCTCTTGCTGCCTTCGACCGCGATTTCATGACAAGTCGCGATATCGCGACATTTTCATTTTGTCTTTCTCTCTCCTCTATGAACCGTGATTTCATGACATGTCGCGATATCGCGACATTTTGAGTCTTTAATTTGGTTCTTTGTCTTGCACCGCAATTTCACAACACGTCGCGATATCACGACATTTTCTCTTCACGATGCATTCTGCTGCTCTTAGCCGTGAAAACGCGACATGTCGCGAAATCGTGACAACTTTCCATTTCTAGCCGCGACGGAGCAACATGTCGCGAAATCGCGACAACTTTTCATTTCTAGCCGCGATGGAGCAACATGTCGCGAAATCGCGACAACTTTTCATTTTCGGCCGCGACGGAGCAACATGTCGCGAAATCGTGACAACTTTTCATTTTCGGCCGCGACGGAGCAACATGTCGCGATATCGCGACAACTTTTCATTTCTGGTCGCGACGGAGCAACATGTCGCGATATCGCGACACTTTTTTTTTCTTGCTATATTTTGCTCTTCCTTTGATTTTTTAGCATCTGGCCCACTGCGGTCTTCTTTGAAAGCATGCAAAAAAGGTGGGTCCCCAATTTTGGGGTGTGTTGTGGATCAGCCACAACACTTCCAAGACACACTCAAAGGATTTAAGTCAATCTACTACCTTTGCCCCAAACAAGGCTTGCTTCCAAGGTTTGAACCTGGGTCTCTCTTGGTAAACGCCCAAAACTTACCAACCCACCCAACCTTTGGGACTATTTTTTTATATACATGGAAAAATAGGTAACAACAAACATTGCCTCTATAAACCTTAAACTTAATGGCTAAAGCGAAATCAACTCTTAAAACCTATTGGGTAAAGCAAACTCAACTCCATTTATTTTTTATTTTTTTATTTTTATACATAAAAAAATGATAACACCATTGGATGGTACCTTTATAAACTTTTAGCCCAATCGATAAAGCAAAGTCAAACACTCATCCAATACCCTTCAACATATCCCCTCTTAAGTATATTGGTTTTTGTTTTTTTTAATACATAAAAAAAATTAACACCGTTGGATGGTACCTTTAAAAACCTTTAGTCCATTGGATAATAAAGAAGAGTCAAACACTTAGCCAATACCATCCAACATATCCCTTCTAAGTATGTTGTGGTTTAAACGAGACCTTCCAAAAAAAAAAAAAAAAAAAAGTCAAAAACCTAACCAATGTACCATCCTTACATATATTCCATTCTAAACTCAAAAACCAACTACCGAAGAAAATGAAGGTCATAATATAATATTTTTAACCACATTTTGAAAAAAAGTGTAATACTAACCTTAACTGTATAATTTGTTATAAAATATAACATTATTTTAAAATATATTTATCTAAACTCAAAAACCAACTACCGAAGAAAATTAAGGTCATAATATAATATTTTTAACCACATTTTGAAAAAAAGTGTAATACTAACCTTAACTGTATAATTTGTTATAAAATATAACATTATTTTAAAATATATTTATCCTGTCGTTTAACTAATCTTTGTTTGCATAACATTTTCATTTATGAAATCATGTACAGTATAGCTACAAATTTTGATGAAGTGTTAGAAAATTTTGCTCGTTAAGACCTCTTAAGATTTGATTCTATCAAGATTGGGTGTATGGGTGAATAATCGGTGATGTGATCTGGGTTCAATCTCTATGATTGATGTATATAAAAAGTACTTACTTTTAAAAAAAATTATGGTCTATTTTTTTACAATTTTTAAATATAAAATTCTCAGCTTTTATAAAATTTTATTATTTAAAACTTAATAGAATATTAAAAATAGCTAAAAACATGTCATGTGGATATATACTCTTTTATGCTATGTATAAACATTTAGAAAGTTTTAATTTAAGTTAAAATATGTTGCACTATGATTAAATATTTGTTATAAACATAGCTATTGAAATGTAAAAAAAAATTATTGGTCTTAAATCTTTGACTTTTCTGGGATGAATGGTAAGTTGATGATGATACACATGACATAGGGATGTATATGAAAACTAGAAATTAGAGGAATGTATAATTATATATTAAGAGGACTCAAACCCTTAACTTCTTCGTAAATTAGTGTTTTTCACTCACCACTCTACCAAGATCTTATGGTCATCTTTATCTATATTAAACTTGATATATCATTTAACAAATTTTTAATATCATTCAACAAGTTTTTATGGTATTTCTTTGAAGGAATCATACATTTACAATGAAAAATTTTATTTAGGTGGAAAAATTATGAATATAGTATACATTCAAAATGTTTTACTTCATGGGTTTTCGATTCCATGTTTTTCCTTGGCGGGTTGTTTCCTACCCTCCGCTCATCCTTCCGTCGCTTCTTAAGGCTAGTCGGGCACCTTCCCCGACTCCCAAAATTGGGTCGCGCCAGTGAAATGATTCTCGCAGGCACCCCCATGGCGACGCACTTAGATCCTGATCATTGCAGCAGAGACGTCGAGGGCTTCGTCAGGCCTGGCACCATGGCTAAGCAAGGGCCCCATATCCCAGGCAAGGTTTCAAACAGCAGGCGACAAGCCATCCTTTGCTGACTTGCTCCAAAAAAATGAATTCCTATGTCGTCTACGGCTAGTGAATTCATCACTCAAGGGAATAATGTTCTATGCGCTAAATCCTTTATGGAAAACTATGAATCCCAGGATATTAACTCCTTGGTAGGAAAATTCATCGACGGACGATCTGACTTAGATGCTATTCGTAGATGGGCGGCTTCAAAATGGAAAACCCTAGGCAACTTGGAGATCTCGGCAATGACAAGGGGTTTTTTCATGATTCAACTCAATTCCCATGAAGACGCAAAGCGCATCTTATCCGGAGGGCCCTGGTTCTATGGAAGGCGAAGTCTGTTCCTCAAAAAATGGCAACCAGACTTCAACCCCAACTCCCAGAACATCAATTTCACCCCCATCTAGGTTAGACTTCCAGATCTCCCAACCCACTTCTATGAAGATGTCTTGCTTGGTATTTCTAAGGTGATTGGCAAGCTCGTGGCTATCGACCCGGCCACCCAGGCAAGAACCCGGCTAACCTAGACCTGCATTTGCGTGAATGTGAACCTAGAAAGTCAGCTTCCAGACCACCTGAACCTCATCTATGGCAACTTCAACTGGAAGCAGCCACTCTTCTATGAAAACAAGCCAACTTTTTGTCCTGAGTGCCAATCCCAAGGCCATCTTCAGTTGTAGTACCCCAAACTTCGGATCCCATCACAGTCAAAACCCACCAAGGACCAATAAAAAAAGATGCAGCATCAACCCCCACCTATCTTGTCGACATCCACCAAAGCTATTTCCAGACCCCTCCGGGCCCGCTCAATCATAAGGCAAGTACCTCTGTTCCTCTAATCAATAAATTCAATCCTTTGCATAGTTTTGTTATTAGTGAGGATTGTGAGGAAGGCGAGATCCTGGTCACCTCTGAACCAACGACCATCCTCTTTCCCCCTTGACCTCCCTTGGTCTTCCCCCCTACCGCCCCCATCCATAATCCTCCCCCCGTCCTCGGTGCCCCCACTTCCCCGAGAATCCCTCAAGGCCCGCCTCCCCTCTCTCCTCCTTCGTCCCCCTACCCTAGTCCTGAAGACCCAACCTCTCCTATGTACTCAGACTCTATCTCTGTTGATGACAAAGTCGAACACCAGTAATCCCCTGAGCAAAGTATTCCCAGGATAACTCGGAGCTCTCGAAAATCCATGATGGATGTAGGAGGGGAAAAAAAGAGAGGAAGACCCTCTGATTCGGACATAAGGAACAAAAATGCGGCTAAAGATATAGCCAATGGAACCCAGAGAACGCTATTTCAGGAAACAACAAACAATTCCAAAGATGAAAGTCAAAGATCCAAACCCCCTACTCAGCAAGGAAAAGGGGGCAAGAGAATTTCCAAGAGTTTGAAATGAAAGTCCTCTCCCGGAATGCGAGAGGCCTAAATGGGGCAGCCAAATAGAGACCGGTCGCAGCCATGAGGAGAGAACATAATCCAACCATTTTTCTCATTCAGGAAACAAAATTGGGTGATCAATGGTCCCCTAACATTGGTAGAAATATTTGGCGAAACTACGATTTCATTCATTCCTCGGTTTTTGGGACGTCGGGAGGGATCATGTGTCTCTGGAATCCTGCCAAGTTCTAGGGAAACCTTATTTCGGGCCAGGATAGGGTAAGCAACATCTTGTTCTAGGATACTGAATCCCAGAATTCTTGGGTGATGTCAAATGTCATGCCTCAAACACCTCTGTGGGTAGAGAAGCTCTATGGAAAATGCTCACTTCAATGAGGCAGGTCTTCGAAGGAACTCCCTGGATCCTGGCAGGGGACTTCAATTCTCTTTTGCACCTCAAGGACAAAAAAGGAATGAACAACATCACTCATAGAGATACTACAGACCTAAGAAAATTCATTAATTCCAACGCTCTTATGGATGTCCAGCTTCAGGGGTCCCTCTTCACTTGGAGCAACAGAAGGAAGGGCACCAATCTGATCCAAGAGCGCCTAGAGAGATTTTTGCTTTCCCAGGAAGCCCTCCCCTGCTTTGGGGATGCCAGTTTGCGATCCCTCCCAAAGATAGGATCTGATCACAGTCTCCTCATCTTGGAATCATATTCTAGACCGCAGTTCAAGACCCCTTTCAGGTTTGAAGCAATGTGGATTCACCACAAATATCTCAAGGGCTTGATACAATCATGGTGGAGTCAAAAATTCTTGGGGTCTACTATTAACCAGGTAACCTAGAAACTTAGGTTCATCAAAGGGAACTTGAAAAAGTGGAATAAAGAAACCTTCGAGAACATCTTCGAAGACAAATAGCAGGTCAAATCCCGAATCAGCCAAATTGAGGAGTCCTTTCAAAAAGGTGAAGGCAGTGATAGTCTTAGGGGTGAGGAGAGTGTCTTGTTGTCTGAGTACCACAACATCCTCACCAAGGAGGAAACTTTCTAGCGCCAGAAGTCAAGACAAATTTGGCTCAAGGAAGGTGATGCCAATACCAAGTTCTTCCACATCTCATCCTTAAGGCATAGGAGTGCCAATAAGATCAAAAGCCTTGTTTTGCAAGATGGGGCAGCCATTTCGGATATCCATGCAATCAGATAAGAAGCCATCAATCATTTCAGAAGCCTCCTAGGTTCCAGCCCGCCCCAAGCCCCCGAGGCCATGGAATCCATCTTGGTCATCATCCCCACCATCATCTCCTAAGAATCAAATGATTTTCTCCTCAGCCCCATCTCCCAGGATGAAGTTCACCAGGCCCTCTTTTCCATGAATCCCGACAAAACCCCTGGGCCGGACGGGCTCTCGCCCAAGTTTTTCTAGACCTTCTGGGACATCGTGGGGTAGGATATTTCTAATGCCATTAGGGAAATGCAAATCTCTAGGTCCATTCCCAGAGATGTGAATTCCACCTTCTTGGCTCTCATCCCCAAAGGGACCAATTCTTGATCCCTCTCTGATTATCGACCCATAAGCCTATGCAATGTCATTTACAAAATCCTCACCAAAGCCTTGGCGTCCAGGCTATCCAACATTCTTTCATCCATCATTGACCCGTGTCAGGGGAACATAGTCAAAGAATGCAATATTATTGATGGGGTCATCACCATCCATGAATTGATCCATTTAGCCCAGGTTTCAGACACGGTTGCTTTCTTCCTCAATCTAGACATGAACAAGGCCTTTGACAGAGTCAACAGGGAATTCCTCAGCAAAATCCTTCTCAAGTTCGGGTTCCATGAGTCCTGGATAAACTTCATCTACAACTACATTTTCTCTTCTTGGTTCTTTGTCATGCTAAATGGTTCTGCTGTAGGTTACTTCCTGAGTTCTTGGGGCTTGAGGCAAGGTGACCCTCTGTCCCTCATTCTGTTCAACATCCTAGCAGAGAGTTTGGGGAGAACTATCAAGGAGGCCTGCTCCTAAAGTTAGCTTTTTGGGATCAGGGCAGTGTCCGGGCTTCCCCCACCACTCACCAGCAGTTTGTAGATGACACGTTGATGGCTACTAAGGCTTCGGTAGCAGATGCCAAGGTGATCAAGGATATTCTCAACCGCTTTGAGGAAGTTGTTGGCCATAAAATCAATTACACTAAAAGCAAGTTGTTCTTCATCCATACCCCAGCCAAAATACAGTGCAAGATCGCCATAATCCTGGGATGTTCCATTTTTGAGTTCCCAAACACTTACCTCGAGCTCCCCATGTTCCATGGCAGGGCCCGACCAACCATGTGGACAAACGTGGTGGACAAGATCCATAACAAGTTAGCTTGGTGGAAAGGGGTTCTACTCACCAATGCAGGAAAGACAACTTTGGTCAAATTCGTCTTGTAGAGCATCCCCACATATTTCATGTCTGTGTTCAAAATCTCGGCCTCGGTGGGAGGAGCCATTGAAAAAATTCAAAAGCAGTTCCTTTGGTCTGGATCGGAGGCCTCAAGAAAGCTCCACCTAGTAGCTTGGGAGAAAGTTTGCTCCCCCAAATATCAAGGAGGTCTTGGTCTGCGCTGAATCTCAGTTGCCAACCTAGCTCTCCTAGCCAAGCAAGCTTGGAGAGTAGTGACTAAGGCCAATATTGAATGGGTAAACATCATGAAAATAAAGTACCTTCAACACCAGGCCTTCCTCCAAGTGCCTCACCGTGCAATGGTTCCCATTTCTAGAAATCCATCACTCATACCCAGAACATCATCCTCGAAGGGTCTTCCTGGAAGCTAGAGAATAGGGCCAACATCAACTTCTGGGAAGATACCTGGGTCAGGAATTCCCCTCTCATCAGCAATCCGATTTTGATCCCTGCCAGGCATTTGACTGACAAAAAATTTGAGCTCAGGGTTGCAGACTTTGTTGAGCAAGGTGCAACAAAAGCATTGCAAAAGTATTGTCATTGTTGTCAACACAGACAGATTGATGTAGTTCAGAGGTCAGTCAGATCAAGTACAGTGATTTTCAAGAAAAACAGAAGTGACCCAAATTCAGAATTTTGCAGAAAAAGACAAGTAAGAAAATTATCGCGATATCGCGACATGTTTTCTGTCACGATTTCGCGACAAAAAGGAGGAGAGAGAAAATGCAGCCGAAAATGTCGCGATTTCGCGACAAAAAGGAGGAGAGAGAAAATGCAGCCGAAAATGTCGCGATTTCACGACAAAAAGGAGAGAAAGCACAGCCGAAAATGTCGCGATTTCGCGACAAAAATGAGGAGAGAGAAGGTGCAGCTGAAAATGTCGTGATTTCACGACAAAACAGAGGAGAGAGAAAGTGCATGAGAAAGTGTCGTGATATCGCGACAGTTTGTAAGAAAAGCACTAAGGACGAAAAGTGTCGCGATATCGCGACACGTCGGGTTTTCGTGGCCCGAAGAAGAGAGAGAATGTACGGCAAAAAAAGTGTAGCGATTTCGCTACATGTCGGAGTTTCGTTGGCAAAAGCAAAGAAAAAGCACTAAGTCAAGAAAGTGTAGCGATTTCGCTACATGTCAGACTTTCGCGGGCTGAAGCAGAGTTCAGATGCCAAAGAGCAAAGGTGTAGCGATTTCGCTACAAGTTCGAAATGCAAGGCGCAAAGGTGTAGCGATTTCGCTACAAGTTCGAAACGCAAGGCGCAAAGGTGTAGCGATTTCGCTACAAGTTCGAAACGCAAGACGCAAAGGTGTAGCAATTTCGCTACAAGTTCGAAACACAAGACGCAAAGGTGTAGCGATTTCGCTACAAGTCTAAAGTTTAGCGAGTCGAAGCAAAGTTGGAAGTGCAAGGCACAAAGTTGTAGCGATTTCACTACATGTCTTGATTTCGCTGGTGCATGAAGGGAAAAATGTACGGACGCTAAAGATGTCATGATTTCGCGACATGTTACATTTTTGCGGGTGAAAAGCAAAGAACAACGCTAAGGCAGAAAAGCGTCGCGATTTCGCGACATGTTTCGATTTCGCTGAGGCTTGCGGAGGAAAGTGTACGGAAGCCCAAAGTGTCGCGATTTCACGACATGTTTCGATTTCGCTGAGGCTTGCGGAGGAAAGTGTACGGAAGTCCAAAGTGTCACGATTTTGTGACATGTTCCATTTTCGCGGAGGCAAGCGAAGGAAAGTGCAGGAAAGCGAAAAGCGTCGCGATTTCGTGACATGTAAGGTTTTCGTTGTTGCATGTCGAATAGAGAACAAGGAGGCGAAAAATGTCACGATATCGCGACATGTAATTGTTTCGCGGTTGCATGCAGAGAGAAGGTCTAGGAGGCAGAAAACATCGCGATGTCGCGACAAGTCAGGTTTTCGCGGTCAACAGTTCAAGATAAAGTCAAATAGGAAGAAATGTCGCGATATCGCGATAGGTAACAGTTTGGCGAGAAAAAGCCGAAGAAGCATGCATAGTGACAGGTGTCAAAAAGGTGAAAAGGAAAATCATGCAGCCAATTATGTAAGAGCTAACTGGAGCCAGAATTGCAGTCACAATGACAAATGTCGAAAAGCACTAAGGAAAATTCATGCAGCCAACCAAGGACAAGTTAACTGGAGTTACAAAAGGAAGGAATGAAATAGCATATTAAAGAAAAGAACGGTCATTGCAGGGCCGTGATGCAGCATGGCTGACAAAGGTGGCGATTACAAGAACTGTCCATTGAAGACAGAACAAGCTGTTACAGGGATGGATACCGAGAATCACGATTACAGAGAAATTAATTAACAGGTTGCGTATATCAATAAATGATAGTCGCGCGCAGAAGAAAGTGAAAGCACAGAATTCAAAAGAGAAGAAAGAAGAACAGAGCGCCAAGATACGTAGGAAGGCTGTCAGGATACGCAAAAAAAGATGTCAGGATACGCAAAAAAAGGCTGTCAAAAAAAGGCTGTCAGAATGTGCAGAGAAGAATGTCAGAATAAGACAGAAAGAAAGCGGCTAAAAGGCAGAACGCGTCAGAGAGGGTTTGACAAATTGATCATAGCCAAGATTGCATGGAATATTGGAGGGAAAATTTGAGCCGTTTCAAATTGAGCCGTTCAAGGAAATCAAGTATAAAGACTCGAATAGGTACAGTAAGATCGGTTACTGCAACCGTGGTTATTAGTGAAAAACAAAAGAAAAGGTTGAGTAAGAGTGCTGCATGAAGTACAAAAAAAAGAACAAAAACTTGAATGTAATTTTTATTGAAAAATCAGAAGAGAGGTTTTAGACTGTGAAAGAAGATATTGAGATTCTAACAATTCTCTTTATGCTTCTGTGAGATTAAGTTGTATGAGCTATAGACTAGTGAGGGTCTTGCAAAAGAGAAGACATTTTTATGTCAATTTTTTTAAAATAGAAATTCAAGTTGGTGCTTCGTAAAAGGGGTTGGTGCTCCTATCTGTTGTAGCAAAAAAATCAGGGGTTGGTGCTCCTTCCAAAGGTGGGTCTTTGGTAAACTATTTGTAAAGATTGAATCCTTGCAAAGATTGGATTTGGATTGTAGTCCAAACAATCATTATTTGAGGAGTAGCCACATCGGTGAACCTCGTTAAATCTTGTGTTGTGTGATGCTCTTGTGTTATACTTGCTTTATCTGTTTTTAAGCTTGTATTTTTAAGTTTTAAGAGTTGCAGATTCAAGTTTTTTAAATAGTTACACTGATTCACCCCCCTATCAGTGTCATTGTGAGATTAACAGACTTCATTTCCTCCAGCCTGAAATCCTAGGAGTGGAAGATCAATTTCAGAATAAGAAATGAACCCATCAGGGAAGCCATGAAAGGGATTCAAGAGATCCAAAAATCAAATTTCCTCCCTCGTGTCAACAGGAGAGATGAGCAGTGTTGGAAAGGCATCAATGACGGGAATTTCTCTGTCAAGACCGTGACCTAGCTTATTGAGAAGATGGGTTCCCAGGGCACCCCCAACTACGAGAAGGTAGTCGCTAACAAGGTGTGGATCAAATCCCTCATTCCCAAAATTATGCACTTCTGCTGGACGACCATCCACAGCAAAATTCTTATTGGGGAAAATCTCTTACGGCTAAGGATCATGGTGCCGAATAGATGTTTCCTATGCCTCCAGGCCTAGGAATATGTTCACCACATCTTGATGGATTGCCCCTACTCTAGAAGTGTTTTCTCCCTAGCTACCCAAAACTTTCAGGTTAGTTGGACCTGGCCAAACTCTGTCAAAGAGTTTATTTGCCAATGACCTAAGCTCTTCAAGCATCCCAGGCTAAGATTTTTATGGGAAGTCCTCATCCATCACATATTTTGGTAGCTTTGGTTGGAACACAATAGGCGAGTTTTCAACAAAGGCCCCAGAACCCGCGAAGTCGTAGCTTCCAGAGCCCTTGCTTATGCCACCAAAAATTATGGACTCATCCCTTGTCAACCCAACCCTACTTTGGGGATTGAAGAATTGCTCTGTTCCACCCTCAAGATTCCCCAAGATCGCAGTAAGTCTCAAAAATCTGAAAAAGACAGATCTCATGTCACTTGGGTCCCTCCCCCCAAGGTTGACTCAAGGCTAACTTTGATGGTGTCTCCAAAGGGAACCCAGGCAAAGCAGGAGCAGGAGGGGTCTTTAGAGATCATAGTTGCAAAATCCTTAAGGCCTTTGTTGAAAATCTGGGGTCCCAGACCAACAACTTCGTGGAAGCCAGGGCCCTCTGGAGATGTATTGACATTTCCAAAAACCTGGCAGCCCTTGTCATCTACGAAGGGGACTCGGATATCATTGTCAAACTCATCCAAATAAATAACAAGGGTGGGAAAAATATAGAGAACATTATCCAAGAATGCCAGCTAGGCCTTTGCAACAATGAGCAATCCTAGATCAAGCATGTGTTCAAGGAGGCCAATCAAGTGGCCGACACCTTGGCAAACAGAGCAATCAAAGAGAGCTCCCTCACCATTTGGGAAGACAACTTTCCCATGAAAGTCATTGAGAAAGTCAACCTGGATAATGACAAAAGATCAAACACTTAGCTCTGACGAAGCAGGAGGATGCCTCTTCTTTAATGATGTTAGAATGTTCACAAATGCCAATCATCAGTGGCCAAATTTTATCGATGGTTCTAACCACCTAAAAGGTGTCTCTTCGACACCATCGATCAATTTGTTTTGGTTTAGCTCGGTTGTTAGTTTTTATTGGTTTTCGACTATGGTGCTAGTGTTTTTGCTCTGCATTACGAATGCAGATGAACTATTGTAAATTGGTGTTTTTGGTCTGCATTTCAAATGCAAATGATCTTCTTGTAAATAGGGGCAGGTCCAACCCGTAAATAAATAAATTTTACTTTACCTACAAAAAAAAATGTTTTACTTCATTAATTTAAATTTTTTCTTTTAATTATAAATAGAAAAAACTATTTAAGTGGAAATCTTTTCTTTTAATTATAAAAAAAATATCTTAAATAATTTTCAAATCTGTAAGACAGAGATCCCTTAAGTTTTTTTTAAAGGGATTGTTCAATAACTCATCCAAAGTTTCTCAATAAAGTATAAATATATTTACTCTTATCAATCATTAAATTAAATTATAAGTTCCATGTTTTTAATTCAAATGCAATCCAGGAATAACCTACACCTTTGGAGAGTTTGGAGCGTTTGAATACATTTTTGAATGTTTGAATATCATATCATGCAAACAAATTAACATTTCCTTTTAGAAAATAATTTTTTCTATTAATGACTTCAAAAATATTATTTAAAAAAATAATAGTTTTTAATGTCCCCAAAGTTCGTATGACAACCATACTTCTATTAAGGAAACATATTGTACAACCATACCCCTTGCAAGATTAAAACCTTAGACCTCTAGTTAAAGTTTTAAAGTCTCCACCATTAAATAAAATACAATAAAACAATAAAAAAATTACATTATTAGATAAGTCAACATCAACTAAGAATAACTCTTTTTTGTTTGCAACTATTTGAGTTTTATAAGAGAGGTTTTCATTGCCCTTCATTTTGTTTCCTTTATGATAATAAAGGCAAATCTTCAGGGCATTTGCTCTTACAGTATTGCGCGGAAAATTTGACATCTTTGGTGGAGGGTGTGGAAACAGTCTTGTTCTCATGCCTCTTCTCTTGTTGAGTTCTAGAGGAGTTTAGGAAGACCTCCTGCTAAGGTTTTTTTCTTCAAGTTGTGTGGAGTATTGGGTCCTCATATATTATAGGGCAGATTTGGCTTGAAAAAGATCGAAGAATTTTTCAAGGTAGAAAGTTAACTATTTATCATATTTGGCAAAGGATTATTGGTATGATCCAAGAAATTGTTTCTTCTAAATGTCATATCAGTCTTCCTTTAGAACAATATGAGATTTTGATGATGCAAGACTTGGGTTTAGTGGAGAATGGTCCTCATCCTTCTTTATCGGTCAGGAGGAGAGGCCTCAATCAAAAAATGCAGAGAGATGGCATATGTCATCCTCCACATTGTGGGGTGTTTAAGATTAATCCAGAGGGAATCCTGGGTATGCAGGTATTGGTGGTGTTGGGAGATAGTAGTGGTGCATCTCTTTTCATTTTCTCCTGTTATAAGGGAAAGCAAACTAATAATTATATGGAGGCCCTTACTATTCGTTTTGCTTTGAAAAATGGTTATGCTCTAGAATGGCAAAATAATCTGTGAGGCATACTATTATTAATTTGTTGAAGACTCATAATCTTTCTACTGTTCATTGACAGTTGGCATTAGTGGCTCGACAGATCATTCAAATTTGTCGACATCTGGAGTTTATTTCCTTTGTTCATATTCCCAAGGAATGGAATAGTGTGGTTGATTGCTTGGCAAAATGGGCTTTTGAGTTTTAGGAAGACTGAAATGTTAGGGAATGAGATCAACTCCCATTGGATTGTTCTCGTCATCTTGCTAATTTGCTTGTTGTGGATATGCCTGGTTGAGGTTGTTGTTTGTTGGGTGTCTTTTGGTTGGGTGTTTGACCGGGTGCTATTTGAGTTTTATATTTAGAACGAGGGTTTAATTTACATTTATAAATATTTTTTAACTACTTTTTAATGGTATACATTAAATATTAAGTTTCTCCTATAATAATTATTTTAGTGATCATAAATTAAAGAGCATTCCTTTTAGACAATATGATTATTTATTATGGTTCACATCCATTCTTTTATCATTGTCATTTTCAATTAGAAAAGGAAAGAGAATTATTTGGTTGCATTAAGAGATTATGAAGTTATAGCTGTGTTGAGTCATTGATCCAGCTGAGAAAAACCAAGCATAGAAAGCTTCCAAGATCAAGCAAAAGAAGTACAGATGCAAAAAGGTGTTTATTGGATCTGCTCTTCCATGGGATATAGTTTTGACAGACTTGACCTTTGATATTTTGCTACATGTGGGACACATTCATTCCCAAGTCTATGGTCCTTCCAACACGCCTCGAGATGTTATTGACAGACTTCATCAACTTTCTCATATGATTCAAGATCTTCAGAAAGTCCAACAGGGAGCTAAGAAGAAGATAGTTAATATTGATAAGCAGGTTTAGGGTTTGATTACCTCTTTTCCTTCTCTGAAGACTGCGGAAGATAGCACGGAAGACATGCCTAAATTTTTTTCATATAACAGACTCTCCCACAGATGAAATTTGATATATGGTGTATTGCAACAAGATATAGCTATAGGCTTTTTGTTGATATTAGCTTCTATTCTTATGTATATTCAGTTATGGATGCTTTACTCCTGATCCACTTCATTTTGTTTTTAGTTGGTGGACAATATTAACACCAAAATATTGTAATGTTCTGGTTAATGATATAATATAATCTAGCTTTAAAAAAAAAAAATTATAGCTGTGTTGGCATGCAAAAGAATAACTCAAATAAGATTCAGTTCCTATATCAAAAATTTGATTTAGTTGCTCATAAAAAATACTAACATCAAATTTTAACTTTTCTATTATTTAATTATTATTATTATTATTTAAGCGAAAAACCCCTTGTGGGGCTGCCTTGGTCTTAGAGACCACGAACAGGGGGTTCTACACCGTCAAAGTCATCCAAGAGTCGCACCCGACCCTGCCCGCACCAACATTATCAATTGGATTTTGGATACCCAATTCAACTTTTTGGTAGGGTGGAGATTTGAACCTAGGACCTCTCTTGGAGGATTTCCCTCTCCTCTCCAACTCACCTACAACACCGGGTTATTATTTAATTATCACTAAATGCACATACATATTCATAAAAAAAAAGTGACTACCAAGTGGAATAATCATGGGTTGAGTAAAAATATAAAATGAAATTTATATTTCACAATATTGGACACTTAAAAACATATGTAAAATAAGAAAATGTATTCAATAATAACAAATTACAAGCAAAAAGTAAAACACAAAATTGTAAAGAATACTAAATAGATGTAACTTGAAAAATAACAAATAATAAACATCATAAATGCAAATAAATGAAATAAGGTGCACATAATGTTTGTATCTACCTAAAAAAAAATAACAAAGAAAAGGAAACAAAATCCAAGTAATTTTTCTTTATAAAACTAGAACATAAGTAAGTGTACATGTTATCACAATAAAATTGAAGGTAAATAATAATACAAAAAAATTAAATGCTAAATGAGTGGAACCTTAAACTAAAAAAAATAACCATTGAAATACAACATAAATTCATATAAATCAAACATGTTGGTAGATAATATTTGCATTTATGTACTAAAAAAAACCTACAATCCATAGATAATGTTTATATTGTAAATTTTAAGTAAAATTATGTAAACTTGTGTAGAATTAATATATATTTAATGATTAAAATAATTAAGAGAGAATGAAATTGTTATATTTATAGGAATGTTCTATGGATGTAACAAAAAAAATGAAAATAAAACATAAATTTACATAGGTAAAACAATAAATTTTCATTTATTTATCAAATAAGGAAACAAAGAAAATTTATAATCTTTAAAAAGTATTGAAATTTAAGCATAATTCTATATAATAGAAGTAGAAATTTTCAATAACGTAAATATAGGAAAATAATGAAACCATAAAATTGGAGAGATTGTAAAAAGAATGTAGTTTAAAAAAAATAACAAATAAGATACATCACAATTTTAAATAGATAAAATAGGATGGCACATAATTTTTTAATCTATCTATCAAACAATAAAAAACAACTTATAGTCTACAAAAAGTGTTCACACGATGATATTCAAGTAAAACTCTAAAAAATAGGATTGCATTAACTTTACTATAGTGACAAAAAGATTGTAGGCAAATAAGGACATTATAAAATTTATAATGGCTTAAAAATAAATGCAACACAAATAAATAGATAAGATATACCAAGAATTTAGACATAAAATAAAGTAATGTATAGCTTTTTATATATCTATTAAACAAAAAAGAAAATTGTAGACCATAACAAATGTTTACAAAGCTTTGTACAATCAAGGCTGTGTTAGTATTTGTGCAATGACAACATAATTACATATAAAGAATGTAACTATAAAAATTGTAAATACAACTAAATGGATAAAAAAATTAGTAGATGAAACAAATCATATTTTTAAATAGATAAAAAGGGGTAGGTATAAATTTTGCATCTTAAACATGAAAAAGAAAGAAATTTAAAGCTCACATAAATGTCTATGAAAAGAAATTTAAGTAAAACTTTATAAACTTGCTTCGTGGAATGTCATAGGGATGATCCTTCCCGAACGACGTAGTTTTGTGTCTAACTTTCTTAAGACTGTTTGCGTGGATGTTGTTTATTTGCAAGAGGTTAAGCTTGGTGGTTTTGATTTTATGAGTTGTTTGAATAGTTCTTGGAGGGGCACTTGGTGGAGTTCCTCTCATCGACAGGGCTCTGGGGGTGTTGTTCTTGTTGTCCGTCCTTGGTTGGCTGCTCTTTTGCTTGATCATGGGGGCGACCCAGATGGTAGACTTCTTTGGGCAACTTTTGTTGTTGCAGGGCAAATTGTTGGAATTTGATGTGTGTATGGTCTGAATCAAGCCTGTGACAGAACTGCTCTCTGGAATTGGATGCATGATAATCTTCCTGACGCTTGTTGGATCATGGGGGGTGACTTCAACATGGTCGAGTGGGAGGGAGATCGTGAAGGGGGTTTGGGTGGTTGTCTTCATGGTTCAAAAAAAGATGCATGGTCTAAACTCAAAGCTCATCTTCAAATTTTTGACATTAACTTCAAACAAAAACATCTTGACTCTGGAGGGTGGTT
The DNA here is from genome assembly GCA_028583015.1 of Wollemia nobilis. Classification (NCBI taxonomy): domain Eukaryota; kingdom Viridiplantae; phylum Streptophyta; class Pinopsida; order Araucariales; family Araucariaceae; genus Wollemia; species Wollemia nobilis. The sequence continues at coordinate 6,445,313 of JAQPPZ010017083.1, forward strand.
CACGTGGTCTAACAGGAGAGCTGGCAATGACAGAATTTATGCTAGACTGGACAGGTTCTATGCGGATAATTTATTTACTTGTGTTGGGAAAGGCAGGAGGGTGGTTGATGTTGATCTTATGGCTACTGGTTTGGATCATTTGCCTATTTTTACTTGTGCTCATTTTGGTGTGGTTGATGTGGGAAAGAGGGATTTGTTGTTTAAACTTAATGTTTCACACCTGAATTCTCCTGATTGTCGTGAGCTCATCAAGCACGTTTGGAATCTTGAGCCCAGACCCTTCTCGGTTGGCTGGATTGCTTGGTGGGATGCTGCCATACGCAGGGTTGTCAAATTTTTGTGGGGTTGGGGCAGGTTGATGGCTAGGGACCGCAGACGTAAGTTGAAATCTCTGAGATTGACTCTGGAGGAGGATAGGAGAAATTTGGAGCTTGACCCCTTCAATAATATTTTGCAGGAGAGAGTGGCTTCTCAGGAAGGGGCTATTCACAGTCTTGAGGATTACATTGGTAGAGGTGCCAAGGTTCGTAGTAGGCTTCACTGGATGCAGGAGGGTGATGCCCCTACTCAGTTTTTCTTTAATTATATCAAGAAGAAGAATGCTTCGGAAAGGATCTTGTCTCTTCAAAGGGTTGATTTATCTCATACTAAAGATGAGGAGGAGATTAGAGGTCTGTTTGAAGGCCATTTTCGTACAATTTTCTCTACTTATGAGCATACTCCGGAGGTCCAACAAGCTAGAAAGAGAATCCAGTCTTGTGTCCCTAAGAAAATCAGTTGTTATGAGAGTGATTGTCTTGCGGCTGATTTTACTAAAGATGAGCTCTTCTGTGCTTTATCAAGGATGAGGAACGACAGAGCCCCTGGCTCGGATGGATTACCAGTTGAGTTCTACAAGGTCATGTGGGAGGTCATTGGTGATGATTACTGTCGCATGATCAAGGAGGTGTTCGATGGTGCTGGTTTTTCTGAATGGATGAATCAAGGCATTATTAAACTCATTCCCAAAGGTAGCAACAAAGATAAGATTGGAGGTTGGAGGCTGATTACCCTGCTGAATGTTTCTTATAAGATTGTTGCTAAAGCCCTTGCCTTGAGACTTCAACAGATCACTTCCAGGATTGTGCGTGAGGAGCAGACTGGTTTTGTCAAGGGAAGGTTCATTTTAGATACTGTCCTTTCTATCTGGGAGGCTATGGAGTGGGCGGAGGAGACTGGGCAGCAGGCTCTCTTTTTGAAAATTGATTTCGATAAGGCCTATGACCGTGTTGATTGGGCTTTTGTCCTTCAGATGTTGGGTTCTCTTGGCTTTAGTAGTTCGGCGGTTGCCAAGATTGGAACTCTCTTTTTTGCGGCCTCTACTAAGGTCATGGTTAATGGTCGACTTTCAGACTCTATCCAACTCTTTAGATCCATTCGTCAGGGTTGTCCAGTGGCCCCTCTCTTGTTTGTGTTGTCTGCAGATGCTCTTGGTTATTTATTGGAGGATAATATGAGATAGAGCCTGATTCGGGGAGTTTCTATTCCTGATGGTTCTTTGCTTAATAATCACTTTGTTGATGATTCCTTTCTCTCTATTCAGCTGGATGTGGGTTCTATTTTGCACATGAAGGATTGCCTTTCTCAGTTTTGTGTTGCCTCTGGAGCTGTGATCAGTGAGTCTAAGTCCGATTATTGGTTAGTGGGGGCCCCGTCTCTTCCTGTTGATCTTCATGTTGAGTGGAGGAAAATTCAAGATGGGGAAATTGTTCGATATCTTGGGATTCCTTTTGGCAGGCGTGTCTCCTTGAAGACCATGTGGGATTGGTGCATGGAAAAATTTGAAAGAAAGATTCAAAGTTGGAGAAGCAAATTCATCTCATTTGCTGGCAAGCTTACGGTTGTTAGTAAGATCCTCCAAGCCTGTCACATGTATTATTCTTCCTGTTGGTTGCCTAATACTTCTCATTTTAGGCGTTTGGAGACTTGCATCAGAAGTTTTTTGTGGTCTAATGTTGATGGTTCTAGGAGGGTCCCTTTAGTTGCTTGGCGTTATTGTTCTGCTCCTAGATCTCAGGGTGGTTTGGGATTGCTGGATATTCTTACTCAGGGTAAGGTGTTGGCCTCTAAGTGGGTGGTTCGATGTTTGGATGGGAATCTTGCTTGGCAACGTCTTCTTAGACAACGTATTCTTACCTCCCAACATCTTGATGGTTTTCGCGGCCCTTTTACTTTGGAGGATATTGTTGGTCATCCTGACAAGTTCAAGATCAGGGGTTGTATTCTTATCAAAATAATTTGGGAAGCTTGGAAGGATGTGGTTGGCCTTCTTCAGTGGAAGTATCTTGACAATAGAAGAGGCTGGACTTTAGCTTCTAGAGCTATTTGCTTATGGAAGGAAGATGGTATCTATGTCTCTGATATTCCTATTTTTCAGTGTCGTCGACTGTCAAAAAAAGGTATTTTTTGTTGGGCTGATTTGTGGGATGGGAATTTGGGACAGTGGATTCCTTGGCAGCATTTATTGGCTAAATTCAAACTCAAGGCTTCAGACAGATTTGCTATCCAGCAAATTCAGGGACTTCTCCCTGATGAGCAGTGCTACAAGTTGACCAATGGTCTTCCAGGGCCTGTTTGGAGGGATTGGAGGTGGACTTATGACAAACCAATTTGGTGTTTTAAGTCCTCTAAGATTTATCAGCAGTTGATCCCTTATGTTCCTTTTGGGGATGTTCTGAACGCTAGATGGGGCACCAATTATTCTGCTGGCAAATGGCGGAAAAGGCTTGGTAGAGTGTGGCAGCTTCGGATTTCCATGCAGCTAAAAGTTTTTGCTTGGCTAGGCTTGATGCAGGGTCTTCAGAGCAAGGCGCGGCTTGCTAAATGGATGTTGGCTTCGGATAGTTGCTCGGTGTGTGGTAGGAGTGAGACCATCAAGCATATCTTTTGGGACTGCCCAAGAGCCAGGAGTGTTTGGAAGTCTATCAGAACCTTTTATTCTACTATTATTTCAGGCCCCCTTTGGTGGCAACTTGTTTTGTTGGGCGATTCCCCCAAGGGCCCGCGTCATATGTTGACTTTTTGGCATGTTATTAGAATTAGTGTGTTGTTTGCTCTATGGAAAGATAGATGTTATATTGTTTTTCAGCAGGACGGTATTGGGGTTGACCATACTGTCAGTTCTGCTTGTAGGCTGGTCTCAGATCAGCTAAGAGTCTTTAGAAATAGTATTCTTAAAGATTGCATTAGAATAGACAAATCTCTGAGATCAGACTGCTTGTTGTTGTTGCGCAAGCTTATGTAATGATTTCGCTGTATTCTTTTATTTGTTATGAATAAGAAGTATTTTTTCAAAAAAAAACTTTATAAACTAGAAAAATATATATACATACATTTAATAAAATTATAAACAAAAAAAAGGGGTCAAAGGGCTTGGTTTAATTGTAAAAACTTTATTTTGTGTAGAAGTGGAGAAACCAAGGTTTCAATCCTTCGGACCTCTTGTAGTACATGTGGGTATGTTGCATCACTCCTTCGGACCTCCCATAGTATCTGTGGGTGTGTTGCGAGTAACCGACTACCTGACTACAAATGCAAGAGGCATAAAAATTATAACGAATTACCGATGCGATTCCTCTAATATAATAATAATAAAAAAATTATAAACAAAAAATGAAATTAAAATATTTTAAAAGACTATGAAATAGTAAAATTACATCACAAATGCAATCTAATTTTTTCATTATAAAAAATAATGCAACTCAAAATAAATTTTCAAAAATAAAGCAATAAAAACACATAAAACAATCAACAATTTTTAATAAACCCTCTAAAATAAAGATTCAATTAAAAGTTATATGCACTAATGATCGTATAAGTTTTCCAAACACCTATGTAAAATCCAAATCTGAAATGGAAAATATTAAACAATAACCAAAGTTAAGTTGAAAATGGGCTTTAAAATAACATGTGAGTTAAAAAGAACATGCATCATAACATTGGTATCCCTTCAAATGAATGTCCACTTAAGGATTAACCAAAACATTATAGTGAATTATTGAGACCCTATTATAGGTCTTTTAAGACATTCAAGAACCATAAAGTAACATTATAGTGAATTATTGAGACCCTATTATTGGTCTTTTAAGACATTCAAGAACTATACAGTATGTTTAAAGACCCTCCAGCATATGTTTATTTATTCGACAAAATATAAGGATAGAGGAAAAGTTATAAGGTAAAGAGAAGCATATACCAAGGCAGTCCATGTTGATTGGACAGGAGGAAAAAGACGACTAAGATCAGGATTACTATAATAACATTCTAAGTGTATAGTCTAAAAAATTACTGAATTATAAGTGAAAATTAGTGTATTTTTTTGAAATTATATATTAGGAGGCTTAATTTAACCCTCATAACCAACTCCATGTTTATAAGTTCTATCTAAAAATATACCAGTACACTCGTATACATTAGGCCTACAAGGTCTTAGTGAAGATTTTTATAAGTTATATTTTAAAAATAAGTATAAAAGTATATATACACATTATAATTCTTATTATAAATATGTTAAAGGTTTAAATTTTTTAAAATTTTTACTAGTTTATATATAACATTTTTATTTATTTATATATTATTAATTAAAATGCAATTCATGTATAAACTTTTTTTATATGTGGACACAATAATAATATAACTTTGATCTCTATATATAAACTCAAATTCAAAGGGTAATAAATAATAATAATATATAACAGCTTCCAATTTTAGTCAACCATTTTATGTTCTTTTGTGTCTGTTAAACAACATTTTTTCGCACTTCTCACAGTTCTGTGTCATTATCTCTGAAGCTCTTTTTTATAGCACTTTTGAACCGTTGCTTGTAGTAATGGCCTATGACATTTTGAGATTAGAAAGGCAAACGTGCATGATGATAACGTTCCCAACAGTCTATCTATAGTGACGTGTTTAGGTAGTAAGCAATTTAGTCTTCACGTCAACTATTATTTAAAAACAAAACTTTATTAAAGTTTATTATTTAAAAATTGATAAAATCTTAAAAAGAAGAAAAAATTAAAAAAAACATGTGATATAAACATATGCTCTTTCATGTTTTGTTATGTATAAATATTTAAAGAGTTTTAATTTAGTTGATTAAAAATGTGGTGTGGTGCACTATGATTAAATATTTGTTATAAACATAACCATTTAATAATTTGAATAATTTTTGGCTTATATTATCATTAGAGATATTATGGATTATATGGATGTATAGAAATAAGGAGATTTTTTAGAATTTGTAGAGATCACTTATTGGGTCTTTTAGAAGACTCACAAGTTTTAAAATTTCGTTACAAGTTGCTCGGAATATGAGAAGCTACAAGGACAAATACAAGTTCTTCTTTGATAGACTTCACGATGCTGGAAGACAAGAAGACCATTGCTGCAGTATTGAGTATTTTGATTATTAGTTAGTTATGATTCAACATTTTATAGTTCTTTTCTATGACAGTTATAGAATGGTTTATGACATTACTTGACTCTGTTTTAACTCAGCATAAGTAGTTGTATCTGGTGTTTTTAGGTGTTTGGTTTATTTTGAACTTGATATGATGTAACTTTTGTTTTCTTAATATATAATTAATATATGAGAATACGTTATTCCTTAAAAAAATATCCTTAACTTTTCTATGGTCATTGAGATGATGATATATTTTTTTTTAGCTTGATAGGAGAGTTGATTACAATTAAATTATTTTGTAATTTTTAGTAGCTGGCAAGCGCAGGGTTCAAATGGCAAGCGTAGGGTTCAAATCACATGGGTTGCATCCACATACATAGAAGTCGAAAATCATACCATATTCAATTACGTATTGAAAGACTTCAAACTTTTGACTTTCAAACCATATGGGTTGCATCCACATGTACATAGAAATCAAAGATCATACCATATTCAATTATGTCAATTACATATTGAAAAATTAAAACATTTGACTTCTTTGTAACAAGTGCTTCTCACTCACTACTCTACCAAAACCTTATAATCAAGGTTCAAACCACATGGACTGCATCCACATGCACATAGGAATAAAAAATCATACCATATTCAATTACATATTGAAAGGATTCAAACCTTTGATTTCTTTGTAACGAGTGCTTTCCACTCACTACTCTACCAAAACCTTATAGTCAGACCCAAACCATATAGGTTGCATCCACATGCACATAGGAATTAAAAATCATACCATATTCAATTACGTATTGAAAGGTTTCAAACCAGATTCAAACCCCTTTGACTTCTTTGTAACGAGTGCTTCTCACTCACTACTCTACCAAAACCTTATAGTCATCTCTATCTATATAAAAAAGTGATGTATCATTCAACAATTCTTTGTTTTAATGGTATTTTTTTGTGAGAAAAATATGCATTTAATGGAAAATATTATCTAGGTGGAAAAACTATGAACTTAATATACATTTAAAATATTTTAATTTTTTTAAAGACACATTAAACAATTGTCAAATTTGTGGTCAAAGTTTCAATTTACATGGTGGAATTAGTAGTCGTCATGATGACCTGAGCACGTTTATGATCGTCACAGTATTATGAGTTGTTTATTTTGAAAGCCACCACATAGTACTCGCACAGTTCACCCTTATAACCACCATCCACAATCATTTAAACCTTTTACACCACTAAAAACACCAGGAAAGGGACAAGCGTTCAATTCGACAAGGCCCGAGATTTGAACCTTGAACCTTTGCCCCCTTTACGGGGTTTGAAAGAAACAATTTATCTACACCTCAAACCTAAAGTTTCACTTGTTAAAAAATTACCAAAAGAATTTTTTTAATTTCCAAAGGTGGAACAAAATTATGTGCATCACCCTAGGTTCATTGTCAAGAAGATATTTGAATGTATATTTTCTTGGTATTAGAGAAATAATAGTACATGGTGAATAGACAAATATCTCATAAAGTTTCACATGCACACTGTAATTGCTCAATAGCTCATTAAAAGTTTCTTAATAAAATATAAGCATATTTACTCTTATCAATCATGTAAATTATTAAAAAAAAATTATTATACATCTTATGTTTCTAATTCAAATGCAATCAAGAAATAACATGTATTTTTGGAGTTATCAAATGGCATTAGCTCAACCAATTACATTCCTCAACATTTAAAGAGGAGACCAAGGTCTGAATCTTGACACAATATGGTTATTTATTATGGTTCACATCAATTCTTTTATCATTGTCATTTTTATTTAGAAAAGGAAAACATATTATTTGGTTGCATTAATGAGATTAAGAAGTTTAAGTTATATATGTGTTTGCCTACACAAAAACAACTCAAATAAGATCCAATTCCTATATAAAAAATTGTATTTAGTCCCTGTCGACACCCCAACGGTATGTATGTTGTTGGCATTTCATTTCGGTGATCTGAGTTCAAATTACCGGGAGAGAGGCCCCTAGTTACTATGCTCCTGGGAGTGTGATCCTAGTTGTACCACCTATTGTACTTTTGCATTACTTAAAAAATATATTTATTTATTTGCTCACTAAAAATAAAAATATTAAAACATCAAATTTTAACCTTGTCATTATTTAATGGTTTAATTATCACTAAATACACACGCACATTCATAAAAAATGGTGACTACACACGCACATTCATAAAAATATAAAATGAAATTCTATGTTGTGAGACACTTATCAAGAAGAGACTTAGGTTCAAACCTCGGGGGCATGCCTGCTGCAAAGGTAGTAGTCTGATTTGAATCCTGAGCGCACAGACTACGATGACAGTACAAATATCGATCAATTGATGGTCCCTCTCGGATCATCAACAACAAGGTAGTATATGCTTGTTGGAAGCAACCCCTGTGGTTTGAACCTTGCACTTGGCAGTTACTAAAAATAGTGCGATGTACTTTTGCATTACTTCAAAAAAAAAATTAGTTGCTCACTAAAAAGAAAAATATTGAAACATCAAATTTTTTGACCTTGCCATTATTTAACGAGTTAATTATCACTAAATGCACACATACATTCATACAAAAGGTGAATACCAAGTGGCATAATCATATGATGAGTAAAAATATAAAATAAAATTCTATTCGGCCAGACACTTACCAAGAAGAAACCTAGGTTCAAACCATGGGAGCATGCTTGTTGTAAAGGCACTTACCAAGAAGAGACCTAGGTTCAAACCATGGGGGCATGCCTATTGCAAAGGTAGTAGTTTGATCTAAATATTCTAAGTACATGCGAGATCAACGATGACGATACAAATCTCAAGAGACCAATGGTCCCTCTCATGCTAGGTCATCAACAACGAGGTGGTATAGGCTTGTTGGAAGCAACCCCTATGGTTTGAACCTTGTACTTGGCAGTTACTAAAAATAGTATGAATGTAATCAACTCCTTTATGTATCAAATAAATAAATACATGTATATATATATAATAAAATTTATCTATAACAACAATGGACACTTAAAAATATATGTAAAATAAGAAAATGTATTTAACAATAACAAATTACAAGCAATAATAGTTGTAAGCTTACTACAGTGGTAAGGGCTTTGGCTTCTCTTTGAGATGTCCAAGGTTCAAACCCCACTCACTATGAAGGGACCATGACCACTCCTAAAGACATGTGTAAAGTCATTGAAAAAAAAACAAATTACAAGCAATAAATAAAACATAAAATTGTAAATACTACTAAATGAATGTAACCTAAACAATAGCAAATAATATATATCATAAATGTAAATAAATAAAATTAGGTGTGCATAATTTTTGTATCTGCCTACAAAACAAAAAAAAATAATCCACGAAATGTTTTCACAAAATAAACTTCAATATTTTTTTAAATTAGAGCATAATTAAGTGTATGTCATGACAATTAAATTGAAGGTAAAGAATAAAACGAAGAAATGAATGGAACCTTAAAAAACAAGTATTGAAATACAACTTAAATTCGTATAGATAAAATGTGTTTGTAGATAATTTTTACATTTATCTACTAAAAAACTGTAAACCATAAAAAATTATAAAATTCAAGTAAAATTTTGTACAATTAGAGTAGAATTAGCATTTAATGATTAAAATAACTGATAGAGAATAAAATTGTTAAAATTATAGAAATGTTAGATGAATGAAAAAAAATTAAATCACAAATTTAGATAGGAAAACACAATGATACATAATTTTTATCTTATATAAGGCAGGACATCAAATCAAACTCGAATGCCACCATTATAAACCCTAGCCCGTCCTAACCCATTGGATAAGACAAAGTCAACAGGACCCGACCCTGAACTAGGGCAACCAACCAACAAGCACTTAGCTGCTACCAACCAACCTATCCCCTTATGGGGACATCATAATTTGAATCTAGGTATTTGAAAGAGAGCCCAACACCCTAGATAAAATTAATTTTTGCATTTATCTATCAAATAGGAAAACAAAGAAACTTTATGATCTAGAAAAAATGTTCAAAAAGTGGATGTTAATTACAATTCTATACAATAGGAATACAAAATTATAGGACAATATAAATGTAGAAAATTAATAAAACCATAAAAATTGTAAAATGAATGTAATTTTTAAAAAATAACAATTAAGACACGTTACAATTTATATATACAAAATAGGAGGGCACATAATTTTTGAATCTATCTATCAAACAATAAAAAATAATTTATAGTCCATAAAAAGTGTTCACACAATGGTATTCAAGTAAAACTCTAAAAGATTTGGATCGCATTAACTTTACATATAGTGGACAAAAAAATTGTAGGCAAAAAATTTAATTATAAAATTTATAATAATTGATAAATGAACGCAACACAAATTAATAGACAATATATACCAATAATTAAGAATAAAAAAAGCAATCCATAACGAAAAGTTACCTACATAGAAAGTTATCAAAGAAACTACTTATTCAAGGATTTGAGTTGTAATATTGAAATCTAAACCACAAATAAACATATTACTAAAAATAATTTCCACACAAATAAATAATATACAACAAGAAAACATATTTAAAGTCCCCCAAAAATAATTTACATAAAAAAAACATATAAAATACAATATAACAATTTAAATAAAACAAACATATAAAATACAATACAATAATTTACATAAAACAAACATATAAAATACAATATTTTTTTTTTTATGATATTGCACGTAGGACCTAAGATCATAAGAGGCACTATCGAGTGTCGAGACAACTTGAACTCTTAACCTCTTTACATCAAGCACCCTCCACTTACCACTTCACCAAGACCTCACAAACATTCTATTCCATTATACAAATACTAGAATAATTTTAACACACCCTCTAAAAAAAGATAAAAAATAAAGATAATTAAAAGTCATATGCACTAATGATCATATAAGTTACCTATTAAGAGCCAAACACCTATGTGAAATTCAAACCTGAAATGAAAAATTTCAAACAATAAATCTACTATCCATATGAAGATGAACCAAAATTAAGTTTAATATGGGATTTGAAATAACATGTGAGTTAAGAAAAGTATGTATCATAACAAGCACATTGGTGTCTCTTCAAATGAATGTCCACTCGAGGGAATTGAATTAACCTGAACATTATAGTGAATTATTGAGACCCTATTATAGTTCTTTCAAGACATTCAAGGACCATGAAAGCATGTTTAAAGATACTTTGTCATCAAATCATCACTCCATCATGTGTCTATTTATTTGATAGAATATAGGGATAGAGGAAAATTTATAAGGTAAATAGAAGCATATACCAAGGCAGTATATATTGATGGAAACATTTTGATTGATAAAGAAGGGTAGCATGAAGGGAGGAAAAAGGTGATGGGAGACGAGGGTTACCTATAATAACATTGTAAGTTTAGATGGTATAAATACTTCTTTTCTTATTAAAATTATAAGTGAAAATTAGTGTAATTTTTTCCTTATTGAAATCTTATGTAAGGAGACTTAGTTTGACCCTTATGACCAGCCCCATGTTTGTAGACCCCTATTTGTAAGTTATATCTAGAAATAAGTATACCACCAAGGACATTGATACACATTACAACTACAAGGTCTTGGTGAAGATGTCTATTAGTTATATCTAAAAAATAATTATACCTTTAAGTACACATACACGTTAAAACTGAGGTTATGACAAAGTGGTATATGTGGGTACTTGTTGTGAAGAGGTTAAAAATAGTCATAAATATGAATACTTGTTTTAAAGAAGTTAAAGTTTTGAATTCTTTAGAAACTTTACCATATCCCTGATGGTCTCATGTTCCTGTATACATAAATTACATCTTAAAAAATGATATATATTACTACAAATGAAGGCATTATTTCAAGCATCCAATTTAAAGTACAATTCATTTTGAATAACATGTGCGTGAAATTCCCCCCATAGGGGCTATGATGTCCCTATCTTGAGATGTTATAGATTATGATCCCCTAACAAGAGATGCCTAGTTTATGGTTGGGATCATTTCTTTTACCTTGATATTATTTTTTACACAGAATAATCCAAACTATTAAATTCAAATCTAAACAACTAGAGAGAGAGAGGATGCAAAAATATTGGAATTACAATGGAGTAGAGGTTTTAAGTCAATTCAAGAGCATGGCTACTTTATGGAATTTTAATTATTATTTTTTACACCATTGGTTGCTTATAAGAATTGGTTAGGGAGATTTATAAATAGGACCTAATAAACCTTAGGCCAAACAAGAACTATGGAATGTAGTAAATACTTGCATTGATCTATACAAAGGTTACCACATCATTAGTAATTAAAGTTTTAATGTCATCTCAAACATTGATGAGACTTGAGGAAAAATTAAGAGAAACAAAATCTTATATTGATTTTAAGTTTTTTTTCCAATCAAAATTTCTTTTGGGATATGCCCTATATAAATTAAAAAATTACTAAGACTCGCCTTCATGAATCTAGGAATATCACTCACTTACATGAGTTAAAAAAAGGGATACAAAGTTATTGTAAAGCAACTTGACCATTTTTTAATCTATAAATTGGATAGACTAAAATGAAAAGTTTACTTCAAAGATACTTCAAGTGACGAGTTTTGACTAGGTACATATTGCTCTACATATCATGTAAGAAATGTTAGATATTAATTATTACATTATTTTATGTTAAGCAATTATTGATAATTATTTCACCCCAAATGAGGTTGAGAGAAACTTAATAGTTACATCCCAAGAGGAAATAAAGAAGTTGAAAAGTATGTGATAAAGGTGAAACACCATGACGTGAAATACCAAGGGTACCTTGAAACTAAGAGACACCATGTTGCATAAATATGTAAAGGATGTACATTATTATTTGGTGGAGAAATAAAAAAATTGTTGAGTTTTTTACTTTTACTCATTTCCAACATCTTGTATCAAAGCAGAGGAGAATCCATGTGAGGCAACAACCAAGATAGGATTTGTGAGAAGTGCTATTCAATTTAGGGATAATTATCACCATCCAAAAACATGCCCTATGTCTATCCTAATTTCTAAGCATGTGTCCCGTGTCTATCCTAGTTTCTAAACCTACAAATCAAGTACCTTGGGATATAGGTTTTTTGTGTCTTCCTTTCTATACTGCCTGTTAGGCAACTACAATCACTCTAAATCATAAATTTCAATGAGAACATATTTCCAACACCATATTTTAGGCTATAGAATCACATTTATGTTTTGATAAACAAAACAAGCAATGCATCTAGTGATTAGAGGATGTGGCTCTTAATGTGGAGATTGAGCTTGGAGAATTCTACGTTGTGCCTATGAAGACATGTTTGTATTCTAGCAGCCACACAAATCCTTGATATGGAGATTGAGCATTACCAATAGTTTAGACTTGGGCTATGGAAACATAGCTTTATGAAACCAAGAAAGGCAAAGAATGACTATGGGTCAAGTTTGATTAGGAAAGACACCAAAAACTATTTTATTGCTAGCATTTGCGAATGAGACGTCAATAGAGAAATATCTCTAATTAAATAAACATGTTTTTGATTGAAATGAAGGTGACCACAATGTTTTTAAAATTTATTCCTATAACTTATTGCTCCTTTGAAGGAGCCTATCCCGAAGAAGGATGTAAAAATATGACTGTAATGCTTTGGAGAGCTACCTTTGTATTTGATTTCTCCTCAAAAGGAGGTTATGGTAGAAAATAAAATGAGGAAATATGTATTCCAAATGTGAAGCTAGATGACATGTTCAACAATACAAACTTGTAGAGACCGAATGTGGAGGGAGTAAGGTAATGGACCTCTAGAACCAACGAACGTGTTGTTTGAAGTCATAAAATAATAAGGTATAAAACAAAAGCAATTTACTTTACTTTTATTACATAAATGGCTAAGTAGATGAGTTGGCATTTGAAAGAAGACGTACATTTTTTAAATAAGGAGTCAGGGGTTCAAAACCCACCAAAGTTCATATTCTTTTTTTTAACTACCACAAAAGAAAACTTATTATATTTTTCAATTTGCTATAGTTTTTTAGAATGTATATAGACCGTGGTAAATATTATTTTTGTAAAATTTAAAGAAAGGTAGTAAATTTTATGTAAGAAGGTGCATTTTTTATGGAGTCTAACATATTCAAAAAGACATTTGAAAATAATGGATATACTTGTTCTTAGGCATAAATCATAGCATTTGGTATAAATGATGCCTTTGACTTGCATTTATAGCAAATGTTGTTAGGTCAAGCTACTGTATCTAATGCCTATTATAGTTGCCATAATGACGTTTGGGAATTGAACCTACATATTATTGAAAGAAATAAAGACACTATATTTTTGTGATTCTTTCCACTTCATATTTTACCCTATTCATCACTTTTGTTAGGCATAAATCCTAAAATAGAGAAATTTCAAGTATATAGGGAAGTTATGCCCATGTATGAGGATTTCCCTTTAATCGGGTGTCATTATCATGATGAATCCTTTTTCATATTGCCTCGATGTCACATATCACTCTCTTTCATGTACCTTAAGGTCTCTCTCACATACAACCATATATATCAAGAGGACTAGCTTCTTCCACATTATAACGAGTATATAGGAAGAAGGATATATCTAAAGGATCAAAATATAGGACTAATGATATACAAAAAAGAGGACCATTATGGAAGATATAAGAAACCTTCATCATGTCAACACCAAAATATTTCCTCATAGAATATCAATTGTATGACACCAAATAAAGATATTTATTTCCCATAAGGTAAAAATCTTTATGAACATGGAAAATTCATAACACTAAGGAGCTACTTACGAAAAATTCTTAAAAAAGTTGATTCTTGTAAAGATCATTTTGAAAATTTTTCATTCCTTATAGATGTCGTGAGGATAGTACACATGACATTAATCACTCTTGACATATTTAAGTGTAAAAAGCAAGGGGAAACAAATGAAAAGGTGAAGGACAAAGACATGATGGTAAATGTTTGTTGTGACACAAATGACCTTGTCAAAAGGATCAATTTGAATTTTGATAGTGATGATTTAAAATCTATAATGATAGATGTTTGTTGTAACACAAGGAACCTTATCAAAAGCATAGATTTTGCTTGTGATTTTAATATTTTTTATGATAGTAGGGTTAATGTTAAATATGAGCATCATTATTTCTTGCTTAATATTGTTGATTGTGTTAGCCATGATAAAGACCATATTACTAAAGAAAAGAGTGATGATGAAAATTTTGGATTTAGGTGTTTGAATGATAATAGTGATAGTTTTGATTGTGATGATGGTATTTTTGGATATTTGAATGTTTTTGGTGATAGTGACAAAAAGTATAGTGGTGATGAAGAATCAGGCGTTTTGAAAAGCATACCAAAGGAATTGGTTGAAAACTAATAAGAAAAATGGGATGTGATGGCATAGGATTGGGAAGGTCTATGCAAGGTATGAGAAGCAAGAAGCAGTAACACTAAAGTTATGAAAAGAGATGCAAAAAATAACTCTTAGAATAAATTGTTGTAGTCATTGTGGATGACCTAAACATGTAACAACTAGGTGTTGGAATTTGCATCTATATGATATTTGTGGAGGTAATAACCATTCTCAAAGAAATTGTTGGTACAAAGATGAAAGAAAAAATACATGTTGATTGTGGATGGATGAGTGTGTCAGAATGGAAAAGGTAAAGAAAATATTGAAAGGATTCTACAAAAGTAGGTTTTATTCTCCGATGAAAGCAAGAATAAGATAAAGTTTTGTGGTTGAAAGAGATCAAATTGATGGTTATAGTTTTCCTATAAAGCAATGAAATATCGATAAACTTGAGATGCATGATATCTACATCAAAATATGACCCAAGCTATGCTCAAAAAGCCTAAAGTGACAGAGCTTGTAGAAGAATATGACCTGAGATATGCTTAAAAAATTCTGTAGTGATAGAGCTTGCAAAAGAATAGGATCCTAGATATGCTCAGAAATTCTATAATGAAAAATCCTAAAATAGAACATTATATGGAGGATTTCAAATACGAGGTAATATGCTAGAGGAGTTGACCTAAAGGAAGATCCAAATGTAACCCAAAGGCAAAGACCCAAAGGAAACCTCGAGATAATGATCTAGAGATGACCTAGAGACAATGGCCCAGAGGTAGACCAAAAGACAGACCTAGTGGAGATTACTTAGAGCCAAAGCTAGATCACAATTTTATTTTACCACCCTATGAATTAAGGGGGGTAATACCCTTTAGTTTATCAAATAATATAATAAGAGGAAATGTTATATATTAATTATTCAATTATTTTATGTTAAGTAATGATTGATAACTATTTCACCCCATATGAGGTTGAGAGAAACTTAATAGTTACATCCCATGGGAGAATGAGAGAAGCTAAAAAGTCTAAGGTGAAGGTGAAACACCAAGGGGTGAAATACCAAGGGTCTCTTGAAACTAAGAGACACCATGTTGTATAAATATGTAAAGGATGTACATTATTCTTTGTTGGAGAAATACAAATATTGTTGAGTTTTCAACTTTCAATCATTTCCAACAAGATATGAATTATAAATAACCTTATTTTTGCTTTGAAATGATGTGTCGTTGAAATAGGTTGATGCAATAAATATATTAACAACATGAATCACCCAAAGCTTAAACGCTAAGAATATTTTTATCACAAAATATTTATCATCAATCATGCAAAGGGAGACTATAGATTTAAAAATAAAAATATGGGTGTATGAGTTTTATATGGTTATACCCACATGACATCCAAGGCTAAAACCAATCAAGCATAACTGAGATATTTGTACTTGATTATAGACTTATGTAGAATTTGATCTATAATTTAACTACCTAATTACTAATGCATAGGTAAGGCTACTTTTTTTAAATTGATAAGAAATATATAATTTTATAAAACCTTAATTTTCCATTGTTGCCCTTCATCTATATACTTACAAAGTTATTATAATCCTTATATAATATAACTAATAGAGAAAAATTACATTTAGTTCATTTAACTCATTGAAAGACAAAGACTACATGAATATATTAAATATAAAATGCATACAATTACAACAACAAATAAATAGACTACTCTAATCACCATCATTTTTTTGGAAAAAACAAAGTTGCATTCAAATTGATATTGTAATACTCAATATTTATCAATCAAGATGTTCTATATCCTTGTCATATAAAAGTAAATATATTAGTTTATTATGTACATTGAGTTTCATCTTCAAATTCGTGTCAATGCTTTATATCTGGATCACTTTCCTGGTTATATCATCTTCTCATTATTCTACATAAAAATTATGTCTACTCAATGGAAACCAACTTGTGGATAATATTTCATTTGAATAATAGAGAGAACAATCACATAAGACAACCACCTAAATTGAAATCTTGGGGACCCACAATAACCTTGGCTTCCAAGCAACAACCATTGAATCTACCTAGAGTAGGTAGTCACAATTGAACTTGAGAACATCAATTATGCAAGCAATTACAACTAAGTTTACATATTTTATTTATATGGTTAACCATAGCTAAACCCTTCTTTTATAAGCTTCAAATTTATGTTTTTAAACCACCTAGCAAGCTGCTACTTGCCTCTATCATTATGAGATCCTCCAACATCCCTACTAGGGTTCCCTTCCACATGTTTCACTTAGAACACATAATATAAAATATAAACTCAAATAATTCATTCATTTAGGTACTTAATAGGCGGGTCTCTTGAATTCATTCAAATTTTGGCACTCCTTTTTGGCAGGATGATTTATTCAAATTTGGGTACCTTTTGTTTCAATTTTGGGTTATAAATTCCTAATGCAATATTCATTTGTGCATGTTGTAGTGGTTCTATATGTAGAATTATTGTTTACCTATTGTTGAAGGATTGGGTTGTTAGATTCAGGGATCCCATCTTGGGTAAGAAGTTTAATTTTTTTTAAAATTTGGGAGCTCCTTTTGAGTAGAAAAATCTATTCAAATTTGGATACTCTTTTTGGGCATGAAATATTCCATTTATATTTGATTCAAATGTAGGCACTCATATTTGGTTTCTTT
Source organism: Wollemia nobilis (assembly GCA_028583015.1). Taxonomy (NCBI): domain Eukaryota; kingdom Viridiplantae; phylum Streptophyta; class Pinopsida; order Araucariales; family Araucariaceae; genus Wollemia; species Wollemia nobilis. The sequence goes on from JAQPPZ010017083.1 coordinate 6,462,886, forward strand.
TCCCCTAGGGGGTCAGATTTTTGTGTGTTTCACTTTGGGTTTTCTTTGAATATCTTTGTCAAGTTGTAAGAGGTTCGGGGTCCCTTTCAAAACCCCTTCTGTAAAAGGTTCGAGAAACCTTTCAAAACCCCTTCTTTCACCTATATATATATATATATATATATATATATATATAAACGTTTAATACAATCATAAAGATTCAATAATTTATATCAATTAATAAAATGTAATAAAAAATTATATCATAGTTTACAAAATCCTCGTACTACCCTTGATTCACCTAGAATTTAGAGTCTTCCCTTTAAATATTCTCCTTTCTTTTTCTCTCTCTATCTCTCCTTCTTCTCTAATTCTTATACAAACTTTAAAGGTCAAGAAGTTGAAGTCACTTCACCTTTTAAATTAAATGAATCACCTTATTTTCCAAAATATTTAATACATACAAAATCAATGTTATACCATCAAAAGATTAAAAGCTTATTCACTTCAATAATTTATTTCCTAATTAAAACATTTTTGTTAATCATAAATTCTAATATTTAAATCAAATGATTATCAAATTTTACTAAATCAAGAAAAATAAAATTCCTCGACATAGAATAAGAAAATTTTAATAGTCCAAGACCACCAAGGGTGGGCATTACATCCATTGTTAGACTAGCAAAGGGTGATGGACAAATTGTATTAATAAATGAATGAAACATCTATACAATCATGATGGAGTTGGTTCTCATAACTACGTATAACCAATTTCTATATGTAAGTAATTTCTATATGTAAGTGTAACCTGTTATAATATATCTAGCACCTTATACGATTATATAGTATTTTTAACAACACTTTGAAAAAAGTGTAATACTAACCTTAAAATGTACAATTTGTTATAAAAAGTAACATTATTTTAAAAAATCTTTATCTATATTAAACTTGATGTGCCATGTACCTAATATTTGTTTTGATAATATTTTCATGTATGAAATCATGGATAATGCAGTTATAACTTCTGATGAAGTGTTAAAAGATTTTGATTTTTCCTAAGTGGTAGTCATTAATACCTTTTAAGAATTGACTCTATCAAGTTTGCAAAGATTTTGATTTTGCCTAAGAGGTAGTCATTAATATCTGTTAAGAATTGACTCTATCAAGTTTGCTTTATCTCTAAATGTCACCCTCAATCATGTCGAAGTGCATTAGTAAATCAATCATTGGATGAATAAATTTGTGTTTCCCTTCTTTACCAATTTTTAAATACAAGGCTTTTCCTATAACAATTACCTTTAAAAAAACTTTATTATTTAAAAATTGGTAAAATATTAAAAATTAAAAAAACTTTGAAAACATGTCATGTAAACATTTGTTCTTTCATGTTATGTATAAATATTTAGAAATTTTTAGTTTAGCAAGTCAAAATGTGGTGCACCATGAATTAATATTTGTTACAAACATAGCCATTGAAATGTGGAAAAAAACTCAAATCCTTGACTTCTCTACAACGAGTGAGATGATGATACACATGCACATGGGGGTTAGTGAGATGATGATGATACACATGCACATGGGGGTGAGTGAGATGATGATGATACACATGCACATGGGGACCACCGATCATGACATGCACAATTGTGTATCCAAAGGGCTCGAGCCCTTGAATTCTTCATAATTAGTTCATTCACCACTCTACCAAGACTTTATGATCATCTCTATCTATATTAAATGTAATGTATTATTCAACAAGTTTTAATTTTAATAGTGGAAAATATTATCTAGGTGGAAAAACTATGAACTCAATATAGGTTCAAAGTATTTTAATTCATGGGAGGGGAGTGGGAGACCTCCTTGCATGGGATGATCCCATTCCAATTTCCTGCTCCTCCTACCCTTCCCTAGTTATGCTTGTGATTCCTGATACGTCCCGAGACCTTCTCTCTGCAGTTCATGGTTGACAGAGCAGACGATATTCCATTTGGTGGGAGGTCCCCAATCAATTTTTGTACTCTTTCCTCTACTTGGTTAGAGGGTTTCAGCTTGTTTTTGTGGTCTGGAGCATCTCTGGGATCATCCTTGGGTCACCTGGTGAGCTTTCGAGATCATATTAGCATGGATCGGGGTTGGTTGAGTAGGCGACCTCCCTGCTTAGTGGGAGTTCCCGACCCACTTTCCTACTCCCCTTCTGTTTTATCTTTAGGATTTTTGGCTGCTCTCGAGTCCTTCCCTAGGCCTCTTTGGTGGTTGTTTGCTGCTTTTTGAATGATTCTAGTGTCTCTTTTGGATTTGATTCGGAGTGGTGAGGCTTCTTTCGATTGGGTGTTCATCTGGGATCCTCTATTGTGCATCTTGAGATTTTTTTACTACATTCATTTTTGTCTTGGGGGGACCACATGCATTTTGTCTATAGTGGAGACACTCCCATGGATGCCCTTGGGTCATTAGTGGTCCTGTCTACCTTTTGAGTTTCTAGTTTCGAGGGCTTTCCATGTGCTTGATCTGTTCATAGCTACTTGGGAGATTTTTACTGCATATTTCATGGTCTTGGGAGGTAACCTATGTCTATTGTGTGCAATTGAGATGATCTCACAGTTGCTTTAGGTCTGGTTTTCTATCACGGTTCCTGCTCCTAGATGGTGGTTCCCTGTTTGCTTGATCTGTTCGTTGCTGATTGAGGGATTTTTGCTGCATCTTTCATGGTCTTGGATGGGGACCTGTGCCTATTGTCTACAATTGAGATGATATCATGGTTGGTTTAGGTTTGGTTTTATAAAACGATTTCTTCCTACCCCAGGCGTGTTCGACACTTTGGGTTTTATGGGTTTTTTTGACTCTTCTGGTTTCATCCGACACTCAAGAAACACAACCCCATCTACAAGGGGATCTCATGGCCTGTGGGGATCCCTAATTTATACTATCCTCATTTCTAGGCTGTTGGTTGTTCTTTCCATGGATTACCTTCACGGGCCCTTCTTGGGCGGGAATCTGCATTTAAAATTAAAATTTTGAATTTTCTGCTTTTTGTCACCGCTTGTTTCTTGTTTCCCAAGCTCCTTCTGGGTGGGATTTGTTGATTTAATTTTTTTTTGTTTGTACTTGTTGTCCCGAGCCCCGCTTGGGTAGGATTCCTTATTTTTAAATTTCTCCATCTATACTTGTTGTCCCGAACCCCTTCTAGGCGGGACTCCTCATTGTATTTTTTTACCACTTGTTTTTTATTGCATGGGATGATCCCATGTTTTAATGTTAAAGGATTTGGAAATGGTCCTCCCGGGACTATCTTATGGTGCAAATCTTCTCTTTGCAGAGACCATTTCCCTACAAAGATTACCTCGCTGATCCATATTGTAACATTTTTTTACAAGATTTTGGGGCCCTTTCAAAACCCACTCCTCCAATCAATCAAAAAAATCCCTACAATGATGATTATTTTTCAAACAAAAAAGTGTTTTAATTCATTAATTTAAATTTTTTCTTTTAATTATAAATGAAGATATCTAAACAATTATCAAATTTTTAGAATCAAGTTTCACTTGTTAAAAACTTACCAAAAGATCCAATTTTTTATTTATTTCCAAAGCTAGGACATAATTATGTGCATCCACCCTAGTGTCAATAAGATATTTGAATGTATCATTAATTTTCGTATTAGATAAATAGTAGTGCATGGTAAGTAGACCGATATCCCTTAAGGTTTCACATGCACATCATGATTGCTCAATAACCCATTTAAAGTTTCATAATAAAGTATAAGCATATTTACTCTTATCAATCATGTATATTATTAAAAAATAATTATACAATTCATGTTCTTAATTTAAATGCAATCAAGGAATAACATGTACCTTAAGAGTTTAAAAATAACATTAAAAATTCTTAATGATATTCACCCACATACTAAGTTATCATGCATCATACTGCAAGTTAACATTTCCTTTCGTAAAATAAATTTCTTATATTAATAAATTAAAAAAATATTATTTTAAAAAAAGTAGTTTTTAATGTCCTCTAAGTCATAGGCCATATGAGACAGATATTGTTTACCCAATATATGGTTATGACAACCATACTTTAGTTATGGAAGTATAGTGCACAACCCTACTCCTTGCAAGTTTTTAACCTTGGACCTCTATTTAGAGTTGCAAATTCTACATCATTAGGTTTAAGTCCAATAAAACATCAAAGATTTACATTATTAGAAAAGTCAACATAAATTAAGAATAAATCTTTTTTGTTTGTAACTATTTGAGTTTTATATTTGGAGTAAGATCTTAATTTACATTTATAAACTTTTTTTAACAACTTTGTAATGGTATACATTATAGATTAGGTTCCTCATATGAATTTTTTTTTAGTAATCATAAATTAAAGAGCAAAAGATGTTTTTATTCCTTTGACATAATATGGTTATTTATTATGGTTCACACCAATTATTTTATCATAGACATATTCATTTAGAAAAGGAACGCAAATTATTTGGTTGCATTAATGATATTATGAAGTTTAAGTTATATATGTGCTCCTCAATCCTTTCTATAAGCAAGTGAAATTATTAGATTCTTCTATAATAGAAATTTCATACAAGCACATCTATAGGGAACTAAATGTAGAAGCAGATGGTCTTTCAAAATATGGTTTGAACCTTTTAATTGGTACTTGATAGAGGGAAGAAGTGGCTCGAGGACTTGAGATTTTCTCATAGTCCTCTTATTAAGGATCATATCAAAATTTATTAATGAAAAAAATAAATTTTGAAAGGGCTCCTTGCCTTTATTTTTTAGAAAGACAAGATTCAAATAGCGTGTTTTCAAAATTGAAACCTAATTGGTACTCAAGTAAGAGTCATTTGAAAACTATGATTGATCAAGAAGTTATTCCTACTTTCCACCTTTCAGTCATGTTATTAGGATTTTGTTTTTGGATTGTAAGCTGACTATAACATATTATAGTAGGGAGGCCAATACTCCTCTCAGTTTGTTATAGATATACCCTTAGATAGGATGTAACTAAAATTCTTGAGGGTACTTTATACCTATAGCATTGTATTTTTTCAAACTCAGAAATGAAAATTACATAATTTTTTAGGGAAAAAAATGTGTTCGCATGCACAAGAACAACTCAAATAAGATTCAATTCCTATATTAAAAATTTGATTTAGTTGCACACTGAAAAGGAAAGATATTGAAACATCAGTTTTTTTTATTAGCTAGGAAAAAACATAGGATTTTGAAAGGATCCTTAACCTTTTACGATGAGAGATATAATAGAAACAAGAATAGTAAGCAGAATAAGAGGAGAATAGCCCCAAGGTACATGGGATACAAAAAAATAGACACAAATAGGCAGAAGGAAGAAAAGGCCTTTAAAAAAAAACAACAATTTTTAACCTTCCCATTATTTAATGATTTAATTATCATTAAACACAAACATACATTCATACAATAAAATGTGACTACCAAGTGACATAATCATGTGATAAGTAAAAAATAGAAAATAAAATTGATCTTTAACAACAATAGAAACTTAAAAACATATGTAAGATAAGAAAATGTATTCACTAATAACAAATGTAGACTACTAAATGAATATAACCTAAAAATTAACAAATAATTTGCACCATAAATACAAATAAAAAAAACAAGGTGTGCATGATATTTGTATCTACCTACAAAAAAACAATCCAAAAAATGTTTTCACAAAATAAAATTCAAGTAATTATTATTTTTTAATTGGAGCATAATTAAGTATGGTTGTTATGACAAATAAATTGAAAGAAAAAAAGAATAAAACAAAAAAAAATTAACCTCTAAATGGATGGAACCCTTAAAAAAAAAAAAAAAAATTTATTGATATACAACATAAATTCATATAGATAAAACATATTGGTAGATAGTCTTTGAATTTATCTACTAAAAAAAACTACAATACATAGAAAATGTTTACATTGTAACATTCAAGTAAAATTATACAACTAAAATAGAATTAGTATGCATTTAATAATGTCTTTGAGGGATACGATAGTGGTAAGTCGGATTTTCATCTAGAGACCCAAGTTCAAACCCCTGTACGAGGGGACAAAGACCCCTCATAAAAACCTGCTTAACTCAAAAAATTAAGGTGTAGGTGTAAAATATTTCAAAGAGCGCAGGTGCAAGTGTAGAACACTAGCCAAAACATCAAAGGAGGCTTTACAAAGATGCTTGGATGAGGGTTTTCAAAGATGTTTGGTTGGGGGTTTTCAAAGACCCTTGGCAAAGTGTTTATAGAGATCAATATATAATAAAACGATAAAGCCTTGGATGGAAAAAGGTGGATTCCATGGGAATAGGATCGATATGCAACATAAGCCATAGGATGCAGACTCAAAGGACCAAAATAACCATGAGCACACAAGTAGAACAAATAATACAAGCTAGTGATCAAATCCCATTCTAGCAAGAGAAATCTAATGATTTATTCGGGTTCACAATAGTGAATCTTAAACAAGGGTGGAACCAAGGGCGCAAATGCACAAGAGGTAGATGACCAGCTTTAAAACAACAAGCTATAGTTATATTACAAGTAAAAATGTCTAAAAAGGGAAATAACCTTGGACCGATGGAAAGTAATCAAGAAGGGGCCAATGTTGTTGATCAGAATAAGGAAAATGAATCGATCTATAGTATGGGAAGAGATTTTGGTGAAAATTTGCCAAAGTTGACCTTTTGAAATGACTTGAGAGGAGGACAATTGCAAACACCTATAGTTCACTACACTAGGATTTCTTGTAGAACTTTGAGAATACCCAAAATGAACCCTAGGAAAATAGCCTTGGGGTGCATGAAAGCGATGGAACGCTCTCTTATAGTCTAACTTCAAATGTCAAACATACAAACTAGGATCGATGATATGGAATGTAGAGGATTAATTTATCAATTTATGGGTTACAAGATGTGAGCTACTAGACAATGGAGAACTAAAGGTGAGATAAATATTTTTTCTTATCCCAATGGTTATTTCTTAGTTTTTTTTACTAATGAGGAGTATAGAGAATAATTTTTCTATGGGGTCCTTGAATTTTAGGTAGGGCAAGGCTTTTCATGAAGCCCTAGCATACCAAGTTCAAGGAAAAAGAGGAAATTCCATTAGTATTCCCATTATGGGTGAGACTTTTGAGGTTGCCAACATATTTTTAGAACCAATTTGTCTTCATGGCAATAGGCAATACTCTAGGATATTATATGATGATATAAAACAATACTGTTGTAACAAAAAATGATACAACATGAATGTATCCCTAGCTCTTTCAGTGGATATGTTATCCCACCAACAATTTACTAATGACACTCTTATAGCCACCTCAGATTCTCTTTCACAAGCAATGAAGATTAAGGAGATTATGACATACTTTGAAAGGGATGTGGGCTAGAAGATCAACTTTTTAAAAAGTTCAATCTTCTTCAAGACCCCTCCAAAATACAAAGAGTGAACTGCTAGATTTTGGACTATGGGGTGGCTAAATTTCCCTCTACCTACCTTGGGATGCCCTTATTTAAGGGAAGATTGGAAGGGAAATTTTGGGACCTGATCATTGAAAGGATGCAAAAGAAATTGGATGGTTCAAAAGGGGATCTTCTCAGCTAGGTTGGCAAAGCCCAACTGGTTAAATCCATCCTTCAGAGCATTTATTTATTATTTCTCTCACTTTCAAAGCCACAACTAAAATTATTCAAAGAAATGTACTCATCCAAAAATCCTTTATTTGGTATAGAATGAGGAGAAGAAAAAGTTTTACCTAGTTTTTTGGGAACAAGTATGCACTAGAAAAGAATTTGATGACCTTAGCCTCAGAAGAGTTTAGAGCATGAACATCACCTTTGTGGCTAAGAAAAGGTGGAAGTTATTCAATAATGAGAATGTTGATTGGGTCCGCATTTTGTTAGCCAAATATATTTCTCAAAATAAATACTTTTTGGTTGATCTGCCCCTCTCCAGGATTAACTTTTTGACTTGGTATCACTAAGATTCGTCATGTTATTTTAAATGGCCATAGATGGAAGCTAAGAAATGACATAAATATTGATTTTTGGGAAGACACTTGGGTGGGTGATGATCCTCTAACTCACATTCCTAAGGAAACAATTGTGAAACCCATAACTCGGGCCTGCTTTGGAGCTAAATTTGGAGACGTCATTCAGGTAAGTAATGGGGTGAAATATTAGTGGAATCTCAATTTTCTAAACTTAAACTAGGAGGAAAGAAAGCCTATGGAATATATCAATCACATTCTAAGCTTGCAGGTCATTAGATCTTATGATGTTGAAGATTATGTTCTATGGAAGGGGGAGAAGGACGACTTATTTTCGGTGAAGTTTGCTTATTTCCTCTTTGAAGTTGATCCTGTGGATCTTCCTCCTTTAAAAAATATCTGGTATAAATTTCTTGCTCCTAAAGTTGACGTTTTTCTATGGCTTGCTATCCAAAATAATATTATCACTACAAAAAATATCCCAAAAAGAGGTATGACCATCCCTAATAGGTTCCACCTTTGTAGATGTGATGTTGAATCTACTAACCATATTTTCTTCCTTTGTCATTTTTCACTTGATGTCCTCTACCTCCTTCTTAGTACCCTAGGGGTATGTTGGGGTGTCCCAAACCAATTTTTTGATGCCTTTGATCAATGGTCTCCCCCTTTTGCTAGCCCGAGGTTTCATGCTTATTATTTGTTTAGTCTCCCTCACCTAGTGTAGGGTATATGGAAAGAGAGAAACAATAGGATGTTTAGGGGAGTTTTTAGAGATGCTACTTCCATCTGGGCTATAGTCTTGTCAGTAATTATTGAGAATGTGTTTGTCCTGTCTCTGGATTATTCTAATGGCCCAGAGGTTGATGCCCTCATTGAAGTCAATCTTGGTTTCTAGTAAGCTAGAAGAACTGTTCAAAACCTAGGCAATACCAGAGCTTTAACCAAGTGGATCTCACCCTCCTGAATGGATCAAATTTAACTTCAATGGTACCTCTAAAGAAAACCCCGAGAAAGTTGGTGCAAGAGGTGTGTTTCGAAATCACAGTGGAGATATCATTTTGGCCTTTGTTGAAAATCTTGGGTCCTAGACCTACCACTTTGTAGAAGCCAAAGCATTCTTCCAAGGGGTGGTGCTTCTCCCTTTGATTGGTTGTAAGAAAATTATTATCAAAGGTGACTCATTAAACATTGTCAATATGATCTCTAGATTACAAGTCCCTAGGTGGAATATTGCTAATATGGTCGAGGAAGCTAATTGGATTCTTCGTAGCATGGAAAGTATTCAGGTGAGATATACGAATAGGGAAGGTAACAAGGTGATTGACTTCCTCACCAACCTGGGGTTGTTCCATTTTGGGCTATCCATTTGGAGGGATAATTTCCCATAGGGCCTAATTTAGATTGATGAATGATTGTAAACCTATTGGTGTCCCTGATGACTGTGCATAGGTTGCTTGCCTTCATGCTGAATGGCCAGTTGTTTCCTTAATCTTTTGAGTTCTGCTTTTTGATTGGTTGTGAGAGTTGTAGGACAACTATTTTTTCTTTTTGTTTTTTATGGAAGTCATTATGAAAGCTATTATCTATCCCTCCATTAATTAGTTGAGTGGGCCCAATGTGACATCCTTTTGCCACTCAAATAATGAGTTGGATGGTCTCTCTTCTTGGACAAAAATGGTGGTGTTCCAAGTGGTTCTCAAACTGGGATTTTTAATAGGGTTGTGTCATTGGCCGGTTGACACTAATATGCTTTTAAATACTTTGGGAGATTGAGGAGCTGAATATTGTCTTAGACTGGGACCAACAAGAGGTCATTATGTTTGATTTGCATAAGTTGTCTAAGAGGGATAAGAATTTGTTCTGCCCCCTCCCTGATTGGTTCCTCCTTGTTCTTTTGTAGCCGAGAGCTATAGTTGGTGTTTCCTGGTTGGGTGGTTACTTTTTGGGTCTCTTTCGTGTCCTCTTCTCTTATGGTTGTTTGGTTTTGTTTCAGTTAATGTTAGGGCCCTATGTTGGGGTAGCGATATGTTGTCTTTTTTCTATCTCTTTTGGTTGTAGTAGTTTTCCTTTTGTAAAATTGTAAAAGGTTTAGGGATCCTTTCAAAACCCCTTAAACTAATAAAAAATCATAAACAAAGAACAAAATTGATTTTTTCAAAGACTATAAATTGCATGTAACCCCCTATAAAAAGTAGTCAAATTATACCATAAATGCAATCTAATTTTTCACATCATAAAATATTTAATGCAACTAGGAACAAAATTTCAAAGGCAAAGCAATGAAAACATATGAAGCAACCACATAGAAATATAATATCTTTGAAACCCATGAACCACTTAAGGTCAATGCTCATCAAATCTAAAAAAATAATTTAAATATAAATGCAAAATACAAGGAGTTGTCTATACCAACAATTGTCAAAGAAGTCTATTGGAGGTCATAAGTTTGAAACACCATATAATAAAAACCTAAACTAAAGAAAAATACAAAAAATAAAATTATAGTAAAAATGTGATATGACCCATATAACAAATTGTGAGAAATAATAATATATGAAACAAACATACAAAAACACATCTTTGAGGATCTTGCTATGCAAATATATGCATACAACCAAAATTCAAAAGACTCAAAAAAGAAAAAGATAAATGCAAAAAGGAATAAGAAGTTACCTACAACAAAAGTTATCAAAGAAACTACTTGTTAAAAGTCGAGTTATAAAATTGAAACCTAAACCACAAACAAACATATTGCCAAAAATAATTTTCACACAATTCACAAATAAATTATATTCAACAAAGAAAACATATTAAGTCCCCATAAAAAATACATAAAATAAAATATTTATATTTTATGATACTGCACATAGAGATGTGAGACCATAAGAGGTACTATGAAGTGTGAAAATGACTTGAACTTTTAACCTCTTCACATTGAACATCCTCCACTCACCATTTCACCAAGACCTCACAAACATTCTCAACAAACCCATTATACAAACATGAATACAAGAATAATTTTTAGTACACCCTTTGAAAGAAAAACTAAAAACAAAAGACAATTAAAAGTGTCATGCACTAATGATCATATAAGTTACTTGATAAAAGCCAAACACCTATATATGAAATCAAAACCTAAAATGGAAAATGTCAAACAAAAAATCTATTGCCCATGTGAAGATGAACCTAATTTAACTTGAAAATAGGATAGGCCAAACACCTATGTAAAATACAAACTTGAAATGGAGAATGTCTAACAATAAAATACAAACTTGAAATGGAGAATGTCTAAAAAAATATATTACCCATACGAAGATGAATCAAAGTTAAGTTGAAAATGAAATATGAAATAACATGTGAGCTAAGAAAGGCATTCACCATAACAAGTCCAATGGTGTCTCTTCAAATGAGTGTTCACTTGAGGGAATTGAATAAATTTGAACATTATAGTGAATTATTGAGACCCTATTAAAGGTATTTCAAGAAATTAAGGACCATGAAAGCATGTTTATTTATTTGACAAAATATAAGGATAGAGAAAAAATTATAAGCTAAAGAGAAGCATAGGAAGACAACACATGTTGATGGAACCATTTTAATTGATAGAGGGCAGCATGAAAGGGTTATCTATAATAACATTCTATATTTAGATAATATAAATATATGTTTTTTTATTAAAATTTTAAATAAAAATTGATATAAAACATTTTTTTTTGTTGCAATTATATGTAAAAATATTTAATTTGACCTTAATGACCAGTACCATGTTTATAAGTTTTAATTAGAAAAAAATATACCATCAAGTACACTTATATGCATTCTGATTACAAAGTCTTCATGAACATGTCTATAAACTATATCTAAAAAATAAGTATATCCTCAAGTACACATACATATTGTGACTATGAGGTTATGAAAGAGTGGTAAATGTGAATGCTTGTTGTTGTGAAAAGATTAAAAGTAGTGATGTAAATGTGAATGCTTGTTGTTGTGAAGAGATTAAAAGTAGTGATTAATGCAAATATTCTTTTGCAAACTTAAATGTGAATGCTTTATAAGTTTGCAGGTACAATAATATATTTGATATTTTTGTAAAACGTTATAATAATATAATTTTTTTTTCATTAAAAATTCAAATTTAAATCATAGCAAAACAAAAAATATATATAAATATGTATAAAAAATAATATGTCTAATGGATTCTCATTTTGGTCAGCCATTTTATATTCTTTATCTATGCTAAACAACATTTTCTCACACTTTATCGCACTTCAGTGTCTCTTCGTGAAACTCTTTTTTATAGCATTTTTGAATTGGCGTTTATGGTAATAGGCTATGATACTTGATATTAAAAAGGTAAAAGTGGGTAGTTAAAACTCTTCAGTTGAAATCAAGAAGCCCAGATTCGAATCTCTCTCTTCACATATTTTGAATATGCTATATAACCGTATCGTAACTACATAATAAATATTTACCTTTTCAAAAAAACAAAATTGCATAAGATAACATTTCCAAGATTGGATGCCTCCTCTCCATAATAAAATATGTATGCTGATATGTTTAGTTAGTAAGCAATTTAGTCTTCACGTCACCTATTGGAGAAGTTGGGAAGCAATCAACCGTCACACATTTTTTTAACTACACATTTCCTCATATACTAAAATACGTGTGAAAAGGTTTGGGGTTCGTTCGTTTCGGAGTTTGGTTTTTTTAAGAGATTTAAGGTTCAAACTACTATATGTGTTGTTATATGTTAATCCTTTATTAATAAATTTTATTAATAGCTCTTAGCTTGGTTATGGTCATGATCGAGATGGGAATGTTTAACCCTAAACGTCAGTCATAGGATTTTCTCACGGGATGAAACATTGGGAAATCAACATAAATGAATGCCCAAATGTCAACAAAGACAAAAAATTATGTGAATGAAAAGTTCAGAAGTGGAATGTGGAAAAATGCAAGCAGAAAATGACAATATTATATTGCAAAATTTAACCCAACGTATAACCACAAGAAAAAAGCGTATATAGGCGCTGAAATCAAGTGGAAGGAAAAATCCTCATTGCTCAGATAAGGACTAGCTCTTATAGGCTTAGATGTGAAACAGGGAGATGAACACCGCCCAAAAGAACAATGAGAAGAAATGATATGTACTCTATGCAGCACAGGGGGGCAGCAGAGACAAAGGAACACTTCATCTATAAATGCCCGAGTTTTTCATATATCTGTGACAAATACAAAGAAACACTTGGGAGCAGGTTTATGGCAAATTTATTTGAAGACAGTAAAAATTAAAAAAATTGGAAAATTGCTAATCCAAATCAACAGGACAAGGAACAACCTTATCAAATATATTAAAGATCATATAATATGATTTGAGTAATTGTACTTCCATATTTGAGGTCCCATAGACCATATTTGGGTCTCGTGGACGTAATTAAAATCTTTCATTTCATTTCACACTAACCAAATAAAAAAAATAGTCTTAGGGCTGGGTGAATTGGTAAGCTCTAGCGGCTTAGCAAGAGGAGACTCAGGTTCAAATGTTGGAGGGAAGCCTTTCTTGGGACAAAAGTAGTAGATTGTCCCAACCCAACGATGGTTTCGATCCCCTACCAATGGTCTTTCATGTCATCGCTAATAACAAGATGAGGTAGAGGTTATAGAAATAGTTTCAAGGATTTGAACCTAGGTCTATTAGTAGAAAATGAAGGGATGTTATCGATTCCCTTATGTATAGATGACTTAGATGACTTTGTAAAGTGCATGCCAACCCAACAACGGTTCCAATGCTCGATTCCTTTATGTATAAATGACTTCGTTGAGTGTGCACCAACCCAACAACGGTTTCAATTCCCTACTAGTGGTATCCTAGTATCTAGTCGCTAATAACTCCAAATATTTGAACCTAGGTCTGGTAGTAGAAAATGAAAAATGAAAGGATGTTACCCATTCTCCTATGTATATATTTTTTTACTTAGTTTTTATTCAACAAGTTATGTCATAAGCTCTTTTAGGTTATGTATAAACATTTAGAAAATTTTAATTTAGCAAGTTAAAATATGGTGCACCACAACCAACTCTTAAAAAGGCGAAACTAAGCATAGAAAAATAATTTGTAATCTTTTCAATTGTAAGTATGGGTGGCCTTGCGCCCCGAGCTATGATCTTTCCAACTCCTTTTTATTGTAACCTCTTTTATTTTTATTGAATATAATTGTTGGTTCTAATAAAAAAAAATGTGGTGCACCATGATTAAACATTTTTTTATAATCATAGCTATTGAAATGTGAAAAAAGTTCAACATTGGATCATAACCGGTTTGCTAATCTAATAAAAAAAAATGTGGTGCACCATGATTAAACATTTTTTTATAATCATAGCTATTGAAATGTGAAAAAAGTTCAACATTGGATCATAACGGGTTTGCTAATCCAAGGTAAGGCAGGGGTTATAAAGACATCTCCAAGGTTTTGAATCCATGTATGGTAGTAGAAAATGAAGGGATGTTACCAATTCCTTTATGTATAAATGAAGGATTTGAATATAATTGTTGGTTCCAATAAAAAATGTGGTGCACCATGATTAAACATTTTTTATAATAATAACTATTGAAATTTGGAAAAACATTCAACCTTAAATTTAAATCACTTTTGACTTCTCCTCACTCATCACTCTACTAGGACATTAAACGTGATGTATTGTTCAACAAATCTTTATTTTGATGGTATTTCCTAGAAGGAAATCATGTATTTTTAGCGGAAAAGATTATTTAGTTGGAAAACTATAAACATAATATAAGTTTAAAATGTTTTAATTCATTATTTTTAAAAAATTCTTTTAATTATAAATGAAGTTATTTAAAAAATTGTCAATTGTTTCTTTGGAGTAATATTTTTTATACACATCTACCATATGGATTGAACTTGGGTCACATCATCCACCATAGAAATTGAACCCATGTCATCAATGAAAGTAGCATCCTGATAATAACTATCAAATTTATAAAATCAAGTTTTACTTGTTGAAAAATTATCAAAAGAGCTTTTTTCTAATTTTTAAAGATGAGAAATAATTATATGCATCCACCCATTGTCAACAAGATATTTGAATGTATCATTTTTTGGTATGAGACCAATAGTAGTACATGAGACAAAGATCCCTCAAGGTTTTCCATGCACATCATGATTGCTCAATAACCCATTCAAAGTTTCTAAATAAAACATAAGTATATTTTTGAAAAATAGTGTGAATGTAATTTTTTTTTTAATTTCTAATTTTTTATGTATATAGCATATTCGTAGAATGTGAGGGGAGAGATTTGAACCTGGGGTTTCTCGATTTTAACTGGAGAGTTTTAACTATCCACTTGCTCTCCAACTCCTCTATAGAAATAGATTATAAGTATATTTACTCTCATCAATCATAAAAATTAAATGTTTCATATTTAAAAAAAATGCAATCAACGAATAACATCTACCTTTAGAGTGCGAAAATAACATTTACATTCTTAATGATATTTATCCACATACTAAGTTATCATGTATCATATTCCAAGTTTTTTTATTAGGTTAATGTGAGAAACTCCTCCAACCCACATTTAAGACTACGCATCCCCATCACAACCATCACCTCTCATAAGGGTGAGAGCTGAACTTATCAATAAGGCCTAAATACACAACACCACACACACACCCACCTCCTCGGACACTCGTCCACCACACCAAGCTTGAACCTTAGACCTCCCAAAGAAAAGCCAAAGCTCAATCATTTCCTTTGTCATCCCAAGACATATTTTTTCTATTAACAACTAAAAAATATTTAAAAAAAATAAAAATCTTTGATTGATCCCATGTCATAAGTCATATGAAACAAATACTGTTTACCCAATATATAGTTATGACAACTATACTTGCAAAGTTTAGTATATAACCCTACTCTTAATTTTGAACCTTGAAACTTTATTCAAAGTTACAAGTCTTCGCTTTAAATAAACTACTATACAAAATAATATTATTAGAAAAGTTACCATAAACTAAAAATAAATCTTCTTTATTTGAGGTTTAAATTTGAAATAGGATTTTAATTGACATTTATAAACATTTAACGGTATATATTATAGATTATTTTTAACTACTTTTTAACCGTATATATATTATAGATTAGGTTTCCGTATGATAAGTCTTCTAGAAATCATAAACCAAAAGAGCAAAAGACATTACAATATGGTTCACATCAAATCTTTTAATTGGTATTTTCATTTAAAAAGAAAGCAAAATTATCTGGTTGCATTAATAAAATTATGAAGTTTAAGTTATATTTGTGCATACAGTGCACAAGAATAACTCAAATAAAATTCAATTCCTATATTAAAAATTTGATTAAGTTGCTTACTTAAAAAAAAATAAAAATAAAATAAAAAATATATATTTTAATCTTTCCAATATTTAATAATTATAATAGGATTAATTTTTTAGGTTTCTCTTACATATGAATGCTGAATACTGCTATCTGGTGCAACAAGATATAGTTATAGGCTTTTTATTGATATTAGCTTCTATTTTTATGTATATTTGGTTATAGATGTTTTACTCTGATCCACCTCATTTTGTCTGGTTAATGATATAATATAATCTAAGTTTTTTTCAAAAAAAAAAAAAAAACCCTTGGGCCTCTCAATTACAACTGGAGAGGTTTAACTACCCACTTGCTCTCCAATTCCTCTACATGGGCAGATATGCTATGTAAAGGTTATACAGTGATCACATAATAATATTTACCCCCTTCAAAAAAAAAACATATGTAAAATAAAAAATGTAATCAATAATAGCAAATTGAAAGCAAAGAATAAAATATAAATTTGTAAAGACTATTAAATGAATATAACCTAAAAATAACAAATAATAGTCACCATAAATGCAAATAAGCAAAACAAGGCGTGCATGAAAAAACATAATTAAGTTTGCATGTTATTACAATTAAACTTAAGGTAAAAAATAAAACATAAATAATAAAGGTTTATAAAGGTTTATATATATATATACTCCGCCTCCTTGGGTCTTACCCAAAAGTGGCATCCCTTCGGATGTTTACCACAAACTATTTAGTGACAAAAAATTTGTAAGCAAAGAACAAAAGTATAAAATTTGTAATGGCTAATAAATAAATGCAATACAAATTAATAAACAAGATATATCAGGAATTAAGACATAAAAATAAGGTAATGCATAACTTTTTATATGTCTATTAAACATAAAAAGAATTTGTAGACCATAAAAAAAATGTTCACAAAAAATAATTTAATAAAACTTTGTACAATCAAGGCAATGTTAATATGTGTGTAATGCAAAAAATGTAACTATAAAAATTGTAAAGACAATGGAAAAAAGTAGTAAATGAAGTAAGTCATAATTTTGGATTAGATATAAAGGAGTAATGTTTAAATTTTGCATCTTAAACATGAAAACAAAGAAATTTAAAGCTCACATTAATGTCTATGAAGTAAAACTTTATAAAAATAAAGAAAATTCATAAATATAAAATTGTAAACAAAAAAATGAAACTGATTTTTTTTCAAAGGCTATGAAGTGTATGTAACCTCCTAAAAAAGTAGTCAAATCATATCATAAGTGCAATCCAATTTTTTACATCATAAAAAATATAATGCAACTTAGAATAAAATTTCAAAGGTAAAACAATGAAAACACATGAAACAACCACTTAGAAATATAACATCTTTGAAAATCAACGACACTAAAAACACTCAAGGTCAATGCTCAATAAACTTAATTTAAACACAAAATACAATGAAGAATACCAAAAAAAAAAAAAAAAAAAAAAAAATATATATATATATATATATATATATATATATATATTTAGAGTAAAAATGTGATATGACCCATAAATAATTGTTTGAAATGATAATATATAGAAAAAACATAAAAAAACACATCCTGAGAAACTTTGTTATACAAATATATGCATACAACCAAAAAAAATAAATGCAAAGCAATAAGAAATTACCTACATCAAAAGTTATCAAAGAAACTACTTGTTAAAAGTTTTGAGCTGTAAAATTGAAATCTGAACCACACAAACATATCGTCAACATATTTAAAATCTCAAAAAAAAAAAAAAAAAAAAAAATTAATTAATTTACATAAAACAAACATATAAAAATAATATTTTTATATGATATTGCACATAAAAACCTCAGACTATAAGAGGCACTATCAAATGTCAAGATAACTTGAACTCTTAACCTCTTCACATCGAATACCCTTCACTTAACACTTCATAAAAACTTCACAAACATTCTCAACAAACCCATAATATAAACATACATATAAAAACAAATTTTCACAAACCCTTTAAAAAAATTAAAAACAAAAAATTATTAAAAATTATATACACTAATGATCATATATATATTTATTAAAACCCAAACACCTACTTCAAATCTAAACCTAAAATGGAAAATTTCAAACAATAAATCTACTACTGAAATTAAACTGAAAATGAGATTTGAAATAACATGTGAGCTAAGAAAAGCGTGCACCATAACAGAGTGTCACTTCTTTCAAAAGAATTTTGACTTGAGGAAATTGAATTAACCTAAACATTATAGTGAATTATTGAAACCCTATTATAAGTCTTTCAATACATTCAAGGACCATGCAAGCATGTTGATATTTATTTGACAAAATATAAGGAGAGAGAAAAAGTTTTAAGGTAAAAAAGAGTGCATGTTGATGAAAACATTTTGATTAATATGAAAGGAAAAAATGTTATAAAGTAAAAAGAAGAATATACCAAGGAGTTATTTTAACTAATAAAGGAGGAGAACATAAAAAAGAAAAAGAAAAGTTGTAAGATAAAGAGAAACCTATACCAAGGCACCACATGTTGATGGAACCATTTTGGCTAATAGAACAAGCATCGTGAAAGTACGAAAAAGGTGATAAGAGACAAAAGGGAAGCATGTCCATGGAACCATTTTGACTATGAAAGGAGGGTAGCATGAAAGGAAGAAAAATAAGTTATAAGGTAAAGAGAAGCATATACCAAGGCGCCACATGTTGTTGGAACCATTTTAGTTAATAGAGGAAGCAGCATGAAAAGGGGAAAAAGGTGATAAGAAACAAAGGTTACTATAATAACATAACATAGCAGCATGAAAAGAGGAAAAAGGTGATAAGAAACAAAGGTTACCTATAATAACATTGCAAGTTTAGATGGTATAAATATTTTTTTCCTTGAAAAATAAAATTAATGTGCTCTTTTTATAATATGAAGGGGAATAAGTAGCGTTAATTATTTGTTTCATTTCGGTAATAAAAAGATTTAAGGGTGGAACTTTCAATTTTAAATTGGCAAATATTTACTATTTCAAGTTTTTATTATTAAAATTATATATAAAAGACCTAATTTAATCAATATATATCAACCATTAAAGTACACTAATACACATTAAAACTATAAAGTCTTTATGAAAATCTTTATAAATTACATTAAAAAATAAATATATCTTCAAATATACATACAAATAGAATAAACGTAAATACTCTTTTAAAAAAAATTAAAGATTAAAAACTCCTTAAAAACTTTATCATAATCATCATGATCTCACGTTATATACATAACATTATATCTTAAAATGATATACTACTAACTATATCCTCAAAAACTTAAACTACAATATCCAATGTGGACACAATAATATATCTGGTGTTTCCGTCTCAAATCTTAGTAATATTACTTTGATTTCTTATAAAAAAATTCAAATTTAAACTATAAAAATATGAATATGTAAAAAAAAAATATATTTGATGGAATAATCAGCCATTTTGTGTATTTTATCTCTATTAAACAACATTTTCTCACATTTTTCGTCTTTTCCTGAAACTCTTTTTTATAGCACTTTTGAACAGTTGCTTGTTGTAATGGCCTATGACAAAACGTGCATGTTGATAACATTCCCAAGATTTGATGCCTCGTCTTCATAATAAAGATATGTGTACTGACGTGTTTAGGTGGTCAGCAACTTAGTCTTCACGTCACCTACCGGAGAAGTTGGGAAGCAATCAACCTGTCACACATTTTCATATTCTCTAATAAAACT
This sequence comes from Wollemia nobilis, assembly GCA_028583015.1. Taxonomy (NCBI): domain Eukaryota; kingdom Viridiplantae; phylum Streptophyta; class Pinopsida; order Araucariales; family Araucariaceae; genus Wollemia; species Wollemia nobilis. The sequence continues at coordinate 6,483,003 of JAQPPZ010017083.1, forward strand.
TTTTCCAATTATGTTTTTTTAACTTGTTGGTTGAAAACGCAGTCAACAATTATTTCGATTTTTTATGTAATGGTAGGTTGTTGATGAAGACCAAATCAACAGAACCTTTAAATCAAACCAGGGCAGACTGCTGGTATAAGTTATAAGTTGTTGGTGAAGACGAAATCAACAAAACCTTTAAATCAAACCAGGACAGACTGCTGGTATAAGTTGCTGGTGAAGACGAAATCAACAGAACCTTTAAATCAAACCAGGGCAGGCTGCTGGTGAAGACGAAATCTATAGAACCTTTAAATCAAACCAGGGTAGGCTACTGGTGTAGGTTGTTGGTGAAGACGAAATCAACATGACCTTTAAATCAAACCAGGTAGGCTGTTGGTGAAGACAAAACCAAACTAGGGTAGATTGCTGGTGAAGACCAAATCAACAAGACGCCTAAATCAAATCAAGGTAATTTGCTAATGAAGACGAAATCAACAAAACCCCTAAATCAAACCAAAATGAACTACTGATAAAAACGAAATCAACCTAAACCTCTCATCGTCTATAAAATCAAACCTAAACCACTAAATCAAACCAAAATAAACTGCTAATAAAAACGAAAACCTTTCTTTATCATGTATAAAATCAAACCTAAACAATCCATGTAAAACAAAATCAAACCTGAACAACACTGAATAGCTGAATAGCTGACCTATCTCTTTCTGTCAAAAGAGTTGGCGCTCAGAACAAATTTATCCGAAACCGGTCCCACAAAAGAATCCCAAAGTTAGACTACACGTCCGCATCTAGCTGGATACACGTGACACGTGACTAAATCCACGTCAGAATAAACCAGTTAACGCAACGATCCCACGCAGCCGTCGTGGGCGTTGTCTTTAACACAAATTTGCTGGCCTCTTCCGTTTATTCTATTCTAAACTCAAACGCCAACTGCAGAGAAAAATGGAGGCCAAAGCTCTAAATTCTTCCAATGCCATTTGCAGGTGGACCTTCGCTCTCCATAAAAAATCCTCTGCTGCTGCCAATTCTGTCTCTTTCTGGTAAATTTTTTCGTCTCGGCTCGTTCTATATGATTTTGGCTGTCTTTTTATGTTTGTTTTCCTGAAATAAAAATTTATGCACGTCTTAGGTGGATTTGAATAAATATTTTTGGTTCCTCGGATTTTTCGCCAAACCATTGTTTTATTGTGTTGGATCGTTGATTGACAGCAGAAGGCCTTGGCCGAGTTGGGAGAGACGAGGCGTGAGCTCGATCCGTCAATTGACGGGAGTTTTCTGCAACTGGGGACGGAAGGAGGTGGGATAACGATCTATCCTTTTCAAGCTTTCTATGTGAGACTGTCGTGTAAAATGTATAATTTATTTGTTTCAATGGTGGAATGTGTTATTCTTTTGAAAATTTCCTGCAATGCTTTTGCTATTATTGATGTAAAGTATCACATTTCGCGTCGTCAAGGTCATACCACATTTGCGTTTTGGAAAATTTTGCTGTTTTATTTTGCCTAGATTTACGACGTTAATTGTAAGGTTTTGGAAAAATTTGCTGTTTTATTTTGCCGAGATTGAGGACATTAATTGTAAGTTGAACAAATTTCTTGCGATGAAGCAGAGGTGGGAGACTAGCCTAAAGGCAGCAACGAGACGTTTTTCTACCGAAGAAATACAGAAGGATAGAGCAAGTATGTCTGCGCGGGAGACTAGCCTAAAGGCAGCAACGGGACGTTATTCTACTGTAGAAATAGAGAAGGATAGAGCAAGTATGTCTGCCGTGAAAATTTCCGAGAAGCAAATTTTTATCGGTGAGAAGAGTATTCTATCGGGCGTTCCAGAAAATATAGTGATCACTGGCGCCTCAAAGGTCAGCCTTGACGAAAGTGTATTCGTTGGAGCTCTGTTTCCGCAGAGTAACAGCCGCCATGTCACTCCTCTTGGCACTCTCAAGTAAGTTATAATCCTATGACAATATTAATTTTATTTATTTATTTTTGGTTAATGGGGAGAAATATATTTTTATTGTATTTGCCATTCATTGTAAAGGGAAAAACCATTCCGAAGTGCAATTAGAAAATTTGTGATATATATGCAGGGATGTTCGGTTCCTTTCTTGTTTCCGATTCAAGCTATGGTGGATGGCACAAAAAATGGGAAACCTTGGAAGGGAAATTCCTCTTGAGACTCAGTTTTTGTTGTTGGAAAGCAAGAGTGGATCCTCTCCAGCCGAGGATGTAGACTGCAGATCTCCGGAACAGATCATATACACGGTTTTTTTGCCTCTGTTGGAGGGCTCATTTAGGGCATGTTTACAAGGAAATAAAGCGGATGAACTCGAGCTATGCTTTGATAGTGGTACATAAATTTGTTCACCTTTTGTTTTTCCTTTTATTTATTTTTCTATTATATGCGAACTAGGTGAATCTAAGCATATTATATACAGCGGTGTTTCTATTTATCCATGTTCTGTGTGTTTTTCTCTCTCTCATGACTACTCTTTTCCTTTATTTGCAAAACCATGTATGGAGGCCCTTTTTGGTTCATCAAACCCCAATGCTTTGTTTCAGACACGAACATATGCTTTTACGTTATATGTAGATTATGGTCATGAAGATTTTCATAATTCATACAATATTACGGGCAACGCAGTGCACAGAAACTTTGGGTGGAGAAGAGTAAATTGCATAGCTTGGTGTACATTACAAGCCTGTCATAATATCCAAAAAAACAATGTTGTACATGACTAGTAACAATTGATTTTTTTTTTTTTTTTGTTAACTGTCTGCAATACATAAGTCTTCCCTTTTTATCTATTTCTTGGGTGAGAAAGGGTGACGAAAGGGTGACGCTTGAATATTATACTTACATATGCAGGAACTAGCCTCCGTCTATCAAAAAGATTTATGATACAAACAATTTCTAGGTTTCATAAATCATCTCCATTCACATGCTTGTGAGATTAATAGTATCCTTCATTGGCACCAACATATAGGCTGTATGTTAAAATTCTTCTAGTTAAGTGATAGATGGCAAATAGACTTGTCAAGAGTTTGCACGGTGTTGCTTTTTGCTAGGCATCAGATGTTCCTCTTTATCTTGATTTGTTTAGTGTAAGGCCTTGGGACTGCCTCATGTTTTTTTTTTTTTTTTTAAATTAGTATTTTTAATAACACGTCTTGAGGCAATTCATTCCAATATTGAGAGCCAAAGTTCCTGGATTCACCATTATGCATGTGGAACTTACACCAGATTTGCTTCAGCTGTGGGAATTCAATAAGTAGGCCTGGCTTCTCCTATTCTTCATTCCTAAAACAACATCTATAGTTTAGGTGTAATTTCTGCAGCATCCATAACTAATTAGTAGTTTAATGTGGGTCTCCTACATCCCATATTTTAAAGGGTTGGAAGAAAACATCTGAACCCCTGCATATTAGAGAAGCACTTAAGTTTGTGTCCCCTGATTCATATTAGTTCTTAACTTTCTAATTCCTCTCTCACAATTTTCAGTTTTTCTTTTGGTTGCTAACCAGACTACGCTCACTTATCACCATATCTTCTGCTTTGATATCCTTATTTTCTGGTGATAAACTTCCCTGATAGTTCTAGTCCAATAAAAACGACAGTTGTTTTGACAATAGCATTTACATCGAGATACCAATATACTTAAATTGATAAGAAACAGCTTTTAGGAACTCAAAAGTGATTCTCACTTCAGCTCTAATAAACATGGATTGAGACAGTTAATGCAATTGCCTATTTGTAATGCTAATGCAATGAATATTCTTACCTACAGGTTTTATAACAGCACCTTATTGCCAAATATTTATATTTAGAGTAAATCAATCACTGACAGGAAGATATCATAAAAAACAGGTATTTTATTGAGTGTTTTGTTGGGTATGTAGGGTTCAGTTCATTGAGAAAAATATAAATGCTATATTTCCGTTAAGTCTTTAAGACGAGCAGCAAGCAGATCTTCAAGAACAGTGTTGAGATATTAATATTATGGAAGTTTAGTCTCTCTCTAAAATATATACTGATTGTAAATCTTATTCAGCTGGAAAGTGCCCAATCCTCTGCTTTTCCCGGTTGGTCCACTTAAACCTCCTCTCACCCTATTGCCTCATACAAGTCTTCCAGGATTTCAAGATGAGCCAAAATGGGTGCAAATAGTATATTTCATTTCTTGTATTGACATCAGAAGGAAGAAAGTGTTGTAGGGATGCCCTTAAGGTCCAAGAGCTTTATCTTTTCCTACAGTGGCATCTTAAGGTCCAGACAGGATCACTCTGAGACAAGCAAATATATCGGGATCTTCAGCCTATGTCATACATTCACCATTGTAACATCCAACTGCAAAAAGTATGTCTGCTTGCAATTCCAATGGCAATGCAAAGAGACATATCCAAACTAATACTTTGGTGTGAGGCTTGTATGTGAGGTTAAAATTTAACACCCAGGTCCACTTGAATAGAACAAAACTGTTACAAGAATTATGATCCACTTGGAAGCAACTTCTGTCATTCTTCCTTAGATGACATAAGTATTATGAAGTATCCCCCAAAGATAGTAATACAGCTTGCTGAGCAAAGAGTCATATCCAAACTAATACTGTGATGTGAGGTTAAAATTAAATTCCAGGCTGGCTTGGAAAGAATGTTAAAAGAACTATGATCCTTAGATGACAGAAGTGTTATGAAGTACCCTCAAAAGCTAGGAAAACAACTTGCTTTCTGCTTCCTATCCCAATATTTAATTGTCCTTGATCCACTTTCTTAAGTCTTGCTCTGAAGTTCTAGCCCTACAAATCAGAAATTGAAGCTTTTGTCTGTGCAAATCTGAGATCTGTCATTCATATAAAGTTGGCTGCAACTTGAGATTTACAATAGAATAAACTTAGACAAACAATTTTGCAAAGGAATGACATTTGTAAGGTATCACAACCAACATCTAATTCAAGAGGAAAAGAATCGCATGAGCTAGTCAATTGTCCCACTACCATTAAAAATCACTGTAATTCTTCAAAATCATTCACACACACAAAAAAAAGAAAAGAAAAGAAAAGAAGAGAGAGAGAGAGACTTTTGTGTGCCAGCAATGTCAAGAGTAAGGGGCACAAATATCCTCAAAATTCTGCAGTGTCCAGAAGAATGGTGTTAAACAGTGTGCGAACATGCTGACTACACTGCCAAACATTACCTTAAAGTCATAAAACCAATCACACCTGTTAAAAAATATGAGCTATGGCACGGGGTATAGGAAACCATGTGACAAAGATGTCCAAAAGCCAAAATGTTGCAGTGTATGCCTCCTCAAACACACCATCTATTCTTACATGCTACATCATTGAAACCTGAGGCAGCAACCTTGAGCACCATCTTTACAAGCCACCACCACAAGCTTAGCATATCGCTAAAAATCAACTATATACCTAAAGGGGACCATGCAAATGGAACAAACTCATTTATACTTCATTTTTACTGACTGTAAGCCAATTCTAGCAATCATGCATTTGTTCAAATTCCTAATGATAATTTATGAGTCTTTTTTGAAGCCCATAACAGATGAATGTATAAATTGTATTTTGGCATGCAAGTGGTGGGATTTTATTTCTATTTTATATAAACAATGGAAGTTGAAATGCTTGGAAATGTTCTGCTCTATTGGATGATTACTCTGATTCATTTATTCAGAACAATTCCATGTTTCATGCAAAGCCTTCACTTGATTTAACGTTCCTTGGAAATCCACCTAGCAGGAGATCTTGCCATTGTAGAATCGTCTTTCACACATTCTTTATTGATTCATGCTGGAACAGATCCTTTTAAAGTTATTACAGATGCAATCAGGTAAGCGCCCAGCAAGATGGGCAATTTTGGATCCTGATTTCTTTTTCTCAATTAAGGAATTATTATTTCAACTCTCATGTTTTTCATTAAGGTAAAATTCACATTTCTTTATTGCATAATACAATATTAAAAATGGAGAACTAATATAGTTTCCCCATTAAATTGCATAAATTTTACACACACATTAACCCCTACAAGTAAATAGAATTAATTACCTCTAGAAATGGGTAAATAATTTCAACACATTCGAAGATCAAGGATGTCTTTTTATTTCTTTTGGATTCCAGGGCTGTGGAGCTTCACTTGCAGACATTCCGTCACAGAGATGAAAAGAAGGTAACACTCATGATTTTTGTTTAAATATTTTTATCTTCTTCAACATTTGATCCCAAAGCAGAGGCAAAGCTATGCTCTTATCCTTGGAGGATCAGAATTTCACATTTTCTTGAAATAAGGAGATCCCTGGAATCGTCGATTGGTTTGGTTGGTGTACCTGGGATGCATTTTACACAGATGTCTCTGCCAGAGGAGTAGAAGAGGGCTTGAAGAGGTAAGGCTTTTGTTTTCTATGTATGCAATCATCTTTTGTAACTGCTTGCTCCTGCCATTTGTTTTATTCTTGCTTTTCAATTTCAAAGTCAGTGTGAAAATACAGTGCCAGCCTACCACAATCCAATTGTCATGATATTGATTGATTTATCTGCATATTATGCTGTGGATAATCTTTTTTCAGTTACAGGTTGTGATGCAATGGGCTTTGGTTTAGCATGAGTAGTTTAGGTTTTCTAACAATGATCAATTTACAGCCTATCAGAAGGGGGCACGCCACCAAGATTTGTTATAATTGATGATGGTTGGCAAACTGTTGGTACGGACAAGAAATCTGAAGACACTTCTAATAAAGAGTAAGCATTGTATTTAGTAATCATTTGTTTTTTTCAAACCATAGAAAAGTAGGAGTGCTCTGTTGTCACATCTGAATACTCCATGGAAAATTCATTCTCTTTTTCATTCTTGTCTATTCAGGGCACTTAGGCGCTTGACTCATATAAAAGAGAATTACAAGTTTGCAAAAAATGAAAAAGGGGGTGAAGAGCAAGAAGATCCAACTTTGGGCATTCAACATATAGTTGAAATAGCTAAAAAGAAGTACCATCTCAAGTAAGAATTATGCATTTTTTCTTAACAGTCTAGCCTTAAAATGAATTCAACAAGTGACTTGTAAGTGCTAGGCAATGGTCATAAGTATAAACAAAACCAAACGGATTTCTACACTGTTGTGTGTATGGTTATATTATTTGTTGTCTATCTGATTTTTTGACATTTATTTCACGTCCAATTCTGAGAGCTGTTAACTTCCTCTGTGCTTGTAGATATGTGTATGTGTGGCATGCAATCACAGGCTACTGGGGTGGGGTTAAGCCAGGCGTTTCTGGAATGGAACATTACGAATCTGCAATGAAATTTCCTGTGCATAGTCCAGGTGTCTTGAGTAATGAGCCAGGGATGCATATAGATGGTCTTACCATTCAAGGAATTGGTTTGGTGAATCCTGAGAAAATCTTTGAGTTCTACAATGACTTGCATAGTTACTTGGCTGCCGCTGGAATTGATGGTGTCAAAGTTGATGTTCAATGCATCCTTGAGACACTTGGAGCAGACGTTGGTGGTAGAGTGACATTAACTAGGGCATACCATAAAGCATTGGACTCATCTATTGCTAGAAACTTTCCAGACAATGGATGCATTGCATGCATGAGTCACAACACAGATGCATTTTACTGGTAAAAATTGGGCCCTAGACGCTTTTTTCTTTCACCTGTGCAAAGTAGCTTTTTTGGAAAAAAAAAAAAAAAAAAAACTTTATAACTGAGTTTCTCTTTCACCCATTTTGGTTGCAGTTCAAAGCAGACAGCAGTTGTAAGAGCCTCAGATGATTTTTATCCAAGGGATCCCGTAACTCACACAATCCACATTGCCTCGGTTGCTTACAACAGTGTCTTTCTTGGGGAGTTTATGCTACCGGACTGGGATATGTTCCATGTAAGCAAATTCCTAATTGAGAAAAACTGATGTAACTATGCCAGAAAGTTTTAGACTTTCATTTTAGAGATTGTATATAATGCAGAGACTAATCTGAAGTATGAAATATTTGCAGAGCGTTCATCCTGCTGCAGAATTCCATGCTGCTGCACGGGCAGTGGGTGGCTGCCCTATATATGTTAGGTACAGATATTAATGTGCTAATTGAAGAAAAAATTGTGCTCCGATTTCAATTTGCAATATCTGAAATGACAGATTCATTGGCTATTAGAGAAAAAGGAAGTTTCTATTTTGAACGAGGATATTTTGCTTAATTTGAAGTTAGTTTTTAACTATGTACGTTTTTTTTAAAACTATGCAGTGACAGGCCTGGTATTCACAACTTCGATTTATTGAGGAAGCTCGTTCTCCCAGATGGTTTTGTTCTTCGGGCACGACTGCCTGGCCGGCCTACACGTGATTGCTTATTTACTGACCCTACTCGTGATGGAAAGAGGTTAGAATCTCAAAAGTCAAACTAATCACTTCCAGATTGCAGCATCTGTTTCAATATCTGGTTACTTTCACTCTATACTGATTTTGGCAACAATGTATTTTGCAGTTTGTTAAAAATTTGGAACATGAATAAATACACAGGAGTGTTAGGGGTATTTAATTGCCAAGGTGCTGCTTGGAATCCTTTAGACAAGAAAAATGTATTCCATAACACAAACCCCGATGAAATATCAGGGTGTATTCGTGCAGATGATGTCCACTTGTTACAAGAGGCAGCTGAAAGTTCCTGGAATGGAGACTGTGCAGTATATTCTCACAGCGGTAAGGATATGAACCCATTTCAAACAATGCTGGATTTTCTTTTGTACAAGTCCACTACTAACTTCTAAAGTTTCAATTTTCCTGCAGGAGAACTTGTGCGCCTTCCTAAGAATGCTGCTTTACCTATCTCACTAAAAGTACTGGAGCATGAAGTTTACACGGTAACACCAATACAGGTCAGTAATCTTTAAATTCAAATACTTAGTGTCATCATCTGCTAATGGGTGATACATAGAACCTTGATTTAAACATCTATTTTATTTCAAGCAATATTTAGTATATTGTGCTAACCTTCCTTGCTTTCCATTTTGCAGAAGTTAGCATCAGGTGTGTCTTTTGCTCCATTTGGTCTTATTGACATGTTTAATGCTGGAGGTGCTATTTGTGCGTTAGAGTACGAAACACACAGTGGAAACATAGAAGCTGAGTTTATAGAGACTCCTGCGGTGTTAGGAATGTCAATAAACCCTTCTGAAAATGGTGGCCATCTGCCTACAGCAACCATCAACATAGGAGTCCGTGGATGCGGTCGGTTTGGGGCCTACTTATCACTTAAACCCAAAAAATGCTCGGTGGACTTTTCACTAACTGAATTTTCATATGATTCTGACTCTGGCCTTCTAACAGTAATGTTGCAAAAGCCCAGTGAGGGACAGATTTGGACTGTGACAATTGAGGTCTGAGCGGCTGCTAGAGCCACTTAATTGATTTCTGCTTTGGCTCATCAATAAAGGTAGTCTATGGGTGGAAACCATGAAAAACCATCATATGTCAATTTCAAGGAAAGCTACGGAGATGCCAGCGAAACCAGATGCAGCTTACAATGATTATTTAGGCAAACAGATCCTCTAAATTTAAAATATGCTCAGGATTTTTTATTTTTTTTTCCAATTAATACCCAGAGGAGATGCAACATGGGTAGCACCAGCTAATATTTATTGTAGAGACCTTAAGAAAATATACAATTGTTCAGCAGCTGGTGTGCAATGTAGTGGACCTAGGTGCAAGCATTGTTATGAATTCTAATCCTCACTCCTAGATATTATCATGGATAATAGGGGAAAAAAAAAAGTTTAAATTTCCAAGCAATTGACAATTACTATTCCAATCCTAAGTTCAGGCATCATCAAGACCGGAACAGTGCAGAAAGTTCCTTCAACCCACCATATGGAAAAGTAATGAGAGCATGTGATTATTCGGAAGATTTGAGAAATGACAGGCACACCTTTCTTTTAACAAAACAAAGGTCGACGTATATGCAATCTTACAACTTTCTATCGTCTCTCAGATTTTCAGCAACATCAAAAATTCGTCCATTGATTAAAAAAGTTTAGGATTTAAAGAAAATTTGAGTTTTTCTATTTTGGCCTACAATCGTTTCAAAGCTCTTATAATCAAGAAATTTCATGAACCTGAATTCAAAATAGTCCTTTTAACTATGCCAAGCAAAGTTAAGGATATCATACATGTATTATTCATCATCCAAAAAGCTCTTATAATCAAGAAATTTTATAAACCTGGAATCAAACTGGTAATTGAGAATGTAACTAATCATTTTAACAATGTTAAGCAATCAAAGTTAAGATATCCTACATGTACTATTCATCGTCCAAACCAAATAATTTGATGCAAACGGTGTCAAACAATCCTAGTTAAAGATATTATATATATATACACGCTATATTAACCATACAAATCAAATAATTTGTTACAAGGAAGCTTATAATGGCTTCAATATAGTCATATCGGTTATCATTATTTTTATTAGCTTGGGACCGTCTTTGAATGTTAGGATTAGGGTTAATGATTGATTTAATTTATAAATAGAAAGAGTTAGGTGGTAATTAAGATTATTTTTTTATATTCGAATCTTAATCGCATCAGTTGCGAGTATGAGACTTTGCCCTCACCAAGGGGCTCTGAGTGTTCACCCTCTCTAAGTGACTAAGGATTTACATTAATTTGAATTTGAGTTTGATTATTGCATATTTGATTTTTTGGCAATTGGATATGAATTATTATTATCATTTTGATAATCTTTTTTGTACATTATTCAGTTGCTATTGTTTTTGCTATAATTTTCAAAGTAGTTTTGTAACAAGTGGTATCGGGTGTCACCAAACCCTGGTGAGAGATATATACCATTGCAATCATCTCTTCAAGACTGTAAAAACAAGAAGTATCTCTCTTTTTTGGAAGGCAAGTGTTCCAAGACCCTTGCAAGAGACCTATCTCTTTGCAATTGGGCACGAGTCAATGGTTGATTACAACATATTATTCATTTAAAGGATGTTTGTATGAGCAGAAAGAAGTGTCAACCCAAAAATCCCAGTAAGCGTCACACCTCTTCCCCCAATATCAATAGTTTTGATCAATGTATTCTTTCTTCCTTAAACGCCATGGCTTCGCCTTCTCCCAACACATTGGGTTCTTCCTCTCCTCCCAATAACCCTCCCTCAATCATTACTTCCGCTACCCTTCCAATTGGTAATCCTCTTCCCAATACTAATCACCTATTCATACATATTTTTTTGAATCAAGACAAACGATTACTTCCATTGTCAAATCTTTGAGTAATCAAGACCAGATGATTACGTCCATTGCCAAGTCCTTGGATAACATCCAAAGAGTCCCACAAATACTTGCTATTATGCCTCCTCTTGTTCAAGGGTCACAACAAACCACACAACAACAAACTCCGATCATTATTCAAGCACCAAATACTAACGTTCTTCCATAACCACCACTTAGTCCTCCAAATTCCTATGGAAGTCATTCGACTCCTTATGCTACCCAAGGTTCTCATCCAAGTATGAGTGTTTATGACCTAAGCTATGCTTCTGATTTGGATTTCATGGGAGGAGGTGCTTCTAATTTCCTTGACTGGCCTCATGAAGTTCTTACTCCTCACATCAACATGCTCATTTTTGAAGATGTCAATCCACAAGGGTGGCTAGTTAAGATGGATAGCCTTATTCGCCTACAACATGTTCCTGAAATAGGTCATGTCGCATTAACAACTTCTAAGTTGGGAACCCAAGCTCATCAATGATTGTTGTGGCAACTTCATCAACATGGGGGTTCTCCTAACTTCAAAGAATGTTTTTTCTAAATATTTGACAAAGGGTCTTCCATATCATATATGGTCCACCTTATGCAAACAAAGTAAATAGGTACAATGGAGTATTGCTTCGAGTTCACCAGTCTTGTCACCTACACCCACCATTTAAATCCAGCGGTGGTGGTCTCAGCCTTTCGCCATGGTCTTAAGGATAAAATCTGATGGGAAGTTGACATGCTTGATCCCTATACTCTCGATGATACTCAATGTGTAGCTTTCGTATAGAAAAAAAGCTTCAAGATTATAGTCCTCGACATAGACACGACTCCAACTCTTGTCATCCTTATCCTAATATTGGTCATTCCTGAGGATTCTTTTATTTTAAATGTTGTTCTCAGCATCCCTTAGATCAGGCCTATGAGGAATGTCGTAACTTGCAAGTGGAATGTGAAGACACAAAAATATATGAAGATGAAGATTCATTACAACAAGAGCAACTGCTAGAAGTAGATGAGGCAAAACATGAGGATGATACCATGGCTCTCTCTGCTTGTGTGCTTATAGGTCTCCAAGCTTACCATACTATCAAAGTATAAATATTTACTAAATGACAATGTGTCAATGTGCTAATTGATTCAAGTAACATACATAGCTTTATAGATAGTAAGACAACAAAGTCCTTGGGCTTGTATATCAATACTTCAAATCAAGATAAATTCCAATTCTTAATTGCAAATGTGGGTATTACTCAGTGTGTGGGTCGAACGTATACTTGGTTAGGCAATCTCTTTGTCATGAACCTAGTACTTTATATGTAATCTTGGGAGCATAATGACTATCTTAGCTTGGTGAAGTTACAAGTAATCTATAAACATTATATGTCAATTGGATAGAAAAGGGAAGAGTCATTTGTCTCTAAGGAATCTAACCCCCTCCCTCCCATGTGGTTAGTTCACATAACATGGAAAAGATAGTGAAGAAAGATGGTTGTGGATTCTTTGCCCAAGTTAATTACATGGAGGTTCAGTTTTTGGAGGCACTTCTTGTAGCTCTTCCTTTAGATTTACAAAACATTTTGGACTGTTATGAGGAGGTCTTTAGTGAGCCCATGGATCTACCTCATAACTGCACATGATCATTCCATCCACCTTGTTACAAGAAATCAACCTCCTAATATGTTTCCTTATTGCTACCCCTAGCTCCAAAAGTAAAAAATTGAGAAACTAGTTCAAGAAATATTGGATCAAGGAATCATTCATCCAAGTATCAGTCCATACTTCTCTCCAGTGGTGCTGGTACAATGCAAGGATAATTCATAGTGCATGTCGTGACTTTTGTCCTCACAAGAAAATCACTATCAAAGGTAAGTTTCCTATGCCTGTTATAGATGATTTGTTGGATGAGTTACATGGTGCTGGATACTTTACAAAACTCGACTTGCATTTTGGATTTCATCAAATTAGCATTAGGGAAGAGGATATTCCTAAGACTATTTTTTGTGCACGAGGGTCATTATTAGTTCCTAGTCATGCCTTTTGATCTCATTGATGCTTCTTCCACTTTCCATAGTCTCATGAACATTGTCTTTCCTCCTTTTCTTTGCAAATTTATCCTAGTTTTCTTTGATGATATTTTAATTTGTATAAATCCCTAGGATGATCATTTAGTTCATGTTGACAAAGTTCTACAACTATTACAAAGGAAAAACCTTTTTGTCACAATGTCCAAGTGTTCCTTTGAGTTCTAGGAGGTAGAATACTTAGGACATATAGTAACCCAGGAAGGAGTCAAGGTAGTTCCTAACAAGATGAAAGCTATGCAAGATTGGCCCTTATCCAAATCTATTAAACAACTTTGTGGATTTTTATAACTCATAGGTTACTACAAAAAAATTATCTACAACTATGGCAAGATTGTTTCTCCTATCATTGCTCTCACTAAAAAGGATACCTTTGATTAGTCCAAAGCCTCTTCCTAAACCTTCCATACCCTCAAAGAAGTTGTGTTCCACTCTTGTTTTGATCACTCCTAACTTTAGCAAACCTTTTGTCATTGAGTGTGATGCTTCTGATATAGGTATTGGAGTTGTTTTGATGCAAGATGGACACTCATTAACCTTTAAAAATAAGCAACTTTTGGGCAAGAATATGAGATGGTCCACTTATAAGAAGGAAATGCCAACTCTTGCAAAAGAGAAATGGAGACCTTATTTGTTGGGTGTTGGTTCATCATCAAGGCTGACCATACCAACCTTAAGCATTTCTTAGAGCAACATGTCTCATGCCTTGAAAAAATAAATGTATGATCAAGCTCTTAGGTTATGATTTTGTCATTGAATATAAGAAAGGAGAGGACAATGTGATGGCTAACGATTTGTCTCACAAATATGAGGGTGTTGTTGTTGTCAATGTCATCTCTAGTCCTCTACCATTATGGCTTTTTCAACTTTAGAAAGATTGGATTTTTGATCTAAATACTATGCAAATCATTCAAGAAAGGGGGTGGGGTCTTACCATTGCATTCTTGTTTCTCATATACTAATAGAGTGCTTTGAAAAAAGGATTAAAATTATCCTCTTCATTCTTTGGCTATTTAGTCAAATTTCTCCAAGAATTGCATGCATCTCCTCTGGTTGGATAGTCGAGATTCTTAAAAACATACTAGTGGGTGAAGCAATCTTTCATTTGAAAATTATTAAAAGAAAATGTCATGATATTTATGGCCAAATGTGAGATGTGCCAACACAAAATAGGGGAAAAAGTTATATCTCCTAGATTGTTGCAACTCTTGCCTAGCGTTGACCGCCAATCGAGGCACATATCCATGGATTTCATTAAGGCCCTTTCCAAATCTTAGGGTAAAACAATGATCTTTGTGGGTATGCTCATTTCTATGCATTACATCTCTATTAAGAAAGTAATGTGGTGAAGGTATTTCTTGATTATGTTTTTATATTACATAGTATACCCAAAACCATTGTGAGTGACTGTAACCTTGTCTTCATAAATAACTTTTAAACATAATTGTTGTTTTAGTGTTATCAAATTGAGTTTGTCCTCTTCTTCTCACCTTTGGTTGGATGGTTAGACAAATTATTAATAAATGTTTGGGTGCTTGCGTTCATTATTTTTCTCAAGAAAAGCAATATCATTGGGTTCGGTGGCTCTCATTAGCTAAATGACGACATCATATTTTTTACATTCATCCCTCAAGATTTCTCATTTGAAGTATTGTGTGGTCAAAAACCTCCATTAGTGGTAGACTATATTCTAAGATCTTCCAAGGTTGCCTAGGTAGATGATTTGTTACAACAATGATGCTTGTGCTTCAACTTCTGAAAGATAATTTGATCCACTCCCAAAACTACATGAAGCAACAACAAGATTCACACCATTCTAGAGGATAATTTACCTTAAGAGATAAGGTCATTTTATGCCTACAACCCTACAAGCAATTGTCCTTGAAGATCAAATCAAGTTAGAAGTTGACTCCTTGATTTTATGGGCCCTACAAGGTGATTAGTGGCATTGGTAAAGTGACATATCAGTTGGTTCTTCCACCATATTCTTGCATCCATCCCGACTTTCATGTATCTTGTTCAAACAAGTTATTGGCTAGAAGGTCCAATCCTAGATGGAGCTTCTAGTACTCGAAGAAGGTTGAGTCACTCTCTAGCTTAAAGAAGTGTTGTTGTCTAGAGTTTGTCATCTTCAATCTCGACAAATCCAAGTGTTCCTCATCAAGTGGTAAGACCTTCTAGAAGAGGATGCTACATCAGGGTTCGAGAGTATTTTCTAGCTTTGAGAACAAATGTTTTGAGGGGTAATCCATGTAACAACTATAAAATAACCACATCGGCTATCTTTATTTTTATTATCTTGGGCCCTAGGTTTAGATAGTTAGCCCTTGAGCATTAGGGTTAGGGTTAGTGACAAATTTAATCTATAAATAGAAAGAGTTTGGTGGTAGTTGAGATTATCTTTGATAGTTGAATCTTAGTCACGTTTGCTGCACATATGAGACTTTGCCCTCTCTAAGTGGCTATGGGACTTTATCCTCTCTAAGTGGATAAGGATTTACTTTAATTTAAATTTGGAGTTTGATTATTGCATGTTTGATTTTTTAGCAATTGGATTTGAATTATTATTTGTTGGGTAATCTTATTTACACATTATTAGATTGCTACTATTATAATTTTCAAAGTTGTTTCATAAAAAATGGTATAATGGGTGTGAATTTATAATAGAAGGTCATTCAAACCATTTAAAAACCTCTCTTGAACATTACTACTACTTGTTTCCTGAGTATCAGGTGTTGGACCCTTGTGAGAGGTCTATACCATTGTGATTGTCTCTTAGAGATAACCAAAAGAAAGGATATTTTCCTTTTTTGGAAGGTAAGTGTCTTAAGTGTCTTTAGAACCTTGCGAGAGACCTATCTCTTCATAATCATCTTCAATCTAATCAAAATAAGAGGTATTTTTCATAATGTTTTTAGTAGTATTCAAGTATTTTTTGGGTTTTTCAATTGCCCTTAGTGTATGAATGAACCTATTGCCACTACTAGTTAATAATGAGTCAATGGTTGATTATAATTTACTATTCATTCAAAGGATGTGTGTAGAAAAAAGAAGTGCCAACCCAAAAATCCTAGTAAGCATCATAACTCTTCCTCAAATATCAATAGTTTTGACCATCTACTTTCTTCCTTAAATTCCATGGCTTCATCTTCTCCCAAAACCTTGGGTTTTTCCTTTCCTCCTCCCAATAACCCTCCCTCGGTCACTCCTCTTGCTACCCCTCTAGTCGATAATCCTATTCCTAGTACTATTGACCTATGAGTACATATCATTAGAAACAAGAACAAATGATTACTTCCATTGTCAAGTCCTTGAGTGATCAAAGACTATATGATTACTTTCATTGCCAAGTCCTTGGATAAAATCCAAAAAGTTCAAATATCTGTTACTATACCTCTTCTTGTCCAAGGGTCACAAAAAACCATAGAATAATAACCTAACAACCTTTGATCATTTATTAAACACATAATACTAGTGTTCTTCCACAAACGACACATAGTCATAGTCCTCCAAATTCCTATGGAAGTCACATAACTAGAGGAGAACATTGAGTGACATCTCTAGTCTTGAAGTTCCTAATAGGAGAACCTTGGTAATCCTCTTCCTAATACTGTTGACCCTAATACTAGATGATTACATCCATTACCAAGTCCTTGGATAACATCCAAAGAGTCCTTCAAATATCTACTACTATACCTCCTCTCATCCAAGGGTCACAACAAACTATGAGGTAACAAACTCTGATCATTTATCAAGCACCAAATACTAGTGTTCTTCCACAACCACAATCTAGTCATAGTCTTCCAAATTCCTATGGAAGTCACTCAACTCCTAGTTTCTACTCTAGTTATGGGTGCTTATGACCTAGGATTTGATTCTAATTTTGATTCCATAGTAGAAGATGCTTATAATTTCCTTGATTTACCTCATGATGTTCATATTCCTTGCATTGGCATACCCACCTTCAAAGATGTTGATCCATAATGATGGATGGTCAAGATGGATAGCTTTATCCACCTACACCATGTTCCTAAAGTAGGTTGTGTCACATTAATAACTTCTAAGTCAGGAATCCAAGCTCATCAATGATTGTTGTTGCAACTTTATCAACATGAAGGTTCTCTTTTATGGCCTAACATCAAAGAATTATTTCTCTGGATATTTGACAAAGAATATTCCACATTGTATGTGGTCTGTCTTATGCACATAAAGCAAATGGGAACAATGGATAAGTATTGCTCTGAGTTCACCAATATTCTCACCTAAACCCATCAATTAAATCCAACGAGGCTAGTATCATCATTTTACCATGGTCTTTTACTCTTGACAATGCTCAATATTCAGCTTTGGCAGTAGAATAAAATCTCCAAGATTATAGGTGCCAACATAGATGTGAATTCAACTCTTGTTGTACTTATCACAATATTGAGTGTTCTTAAGAATTTTTCTATTTTAAATGTAATTCTCATCATTCCCAAAATCAAGCCTATGAAGAACATTGTAACTTTCAAGTGGAAGATGAAGATTTATTATAGCAGGAGCAATTGATAAAAGTAGACAAGGTAGAACATGAGCATGATAACATGGCTCTATCTTTGCTCACACTCTTATTGGGCTCCAAGATCACCATACTATCAAGGTTCAAGAATTTGTTAACAGATAATGTGTCAATGTGCTGATTGATTCAGGTCGCATATATAACTTTATATAGTACAACAACAAAATCCTTAGGCTTGTATATCAATACTTCAAATAAGGATAAATTTCAAGTCTTAATTGTAAATGATAATATTTCTCAATGTGTGGGTCAAACGGCTAAAGTTAACATCCAAATAGGGAATTATACTTGGTTGAACAATCTCTTTGCCAAAATCCTAGGTAGTTCAAATGTAATCTTGGGAGCACAATGACTATCTCAGCTTGATGATGTTACTATTAATCTATCAAAATTATATGTCAAGTGGACAAAGAAGGAAAGATTCATTCATCTCAAAGGAATCCAACCCCCTCCCTCCAAGGTGGTTAGTTCACATAACATGGAAAATATATTAAAGAAATGTGGTTGTGGATTCTTTTCCCAAGTCAATTGCATGAAGGTTTAGTATTTATAGCAACTTATTTCAAGTCTTATTTTAGGTTTACATAACATTATGGATTGCTACAAGGAGATCTTTAGTGATCCTATGGGTCTACCTCCCATGTGCACACATTATCATGCCACCCACCTTGTTTTAGGAAGTCAACCTTCTAATGCGAGTCCTTATTGCTACCCTGAGTCCCAAAAGTTAAAATTGAGAAGTTGATTCAAGAAATGTTAGAGCATGAAATCATTCATTTAAGCATTAGTCCATACTCCTATCTAGTGGTGATGGTATCACACGGGATAATTCATGGTGCATATCCTAATTTTGGCCCTCTCAACAAAATCACTCTCAAAGATAAGATTCCTATCCCCATTAGAGTGATTTGTTGAAAAAATTACATGGTGCTAGATACTTTATAAAACTAGACTTGCATTTTGGGTTTCATCAAATTAGGGTTAGGGAAGAGGATATCCCTAAGACTACTTTTCATACACATGAGGATCATTATGAGTTTCTAGTTATGTCTTTTGATCTCATTAATGCTCCTTTCACTTTCCAAAGTCTCATGAACTTTATCTTTCATCATTTTATTTACAAGTTTATCATAGTTTTATTTGATGATATTTTAATTAATAAAAAGTCCTAGGATGATCATCTAGTTCATGTTGACAAAGTTCTACAACTATTACAAAGGGAACAAATTTTTGTCAAAAGGTCCAAATGTTCCTTTGAGTTCTAGGAGGTATAATAATTAGGACATATGGTAACTCAGGAAGGAATCAAGTTATATCCTAACAAGATCAAAGCTATGCATGTTTGGAACTTACCCAAATTCCTTAAACAACTCCATGGATTTTGAGGACTCACAAGCTACCACAAAAAATGTATCAACTATGGGAAGATTGTTGCTCCTCTTATTGCTCTCACTAAAAGGATGTCTTTGTTTGGTCTAAAGCCTTTTACCAATCCTTCCATGCTCTCAAAGAAGCTATGTGTACCATTCCTATTTTGACCACCCTTGAATCTAGAAAACCTTTTGTCATTGAGTGTGATGCTTCGAGCACAAGTATGAGTTGTTTTGATACAAGATGGACACCCAATAGCCTTTGAAAGTAAGCAAATTCTAGGTAAGAATATGGTATGGTCCAATTATGAGAAATAAATATTAGCTATTTTGCATGCCATAGATAAATAGAGACCTTATTTGTTGGGGTATAATTTCATCATCAATACCGACTACAACATCCTTAAGCATTTCTTAGAGTAGTGTCTCTCATTCCCTAAATAAAATAAATGGATGAGTGAGTTCTTAGGTTATGATTTTGTCATTAAATACAAGAAAAAAAAGGAGAATGTAGTGGCTGATACCCTTTCTTGCAAATATGAGAATGTTATTTTTGTCAATGCCATCTCTAGTCCTCTTCCACAATGGATATCTCAACTTTGAGAATATTGGGTTTTTTATTTGGATATTGTGCAAATAATTCAAAAAAGGGAGGTGAGCTCATCATTGCATTCTTGCTTCTCATATACTAAGAAATTTATTCACAAAAGGATCACATTTATATTCCTTAGTCTTTGGATTTTAGTTCAAATATTCTCCAATAATTTCATGCATCTCCTTTGGTTGGACATTCAAATTCTTGAAAATATACCAACAGGTGAAGCAATCATTCTCTTAGAATGGTAAGAGTAGATGTCAAGACATTTATGGTTGAGTGTGAAGTGTCTCAACATAACAAAAATAAAACAATTAAATCTTCATTTTTTGATAAGGTACTTCATGTTCCTAATATTGTCCCTAAATGTGGTTGACTTTTTAAGCCTTACTACCACAAAATATCATAGGTCCTAATATAAAATAGCCACAATATTAAAGGTAAAAAATAATCATAGAACGAGTAGAATAATATATGAGCAAATTAATATGTATATCAATGCCTATATAATAAATCAAATAAAATTCATTTATATATTGAAATATGAATGTAAATGGCCTATGTCATTCATGAACTATGCATGAAGAAAACTTACAATATTAATTGCTCAAAAATATGTATACAAGTTTTATTACTTCTCTTCCTCTTACAATCAGATAATGATATATGAATATCGGATCTTCTTCTTCTTACATTGTCATGGAGCATTGTCTCCATTATATAGAAACAATAATATGACTCTTCAAGCACTTGACTAATGCTCTCCATATGTCAATGCTCATGACCCTTGGCTTATCATCTTGCCACTTGCATACTAGATGCACACTTGAATCCACAACACTTGCACACATTTACATGACTCTTACACTTCTATATCCACTCCTCATATAGGAAACTTGTTCACATCCTCACATTACATATTTGCACTCTTACATACAAGATACTTGTGCACATTCTCTCTTACATGACACTTGTGCATTTTTTGCATATTGATACTTACATAAAAGGAAAAATATAAATCACACTTCTAAACTATAGACTCAACCCTAATCTATTACATATTTAAAAATGTACTATGAAGGTACCATGGGGGTACATTAGCATGTACAAAATGATGTAATATACCTCAACATCCCCATGTATTACATTATTTGGTTATTGAAGACTTTAGTCTTTAATCTTGGTCTTTGTCTTCATCTTACAACACACATTTGAGAGTAAGTACAGCAGCCTCCCCACCCATGAGGGTGGGGGTGAGAAGTAAGTACAACAGTGTGTTGTACTTACTCCCCACCCCCACCCTCATTCAAAATGAGGGTGGGGGTGGGAAGTAAGTACAACACACTGTTGTACTTACTAGTGTGTTGTACTTACTCCCCACCCCAAATGAGGGTGGGGGTGGGGAGTAAGTACAACACACTGTTGTACTTACTAGTGTGTTGTACTTACTGCCCACCCCCACCCTCATTCAAAATGGGGAGTAAGTACAGCACAACCCTCATTTTGAATGAGGGTGACCCCCACCCTCATTCAAAATGAGGGTTGTCTTGTACTTACTCCCCACCCCCACCCTCATTCAAAATGAGATGAGGGTGGGGGTGGGGAGTAAGTACAACACACTGTTGTACTTACTAGTGTGTTGTACTTACTGCCCACCCCCACCCTCATTCAAAATGGGGAGTAAGTACAGCACAACCCTCATTTTGAATGAGGGTGGGGGTGGGGAGTAAGTACAACACCTGTGATGTACTTACTAGTGTGTTGTACTTACTCCCCACCCCCACCCTCATTCAAAATGGGGAGTGAAGTACAGCACAACCCTCATATTGAATGAGGGTGGGGGTGGGGAGTAAGTACGACATACTCCCCACCCCCACCCTCATTCAAAATGAGGGTTGTCTTGTACTTACTCCCCATTTTGAATGAGGGTGGGGGTGGGGAGTAAGTACAACACACTAGTAAGTACAACAGTGTGTTGTACTTACTCCCCACCCCCACCCTCATCTCACAACGATGTGTTGTACTTACTCCCCACCCCCACCCTCATTCAATATGAGGGTCCCCCACCCTCATTCAAAATGAGGGTTGTGCTGTACTTACTCCCCACCCCCACCCTCATTAAAAATGAGGGTGGGGGTGGGGAGTAAGTACAACACTCATTTGAGGGTGGGGGTGGGGAGTAAGTACAACGAGTGTGTGTCTTTGTACTTACTCCCCACCCCCACCCTCATTCAAAATGAACCAAATGTGCAACATGTAATTGCTAATAAAATTGAATCAAAGTGGTTGTGTGGGAGAGGCAATATGAGAGGTGTTGCATGGCATGATCTAATCTTATCTTGTTGGGATTTTTGTAAATTTTGGTATACATTTCATGTTAGATGTCTTTCAAATTGTGCTAATCGGGCTTGGGACACAAGGAAATGATGGTCCCATTTTCATATTGTATACTATTGTATATAAGTTTTGGTTTTCATGTTTTTGCTTTGGTTTTTAGTTTTGAGTGTTGTTTCAAATTTTGGTCTTGGTGAGTTTTGTGTTTATTGTCTAGTTAGTTCGCATTAGGTCAGGTTTTAAGCTTAGAGTTTTGGGTTGGTTTCTCCATTGGTGGTTGTGCTCTATGGTAGTTGTTAACAATTGGCCTCTTTAAGGATGAATTACCTATCATGTAGATAAAGGAAAAGAGGATAGAATTATTCAATAATTACTCCTAGATTTCGAGGACTAAGATAGCGGATTTTGGGAGTCATGAATCATTTTTCTAAGGCTACACATGAACATATCATATTAAGGGGCATTCTTGGAATCTTAAAATATGAAGTTATTTGGTTTGCAAATTATGGTGAAAATATTTTGTTTACTCAACATTTAACCTTACTTGAGCTCTAACCCAGGTGGCAGGTGAAATTTGCATGCTAAAAAAAAAGAGCCAGATTAATCAAATGGCTTAGGACATCTCCATCGGGGCTATAGACGCCTGGCTGACAATGGAGAAATATATACAAATAGGCTAGTGCCAATTTGATCTAACACTTGGGTGAGTAGGGCATCTCCATCGGGGCTATAAATGCCTAGCTGGTTGTGGAGCAATGCAAAGATATATTCTTTCATGAGTAATATTTTTGTAGCCTAAACGCAAATCAAGTGATGGAATTTGGATGGTTTTCAAGAATGCCATAATGAAAACACTTTCACACACTTAGCTAAAGCAATGGTTCATATGTTTTCGATTGAAGTTGTTTATCCCCATCATCTTTGGATGTTGTTGAATAATTTTATTTCTAATATTTGGGTCTATTGGGTTTTAGAATCGAAGATTCTGGGATTTAGTTCAGAATGCTCGGGAACATTCCTCAGCAAAGTCACCATTTGCTGTGGCCTCTACCACAACTAGCCCCAATATTTAGGGACCCACTTTTAAAAATTTTAGTTTTTGGGATTTCGATTTGTTGTGAGTGTTAGTTTTGCTAGATGTTGCCCCACGCATGATAATGTGTTGTCCAAGGTCCTTTGGGTAGTATGGTCACCATGTGTTCCTTTGAGAGTGTTTAGTATGTTTTCCTCCGTGTCAATATTTTCATGATTTGTTTTGGTTTTAGTTAGTTTTGTAGTTTATTAATTTCAATGTTTTAGGGATTAATAAAACAATATATATATATATATATATATATATATATATATATATATAAACAAAAATAAAAATAAAAAAATCAAATAATAAAAAAGAAATAAAAAAATAAATTGCGATAATGATAATGATAATGATAATAATATTAATATATATATATATATATATATATATATATATATATATATATATAATCTTATATGCTTATACCTTTATATATATATATATATAAAGTAGGATTTTTAAAGTTTGGGTATTATTTAGTTCGTTTTGTGTTTTACTTTTTATTTAATATGTGTGCCTTGTTTAATTTAATTTTTATGTTGTTAAAAGTCTAATGTCAACGTTTGTTTTGTAGGTTATTGTGACAGAGCAAATATGGATGTAATGTTGTTCAACCGAACTCGACCCAACATGGACCCCAGGATTCATGGTGACACCGTGGAGGATGAGATTCTTGTGAACGAATATCACGTGGACCAAAGTTTCAAAAAGAGGGAATGCTCCCGGACATGGATGTATGCTAGCTCAGACAAATGGACAGATGCCAACTCACGAGGGATCTATGTAGGCGGCAAGATGGCCATTGGGACCGGGATTAAAGCATAACGATGGTGACAAGCATATTTCCCAAGCAAGGTCGAGCGATTGAGGTAAAACTCGCATGGACAAATTATCGATGGGGAGTTCAAAATGAAATTACAGATAGGGGAATATGGAATTCATAGAGGATCGCTGAGGTGGAGACATCGTGACCTTGGATAGGTGACGCGATGCAATCGGATAGCATGGTAGAGTACGTAGTTTATCACCAAACATGTAGGCCGCCAGAGCAATAGGGGAGATTTGCATGTAGATTAGGTAGCAGGCAGACGACACTAGCTTGGATATACACAAAGGTCATTGAAAAGAGAACACAACAACTGATGAACCTGTCATGCCTAGCAGATTTGGATGGCATGTAGATTAATCAGAGGTGAACATTAAGTATCGGGAAGCAAAATTTTGGGTAATTCAGCAAATAATATGGGACTTGGGTTCTCGGTGGCTAATTTTCCCCAAAATATAGACCCGCGTGGAACAATGAAGCGGTCTCAAGATGGACAATAACAGTGATGCATAATCTTCTATAAAATGTTGAAATCGATGTTAGTAGGCAGTAAATGGGGACATCAATGACAACATAACGGGATGATCGTGCGAGAGGCACCCATGAAGAATGGTCTAAACAACTCTTTGGGGATGTGATATAAATCATTAATGCAGATAATAATATGTATAGTGGACCAACGTGGATGGCGAGAGGTGTCATGTTCGACCAACGAAGACTCAAACCTAATGTACACGGTGACAGTGGGGCTATATTTCACCGCTGTGGGAACCCATTAGGTGGATACGATGGACAACACATCAGACCACGATATATGACAGTGTGGACGAGGTCTCAGTATTTAATTTTTACCAAATTATAGCAAATGGTAGAGGTATTTTTATAATAATATCACTATAGCATATGGCAAAATTCGATAGTATTTTCGACGTGAGGTAGATTTATACCAATGGGTGCCACCAAATTTTCTAGCGTTGAAGGGATTCTTTAGCGAACGAGATGAAAGTCAGGGATGGCAACTTATGATTTTAAAACCAAGTGCATAATGGTGGCCTGGCTGTATGGCCCGAGTGGCACGTACTGACAAGGGATTATTCTAACAAGAAGACCGATGATAAGGTGGATTCGACTGTTGATCCGAAAGGGTAGCGATGTATAGCGAGCAAACATGTCAAATAGTGCAATGGGAGGACCGACATATTGTGATTGATGATTATATTATTGAATATTTATGTTATTTTTGATGATGCTTGCACATTCTAAAAGTAGCAGTAATGATTTGACAATGGTATTTATGCGGGCGACAATGAGGAAATCCAAGACATAGGTTTAACTTGCACACTCTGGGATGGCGGGACGAAGCAATCATCACTGTAGTAGGATGAAATAATGGCAGAATAGGGAACACATGTAATGTAGACAGTGAATGAGATATACTAGACGATAACAACAGAAGTTACGTGGTCGAGTTGTTAGTAAATAGCCTGATAGCTATAAAGACATAGAGCTGGTGATGTTAAAATGGGTGTTTGAGGTAGCAAGGTAGAAGAACCTTCGAGTGATATTTGGTCACACAATAGGAGAGCAGTTACACCATGCAGAGCACCGATCTTCGATGGAGGTTCCATCGATTTACGTGATAATCATGTGGTCATACTACATGACTATGATAAACTATCGTAACCTGAATAGTGTAGACTTAGCACTACACAAGGCAAATGGCAATGTGGAGTAGATTTCAGATTAGATGTG
This sequence comes from Wollemia nobilis, assembly GCA_028583015.1. Taxonomy (NCBI): domain Eukaryota; kingdom Viridiplantae; phylum Streptophyta; class Pinopsida; order Araucariales; family Araucariaceae; genus Wollemia; species Wollemia nobilis. Next base: position 6,508,858 of record JAQPPZ010017083.1, read on the forward strand.
GTGATAGTGCGGTGAAGGATAGGTAACGTTCGGTGGAGTAGATTTTATTTTATGTTATTTTTATTTTTTTCTTCTAACCTTGTCCTTCAATTTTTTTAATGTTTAAAAAAAAATAAAAAATATATATAAAAACATAAAAATTTAAAAAAAATAGAAGCATAGTTTCAAGGAATAAGCTCTAAAATTTCAGTTAGAACAATTCAGATTTTGTTCTTGAGCATGTTTGAAGTTCCAAAATTATTTAAAGTCTATAGTTTTAAAAGGAATTTCACAGTCCCATTTTTTGCACAGTTCCTTATTTTAGTTTTTGTTTTTCATTTCAAGTACTAGATTAGTTCCTCTGTATGAAAAATGCAATTTCATAAGCAGGGGGGTAATTTAGAAGGCATTTCCAAGGCCATTACATTAAAATCAAGGAATTGACTTATTTCATGAAAATTACAATTTCATTGAAAGGAGGTGATTTACAGGACATTTCAAGCCCTCCATTAACTCTCTTTATGAAAATCCATTTCATTAAATATAGTCATTTATAAGGCATATTGAAGGCTATTAGAGCTACAAAGCTAATCATCCAAAATTATTCCACTTCCATGGTTGAAGCAATATAAAAGGCATCATTTCATCATTTCAGATTCACATTTTAGATGCAGATGTTATATTTTATTTCATGTTTAAAGAAAGATATAATAAAAGGATATAATTGGTTAGAACTCGCTTAACTAAAAAAGATAAAATCCATCTAAAACTTTTCAAGCTAAAAGGAATTTCACTCCTACATCATGGTCATATGAGGGCCAATCACATTTATTCTCCATTTAAATTTCATAGACAATGATAGCATAACATGCTAAAGTAACCCCAACACAGGCCCCTTGTTAACAATTATTTTGCAGATTTGTAAGGTATTCCAAGTACTTTTTGATACGTTTATATAAACATACATGCACACATTAAAGTAAAATGAACCTTGAAGAAGTTTATACTTATTTGCAAGAGAGGGTTTTCTAACCAAAATCCCAACTGTGAGTGTGGTTTTGCACTAGGGAAAAATTACCACTCAACACTTCTATGACATTGATTTTATCATAGTCCATATATTCCAAACCTATACTTCAAAATTCAAGGAAGAGAGTTCATGACCATAATTGTGTATATCGATGACTTGGTCATCCTTAGGAGCTGGATAAAGTTGATTGAAGAGATCAAGAAAGCATTGAAGCATTCATTCCACATGACTAATCCTTGGCTAATGTACTATTGTCTTGGCTTGGAGGTATGACAAACTAAATACTATTTATTCATATCACAAATGAAGTAGACATTGCTCAAGAAGTTTTAAATGATATATTATAAGCCCTTATACACTTCAATGTAATTAAGGTTGCAACTATTATGCTATGATTCATCTCCATAGGTCAATGCAACTCTATATCGCCAGTTGATAGGGAGCCTCATTTATCTAACATACACTAGACCTCATATTAGTTATGCTATGAGCTATATTTAATGGTTCATGCAAGAATCAAAGGAATTCCTTTGGAAAGTAGTAAAGTAAGTACTTAGTAATATTCATGGTACTATTGAGTATGGTATAAAGTATAATAATGACCAATTCTTCTTGATAGGTTTCATAGATGAGGACTATACAAGATCCATTGATGATAGGAGATCCACTTTGGATATGTAATTTTTCTAGGATCTGATCTAATTTCTTGGGGAAGTAAGAAGAAACATTTTATTGCTTGTTCTTCCAATGATGCTAAATATCATGCTACATGAGGAGCTATCTGTGAGGTGATAGGGTTATGTCCCATATTGTTAGGAAAGGACATTCTATAAAAGAAACTAGTGATCATGAGTTGTGACAATCAACGAGCTTTGAAGCTTGTTGACAATCTAGTTTTTCATGAGCACATAAAACACATTGAGGTTCAATACCATTTCCTATGCAAGCCTGTTCAAGAACATAACATACAATATTTAATTTTATCCCACAAAGGAGTAACATTCAAGCATTTTAACAAAGTCTCTTGCACATGTAAAGTTTAAAAATAAAAATAAAAATGCTTATATGCACTTTGATTGAGCATTGATATAATAAGGAGGGAATGTTGTGAATATTGCTTATTCACCTTATTGTTGTAGAGGTTATGAGAAAATGAAAAGTAGTTGTAACTCCCAACCTTGTAACTTTTTGATTTTACATGTATATATATACTTTTTCCACATTACTGCAAAAGTTAATTGTAGTGCATAAATATATTTTGTGATTCTAACAATGGCATTATGCACATGAGAAGCTTGATCTAGTTTTCATACCTTTATTAGAATAGGAAACAAATATTCTAACCAAGATCATACCTAAGGTCACTTTTATGTGCATGTAGGAGCTACATGGGGTAGAAAATTATCCCTATAGTACCTCAACACTACCTTTATAAATTTTAATAAATTTTGAAGGAAAATGTTGTGGCAAAAATCAAGTGGTATAAGCATCCTAAAATTCTCAAAATTTGACTAAGTATAGATTGAAACTGATTAACTTGTGAAAACCACCCAATTTTCTCTAAGAATCAATTTACTTGCTAAACATGACTGATTGGATCAAAAAGTGATTTTCTTAGTAGAATTGTTTGATCTTCCTATAAACGCTAGTGGTTCACTTGTAAAATGCAAGTGGTTCACTTGCCAATATAGAGAAAATTGCTCAAATAAAAGGTAGTTTGAAGCTGTAGATCTTTAGGTAAATTTTTTGGAAAGCATTTTGGAATTTCATGGCACACTAAGTCACTTAGAAGCCTTCACCATATTTTCTAGAAATAAATAGAAGCAATTCATCCACTCAAATCTTATACATAAAGCATAAAAAAAGATAAAAGAGAGAAAGATATATTAGGAACTATATATATTCACTATATTATCCATAGATAAGAATCACAACACTCCAATTTTAAAATAAGAAGTTATGGTGTTATTATACAAATACCAAAACCCTAAATACATAAATAAACTTAACCTTAAACCAACATAACAAGAAAGAATTTAATGTTAATTACAAGTTTATAAAGTGGGTTTAACCATAACAAGGTTAACCACAACCTATAGGGATTACATAATAAAATATTACAATAAATTAAATACATTGTACAATGAATGCCTTAGGCCCATCCAATATTACATCATACAATATTGTTCTTGTGCATGAATTAGATTATACTTTCAATACCCCCTCATAATATGAATTAAGGGACTAAGGAAAAAAGAAATTAGTAATAATATATCTCCCTATCATAATGGATGCTCTAGTGGGCCTCTTCATTTTGAGGTAGACTCATCTAAATCCCCATCAATGTTTAAAATTTGTTGCTGCAAAGATAATTCCTACACAAGAGTCTCCTTAGGCTAGACCATAGTCATCACTACCATTATTGGATACCCCCACACACATTCAAAAAATACTTCCACTAGGGATCTAAATAAATAAAATAAATTAAGATCATCAACTCCTCTAAATATAAGCTTCTTCAATATTCCATATTTATATAAAGTATAATTTGAAAACTTAGCTTTTCCTCTCACCCTCTTTGAAGACTTTCTCTTGCCCTTAGACCATCTGACTTTAATCACCAAAAAGGCTTTGCATAAACCTGCTTAAAAGAGCACTTGGATAATAAATAGAGGAAGGAAAAGAATATGAATGATTAGAAATTCATGAAAAATTTGAATAAATCACCCAAATAAGGGAGATGGATTGACTAAAGTACATCCTAAATCCTTTTCCTATAAACCTTGAAAGCACTTAAAATTTAGTACAATTGTTACAAATCCAATTATATCTCCAAAACAATTAGACCAAATATTTTGATTGCACAAAATATGATAAATATTCCCTTTTAAAATAGGGTAGAATTATTTTATGACTATTCCATACAATTAGACCCCTAATACTAGAACAAGTCCATAAACTAATGTTACCAATGCATAGAGCTTGAAAAATCATACATTTTGAAAGAAACTACTAAAAATACTTTCACATGCAAAAATTATGGGCTCCAAAAATTTTCCTCTAATAATCCTTGAAAATGAAAAACTAATTTACTAAACCTTAGGAAAATGATGCCCAATCATAGTCTACCATGTGTCATCTACTTATTTGTTGCTATCCATCACTCATTTTGTGCCACCTAGGAACCATAGGTGCATTGAAAATTTGACATGTATTGTATCCTAATTGGTTGGAAAGTGTTATAAATATAAAAATGTGGCATAGAAATGTGACACGTTAGCTACCACATCAACCAAATAATCATTGATTTACAAGTATACCAAAAATTTATATTCAAACCCGGGTCTTCAGTGGGTGATACACCTTATGCTAGCTAAGGCATGAATAAAGTAGTTGAGAACTAGGGGTCTACTCTTAAAGCTAAGAAGACTACTTTTATAATAGTTGTAGAAAAAACACACATCATCCATTGCAAAGTATTAAAATAGTCATAAATTAGGATGAATTTAATATAGATTGATGCATCTACTATTGTCTTAGTAAGGATCACATAACCAATGAGGTGTTGAGTACTATGGTGTCTAAAATGGTTATCTCTATAGAAAACATCACCACAACTAACTACTATGATAGAAAATGACTCTTATGATAGAAAACTAACCACTTCCACCATAAGTACATTTTCATGCCTCCACACTAAGATAAAAGTGGATCTTGTCCCACATATCTTGGTGCAAAATATATTTTAATGTCTCAAAAGGAGACTATAATTTAAACCTATGACCTTCCATAAGAAGCGTTGCTTTTTAGTTGGCCTAGATTTCTTGGCATACCTTTGTCTATGTTGTAGAAGTATGGATCCTCCATAAAGGAAAGAATAGATCAATGGTAAGGTAGCACCAGCGACCTGCACTAAAATAAAAGTGCATGAAAAAAAGTGTGTAGAATAAAATTCAAATTTAAACAATTCTCATATTTTCTCTTTTCAACCAAGACACTATAGTAGGCTTGAGGAGATAATAGAATAACAATGCAATCTAAAATTAAATTTGAATCTACACTTAGAAGATCAAATAATCTTTGGTAAAAACAAAGTAAAGTCTAGAGTAGGCATGATTTCTCCAAGAATCTTGCAATGATGAATAAAACAATGGAATAAAATCTCCTCATTACTTGCTGTGCAACATATGCTTATGAAGCCTTGAGAAAAAATCTACCCTAAAATTTAGAGGAAATATTAGAGGCTTTGAGTATTTTTTTTGCATGACTAAGCAATGTCGCTCCATACCCACTTTGATAATGTATTGGAATTTATAATATTTTATAGAAATGAATAGAAGCAATCAATCCACTCAAATCTTATACATAAAGCATAAAAAAGGATAAAAGAGAGAAACATATAGTAGGAACCCTTAAGCACCATAAATATTCTCTATATTATCTATAGATAAGAATCACAACACTCTTAATTTTAAAATGAGTGGTGGTAGGTATTTATATTAATACCAAAACCCTAAATATATAAATAGACTTAGACTTAATCCCAAATCACAAGAAAGGTTTTAAGGTTCATTACAAATTTATAAGGTGGATTTAACCATAACAAAGTCAATTGCGACCCATAGGGTTAATATACTAAAATATTACTATAAATTGTACAATAAATCCCCTTAGGACTATTTGATATTACATCATCCAATGTTGGCCTTAGCCATGAATCAGATTACATTATTGATATTAGAACATTTTTAGAGGCATGTAATATTTGGTTGTGCATCATTTTTCTATACATGTTCCCAAATATTTACTTTTACTAGAAATAATTGTTTTTCATCCTAGGTAATTTAGGGATAAAATTTTGTTATACATAGGGGTATAGGGCCCTCATTGTATTCATATTTTGGCCATGAGAATTCAAAGCTACACTTTGAAAAACCCACATTGTGCTTTGTACTTATGACGTTGTAAGAAATTAGCAAGTCCTTAGGCATTCCATTAGAAGCACCATCCTTTTGGCTTTTCAAGTGTATGGTAGTTGTGGCATGACCTATCTAGCCCATCTTGTAATTCACCTATAACTTTCATAATCAAAATAATGGGTAGACATTGATGTTATTCAACTTATTATGTGTTGATTGATAACACACTTTTCTCATTATGGTATAAAAATCATATTTTCTTAAATCCATCACACTACAAAACTTCCAAGTAATTTGATTTTCTCCTTTTACTTTTTCATGTATTTTATTTTCCATAATTTAATTTCTTGCAAGTTAGTTTAGTGTAGGGGTTTTATGCAAGGACAGTGGGAAGTCATCCTATATTTGGAGGTCAATAGAAGTTATTGGAAATCCCATCCAACCTTATTGAAACTAATATTGGGGATGCAAAACATAATTTTAAGTTAGGATAATTCCCTAGTTCAACATAATTTTTGGCATGTCCGATGGGACTAACCCTTATTTTTTCTCAATTTTGCATTAAAATTCTTGATTTTCATACCAAAATTTCATTCATCACTAATAGAGTGACTAGCTTAAATTTGGGGAATTTTTTTTACTAAGTCAAGATTATGAAGTGATTCTCTCTAAAATTTAGAATGATTTGCTCCTTTTTGAGTAAAAACTTGAAAATCCACTAAGGCACCCAAAGCAAGCAATTCACTTGGAATTTCCAAGTGATTCACCTTGGCTCTATGAGTGATTTTCTCAAGAGTTCTAAATTTTCAATAGGTTGAATCTAGAGAGATTTATTAAGGTCGAGTGATTTTTTTAGTTCTAGTCTCAATTTGACTTGAAAATTTATCAATTTTTTGTTATTTATGCTCAACTTTTATAAGTACTTTACAAATGGTGACTCTAACATAAACTTTAAAACATCAAAATTTTTCAAATATTAATGACTTCAATGACATTCAAGCAAAATCAAAACTCAAATTAAACCTCTTACAGGCATCTACCATGGGCAAAAATGACTTAAGATAGATTTTGATATTTTTTTACCAAAGGTTAAACTAGCAAGCAATCCTCTTGGAAAAAGTGAGAAATTTTTCCCAACACAATAAAATATATCTAATAGATTTGACAAGTGATTCACTCTAAGTTTGAAAAGAAATCCACTAATAAAGATAAGTTTCTTCCTCCATCCCTTATGGGAATGTTATTTGCTCTAGCCTTGAGGATGATTCATTTCAAGCTATCTACTTATATCCCTTGTAATAAAATTCTAAGTTCATAATTTTCAAGTGAATCATCTAAAATAGAAAGAAAATCACCTAAAATTTTGAAGTGAAGCACCTCACAAATAAAAACTCTTCAAATATGCTTTTGCTAGCAAATCATCCTAAAATTATGAGTGGATCACTCTAATTTTTCAAGAAAATTACTTCATAGATAGAAGTTTAAATTTTTGAAAGTTTTGATCCCCAACCATTGTCCATAAATGTAAGCTTATGAAAACATGATTAAAGGCCTTGAAAATGGGAAAATATTATCAAATGGTAGACATTGTTGCGTACCACCAAAGAAATGCTAAAGGAAAGAGAAATAACAAACCATTGTGTGGGTGCATCATGAGGATGAGTTTGAAGATATTATAATATCCAATATCATCTTCTCAAATGGTAAAATTCCCATGGATGATCCAATTAGTCAAGGCTTCATGCTACCACAAATTGGTTACTTCAGCCAACAAGTGAGTTATTTATAAAATCTATCTAACTAGACCTAATCGAATCTAACACCTACCTTAACTCACACTAATACCATTTATGATATACTATATGGTGTGAACAACCTTACCAATAACCCATTTTTTTCAAATAAATTCTATAACCCACCACTAGTCTCTAGTATGCAAAACATCCCTCCCATAAGTAATCTTATCCAATTCAAATCCCACATAGAACCAATTTATCAAACATGTCCAACATCCCTCTAGGTTAGTCTTCAAATCTTATAGGATCATCAGGTTTAAATCTAAACCTTGCTTAAGATACACAAGTGATGATTGGAAAAATAGGATTTTAGTCATCCTTAGGAAACACCCAGGGATTGACACCACCTACAATTAGTTAAACATAGTAAAATGTGAAATGTCCACCTCCTTAAAAGCAACCAATTATATAGTTAAGTCTAAATTTCTCTTCTCCACTATAGAATACTCAACCACCTCCAAGAATTTCTTGCCTTAGTATCCTTCTCCTTATTGTATTCCATATCCATATTGTCCATACCCTTTGTATCAATATCATGGCTATGTGATGTAATCCCCTCCTCAATAGTGGTAGGATCAATATCATCCACAATAAGATAGTCTAAGAGTTCCCCTAGACCATAAAATCCACTTATTGACTAGACCTACCAAGGACTATTAAATTTGGTGACCTACTCTTCTATTCCCCTAGTAGCTATGAAAGGACTACCTAGCTTCAATGAGAATAAGAATAAGATGTCATTAGATCACCTTAGTGAATTCTCTATATTCAAATCAATTCATCACATTCAGGAGGAGGATATAATAGTGTGCTTACTAATATTTTCCCTTTATAATAAAGCTACTTTATGTTATAGGGGATTACCATATAATGCAATTACTAGTTGGGCACCAATAATGGAATCATTTATGTATAGATTTGGTATAATGGAAAATGGTTACTTAGTTTTATTTTATTTAAACACAATGCAAATAAATCCTTAGAAAATATACATGATTTAAATACTATATTCTTGAGGATCTTGAACGTAATCTCACAAAATATTAGGCCAAACGAAGAAAAAACATTACCATATTACATCAAAAATTTGCAATACCAATAATTGTACACTAGCTACAACATTCAAAGAAGTGGCTAGAGGAGAGGATGTTCTCATATGAATAGGAAAAATATCCCCTACTCCACCAATGGTCTATGCAACCCAATTTTCCTAGAATATGCCTATACCTAGCTTCACACCCAATATTTCACATATCCCTAATTCCCAAGAAAACACTTTCATTGATCCTTCTACATCATCATACATCATTACTCATCCTAGTGGAAACTCATCATCCTCTCTAGCATTTTATCCATAAATTTCATCCCTCCTTGCTCAATCCAACTCAAGCAATAAGTCCAATAACAATTTCATGATAAACGAATGATGAAGATGATCAATAAATTGGAAAATTCAAATGATGATGCAACATAACAATAGAAACAACCAAAAAATTGGTAGCTATAATATATATACCTAACAAAATATCAAGTGCCTGAGGAAGATTCTTATCAAGGAGTAAATCAGACTCATAATTATATAGTTAACATTATTACAAAGATAAATCTAGCATGGTGTCTTCCTTGAAATGATAGCTATAATCCTACAAAATGCACTAGATCCATCAAGTATTCTCAAACTATTCAATACAATCAATAGTGTTAAGATCAATAGGCTACCATCATATGTCAAACAATCCTCATAGTGAATTTGAATATATACCAACAACCTCGGGCTACATAATTAGTACCTACCTTACCTAATACCAACTACACAATCTTACCAAATATTAGTGCTATAGAGGCAAATGAAAAATCAATATTTTACGATGATGCCATATATTTCAATCAATAAGGTGTTGAAACTAAGGATAAGAGGAAGGCTCATGAAGATTCAATTAATAAACAAACCAAAACTAAAAAAAGTAAAATAATCCTTAGAAGAGAGAGGACATCATTATAGTTGAGGGATAACGGACCTATTGTAGCATAGAAAAAGAAGTATTAGAAGAAGAAGAATATAGAAGATGAAGAAACGCCCTATAAGGGAAAGAGAAAAAAGGAAAAATAATAAAGATAGGAAACTAGCTAAAGGGAAGGAACCTATAATAGACAAAGGAGATAGGGAATTGACCATTAAATCCATAAAAAAATGTAGGTAATAAAGAAAGGTATTCAATTAAAAAGGATACCAAAAAGAAACTAAAATACCCATATTATAAATTAAGGGCAAGTTACAACATCTACGCAATATCAAATTTTCATCACAATAAAAGAGGATGCCTCTATTAAGTTCAAATTCAACATTGTAAAGGAAATGAAAAGAACAGTGGCCAAATTTAGTATTGTTAGATATTAATTATTTAAATGAATTATTATGAAAGTAAAAGGGTGTTTAAATAAAATGGTTGCCCAAATATATCTTAACAACCTAAAACTACCCTTGTCCCCTTTTAAACCTTGCAAACCATGGGTCAAGTGGTTACTCAACTTATGTTCACATCATACATGATGTAGTAAATCCTAACATTACCCCTTATTACATCATAGTCTCATAGAGAAAATTTTGGAATTATTCAAATTTGACTCATTCTAGTGGTTTAGTGAAGATGTCTACTCGTTGTTCTTGAGTAGGACAAAATTTGAGTTGGATGTTTTGCTATTGAACATGTTGATGGATGAAGTGGCACTCCATATCAATGTGCTTGGTCCTTTCATACAAGACTATATTATGAACAATTTTTAGTAGTCCTTGGTTGTTGCAATGCACGATTGTAGGTTTATATTGAGGTACTCCCATATTTTTCAACATATGTTTCAGCCATATTACTTCACAAATAAATCTTCTTGTTTTATGATATTCTACTTCAATGAATTATTGAAAAATTATTTGTTTTTATTGCTTTCCTATGATATAGGTGTAGATCCTAAAAAGAATACATAACCAAAGGTGGATTTTTTGTCATCAATACAACCTGCATAGTCTGTGTCTATTTAACCTATCAAGTGGAAATGATCACTCCTCTTGAATTCCAAACCATACTCAGTAGTTCTCTATAAATATCTTATAATTTCTTTATTACCTTCTAATGTGTCATATTTGGTTCTTGCATGAAATATAAGAGATAAATCACTATAAAGTTGATATCTAGTCATTTGTAAGTTAGATAGATGAGACTCCAAACTAACTATCAATAGAGCATTGCATTTGCTGGAAGAGAGAAATTAAAATATGAGAGGTGTAAACCCAATTCCATATGAGTTTCTATAGGCTTACAATATTCTATGTGATACTTATCAAGAAGAATTTTGGTATATTTACTTTGTGAAACAAAAATGTGATGATGGTTTTGCTTTACCTCCAATCCTAGGCAATTGCGTAATAACCCGAGATTTATTCATGTTAAAAGATTTTTTCAAGTATTTTTTTATGGCTAGAATCATACTTTGAAAACTTTCTATGATGACTAATCCATATATATACACATTCATAAATACAATCTCCCTTTGCTCTTTGTGATACAAACTTTGATCATACAAATTTCCTTTAAAACCATGATTTCTAAAATATTTTTCTATCTTTATATATCATGTCCAAGGAGCTTGTTTGAGACTGCTAAGATATTTGATCAATTTGCATACCTTTTTTCTTATCTAGGTATGATGAGTCCTTTTGGTTGAGTCATATAAACTTATTATTTAAGTATCCATTGAGAAAAACACTTTCCAAATCCATTTGATGAATTTTCCATCCAAATTATGCAATTAGAGCAAAATTATTCTAATGGATTTTATTTTTGTTGTAAGGGGAAAAGTTTCTTTATACAATATGTCTTCCTTTTGGTGCATATCCTTTTGCTATAATTATTGCTTTGTATTTGTCAACAATACCATATGATTTATATTTAACTTTAAAACCCATTTACATTCAATAGATTTTTTCTCTAATGGAAGATCAATAAGATCCCAATTCTTATTTTTCAATAGTGCTTGATATTTAGTGTGTATGACAATTTTCCAAGAAGTGGACTAAAGGGCATCCTATAATGTAGATGGTTGAACTATACTCACTAGAGTCATATTTTGTGTACTCTAAGTCATATTTCATGTTCTTGGTCTTGTAGAAGTTTATAGAATTCCATCTATCCTAGATGCTTTCATTGTAATAGTATACCACTTAGGCATTCTCCTCATGTGATATGGTGAAGTGGATAGATCTTCATCATTAACATCATTGAAAATTTCTTCAATACTTTCAATCATTAGTAGAACTAAGTTAGATGAAGTTTCTTGTGATGGTTATGAAGGTGATTTTCCTTCTTCATCAAAGACAACATCATGACCAATATATATTTTCTTTGAAGCTAGATCAAATAGTCTTTAAGATTTTGATTCATCATTATAGCCTAGTAAAATGCATTGTTGAGGTTTTTTGTCCAATTTGTCTTTTCTCTTATGAAATGTGCATGTATGTTGTACAACCAAATACCCAAAGATGAGATATTAATGGTTTGTGTTCGATCCATGCTTATTCTAGAGTGATATGTTCAAGTGATGTCGTGGGGTCTTGATTGAGTAAGTAAATTTTGTATGTTCTACTTCTACCTAAAAAGAGTATCCAAGTTGTGAATCTTACAATATACTTTGTACCAACTCCATGATTGCTCTATTTTTGCATTCTACAATACCATTTTGTTGTGATAAGTAGGCCATTGGAAAATATAAATGAATACCATGTTCCTTCAAAAATGCTAAAAAGTCATTGTTGGTAAATTCCCTCTCGATATAAGAAAAATATATGGATCTTTATTTTTGTGGAATTCTCTACTTGGTCCTTAAATTGCTAAAAGTTGAATAAATCTTCATCTTTGCTTTTCAAAATTATATCTACATTTTTCAAGTATGATCATCAACAAAGAGTTGAAAGTACCTTATCCCATTGTAAGTTGTAGCCATGGGTCCTCATAGATCAATATAGATTAAATCAAGAGATGCCTTGGACCAATACTATTTGGTCTTGAAAGGAGATTAATGTTACTTCCTAACTAAATAACAATGGTAAGTCTAAGTATACTTCTATAAAGAAGGAAGGCTTTCAACCATATTTTTGTTTTTTAATGCAATAAGGTAGCCATAACTTAGGTGACCATATTGTCAGTGCCAAAGTGATGTAGATATACTGGAGCTGAAAACTAATGCTAAGTTGTCATGATGCATTATGTTAAATTCAAACATATTTCCTTATCCTTTTCCATATGCAATAATCTTAGAGTTTTTGGTTTTATCATGAATGATGAAAACCTTGGATCCTTGTTGCTTATCAAACTCAACCTTTAAATTATGGTCAAGTAGTTGATTGATGGAGAGTAGATTTTTTGTGAGTCCTAAAACATATAGAAATTTTGTGATTCTATATTTGCATTATCCAAGTTATAATTTTATATCACCTATACCTTTTATTTCATAGGATGTGTCATCCCCAAGAGAAAATTTTCTTGCATGTCTAGAATACCTTAAAGTTTGAAACCAATATTTTGTTCCTGTCATTTCTATGGTTCCTCCAAAATAAATATACTGGATATCATTTATTTAGGCATGTGTAGCTAATATATGTTCCATTTTATGATGAATATTTTTCCTTCTTATGCCTATGAATGGTTGCTTTCTTTTAAGAGGTACTTGTTCCTCTTTTTGTCTTGAATATGATACCTCTTCCTTTTGAAGTAGGTTCACTAGCTTCTCAAAACTTGGTGTCTACTTCAATTTTGTGGTACACAACCTTACCTTAGCTCCTAAAGCTAAGCCATTCAAGAAGAAACTAAGAAAACTTCATCCTACTGTTGCACTCATCATTAAGGAAGAGCTACAAAAATTATTATATGTGGGTTTCATAGTACCCATTGATTATCCAAAATGGCTCTCCAACATGGTACCCGTTCATAAGCTGAATGGGAGGGTACGCATAATTTTAAATATATTCTCATGGGAAGCTCAATATCTTGATCGAGGAGGTGCAATCATAGCTTGATCTTCTAGATGATCTTTTGTGGCTTTCAATTGCTCTTCTTGAGACTTCAATTGTTGTTCATGCCATTTAAATGTAGTCATAAATATTATACTTTGATGATCTCAAAATTATAGAAAATAACATTTCATCCAATACCTAAGTTCCTAGTGCTTGTTATGATGCGAACAACTCTGCAATTCTCCTTGTGAATGATTCCAACTTTTCTTCACTTTTCATATTCAAACAATGGAGCTAGCTTTGGAGGGAAAAAATCTTATTTTAATTCTTCACCTTCCCATGCATATTTGGCTGTGGTCATACCATTAATGTATACTTCGACCTCATCTACTACTCCAAACACGATGACTAGTCTTGCATTTCTATCTGTCTTGTCAAATTGTGTTTGATCTTCTCCTTTTGAAATAGGATTGGTAATGCTTCCATCTACTACTTTTCATAATTTCTCAAACTTAATATTATCATGAGTTTGGTCTTTCAAACATCATAATCATTCCCCCTCAATAATTGAGAACTAGAAACAAGAACTTCGGTGCTCTATTAGCCATAATAAAATTTCATAAAATTTAAATATTCTTATTTTATTGAGTTTACCTCAAAAAACTCTTTTTGATAAGTATATATATGCTTATACTTGGATTTCAATTGATGCATCAAAAATTCCAAAAAAAATTGTTTGTTGGGTAAAAATATTATATAGAGGGAGTTTCCTTCCTCTATGGAATATTCTCTAGAATATTCTAGTGATTTTTTTTTCTATCAAAAATAGAATTTCTTTTTATCCTACAATTTTAGTAAAGGATATAATTTTACTTCTTTCAATCATTTTAGACACCACCATTGTGGGATATCTCTGTGCACCTTTTGGATTGCTTAAGTCCATGTTTGCATGCAAATTGCACTCTTTGTTTGAGTAAATTTTTTTGAGCGTTTGATCTCAAGTTTGATGAGTTGGCTCATTTTTTTGAGCATTGCTCTTGTATTTCCCACTCTATTTTATTTTAAAATATCATTCCTTTTGCTAACTATTTTGATTCCCTTAAATATGGCTAAATATTTGCTTGATTAAATTCTATTAACCATTCCTAAGTAAATTTTGGTTTTTCTATTCCTTGGTGATAATTCATGGGCTTCTTGTGGGTGTCTTCTCTTTTGTACTTTCACAACTAATGCAGTTGTATCTTTTTACTCGAATGTAAATATTTATATTTATTTCTAAATATGGCATTGTTCATGTGTTGTCTTCCATTATGCTATATCTTATGTAATTGATATCATCTCTTAGTTTCACTGCTCTTCACATCCTCAAAGAGGTAGCACAAAGCCATCAATCTATTTTTTGTTTCACTAATTCACCATCATGGTGATGAATAATTTTTGTGCTTCATGCTTAATCGAGAGGCTTATGTCAGCCCTATGAGAGTTTTCAAACCTTGGGAGTAGGTTAAAAGCTCCTGTGTCAACCATATCTTTTGATTTCTATTTGTTCTTCTTGTTCTTCTATGATATCCTTTTCCTCGGGTGTCTCTCTGCCTTTATCTTTATCTTGAGTGAACAAATTTTTATCTTTGCCAAGCAAATGAATATTACTTATTTTAATGCAAGTGATTTTCTCTTCTTGCCAAGTGAATGAGTTTTACTTCTTGTCAAGTGAACAATTTGTATTCTTGCTAAGAGAATGAATTTTACCTCACATGAATAGGTCCTTTGCTAAGTATATATAATTTGGTCCCAAAACTACCTTTTGGTTTGTTGGAACATAAGATTCTGCTTTAAGTGTCTTTGCTAATTTTATACCCACCAACTACTTAATTTTTTAGTTTGAAATGTGGATTTTATTTTTGTAAAAAGGTGAAAATACTATTAAGAAGATAAATCCAAAGTTACAACAATTGGCATGCCACTTTGGCTAGCTCCAAGATCCTAATAAAAGTAACTCTAACATCTCCACGTACCAAGAATTTCTTAGTGCAATCCAAAGAGCAAAAACTCCTATTCTAATTATAATTTTGATTAATACTATTCTAGAAAATTCATATTAGCTTCTCCCTCTTACCATCACTTTGGGGACTATCCCAAATTGGGACTAAGAGCACTACAATCAACAATGTGATAAACCAAATACTAATAATCATAATCAACTACCCTGGTCCAACACACTTCATTACCTAAATCCCTATTTTTGTGTTCTTATTTTATGCCAATGATTTTACTAAACTTGGATTTTCTCCTATTCATACAAGTTTGATATTTGATTTCAATCAATCAGATGTTCTAATTAGAATGCTCACAATGTTGTTTTGAATAATGTGATGCTTTATTTTCATTTAGAGTTCTTTTGTCCAATATCTTTGGACTTGAATGCATTTTGTTGAAGTGCATTTGAATTACATTTTTTTTTTTTTTATATCTTGAGAGAGATTTATTTTTGCAATGCTACTTTTTCTTTGAATATTTTTGGTGAGCTTCTTTTAAGGAGATTTCAATAGCTTTTTTTTCTTGAATTTTAAAAAAATATAATTATTTTCTTTCTTGCTAATCTTGGTCTATTTGTTTTAGAATTTGTGACCTTTGGTAGTGAAAGGGGTTCAAAACCTCTTGAATTTTCTACCTTTTGTAGGGTTTTTTTACCTTGAAACAACTTGAATGTATCATGGAATTTTCCTTTAAAAAGTGGACAAGAAAACATGCCATTTAATTAACTTAAATATATTGCAACTTAATCTTTGTGAGTGCCTCTTGGGCTACAAAATGATCCTTCAATGAGGAATCCCCTTTTTATAATGTAATACTTTGGCACTTCTTTATCTCCTTAACCACTTCAAGAGGGGTGGGTTTATGCTTGTGTACCACCGCTGGTGGGTTAGAGTCTCCAAACCTACACAACAAAGACAATTATTAGTAGCACATATGGGGTCCACCTAAGTTGGACCCAAGCTTATGAAAGGGGTAAACATATATGATTTAAATTAATGCAATAAAAAAAGCTTAAAAAAAGCTAAAAATATAGTAAAAATATCTTACTCACCTTTGTAACTGATTTGTTGTGATGAATCTAATTGAAACCAGATCCTGATAGGAACCATCCCTATTGGGACAATTTTGACTTTAAATCATCCTTGTCTAGACAATTTCTGCTATGGTGACCTGGGTAAAATTTTCTTTGGTGGGGATATTTTGTAAGTTGTTAGGTAGTTGTTCTCCAAGTTTGGTGACTACTGAAGCTCTGACCTAAAAATTATTTAGGATACAAAAGCACATAAGAAGCTCACCATGTTATCCATGGTGTTATCACTTTGAAGACCTTTGAAATGCAAACAAGTAAATTTTAGAGTAATTTTGGTAGAGTTTCACTAAGCATAATCTTCTTTCATGCAAATGAAAGAAATGAGGGGTTATTTATCTATTTTATCAAGGGTGAGGGGTGATAAAATGAAGATGAGGTGGAGGTGATATGGCATATAAGTGGATTGAGTGAAGGAAGGGAAAAATCTAGGTTTTTCCTTTGGATGATTAAATGGGCACGTGTGTATCATACCTCATTAATATTTTTGGATGGAGAGAGTCCTCACCCCACCCAAGAGATGTGCTTCATTAATATTTTTGTGTGGAGAGAGTTATCACCCTATCCATATGCTTTAATGAGCATAGGGGGTTGTGTGGGTGCATGTAGCTATGGAGAGTAGGGGGTAGGGTAGACTAGGGTGATGTGCACATAGGCTAGGAGAATGGGATAATCACATGGTGACCATGGCTAAGTGTAGGATGGGACTTAATGGGGAAAAGAGGCTAAGGAGATAAGATGGGATGAACTAATATTTTTAAGGTTATAATACCAAGTATTTGAATATTCATAGTAATTATGCAATAATTAAATGTTGACATTAGACAAGGAAAAATATGACATTTTTTAGGTATCTATATTTACCTCTTTTTGTATTGTGATGTGTGTAGACACGATGTAGTGCAAAAATACATGACACTAGATGGGTGGCTGACTATGAGAAGGATGTATTGATAATGGATGATAATTATAAATTTTGATAGGTCACAATGATAGTTAAGGGAGGAGATGTAAGGTTGTCTCAAATCATGAATAATGTAAGATACCCCAATTGTGGAAGGGATAAATATCTTTGTATCTTTACCTTTGATGGATTTTTGAATTCACTTGATTAAATTGACTAGCCATAGGTATGTATCCTCATATCGCTTTGATTGATTAGATAAGTGGGCTTAGGTTACCACCTCAATGAAGCAAGTGTGTGAGTGACCATACAAAATTGGCCTGGAGCCTACTAAATTTGGATTAGATTTAGAATTTAAGTTGAGATAAGAAGAAGAAGAAGAAGAAGAAAAATTATGCCTTTGCCCCAATAGAAGAGGGTTACTAATAGTCTCAGGCAAGGTTCTTAAACAAACAAGATTCCAAGATTGAGTGTTTGAATATTGAACATGTTTCGGTATTGATAGGTAATATCTTCCCCCTCAAGTGGTGAGTTGATGGGTGAGGAAGCAAAATACAACAATGAAGTGCTTAACCAAAGATCACTATGCACAACAAAGTGGAAATGATAATAGAGACTAATGAATGGACTATGAAAACAAAAATTGTTTGATTGATCAAATTCATATGGTCAATGGAAGATCACCTAGATGGTCAGTAACCATATAGTCAATCAACAACTGTATGACTGGTTTCTAGTTAAGCGCAACAAAAAGGGCACGTGAGGGGTGCATGATTGATCATTTGCATTGTGCAAGTTGGTGGAAGAGACAGTGAGAGTGATGGTTAAGGCTAAGAATTAAACATGGAGTGCTACTAGGATGGACACATGGAGGGATGAGATGGAAGACAACGGTGCAAGACCTAGCGATGAAAGGAGTGCAGTGTGGGTTAGTGGGTTTTTACCCATTTTTTTTGCTTTTGTATTTTTTAGAATAAAATAAACCCTAGGGCTCTTTTTATTTAAGCGAACGGAAACCATATAAGTGTAGACTAGCATAGGTATGGTAAAGTGTATGTTAAGGTGTGTTTTTGGGGTCATGGATTTTGGTGCTATTTGGGTTTTTTTTTTAATTTTTTTTAACTTTGGTTTTTTTAGGGTTTGCTATTTTTGGGGGTTTGTGGGTTTATTGTTTTATATGGTTTTAGTTTTTATTTTATGGTGGACTACCAAAAAAAGGGTGCAATAATGTGAACCATCCTTGTTGGGATGCTTTTGTTATCCGTACATTGTACGATATGTATGACCATATAGGTGGTTATAGAAATCATCTGTACTTACATAATTTTTTTTGGTTGGAGGGTGGTGAGGGATTGTAGGAAAAGAGGGTTGATGGGCAATATGATGGTAGGGGAAGGTGGTGCAACCATAACACATGATTAGGCCACTCCTAGGCCATTTGATGTGGGATTTGATGGATGAGGACTAGACATGGTTGGGGAGCATTAGGTTTTGGTGGGTGGCACAGTTGGAGCACATCCATGTTGATCGATATTACCTATCGATCTTATGTGAGCATTGGGATCTAGACATGGGTAACATCCATTTCCCCATAGAGGAAATGACATTAACCTTGGAGGATGTGTATTGAATATACTAGTTACTTATGGAGGGATGCACATTGATAGTGAAAATGAATCATAGTAGGGGATAATGATGGGGAGGTTTTTTGAAGTGGATTGGGATCAAGTAGACACGAGGAGCAGTGGGATATCATATGGGACCTACTACTTGGAGGTTTTATTTTCATGGAGGCAGACACTAGCGATGTTATTGATATCGAGTTTTGTGCTACTAGACTCCTCAAGTCCATCGTTTTCATGGAACCTTTTAAGGATTGTGTGGGACTTGGTGGAGGTATCAATGGTGTATTTATAGGCATCAACCTTGCTAGCACATACCTATAGAGACATGTATGGAGTGAGAAAGGGTGAGCATGGTGGACTAAGTTGTAGTTCACTGGTACAACTGTGGTATGGGAGCATGTGGCAATCAAGAGGCCATGAGGTCTACCATATGATGTACATAGGCTTATGAGGGAGGATTTTCCACACACCTTGAGGTGATAGAATAATAGGGAGGTATGAGAGAGGAGGGCCCCTGAGGGACATCCTGAGTTTTATTGAAATATGTGGACTAGCTTGAGGTGACAGGACATTAAATGGTGACCATGGAGGTATGGTCTAGTATGGAGAAAGGTGATGAAGTAAATACATTGAATGTGGTGAGCTAGATGGTTGATTGGTTGCAAGGCCACTCAATACTTTTAGCTAACTTGAGCGTTATGATAATTTGAGCTTAAACAAGGAGTATAAGATCCATCTATTGTATATTGGAGGAAGGGGGTGAGGATAGATCAAAACCATAGGTAGCACCTCTAGAGGAGCATGCATATGAGGTGGTGTTGGTACCAAATACAAATGATGTTGACACTACAACAAAGTATGATAGGTATTGGGCCACACAATAATGACATGGAGGGAGGGTTGTGGAGGAGGATGTGTTAGATAGGATGGAGAGTGATGATGGTGAGGCTAGAGGGGAGAAGAGGAGGATCAACTTAGACAATGAGTATGTTGTCAAGTAGATGAGGGAGCAGGTCCATCGAGGGTTGCAGGTGTTGATATGACAACAACTAATACTAGGAGTGGATGGACACCCAATTTTGATGATATGATGGATATCAATGGATTGACATCAATGGTCAGAGAGAAAAATATGTTAAGGGAGCGAGTGTAGTAGTTGAAGGCCTTGTTGGTAGGAAAATAGGTAGTTTGGGCTCTAGAGAGGATAGGGTTGGAGGGACATCTTGATGTGATGACTGTAGACTGAGACACCATTACAATGGATATAGATAAGTTTATGGGGTAGTGAGAGAGATAGAGGATAGATAGGGAGAACTTAGTGAGGAAGAGAGATGTCTTGAAGATAAAAAGAGATTGCTTATGAAGGGAGAGGGATATAGTGACAATCGAGTGGGATGGGCTCCAATAGTAGGTAGAGAAATTATTTTAGCAACTACATTAGTTGAGGATACAATAACCAACAATAGAGAGCGGGGGAGCCATGGTGGCTTTGTGAGTCAATATTGCACAACTATGATGAAGTAGGGAGGATTTTATAGCTAGCTGGTCATGGGAGAAAATGTGCTTGTTCCATCACTCATAATAACTCAAATTTGATAGAGCTATCAAAGCACACCATTAGTGGCCCATTTCATATATCTAGTAGCTTTGTAGAAAATATGGCTAGTGACTTCTCAGGTTAGCAGGAATCACCAAAGTAGTAGAGATGATAAGCAGGGAAAACAAGAGGGCAGTGGAGAGACTCTCAGGGATCAGTAGCAATGAGTCTATTTTAGTGTGGTGGATAAACCATATTTTTGGAGCATTTTGATGAGATGAGGAGGATGTATTGTGATATGTATATATGTATGCATGATGATGTAGTCCTATGGGTAGTTTTGATGTAGCCCTATGGGCAACGATGATGATAATGCATATGTTGATTTTGCATGTATAGGCACTAATTATTATTTGTATGTACATGGACATTTTATGGATTGTACTTATTATTTCATGATATATACACATGATTATTATTGGATGGTTAACATGATGTGATGTAATTTATGGATTATGTGATACATATATTTAGGGTATTGTGATGTTTATGATTTATGGGTGTGTGTGATTAGATAGACATGTCAAGTTGAGATGATATGGATGTGATATGTTTATGTGATGGATGATGGTTCTTGTATTTATTTGCATGGTTTAGACTCATATGTGATAGTTTAATAATTTTTTGGATGTGTGCATATGAATTTCATAATTAAAAATGGTTTAATGAATCAATGACAAGTTAACAGTCACAATAACATATGAACATAACAAAATAATATATAAGAGAAGAGAAAAAAATGAAAAGACTAGAATGAACACAATATAATAAGGATACTTGGTAGACTATAGAGATAATGAATTAACCATTAACCTAATACCAAGGAATAATGAACATAATAAAAAAGACAAATGAACATTGGAAAAATAACATGAGGACATAGACATTAAGATAAAATATAATGAATAAGTTGCTAACTAGATAAATAATGGATAATAATGACATGAATCAATACTTAGGATATATTTACAGTGAATGGAGGCTATCCAAGATGTGGTTTTCCCATATATCCTAGGGTTTTTGGATGCTAGAAGAATCTTAGGAAAGTCAAACACCCTAGTTTTAACAATCAAACTCATCTAATGGTTAGTCAATATCCCATAGAAATATATACCATCCCAAATAATTTCAAGTCTATCATGAACCGAAGTGTGTGTAGTGTCCATCTTGAGTAAGGTTGGACTAATTAACTGTGACTCGAGCCAATATAATTTTGCTCATCTATGAGAATTTAGAGGTATGTACAAAATAAGGTCACTAATGTGGCAGACGTATTTCCACTCAAAAGATATACTTCACTGCTAGTTAGGCATCTATAGCCTTGATGGAGGTTAGCCCCATTATCCTTTGACATAGCTCTCCTACCAAATAGGTGTCTATAGCCCTAGTGGAGGCATCTATAATACTTGAGGGGACCAATATTTGGATCACTTTTACTATTTATTTTTTTGAAACTTGCAATTTGGATACTTATGTTTAGATTATGTGAATGATACGATGAGAGAGAAAAATTTCACTTTATGGCAAGACTACTTATGGAGTTGTATTCTCTAAATTCAAAATTTAATTAAAGTGTGATATGTGATTGGTCCATAAAAGAACTCAAGACATCTAGGAGAGTCATAAAATATCCCTAGAATAAAATGACGTTTGATAAAGGTTTATTGGATCAACTAGGAATGGTTGACTTATAGAAAAGACTTCTATTTTCAAGCAATCTAAGAACATGATTAACAAGATATCATGACATCATATGAGAGCTAATGGATGCTTATGTGAAAAAATTCTATGACATTGAGACAAATTAAAATAAGACATGAAAAATAGATAAAATATGCAACATATAGATGAGAATGATATACACAACACATATATGTCATTGATTAATTATACCAATCATGATTGGGGAATGCATATGCATGCATCCAAAAGGTGATCAACTTAGCACGTTATAAACCTTGGCTTATTTATGTGCAAATGTGATGAGTCAAAAGGGAGAATTTATTAAACAAATTAGAAGTGATTAAATTCAAATTCAGAAGAAGTGTTAACTCCCCTACATACAAAATTGTTTTGAAGGAGTGTCAACTCTCCCAAACATAGAATTAGTGTGAAGAGGAAGATAAAAATGAGGAGGAAAATAAGGTTGGTGAATGAGAAGAAAATTGAGTAATGGGAGAAGTTTGATCATGAGAAGAAAAGGAGAATAAATGAAGATAATAGTAAGGTTGAATAGGAGAATAACAAGGAGGAAAAGAAGGTTGAAGAAGGAGAGGTTGGTTTAAAAAGATAAGAATGAGAATGAAAAAGAAGGTTAGGATTTTTTGAAAAAGAAGTGGGATTTAACAAAGAGGGATGATAAGGGTTAAATTGATGAAGTTGTATTGAATTAGGACCAATGTAAGATGCCCCACTTGTGGAAGGAATGAATATCCTTTAAACTTTGACTTTGACATATTTTTGGGCTTACTTTATTTGGCAAGTTGACCAACCATAGGTATGTATCCTCATGAAACTCTGATCAATTATAAGTGGGTTTAGATTACCACATCAATGAAGCAAGTGTGTGAGTAACCATACAACATTGGCATGAAGCCTACTAAATTTATATTGGAGTAGATTTTGAGTTGAGATGAGAAGAAGAAGAAGGAGAAGGGAAATTCCACATTTTCCCTAATATAGGAGGGCTAATGATAGTCTTAGGAAAATTTCTTGGACAAACATGATTTAAATGTTGGATGTTTGGATATTAAACATGTTCAAGATAGAAGATAAGTGTTAGAGGTGATAGGGAAAATAGATTCAATACCCATGGCTTGGGTATGAGTGGAGGACAAGACATGCACAATGCGAGGTCAATGGATGGGTGAAGGGAGACAATGCCTACACCTTGTAGTGGAGGGGCAATTTTAAATTGGATGAAATAAGGATAGGATTGGTAAGGAAGACGTAGTGGGGTCAAAGACACTTAAGGTGAGTCATCCAAAGGAGGATAGGACAAGAGGGGATGAACTTGGAGAAGTAGGGGATAAATGTTGGATGACATAGGTAAAGAAGGGTCAAGAAGTGTTAGGGTGAAAGTATGGAAGGGTTTTATGGGAGGATACTGAAGGGGTCCCCTTACTAGGGCTCTTAGGTAAGATGGTGTGGGTGGGATGGTACATTAGGCTTTGATTATAATATGAGGGTCCATGATGACCCACCTCACTTGGATATGGGATATGATAGATAGCGGAAAGACTACTAGGTAGGGTAAAGGGTTCCTCCTCCAAAAGGGTTGGAGGGGTTGCCAAAGGAGGAGGGGTCATCCCAAAATGATCCATGAGATGATGCTCCTATACTCTAGATTGAACTCTAGTTATGACCATAAAGGAATAAATATAAAGCAAGAGGTGGATAAAAAGAAACTTGTGGTACCTTTTTTCTAATAAGTGCATAACTAAGCAAATAAGAAAGCAATAAAACAATTAAAGTAAAGGGTTTTGAAGTAATTTAGATTTGCTTTGTTTGGTGTTACTTGGATTTTTTTATATTTTTGTGTGTTTTGTATTACCTAACCCTAAAATCTATAAAAGGTGGATGGGTGATATCTAAGGGTGTGTATCTGTAACCTCCCTGATATACCTGCGAGTATGTGAAAAGAGACAAAAAACATAAATGATCAAGGGATTCCTAAGGCGGTAAGGCTTAGGGTATCTAAAAGGTAAAAAGACCTCAAACATCATTATTAGGGGATGCAAGAGGTGACATTGTCTAAACCTACTTGGGACTAGATGTCCTTTGTTTCACCCTCAAGAATGCTCGATCAGATATGATAGTTGCACACTTGTTGTTTCTATAGCCCTATGAGCGGGGGTGTCTAACTTGGACTACCCCAAGATAATCCCAAGGGTAGTCCATTCCCAATGATGAAGTCCAAGAAACTATGTGTACTAGCTAAGGTGTCTAAAGGGGAAATTAATGGTTGGTTATGAAATCCAACGTCATCCATTGGTTTTTAACAATTTTGTGCAAGTGTGATGTAAACTGCGTGTTTCATTTTTGATGATTTTTATTTGTTTTAAAAGTGATTGAAATAAACCTAGCTATAATGCACAAATAAGAGCTAACCTAGGAATACAAATGCAAAGCTTGATTTTTCCTAAACTAAATGCACAAAATCAAATCCTAAACTAGGAATGATATTTTCCTACCTAGAATGCAAGGAAACAAATTCTATCCTATGAAATGAAAATGCAATTCTCTTTAAGAAAACGACAAGAAATGAAACTATATTAGGAAAGTAAAATGCAATTGCACTAACCTAAGAAAGCAAAACTATACTAACCAAACAAAATTTGTCTTGAAAAGAAAATATTATCTAGGAAAACAATCAACAAGTTCCTATGCTAATAAAAAAGCAAGCAAATCTATGCTATTGGATAAGAAAAATCCTATGCTAACGTGCAATAAGCAAAGTCTATATTCATGAAATCAACATGTGATACAGGAAAATAAACTAATATACTAAAAGTAAATTGTAAGACATTAAAGTAAAGCTATTTTAAATGAAAAAAAAATAATATAATAAGACAAGATAGAAAAACCACTCTAATGAAAGAAATGTGCAAAACAAGAAAGTAAATGACTTGAAAGTAAATATATTCTAAGGTAATCTACGAAAATAATAAAAGTACATAAAATGAAATATAATTTATGAAAGCTATCCAAAATAGGATCCTCACTATTGATAACTTCATGGTCCAGGGTATGATCATCCTGAATCGATATCATATTTTCCAGGCTGCATGGGAATCGATTGTTCATATTTTTCTTGAATGTCCCTTCTCTACCCGCATCCTATCGTCCATGTTCTCTTTGGTTGACATTGCATTGGTCATCCCTAAATATTTGGCTAACCTTTGTATCCAATGGCCCAACCCCTTCAGGTTTACCCACCTAAAGTGGTGGTGGTCCTTTATTCTTCCACACTTCTAATGGTAGATTTGGATTGAGAGGAATAGCAGAGCCTTTCAAGAAAAAGTTAGAAAATATAACTCATTTTTTCCAGGATTCTTTCTATGATTGTCAAAAATGGTAATTTTGTTCCTGTGGATGATAGTCCAGTATCTCAAGCTGATCTAAATTTGGTGATATTTATCAACCTATCCCCTGATCCCATTAGTCAATCTCACCCTCGTGTGGATAGGTCCTTAATGGTGTGGACCCCTCCTCCCCCAAGATGGTTCAAGTTTAGCTTCGATAGGGCAGCCAAAGGAAATCCAAGAAGAGCTAATTACAGGAGAATTATCAAGGATGAAAAAGCCAAGATTGTCCTCACCTTTGCAAAAAATTTAGATTTTCAATAAAATAACATTGCGAAGGCAAAAGATTTATTTCAAGGGGTTACTACTGCTAAGGAATCTCAAATCCAAAATCTCGTTGTTGAAGGAGACTCCCTCAACACTATCAAATATATTAAAGGGAATTTTACCCCTTCGTGGAGTGTCGCTTCCTTTATTGAAGAATCTAATATTTGTCTTCACAGCTTTGGTAATGTCCAAATTTAGCACGTGCATCATGAAGGTAATAAAATGGCTAACATCATGGCTAATCATGGGATATTATAGGAATCCTTGTAGATATGAATGGGATACTTTCCCCAATACCTACTAGATATGTGTCCACCTAATGAATTATCATATTATGTTTAAGCCATCTAATAATTGTGTTTTTAATCGCTATCACTCCCTTTCCCATCAGAGTACTTCAATTTGTGGTTTGTTCCTTCTCTATCTTTGTCCTAGAATATTATGTTGGTTTTTAGGAACTTTGGGACATGTGTATTCTTTGAATGTTGGTTGGGTTAGTGTATTCCCTGAGTCACCCAACTACCATGCTTGATTATGATTCATTGTCCTTTATTGGATTTCCCAATAGACATATGTGTTGTCTTTCTAAATGGGCTTTCCCCATTTTATTGTGTTGATCTTACAAGTCTAGCCTCATTGTCTTCCACAACATTTGTTGTTGATTTTATTTGGATGGTTGGGTGCACCTCTTCTTAACCTATGATTGGATAATAGGGTTTCTCCAGAGTTCTCCTCATCCCAAGGTTCACTATCATTGGTCCACCTCTCCAAATATTGAATGCTAATCTATATCTTCCAGCTCAAGCCAACCATTGAGTCTCGATGTCTTTCTATAGCAGCTCTTAATTTGCACCACCTTGATTCATTGTTCCTTTTCTTTGTTTGTTGATATTATTATTTTTGGTCATGGCAAAACTCATGTGATGAGGGTTTCTAGGATCAAAGTTTTTATCAACAACCCAAACTAATTGCTCTTCCCAAGGGTGACGACATGTTCCTCCTCGATTACATGAATAACTCCTTTTTAATTTACAAAAAAATTTAATTCATCTTGCTCCTATTCATGCCTAAGCAAAATATTTTAGGTGAGTGGTTTGAGTCTGGGTTTTGGGACAAGTTTGTCTTTGGTTTTTTTTGCATAAGGAGGTCATCGATGGCACTTGTTGAGCCTGAATATCCCCAACTTGACCATGTGGTTGAGGATATCCTAGATTTGCATGGCCTTATCACATTTTTGAGGAAATTTCAAGAATACAATATGAAATTATCGAAGGAATTTGTTAAAGCCTAGGATAGTGCCATTTTCACCCTCTAGGGTCTTATTTTTGCTATCACTATTGACCTCCTTACTAAAATAATAGGGCTCGTTAATGTTGATGAAATTTTTAGGCATGACAAACATTCGATGGTGGGCAAATTGATGTATTTTAGAGATAAATATAGGTTTCTTACAAAAAGGACAATGGCTTCATTTGGGAGGATCTCCTGTCTCCATGGAATAGAGTTCTGGTTCTAGTAATGCAGTCTTTCACAATCGACGAGCCGTCCTCACCTTTGCATAGTTTTCACATTATATTTTTCAACTTCTTGAGGGATGTCAAGGTGATTAACATCCCTTATCTATTTTTCTCAATAAAAATTTTAGTTTATACTGTTTGGAAATGTAAGGCAACCCACCTAAAACATTAGGGTCTGCATCTTATCATTTACAAATATATAAACTGGGACCACACCTTGAGAATTATTGTAGTTGGGGGTATTAAGGAGAATCTACTTTCTATTCTCATCTTAGGATCACCTTGAATTGCTTATGATAAGGTGCTAGATGAACAATTGGTTGATATGGAGGCCATCTCATCAGGCAAGGTGGGTAAATATAAGCTATTGTTGGGATCTTTTGTAGGCGCCCCTACTCCTAGTTGATGCTCATCTCATGTGAAATCCTTAGTAAAAAATATAAATATATTATTGTCTCTCTTCCTATGAAATGAATTTATCTATATTTCTCATCTCCTTCTCGCAAAACACCAAAAAAAAAATTTGCTCCTTCTCCTGGTGCGTTCTCATCTCAATCTATCAATGACGTTGATCTTGTGGTCGACCTGGATGATATCGTGTCTCTGGCAACTTCGATGCTTCTTAGGGTTGGTAAAATCATTAATCAAATTAAGAACCAAAAGAGGACCACCCTGGGTGAGGATATCTTAAAGGAGTATGGAGCTAATTAGGAATATCTCCTAGGCTATGATTAGTTGGGTCTCTCTATAGTTGTTCCATTTTTTGTTCCTTTGTTTGAATGGTAGTGTGACTGTATTTTTTTTGGTGGTTTTGGTGGCTTTTGTATCCCCTTGCTCCTATTTTATTGATAACTGTGAGTTCTTCCACTTAGGTTCCTCCCTTTTGGATAGTTTATCTTAGGTTTAAGGTTCCTTTTGGGATCTTATTTTTTGGCTTGTAATAAGGCTTTGGGATCCTTTCAAAATACTTTTAACAATTAAAAATCTAATTTATGAAAGTAATTAAATGATGTACTTATTTGAATCGAGGTGAGTTATCTGCATTTTATTCTTGAGGTTGCACGAAGCGCAAGGGAAGATAATACACGGTATAAGTATCCTCTTAATATGTGGTTGTGTGTGATGTGTGTTGTTCTTTGACCTAGGAGAAGTGACCCACTTTTGATCTCCAATATTACCCTAAGGTATGTAGAGAGAGCATATGTGATTCAAATCTCGTAATTGATGTGAAGTGATGGGAGGGGTTCATTAACCAAGGAGGAGTGGTCCACTTTTGATCTCCAAGATCACCCTAAGGTACAATGAGAGAGCATATGTGAGTCAAGCCCCTTATTTAGTGTGAAGTATGGAAATGTGAAAAATGCAATGCAATATAGAGTACTAGAAAGAGAATAAAAATGCTTTGACCTCAAAATATGTTACTACCTTTCTAATCCTTAAGGTCACTTTTTAGTGTGAGAGGAGAGAATACGAGTTTTAAGCGAACTTTTGCTTAATGTTGTCTATGCTTTGAAAGGAATTTTTTACACAAAATGGTATCCTAGATTAAATGTTATTATAAAATTAGATCTAGAAATGCATTTAGGAGCACCTACCTGAAGTCCAATGCTCTCCGAAAATTATATAGGATAGCTGCACAGGATCTATTTTTCTCAAAATGAGACTGCAATAGGAATCGTCTAGGTTCCTGATGATTCATAGTTGAAATCATCAAGGTTTTGATTATTTACAATAGAAACCATCTAAATAGGAATGGTTTTTGCTGGGAGAGACTTTTGGTATCCCTCTCTGCTAGGATCTATTTGTATCCTCTAGAGGATTGATTTTGTAATTTGCCTTGCAAAAACCAGAGAACCAAAATGTTAGAATTTACTTTTGGACATGAAAGGAATACAAAAACCAAATGAGACTAACTAGTGAAACTCTAAAAGCAATTTGAAGTAGCTACTCTAATGGAAACTAAATTTCAATTGATAAAATATCAAACTCTCAATAAAATGAGCTAAATGGAATATGTTTTTGGAGGAGTGATAGGTGAGAAAGGATACCTTTAAACACCTCGAAGAGTGATGATTTGGCCTAAGAGGTTACTTAGCTATGTTGAGGACAAATGACTATGAAATAAAAGATCTTACCTTATACTTACTTGAAACTGTAGTGGTTGCTAAGTGAAACTGATTACCTCATAGGGTGGGTCCTAGTGTTGAGCTTATTAAAAATAATTTGGGTCTAGACTATTCTATCTACCAGAACTATTAGGACTATGATAGTTTAAAATATGGACAAGAAAATATACCATTTCATTAACTTAAATGTATTACAACTTAATCTTGATGAGTGCCTCTTGGGCTACAAAATGGTCCTTCAATGAGAAATATCCTTTTTACAATGCAATGCTTTGGAACTTCTTTATATTCTTGACCACCTTAAGAGGGGTGGGCTTATGCTTGTGTACCACCGTTGGTTGGGTAGAGTCTCCACATCTACATAGCAAAAATAAATATTAGTGGCACCTTTTTGGGTCCACCTAAGTTGAACCCAAGCTTATGAAAGGGGTAAACAAATATGATTCAAATTAATGCAATAAACAAAGCTTAAAACAAGCTAAAATTATAGTAAAACTATCTTACTCACCTCTATAACCAATATATTATGATGAATCTAACTAAAATAGGCTCCTGATAGGAACCATACCTGTCAGGATGGTTTTGACTATAAATTATCCCTGATAGACAATTTCTACTATGGTGACTTAGGTGGAATTTCCTTTGATGGGGAACTTTTGTAGGTTGTCAAGTAGTTATTCTCCAAGTTTGGTGACTACCAAAGATCTGACCTACAAAAAATTTATAATACAAATGCACACAAGAAGAAGCTCACCATGATATCCATGGTGTTATCACTCTTAAGCAAGAAGACTTCTCTCAAATGCAAACAAAATAAATCTAGAGCAATTTTGGCAAAATTTCCCTAAGCATAATATCCTCTCATGCAAATGAAAAAAATGGGGGGCTATTTATATATTTTCTTAAGGGTAAGGGGTGATGAAGTGGTGATGAGGTGGAGATGACATGGCATACAAGTGGATTGAGTGAAGGGAAATTTTTGAATTTTTCCTTAGATGGTCAAATGGGCATGTGTGCACCATGTCTCATTAATTTTTTTGGATGGAGAGAGTCCTCACCCCATCCAAGGGGTATGCCTTATTAATTTTTCTAGGTTAATAGAGTCCTCAACCAAACCATTTGAATTAATGAGCATAGGGTGTTGTGTGGGTGCATGGGGATATGAAGAGTAGGGGGTAGGGTAGACTAGGGTGATGTGCACATAGGCTAGGGGAATGGGATAGTCACATGGTGACCATGGGATAGGTGTAGGATGGGTTTTAATGGGGTAAAGGGTATAATATGAGGTGAATTAATCTTTATAAGGCTACAATACCAAGTATTTGAACATTTGGAGCAATTGTGCAATAATTAAATGTTGATATTAGACAAGGGAAAATATGACATTTTTTAGGTATCTACATTTGCCCATTTTTGTACTACAGTGTGTGTAGACATGATGCGACCTTGATTAAGTGAGTGTGTGAGTGACCATAAAAACTTGTCATGGAGCCTACTAAATATATATTGAATTTAGAATTCGAGTAGGGAGAAAAAGAAGAAGATAAATTTTGCCTTTGCCCTAGTAGAGGAGGGTTAGTGAGTCTTAGGAAAAGTTCTTGGACAAATGCAATTCCAGGGTCGAGTGTTTGAATATTGAACATGCTTAATATGGAATTTATAGGTAATATATTCCCCCTCAAGCAATGAGTTGATGGGTGAGGAAGTGAAACACAACAACAAAGTGCTTGGTCGAAGATCACTATGCAATAACAAAGTGGAAATGATGAGAGATACTAGTGAATGGATGATGGAAACATAAATTCTTTGATCGATCAGTGATCGTATGACCAGTGGGAGATTGCCTAGATGGTCACAAACCATATATCTGATCAAAAATTGTATGATTGGTCATCGATTGGGTGCAACAAAAATGGCATGTAGGGCCTGTGAATGCTCATTTGCATCATGCAAGTTGAGGGAAGAGAGAGTGAGAGTGATGGGTGAGGCTAAGAATTTTGTGCATACTTTTAGATTGTACACATGGAGGGACAAGATGGTGGAAAGTGGTGCAGGACCTTACGGTGGAGGGAGTGAAGTGCGAGTTAGTGGGTTTTTATCCTTTTTTTTAATTTTGTGTTTTTTGGAATAAAATAAAATTTACCATCATGATCGCCAAAATTTGGACAAGAAAATGTGTCATTTATTTAACTAAAATACATTACAACTTAATATTTACAAGTGTCTCTTCCCATTTTTACAATGAAATAGTTTGGCACTTCTTCATCTCCTTGACCACCTCAAGAGGTGTGGTTTTATGCTTTTGTACCATCACTGGTTGGGTAGAGTCTCCACACCTACATAACTAAGAAAAATATTAGTAGCACTTGTTAGGTCCACCTAAGTTGGATCCAAGCTTATGAAAGGGATAAAAAAATATGATTCAAACTAATGCAGTAAATAGAGCTTAAAATAAGCTAAAAACACAATAAAACTATGCTACTCACCTCTATAACCAATTTTCTATGATGAATCTAACTAAAATTGGCTCTTGACAGGAATCATACCTATCGAGATGGTTTTGAATTTAAATCATCCCTATCTGGATGGTTTCTACTATGGTAACTTGGGTAGAATTTCCTTCGATGGGGACCTTCTATAGGTTATCAGGTTGTTGTTCTCAAATTTTGGTGACTATTGAAGCTCCAACCTACAAATGATTTAAAATATGAAAGTACACAATAATAAGATCACCATGTTATCCATGGTGTTATCACTCTTAGGCAAGAAGAATTCTCTCAAATGCAAACAAGTAAATTCTAGAGCAATTTTGGCAGAGTTTCCCTAAGTATAATATCCTCTCATACTAATGAAATAAATGGGGGGCTATTTATAGATTTTCTCAAGGTTGAGGGGGTGATGAAGTGGATTTGAGGTGGAGGTAACATGGCATACAACTAGATTGAGTTAATGAAGGAATAAGTTTGATTTTATCCTTTGGATGATCAAATGGGCATGTGTACGCCATGCCTCATTAATGTTTTTGGATGGAGAGAGTCCTCACCCCATCCATATGTATTAATGATCATAGGGGGTTATATGGGTGCATGAGAATATGGAGAGTAGGGGGTCGGGTAGACTAGGATTATATGCACATAGGCTAGGGAATGGGATAGTAACATGGTGACCATGGGCTAGGTGTACGATGGGGCTTAATGGGGAAAAGGGACTAATATGGGGTGAATTAATGTTTCTAAGGTTACAACACCAAGTATTTGAATATTTGGAGCAATTGTGTAATAACTAAATGTTGACATTAGACAAGGGAAAATATGACAATTTTTAGGAGTCTACATATAGAGATAATTTATACAGGGCAATTTTTACCCTTGAAACTTCTTTTCTCAAACTTAAATTTTTTCTCAATTAGAGTGGAACTTTGTATTTCTCTATATTGACTAGAGAAGGATCAATAGGAGAGTTCTTTCTTCCTTCTACCTGCTCTGATACCACATGTTAGATCTTAATGCTTTGAATTAATGTATTATGAAAGTGAAAGGGTATTTAAATACAATGGTTGCCCAAATATGGCATAACAACCTACAATTACCCTTGTCCCCTAGTGAACCTTACAAACCATCTGTTGAGTAGTTATTCAACTTATATTCACATACATAATGTAATAACTCCTAACAATTATGCTAGAAACATAAGTCCTACTAGGATAGTGGGACCTACTTCAAGAAGCTTTAAAATTATACAAAGGATAAGAATCCAAGAACCACTCTGATTGATACAGTAAATCACTAGAATGTAATTGCAGAGCATCCAACAAACATCCAAGTTAGAGAAACTAATATATAAAATTATCCAAAACAAAATATGCTAAAACTACCTTAGTTCTATGTAGTACTCACGATTGAAAACTATATCCTTAGGAGCTACATAGTCAATTTGGATGCAATAGTCACAACTATGCTTAAAGTTGTTTACAAAGAAATAGGTCTTCCTTACATCAAAATGACTAGATAAACAAACCAAAGGAATGGAATAATGGTCAATGTAGTTGGGGTACTCAAAGATCAAATCATAACTATAGCCAAACATCTAGAGTTCATAGTAGTATAGGAGATGATAGTCATGGATCTACCCTTGTACTTTAGGATGCTATTTTCTAGAGAGTGGATGCATAAGTTATCAAGGGATGGTTAACTAGAAATGGATTATACTCATGTGAAGGTACCCAAATATGGGAAAGTAATAAAAATTAAGAATTACCCACTTTGCAACTACCTTCTACACAAACTTGATGATGATATTACATTGAACTAGAATGAGATACTAGAATCTATAGAAGATGAGGAATATTTTGAAGGTAACCAATATTTGGCAGTAGATATGATAATCAACTTATTGTAGAATGATTGAAACCCTAAGGTCAAATATGAAGAAACTAAATTAGAAAATTATATTATCATTAATATGCCTCCCAATATATCAATCCTAAAAAGTCTAATAGATACAATATGATTATATTTTCTTGATGCAAAACCTAATAATGGAGTAAGCATTAGTGTTTTGTTCATTGACGCATAAGGTGCACATACTCATCATGCTTGCAAGTTCTTATTAAATTATACCCATAATGTGGTAGAGTACAAAGTACATTTTACTAGTTTAGGAAAAACTAAAAGTATAGGGATCAAATAACTAATAATATATGATGACTTTAAATTAATTGTAAATCGGATCAAATCCTAGTGTCCCATAAGGAAAATGCACCTAAAATCATACAAACATCAAGTATAATATCTACTTGAAATTTTTAATACATATGAAATCAAGACAATACCCAAAGAATTGAACATAAAGGTAGATGATTGGGCAATAATGGCATCCCAATTTGATCCCACCAATGATGTGTGGGATACACCAAAAGAACTGAAGGTAGTGTTTAGACTAGTAGATACTGATAATTTTAACCATTGGCAAGTTTTTTATAATGATGATCAATCATATAATTCCTAATTAGGGAGGCTTAATAGATAAAAGAAAATATTTAATATGGGGATGACATCAATCGTTAAGTCTTACAATTAAAATTTAACCAACCACCCAAAGGCCTGATCATCCTAAAAAAATATTTAATCCTAATGATAGGAGAGGAAAAATGAGCCTCTAGGTGAAGTCTTATTTGTATCATCCGATTGAGATAGTTGAAGGTAAGAGTCTCCTAATAGTAAAAGTGTACACTCATGAATAAAAATACCTATTTAAAGACCTTTGTGGTAACTATAGGGACATCATTTCTTAGTCATACGAAGATCTTATAGTCTATGACTAGAACATCATAGAGCATACCATCAAATTAGAACCTGGTGCCAAGCCTTTCAAATAGAAACAAATATCATTGTATCCAAATATAGAATCAATTATGAAGAAATAATTATTGAATATTCTACAATATTAGATTATATTCATGATTAAGGACTCTACTTGGGTTGCCAATTTGGTCCTAGTATGGAATAAAAATGGGTATATAAGACTATGTGTCAACTATAGGAACTTGAACTGATAATATCTAAAGGATCACTATCCACTACCCATGATTGATTAGATGTTGTAGAAGGTATTCAATTCACAAATGTTGTCTCTCCTAGATGGATTCTTCGAATACAAGTAGATTTCGGTTAAATATGAATACCAACATAAAATAACTTTCATAACCGAATGTACAACCTTTATACTAGCAAATATCATTAAGTCTATTAAATGTAGGTACAACCTTGTAGAGTGTTATATACATAATTTTTATTAGGATTATAGGAGATACTATCCTCATATACCTTGATAATTTAATAATATTTTTCAAGACCAAGGGTAAGCACATTGGCCATCTAATAAGGTTTATCCATAGATTAAATAAAAAAAGGTATATCCTTAAGGTATATGAGGATAGTATTAAATTTCTAGGTCATATAATGGCTAGGTCATATAGTATCAAAATAAGGTTTAAATAAAAAAATACATCTAAGATATACCATTTCCCATGTTAGTCAAAGGGATCAAGTCATTCCTAGGTCAAATCTAGTTTTGTCTCTAAGTTTGTTACAAATTTTGCACAAAATATTAGGCCTATAACCATGAATTTAAAAATGGATATGGCTCTTTATTGGACCAACAAAGGAAAAAAATCCCTCCAAGATGTCATGGTGCCATTACAAAATCCTTAGTCCTAATCAATCCAAATTTCTCTAAATATTTTTGACCGTATGTGTTTGGTATAGATGAAAGCATTGCAACTATCCTAACCTAAAAAGAATGATAAGGAAAAGGAACATCCCATACCCTTCATGATAAAATTCCTTCATAAATATTAAGATAAATATACTCTTATTATACAATAATTATTTGTCATCATGAATCCTTTGAAGAAGTTTAGATACTATCTATCATAGACCAAGACTAGTATCTTTCTAGTACCCGATGTTCAGACTATAGTATTACATGATAAATTGGGAGAAAAAAATGGTGAGGTGAATAAATAATATTCATCAGTTTGATATTAATATTAAACCCACAAAATTGACTAGAAGAATGGATTTATGTAAAAGGTTAGCAAGGATATTATTTAAATACCAAGTTACTCTAGTAGAGGAAAAAAACATCGATGGAGGAATTGGATGGATAATTGACATGTATAAATACATGGTAATAGTGTAGGTCCTAGAGGGGTTGGCATCCAAGTAAAGGGATTTATTAAGACAAAATTAAATACATTATCGCTAGATGGATTATATCATATTTAGGAAAGAATATCATGGCATCCTACTATGTTGCATAAAATAAGGCAGGAAAGAGGCCTTAATCAGGCAATACCATGATGAAGGAGGGCATTTATCTATGCCCACCATAGCTCACAAGATCTTGAGGGTTGGAAATTATTCACCAATAATTTTCATTGATTGCTACTAATAGGTCAAGGATTATGAATCTTTTTGCATGTTTAGGGAAAGAAAAAAAGAAATCCAATGCCTTTGAAACTAGTCATCGTGACTAAACTATTCTCATAATGGGGCCTTGATTTCATAGGTAAATTCAACCCACTCTCAAATATAGGCCATATATGGATACTCACTACTATATATTATTTTACCAAATGGGTACAAATAGTCCCATCCAATGTAGCTAAATAGGAGATAGTGATGCAATTTCCCAAAGATATCATCACCATATTTGGGATGCCTATTGCCATAGTCATGAATAATGTTACTAACTTCAATGTGGAAAAGGTGATGAAATTTTTACTTTAGTACAAATGTTTGATCAATACATTGTCCAATTACTATTCTAAGGGACATAGGTTGGCAAAGTCAACTAATATAAATATTTCTTGAGTCTTGAAAAGGACTATCTCAAAGTCACAAAGATACTGGTGTGATAAATATTTGTGGATAGATAAGATGATGCCAAAAACATCCATTGGATCATCTCTTTACAACTAGTATACAAAAAGGAAGTAGTATTACAAATTAACCTAGAGCTCCCTTTCCTTCAAATTTAATAGTAGTTGTAACTAGAGGATACTTATATCAAGCCCATGCAAACAAGATTACATATACTTCTTACCCTAGAAGAAGAGAGAGAAAATGCCTTCAATAATAGTATGCAAAATCAAGGAGATATCAAAAAGGGTTTGATCAAGGAGCCACAAAGGTAAAGTCTAAACAAGGAGACTTCATACTGAAATAGGATGATGATTGAGTGAAACCAAGGGTACACCAAAAGTTTTATTTATTATAAAATAGGCCTACCAAATTTCTAATATTATGGTTTGGAACACCTATAGGCTTGCCTCCATGAAGGGAGTTGTGCTACCTTTTTTTATGAATTGGAAGCATCTATGTTCTATATAATGACAAAAATTACAACCAAAAGAATATGTATATATATTGTATCAACTACTAATTCAAAAAAAAATCCCTCTTATTTTTGCTAGTCCCTTTCCCTCTTTTGTTTTTCCTCCATTATATTTCATTATTTTTGTCAAAGTTTTTCTTTCCTACCAAGTTACTAGTTCATCAATTTCATTAAAACCATGTACTTTGATGCTAAAAAAAGGCAAGTACATAACTTTCTAAAGTGAATGGCAATATTGCACTAAAGGGAAACCATACACCAATTGTGAGTGAGAGTGAATTAGCCTTCAATGAGTTGATTTCCCTAACTAGTAATTCTATGCCTTTGTGTGAGTAATGCTCATACTTCTTGGAGGAATTAAAATCCCCAAGGGGCTCAAAGAGGCATCACTTTTATGCACACAACTAAAAGAAAACATACAGAGTTGTTCATGCCCCTTATTTACAATTTACATGCCAAAATAATCATCAATTGGGTTAGGACCATTGGGCTCCTCACCTTGAGTAGTTCACTTGAAATTAAAAAAATATTAGAAATGCAAGTGAGTTGCTCTAATCAAATGAGTGAACCACTTGTAACCAATAAGCAAATAACATTAATATTTTAATCTAATCACTACTACTTCTTGATAAATTGCTCCCCCTTTCATTCTTCTTTCTAAATAAATATAGTGAGTGAATTGATCCTTTTTTATGGGTAAATCACTCTTAATTTATAAGCAAATCACTCCAACCTTCAAAAGGATAAATTTTTCAATTTGCCCAATTTTTTACCATTTTGCCTAATTTTCGCCTTTTTTTCTTACCATGGATATCACATCCACATCCACCATCTCCTCATTTCTCAAGGTACAAACAATATCACCACTTCCACCATTACTAACCCACCCAGTGTTCTTCCACTACCAACCATTCTAATCATTTCAGAAGAGGTTGGACTATTAGAGATGTAATTATAGAAGAAAAGGAGAGGGAATATAAAGAGATAAGGTTCCCAAACTCCAAAAAATGCTAAAAAAATAATTTGATGACCCCTAGGAGAAAGTGAGGGACAACTATACCCATTCCATAGGACAAGTGATAAAAGAGGCCCTATAGAAGTTCAACTTGAGGCCATAAATTCATGGAGCATAAATAGAATCTAGAACTCATGATTAGCAATAAATTTGGTTTCCACAAGCATGGAGTTTCCCAAAGCTGATAGAAGTAGAGGTATAAATACATAACCCCACAGCAAGAAGTTTTAATATCCTTTAGTTGATAGAATAATCCTTTTATATTAGGAAAGGATTCATAAGGAGCATACTAAAGGCCATTGATGACTCAACCATGTGGATATCCTACAACCCTAGGACAAAAAACAACTTCTAGTATAGACAATTTAACACCTATCGGTAGGTCTTCTTGATCCCTTAGAAAAACCAAACCTACCATCCAACTTTAATATTTTATTCAAGTTGATCTAGTTCAAGATAAACATAAAAATGGTAATATCAGGAATAGTTGTGGTCCTAAGGAAGAATAACAATCAAAATATATATGAGGAACACAACCCTATTACATATAGTACAAACCTACTTGGGATACTCCCAAATAATTGACTATACTAAGTACATTTTAAATTAAATGGGGAGTCAACTCAAGGAGTTTAAATAAGAGAGGAAGTTCTCCTACCTAGTCTAGTCGATCCTTTACCAAAAGAAAAGTTGATTTCCTACCCTTTAGCTAAACCAAGTAGGGGAAGATGGAAAACCTTTAACGATTATGAAATGCATGGATGTAACCTACTAAGAACTAGTAAATACCTTCTACCACGTCTATAACAAGGTATACAAAGTTATTATGGAAAAAAATAGGGGAAGAGCTCCAAGACTAATGGATAAGGCAATAAATCTAATAGCATAGAAAAATAGGCAAGATGATATTTCTACTTAGGGAGAACTAGATCATTCATCTACCTCTATGGCTTCTCATCCACTCTTTTAAAGTTATCTACACAAGTACCTAAGTACATATTTATTCTAAAATATGTAGAAATAAAAAGAAATCCACCTTCTACCTTCTACCTACTTAAGCAAACTACCTTCTACCTACTTAAGCAATAAATAATAAAAATTACTCCTAAGTTGTGTGGGTTTCATTTAGTGGTAGAAACACCATTAAGGGAGATAAATATTGAACATATTAGAGACTATTGGTCCTATGATCCAAAGGAATTTTTGAACAAACCCTTAGAGGTAAAAATCTAGACATATTTTATGCACATGAGAAAAGGTATAATATACAACAATAAACCAACTTGGATGAAGAGACAATCCTTGCCACTTTAGAAAGAAAAAGTAGATATGAAGATGAGATTTAGATTTGATATGATAACCACCCAAAGTGGTACATCTTCTACACTAAGAAGAAATATGAATTTGACCATGTTATCAAGATTAATCATCAAAGATCAGGCTACTTTATAAGTTTGGGTATACAAATTGCAAGAATATTACATGGCATAAGATGAGGTGTAGAATGGATACAAGCATAAAATCCATAATAAAATGTATTTGGTGTTTAATTCTCTTCTACCTAGGACAATACACATGTAAAGAGTGCAAAAAGGGCTAAGACCATGACCAAGAAATAGGTATCATTAATAATAACTATTTTTGCTATATTTCCAACTCTTGTAGTGGTCAGTTCAGTAGTCAATAAAATATCAATCAAAGGGAAAAAGAGGTTCAAAAGATATGGTCGATGCTCTGAGAGGTGACATTAATAAAAGAACAAAAAAACCAAAGATAGATAGATCAACTTAAAGAGGGTAAAATCCCTCAAGGAGGATCCCCTCTCAAGTTGGAAATAGCTAGTTAGGTAGAAATTGTTACACCCTCTCCTACTCCCATGTTACCATCCATTGCTCCCCCTTCTCTCTCTATCCATTATTTTTATATTTAAATTTATTCTTCTTTCCATTATTCTATTATACTTATTTCACCATCTAGTAGGACAATACATGGTTCTCCGAAGGGTACTTAACCCCAATAGTAAGATACAATGGGAACAACTCTCATTAAATCACATCCTTACCATCTTCCATTATTTAATCCATTGCTTTAAAATCATATTCTCACACACCGTGTCACCCCTCTTTGCCACTTCCATCAAGTTATTATTGCATCCCACTCCTATAACTTCCACTTCATTCCCCACTATCACCATGTAGTTTACCTCTCTCACTCTACCATCCACTTAGATGTGTCAAACACATACACCATACCAAGCCTAACAACTTCTCTTGTATACAAGGATGCCCAATATCCCATCCCAATAAATTGAGTTTACAAGATCTCCCCCATAAACGAATGCGACTAGAAGGTTAAGCATGTTCTTTACATATAAAGCTAGAGAGATAGATGTCATCAAGGCATTTGATATCCTTACCACAATGGAAAAAAATAGGGAAGAAATAATATAAGAGACTTAGTGAAAGGGACTTTAAGGATTTTTTGTTTTCCATTTTCTTATCAATGAAGGGAGACAAGGTATACTTCATCTAGACAATCAAAACTAACCCCATTATGGTACCAATGACTCTGGTTCACTTGATTGCTAGAATGCCTAAAATAGACCTAGAAAAACTTTATCCATACCAAATGGTCCAATTAGCTAACTAATTCATGCTTGGCATTAAAATAAAATATGAATGCCTCACAATTAAGGATGAAGCAAAAAAAATCAAGAATAGGGAGCTTGAGGTAGAGTTGGCATAGCTAAAAGCATAAATAAATTTGATCCAAAAGGAAAATATGAATCTAAATAAGTACATAACAAAAAAGGATCAATTGAGGAAGCAAGTTGAGGGTCTCAAAACCTAATTTTTCAAAGATGAGAAAAGGTAGGAAGGGCTTGAAGACCTCATGTAGTAGTTGGCCTAAAAAAGAAATATCAACATATTAAGGAGTTGATGGCCTCACAACCAATAGAGGTAGTTGTGGAACCAAATGTGGCTTAAGATATCCAAATGACTAGGCCCTTATAGGGCTAAATAAAGGAGGATATAAAAAATGCATATGAATAATTTTTTTTGATATCCTTTGCATTAGAAATCCTAGAACAAGTAGACAACACCATCAAACATGTTAAAGGTTTGCTATTTATAAGGACTAAATATCAAGAGGCCCTAAAAATCCTTACATTTATGACCATAGTGCAATTGCAAAAATAATGGAAAAATACCTACTTATGAAATTAAGAAAAAATCCATATGTCTAGAGGAACCTCTAGACCTATAAAGATAACATAGCATCCTTAAAACCCCAAGTTCAAAAAATGGATGGATAAATTTAGGGGTTAATTGTTATAGGGATACTTCGATTTTTTTATGAATGGAGGCATATCTTAGATAATGATATCATAAGTATCATGTTTGAGGAATAAAAGAGCCAAGTTGACCAAGGGAATATAACTAAATCTATGAGAGGCTAAAGTCAATTTATACCAAGTTGTAGGATTTAGTTGTTAAGTAAGAAGAATTACCAGAAAATCCTTTTGAGAACCTAATGGGGGAGTTAGAAGACCTTGGAGTAGTGTAGTTGATAGATAATAATGAGTGGTATAATTTTTTGGATTTACTGCTACAAAAGACTAGGTGAGGAGAACCATAAATTTTAACATTTTTTTTCTAGAAATCTTAATCTTATAGACTTTGTACCCAAGGATAAAGTTAGGATCTAGGATTATATGTTAATTGATCTTGGCATCCCATGAAGTCTCCATAAATTTAGTTTATTAGCACTAAATTTATAAAATTTTATAAAATTTAAAATAGAATGAAGCAACAAAATCATCCTAAAATTTGACAGTATAGACAAGGACTAGTCTACTTGGAAAAACTAGTCGATTTGCTCCAATTGATTCGCTTGCAAAAAACACTTATTAGCTTTAGGAAGTAATTTAGTCAATAGAATTGGTTTATTCTCTTGTAAATGCTAGAGATTAATTTGTAAAATGTAAGTGATTTTCTCTCCAAGATAGAGCAAATCACTCAAATAGTCACAAAGATAGTATTGGGAATCAAATTTACTCTAGTCCATGCTCTAGCATAGTGACCATCCACTGTGGTTGTTGGATGTGTCTAGTGCCTATTCCTCTCACAGAATGTACAATTTTAAAAATAATTCAAGTATCATGGGATGCAACTCTAAGGACAACCTCTAGGGTTTTATACCAAGGTCGACTCCTTATCTAGATGTATTCTTGGTGCACTTGATCCGACTCTAGCCTAGCCTACTAGATCCTATCTAGGAAAAGGGTTAGAAGGAAAATTAGTAAAATAAATCAATAAAACCTATCTAGCCTAAACCAAGGGTGGTGATGCACCAAGAATAAAATACCTTCATGCATTTATGGTGTTAGTAAACACATGAGCCACCTATGCCAGGAAAGTGAAAACATCTCATTACAACATATATATTCTTTCTTATGAAGCTTGCACAAGGAAGGGACAAATACTAGTCATGAGGTTCCCATACAAACTTGCATACACACAAAGAATAGGGTAGAAAGCAAGTAGTCACAACTCTAATACACACACACACACACACACACACACACACATACATATATATGTGTTGAAAATAATAAATTATATATACTACAATAAAAGGGATCAAAGGGGACTATACATAGAATGACTTAGGGCTCAAGTCT
The DNA here is from genome assembly GCA_028583015.1 of Wollemia nobilis. NCBI lineage: Eukaryota > Viridiplantae > Streptophyta > Pinopsida > Araucariales > Araucariaceae > Wollemia > Wollemia nobilis. The sequence goes on from JAQPPZ010017083.1 coordinate 6,552,428, forward strand.
AAATCAATACACAAGAAAAAAATGAGAAAAGAACACTAATTAGGCTAGATACTAGGCATGAGGAACTAACACTATATGTTTTGCCTAACTATATATTAAAGATGAATATATAAAGACAAAGTCAATAATTTTCCCTCCCAAATTTCAAAATTCCCTTTTCAAAAATCCTCTCTATATTCACCTTATTGATTGCACCCAATACCAAGGTCTCCTAATTTGTATCCATTAATGTTTTAGGGCTATGATTCTTCTAAATGTGAGACCTTACACCCCATGCTGTAAATTTGTAGTGATTATGTTAGGACCCCATCCTAACATTGTTTTGTAATTCTCATTTGATTATGTAATGACCCACTTCTTGAAGAACACAAGCTTATACTGAGAGGGGGGGTGAACAATATAAGAGCACTCTTTACTTTTCTTTCCAAATCAATATTATGCAATGTATATATAGTAGTATTAATAGAAGTAATCAAATAAATGCACAAAACACCATACACAATAGAGACACAAATTTAATGTGGTTCACCCAAAGATGGCTACTTCCACGAAGAAAATCTTTCACTAAAATTTTCTCAATCAATCTCTTGGGAATCCTTCCTAATTACAATATTTATGGACCTCTATCCAAAGGATATGCTGATCCCCTAAATCTAGTTTATGGATATCTATCCATAGGAGAACTTCTCCTCTACTCTGGTTTGTGATCCTCTAGAAGACTATTGCCTCCATTGCACTAGCTTGTAGATCTCTCTCCACTGAAGACTCTTGTCCCCACTCAGAAGACCTATCCTCACTACCCTGGATAATGGATCTCTATACACTGGAGACTACTATCCTCTCTGCTCTATCATCTCCAAAGATTTGTCTCAATTCTATACTAAACACAGTCCAGTCAGTCTAGAATAATTTTTCTAAACTCTTGCACTAAACATAGTCCAGTCGATCTAGCACAAGTCTGCTCAACAAGTCCACTCAAATCTGAACTAAACACAGTCCATTCGGTCTAGAATTTTTTTTCTCAATCTCTATATCTGGTCTGGCACAAACCTATCCTCAAATCTATACCAAACTCTACTCTCAAAGCTGCACTAAACACAGTCCAGTCGATCTAGCACAAATTTGTCCTCGATCTCTGTCCTCAAGCCTTAACTCAAGACTTGACTCAACTCTGTTGGATCTACCCAAAACCTTAACTCAAGGTTTGAATAAATCAATCAACTCTACTCTCAAGTCTTCTCAAATACTTGTCTTAAATATACCTTGTAATCTCACACCAATCTGTCCATAAGTCCTCTCTAGAACTTGCTCAACTCTGTTATACAAGTCCTCTCCAGAACTTGCTCAAATCTGCTCTATAGGTCCACTCAGAACCTGTCCAAATATGCTCAATAAGTCCTCTCTAGGACTTAACCAAATCTGTATAGTAAGCTTCCATAAAAACTCACACAAAATTATCCCACAAGTCTTCTCAAATACTTACCTCAAACCTGCTTAACAAGTCCACACAAAACTTGCTCAATCTCATAGAAACATAAATACAATTGTTAGAGACTCAATATATTCTATACTCAATCATGCTCTCCACTCAAATCAATCTCATAGAAGCATAAAGAGAATTGTTAGAGACTCAATATGTTATATACTCAAAGCTCAATCACTTTCTCAACTCAATCTCATAGAATCATAAAGAGAATTGTTAGAGACTCAATAGGTTCTATACTCAAAGCTCAATTACTTTCTCAACTCAAATCATAATATAGGATAGTTTATTTTATGGAACTTGAACAATCACTTCATATATCCACTTAACTAGGCTTCAATCAACTCTACTCAACCAATCACTCAAAGAAACAACCCTTCCTCACAAACCCTAGTCCAAGCATGTAATCACCAACTCAAAATATTTCCATCAATGCTCAACAACAAATCTCACATAACAATGATACTCATGTTCTTTTCTAACTCAAGTTCTTCACACATCCAATAGCTTCAATAAAAATTATTATCAAACAAGGTTTTAACCACAACTCTCAATTTCAGAAAAACCTTGAAGCAATAACTCAAAAAATTTTGAAAATGAAACTCGAATAAAATCCTTTTCACTCCAAATATTATTCTCAAACAACCAACTCAACCAAAGAATAATTTTCCCATACCTTTTTTCTTGACAAGGAGTTCATCTCACAAATCTGCCACACTCATAATTACTTCTTTTCCAATCTCAATAAGGGTTAGAAGATAATTTTCTCAACTAAACGTAACACAAAATCATATCAAAATTACACCTTATCACTCCAACTTAATTAATAATAAAAACCCTCACAATAATCATAAAAACCCTTAATTAAAACTAACATAATACCCACAAAGTCTTAATCCTCCAAAAATCAATATAGCAATTTAACTTGATTAAAAATTTAAACCAAAAATCCTCTTATAGCTCTAAATGATAATTCTCAACAACCACCACTTTTCTACAAAGTAACCTTACCAAAAAATTCCATTAATCAAACCTTATACCTCCCAACTTAGGCAAATAACAAAATTTAATGCAAAAATATTTACCTCATTTTTGGAGGGAATCAAACCCTCAACCTTGCCCATAATGTGTGCCTTAGCCACAGTCAAAGTCATCGCATGAGCTACATGCTCATTTGTGATTAACGAAGCACCACACACTTCTTAATCTCCTAAAACCTTTCACCTTGGGCAAAAGAACGTGTGTCATGGATGCCTTAACCAACACAACTTAGATGCACCCACCGAGATTCGAATGCAAACCCTCTCACAAGCTAGCGCTTTTGCACTTCCCAAAATATCACTAGGCCACGCTATCCTATGTGACTTCGAGGATTAAAGCTTCCTCATTTAAATGCTTTTTTTTCATGACTTTCACAAAAACTCACGAGCTCTTATCTTCGCATGCCAATATTTTAATTTCGAGCAAGGATAATTAATTTGGACTTTGGACATTGTATTTATATGCTTCCTCCGTTACTTTGAATACGTCGGCGCTCTCCATGTTATCTTCCATGACATCGACGGAGATTATAAAGGCTTCGAATGCCTTTTGTCTTAAACCCAACCTTTGGGTTTATAAAATATATTTAAACTTTATATGCTTTATAAAATATTATAATGAGAATTATAAATATTTTATTTGGGTTTTCACCATATCTCTTTAATATTATAATAACCATTATTATAATATTATATCTTTTTTATGCCTTGGATGAATTGCTTCCTTCTCACTGTATTCCATGTCGTAAATAATATTTATTTATAAAATAAATATTATATCTCCTTTTTAACTTCTATTTTTTGCACTAATTCTCTTGATATTTTGGCCTGATTCTTGGATATCAAATAACCATTTTTGACTCCTTTGTTTCCTTCTGAATTCCTTGAGATTAATGATGACTTTATCTGGTGATATCAATGACAACTTTGACTTAGGGACTCAAAATGTCCAACACTTCCAATGTGGGGACCCCATCTATAATTTTATATTGTAATACTTTGTAATGTATGTGGCAAGCAAGGCACCTAGACAAGTGGGGCCATTTCATGTAACAGTTATCAAGATTGTAACCGATGTTTGGTAGAAGATTCTAGCTCGAGTGGCATATTACATGTAAGCCAACTCTTGAGATTAGGGTTAAGACTGCATGGATTTTTTTTTTTAAATAAATAGAGCCATATACGAATGTATCTTGTTACAAATTAATGAAATATTGAAAGAGGTTGCTACATCGAAGAGGCCCATGATTCTGAGTTATTTTGTGAGATTGTTTCAATTCTGCAATTACTTTTTTGCATAGTGTTGTTATGTTATTTGTTGAATTTTTATTTTTATTTTTAGTATTTGTGTGAGTGAGATTTATTTTAATAGTAGGTTCCTAACAGATCATATGCAAAGATCTTTATAATTAATGTGATTAGGTCCATGGTTGCTCCTTGGTAAATTCTAGGTAGATGTCTTTAATGTTGTACCTATTTGTAGGAGATGGACCATACACCCTGGAATATTGAACACGTCAACACAATATGTAAGGTTTGGTATCATGACCCCAGTTGGAGGATATGGGGTCTAATGGCCCTTCATGCGGGGGTTTAGGGATGGGAGCCCCCAAAGCTAAACTTAACATTCAAAATTTTTAGAGTATGTTTGGAGGTAGCCTAACTAAAATCTATATCACCACTATTTTTGTGTGTAGTCTCCCATTTTACTTCTATAAGGGTTTAAGTTATTACCGCTAGCCTAATATTATCAAGAATTTTAACTTGATGGGTTTGCTCAAGTTATTTTCATTTTTTGTTGTAATAGTTCTTCAAACAACGTTGCCTTGGGTTCTTATTGAGAATTTGATTTATCACCTTGCTATCAACTCTAACCTTGGGATCCAATCACTAGACTCTCAGGATTGTCTTTATCCAAATACTTCCTTTAGCTTGCATCTTACTAGAGATACCTTTTACAAAATTATCCAATGCATTACTCCACCTATGTCTAATGAGAATTTACTATAGTTTTGGTGATTCATAGGGAATGAAGATGAGGAACCTAGAAATATTATCAACTTATCCATTGGACATAGATTAAAAAATAGGGGTAACAATCAAGAGGGAACTGTAGTGGCCTATTCACATCTACATATTCACAAAATTGAGATTACTCCCATACATTTGTATCTTCCTATAACAAATAAAAATATATACTAAATATAATACACATATATACAAGGGTTATATGGGTGACCTTATTCATTATGCATGGAGTCAAAAGAGGCCCTCTAAATTCTACTAGAGTCATTCCTTATTTCTCTTTTCAAGTTCCTTAGGCAAGATAGCTTTACCCTGACAAAATTAAGGCTTTTGAGTAGCTCCCTTACTACAGGTAGGATAGCACCAAGGATGAGTGATTTCCTTGGCATGAGTGGGTTGGTACCAGTGTTGACTCCCTCTTTTCTCTTGATCGGATCAGAGTGCATCTTCCACCTCCAACTCAAATCCTTTATCTTTTATGTTCCTATAGGTGGAGGGGATCTCCCTTTTGTTGGAAATAATATCTATTCCATCATTTGGGTTATGTAAATGTATCCTCCAAGATACATACCTAGATTACTTCCTGTGCAAGTTATCTAGTGACTTCATACATTGTAATAAATGGACAAGTGTCCATGTGCAATTTGTACATGTGCAAAGTTTCCTATGCACAACTAGATAGAGTGTTGGGCAAGCATCCTATTTTGCATATATAAGGATGGCATCTTAGATAGATAGGACAACCGAGAGATATTTTCATATAGCGTAGGTTAGTGGATTGTGTTCCACACCATTTAATGGTGATGGATATGATGTATATTTGTAGCTTTATTAATAGAGGCTCACTTCCTCCATAGCTACATTGTAATCTTTTATATATTTTATATTTCAGTATACTTTAGTCATCTAGCAGATGACTGAAGTATGGTTATTTTGCATCTTGTGATTGTTATCTCTCATGGCTCATTCATCAAAAGATAATAGTGGTATCAGAGCCATAGTAGATCTAATCTATGCAGGTCATTAGGGTACCACCATTGTTGGTTAGCCTAAGATTTTTGTCACTAACGTGCCATTGGACCAGCCACTAGCAAAATATCTTAGTAGTATCTAGGTGGTAGATTTTGGGAGAGTCACAAAGATAGGACTAAAATAAATCTTAGTTTTAGAAAATACCAAGATCATTTTCATCTAGAGTATTTTCCATAGAGTTGTTGTGAAAACTCATGAATACTAGGACTCAACATTTCAATCCACTAGATTGACATATCACCTATTGAAGATCATCCAGGTCATCTGGAATTTGCTAACTGGTACCTAAAGTTTCTTTTGTTGCAGGAAATTAATCCTTAAAGGATTGGGACTCTTCCTACGATAAAAAACTAGGAGACTCCAATTTCATTGTCTGACGGTCAGTGTACCCTCATAGTGCAAAGGTTAGTTCATCGTGCCAGAGAATAATATTACGAAAGAAAACTTTTAGTGAAGGATCATGGTGAATATAGGAGACCGAAGATCTCCATTGCTAGATTGAAAAAATCCACACTTGAAGAACAGACCACAAGAGACTTGATATAGAAAGTCCATAGAAGCCTTATAGAATAGGCCATAAGAGCCTTGATATAGAAAGATCATAGAAGCCTTGTAGAAGAAGCCATAGAAGTCTTATACTAAAAAGGCCATAGAAGCCTTGATATTGAAAAAGACCATAGTAGCCTTGGTATTGAAAAAGACCACAGAAGCCTTAACATCAAAATAGGCCATAGAAGCCTTGATCCTAAATAATAATTTGAGAAGAATATATGATTAAGAAGTAGATTAAATATTTTAGTGCTAATATTCTTGTTGTAGGAATAGAATATTAAGTGAGTTGGGAGACTTCCTACAAGAAAGTTAGGAAGAGCATCTTCTTCAAAATCATCTTAAGCCTGAAGAAAAAGATAATATATCAGGAGAAAATATCATTGAAGAACTTCCAGTCTTGGAAGAAGAATAATAAGGACTAGGAGAGTTCTGATCAAAGATAAAAGAAGCAAAATCAAAATATCCAAGAGAAGATCTCACCACTAACACTTCCAAAAGCAAAAGGTTGAAGAAAATGTCTAAAGGAGGACCAATCAGAAGTTGCCATATCAAAGACCTTGAGAAGGTCTCATTGAGCATCTAGGAAATGCTAGGAGAGCCTTGCTAAAGATCAAGAGAGTTCTCTGAGAACTCATTAGAGAGATCCACTATCTAGGTGAAGTCCCTGATAGTGAAGGGCTTGGGATAATTATCACCATTTGAAAATAAGCCCAAGAGGATAATTTATCAAGGAGTGCCAAATATGAGAAGAAGAATTTTGGCAAGGAGTTCCAAACCCTAGAAGAAAATCTTGCTTGAAGTTAGAACTCAACAAGAAGACTTGAAGATAAAATAAGCTCACCAAACCTTGGAGATTTGAAGATTACCTTTCACAAGTGAGAAGGCACTGCCCTAGAGACAAAGACTTCTCCAAATCTATAGTAGAAGGAGAAAAATACAAGAGGAGAACAAGCCACCAAATCCTAGGCTCATAAAAGGAAGTTTGAGCCTATCATTTGGTGAAGAAGAAGTTGTGTAGGACATCCTACTAGAAGTAGCAACTTGGTGTTTCTAGACACCAAGGTCTATATCTTCTACAAAGGTGGGATAAGATCTATAGAAAAAGGTATGTAACTTATGGTGCAAAAATATTCATTAAATTGAACTACTTATTAGATTTATTAGAGCACTTGAAATTGGATTAAAGTTGCAAAAAGGAAATTAGATTTCAGTCTTCTAAAAGTGCAAAGAAAACCATATTATTTTTAAGGATTCAATTTCACATTTATTAGGAGCTGATTATATTCTAGATTAGTTTCTATCAACTACCTATTATCTATTATTGAAAACAGAAGACTAAGTCCTACAACATTGATTGTAGTGAAATTGCATAATAACTCCCAAAGATTCATTTTAGGTTATTCTTGATTAGTTGCAGTATATTATTAGTGCATTTATTTGGGATTTGGTTGGAGTGATAAGGTGTAATAGTAGTGCATTAAAATCAAAGATCTTGCACTATTATACCACTCTAAAAAAGAAAATTAATTTTGTTTTTCTTGAAAGGCACAAATTTTGATTTGTATCAAGTATCTAAAGACACTGTTGAAGCACAAAAATCTGCAACTTGATGTAGCCAATAGAATCCACCAAAAAGGGTTAGAATCCTCTAGATTTGGAGAAGAACATAATTAACCAAAAATAGATATAGAAGCTTATGAAAGTGAGACTTGGTGAGTCTCAAAATCAAAAGCATTACAAGTGAATGCAAAAGGAAAAAAAATGCAAAAATTTGCATCAATTAAAAGAACTTCTATCTACTGTTATTGAAGATTGGAATTGTTATCAAAGTTTCCAAGTAAAAATGGAAAGGTGTATCTATTGTAAAAGACAACCTCAAACCCTTTTATTGTAAGAAATTTTCCACAAAATCAAAATTTAAAAATCTGGAAATAAGACTAACAGGTTTGTTTTTGCCCTCAAGCTTGATATGAACAAAGCATTTGATAGGCTAAATTGGGACTTTCTGATTTTTGTCCTCCTTAAGTTTGGTTTTCACCACCAATGGGTTAATTTGATCAAAGAATGTATTTCTAAAGCATGGTTCTCGATTATAGTTAATGGAATAATTGTTGGTTACTTTCAAAGTTGTAGAGGAATTCGGTAGGGGGACCCTATCAGCCCCATGTTATTCATCATTGTGGCAAAAACTTTAGGCATAACCATAAAAATGCTTGCAGTTCAAGGCTAATATCGGAAATAAAGGCAACATCTCTCACTAGGGTTGTTTCTCACCAATAATTCATCGATGATACCCTTATATTGACTAAGGCATCAGTGGTTGAGGCCAAAATAATTAAATACATCTCGCAACTCTACGAGGACGCTGCTGGTCAGAAAGTTAATTTTAGTAAAAGCAAGTTATATTTCTTGAACACCCTCATTCAGAGGCAATGAAGGATTGCAAAAATTTTAGGGTGTGATATAGCAAACATCCCCACTTCATATCTTGGTCTTCCTCTTTTCATTGGTTCTCCGAGAGAGTCAATGTGGGACAGGGTTATTGAAATAATTCAAAAAAACTTGTTGGATGGAAAGGTCATCTTCTATCTCAAGCAAGAAAGCTGACCCTCACTAATGCCTCTCTTCAGAGAATTTCAGTCTATTTCCTCTCCATTTTCAAAGCCCCTGTGAAGGTTTTCCAAAAAAATGAGAAACTCCAAAAAGAATTTTTATGGACTGGATCAGAGGAGAAAAAAAGGATACACCTTGTAGGATGTACCAAAGTGTGAAGACCCAAGGAAAATGGGGGCTTAGGTCTAAGGATAATTGCTCATATAAATTTATCTTTACTAGCTAAGCAGGTGTGGCATATCATTTATGGTGAAGAAAATGAATGGACAACTATCATCAAATAAAAGTATCTTCAAAATATGGAATTTCTAAGTGACTCAGTTCCAATCAGAGGTTCTGCTTTTTGGAAAGCAATTCTTAATTGTAAGGAAATCATCAAAAAAGGTTTATATGGGTTTTAGGCAATGATGAGAGGATAAATTTTTGGAATGACAGGTGGGCTAAGGACGAACCACTGATGTAATATCCTAACTTAGCCCGAATCAGAAATATCATAGAATAACTCATTGGCATAAAAGTCTCCGATTATATGGTTGAGAACAAAGGTAGAACGAAGTGGAAACAAATAAGAATTTAGGGATTTCAAGCGAAATCAAATGATATTTGTAACATTCTCGGGCAACAGTTTATCCCCATGAGACCCAAGGAAGATCAAGTGACCTGGGCTCCTACGGAAAATGGGCAGTTCACTATTAAATCAGCTTATAAGCTTTTGCTTGATGACGAGGATTTTGTCCTCTAAAAGGACTTAGTTTGGATAAAAAATTTAATTCCAAAAATTGTAGTCTTTTCATGGTTGGTTATCCAAGGAATAATTCTAACCATTGATAATATGATGCGTAAAGGTATTTGCATAACTAATCGTTGTTATCTATGCAGGGCTAATTAGGAAACCATTTATCACATTTTCCTTGAGTGCCCTTTTTCCTTGACTGTCCTAAGTGGGGTTTTTCAGGCCTTCAATATTTCATGGGTTAAACCAGCCACCATACTTGATTTGTTCATCCAGTGGCCTTACCCCTTTTCAATCCAAAGACTTAGATACATGTGGAAAATTTGTCTCAATCACTATCTTTGGCAGGTGTGGTTAGAAAGGAACCATAGAGTCTTTAATGAGTCTATCCATGATCATCAAACTATCATTGCCAGGATCCTATCCTTTGCCAATGAGAATGTGAACCTTATCCCTTTTGATAACTGTAAACCTCATCTACAGGAGACCACGATTGCTAAATCTTTAAGCTTAACCTTGTTAGATGAGTCTGTGCCTAGGGTAGTCAACCCCAAAGCCAATGTTAAGTGGTCTCCACCTCCTACGGGTTGGTTTAAGCTTAATTTTGATGGAGCAGCTAAGGAAAATCTTGGAAGAGCAGGTGCTGGTGGAATTGTGCGAGATCATAATGGAAATATGATGCTTTCATTTTTTGAATATTTGGGAACAAGTACGAACAACGAAGTTGAAGCTAGAGCTATGTGGAGAGGCCTTCAAACGACTCAAGACTTAGAAGGCAATTTTATCATAGGAGACTCTATGCATGTTATAAATCTCCTCAATAATTGGAAAATACCTCCTTGGAGGATTAAAATTTTTTTGAAGAGGCTAGGATCCTTTTCTAGGGAAGACAGGACATAAAAGCCCAACATGTCTTTCGGGAAGCTAACAAAATTGCTGATAAGCTGGCCAATTTGGGTGTCAATGGTGACGAAATTTTCAAATGGGAACACGATGTCTCGAGTGAAGTAGAGGAGCTTATTCAACAAGAATGCCAATAATTATAGTCAAATTTACCAATAGGGAAGGCACTATAAGTTCGAAGGCTAGGAGTATTCCCGTCTCTTTTTTGAATTGGACTCACAATAAAAATTATCTGAGCTATCAGTATTCATGGATGCTGCTTGTAAATACCATAAAGACTAATGGGGACAGTTACATGTTAGATAACATGGCTTCTAGTCATCTTAGTAATTTGAGGTTGGTTGATAATCACAGGGAAGGAAAGAAATGACAATATAAGACTTTGAACCAAATCCACGTGGAACACCAGATAGCCACCACCATAAATCTAGCTAGCAGGTTCACTTCTTCAAGTCTTATTGACCAAGATAGTATGTGGTACCAAAGCATGTCTTATACGAAAGAAAGAAAATACCAAAGAATTATTAAGAGTAACTGTCAATACAGAGCTTATGGAAGTTTTTTTCAGTACTTTGCTATGTGTGTTTGTAGCTTTTTGTTTCTCCGTTATCTCAAGGAAGGGATCCGTGTATTTTTCTTTTTTGTAATTATGATGCATGTGTATTTTCTTGGGGTATACCCAAAATGTTGTATGGGAAGTTTCTTTTTGATAACAGGCTATGTGCCTTACCGAATGTAATGGCTTTGGTGGCATGTATATTTTACATATATAGGATCCTTAGTAAGGATATGTTCATCAACAGCCCTGGGCTGATTTTTGTAAAAGGTTTTGGGTCAACCTATAAAACTTGGTATTAATGCTACAGTATCTTATCTACCAAAAAAAAAATCTGGAAATAAAGTGCAAAAGAAGGTATATTAAAAGCCTTATTATACAAAATATAATACATTATCTTGCACTACTCTAATTTGGTTTTTGATAGCAAAAGTGCAAATTTTAAAGTGCCATATTAGGGCACGTTTTCTTACAGGGAAAAGAATATCCAACAAAGGCTAGATGTCAACACTCTTCCTCCCAAGCTAGAAAGACCCATTGAAGGTCTCATATTGGACGTACATACTTGTAAAATCAAAGCTCATTTTAGATATTCCATGATCCAAATTTACATAGACAAGCCAGTTCAAACAAATCTCCAAAGGACATCAAATTAGCATTAGGAAAAACAAGTATTTGGAGGCATAAAATAAAGGGAGAAAGGTGTTACATTCATGGTCTCAATCTTGGAGAATACCACTCACCAAAGGAAGCTCCAAAATTCCATCCAAAGCTCCATAGTGCATCGCCCATCCACCTACAAAAAAGAAAGCTTGCTTGCTACCCAAGCAACATTGCAAAGCAAGAAAGTTATGGAGTTATAATATCCATCTTCGAAGGCATTACAAGAATGGTCTCCACTCATAATTGGAATTCTAGTCATCATTACTCTCAACGTTCTATAGAATTCTATGAAATAGTTACAAGCAAAGACGTGCCACTTTGCATTCCTCACCAGCTTCACACAAGGGCCTATACATTTTCAAGAAGCATTGGATAAATATTCTGGAGTGTTACATAAAGAAGGGGGCACTCACTTGTAATGGACATGATACTTATCACAATGCCTATGATCAACATTGCTTAAAAGGTATCTTTTAGTCCAAGACCATCATGAAAGAGTGAAGCACAATCAATACATTTGAAGTAGGAACATAGCACAATCAAAGCATGAGAGAAGTAGTAGAAACATTCGAATTGTAGCATGGAAGATAAAGGGGAAGGAGCATTAAAAGCTCTCCATTTTAGGAAGGTCAAAATTTCAGTGCCTGTGTATAGCATTCTCATCTAGTATTCCATCGGATCTCCATTAAATCAAGTGCTCAAGGTATATTTTAGATGCTATTATATTTAGCCATGTAAAGTGTCGAACATCAAGGAGATATTGCATATAAGGTTAGGTATAAATTCCATTTATTATTGCTTTCATAAGTTGGAGTTATAAGGATTATAAACTAAGGTTAAAACTTAGGGTTTTGAAAGCTAAAGGGGTGACTTATATCATTAATATAATATTTGCAATATTACTTAGGAGGAATAAGGAATTTAACTTGGATTAAACTATATTGCAAATATTATTACCATTTCTCTAATTTTCCAAACTTGGGAGTCATAAGGGTTACACCATCAAATTTATTTTATTTGGAAATTAGAAATAATCCAAGGGATATAAAATAGGTTATTAAGGGATTTTATTAAGGTTGGATAAATTCATTTTTACTTGTCTCAAATCTCTAAAAGGGGATAAAATATTTCCAACATCAAAACCTCTTCAAACTGAAATAGTGCTTAGTTCAATTAGGAGTAATAAGGTATTAAAAGTTGATTTTTGATTCTTGCAAAACTTGTACAAAATCAACCAAATTTGAACTATATTCTTACAAAAGCACTATAGCATACTCCAAAACACTAGGGAGTCATAAGGCTTGATATTAGGAAGTTTTGAAATGGCATCTAACAAATTCTTCCTAGAAAAATTTCAACTTCTCAAGGGTCCTAATTATTTTTCTTGGAAAAATAAAGTGAAAGCAATTTTAGTATATGAAAAACTTTGGGATGTTGTCAAGGGTAAAACTTAGAAGGCTACCATTGGAGAAGCAAAAATCCTAATGAAGACAATGATTTAAATAACTTAATGATAATAACTTTTGTTATCATTGATGAGATTCAACCATATATCAGTTCAATCAAAACATCTTCAGATGCGTAAATAAACCCATAAAAAATATTTGAAGGAAAGAATAAGACAACTATTCTTCATTTACAAACTCAACTTCACTCATTGAAAATGAATAGTGGAGAAAGTATAGAACTATTCCTAAGGAAGGTAGTAGATATTAAAGGGAAATTGTTAACCTTAGGTGAAAAAAGTTAAAGATGAACTTCTTACTCAAGTAACCATGAGAGCACTTCCAAACAACTATAAGCATTTGGTAAAATCTTTGCAGGTCCTAAGTAAAGATACATATTTTGATTATTTAGTCAATATACTTCAAGTATATGAAGTAGAAAATACTTTAAAATATGAAATGACTAACACTACATTGGCCTCAAAAGATAATCCATAGGAAAATATTGCTTCTACAACACGAGGATGGAAAATAGGGTATTGTTAGATTTGTACAAAGAAAGGACAAAGCACCAGCTATTGCAAATATAATCCCAAAAATTAGAACCAAAGAAATTAGACAAATCATGGGAATAATTTTGAGCTACGATAATACCAAAGGAACCCTTATCAGCAACAATTTCAGTGACCTAGCAATTATTCTCAACTTGAATATCAAAAGAAAAATCAGAAAGGTCACCTTGTTTAGAGGATAGAAGAACTTGAAGAACTAGAAGAACCCATAGAGGATTTTGAAATGAAAACTCTATTAGCAAATGGAACATACTACCAGAACACTAACTATTTGCTTTAACAGATTACAAAGAATGCAGAAGAAGAAGACTACGAATACCAATCAGAAGGTGAAGAGAATCCATATTGAATACTAAAGTCTTCAATACACAAATAATATAATACAAAGGGGTGTTGAAAATAATGTCTATTCCATCATTTGGGTTATGTAAATTTATCCTCCAAGACACATACCTATATTACTTCCTATGCAAGTTATCTAGTGACTTCATGCATTGTAATAAATGGACAAGTATCCATGTGTAAGTTGTACATGCATAAGGTATCCTATGCACAACTAGATAGAGTGTTGGGCAAGCTCCTATTTTACGCATATAAGGATGGCCTCTTAGATAGATAGATAGGATAGTTGGAAGACATTGTTAGATAGTGTAGGTTAGTAGATTGTGTTCCACACCATTTATTGATGATGGATATGATGTAGATCTGTAGATTTGTTAATGGAGTGCTCACTTCATCCATAGCTATATTTTAATTTTTTATATTTCAAAATACTTCAACTATTTAGCATATTTATTTTATTGCAAGTTATTATGCATCTTGTGATTGTTATCTCTCATGGATCATTTATCAAAAGCTAACACCTTTGGGTCGTATGAGTGTCTATTTTTGTTTGCAGTACTTTGAAGGGCTTTATATCCTTGATTTTAGTCACCTATAAGCTCATCTAATCATCAGGTTTCATTCATGACCCGCTAGGTATTGAATTATTTGCTTCCTTTGTCCCTATACCAACCTTTTCTTCATCATATATTTCCATGATCTAGTTGGAAGGCATGGGACCAGTTCACAAAATAGTATTTTAAGCTTAAAACCTAGGGGATTGGTCATATCTATGTGCTCTCCTAAATATGGTTAGTAGGATTTTGAATAGGAGGATGATACAGAGTCATAGGTTATTTGGTTGGGGTAGTATGCCCTTTCTCTTTAAATTCATCTATGAATAGAGTAGTGAGTTGATGCCATTCAAAAATGGAGTGTGAAGGAAGAGAGGCATACCCATCAAGAGATTTACCTCTAAATGATACAACTAAAAATATCAGTGCCATGTTCTACCTTGTGATGTTGTGCAATTAGTATAGGAAGATCATGTCTTGTAGGTGCTCCAGTGGGGTTATAAGACCTTATCTAGTAAAATATGGTAGTGACTAGAAGGATGGCATTGGAATATCATCCCATATATCTAGTGGCACTAGGGTTGCAAGGGGATTCTTTTGTTCCATGTTGGAAGTCTTTTGGGCAATGGAGTTGCCATGTTATAGTGTGTGCAAGGTTAACAATGATAAAGTATTTATCAGTACATATTTCTTTCATAAATTTTGGGTCCTTTACCTTGAGAAGAATCACTAGGTAAATACTACATTACTCTTCAAGTTGGTAAATTGATATCTTTACTCAAACTCAGTTTGATATCCTTCAAAGTGGCTTATTTTAGATGTTTATTCTTGATATGAGTCGTTAGGTGAATATATTTGGTTCTTAAATAAACAAGAAATTAAGACTTTTATCAGAGTATTGAATTAGGATCCTTTTGATGTGGTTAATCTCATCAAGCATGCCCATTTAACTTTTGGAAACTAGATTTTCTCTAGTTCACACTTCAACATAGTGACCACTCGTTGAAATTATCAGGTGCGTCTAGTGCCTATGCCTTGCATGGAGCATACAATTTCAAAATTCTAAGGAACATGGGATGCATCTATAGGTAAAACCTATGATATTTTTACCAAGGTCATCTCCTTGTCTATATGTCTTCTTGATGCACTTGATCCTACTATAACCTAGACTACCAGATTCTATCTAGGAAAAGGGTTTGAAGGAAAAGTAGTAAAAGAAAGAAATAAAATATATTTAGTCTAAATTAAGGGTGGCAATGCACCAAGTATAAAATATGTCCATGCATTGATGAGATTAGTGAACACATGACACACCAATTCTAATAAAGTGAACATGTCTCATTACAGTGTATTATTTCTCATGAAGCTTGCACAAGGAAGGGATAGATATTAGTCATGAGGTTCTCCTTCAAAATTGCATACACACAAAGAACAAGATAACCAAAAAATTAGCCACAACTCTCTCTATATATGTGTGTGTGTGCTAAAAATAGTAAATTACATATGCTACAATGAAAGGGCTCAAAGGGGTTTATATATAGAATGACTTAGGGCTTGAGTCTAGATCAATACACAAGAGAAAAATGGGAAAAGAACACTAATTAGGCTAGATAATAGGCATAAGGAACTAGCACTATATTTTCTACATAACTACATAGAAAATATGAATATTTATATGCAAAGTCAATAATTTTTCCCTCCCAAAATTCAAAATACTCTTTTCAAAAATCTTACCCTCAATTAATCACATTGATTGCATGTGATCCTGAGATCTCCACATTTGGATTTGTTAATGTTGTAGAGGCATGATTCTTTTGGAGGTGAAACCTTGTTTCCCATGCTAGAAATATGCAATGATTAGATGCAGAGATCTTCTATAATTAATATTGTCAGATCTATGGTCGCTTCTCAATTATTTCTAGGTTGATGTATTTAATGTTGTACCTCTTTATAGGAGAAGAACCATACACCTTGGAAGATCAAACACCTCATTATAACGTGTAGGTTCTAGGGCCATGAATCTATTTGGGGGTTATGAGGGCCAATGACCCTTCATGGAGGGGTTTAGGGGTGAGAGCCCCCAAAGCAAAACTTGGCCTTCAAAATTTTTGGGGCATGGTTGGAGGTAGCCTAACCAAAACATAGATCATCACTATTTGTGAATAGTCTTACATTTTCCTTTGACTGAAGGTTTTGGATATTATTGCTAGCCTAAGATTATCAATCATTTTAACTAGGTGGGTGTGCTTAAGTTATTTTCCTTTTTGGTTCTAATTATTCTTCGAACAACATTACCTTTGGTTCTTACCAGGACTTCTATTTGTCACCTTGTTGTCAACTTTGACCTTGGGGTTTGGTCATAAAACTCTTGGGATTTTATTTACCCAAATGCTTCCTTGGAGGTCTAATTAGCTTACATATTATTAGATGCACCTTTTAAAAAATTATCCAGGAAATGAGAATTCACTACAGGTAGATTAAAGGCATGGATCTTGAGGTGAACTTTTTGAAAAATAACATTTTGGCATGCAGTGGTACACTAAGTATTTTTATAAGTCTTTTAAGCCTATTAGAGGTATAATTAGAGGTGTGAAAATTTTTATGTTGCATCATTTTTCTAATTATACCCCCAAATTTTTACTTTTACTAGGAGTAACTATTTCTCACCCTAGGTTTCTTAGGGGTAAATTTTATTTAAAATAAGGGCCTAGGGTCCTTATTATTTCCATAAGAAATTAGAGATACACTTTGAGAAAACCACATTGTGCTTTGTACTCATGAGGATATAATAAATTGGTAAGTCCTTATGCATTCCATTAGAGGTACCATCCTTATGGTTTATCAAGTACATAACAGTTGTGGCATGGATCATCTATCCCATATTATCATTCACTTATCAATTTCATAATAAAATGAATGGGTAGACATTAATTTTATTCAATTTATTATGTATTTATTTATCACACATTTTCCTTACTATGGTGTAAAAACTTTATTTGCTTAAATCTCTTACAGTTAAACTTCCAAGCAATTTTATTTCTACCTTTTACTTTTGCATACAATATATTTTTTGTAATTTATTTTCATGCAAATAAATTTAGAATAATGGAGGGTTTTATATGAGGATAATTGGGAGTGAACCTAAATCTAGAGGTCATAAAAAGCCATTTGCAATCCCATCCAACCTTGTTGAAACTTATTGGAGGCACAAAACTTTAATTATAAGTTAGAATAATTTCTTGGTTCAATAGTTCTTTAAGGGGGTGACAAGTAAGGGTATCTCTCTATCCTCCATTAAAATTAAGGGGGGATGTTGGAATATATGGTAGTTAAGCTTCTCTTGAGGCCATGACAAAATTTTGCATTGCATTGTTCATACTAACCGATTAGGCCCTTGTAAAACTTCTAAAAGGTATTTTTGTAATATCTTATTCCTAAAGGTCAGTATTACAACCTTGACCTAGTGGTAAATTGTATTTGGGTTATAAACCCCATCTTACCATACATTTACTTATAGGTTGGAGTATAATTCTATTCATTAATAGTGAGATATGAAGAACATAAGGTTATACTGAGAGGGGGGGGTGAACAGTATACGACCAATTTTTACCTTCTAAAAGGTATTTTTGTAATATCTTATTCCTAAAGGTCAGTCTTACAACCTTGACCTAATGGTAAATTATATTTGGGTTATAAACCCCATATTACCAGACATTTAGTTATAGGTTGGATTATAATTCTATTCATTAATAGTGAGATATGAAGAACACAAGCTTATACTGAGAGCGGGGGTGAACAGTATAAGACCACTTTTTAATTTTCTTCTCAAATCAATATTATGCAGTGTATAAATAGCAGTATCAATAGTAGTAATCAAAGCAATGCACAAAACACCACACACAATAGAGACACAAATTTAACGTGGTTCACCCATTCTCAAATGATCTCTTGGAAATCCTTTGCAAATTACAATTTTTATGGACCTCGGTCCAAAGGAGATGTTGATCCCCTAATATCAAGTTTGTGGATGTCTTCCACAGGAGAACTCTTTTTCCTTCTACTTTTGCTAGTGATCTTCTAGAAGACTTTGTATCTATGCTGCACTGATTGGTGGATCTCTCTCCACTTGAAGACTTCTCACTCAGATCTATATTCAATTGTCCTGGTTGTTGGATCTCTATCCACTAAGACTCTATCCTCTATACTCTATCACCTCCAAAGCTCTGTATCAATACTGTACCAAACATATTTTAGTCGGTCTAGCATAGTTTTGCTCAATATCTTTCACTAAACACAATACAATCGGTCTAGTACAATTCTACTCAATAGGTTCACTTAGAACCTTCTCAAATATGCTCAACAGGTTCACACAAAACCTGTCTAAATATGCTCAATAGGTTCACACAAAACCTATCTAAATCTGCTCAATAGGTTCACACAAAACTTGTCTAAATCTGCTCAACAAATCCTCTCTAGGACTTGCTCAAATCTGCTCAATAAGTCCTCTCTTGGACTTGCTTAAATCTGCTCAATAAGTCCTCTCTTGGACTTGCTCAAATCTGCTTAATAATTCCTCTCTTAGACTTGGTCAAATCTTCTCAATAAGTCCTCTCTTGGACTTGCTCAAATCTGCTCAATAAGTCCTCTCTTGGACTTGCTCAAATCTGCTCAAGCAAGCTTTCACAAAAGCTTAACTCAAAACAGTCCACAAGCCTTCTCAAAGACTTGTCTCAAATCTTCTTAACAAGATTACACAGAACTTGTTCAATCTCATAGAATCCTAAAGAGAATTTTTAGAGACTCAATATGTTCTAAGCTCAAAGTACAATCAATATCTCAATTCAATCTCATAGAAGCATAAAGATAATTGTTAGAGACTCTAAATGTTCTATACTCAGATCCCAATCTCAACTCAATAGAAGCATAAAGAGAACTGTTAGAGACTCAATATGTCCTATTCTTAAATCTTAATCTCAACTCAAATCAATCTCATAGAAGCATAAAGAGAATTTTTAGAGACTCTATATGTTCTATACTCAAATATCAATCTCAACTCAATAGAAGCATAAAGAGAATTGTTAGAGACTCAATATGTCCTATTCTTAAATCTCAATCTCAAATCAAATCAATCTCATAGAAGCATAAAGAGAATTGTTAGAGACTCTATATGTTCTATACTCAAATCCTAATCTCAACTCAATAGAATCATAAAGATAATTGTTAGAGACTCAATATTTCCTATTATTCAATCTCAATCTCAACTCAAATCAGAATATAGAATAGTTTTTTTATGGAACTTGAACAACCATTTCACACATCCACTTGACTAGGCTTAACCAACTCAACTCAACCAATCACATCAAGGAACAACCCTTTATCACAAACCCTATTTCAAGCATGTATCAACCAACTCAAAATATTTCCAACAATGCTTTATCTCAAGTCTCACATAACAATGATACTCATGTTCTTTTCTAGATCATGTTCAAGTTCATTTCATCACCAATGGGCTTCAACAACAATGCTAATGAAACAAGGTTTAAATACAACTCACAAATCAGAAAACCTTGAAACATTCAACCAACCATCTTCACAAAGGAAAATTCAATTAATCCTTTTCACTCCAATGATATTTCATAAATCAACCACCACAAACAATCGATAGGAGAATGTGCCCATACCTATTTTATGCCAATAAGTTGTCCATAAAATCTGCCACACTTAATCACAACTTTCCTTTTCAATATTAATAAGGGTTAGTGGTCTTTTAAATAATCACAATAAAATCATAACTTAATTTACACCCTTTTCACTCCAACTTCATAAACACATCCACCAAATTCTATTTTAATAAAAACCCTTATTAAAAATAACCCACAATAAATCTCTCAAAATCACTTTAACAAAAACTCCTTATTTCTCCTAAAATCAATTCTTCATTTCCATAAACATAAATCAAATATGATTTTGCAATAATAATCACAGCCCTAATGATAAAATTTAATTCCCATTAAATACCTTATAACTCCAAAATTTAGGGCTAATAAAAATTATTAAAGGCAAAAACGTAAATACCTCTCAAGGGGATTCAAACCCCCATCCACCACACACCACGAGCATCTTAGCCACGGCTAAGATTCCAACGAGCCAAAGTGCTCATTGGAAAATCAAAGGTCAAAAGGGCCTTTAATATTCCTCCACATGCCGTAAATGACAAAGCGCCAAAGCGCTTCCCACACAATGCTATCAAGGGAATTCAATCCCTGATATTTGTGCTACCCACATTATTAGCAAAATTGATACGCCAATACGCCATGCCTCATAGCACGTTTGAGATTTCCAAATCGCTGCGCTTTCTTCGCTGCTTCCTTTTCAACAATTCGCACAAGCTCTTTAGAATTCCAAGGCAATTAACACATGAGAGTAAGGATGATTATTTGGTTTAATTGCCACCCATTTATATAGTGTTTAATAAACTTTGAAGATGTCGGTGGAAATATTAAAATTGTATTTGCATGATGACGTCGTTGGGAAACTTCCCATTTAAATTTGAATTCAAATTTTAAATAATTAAAATTTAAACCAAACATTAAAACTCAAATAACCCCATCACCGGGGTACATTTTTTGATGAAACGAAAGCCCAATGTGGGTTTTAAGAAAAACCCAGATCAAATATGTTGTCCATAGTTTTAAATAAAACCTTTTATTTTACCTGCCTTGGTTTTCACAAAACCCTTCATTGATCCTTTTGACATTTATTGCTCTATTGACATAAATGACAACATTTCAGCTTAGGGACTCAAAATGTCCAACAATCTACCCCTTTGTCATTTATAGTAACCCAAATCCTTTTACTAAATACTGACCTTATTTTTGGTTCCCCCCGGGGCTTTTCTCCCCCTGGTTCAATGCTCTCTTAGATATCAAATCTCTCCTCATATCCAAAAACTCTCCCCATAATACACAAATCTCTTCCCATTTGACATCAATGGCAAAGGGTCACCTTTGGGCCTCGGGGCTAAGAATTAAGCCTCTTATCTTAGCCCCTCCCCCACCTCCACATGAGATGGTTAATTCTAGAGTGGGAGTATTTATACTCCCCGAAAACACTGTTCTCTACCTTTATCTTTTCCTTTTTCTTTTTGTTGAATTCTCTCACTGTTTCCTTGCGAGTCATAATCCCTGTTCCTATTACTGTTCTTATTTTCATCCATGTTCCTGTTCTTGTACTTTTTCTTGTTCTCATTCTTTTTTTAGTCTCTTTTCTTTTTTGAGTCTTTATTCCTATTCATCTTCTTGTTTCTATTCATGTTCCTGTTCCTGTTCTTGTTCATATTCCTGTTCTTGTTCCTATTCTTGCTCATATTCCTATTCATGTCCATACATGTTTCTGGAATATTTTCTCTACACCATATTGCTATGTGACCATCATTATTGCACTTATAACACTTAATTTTATTATTCCTTGGATGTGCAACGATCTTAGGATTTCTCCTGGTGAAGCCATATCTTCTTCTATCATGAATCCTGTAATTTATTGCCTTATGACCAAACTCATTATATGAATAACAATATCCTTGGAAAATTTTTTCTCTTCCATATACCTATCTTTCATGTGTTTTGCACTGTGAAGCCATGTACCCAAACCTATGACATGAGAAGCATCTCCCATTGAATATTCCTTGCCTAGACCTCATTGGTCTCCTATTCTGATTTTCGTTTCATTTGCATCTTCTTTGCCCATTTTCCCTATTGGACCCACTTCAATCTGACTCATCCTTAGAAATTTCACTTTTACTCACATCTAAGAATACCTCTTTTGAAGTATCTTCTTCTAATGTTGTTTCTTCTTCTTAAAGACTTGAAGTAGACTTTGCCTTTTCTCGTTTCTTTCCAAAATCTAGAACTGTTGAACATGATGTTCTTTGTTGTCCATGAATGAACTTATCCAAGTTCTTAGAGCTATTTGTGAAACTCTTCATATTGATTTTGGAGTCCTGTAAATCTTTCTTTAGAGTAGCCACTCCTTGTGCTAACTTCTTACATTCCAAGATTTTTTCTTCTAAATTTTCTCTGAATTTACTTGCCTTGGCCTTTGACTTCTCTAAGTCCTCTATGAGCAATAATATTTCTTCATAATATTCTTAAAACTAACTTTCAAGCTTAGAGTGTTGCTTTCTTACCTTCTTCACTGTGTCAAGAGCATAGATAAGTTCACCTTTGAGATCATAACCATTCTCTATTGAGTAGTCCTCTATTTTTTTGCCTTTGTCCATATCATTTCTTTCTTTTGACTTGCTTTCTAAAGGATCACTCAATTATTTATCTTCTAAAGCCATTAGAAGATTCTTATTTGATCTATCAAGTGCATCTTCAAAATCATCATCACTAAAACTATAACCATCTCTTGTGCAATCATCTTCAAGATGTCCAAATTTACCACATATAAAAAACTTGAGAATAACTGGAGTCTTTTTCTTAACTTGATCTTTTTCCTTAACCATGAACAAGATTTCATCTCTATCATTGTCTGAAAAGCTACCATCACTATCAATTTGGTACTTACTTGGATTATCCACATAGTAGCCTCTCTTTTGCCTTTGGAAGAACTTCTTCCCTTGCCTATTTTATCCATCCCTATTTTTATTTTGGTACCTGTAATTTTTATATTCCCTATACCTGTGATCCTGTTTTTCTTCATCATTGTTGATCTTTGGCTCTTTGCATTCTGTTGCAAAATGTCCAAACTTACCATAATTAAAGCATTTAACAGATCTCATATCTATTGGTATTTTGAACCCTTTATCTCTTCTACCATAGTTAGCTTCTTCATCACTAGAAGATTCATTGCTTGATTCTGTCTTCTTACCCTTTTTCTTACTGTCCACTTTGAATGCAACTTCTTTTGGAGGAATAGGATCTTTTGTTCTTATCTCAAAAGTTGTAAGCATACCAAGCAAAGAATTTCTTGTTAGATTATCACTATCAATTGATGTTTCTATGGTAGAAAATTTTTCACTATACCTTTTTGGAAGAGTCCTCAAGATCTTGTCGTAAGCATCAAATTCATCAACCTTCATTCCAAGATATTTCATCTCATGTATAAGTTCATCAACCTTGTTGAGATAGTAATGAATACTTTAATCATACCTCGTTCTTAGATTTTCAAATTCTCCTTTGAGATTTCTGATCTTTGCTTTCCTGACACTTTTATCTCCTTCATATATGGTTTGCAAGAGTTCCCACATATTTTTTTGTTTTACATTCCATCACCTTCATAGATTTTGATCTATGTAATCCTCTTATAATTACATTCATAGCTATTAAATTTGCATGCATGAGAAACCTACCTTCCTTATCTGTAGGAGGATTAATTTTTGAATTGTACCCAAATTCCACTGCATCCCAAACTTCATTACCAAGTGCCATCAGGTGAAATCTCATCAGCACACACCAATATAGGAAGTCACTTCCATAAAATACTGGTACTATATTATTGAAGGCCTCATTATTTTAGGAACCCACTCTAATACCAATTGAAGAACACAAGCTTATACTGAGAGGGGGGTGAACAGTATAAGACCACTTTTTACTTTTCTTCTAAAATCAATATTATGCAGTGTATAGATAGCAGTATCAATAGCATTAATCAAAGCAATGCATAAAACACCACACACAATAGAGACACAGATTTAACATGGTTCACCCAATGTGGGCTACCTCCATAGAGAAAATATTTCTTCTAAATATTTCTCAAATTATCTCTTGGGAATCCTTCCCAAATTACAATGTTTATGGACCTCGGTCCAAAGGAGATGTTGATCCCCTAATCTCAAGTTCATGGATCTCTTACATAGGATAAATATTTCCCCTTCTGCTTTGGCTAGTGATCTTCTAAAAGACTTTGTCTCTATGATACGTTGATTGGTGGATCTCTCTCCACTTGAAGACTTCTCACTCAGATATGTCTTCAATTGTCTTGGCTATTAGATATCTATCCACTGAGACTTTGTCCTTTATACTCTATCACCTCCAAATATCTATCTCAATACTGTACCAAACACATTTCAGTCGATCTAGCATAGTTTTGCTTAATCTCTTACACTAAAAACAGTACATTCGGTCTAGTACAATTTTGCTCAATAGGTTCACTTAGAACCTGCTCAAATCTGCTCAATAGGTTCACACAAAACCTATCTAAATCTGCTCAACAGGTTCACACAAAACCTATCTAAATATGCTCAACAGGTTCACACAAAACCTGTCTAAATCTGCTCAATAGGTTCACACAAAACCTGTCTAAATTTGCTCAACAAATCCTCTCTAGGACTTGCTCAAATCTGCTCAATAATTCCTCTCTTGGACTTGCTCAAATATGCTCAATAAGTCCTCTCTTGGACTTGCTCAAATCTGCTCAATAAGTCCTCTCTTGGACTTGCTCAAATTTGCTCAATAAGTCCTCTCTTGGACTTGCTCAAATATGCTCAAGCAAGCTTTCACAAAAGCTTAACTCAAAATAGTCCACAAGCATTCTCAAAGACTTGTCTCAAATCTGCTTAACAAGCTTACACAGAACTTGTTCAATCTCATAGAATCATAAAGATAATTGTTAGAGACTCAATATGTTCTAAGCTCAAAGTACAATCAATATCTCAATTCAATCTCATAGAAGCATAAAGAGAATTGTTAGAGACTCTATATGTTCTATACTCAAATCCCAATCTCAACTCAATAGAAGCATAAAGAGAATTGTTAGAGACTCAATATGTCCTATTCTTAAATCTCCATCTCAACTCAAATCAATCTCATAGAAGCATAAAGAGAATTGTTAGAGACTCTATATGTTCTATACTCAAATCCCAATCTCAACTCAATAGAAGCATAAAGAGAATTGTTAGAGACTCAATATGTCCTATTCTTCAATCTCAATCTCAACTCAAATCAGAATATAGAATAGTTTTTTTATGGAACTTGAACAACCATTTCACACATCCACTTGACTAGGCTTAACCAACTCAACTCAACCAATCACATAAAGGAACAACCCTTTCTCACAAACCCTAGTTCAAGCATGTATCAACCAACTCAAAATGTTTCCAATAATTCTTTATCTCAAGTCTCACATAACAATGATACTCATTTTCTTTTCTAGATCATGTTCAAGTTCATTTCATCATCAATGGGCTTCAACAACAATGCTAATGAAACAAGGTTTAAATACAACTCACAAATCAAAAAACCTTGAAGCATTCAACCAACCATCTTCACAAAGGAAAATTTAATTAATCCTTTTCACTCCGATGATATTTTAGAAATCAACCACCACAAACAATCGATAGGAGAATGTGCCCATACCTTTTTGATGCCAATAAGTTGTCCACTAAATCTGCCACACTTAATCACAACTTTCCTTTTCAATATTAATAAGGGTTAGTGGTCTTTTAAATAATCACAATAAAAGCATAACTTAATTTACACCCTTTTCACTCCAACTTCATACTATTTTAATAAAAACCCTTATTAAAAATAACCCATAATAAATCTCTCAAAATCACTATAACAACTCCTTATTTCTCCTAAAATCAATTCTCCATTTCCATAAAAATAACTCAAATATGCTTTTGCAATAATAATCATAGTCGTAAAGATAAAATTTAATTCCCATTAAATACCTTATAACTCCAAACTTTAGGGCTAATAAAAATTATTAAAGGTAAAAACGTAAATACCTCTCAAGGGTATTTGAACCCCCGTTTGCCACACACCATGAGCGTCTTAGCTGCAGCTAATATTCCAACTGATCCAAAGTGCTTATTGGAAAATTAAAGGCCAAAAGGGCCTTTAATCTTCCTTTGCCTACCACAAAGGACAAAGCACCAAAGCACTTCCCACACGCTGCCATCAAGGGGATTCGATCCTTGATATTTGCGTTGCCCACAATCTTAGCAAAATTGATACGCCAATGCACCACGCCTCATACCACATTTGATATTTCCAAATCACTGTGCTTTCTTCGCTACTTCCTTTTCAAAAATTCACACGAGCTCTTTCAAATTCCAAGGCAATTAACACACGAGAGCAAGGATGATTATTTGGTTTAATTGCCACCCCTTTATATAGTGTTTAATAACACTTTGAAGACATCGGCAAAAATATTAAAATTGTATTTGCATGATGACATTGGCGAGAAACTTTCCATTTAAATTTGAATTTAAATTTTAAATAATTAAAATTTAAATCAAACTTTAAAACTCAAATAACTCCATCATCAGGGCACCTTTTTCGACGAAACAAAAGCCCAATGTGGGTTTTAAGAAAAACCTAGATCAAATCTGTTGTCCATGGTTTTAAATAAAACCTTTTATTTTACTTGCCTTGTTTTTCACAAAAACCCTTCATAGATCCTTTTGACATTTATTGCTCTATTGACATCAATGACTACATTTCAAATTAGGGACTCAAAATGTCCAACAAGATATTTGGTATTCACATACACCCCCATATATTTGATGTTCTTTGCATCTATTTTTTTTTTAGTAATACTAGGTAATGTGTTATTTTTGTTTGTTTTTAGAAAATCCTATGAAATATATAGATAATAAAAACATACATAGATAGATAATAAAAACTTCATTATTATAAAATTGTTTCCTTCCCTTCATATCCCTATATTGCAATATCCTCTACATACATAGATCTATTCAACATATAGATAATATATATCTATTATGGATCCCTAAGGGTATTATTAGTATTGCAACAAAGGCATAATATATTTATAATATAGACAACATAACACATTCAAACACATATTTTATACCCATTTGAAAGTATGCTTATGCACACAAAAGCTCATATTTTAATGCATGGTTGAAAACAACTTATGCATAT
This sequence comes from Wollemia nobilis, assembly GCA_028583015.1. NCBI lineage: Eukaryota > Viridiplantae > Streptophyta > Pinopsida > Araucariales > Araucariaceae > Wollemia > Wollemia nobilis. Next base: position 6,579,834 of record JAQPPZ010017083.1, read on the forward strand.
AGAATTTTTGAAAAATCAAAAGCATCACATGTTAATCCTTTACTTCATTTGCTTTTGATTTAAACTAAAAAAAATGTACCTAGTATTATTTTTTGCTAACATTTTTTCATGCAATTAGTCTTTCTTTCTAGCCCCAAATCCTTTCACATAACTAATCCCTAAATATAAAAAGTTTCCTCCTTTTCCACCTCAATTATAATAACCAACCCACTTCATGTAACTATTTCTCCTCCCTTCCTAACTCCACCACTCTTCATCCTCCTCACTTTTCTCCACTTTTATCTCCATAAATCCACTTCATCCCCCTTTCCATGCAATGCATATCCACTTTTTATTTAATTATATAGAGATTCTCTTTCTTCATTTTTTACACATGTGACATTATAGAACTTAATATCCAAAAAATGACTTAACAATTGACAAGGTATATTAAGTTTTTACATGGCACATCTTTCAAGATAATGTTCATAGTGATCATTTACCAAATATGATTTCCAACAAGTACAAGCAAACATTGAATGGTTTAATCATGAGTTCAAGAATCTTTACCAATTGGTGGCCTTCAACAAAACTTGTGATCACAATACAAAAGGACAACTTTATTTTAGAATCAAGATTGATGGAATTTATATGATAATCAATCAACATAAAATCTCTACTTTTCTTTCAATGTGCGTAAAAATCCTATGGAATTTAAGATAGTTTTGGACAGTAAAAATTTATTAAATCATGATTATAAAAACATAGCATTAACTAAAATAGTATAGTTTCAAATAGATGCTTGCAGTACCAACATTAATTCAGTTCTATTAATCATCTAGTGTAAGAAATAATGAATACACAATTTTTTGTAAATAAATAATTTATCCTTATCAATAACAAATATAAATAGTAGCTTCCGTTAATTGAGTAGAAAAAAGGGCAAAACATCCCCCCTCCCTTATTGATAATTCTTCCTAGAATTTTAGAAATAGCAACACCCTTATGGAAAGAGGTATAGGTATAAATGTTCTATAAGATATTGATATGGCTTGCATAATGTTAATTAAACATATTTATTATGAATATAGAATGCCATAGATACCATCTAATTAGAAAATAATAAATCCTAACTTCTTGAAAGATGACCAAGGTAGCATAAATTATTAACAACCACAAACAAAGGATTATTGTAATATGTTATAGATCAAAAGTATTGGGATAATTTCTCATAATAGGATCTCAAGCAGATCATATACTATAGTGGTTCTTTCAAGATGACATTAATTGAATGTTAGGATTATTCCATTCAAAGCAATAGATGTCATGGATAGATTCTAACTATATTGTAGGACTTGTCAATGGCCATAATTATCTACAAAAGATTAATTTACTTTTAAAATAATGTTGGGGTATAAATTAGCATAGTGATCAGTAATATAGCAAATTCTAAAAAAAAAATACAAACATGATAACATAACAAAAAATATCAATCCAATAAATGTGATTTTATTGCCAATTTAATTCTCTGAAAGGTTATTGTATTTGTAAAAAGAATTCTAACAACTAACTTTGCAAGTGTTGAAGAGTCGTGTCCTCCTACATATAAAATAGGAATGGACTAAATTTTTTAGTGCTTAGATAGGATGATAGCAATTCATGTTAGCCAATGGTTTTGGTTTCCTTTCTTTAGCTAATTATTTCCCTTATGCCACCTTTCTTAATTATTGCTACTTGCAATTTTTTCCAAAACCTCAAAATAAAGATAGATTAATGATTAAGGGATATTTTAACGTTCATCCCCCAAAGCACATGTCCTAAAAATTGATAGTGCTAAATTCACCACTTTAATTGATGATCATGTTCATCAATTTGAATTTTAGTGATTTTGATGTATATTTGTGATTCTAACATGTTTATATACCTAGGTTTTGAACAACACATCATTTAGATTAATGATTATAATTTTATGGCTGTAAAAAAAGTAAAAATTAGTCATCAACTCTAAATAAAAAATTACTTATTTCTTCCACTATAAATACTCATTCACCAAATCATTAGCTCACCAATACCATACTATTACCATACATTTTAATTTTGTCTTTATTATCTCTCTCACTCAAACCGTCTACATATAGTCCAAGTGTGTTTTCTCTTCACTTTGATAACATAGGTAGAAACGAGCAATTTATTATGATTGTTTTATAAATGATATGGTCCTTGATGCACTAGGTGTTAAGTAATTCATTTTAATTACATTAAAATTAGCCCTAGATTTCTCTTTTATGGATAATCTTAGTATAGTATACTCTTGTATACACTATCTCAATTTTTGCTTGAATTAGGATAGTTGTAAATCTAATTGTTAAATTACTACTCTATTGTCTTGGTTTAAGCATTTTGGTTTATCTTGTATTAATTCATGTAATTGTATGAGATATCCCCTTTTTCTTGCAAATATTTTGGAGAACCCAATATGAAATTTACCTTTTGAGGTTTTTTATTTTCCATTTGCAGCCCCTAAGATTTAGTAGGTTTGTTGTCATAGGTTTTTTATTTAGTATCTTCTATTAGATGAAAATTGAATAATCCTATGATAGTTTTCCTCTTTCTCTTAGAGTTTCCTTGAAAATATATTTTTTATTCCTAGAAGGGTATTTTTATGGTTGGTTTGCTTAAAGATAGAAATTTTGGTAAGATCCTAGTTACCCTTAAGTAATTTTTTTGCTTCCTCTTATGGATCCCCTTGCTTCTTCCAAGGGATTATGAATTATTACTTAGTATAAGAAAAATCAAATTCTAGAATCCTTAAAAATAGAAGAGGATCTCACCCAATCCATTGCTCACAAAAATTACACTATTCATTCTCTAGTGCTTAATCGTGATAATAAACTTTAATTTAGAGACATGAAAGATAAATATTCTAATTATAAGGAAGAAAAAAACCTTAATATATAAATTTAACCTCACAAGTCTTTCCTAAGATCCCAAAAAGTCTTAGAAACACTTGCATTGAGGAGCGATGATGAGCAATGCACTCAACTAGGATCATAGCTTAATGAGGCAATCATGATAAAACCAAGTTCCCTATTTAATATGGTGATCATGGAAAAACTATTGTGCATGTGAAAAACACACACAAAAAACACTTTCTTAAAGTCCAATATCCATTCTAATCCTCATGACAAAAATTAACTTTGTATATAACAACCCTTAGGGAATATTTGGCTTATCAACTAGATAGTCATATGTGTGATGCTAACAAGCAAATAGAGGCTTTTAAGAGAGAAATTGATATGGAACCAAACAATATTGAAACTCGATTGAATTTTGATTAGACATTAAAATATTTATAGGCATTTAAAATCCATGGTTGGGGTAAAACCATTGGCCCAAAACCATGCGAAGACAAGATAAGATTACATTTAATGTGGCATGATAGATTTTCCTTTTTGCAGGATAAGGCCAGAAGACCTAACAAAAACTTTTCAGAACCTATCAAATTAAATTAAAGCCTACCAAATATTATTTTAATTAATTAAACCTGATGAGGTCCGAGGTGTAAACCAATTGTTTCAACCAAACCCCGTAAGGGGGGCGGAGGTCCAAGGTTCATATATTGGGCCTCACCAAACTGAACACTTGTCACTTTCCTGGTGCTTTCAGCAGCGTAAAAGGTTTAAAATGATTGTGGCATGGTGGTTATAGGGGTGGACTGCACGAAGAACTGTGTGGTAGCTTCTAATGTGAACAATGCAAAATACTATGGTGGCCATAAAAGTTGGACATCCTGCCCAGATTCGTGGTGGCTACCGATTCCACCATGTAAATTAAAAATAAAATAAATAAATAAATATAAAAAAATTAATTAAACCTAATGTTTAATTTTTATTTAATTAGTATATAATTTCTATCATAAATGGAGGTCTCTAAGAGATAAATAGCCATATAAATGTAGGATATGATGACCAATATTACTCAATTTTGAGTATTAACTTAAATCCTATAATGCAAGCTAGTATCCCTCCATCAATATTTAACCCCAATGCTCCTCCTCATCCATATTCTCGAGGTCTCACTCGGGAGGCTTCACCTACATCAATATATTATACTTTAAGAAATTATCAAAGCCAATATCTATCCCCTAATGTGGAAGTTATAGACTTTTTTGGGCATATGCCTAAACTCTTTTATAACGAGATAAATAAACCCCAAACATTCATTGATAAGTTTATGACATATTTTGGGGATTTGTTACACAATTAAAGTTTTTTATTAAATTTAATGACTAGAGATTTGACAGAAAATGCTTTTGATTAGTTTGCATCCTTACTTAGACACTTGATTTACTCCCTAGATACTTTTGTCAATTAAAATAAGAAATTGATTATGGCATGAATGTGATGGAGGTAATGGATGTCTTTATGAATACTAAACAAGGCTCTCATGAATATGTTACATATTTCCACAAGACGTGACAAAGACTTAAAAATCATGCTAATATAAATTTAACTAAAGGGGCCACAACAGTAATTTTCATAAACAAGATTAGGCCATATTTTTAGGTTAAGATCTAGGAACACAATCCTTGTGATTTATCCTCCCTTCACAAGGTTATATACTTTGTTAAAATACTTGAACATTGGGAAAATAAGGAAGGCCAAAAATCCTTGAAACCTAAAAACCCTAACAAGAATATTATAGGGGATGGTATCCGTAATATAGCAGTCTAAGATACCTCTCATGAGATAAAGATAGTTGAAGATCATATGCATATATTGACCAATTATGGAGGTGGTCCAAAACTTGAGAATATAATATCTCAATAGAATAATGATATATTCTCAAAATATGTCATCCAATTAAGCTTAAATTTAACATATAAATGATAGGTTTGAATCATCTATATGATATGATCTTAAATTTTTTATTTTGGCATGGAACTTATGGCCTTGATAACTCTACATATGCTGACTTGTGTAGATTTTACCTCAAGTAAAATTTTGGTCCTAACATTAACATTAATTAAATTAACAATGAGAGGATCAATTTGTTTCATGAAAAGAAGTGAAGTCTCCAAAAAAGGAATAATTACCCTCATAATCAAAGTTTAAGTATATATAATACCCCATTCCCCAACCATGAGTAGCAAGATCCAGTTCAACAATAGGGCAGTTTATTTGCCATTGATGATAACATTGATTTATAATGATATGGCAATCCATAGAGCTATAGTTGATGAAGGGAATCACATGTGTGTTATGTCATATTCCTTGATAGATAGTGTAGACATGGAAAATATCCACCAAAGTGAGTCAATCTTCATAGAACCCTTAGGATCCTCAAATTTTTCCAAGCACAAGTTTAGGCCTCTCTTCCATTCCCCCTTCCTTTTTTCCCTAGTTTTGCTCAAATCATGGTCATCCCTTATGGGGCACAATTTTGGTAAGTTAGGGTTTTCTCTTAGAAAACCCTATTTTTTAGACCACCCTTAGGATGTTGGCCCTCCCTTAGGTTTTGGATCCTCATTTCTTCCTAAGAATTTTTCACTAGATTTTTCTAAGCAATTTTTGAGAAGTGTGATTTCAAGTGCTCTTTATTTTGGCAAGCAAGTATTCTAACAAGATCAAGTGTTCTTTGGTGTTCTGCTATTGCTCTATTGTTAATTTTTTTCTCCTGGTGGACAAGTGTGGGATCCTTGAGGAGGATTCTAAAATTTTTATGGAGGATTTCATATTTTTGTCAGTTATTTTGTTGCCATCGGGTTTATTATTCCATTATATTATTTTTAAAGTCATTTATTCTATATTTTGTATTGAAATTTGCATCTAATTATCATTTTGCACTCTTATCCTAAAATTGTGGTTGTCCCTTATAGGGCACGATTTCAACATAATCAAAAATTGTGGTCATCCCTTACAAGGTGTGATTTTTATTTTGACAATTTTTGGGGTAAGGTTTCATTCCCAAACCCTCATTTCCACTTGCATGTTCCATTTAGGCCATAGCATTATTATATACATTCTATTTTTTGCATTGTTTCATTCATTGCATCTTGTTTTGTTCATCTCCAAAAAGGTCAACAATCACTTTTTTTTCAAATAGTTAGCTAAAAGGATCAATGGGGATTGACTGTTGTGCCTCCAAGCTCAGTCTTACAGTAGGCTAAGAAGGTCCCCAAATCTTGATCTAATTTTCTAGGGTTTTGTGAAACTATTTTACAGGTTTTGAAGTTGCTTGGATATTCTAGACACAAGTAAAAGTTGAGGTCAATCACCAGATTAGATAAGTGTTCTAATTTAATCTCTTAGGTTATTTTTTGTTTGTTTTTTGTCCTTTTATATTCAAAATCTAGATCTTAAATAAAAAGAGAAAATATTTTGATCATATTCTAGGCATTTGAAAGATAAAAGCATATAGTTTGTTTTCTATGGTTAATTATGTTTGAGCATTCTCTTAAAACCCTTGCTAAAAAGAAAAAGATCTATTTTGCACTTAGGGTTAATTATTTTTTAGCATTCTCTTAATTCTTTTTTATCTATTCTCTTAAAACCGAATGGAAACCTTACCTTTAAATCATTTGATCAATATCTAGAATTTCTTCAAGTATCACATAGATGCCTTGAATAAGGCTATGGATGAGGAATCGCGACTCAAGGAAGCTAGGACTTCTCATCATCAAATAATTTCTCCTCAAAATGTTCACACCAATCCATTGTTTGAATCTTCACATCATGTTAATCCTTGTCATAAACCAACATATGTCACTATTGTAACCACCAATGTTGGAAGGATTTTGCAAGTCCCTCCAACTAGTAGTGCATATCAATATTATGCTCAATTTTATCCTCATTCTTATCATATAAACATTCATTGTTATACTCCATCAAATATTAGTTACACTCCACAAAAAGATACTGCATATCATAACCCATACCATAATAGTGTCAATACCTCCAACATTGGCCAAGTTCCCTTTCAATAGCCTACCTATACCCCTCCCCTAGGGAATGTAGGGGCATTGTGCAATAACAATCCTGACATGCAAAGTTTAATAAGTATGGTGAAAAAATTGGTCTCAAGAGTGGATATGATTCAACCTCCAAGTTTCACCTACAACTATAAATAAATGTGCAATCAACCCTTAGATCCTGTTATCGCTTCTAGGCCCTACCCTAAGCATTTTCCAATGTTAGTTTTACCTATTTGTAAGGGAAAAAAGAACTTGATTAAATATTTAAGGATGTTTATAACAACGTGCCATGATATTATATATGATAACATGTTGTTGCTAAAGACCTTCCCTAAGAATCTTGGTGGTATGGCATTGAAATGGTATTATTAGTTGCATCATCATTCTTTGAGGAATTCTAAAGGGACAATAGAATTGTTTATTCAACGATTGAGGGATTATGTTGGGAAAAATGTGGCTATGAAAGATGTTTATATGTTGAAACAAGGTAAAGATATATATTTTTTTTAAATTCTTGTATCGTTGGAGAATTTTAGTTGGACGATTGAGATATACTTTACCTCCTCGAGATATGGTTGAGATATTTATTGGAATTTTACAATAGAAGATATATTATGAATGGGAGACAACTATTACTTATTTTTACCAAGCTATAGATCTATCAAGAAGGGTAGAGCAAGCTCTTGTTTGAAGAGGTCAAATTAAGCCAAAGAAAGAATATAGGGCTACAAAAAATCAATATAAAAACAAGTATGTAGTTGATTATGGGGTAACATATAGTAGGTGTATTAACAATATTAACACCCTATAAAATGTGGTGCTTAGCCAACTTCAAAAACCCCCCATAAATAAATTTTACAAGACTTAAACACCTATGAATGTGGCCCTAAAGTGGATTTTGGAAGCAAATATGAGAGTTACATCCCATAAGGTAACTTGATACCACAACTTATTGGTATAATCTTGGTCAACACTATGAGTATCATGGAGTGGAGGGGCACATGAAAAATTCATGTAAGAGGTTGAAACATGTGGTCCAAGACTTAATTGATGTAGGATTCCTTTTTATAGAGGGTCCTCAACCTAATACTCCAAAAAATAATCAACCTCCTACTCAACAAGCACGTACAAGTAATCAAGTCATGGGGGTCATCCAAGACCCCCTACCTAAGCATGGGTAAAAGACAACTAATCAAGTGTCATATCATAATATGTCACCTTCCTATAAAAACATGGTTGTTATGGTAGCATTAACTACAATGCAACAAGCTCAAGCTCAACTAAATCAAAGATCTCAATAGGAGATGAGTTCTACATTCAACCACCCTTAGTTTTGAAGAGTTCCCAAAAAAGGAGCACAGGAGTAGAAAGCCCACATTTAGTGTTGAAACCATAATCTAAATTCTCCTTTGATATTCAATAGTAGTTAGCTAGTACCCCAACTAATATCTCCCTCTTAAAATTTTGCATACTTCTCCTATTCATAGGGAACCCTTGTTAAAGCTTCTAAATCAACAATTTATTCCTCAAGACATTTTTCCTAGTGCTCTAGTTGATGTTGTAGGTTCCCTCAGGTTACATCATATCACATTTTTAGATGATGATATTTCTTCCTCAAACTTGTGAGGGAATTCTTCCCTCTATATTACTATATTTATTAGGGAAACATTTATCAAGTAGATTTTGATAGACAATGGTTCTTCCCTCAATTTATGCACTTATCAATTTTTCCAAAAAATTGGATTAAAAGAGGAAAATTTAACTAAAATTGATATCATCATCAAAGCTTTCAACAATGAGTCTCAAGAGTCCTGCAGTGTTATATCTCTCCTCCTTAGGATTGGATCTAAGATCTTAGATACCTTGTTCTATGTGGTGTCTTTCCCTACATATTTTAATATTATTCTTGGACACCCTTGGCTTCATGTGATAAGGGTTGTCACTTCTACTTTTCATAAATGTTTAAAGTTAAAAAAATATCAACTTGTCACCATTATGGGTGACCCTCACCCATTTCAATATTGTTCAATGTTTTAGCAAGCTCAATCCAATCTCAATTTATATCTATCAGTTTCTTCATCTCACATCACCAAGTAACTTGAAAATCTAAAGGTGAGTGAGAAACCATTAATCAATGTTTCATCATAGGATCAATTCAATCATTTTCTTCAATAACCTCTTCTATATATTGCCAAGCTACCACCTTCATCGAGGACTATGGGTTTACCCTATAATAAATTTAAAGTTGTACACATTGGCACATGGACCTTTATATTTGTAGGAGTCTCCCTAAAAGAAAATATTTGTGGTAGAAACCCTCTTCTTGTAGAGCATTCTTTTACCCATTGTTACCTATCCAATGATTATCCACTTCCAAAGCAAATCCTATCTAGCATGGGATATATAGGCAAAGGTTTAGGGCCATGACATAAAGATATTCAAGAGCCTTTAGAAGTTGATATTTGTCTTGGGAGATGTGTTGTAGGCTACATCCCTAATAAAATCCAACCTTTACCATTTTATGATGATGATCACCTCATTACTTAATGCTGAATATTTAAATCATCAAGGCTTGGAGTGGAGTGATGAGGACGAGGGACCACCTTATACCACTAACATATTGTTTTGAAATGTAGTAACTTTGATGCATCCTATTTAGTTGCAACCCCATGGGAGTATGCTAAATGGGATACTCTTTGTGACATGGATCATAAAGATATTTTCTAGAATTGGTTCTTCTTTTATGGTCCAGTCCCTTGCATCACACAAGTTGATTATTCTAGTTCTCAAGAGGACTTTTGTTCTATATCTCCCAAGGATCTTGAGAAACTAGGAGTGATCCCTTCCTCACCTCCTCTTTGTTATATTTTGAGGTAGATCGTAATGGGAGATGACAATCACAAGATGCATAAATATATGAGAAAGTAAATTTATGAGAATGCAAAAAAAATCTATAAATAGAAATGACAAGAATGAATACAATGTTGCTATAGAGGAAATGGACACTCCATGCAATAAGCTACAAGACTACATTATACTCCATCACTAATGGAGTTACACAACAATTCTACTACTACAAACTATCTTGTCAATCTCTTACAATGAGGCCCTTTTATGATGGAATATAGATTCCTTGGCCAACACTCTACCTAGTTGTACAAGGGACACCTTGCACATTTAAAACTTGCACATTGGCACTTGTGCATTTATTACATTGCATAAAGTAACTAGATAACTTCCCCCTAAAGTAATCTAATGTCATAAGTATGTACCTAGAAAGGTATATTTACATGATCCAAATGATGTAATAGAAACTAACTCTAACACCCCCTTATATTACATTATTTGGGTATTGAAGACTTTAGTCTTCAATATGGATCTTCTTATTTATCTTGAACTTTGTACTCTTCCTCCAAATTCTTTGCAACCTGTTCAAGCAAATGGTTAGTGGCTCTGTAATGTGTTACATTTGCTGATAGATCTTTCTCCTCTTAATTTTTTTTTGGTAAGTAGTAGATTTATATACAACAAGTTTTTGAAGGATCCCAAAACCTTTTTTACAATAGATGACGTATCTTTGAACAACAAAAAACATTATGGGCCAGGGGTGTACCCCTAGAACAAAAACTCGGGACTCAAAACATGACCCCTTGCCATCAAACCAGACAAAAATGACCCCATACCCACTAAAACAACACAAGGGTGTAGAGAACCTTGCATCCAGACCTGTAGAATATGTATGCAGGCCAGGTAGAAACCACTGGCAAAAAAACAAACAGCATCCCAGATAAGAACATAGGGCCTAGGCCCAAAAAGATGAAGTGCCACCCCCGCCCACCCTGCAACACAAGGTGAACCATCGGGGCTGCCCCAGGCTGAGGCCCCGCATCTTGGAGCTACTTCCCATCTCCATCGGGACCATGCCCCAGCCTGCACCAGAGATCTTTGAAGGCACTGCCACCATAGTAGCTATATTTATTGTCGATGTGAGTGAGTTGATCACCATGTTGAGAAGGATATTGGTCAAGAAGATCCAGAGCCTGTTCTTAGAATCTAAGCTAATCTCAATGGTTTCCATGGTCTCAACTCTAGGCCTCTTGAGTCTGGCTGAGGACTTGCTATCGTCGGGAGTCGGGCCCCTCTGAATAGAGCTAGCACCAGAAGTTGAAGCACCACCAGGGTCTTGGGATGGTGTCCTTTGTTTCTGGGTAGGTTTATGGTCTTTAGGAGGAGGAAAATATTCGTGGTCACTGGGAATTTTCTCTCTAGATTTAGAGGCATCAGGGAATGCAACAAGGGAGGTGACAGCCTTGGTGGGGAGGACAGAAGCCAGAGAGGAAAACGTTGGAGTGGGGACTAGCTAGCCAGGGCGTGATAATAGAGGACAACCATAAGGCCTTGATGGGAAGGTTAGGTTTGGTTTTTTCAAACCTTGTATATGGCAAAGCCAAGGGAGTAAAGTAGAAAGTGGGGAGTGCTCAGAATGGTGGCGCCATGAAGGTGATTGATGAAGCTTAAGTGTAAGTTGTACAACTTTTGGTCCAAATCATCACGAGTGATGAATTGCATTACAGGCACAATGGCTTCATCAAAAGGTTTGGTTAGGTCAATCTTGAATAGGAAAAACTTGTCCCAATTCTACTCTGAGAAGTGGGAGAGCTACTCCTCCCAATTATGTTTATCACGGTGAATGAACCTCCCCTTATCATCGTGATGTAAACCAATGACCTCGAACAAAAATTCTCTGGTAACTTTGAAGTGCAGTCATTTAACCTGGACCTCGCCCTAGTTCCAAGTATCCAAGAAACCCTGAGTGATCTCCTCATCGGGCCCAACAAATTTATGAAGGAAATGGGTATACTTCTTAGCGATAGAGAAGACCAAAGCAGACTTGCTCAAAGAGAGGGTCGAGAGCTCAATGAAGATAGTTTTAGGAGAAGACATGGTGGGCTCACAGGTCAACCAAGGAAGAAATCAACGAAAGGGGGCAAAGCCGAAAGGATAATTCACTCACCAGGAAAGGATGGGGGGAAAGGGGCAAGAGGGAATGAAGGCGATAGGGCTTAGAGTAAGATAAATGTGAATGGAGGAAGCCAAAGAGGTAGCGATTGTGCGCATGCATCAGGAGTTGATGCCTTGGGTGGGGAAACACGAGTGGAGTGAGACAGGGCCAGTGAGATGGGTGGCAGGAATGGTAGTTAAGGGGTGGGGGCCTATGGATGAGCTCCATGCAATGCATCATCTAAGGTGGCTTTGTGGGTTGGTCTCGCACGAGCTGTTGCCATGCCCGTGAAACTAGGTCATAAAGAGCAAAGGACACTAAGACAGTTGCAAGGCACTCATCTTGAGGTGGCATGGGCATAAACATGGATCTAAAAATGATGCCAGCTAGGATGCATGTTGTAGGGATTAGTTTCAAGCTATCTCGGATGTGTATTTTGGGAAAGAAGACACCTAGCATCATAGGCTACCAAATGATCAAACTGGTATGACCGTGGTTAGGGGGACCATGGAAAACTGCCACCATGGAGGAATTCATAGAAAAGTTAGTGACCCATGTGTGATTGGGGTGGGCATGGTGCCAAGTCACCCAGGCCCACATACAGGGGAGTCTAGATGTGTGGATTGTCATTGAGATTGGGGAAGTCTTAGGACATTTCTTGCACCAGCTCGACAGGAAATTCATTGGTCCGGATGTTGAGCCCTTTCGAAGAGCCTGCTATATTGGCCAATGAATCGGCCACCCTATTCCCTTATCTAAAGACATGACAAATGGAATAGTGGGGGAGCCCCTAGATTATGGCCTAAACCTCTTGTATGATATTGGAGATGCACCATGAGTTGGCACCCTGGCTGAGGGTAGCCTTGATGATGTTGAAGGAGTCACCCTTGATGATCACTTTGCTAGGGGCCTCCTAGAGAGTGAGTAACCCGTAGAGTAGCACCGTAGCTTCTACAAAATTATTGGTTTATGAATCGATAAACTTAGTGTACACCAAGATCAAGGTTCCATTGTGGTCCCGAATGGCCCCACCAGCTCTAGAGGGACCGAGATTGCCCTTGGAGGCTATGTAAAAGTTGAGTTTGACCCACCCAGGAGGAGGGGCTATCCACCTTGTCATGGCTTTTGGGGAGGGGACAAGTAGAAGGCCATGTGGGGTAACTTGGACTTTGAGGAAGGTGAAGAGAGTAGACTCACCTTCCAGGGAGGACCACCCAAGGGGAGGGAACGAGAGTTCTCTAGGGCAAAGGCCACTGATTTGGCAGCCATCGAATGGAGGAAGTGGGTCAAGGAAGATAAGGCCTTGCTGTTGTTCTCAAGCCATATCTGCAAAAGTAGGTGGAGAAGACATAAGGCCCAGAGGGAGCGAAGGGTGGGGTGGGAAAAGGGATTGGACCACTAGGAAAAATTTCAATGATGGAGTTGGGGGAAACCCATTGAATGGAAAACAAGGTGAGGAGGTGACCGAAGGCCTCAAAGGAGAAAGGGCATCTGAGGAAGATATGATTGGTTGACTCCTAGGTAGTGTAATAAAGGTAGCATCTATTCAGGATTTGGAAGCCCCTCCTGGCTAGATTCTCAATGGTTATGATCTTATTCTGGATGGTCTTCCAGATAAAGTAACTGATCTTAGGGATAAGCTTCTTGACACACACATGCTCTATCGATAAGAGAGCCTTCGCTGGATCCCCTTAGAGGGCGTAAGAATATTTGACTGATAAGTAGCCACTACTAGTGCCATACCATACATATTTGTCCTCCCCCCCACCAGAAGGAATGATGGTAGTCTTGAGGAGGCATTGGAGCTTGGAAGCTTGAAATGGGTGGTGAGGGTCCAAGATGGGCCCCTAGGTGGCTCTGCCCTAGTCCCTGACCATGTAGTCTGATGCTTTGGAACCTTTAAAGGTCACCAAGACCGATTTAAGGGCTCAAAGGTAACTTTCAGAACTCAGGGCCTCATATTGGATCCACCTATCATCCCAGAAATTGATCTTGGCCCCATAAACAATGAGCCATCTGGTCCCTTTTTGAATAATGTCTTTTGTGAGGGCCAGGGATTTCTAGAAGGCTGATCCATCTCTGGGTTGGAATTCACTAAGGAACGGGTGTTGATGGAGATATTTTCTATGCACAATGCTAACCCATTCATCCGGGGTATTCATGAAAACCTTTCAAGCATGTTTGGCCAAGATGGTGTTGTTCATTAGGATAACCTGCCTAATCTTGATCCCTCCCTCCCATTTTGGCCGACAAACTAGGGGCCAGGAGACCAAGGGTATCCTCTTGTATTCATTGCCAGACCACAAAAAATATTTCTAAATTTGCTTGATGTGGGCTGCAATGGAGGCCAGGATTTTGAACACAAACATGAAGTACACCAGAATGCTTTGGAGAACTATGGATGAGAGAGTGGCTTTTCCTGCATGGGAGAGGAGGTGACCCTTCCAAGAGGCCAATTTCCTCTGGACCCACTCGATCAGTCCACTCCATAGGTCCTTGGAAGAAGCCCCTATGAACAGGGGTATCCCAAGGTAAGTGGAGGGCAGGGTTTTAGGGGTACAACCTAGAATCTGCCCAATCCAGGCTTGCCTTGATGGGGGTGTGAATAAAGTAGATTTTGGAGATTGATCTTCTGCTCGACTGCCTCTTCATACAAACTCAAGATCTGCTTGATAACCTTGGCTTGGGGGACCGAAGAGGCAGTTGCAAGAATGGTGTCATCCATGAACTGCTGGTGGGACACTAGGGGCAGCCCCGACACTGGCCTGATGCCAGAGATGAGCCCGCAGGAAGTAGCACTCGATATGGTGCAGCCTAGGGCTTCAGCCAAGATAATGAAAAGAATTGAGGACAGGGGGTCACCTTGGCAGAGGCCTCTAGAATTGGGGAAGAAGCCTACCAATGATCCATTAATCAAGATAGAGAACCACGGGGAAGACACGTAGTTTTTGACGAGGTTGACCTAGGAGGGGTGGAACCCAAACTTGAGGAGAACCTTGGTGAGGAACTCCCAGTTGACTTTGTCAAAGGCTTTATTCATGTCAAGATTGAGCAAGAAAGAAGGCTTATTTGATAGGAGGGCAAAATGAAGGACCTCGTGAATGATGATGACCCCATCTGTGATAAGCCTACCTTTGATAGAGCTCCCCTAGCAAGGGGCAATGATAATGGTAAGGATGCCTTTAAGTCTAGTTTTCATGGACTTGGTCAGGATTTTATAGAGGACATTGCATAGAATGATGGGGCAAAAGTCAAAAAGGGATTTGGTCACCTGGGACTTGGGGATCAGGGCGATGAAGATGGAATTGATGCCTCTATGGATGGAGCTGGCAAACTAGAGTTCTCAAATGGCTGCATACACTTCCTGGCCAAAGAGGTCCCATAAGGATTGGAAAAACTAGGGGGGAAACCCTTCTGGGCTTGGGGCGACATCTGCTTTCATGGACAACACAGCTATGTTTATTTCTTCATTCAAAATGGGTCAAAGGAGCATCTCATTTTACTAGGCTGAGATGGATGTGGGAATGTGCTCCAGAAGGGTCTTCATTTCCAAGGGGGACAGCTAAGGGTCGTCACCAAGGAGCTCCTAAAAGAAGTCAACGGCTTCAGATCTGATGTCCTCTTTATCTTTGGTTACCCTACCATCATTGTAAATGAGCTTAGGGATTCTGTTTGAGCTCCTATTTCTAATATTAGAGGTGTGAAAGAACTTAGTATTGGCATCGCCATCGTGCAGCCATAGGGCCCTCAACTTCTACTCTAGAAGGTTTCTTACCTAGCTAATACATTGTGATACTTGGCTAGGACTGAGTGCTCCTCTTCTCTAGCCTTCAGGTCTTAGCAGCCTTCCTAGAACCTGAGATCAAGGTCTTCTAGTTTTTTCTTGAGTGTTTCTTTGCTTTCAAAAATATTATCAAACACCTCCCTATTCTAGACCTTGAGCTTGTCTTTGAGAAGTCTCAATTTTTGATAGATTTGCTCAGCAGGGCATCTTATGACTAGGAAGGCCCACCAACAGCCAACCTAGGTCCTGAAATGAGGGTGATGTAGCCACATGGACTCAAAACAAAAAGGGTGCTTGTGGGGAGGACGCTTACCAGCTTCAAAGAGGAGGGGGCTGTGATCCGATCTAACTTTGGGAAGGGCCAGTAGGGTGGCATCGATGAACAGGGGGATGACTTCTCTGGATAGGAACACTCTATCCAATTTGACTTGGATGAAGTGGGCTCCTACTCTTCTATTCATCCAAGTGTACTTAGCCCCTTTTAGGTGGACATCCATGAGCTCATTGGTATCAGCAAAGGTCCCAAAATCTTCCATGCTTTTGGTTGGTTTCGCTAGTCCCCCGCTCTTGTCAGAGGGGGAAGAGGACACTATTGAAGTTACCCATAAGAATACAGGGGAGAGGAGCGAACACCTCCCTCATGGTGCTTATTTTGTTCCATAATACAAATCTTCCATTCAGGCTGTTGGGGCATAAACATTGGAAATCAAGATTGAGCAAGAAAGAAGGCTTATTTGATAGGAGGGCGAAATGAAGGACCTCGTGAATGATGATGACCCCATCTATGATAAGCCTACCTTTGATAGAGCTCCCCTGGAAAGGGGCAATGATAATGGTAAGGAAGCCTTTAAGTCTAGTTGTCATGGACTTGGTCAGGATTTTATAGAGGACATTGCATAGAATGATGGGGCAAAAGTCAAAAAGGGATTTGGTCGCCTGGGACTTGGGGATCAGGGTGATGAAGATGGAATTGATGCATCTATGGATGGAGCTGGCAAACTGGAGTTCTCAAATGGCTGCATACACTTCCTGGCCAAAGAGGTCCCAGAAGGATTGGAAAAACTAGGGGGGAAACCCTTCTAGGCTCGGGGCGACATCTGCTTTCATGGACAACACAGCTATGTTTATTTCTTCATTCAAAATGGGTCAAAGGAGCATCTCATTTTACTAGGCTGAGATGGATGTGGGAATGTGCTCCAGAAGGGTCTTCATTGCCAATGGGGACAGCTAAGGGTCGTCACCAAGGAGCTCCTGAAAGAAGTCAACGGCTTCAGATCTGATGTCCTCTTTATCTTTGGTTACCCTACCATCATTGTAAATGAGCTTAAGGATTCTGTTTGAGCTCCTATTTCTAATATTAGAGGTGTGAAAGAACTTAGTATTGGCATCACCATCGTGCAGCCATAGGGCCCTCAACTTCTACTCTAGAAGGTTTCTTACCTAGCTAATACATTGTGATACTTGGCTAGGACTGAGTGCTCCTCTTCTCTAGCCTTCAGGTCTTAGCAGCCTTCCTAGAACCTGAGATCAAGGTCTTCTAGTTTTTTCTTGAGTGTTTCTTTGCTTACAAAAATATTACCAAACACCTCCCTATTCTAGACCTTGAGCTTGTCTTTGAGAAGTCTCAATTTTTGATAGATTTGCTCAGCAGGGCATCTTATGACTGGGAAGGCCCACCAACAGCCAACCTAGGTCCTAAAATGAGGGTGATGTAGCCACATGGACTCAAAACAAAAGGGGTGCTTATGGGGAGGATGCTTACCAGCTTCAAAGAGGAGGGGGCTGTGATCCGATCTAACTTTGGGAAGGGCCAGCAGGGTGGCATCGATGAACAGGGGGATGACTTCTCTGGATAGGAACACTCTATCCAATTTGACTTGGATGAAGTGGGCTCCTACTCTTCTATTCATCCAAGTGTACTTAGCCCCTTTTAGGTGGACATCCATGAGCTCATTGGTATCAGCAAAGGTCCCAAAATCTTCCATGCTTTTGGTTGGTTTCGCTAGTCCCCCGCTCTTGTCAGAGGGGGAAGAGGACACTATTGAAGTTACCCATAAGAATATAGGGGAGAGGAGCGAACACCTCCCTCATGGTGCTGATTTTGTTCCATAATACAAATCTTCCATTCAGGCTGTTGGGGCATAAACATTGGAAAGAATCTAAGACTTTCCTGACTTCAAACAGTGAATCAGGATGTTGGTGATTCTAGGGGATGATGAGATGAGTCTCCCCTTGAAGGAGCGCGGGTCCCGCAGACACAATAGACCCCAAACAATGCCAAACTTTGGGGTAGATATAAAATCACTATTTCTCTAGATAACTTTGGCGACCCTCGAGGAGGACACTTCATCGAGTTTGGTCTCTTGAAGGAGGAGGACAGATGGGTTGTGGTCCTTGTGAAGCTGGGCAAGGATCCATTTCTTGGGACACCATTGAACCCCTTGACATTCCAGGTGATGAGATTCATTTGAAACCCTTGGGGAGTTTCTTGCCTCCCTTCCCATGTTGGGTGGGGGGTTTGGATCTCAGGGAGTCTACTTTTGAGAATATCATAGATTCATTGAGGAGGGTCGCCTGGGAGCCGCTAGCTATATTGTCCTCTATGAGCTTAATGCGTTGGTCATTGAGGGTGAGGCATCCTCTCTTCTTTTTTCTACTAAATTTGATGGTAAACTTCCTATTGTGGATCCTCTTGGGGCTAAACTCTTCGAGATCAAACTGGGAACTTCCATCTTTGTCATCTATAGACCTCTCGAAGTTGCACTCTGAGGGATGTTGAGGAGGGAATGAAGGGAGGGGGGAAGGGGATCAAACAGGGGAAAATGAGGGTGGGGGTGGAGGATACCCCACTTGCCAGGGAGGGTGAGGGGTCAACTAGAAGGGATAGGAGGGGGTTGGGAAGGCCTGATGACTCGTAGGTCTGGGAGGGGCCTTCCTCAAAGCAAGCAAGATCAAATTCAGCCTGTGGGGCTACCTGAGAGCGAGGGTGGCCAGAATCCACAATGACCTAGGAGGGGATTTCCTTTGCACACATTAGAGGCTCTAAAAGACTATCAAGAAGAGGTTCAAAGTTACATACCTAAAGCTGAATGACCACAAATTAGGGTCCACCTAGTTTTCCCCTATGGCAATAGTTTTTGTTTCTTTTTCCTACCATTCCTAGGATCTGCGTTCATCTTGGGTGGATCGGGTATGGGGATCCTCGGGGTGGGATGCTACAACCTTCTTTGAAGTGGGGCATTTATGGGGAAGGTGCCCCTTAGTGCTACACAAAGGGAATAAGGTGGGTTTATTTTCATAAATCATGGCTTGGTGCTAGAAGAAGGATCCCAAAGAAATGGAGATAGAAGAAGGGAGTTCGGATTAAAGGTTTGCATTGACACATAATCTAGCATGGACCATGCGTGAGCCTACCTTGGTGATAGGATCAAAGGAAATAAGCTCACCAAAAGCTTGCACAATGAGCCTCAGGACGTCCTCTTGCCACAAATGGAAAGGGAGCTTCGGGAGATGAACCCATATCGGAGTGAAGTTGATGCTTTGGATGCTAAAATTAAAATCATATCCATAATGCCTAAGGAAGAGGCTTTTGTGTACTAGGAACCAGGGCCCACCTATGAGGTTCATGCTGGAATCATCACTGTTGTTGAGCTTGATGAGGAAGAAACCCTTGGTTAGGGCTACAAGCTGCATGTGCCCTGAGATTTTCCATTTGAAAGTCGTCCAACGATGGATGGTTTCCATGTCCGGGCACCCCCTATGAATTTCCCAACCAGGTAAAAAGAGGACCCTAACACAAAGGTCAAGTAGACATTGTCATGGATGGAGATGTGCATCCCTTTGAGAGAAAGCCCTAAGCCCAGGTCCCAGGGCTAACCGTTGGTGCCATACATGATCTACTGGAAGGAGGGTTTGGGCTCCCCTAGGGTAGAACCTTGAACTTTGTCAGGTAGTTTTTTCCCAAGACCTACACTTGCATCAACACTATCATGAGTCTTGGCTCCCAAGATTCCATCCCCACCCTGGCCACCTGGCTACCTAAGCCCCACGCTTGGCTTGAATCTTGCAACAGAACCTACAGGGCCAAACCCAGAGGTCGCACCCACTCCCCCTCCTACTTCCGATCTTGCACATACGCCCGCTCCTGCTCCTGCTCTCACCATCCTCTCCTCATAATTTTTTATGTCTTCCTCCAATTCTTCAATTTCTTCTATCCTTTGAACTAGGTGTATTTTTTGATTCCCCTTTAGATACTCTAATTGAGGATAGTTGTTTGGTCACTAAAATTACCGCTGAAGAAAATTCCTTTGATATTGTCATGGTTGAAATTTATTCCCATTATTTATCTAATTTCCTTGATTCTAATTTCTCGGATTGTACTTACAATAACTAGTATCATGACCTTTCTTTCTACATATCTGACAATACCATGTTCTCCATATTTTTTTGATGAGGCAATATTTCTCTTTGAATTATATTTTGATGTCAATGCAATGTTAGTTATCTCATCTTTCACAGTGTGTTCCACCTCATATTCCTGAAGGATATTGACTAAGTCATCAAAAGAAGTATCTTTACTTAGGATTTGTAAAGATGTGACCAAATTCTTATAATTGTTTGGAAGTGCTCTCATGGTTACTTGAGTAAGAATTTCATCTTTAGGCTCTTGTCCAAGGGATAACAATTTCCCTTTAATATCTACTACCTTCCTTACAAATAGTTCTATGATTTATCCATTTCTCATTTTCAAGCAATGTAGTTGAGTTTGTAGATGAATAATGGTGGCTTTACTCTTTCCTTCGAATATTTTATCTAAGCTTGTCCAAGTTTCAGAAGATATTTTTGTTGAATTGATATAGGGTTGTATTTCATTAGTGATAGCAAATATATGATCATTAGATCTTTTGAATTATTTTTCTCAAATTTTAGAATCTCAGTATCACCTGTAATAGTTTTCTTTGTTTTCCCTTGGACAATATCCCAAAGCTTTTCATATACCAAGATTGATTTTACTTTATTATTCCAAGAGAAATAATTTTGACCCTTGAGTAGTTGGGATTCGACTAGGAAGAATTTGTTGAATGCCATTGAATTTATTTTATCAAACCTTAGATTTTGTGGACTTTCTTATGTCTCCCTAATGATGAGAGTTCAAAAACCTAATAAGATTTTAAATTTTGTAGAAATCTTACATCTATCCAATGAATTTAGAACTTGGTAATTTTTTATGGATGCTAATATTACCAAGTTTTGTAGAATACCTTATGACTCCCTAGGATGTTTTGGATAGGATATATGATCAATATAGTGCTTTTTGTAAATTGTAGTTCAATTTTGGGTTGACTTTGTAAAATTTTGTAAACACCAAAATCAACTTTTTTTATCTCCTTATTACTCCTATTGAACTAAGCACTATTTCAATTTTTGAAGAGGTTTTGATGTTGGATTTATTTTGCCCTCTTTAAGTATTTTTGAGAAAATACTTTTATAAAAATTCCAACCTTTGAAAACTTTAATAAACCTCTTTAAATATCCCTTTTGGTTGATTTTTAATATTTTCTAATTTCCAATTCCTAATTTAATGTAGTATTCCTTATAACTCCCAAATTTGGAAAAAATAGAAAATAATATTTACAAATAATTTAAATTTCAGTAATAACCCTTATTCCTCCTTGATTACCTTTTGCAAATATTAATAATTCTAAAATATACTTGCTTAATAAATCACTAATTCTGAATATTGTAGTAGTAGATATAAAGTACCCTTATAACTCCAAAGACCTTAAAGCAAACTTAATAAATCAACTTTTACCTTAATAATCCTTCAATGTTGTGCGATGGTGAATTGGTAGCTTTGTGTTGTGTATTGCTCATGGGCATTTAAACCCATATTTTAATGGTGTTGAATTCCACCTAAGTTGGTACTCCTCTTCAGCAAATGGCACCAAAACACTCCTTGGAATACACTTTACTTATGATGAAACTCCTTCGAATGCAATTACTAGTTTGATGGTTCTATGATAGCATCTTAAATTATTTTCTTATCTCTAAATGGTGTATGTCTTGAATTAGCCTTTTCCTCCAAGTAAGCTTCAAAATTGATTGACTTTGTTTGACTTTATTCTAGGTCATTTTGATTCAATCTCCTTCATTCTTCTTCAATCTGCTTCGATTTCTAGGATTGTGCCTTAAATAGAATGGACTTCGTGATAAGTGTCACTTGAGGCATTACTAGGTAGGTGCTTTCAATTTACATGTGGTAATTATGGGATTGGTGGTAACCTCCAAATATTCTTAACTCCCTCCAAATGTATGTAACTCCATTTAGGTGAGTGCTTGGGTCTTCATGAATGTTGTGATGCTTAGAGAATTTGTGCCAAGTGGCACTCAAGACTTGTACATGTAATGCTTCAAATATGAGCTTGCAACCCTAATTCTTCATTTATATTTGCATCCTACGTGAGCTTGCTATGTTTCTTGAGATGCAAGCTTCCTTTTACATGCTAGATTGGTGAGGATAACTTATGGCTACAATTGTATTGCTCCACGGTTCTATGGCACACTTTTTGAACTCCTTTCTGGTAAATATTTGCTTCAATCGATGCCTTAGGTATACCTCCCTATTTTTCCACCTATTTGTAGGTTTTATAGCTTGATCTAATGTTGATTTGTGGCCTTCTTTAGTTCTTGAATTATAGTGTTGTTTGTAACAGCCAATACGTAGCCCTTTTTCTTGGCCTTTTACATAGATAATTTGTCACTGAATGTTGCCCTTATTTCTATGTAAGCACAAGATATAATGACTTATTTCAATGGATCCACTGTTGCAGGTGACATGCTCTTATAGGGTTGGATTTAATGGAGGAAAATGGTGTTTTTAAACACCTCTATTCATGGACATGTGAACTCTTTGGTGGCTCATTTCTCTTGTTGGAATTTTTCTATATATAACAATCATGTGAGCTCTTCGGTGGCTCCTTCTAATGATCGTGTGAGCTTCTTCAGTGGCTACTTCCTCTTTCCATAAATCTATTGGATATAACATCCTTGCTACCCCCTATAAATATTAATGCTTTTGTCCTTTCAAATGGATAAAAGAGGTGTCTTTTTTTAATGGATAGATATTGCACCAAAATGAAGAATTTTTATGTAATCCTTATTGCTTCTTCTTCATTGGATGATAATCAATCCAAGCTAATGAAATGTTATTTTTGAATAAGGATTTTTGCACTCTGTACTGAAATGAAACCATTTATTTCTCCTTAAATATTAAGACTTATAAGGTCTTTATTTGAGGCTTCCTTCAAGGACTTAAATGGTGACTTTCTTCTCCACCTTTTTTCTTGTAATGGTGGCTTCTTTTGGCCATGAAAGTGCTGCAAATTTTGTGCTAGTTTTATACTTTTAACACAAACTAATTGAGAATAAATAGTTAAAAAATCAACTAGTATAGTTATTTAATAGATGAACTTTTAATAATATCACCTTATTGCTCCACTAATTTATCAAACATGCACTTAACAATTCCACTGCAACCTTTCAAGCATAATCTGGAATGAACTCTTACAAATTTCACTACAAACACAGTTGTAGGATATAGTCTTCTTTTTATTTTCCAAAGTAGATGATAATTAGCTAATATATAGTTACAATTCCGAGATCTATTCAACTCCAAATTAATGTGTAAATAAATCTTAAAAAGAACTTTTCCTTTTTTTTTTGTATTTTTGAAGACTATAATTCAATTTTCAACTTTGATCCAATATAAGGTGCTTTAAAATTTTTATAAGTAATCCAATTAATGAATCTACTTGCACCAATAGTTGCTTACCTTTTTTAAAAAATATTTTTGTAGAGGATGTAGATCAAGCTTGTTTATTTGGATAGAATTCTGCAACTTTTATTAGCTTTTTCAAAAAAACTCTCCCTTCACCAAAAAAAGGTATTAATATTTTTTTCATTAGCCTAGGATTTGGTGGCTTGTTCTTCTCTTGTAATATTATCCTTTCCACTGTAGATTTTGATAAATATTTATGCCTTCTTATTGTGAAAGGTAATCTTAAAACTTCATGGATTTGGTAAGCTTCTTTTATCTTCAAGTATTATTTTGAATTCTAACTTCAAACGCGATATTCTTCTCAAGATTTTGAATATATTGAGGTCTTATTTATCTTCTTAGTAACTCCTTGCCAATTCTTATTCTCCTATTTGGTCTTGTTGTCAGATGGTGACAATTGTCCCAATTCTTTCCTTTATCAAAAACTTTCTCCTTGTTGGATAATTTCTCCAATGAGTTCTTGTAAAAAAAAATTGATGATCTTGCTTCAGTAACAAGGCCCTCCTAGCCTTTTTCCTTGAGACTTCTCCTAGGTATTTGATTGTGCAACTTATTTGGTCTTCCTTGAAATATTCTTCTTCAACTTCTAGAATTGAGATGTCCTTCCTGGATCTTTTGATTCTGCTACTTTTGGATTTGAATAGGATTCTCCTAGTCCTTCTTGTCCTTCCAAGAATGGAAGTTTCTTCAATGAGATCTTCACCTAATATCTTCACCTTCAAGTTTACTTCAAGTGTTGGATTGATTCTGAAGAATATACTCTTCCTAACTTTCTTGTAGGAAGTTTTCCAATTGATTGAATCTTCTTTCCTTGCAACAAGATATTAGTGCTAAAAGCTAAATCTGCTTTTGAATCAGGTACTCTCTTTCGAAGTCTTCTTCAGGATCAAGGCTTATGTGGCCTTTTTTAGATCAAGGCTTTTGTAGCATTTTTTAGAATCAAGGCTTCTATGGCATTTTTTGCTATTAAGTTGACTCTTATTGATGGAGATCTTTAATCTCCAGACTTCACCATGACTATTTCTCCTAGAGTCTCTTTTGTAGTATTCTTCTCTTGCAATAATTAATCTCTACACTATGAAGGCACTCTGACCTTTGGGCAACAAAGTTGAAATCTCCTACCTTTCTATTATAGGAGGTGTCCTAATCATCTAAGAATTAATTCCCTAAAATAAAAGAAACTTCAAACAACAGTAAACTTTTCTAGATCTCTTAGATGAGCTTCACTACTTGATTCATCAAACTAGTGGATCAAATGTTGAGTCCTTACCTTCACAATTTTTCCTACAACTCTGTGGGAAGACTCTAAGTCAAATTAATTTCATAATTTCTCTTTCTAGTCTGTTCTACCAAATAATCTTGAGGTAACAAAATTTACATGCAATGGGTCCAAAGGAACATCCAGTTTGCAAAAATTGAAGTTATGGTGACCGACCCAATTTTTAATAATAGTACTTTCTCGAAGCTCTCCCTACCACCTTGATTATTTTGAATATTTTTTCAAGATACTGTGTACTATGGCGAATTAGGTTCACAAAAAAATTAGGTTCAATAATAATGGTGGTTCTCCTCTCAATCTACAGTAGCTAGTTCTACTATGACTAGATCTACCATGGTTCTGATACCACTGTTAGCTTTTGAGGTAGATCGCAATGGGAGATGGAAATCACAAGATGTAGAAATATAAGAGAAAGTAAATTTATGAGATTGTAAAAATATGCTATAAATATAAATGGCAAAAATGAATACAATGTTGCTTTGGATGAAATGAACACTCCGTGCAAGAAGCTACAGGACTACATTGTACTCCATCACTAATGGAGTTACACAACAATTCTACAACTACCTACTATATTGTCAATCTCTTACAATGAGGACCTTTTATAATAGAAGATAGATTCCTAGACCAACACTCTACCTAGTTGTACAAGGGACACCTTGCACATTTACAACTTGCACATTGAAACTTGTGCATTTATTACATTGCATAAAGTAACTAGATAACTCCCTCCTAATGTAATCTAATGTCCTAAGTGTGTACCTAGAAAGGTATATTTATATGATCTAAATGATGTAATAGACTATAAGTCTAACACTCTTGAGGATGAGTCTTAGATTCTCATTGAGAAGACCATAGATGTTAACATAGGTTCTAAAAAGTGCCTTAGAATCCTTAAGCTAGGTAAAGCCTTGTCCATGGACAAGTAGGATCAGTTGATCAATTTTTTGAAAGAGTTTCATGATATTTTTTATTGGTCACATGCTAACACACTAGGTTTTGATCCCTCCATTGTTATGCATCATTTTGTATTGAAGCCTAGTGCTAAGCTGGTTAAGCATAAACTTAGTAATATGCATCCTAAGGTTACCCTTTTAGTTAAAGAGAAGTTCCAACAACTCCTTGACATCAGATTTATCAAAGCTATTGACTATTCTAATTAGATTTCCAATATCATTCTTGTGGCTAAGAAGGTAGGAACAATTATAATATGTATCGAATTTAGGGACATTAACTTAGCATGTTCCAAGGATAATTTTCCTCTCCCCAACATAGATATGATCATAGATTTCATCACTAAATATGGTATGCTTTTTCTCATGGATGATTTATCAAGATACAATTAAATCATGGTTGCCCCTAATGACCAGGTCAAGATAGCTTTCATCACACCATGGGGTATATTTTGTTATAAAGTTATACCTTTTGGCTAAAAGAACATTGATGCCACATACGAAAGGGATATAACTTATATATTTCATGACATAATGCATGATATTCTAGAAGACTATGTGGATGATATTTTGGGTTTCTCCATACATTAAAAGTATCATGTGCATGATTTAAGACTAATTTTTGAAAGGTTTCAATAGTTCAAAGTTCATCTTAAGCCCTCCAAGTGTGTGTTTGGAGTCACATCTATCAAGTTTCTAGGATTCATCGTTTCTATGTGAGGTATTAAAGTGGACCTTGCTAAGATAGCGGTTATTATTAGCATACCTCCTCCCCACATCCTAACTGATTTGCATAGCTAGCACGGTAGGCTTCAAGCTATTTGTCGATTCATAGCTCAGTTAGTTGATAAGTGTCATCCCTTTCTTAAGCTTCTTAAGGAAGATGATGTATTCCAGTGGGATCCTGAGTGTCAAATATCTTTTGATGAGCTCAAAAAGTATCTCACTTCCTCACCAATATTAGTGTTACCTATACTGGATAAGCATATGATATTTTACATAGTGGTCACAACTCATGCTTTGAGAGCCTTGTTGGCTCATCATGATGATTAAAATAAAGAGCGAGTTATTTACTATATCAACAGAACCTTGGTCATCTATAAAACTTGGTATACCCCCTTAAAGAATATTTGCTTTGCTATAGTGTTTGCTTCCTAGAAGCTAAGACACTACATGCTCAACCATAATATATTGGTGGTTGTGAATTTTGATCCTTTGTGTTACTTAATATCTAAACCCCACCATTCAGGTGAAGCTACTAAGTGGGTTTTAGCCCTTAGTGAGTTCAACCTCACCTTCATAGGTTAGAATGCTATCAAGGATCAAGTTATCACTAATCAGTTAGTCTCCACTTCCCTAGAAGCTACCCATCCTTTGGTCATCAAGTTTCTCGATGAGTGCTTTGGCATAGAGTTCAAATATCTAGAGTCTTGGACTTTATTTTTTGATGGATCCCGATGCATGAAGGGTGCTAGTGATGGAGTCATTCTAGTTACCCCATAAAAATAGTTCATACCCTTGTCCTTCAAGCTTTGTTTCTCTGTGATGAACAATACTATAGAATACAAAGATTTGATCCTTGGTCTTAGATTAGCCTTAGCCTTAAAGGTTAGTGTTCTTTCAATATTTTATGAATCTCAATTTTTGGTGAATCAGATTAATTATGTTTATCAGACTCGGGATGATAAGCTAAAACCTTACAAAGATAATGCCACCAAGATTTAATCTGCATTTGATCAGGTGACCATAGAGTTTATTCCTAGATCCTCTAACCATCATGTATATTCCATGGCTACTGCTACATCCTTGTTCCCTTTGGATTTGGAAAATGATCAAGCATCGATTATCATTAGATAAATATAGGAGCCTACATCACTTGGTTTGAGTCTTGTTTTATTAGATATTTTGACCATCGAAGCTTCCCCATCTCATCCATGGTTTATCAACATATTTACTTTCATTAAGGATGTTTTTATTCTTGATGGTTTAGATCGCAATCAACATAATATTTTACACAAAAGAGCATGTCGATTCATTATAATTGAAAATACTTTATATCGATGTTTTTTGAAGGTATCCTCTTGTGATGCCTTAATTTTAATGAAGCCTGACTAGATCTTAGTGAGGCTCATGAAGGTTCATGTGGAGGCCATTTTTTAAAAAGCTCCTTCATATGGGATATTATTGGCCTTCCATGGAGGAAGATGCATATGATCATGTTTGATGTTGTGACAAGTGTCAACACCATGACAACCTCATTCTTGCTACTTCTCAAAACCTTTAAGTTATTTCTTCCTCTTGACCATTTTCCATGTGGTGATTGGATATTATAGGGAATATTAATCCAACTTCATATAATGATCACAATTTTATCACTACAACAACAAAGTACTTCACTAAATGGCTCAAATTCATACCTCTGGTTACGATGATTGGAACCTAGATCTCCAAATTCATCTTCAAACATATCCTTTATAGGTTTGGGATTACTTTGGTGATTGTTTCTATTAATGGCACTCCTTTCAATAATAAGTATATTCATAAACTTTATGCTAAGTACAAGGTCCAGCATAGGTGGTCAACTCCATATCACCCTCAGGGTAACAGACAAGCCAAAGCATCCAACAAGTCTTTGATTAAGATCCTCAAGAAGTTGTTTAGTCATACCAGTCATAAATAGCATATCCAACTTTATCCAACCCTATGGGCCTATCATACTGGTGTGAAATATCCTACAGGAACCTCTTCTTATGTGTTGGTCTATGTGTATGAGGTGGTTTTTCCATTCGAGTTAGAGGTTACTTCATTGTGCATCTTGCTTCAATATGCCTTGATCGACGATGAGCATCGCTTCGGTCATTTGTGCCAATTGGAGCTACTGGATGAAAAGCACATTCACACCTTAGATCATATTTGAGCCTATCAGAATAGGCTCAAGCAATTTTATTCCAAGAGAGTTCACAATCATTATTTTTAGGTTAGAGACCTTGTTATCAAGGAAAACCAGGAGAACACCAATGCTTGATTCGATCTAAAAGTTAAGTATTAGCCCAATTGGTTAGGTATCTTTATCATAACAACCAAGTTTAGTTCAAGGACCTATCATTTAGCTTCTTTAGATGGTAAAGAACTTAAATAACCAATGAATATAATCCATCTAAAGATATACTATGCATAAATTGGCACTCTGCATTTTCATATTACATATAGATTAGTTTTCATGTTACATTTGGTTTGCTTGCTCATACTGCATGACTACCTATCATGTTTTTTATGGTTTTCTAGACATTATATTTCTTCATTTCTACTTGTCATATAATTGCTAATCTGCTTGACAATATTTACATGACTGCTTGATCATATATATTTTTGGGGACTTCATGAGGATGGCAAGTGATAACACCTAGTTAGGTCTTAGTTCACATGCATTGCACTCATACTGGGGATCTTATGCCTAGCGAATTCCCAACATAGGGCCCATTTTTATGCATTTTCATCTTTAATTTTCATCCATCTCTTCTTCTTCTCTTTTCTTCTCTTACATTCCTTGACCTTGAAAATATAAAATGATCATAAAATTTATCTTCAAGTCAAGGGATATAGATCTTCTTTTGTATGTACTTTGTCCTTGAAAGTTTTAATTATTTCTTATCCTCCCCAAAATAAAGGATATGTGTTCCTTCTTCTCTCTTATTTTTCTTTTCATACACCTTCTTCTTCTTGATATTTCACCTGTTAAGGGATCCTCATGGGATAGGATAGATACCACATGAATATCATACATCCACTGACTATCTTACGCACACCTATTTACTCTTGAAATTTCATTAAGGATGCACACATACACTATCTTTCACTTGTTCCTTCTCTCTTTCTTATGTCTCTTTCTTCTAACACACACACACACACACACTCAGTGCTTTGATGTGCTTCACTTTGCTCATACATCTTTTGCTCACACCACAACCCTATCGAGTAGTCCTTATTTTGGAACATCAATTACATCTCTTCACCCCATTTAGGATAAGCTTCATGGCCACACATGAGGTACAACCTCCATATCGATCATTTTCAAGCATACATCCTAGTGGGTACCAATTCATCTCTAGCCACTAGTGAGCACTACACCCATGGTGGGTATCGATCCACATTCGACTATCTTCATGAGCCTAACACCCTTACAAGATAGCTTCATGGCCACAAGCGATAGGCAGCCTCCATTCAATCATTTCTAACCATACATCCTTGCAAGGTTCCACTCTTGTTTTCCTTTCTTTGTGTATTTTCTTTGTTGACATTTTTTTTTAGCTTTGCTTTCTTCTTCCTTCGTTGTTCTCTCTTATTTTTTTGTCTGTTTTCTTATTCTCTCTTATTTTTATTCATTCTTATTTCCACCTACTCACTCATGCATTTCATTTTGCATTCATTTTAGATTGCATATTATATTGCATCGCATTAGTTATGTTCACTCACAATTTTCATCTAATTAGGTTTGTTTTGTATTGCATTCAGTATGTTTGTGATCATCATAAAAAAAGAAGCAATAATGCAAGTCAAATCTAATCCAAAGTTGAGCATTTCTTCTTCTTCCCATGTGATGAAAATAAGTTTATTTTTACCCTCCCCTCATTTTTCTCTTTTTTTGTGCTTTTTGCCTTTTCTCTCTATGTTTGCTCTCTTTCTTCTACGTCAGCATTTTTGAGTTTTCCCAAGAATATTGCATTATTTTTTAAAATCGAGGGGGTATCATGGCCTGAGAGGCATTAAAGTCCCTAATACCTTGTTTTGGGTGCAAAATTTTAAAATTTCCAAAATGGCACCATTTTTGCACCACCCCTTTCTTCTAAAATAGCTACCCCTTTTTGTGTTCACCATATCTTGCCCATAGGTGTCTACATATTTTTTGGATGCATTTATTAGGCCATAAATGCATCAAAGAGGGGGTAAAATGTAGATATAGAAAATTGACCCACCAAAGTGATTCAATATTTCAAAAAATCCTTGGGAGGATCCTCAAACTTTCCAATCACAATTTTAGACCTTTCTTACCCTCCCTCTTTATTTTTTCCTAGTTTTGTTGAAATCTCGATCAGCTCTTATGGGGCACAATTTTAGCAAGCTAGGTTTTTCTCTTCGAAAACCCTATTCTTTTGGGCAATCCTCAAGACATCGACCCTCCCTTAGGTTTTTACACTCTTTTTTCCTCCAAAACTTTTATAAATAGAGGGTCGGGATCCTCTTTTCCTCCTAAGAAGTTTTCACTAGTGTTTTCTAAGCAATTTTTAATAAAAGTGATTTTCAAGTGCTCTTTATTTTGGCAAGCAAGTCTTCTAACAAGATCAAGTGTTCTCTAGTGTTATGTTATTGCTTTATTATGTATTTATTGCTCTTGGTAGAAAAGTGTGGGAGCCTTGAGGAGGAATTTGCTATTTTTTTGGAGGACTTCATTCTTTTTAATGTTATTTCATTGCCACTAGATTTATTCTTCTATTGTGTTATTTCTAAAGTTGTTAATTCTACATTTTATATTGAAATTTGTATCTAATTGTCGTTTTGCACTTCTATCCTAAAATTGTGATCACCCCTTATAAGGCATGATTTTGATAGAATCCAAAATCGTGATTATCCCTTATAGAGCACGACTTTGGTTTCACAAATTTTAGGGATAAGGTTTCACTTCCAAACCATCATTTTACTTGCATGTTCCATTCAGGCCATAGCATTGTTATCTACATTTTATTTTTCACACTATTTCATTTCATTGCATCTTGTCTTGTTCATCTCCAAAAAGGTCAACAATCACTTTTGTTTTTGAAAAGTTAGCTAAAAGGACCAAGGGGGCTTGAATACTATGCCTCCAAGCTCAATATTATAGTGGCCTAAGCAGGACCCCAAATGTTGATCAAATTTTCTAGGATTTTGTGAAACTATTTAGAAGGTTTTGAAGATGGTTGGATATTCTAGACACAAATAAAAGCTGGGATCAATTTATGGATTAGATAAGTATTCTAAGTTAATATCTTAGGTTTTTTGTTGTTTACTTTCTACCCATTTTTGTTCAAAATTTATATCTTAAACAAAAAGAGAAAATATGTTGATCATATTTTAGGTATTTGAAAGAGAAAAGCATATAGTTTGCATTCTAGGGTTAATTTTGTTTGTGCATTCTCTTAAAACCCTTGATAAAAATAAAAAGATCTATTTTGTAAGTTAGGGTTTAGTGATCATTCAAAATATAGAATTATTCTAGGGTTATTCTTTGATTGCTTGCATTGATTGTTTATCTTGCATCATCATTTCATTTCTTAGCTTAGATTGTAGAAAGACCAAACATAGATTATTGCTTTAATATGTACATCAAAAATCTCCACCCCATACTTAGAGCGAGTCCTTAAACCTTTCCTATTGAACCCTTTGATACCCAAGACCTTGATTTTAGATAATATAACACACCCCATGGTCACCTTGGATCCTAGTGGATCCAGTCGAGAATCGTACGTGATAGGGCAGTTTTCTGCCTCTACAGATAGACTGAAGATCCCTAGATAAAATATTCTCTCTACTAAAATTTAATATTATAATGGTAAACCACAAGATCTTATGGGTTGCATTTGGTTGCCAATTTTAGCTAGGCCTAAAGAAGTGAGAATGAATTTTATGGTGTTTTATTTTTAGACCAACTATAACATGTTATTAGGTAGATCTTGGACTAGTAAGATGAAATCCATAGTTTCTTCTACTTGTCAAGTGGTTAAATTTGGCTATGATGATAAAATATTTACCATATAGGAATACTTAGACCCTTAGAAGACTCATCCTCCAAATGATGAAATTTTATGTATTTCTTGTATGGATTAGACACAAAAAGTTCCAATTTATAGGCATGAGCCTCAATGGACTTCTTGATGGAAGTTATACAAGGGGCATTAGTGATAGCTTAGGAGTTTAGTTCCATTGGGGTATTTTTTATTAGGTTGGTTTATCAATTAGTCTTCACAAGTCTTTTAAATGTCAGTTTACCACTTTTTGAGTATTGGGTTGCTATACACAACCCAACCATTCATCCCTTCAAGGAGTTGCTCCTCATCTTGAGGACGAACTTCCTAAAACTCTTAATCCCACTCAAAAATTATTTTGTAATGTATTTAAATGCCCTCAAGATAGGTATGAATATGAAGATGATCAACCCAATATTAATTTTATTATCCCCTTATTTAAGATGTAGTTAACAAATTTTCACCATTGTTAAAACCTAAATAGAGAAAATATATTATTTTATTCTATAAATGGTTGGTCAAATTGCATAAATCTCATGAGGATGCTATTAAATAAATAAAAAAGTAATATTTTGTGCGGATAATGATAGCAAGGGAGAGAACTAATATTGATATAGATAGTGACTTTAATTAAGCCTTTAACATTAAAACTAAGAATACTCCTACTACTCCTATTTTTGAGGTGGGTGTTGGGCATTACCAATTAGCTTCAATGGAAGTTCATATTTTAGATGATGATAGTCTATTTGATATAAAGTTTTGTGAAATTAATAACAACAATTTGTTTTTCTATTGCATGCTAATGGGGGACCAAAAATTGTGTCTACAAAACTTAAATTTTCATTCAATATTTTCAAGTTTATTTTACACAGACTAGCCCGTAGGCGTAGTTTTCACTCACTATGCAATCTCTGGCCTCCATGCCCTCTCATTACAACACTGGGTTTTTATAGAGGCCCCGACCCTCTATAGTCTGCAATAAATTTACAGAACAATGGCCGCAGCCATTAACCTCCCATCTGGAAGTAAATTCATGCACCGCTTTCTCTGTCGTCCTTCGACATGCACGATCCTGGTGTAGACTGCCTCACGCTCGGTGATCTGCCTACACTACCCAAGAACTCTGAGCTTTCTCTGGAAGGAAACATAGTCCAAAATTGCCTCACGCTCAGTGATCTATTTTGTGGTCTTCTGTCTCCATGGAACCTGGTGTAAAACTGCCTCACACTCGGTGCGTCTACCTACACTACCCAGGAACCCTTCAGCTCCTCTGGAAGAAAAATAATGCAAGCAGGGCCAAGATGGCCCTCTGGCCTCACAACTGCAACCTCTGCCTGCAACTATTTTCCAACCCTTGTATAAGTCTCTGCTTCGCCCTTTTATAGCTTCTGGAGTGCCTCTTCATCTTCCAGTTAGTGGACCTTCGCTTCATCTTTGCCATGATTGTTTGTCTCTGTTGATTCCATAACTGCATCTCGCAACGACACCCTGTAACTACCATCCAACTCTCGCTTACGGTTACATTTTTTGCATGACTCTTTGTCTCTACTTTCACTGCACCTTGTTGCCACGTGTCGCTCAATGGACTCCTTCTGTAATGGTCCCTGTAACCGTCTGCCCCTTTCGAGTCGTGAAGCAGCATGTCACGATTTCGTGACATCTCCTCTCTCTTCCTCATCTTCTTCTCTTCCTATCGCGATATCATGACATTTTTGCTTCTTGGCCATCTCTCTCCTCTTCGGGGCATGAAAACCCGACATGTGATATCATGACATTTCTGCTCCATCGCCTTCTCTCTCCTCTTCGGGTCATGAAATCGCGACGTGTCGCGATATCGCGACACTTTTCTCTTCATCCACTTTCTCTTCTCTTCTAGCCGTGAAAATGCGACATGTCACAAAATCGTGACATCTTTTCCTCTCTACTTCCTCTCGCTTCTTCGGGTCATGAAAATGCGACATGTCGTGAAATCGTGACATCTTCTCCTCCGGCTCCTTCACTCGCCTCTTGGTCACGAAAATGTGACATGTCGTGAAATCGTGACATTTTCCTCCTCTGGCTCCTCCTTCGCTTTCTGGTCGTGAAAATGCGACATGTCACGAAATCGCGACATCTTCCTCCCTTGGCTTCTTCTTCGCCTTCTGGTCGTGAAAATGCGACATGTCACGAAATCGTGACATCTTCCTCCCTTGGCTTCTTCTTCGCCTTCTGGTCGTGAAAATGTGACATGTCACGAAATCGTGACATTTCTTCCTTTTGGCTTTCTCTCTCCTTGGCGGGTCGCGAAACTGCGACATGTCACAAAATCGTGACATCTTCTCCTCTGCGCCTTCTCTCTCTTCTGCGGGTCATGAAACTACGACATGTCACAAAATCGCAACATCTTCCTCTTTCACTCTTCATCCTGCCTTTGGGTCATGAAATCGTGATATCTTAGCTTTCGGCTTTCTCTTTCTTCCTCAGGTCACGAAACCATGACATGTCATGAAATTGCGACATCTTTCCTCCTTGCTTCCTTCTTTCATCTGCGGGTCACGATAACGCGACATGTCACGATATCGTGACATCTTCCATCTGCTACTTCTCTCTCCTCTTTGTGTCGCGATATCATGACACTTTTTCTGTCGCGATATCGCGACAGTTTTTTCCTGCTGGCTTCTTTCCCACTTTGTGTCGCGATATCACGACACTTTTCTATCATGATATTGTGATAGTTTTCCTCCTTTTCTTTCTTCTTCTTCTTCTGTCGTGATTTCGTGACATGTCATGAAATCGCGATGTCTTCCCTCCTTAGCCAATTTTTTGAAAATGGCTCTGCTTCCACTGGATGCTCCTGCATCAGATGTCACTAGATGCTCCTGCATCAGACACCCGGGGTTGATGGAGAAGTGACCTTCACTTCTGCACTGTTTTGTCGCACAGGGACTCAACTCTTTCTGATCAACCCACTCTCTCGGTCTTCTCACCATTCTTCCACAGGCCCTGGTGCAAACTGCCTCACATTTGGTGCATCTGTTTGCACACTCAGAAACTTCTAGCTCTGATACCACTTGATGGGGGACCAAAAATTGCGTCTACAAAACTCAAATTTTCATTCAATATTTTCAAGTTTATTTTACACAGACTAGCCCATAGGCGTAGTTTTCACACACTACAATCTCTGGCCTCCATGCCCTCTCATTACAACACTGGGTTTTTATAGAGGCCCCGACCCTCTACAGTCTGCAATCAAATTACAGAACAATGGTCGCAGCCATTAACCTCTCGTTTGGAAGTAAATTCATGCACCGCTTTCTTTGTCGTCCTTCGACATGCATGATCCTAGTGTAGACTGCCTCATGCTCGGTGATCTACCTACACTACCCAGGAACTTTGAGCTTTCTCTAGAAGGAAACACAGTCTAAAACTGCCTCACGCTCGGCGATCTATTTCATGGTCTTCCATCTCCATGGAACCTGGTGTAAACTGCCTCACACTCGGTGCGTCTGCCTACACTACCTAGGAACCCTTCAACTCCTCTGGAAGAAAAACAATGCAAGCAGGGCCAGGATGGCCCTCTGGCCTCGCAACTGCAACCTCTGCCTGCAACTATTTTCCAACCCTTGTACAAGTCTCTGCTTCGCCCTTTTATAGCTTTTGGTGTGCCTCTTCATCTTCCAACTGGTGGCCCTTCACTTCATCTTTGCCATGACTGTTCGTCTCCGTCGGTTCCATAACTGCATCTCGCAATGACACCCCGTCACTGCCGTCCAACTCCTGCTTACGGTTACATTTTCTGCATGACTCTTTGTCTTTGCCTACTTTCACTGCACCTTGCTGCCATGTGTCACTCAATGGACTCCTTTTGTAACGGTCCCTGTAACTATCTGCCCCTTTCGAGTTGTGAAGCAGCATGTCACAATTTTGTGACATCTCCTCTCTCTTCCTCGTCTTCTTCTCCTCCTGTTGCGATCACGACATTTATGCTTCTTAGTCATCTCTCTCCTCTTCGAGGCATGAAAACCTGACATGTCGTGATATCACGACATTTCTGCTCCATCGCCTTCTCTCTCCTCTTTGGGTCGTGAAATCACGACGTGTCACGATATCACGACACTTTTCTCTTCATCCACTTTCTCTTCTCTTCTAGCCGCAAAAATGTGACATGTCACGAAATCGTGACATATTTTCCTCTCTGCTTCCTCTCGCTTCTTCGGGTCACAAAAATGTGACATGTCACAAAATCGTGACATCTTCTCCTTCGGCTCCTTCACTCGCCTCTTGGTCATGAAAATGTGACATGTCATGAAATCGTGACATTTTCCTCCTCTGGCTCCTCCTTCGCTTTCTGGTCATGAAAATGTGACATGTCGCGAAATCGCGACATCTTCCTCCCTTGGCTTCTTCTTCGCCTTCTGGTCGTGAAAATGCGACATGTCACAAAATCACATCTTCCTCCCTTGGCTTCTTCTTTGCCTTCTGGTCACGAAAATGTGACATGTCGCGAAATCATGACATTTCTTCCTTCTGGATTTCTCTCTCCTTGGTGGGTCATGAAACTGCGACATGTCACGAAATTGTGACATCTTCTCCTCTGTGCCTTCTCTCTCTTCTGTGGGTCGCGAAACTACGACATGTCACAAAATCATGACATCTTCCTATTCCACTCTTCATCCTGCCTTCGGGTCATGAAATCACGACATCTTAGCTTTCGGCTTTCTCTTTCTTCCTTAGGTCGTGAAACCGTGACATGTCGTGAAATCGCGACATCTTTCCTCCTTACTTCCTTCTTTCATATGTGGGTCACGATAATGCAACATGTCGTGATATCACGACATCTTTCGTCTGCTACTTCTCTCTCCTCTTTGTGTCACGATATCCGGACACTTTTTCTATCGCGATATCGCAACAATTTTTCCCGGGTCGTGAAATCACGATATCTTAGCTTTCGGCTTTCTCTTTCTTCCTCAGGTCATGAAACCGCAACATGTCACGAAATCTTGACATCTTTCCTCCTTGCTTCCTTCTTTCATCTGCAGGTCACGATAACGCAACATGTCGTGATATCGCAACATCTTCCATCCGCTACTTCTCTCTCCTCTTTGTCTCGCGATATCGCGACACTTTTTTTGTCATGATATCGCGATAGTTTTTCCCTGCTGGCTTCTTTCCCACTTTGTGTCGCGATATCGTGACACTTTTTCTGTCGTAATATCACTACAGTTTTCCTCCTTCTCTTTCTTCTTATTCTTCTATCGCGATTTCGTGACATGTTGCAAAATCATGACGTCTTCCCTCCTTAGCCAATTTTTCAAAAATGGCTCTGCTTCCACTGGATGCTTCTACATCAGATGTCACTGGATGCTCCTGCATCACATGCTTAGGAATGTTGAATGTAATCAATACAAATCTAGGGCATATAGGTATCAACTATGTAATGTTTTTGTTATCTCTACATCAAACCTTCAATTAAGCTAAGCAAAATAGATATTATTCACTTGTCTAGCATTTAACAAAGGCTAAAATCAATCAGTTTCAAAACTGCTATGAAAGTTTTTCTATCTCTAAAAACATTAATTGTTACATGATTTTAAATTGTTCTATATTAGACCCTAGTGTTGGCCCTTTATTGAAGTTTATTCAACAAAGCTAAGATTACCTCTTAAAGTATAAATCCTAGTCAAGAGTGATGTTTTAGCTATTTTTGGGTCTATTCTTATTATTTTGATAGTCCTTGATGATTTCCTGCTCTATGCAATCATTAATGTGCCCAGATTGACTATTATTTTTTATAAAAAATTCTCTACAACTATGATCACTTTTTAGTGTGGCAATCCTAGTTCTTATTGATATTTAGGAAGCAATTAATTCCCATGTGTTTATTATTGACCCCATTCATATATTTATAGATCTAGAAATATTTGCTTTCTTAGATGGGTTCTTTGAAAAATGAATTAATAGTTTGGTTGATCCTACACCCTCTTGTCCATAAGGCACTTGATCGAAGATGAATTTTCTATTGAATTTAAAACTAGGGTTGTTATTAATGCTTTGATGAAAGTGTATAAGAAATTAAAACCATACCTTGATCCTCACATCCCTGTCTTTCTTAATTCTTATTTACATGTGCACATCCTCTTGAGGATTATGGACAAGAGGTATGTAGAGGAAGAACCAACAATTTACATTTCCAATATTGTCCTCTTTCTCCTATCATTGCCTAATGATGAAGATATACTAGAGTTATTATATTCTAAAGAAGAAATAATTATTTATCAATATCATAATAGAGGGTTCCTTTAAGATCCTAATCCTAACTAGAAGAGGCACAAATGGTTTAACTATATTTTTTAGGTTAATATCAATTCTAAATTAGAGAATATTTCCTTGATCCAAACCATTTTGAAGAAGGCAATGTCATGAATTTCAAGTTTATTATAGCTATTAATATAGGTACCCTTTATCAAAAATGCATAGTCAAAATCTGGGTAAGCCTATCTAACACAGAGTAAGCCATCCTTACTACCTTGCTTAAGGAGTGCAAGGATGTCCTTTCGTGGGAATATTTGGACACATATACAATGGATAGGGATTAGGTTTTCCATAATACTCTTATGATAATGTAGCTCTTATTCAACAATTCAAAAGAAGTTTCTCTCTTCTCATTCAATACCTATACAAAATTAAAATTCAAAAGTTATTAGAAGCCAATTTTATAAGACATGTTGACTATTCAAGCTAGGTATCTAACATTGTACCCATAAAAATGAAAGAAAGAAATTTATCCATTTTTTCTGTGATTTTGAACATCAATCTATCTTGTCCTAAGGATAAATTTTATTTTCCCTTTAGTGATGCTATTGTTGATTTTACCATAGGGTGTGGAACATTAGCCCTTATGGATGACTATTCTAGTTATAACCAAATGTGAGTTGCCCCTGAGGATTAAACTAAAATAAATATTACTACATATTAAGGAACAATTTCATATGTTGCAATATCATTTGGATTGAAAAGAGTTGGTGCAATGTATCAACGAGCGATAAAAATTGTATTTCATGATTTAATTGGAAAGATAGTGGAATATTATATGGATGACATTTTAGATAAATCTAAGAAATAGGTTGATCACCTAATAGACCTTCATGTCATATTTGAGTTATTATGTCATTACAATATTAGTCTTAATTCTAAGAAATATGTGTTTAGTGTTAATAGTGGCAAGATACTAGGCTTTATGGTGTCTCATAGGGGCATAGATGGTAATCATGATAATACTAAGGTTATTGATGCTATACCTCCCTCTTGTACTGTTAAAGATATCAAAGCCTTCTTGGGGAAGCTTTGGGATATTAAATGGTTTATCCCTAAGTTAGCTTTCAAATCTTATCAACTGAATCATTTGCTTAAGAAATACGTTGAGTTCAAATGAGATGAAAGCTATAATAAGACCTTTTTAAATTCAAAACAAATATTTTACGGCTTCCAACTCTTAGCCCACCCAACCTGGATAATCCATTTACCTTGTATACCTTGGCTACTTAAGTTTCCTTGGGATTAGTCCTTACTCAACAAGGTGATAACAATATTAGTTAAACAATGCTTTTGACAATAATTCAGTACACTACAATAAAGAAATATTGTTTGGCCATTTATTTTACATGTAAAAAACTAAGATGTTACATGTTGTATCAAAAAACTTGTGTTGGAGCTATTACATTATTTGGTACCTTGTAAATAGTTTAGATTAGGGTGTATTTAATATTTGAGTCTATAGTAGGTGTTATGTTATTAAGTGTAAGTATGTGTCATGTAAATAAGTGTGGATTTATGTGTGTGAGGTGTCATGTTAGTAAGTGTGAGTTATGTGAGTGAAGTGTCATGTTTATAAGTGAGGAGTTATGTGCAATTATGAGAGACTTTATCTTTATGTAATATGTGATATTTATTATTATGTAAGAGAGAAATATGAAGAGTTGGATCTCTCGTGAGTATGAGGAGATGAAGAGTTTATGTAAGTGTAAAGGTCAAGATTCATGTGCATATGAAGAGTCTCATGTATGTATATATTAAAGACAAAGCTCTATAATATGGAATAAAAGAAGCATTTTATTCTTGAAGAATATTACAATATTTGGTACATGCTAATATACCCTCATGGTACAACCTTGTAAATATTATATTAGGGTTGTGTCCTAGATTAGAGTGTGAGTAAATATTTTATGTAATGTAATAATGTGCAGGAAACACACGTGTCATGTAAATGTGTGCAATTGTTATATGTGTATTTATGCACAAGTGTCTTATATGTAAGTGTGCACAATATAAATTTTCCTAACCCTAGATAACTAATGCCCTATATTCCTAAATAAAATAATATCTAAGATGAATTTATTTTAAATATACAACAATCACATAGATGGCTGGAAAAATAAACAGAATGAATAGAAAAAATATACTACAAAACCTGCATATTTTATATAATGGATGAGATTATAGTTACAATAGGATGACCTGCTATCTTGCTACCTTTCTAGCCAATAAATCACTCTTCACCTCTGCACAATAGCCTTGCAGTTCTCCTCCAAAAATCTATTCACCTTCTTTTATTT
Organism: Wollemia nobilis; assembly: GCA_028583015.1. Taxonomy (NCBI): domain Eukaryota; kingdom Viridiplantae; phylum Streptophyta; class Pinopsida; order Araucariales; family Araucariaceae; genus Wollemia; species Wollemia nobilis. The sequence goes on from JAQPPZ010017083.1 coordinate 6,621,008, forward strand.
CTATGTGTAAAACACTCTTGACCTTCTCATTTTATTCTTGAAAAGGTAACCCTAATCTCTCTAACCCTAATATTAGACCTCATCTCATCTTGAGATGTATGGTTAAAAATAGAAAATCACTTAAGTGAATTTCAAAATAGGAAATCACTTAAGTGGACTACAAAATAGGATCACTTAAGTGAATTTAAAAATAGAAAATCACTTAAGTGAATTTCAAAATAGAATCACTTAAGTAAATTTCAAAATAGAATCACTTAAGCGAATTACAAAATAGAATTTGAAATATCTCGAACCACTTCTAGCATGTTCATACTGAATCTTGTGTAAGAAGTTCCTATCCAAGCTACATTTCTCAATACTCCCTCTTAACAAGGAAGAAATTCTACACCAATCCAAGTTGATCTCTGAATGCTTCAAATTTTCCTTTCACTAAGGGCTTGGTTAGAATATTAGCTATTTGTTGATCTGTGGGAATATACTAGAGCTTTATGGCTCCCTTATGAATCCTATATTTTATGAAGTGATATTTGATATCTATGTATTTGGACTTGTCATGATATACTAGATTCTCAAAGAGTTTGATACAACTCTGATTATCATAGTATATCACAGTGGGATCCAACTCCTGATCAATCAATACTATAAGCAACTTGTGAAGCCATATGGCCTCACAACTAGCAATACTGGTTGCCATGTATTTGGCCTCTATTGAGCTAAGTGCCACATAAGTCTGCTTCCTACTAAACTAGGATATCATGCCTGATCCTAAGCTAAATTAGCACCCTAAGGTGCTCTTCTTATCTGCTACATTGTCTACCTAATTTGAGTTTATATACCCCTACAATCTCACTTCACCATCTCCAAGATATCTCAGACCATACTCCATTATGCTCCTCAAGTATCTAAGCACATGTTTTGCTGCTACCCAATGCTCCTGTATTGGCTCCACCATGAACTGATTCAAGGTGTTCATTGCAAAATATATATTTGGTCTAGTGTTGACCAAATACATCAAGGATCCTACCAGCTGCCTATACAAAACAGGGTCTATCAATTATGAATCTGAAGCTATCATCTTCTTCAAATTAGTTATCATTGGTGTGGCTATAGTTTTGTAGTCCTCCATTCAAAACCTCTTCAGGATCTCAACTGCATACTTACCCTACCCAAGGAATATCTCCCATGGTCTCTAAAAAACCTCCAAATCCAAGAAGTAATACATCATGCCAATGTCCTTCATCTCAAACACAGCTGCCATATCTACTTTGCACTCTGTAATGAGTTTCTTTGCACCTATAAGAAATAAGTCATCTACGCATAGCACCAAAATAAGTAGATCAGTCCCAACAAGTATGTAATATAGATTAGAATCTGCATCACTTTTGGTGAAGCCTACACTCTACAAGTATCTATCTATCCTATAATATCATGCTCATAGTGCCATTTTAAGTCCATATAAGGCTTTCTTTAGCCTACAAACATGGGACTCCTTCCCATTTACCTCAAAGCCCTGAGGCTACTCTATGTACACTTCTTCCTCAATGATCCCATTAAGGAAATTTATCTTCACATCTATTTGATGAATCTGCCATCCCATAGATGAAGCTAAAGATATAAATACTCGAATGAAAGTGTATCTGGTGACTATAGCAAAAGTCTCCTCATAGTCCACTTTCTATTTCTAGGAGAACGCTCTCGCCACAAACCTTACCTTGAAATTCTCAATGTTGTCATCTATAGTATGCTTAATTTTATAGATCCACCTAGAACTCACAACTAACTTCCTCCCCGATCTTGGCACCATACCTTAAACATCATTCTTCATGATGGAGGTGTACTCCTCCACCATGGCATCCCACCAAACCTGCTAGTATGTTACCTCCTAAAAACTAGAAGGCTCTAAATTTATGATGTTACTCATCAATTACATATAGTTTGAAAACTTCCTTGGAGGTTTTCTCTCCCTAATCATGTTGGTAGGAGCCTCTATATACTCCTAAGCATCTCTCAATGTCTATGTAAGCCATTGTGATCTCCTGATAGAACTAGACGAGGCTAATATCTCCTCAGGTTGTTATCCAAAACTAGAAACCATTGGTATCTTTGGTGACCATGGTTCAACCTTCAAATCTTCCTACTATTCATTCTCTATCACTGGAATAGACTCATGGGACTTCTTGAATGCAACATCCTCCTAAAAATTTACATCCTTGCTCACTACTATCTTCCTCTTCTCTAGAATATAATCCCTGTAAGCTTTTGAAGTTTCATTGTAACCTACAAATAAACCCTTCCTACTGGAGGGCTCCAACTTGGTCTTCTTCTCTACCATAACATGGATATAAATTGGACTTCCAAGATGTAAAAATGACTCACCTCTGGTTTCACACTAGTGAATGCCTCCTCTGGTGTCTTATCCTCCAAGATCTTGTGAAGACACCTGTTATGGATATAAAAATTGTGTTGCATGCTTATACCCAAAGAATCATCAAGAAGCACTATTCATGAATCATGGCCCCTAGAAACCCCTATGATGGATCAATTATTTTTCTTTGCAACCCCATTTTTTTGTGGTTTGTATGGAACAGTCAACTCCCTCTTGATTCATGACTGCTTGTAGAAACCATCAAACTCCTTGGAGGTATGTTCACCTATATTATCTTATCTCAAGACCTTTATCTTATTTTTTTTTTGGTTCTCAACTAGAGCTTTGAAATACTAAAACCTGCTAAATACTTCATCCTTAGTCTTTAAGAAGGAGATCCATGTCTTTGGAGAGAAATCATCAATAAAGGAAACATAGTACATGCTACCTAAAATTGATGCTATTGACATTGGTTCAAAAATATTTCAATGTAATAGATCTAGTATCTCCTTAGACCTATGGTTGTTTTTTAGGAAAATAGCCTTGGCATGATTGCCAAGCGTGCACCCTCTACATACTCCCTATTTCTCAATGTTGAACGTTGGAAGACCTATGACTATATCCTTTAGAATAGGTAATGCTCTATGATACAAATGCCCCATCCTCTTATGCCACAACATACACAAGATATTATTGCTATGAACTAGGGCTCAAACAGGTTCACCTTACAACTTGTATAGATTTCCTTCCCTAATCCCTATCACTTGTACTATTTTTGGGTTATATTATTTCAATATAAAAAGGATATGTTGGTTCTTGAACTCTACTACATAATCCTTATCCTCCATAACCAAAACTAAAATCAAGTTCTTCCTAAGACCTAGAACAAACAAAACATCATCAAAGTCTAAAGAGTTTCCTGACTAGAGTAAAAAATGAATGGTACTAATTCCTTCAACTAGATATTTTGTATCATCACCAAGCTCAACCTAAACCCCTAAGTATTTCTCTTATAGAGTGGTAAACACTATCAATTTGATGTCATGTATCGAGATGCCCCATTGTCTACATACCAAGAATCCCTCAAAATCATGTTGGTAGAAAGGCAAGAGACCAATAAGAAATTCTTCTCAAATTTGATAGCAAACTTGCTCATCTGAGTTTCTATAGAGGCTTCTATGTGTGTTTGCTACTACTTCCCTTTGCCCTTCTTTTCTGGACACTATGATGCATAATGGTCATGCTTATTACAAATGAAGCACTTGATATTGCTCAAGTTATTCTTCCTTGATTGTGAGGTTGACTCATTCTTTACCTCACCCTCGATGGGTATTTTATCTCTGCCCTTCTTATTTTACCTAAATATATCTAGGTTATCATCACCAACTTTCTTGTTGGTCTTTGACTCCATATGAGTCTTCTCCTGGATGAAATCATCCCATAGTTTTTAAAATGTGGGAAGGTGCTCACAAGCACATATGCCTTTGAAAAATGGTTCCCATGAAGTTGAGAAACCATTAAGTTCTATGTTCACCAACTCTGTGTTTTCAACATTCTCCCCAACTAATGTTTGTTGATCATGAATCTATATGATCTACATCAGGTAACTAGTAATGGTGTTAGATCTGGTCATCTCCATAGATCTAAGTTTATTTTGCAATATCATATTCTTATTTATGTTCTCACTCTAGTAGAGGCTAACCAAGGCATCAAACATCTCCTTTGCCTTAGTCTTCTTGAATATGTGAGGAATCAGGTGATCCTTCAATACATCCAATATCATCTACTTGGCCTTCACTTCCTTATTTTTGTGAGCTGCAAATTGTTGCATATCTATATACAAAGCCACATCATCCTTGATAATATCCCAAAGATAATTCTCTTCCAATAATAACATTAATTTGACTTTCTAGGGGAAGAAATTAGAGGCACCTTCCAATATATCCTCAAATATGATGCTAGCTACTACCATTTCTAATATCTACTGCATAAAATTCCAGATCTAATATAAATGACTCAAAAAATCATCTTGCAAATAAGTTCAGTCCTTCAATCAAAAGTATGAAACCCTCAACTGCTGGTTTTTAATATCTAGCAATAATCTACAGTTGTAAACCCTTGATAATCTTAATCACAGAAGCTAGATCTAATACCACATAAATTTTCCTAACCCTAGATAATTGATGCCCTATATTTCTAAATAAAATCATATTTGAGATGAATTTATTTTTAAACATACAATAGTCACACAGATGGCTAGAAAAATAAATAGAATGAATAGCAAAAAATATACTACAAAACGTGCATATTTTATATATTGGAGGATATTACAGTTACAATAGGACAACCTACTCTCTTGCTACCTTTCTAGCCAATAAATCACTCTTCACCTCTGCACAATAGCCTTGCAGTTCTCCTTCAACAATATGTTTACCTTCTTTTATTTGTGTGTAAAAAACATTTGACCTTATCCTTTTATCCTTGAAAAGGTAACCTTAATATCTCTAACCCTAAGATTAAATCTCATCTCATCTTGAGATGTATGGTTAAAAATAAAAAATTACTTAAGTGAATTACAAAATAGAATCACTTAAGTGAATTTCAAAATAGAAAATCACTTAAGTGAATTACAAAATAGAATCACTTAAGTGAATTTCAAAATAGAAAATCACTTAAGTGAATTTCAAAATAGAATCACTTAAGTGAATTTCAAAATAGAACCACTTAAGTGAATTATAAAATATAATTTGAAATGTCTCAAACCACTTCTAGAACATTCATACTGAAGCCTATGCAAGAAGTTCTTATTCGAGATACATTTCTCAACACTCCCTCTTAGCAAGGAAGGAATTCTGCACCAATCCAAGTTTATCTCTAAATACTTCTAACTTCCCTTTCACTAAGGGTTTGGTTAGAATATCAACTATCTACTGATATGTGGGAATATAATAGAGCTTTACGAATCTGTTCTAAATCCTATCTCGTATGAAGTGATATTTTATGTCTATGTGTTTGGACTTGTCATGAAATATTAGATTCCCATAGAGTTTGATACAACTATTATTATCACATTATATCACTGTGGGATACAACTCTTGATCAATCAATATTGTAACCAACTTGCAAAGCCATATGGCCTCATAAATAGCAATATTAGCTACCATATATTTTACCTCTATTGAGCTAAGTACCGCATAAGTATGCTTCCTACTAAACTAGGATATCATGTCTGATCCTAAGCTAAAGCAACACCCTAAGGTTCTCTTCATATCTACTACAATATCTACCCAATCTAAATTTGTATACCCCTACAACCTCACTTCACCATCTCCAAGATATCTCAAACCATACTCCATTGTGCCCCTCAAGTATCTAAGCACATGTTTTGCTGCTACCCAATGCTCCTACCTTGGCTCCACCATGAACTGACTCAAGGTGTTCATTGTAAAATATATATCTGGTCTAGTGTTGACCAAATACATCAAAGATCCTACCAATTGCCTATACAATGTAGGGTCCACCAATTCTAAATTTGAAGTAGTCACCTTCTTCAAATTAGTGATCATGGGTGTGGCCATAGGTTTGCAACCCTCCATCCGAAACCTCTTCAGTATCTCAACTACATACTTACCCTACCCAAGGAATATCTCCCCTGGTCTCTGCCAAACCTCCAAATCTAAGAAGTAATACATCATGCCAATATCCTTTATCTCAAAATTAGCTGCCATATTGGATTTGCATCTTGCAATAAACTTCTTTGCACCTGTAAGAAACAAGTCATCTACATATAGGACCAAAATGAGTAGATTAGTCCCAACATATATGTAATATAGATTAGGATCTACATCACTTTTGGTGAAACCCACACTTTACAAGTATTCATCTATCCTATAATACCATTCTCTCAATACATTTTTGATTCCATATAAGGCTTTCTTCAACCTACAAATGTGGGACTCCTTCCCATTTACCTCAAAGCCCTAAGGCTACTCTATGTATACTTCTTCCTCAATGATCCCAGCAAGGAAAGCTATCTTCACATCCATTTGATGAATCTAGAATCCCATAGATGATGCTAAAGATATAAATGCTCTAATGGAAGTGTATCTAGTGACTGGAGCAAAAATATCCTCATAGTCCACTTTCTCTTTTTAGGAGAACCCTCTCGCCATAAACCTTACCTTGAACTTCTTGATGCTACCATCTACAACATGCTTAATTTTTTAGAGCCACTTGAAACTCACAATTGACTTCCCCTTCGATATTGGTACTATGTCCCAAACATCATTCTTCATGATGAAGGTGTACTCCTTCACCATGGCATCCCACCAAACATGTTGGTCAGTTGCCTCCTGAAAACTAGAGGCTATGAATTTATGATGTTACTCATTAATGCCATGTAGTTTGAAAACTTCCTTGGAGGTCTACTCTCCCTAATCATGTTGCTAGGATCCTCAACATACTCCTAAGAATCCCCTAATATCTGTGTAAGCCATTGAGATCTCCTGATAGAACTGGAAGGGGCTAATGTCTCATCCTCCTCACCTGAAGGTTGTTGTCTATAACTAGAAACCATTGGTGTCTTTGGTGACCCTAGCTCAACCTTGAGAGCTTCCTGCTCCTCATTCTCTATCACTCGATTAGGCTCATGGTAATTCCTAGATGCAACGTCCTCCTCAAACTTTACATCCTTGCTCACTGCTATCTTCCTCTTCTCTGGAATATAAATCTTGTAAGCTTTTGAAGTCTCATTGTAACCTACAAAAAATACCTTCCTACTGGAGAGCTCCAACTTGATCATCTTCTCTACCGAAACATGGATATAAATTGAACATCTAAAGAGGCAGAAGTGTGTGTCTTCATATTAGGAAGTTTTATGTGAAGGTTCATGTCCAAATGTGCATACAATATAGAGTCATGTGTATGCAAGTGTCAAGTAGAGAAGCCAAGAGTCATGAGACTTGGCATAAGGAAAGGAAGAGTCAAGTAACCCAAGAGTCATCCTACAATAGCTATATATTACTCCATGGAGAGGCATAGTATGACCTACAACATCATCACTAACATCACCTACATCACCATCTATATAGTCTACATTGTGGTGATTGTTATTGTATGAGAGTATTCATGATATATTTGTAAGGGAAAGAGGAGTAATAAAGATTGCATACATTTGAGCAATTATATATTGTATGTATTGCTATATTATTTTACATGTATGGCTCAATATATTTATACATTCATATTATTGTTTATTAGTGAATATTATTTGACATATTATTAGCCTTTATTTACATATTAATTGGCTCATATTATTTTGGTTACATTATTTTTTATCATATTATGTTGCGGCTATCATATATTTGATCTTATGAATATCTATCCTGTCAAATTTATATTAATATTAAGGCTTCAAAAGTCATCATACATTTATGCATTTCTTATAGTAGATGAATTTTCAATAATATTATGTGAGTTTTATGTTCATTATAGTGTGATATTTGCATTTGATATATTGTGAGATATTGCGAAAATTATCTTGTGAGAATAGTGATAATTTTCTAATAGTGGTATCAAATATATGGTGGAGAGATATCAAAGCTATGGTGGAGAGAATATTGAGCTATGGAGTAGGCAATTTGGATATGTGGTGAGAGAGAGTTTTAGTGAAGAGGTGAAAATATTTGTTAGAAAGATCCATATTGACTATGTTGAGTGAAAGCCACATCCAGGAGAAAGGAAAGAGAAGAGAAAGAAAAATATGGTAAAGAGGAGAAAGGGAAGAACAAAAAAGAAGTGGTTGGTTGAAGAGAGAGTTAAGGAGAAAGAAAGATCGGTGAAGAGGAGAGAGATATAGAGAAGTGATTGGTCGAAGAAAGTGTTAAGGAGAAGGAAGCCACAATAATTTAAGAGGAGAGAATATGAACCTATACACAAGAAAAATATGAGTAGATAAATCTAACGTGTGGATGGACCAAAATGTGAGTAGGTGAACCATACGTGAACCAAAACACAAGACAGAATGTGAGCAGTCAAATCTAACATGTGGATGGACTAAAACATGAGTAGGTGAACTAGATGTGCAAACTGACAAGAGTATGTACTAGACATGAGTTGAAGTGGATAGACCATAATTTGAGCCAGATAAGAGCCAAATCAAAATGTGAGACTATGTACAAAGTAAGCATTCAAGGAAATAGAAATGAAGGAAGGTGATAGTAGACTGTACAATACCAAAAGAAATAAAGGAGGGATGTAATGTCCATGCAGTAATATTTTTGTGGACGTCATAACACCAAGAGTGCAAAAGGTTTGAATAAATTCCAGATGCAAAATTTATGCTATCAAGTTGCAGTCAAAGAGATTCAGATAGCAGGCATCGAATAGGGTATGTTTTAAACTTGCCTCATAACATTATAAGGTGAAGGTTTTTTATTTATTAAAAGAGATATTACTTGAAGGAGTAATAAGAAGAAAATTATTTTTGGAGGAAGAAAATAATTTAGGATTTATAAGAAGAATTAAAGAAAAATCTGAGAAGAGATAAAAGAAAGAAAATTGATGAAGAAGAAAAATTGAAAGGAGTTATAAGAAGAAGAAATTAATTGAATTGAAGGGAGTTATAAGAAGAATATTATTGATTGAAGAAGTGAAAATTTATTTGAATAAAAAATTAAAACTAAAGATTGAAGACTAATTGAATAAGAAAACTGAAATTCAAGAAAGAAAATTGAATTAATTGAATAAAATAAGAATATTAAAAAAGAATACAATGAATGAACAATTGAAGGAAGAAATAAATTGAAGAAAATAAGAAAAATAAATTGAGGAAATAATTAATGATTGAAGAAAAATGAATTAAATTGAAAAAGAAATTGAACAAAGGAAAAGAAATTTAAAGAAAATAATTAAATTGAAGAAGAAATATTAAATTTGGAGATAAGAGGTTTTCTACAAAGATTTAAAAGAATTGATTGAAGAAGAATATTAAATTAAAAATTGAAAATTAACAACAAAGGAAAGAAAAATAAAATTGAAGAAATTTGTTTAAACAAAAGAATTGATTGAAAGAACAAAAATGAGTGCATCAAAGCAATAATTTTCAAAATCACATATGTTCAAACAAACAAATATAATGAAGAAATGTTTTTAAAGGCAGTGAATATATTATCACAAACATGTTCTACAATATAATAAAACACCAAATATTCAAACAAAATAGAAAATTGAATATGAAAATAATATTTGGTACATTGATTCAAGAGCTAGCCATCATATGATTGGCAACTTATATTGGTTTGATTCCATTCAAGTAAAACCAAGTATACCAATTAAGATAGTAGATGATAAAATTTATCAAGTACAAGGATCAAGGAATGTCACACTTAGTATATTGTATTCAAAATGTACATTGGAAAATGTGCTTTATGTTCCTAGCATAACAAATAATCTAATTTCAGTATCACAATTACTAGATAAAGGAAGAACAATAGAATTCAAAACCATCAATGGCAATAAGAAATGTCTTATTAAAAGACTAAATAAAATTGAAGCCATGGGATCCTACAAAAGTGGCATATTTGCCTTGGATGTGATAGAACTTGCACAAAAACATTTGGATCAACTTTTGCCAAAAGAAAATTATTAGAAAAGATATTTTATTGAACACAAAAATATTATGGCAAAAAAACATAATAAGACATTAGCCAAGTTGGAAAATATATTCTTTGATTACTTCTTCAAAAGAATAGGTGATAGCTTAGTTAGATTTAGAACCTGAACCATAATCAATACTAGCATATAAACAATCCATAATTCATCAAGAAGATTTAAGGCAAAAGGTCTCCATACCAAATAATGTAATACAGGGGGGTGTTGGAAGTATTACAATATTTGGTACCTTGTAAATAATTTGGACTAGGGTGTGTTTAATATTTGAGGTTATAGTAGGTGTCATGTTATTAATTGTGAGTATGTGCCATTTAAATAAGTGTGGAGTTAAGTGTGTGAGATGTCATGTTAGTAAGTGTGAGTTATTTGAATGAAGTGCTATGTTTATAAGTGTGATGAGTTATGTGCAATCATGAGAGACTTTATCTTTATGTAATATGTGAGATTTTATCATTATTAAAATAGAAATGTGAAGATTTGGATCTCCCATGAGTATGAGGATATGAAGAGTTTATGTAAGTGTAAAGATCAAGATTCATGTGCATATGAAGAGTCTTATGTATGTATATATTGAAGACAAAGCTCTATAATATGGAATTGAAGAAGCATTGCATTTATGCATTGCTTATAGTATATGAATTTTCAATAATATTTTGTGAGTTTTATGTTCATTATTGTGTGAGATTTGCATTTTATATATTGTTAGATATTGTGAGATCCAATGGAAATTATCCTGTGATAATAGTGATAATTTTCTAATAATATGGTTATTAAAACTAACCCCTAAGATACCTATTACAAAAACCTTATATTCCTAGAAACACCTAATAGGATAAATGGATCACTATGATGCAAGAATTTGACCTCCATATTGTCATACAAAAAGCTAAAAAAGCTAAGGTGATTATTTATCAGTTGGTAGTAGATCATGACCCTATGTAGTAACCCTCAAAGGAGGTATCGTGTGATGAGGACATAATGGTTATTTTATGTGATTCTCATGACTTTGTTATATTTCCTTCCTCGATTGGTTCCATCCTTATTCAAGAGTCAATTTTCTAAGATCTTAGTAAGGAAGAAAATGCCATCTTGGAGTCTCATGAAGCTATTGAGATATTTCATTAAGCTAAGGATGAAATTGAATCTAATATACCCTCTCCTTCCCATGAGTCTAATGAAGTCCTCCATCATGACACTTTGATGAAGTAAGGAGTGATTTTGGAGAAAGAACTTGTATCTTTCTCCAGTATTAAACTGGTATAGCTATTCCTATGGCCTTTTACGTGAATTTTTCTAGCATACTAATAATGTTGCAGAATATGAAGCTAAAATTTTAGGACTCCTAACTACCCAATGCCTAAATGTCAAACACATTAATGTGTTAGATGTCTCAAATTGTGTTCTATAAGATCTCTAATGAGTATGATGTCAAATATTTCCATTTGATCCCTTACCAACAAGTGGATACAAATTTAATCAATGATTTTGAGACCTTTTCCATTAGGCATTCATCAAGAGGACAAAATATTGAGGTTGGCTCTCTAACTACTTTAACTAATAAATTTATACCACATAAAAATATTACGGAAACAAACTTTGTGATGGAAGTTCATGATGAACCAATAATATCTATCGCAAATGGCCTAATGGATGTGCATACAATTAAGGCTAATGCTATTGAATACCAAATCCCTCATTATGATCCTTGGTATGGCAACAATTTATGCTTTCTCAATAATCAAACCTATCCACCTACAACTACTGCTAAGCAACAAGATCACATCTAAAAGAGAGCATTTCAAAAAAAATCTCAATAGGGTATTATATTACCTTAATCTCAATGGTGTTCTCTTGTGATGCCTTATATAAGTAAAGATACCCAAATTTATCTTTGATGTTCATATTTGTGACTATGATGGATACTTTAGTGTTCATTCCATAGCTTATAAATTACTAAGAAAGGGTTACTTTTGGCCAACAATAAAAATTAATACTAATAAAGATGTCAAATCCTATGATAAAAATTAGTCCACAAAGATGAAATTCCTACCACTCCTTAGGTTCTTCATCAAACTATGTCTCTTTGGCCCTTTTCCACTTGGGTTATTGACCTACATGGCCTATTTATCCTATGCCCTTGGATGGGCACAAGTTCATTATCACAATCATAGAATATTTTATCAAATAAGTGAAATATGTGCCACTGATAAATTAGATAGAGTGCACCATGTTTAAATTTAACTTTAATCAAATTATGTGTCACTTTGGTGTCCCATCTACTCTTATTTTATATAACAACACTCCTTTCAAAAATAAGGAAATGTAAGAGTTAATTTTTGAGTTAGGGATGTTGTAAATAAGGGGAATACAAGCAATAAAAATATATAAAACTATTATGCAAGTACAAGATTAAACACTCAGATATATCTCAAATATTAATAGCATATATTTCCTCCTTAATTCATCAATCTTCAGAGTCATTGCTTACATACAACATGCATATTTAATTCATCAATATGTCTCATCTTTGAAAGACTTTGATATTTGTAGCTCTTGGAATTTCACCATTAGTTGTTTTGCATCTTCTCACAATCTCACAAGAGATGTGACTATTCAATTTTCTCATATGGGAGAAATATTTATTAATCTTCCAATAATTACAAACATCAAATAATTTTATAATTACAAATAATGTAATAATATCTAACACCTCTCATATTATATTATTTGGTAAAAATATCATTACCCCCCATGCATTTAAGAGTTATACACTAGAACTATTCTCTAGCTCTAGCTATGGCTCTTGCTCTCACTCTCACTCTAGAACAATAATTGACTAGCTAGCTCTTTCTTTGCTAGCTCTAGATCTTATCACTTTGGTTGAACTATATTTAAGTAATCTCCACTTGGTCTACCTCTATGGTCTGTCTCAGGTACTGCCTCTGGGTCTTTTCCTCAAGGTCATCATTACCTCTGGGTTACCTTCAGGTTGAATTTAGGTTGTCATTATCTCTCAACCATCATTGCCTCTAGGTCCCCTCTTTGCGTTACGAGTTACCTTTGGGATATCATTACATATGGATCATCCAGTGGGTCATCATCTCTAGGAAATTACCACTAGAATATATCCTTGGAATCTTCCACATCTTTGGAATCATTCCGCAATGTTTTATTTGTAGGTCATGTCACTGTAGGTATTCCAAGAATTCTTCTACACAATCCTTATCACTATAGGTCTTCCAAGTAGTGCTTGGATCATCTTCTTCTAACATTGAAACTATTTATCTCAATTTTTCCAAGATATTTTTCTATGGAAACACTTACATTCTTCTTTATGTTTAACAAACTATGATAATTTTCAATCATCAAACTTGGTCTCTTTTTGTAGAAACCATTTAACATTTCTTTTATTTTATCCCAATCACACACATTCATCTATCCATAATTCATTTGTATTTTGTTGGTAAATTTTTCTTTATTCCAACACCTTCATCTAGAGTAATTATTACCTCCATGAATTTCACAAGAATGCAGGTTCCAACACCCAATTGTAACTTGTCCACTTCTTACAATACAACTACAACAATCCACACTAGGAAGTTTTGTATATGATTCTTTCTTCACAAATTTTGTATTATTTCCATCTATCATAATTTTAGTGTCATAGCTTCTTTCATATTTTGTAAAGGATTATTTTTCACAAACCTGGTCTCACTACCACTTGCTTCATAACCTGTATATCCAAGGCCTTTATTCTTTGGTCTTATATCTAAAGTGATGGGATATTTCACACCTTATCTATTTCTTCACAAAGCTATACCATCATATCCAATTTTCTTAATTATTTTTAAACCAACACCTTTGGTATGCTTTTCAAAGAATCCAATTTCTACATCACCACTCTGATTACTATAAAAATATCCTTCAATACAATATGAACAATCATTGCTACTTCTAATTTTGATAATAGTCCTTTATTTTGGCCAACACAATAATATTTTTTCACATCAACAATTTTCAAATCATTTATGTCACAAACTATATTTATACCCTGTACAAGATCCCTTGTATCACAACTCACATTTGCTACTATAGGCTTCAATTCGCTAGTATCACAACATACATCTACCATCATGGACCTCAAATCACTTGTATCACAACTAATATCTATCCTCTAAAGAAGATAACTTGTGTCACAACATACATATTTCACCTTGGACTTTTCATTCAACTTCTCAATTATTTCCTCTTTCCTTTTGTACTTCACCTTAAGGACATTAAGAGTGAGTAATGCCATGTATATTATCTTCCCTACATCAACAGGTAATATAATAAAAATTTAGAGCAGTCAACAACTTCATCAAGAATAAAATTTAAGTGTTGAAAAGTATCCATATATAGTTTTTTTAAGAATAATTTTTAAGTATCTCATTAATTTTGTTGATACATAAAACATTTTTATAATAAAACATAAATAGAACTTGTGTTAATAATTCTTCGTTCTCATGAATATCTCTATCTTATTGAAAATAGATATCTCTAGCTTTCTCCTCTCCTTCTTCACTTGTTTTTAATAAAAAAAAAAAAAATGAATTTTTATTTGCTTTTCTCCACCTGTATCATCTTATGATGCGGCACACTTTTGAATGTCAACTTGCTTCTTTGTTTGCTTTCTCTTAGATTTTTCTATATTGTCTAGTGATGTGTATAATTCTCTTTATAGCCTTTATATTTTGTTTTCCTTAACACAATAGTGAGGGTTCTTCATGTCTCCAAATGCTCCCCTTTTTTATATACCATCATTTTTATATTCCAATCCTTTTGATATACCCATCCTTCTGATATACTTTTCGGTACATGGCAAAAGCTAGTCCTCTCAATATATGTAGTCATACATGAGAGAGACCTTAATATACATGAAAGAGATTGATACATGGCACCAAGGTAGTATTAAAAATAAATTATTCTATCAATGACACCTACTTAAAGAGAAATCCTCATGTGTGGGTGTAACTTCCCTATATAGTTGGAATTTTTAATTTTAGGATTTATGTCTAACGATAGAAATAAATAGGGTATATAATACAAAAATATCACAAAAAAATGTTCTTATTTCTCCTTGAAAATTTATAGGGTTGATGACCAAACGTTTTTATAACAACTATATTAGGTTTAGATATAGTAAATTAACCGTAAAAACATTACCTATAAACGCAAGTCAAAGGCATCATTTATACCAAATATTGTGATTGTGCAAAGCATATGTTTGATATTTGTGTACAAATTTACTTTTGATGCAAATTTTGTTTGAAAATAATTAAGGTGTTGATCATTGCTAAAAATGCACCTTATTACAATAAAATTACAATTCCCCTTCAAGAACAAAACTTTCAATTTTCTTTCAAATAAAATATTTTCTCCCTATATTTTAAAAATCAACTCCTTACTCTATGTAAAAAAAATTACCCATTTAACAAAAATATAATTCACCTTTACACCTTTTAAATCCAAAAATGAACTTTTTATTATATTCTATTTTGCAAACTTTTCTATAGTTAAATTTTGATGCAAAAGCATCGCATTATAACTCTTTCCCTCTTAAATTCCTAACAATCATAATTTATTTTAATTAGTTTTTTTTTAACCATTCTCTCTACAATGGTCATATTGTAACGATCGAATTTCTCTCTACAACGATCATATTGTAACGGTCAAATTTCTCTCTACAACGGTCATATTGTAACGATCAAATTTCTCAAAGCCTATAAATGCTTGATTCAATCAGTAGTTAAGGGGTGGTTGTCAGCTTCGTACTACCTCGTGCGGGCAAGGGGTTGTTAAAATTTGAGATTTGTGGTGTTCTAAAATAGAGCGGAATTGGCATATCTACCTCTTGAGGAAGTTTGTAGCACTTTGTATAGTGTATGGGTGTATAAGTTCCCCTTGAATTTGTAACTGCATCTTCGAATGCTTGTAATAGACATTGATATATCTACCTCTTGAGGTTTTATGGATTACTACAAGTGTGAAATAGAACTTTCTTAAGGATCTACACGAGTGGTGAAATAGACACTCAATGTTTTGTGGATTACCGCAAGTGTGAAACAGAACTTGCATAAGGATATGCATAAGTGGTGAAATAAACACTCAATATTTCGTGGATTATCGCAAGTGTGAAATAGAACTTGCCTAAGGATCTGTACGAGTGGTGAAATAGACACTCAACATTTTGTGGATTACCATAATTATCATGGTACATTTGCAAAACTTAGATTCTTTTGATAATGCACTTGAGTTGGATTAGAATGCACAGTTACCATGCACACTACCTAAAGAAATTAACTGCATCATTGATGCAAGCGTAAGCAAGAAATGCATGGACATGAATACCAAGAATACTTAGTCCAATGGAAAGGCCAAACTCCAAAAGATGCAACCTGGATGAGTGCAACTCAAGTTTCCAAGCATGGCAAAATAATTAAAGATCTCATGAGCAAGAGATTTGATGCAAGAGCATCACATTCGAACCCTCTTTCTCTTAAATTCCTAATGGTCATATTTTATTTTGGTTAGTTTTTTTATAATTGTTTTCTTTGCAACGGTTATATTGTAATAGTTGAATTTCTCTCTACAACGGTCATGTTGTAACAGTTGCATTTCTCAGAGCCTATAAATGCTCAATTTTATCAATAGTTAAGGGGTGGTTTTTAGCTTTGTACCACCTCATGGCGATCGAGGGTTGTTAACATTCAAGTTTTATGGTGTTCTAAAATAGAGCAACATTGACATATCTGTTGAAAACTTCCCAAGAGGAGAGATGCAAAGCATTACAAGAATTTGAAGAGAAGAATAGAATTGATTGATTATTCTATGGGATCAACTTTGTATAAATAACAAAGTTGATATATGAGTCGTTGGATTACAACAACTCAACAAATTTGAACTGGTCTAAACTGAGAGTTCACCTGATTCATGGAAGAATGGTAACTAAGGTTAGACTTAATACAATATCTCTTATCTTTTACCATTGCTAAATCATATTTTTCACATAACAGCTTTGGAATTGACCATGGTAAATCTTGTTTATGGGTATTATTACAAATTTACCTCTCCAATGAATATTTTCTCATAGGTCATTTTTGTTGTGTTCACTAATGTTAGTGTGTGATGGAAATTTACATGTTGAGTTTTAGGAGAAAGGGCCTAGAAGAGAAATTACCCAAATGAAGTATCTACATCAAGGACAAAAAAATAACAAGTCAATAGCTCAATCAATATACTAGACTTGTTTAGAAAAATAGTTAAGTGATTAATGTCACATAAAAATGAAGTAGAGTAGTTTTTAACTCCTAGAGGCCATAGGCCATATGGGACAATGTGATTATCCAAGTGTTTATCCACCCATATTGGAATACGTTGTGCACCCCTACGTCCTTTCAAATTCGAACCTTGGACCTCCTACTCGAAGTTCCAAAGTCTTAACGATTAAGCCCACTCGAGTTGTACCCTAAGGATAGGAACCCCTAAGGATGAAAAATATCCTAAAAAGAATAAAGAACAAGAGGCCAAAAAGCAAAGAAGCAAAAAGTAGGTGATCAAACTTTTTCAATCCCAAAAGGCCAATCATTATTTAATCATTTAAAATCTGTACAAACCAACCGTCAACATCTTATACGCACAACAATTGTCATTGTCAGCATAGAATCAAAGAGATATTCGTAGTGGGTTCAATACTAGAAAAAGAAAGAAGGATGAAGTAACTTATTTTGTACGTAAAGGGTAATCCATACACTCCACAAGCTAAAGCATTATGCAAAGGTATCTTCATTCCTAATGTTCTCCTCAACTTTGGAGATGTCACCATTGTGATGATAAAATCAACAAAAAATATGGCCAAAAATATACCATCATTCTAATCTTAAGCTCAAATATGTAACTAGAGAAAGCAAAAATAAGTTGTTTTTAATGTCACAATGGTAGTAGTTATAAATTGTTTGTGCAGTAGATTTCCAAGTCATAAAGTTTGGCTCTATTGCCTACTTGATGTTATTACGTAGGCCATAGTTGAAAAGACCACATGCTCACAACTATTGGCATGAAGGATACATGACCTTTGATCATGGTCTTGACAAAGAGAATAATTATGGTTGCTCAAAATAATAGTACAAGACAAGATAGATACAAAAGATGAAAGTAATAACTATAACTCGACAAATTATGACTATCAGCAAGGTAGACTCTAACGAAGAAGAAAGCACAATGGACATCTCCATGATAGACATATTTTTAATGATATGTTAGACATTCTTTTTTATGATCTGCCATGATAGTTTTCTGAGGAAGATGTGGAGGATTGACTATGGTAGCTACACTTTGGATATGTGATAGAAATGGAAAAAAAGAAACCTACTTCTTGCTTTTTCACAAATATATTCCTTTGTTTATCTTTGATCTTAAAAACTAAATTATATGAAGAATGGGCTAACACTTAGTCCAAAAGAACAACATTTTCACAAGAATTGAGTCTCCATTGCACAGACAAAAATAAAATATTTCCTTTCCAATGTTCGAATGGGTGAGGTTCAATGTGCAAATGTCAAAAGTATTGTTACTGCAATTAACTCCTTATAAAACACCACCAAAGGATGTGAGATTGGGCCAAGCATACAATTATTTCCATATTGACTCAAAGATCTTTTGACTTCAAACAAAGTTTTTACCTTAGTCTACAAGGCCAATGCTAGATGACATGCAAAATCAGAACTACAAAAATAATATCAGAATAAAACTATCCTATAAAATGCTATAACTTGGATTAGTAATACAACTGTTGCATCTTCCCAATTCCATCACACCATCCCCCATCATCCACTTTGCCATTTCTATGACAAACTATCGCAGATGTGTTCTAGAAAATTACAAATCCATTAGCATGAAAAAGTCACTACCTAGGCCTCCCATTTTCTCAATTTCTAGACAAAAACAAACAAACAAACAAAACTCTCTGGACAACCTTGACATAACTCTACCACAAAAACAGTTGCCTCTTCTAAATATTTCATCAAGTTATAGATTCAATTATTACATAAAATCAAAAGAAACATGCACACGGGGAAGCAATGTATGACACAGTGAGGCCCGAAAGACAATAACTTCCCTACAGTTACATTAAAAATGAAAACAAAAGAAGAATGAAAATTCCACAACATATACCCAAGCCAAACATAAAAATCAAAACCAACCAAAACAATTTGAAACAGAAACAAAAATCAAAACCAACCAAAACAATTTGAAATCAAACACATATATCAAGTACTTAAGACACTAGAAGATAATAGAAGATACGTATGCAACAATCTTTAACTATTAATCAAATGGTGATAGCTCAACGATTAGATTCCTTAAGATTCAAGGAGACCCAGGTTCAAATCTTGTCACATGATACACGGATATCCAAGTTGTAATACTACTATGTGGTGATGATGTAATACGGATGGGACCCATTTCAATCCATATAGCTAATAGGATATGGCATTAGCTATTCTTTGTCATCATTTTTGCCTTAACTCACCCCTAAATCAATTATCTTTTGCAGCCTTATGCGGATTTACGAGTGTGTTTTGCATATATATATATATATATATATATATATATATATAGTTTGTTTGAATAAATATAAACATAAATGTTATTTGTTGTTTAATTTGATCAGTTGTATGTTTTACTGAGAAAATGGGAATGCTAAATGAATGTTTGTTTCTTGTTGAACATACCTCTGCTTTAGCTGTTGCCCAGTTACTGCAGAAGACCCAAACCCAGTTACTGTAGAAAGGCAACAAAGTTACTGAAGAGCCAGATAGTTGCATCCTACAAAACAGCTAGTAGATAACAGAATGACAGCTGGCAAAGAAGACTTGAAAACTGAATCCAGCCAAGATGCCTCAAACCTAGGACGCTAGCCAAACCAAATCTCTTGCAAACAAATGTTGAGCTATAAGGATAAGATAAAATTGTCTTATGTCAGGAAGAAGCAGCTGCTAGATTCCTCATGCACCTGAGAAATAGCAGGGTTGACTAATATTACAAGATTGAATTGGTTAGATTTATTTTGGGATGCAGTCTATTTTGGTCTAGATAGTTAGAAGCTGCTAATGACAGGAATAAAAAGATCATCTATGAATCAAACATTCCAAATTGTAATAGGGGTTAATAATTTTTTAAGAAAAATAGGAAATTAGTCAATTTTAGTTTTAGACGTTGTTCACTGTAAGGCATTCTTGCCTAAGGATTTTAAGCATGAATAAATTGTCATTTTGATTCAAGAATTATTGTTCCTATTTTTATGCTTAAGTTAGTACTTCCTATAATTATGCTATGTTAAGTTTTGTAGTTAATTAGTAATTAGTTGCATGAAGAAATTCAGATCTAGGCTGTCTAGGTAGGGCCCACCTTGTTTCAACAGAGCATCTTGAATTTTTGTCCTTGCCCAGTAGAAATTAGGCTACAAATATATTTAGTTGTTTTCTGTAGCTAAAAATCTTCATCAGAAGTCTTCAGTTCATAGATTTTAGCCATTGAGGAAAAGAACCACTTAAACTGTAGATGATCCTTTCATTGGCTCATGCAGAGCAATATCTATTTTGAACTAGTAATCCTAGTTTGACAATTAAAATGAAAAGTTGAAGCCCATCAATAGCCAATTTAAAAAACAAAACAAAAGAAGTCTTTAGCTAATAGAGATTTTTAGATTGTCACTTGTAGTTGTAAAGCATGCTGCTTTTACCCTATCCATGACAGAATTTGACCTTCCTTGCACATCAATGCACCATGCATTCACCAAATCCCCAACAAATACTAGAAGCTTAGTGCAGCTTACAGCCTTCTGCTGGAAAGGGTGGATAAAAGTCGTAACTCGTAACCATAATCAAACTCTGCCATGGGGTGGTCTCAGTTCAAAAACCTTAACATTTCAAGATTCAAAGAAGTTCAAGAATAAGAATCTCAAAATTAGTCACTTTTCACTCAAGATCTGATACATTTTGTGATCAACATTTCAAATCTTAACCTTGGAATAAAGGTGGAAAAGAACAAACAGTCAAGAAGCTTGATTAAAAATAGTGAATCTTCGAGAGGAAGTGGATCCATCACTTCAAACATTAAATGATACTGAAAAGCCATCTTCCAATCAAACTAGTGACTTTATTTCTGTTGGCTATAGCAGGACTGAAGCCTGCTTCTCCCGTTGCTAAAATATGCAATCATGACACACTGCAAACAATATATTGCCCCATTACATAATAAATAGATTGATAGCAGTAACCATATCTATCCCTCCAGTTATGTTCTAGGAAAATACACAATTTCTTGAATCACGAATAGAACTGTAAAATTGATATTCCAAATGAACTATTTTGAAGATGCCCAACCATTCAAGAATATTAAAATTTCTCAAAAATAAAAGCTAATCTGAATGCTAATTCCCCTCTTCATAGGTGTCATATCAAACCGAGGAATGTCAAGTCAATCAACAGAAGTACAAATAAACTTTACATTGTGATTAACTCATCCTTGTACCTTCAAAAAAAAAAAAAAAACAAACATGATATAAAACTCTCTATTGATATCTTCTGCCTATCCAGATCCATTACAGGTTAGAATTTTGTCACACCTAAAACATAACATGACATCAATCTTCTAATAATAAATTGTAATTCCATGAGAAATAATGGAACTTAAACTCTGCGCTATGTCAGAATCATATGCAATTAGCCTCAATGCTTAAAACTTTCCATATTTGCTCTTTGCTTCCTGATTTCAAATATGAACTGGCCCTGTTCTGTCAAAATTAAATGGATTTGGCTTCAATTGTTTCCTAGCAATAGCTTCAAATTTAACCACCTTGGTAAATTTTCAATATAAAATTTTTTAAGCAGGTACTTCAGTTTTACTTTCACTTGTAAAAGGTATAGGTGAGGTTGGAGCGGGTAGACGACCAATACTGTCAACTTTAAGCTGTTGCTTTGGCGGAGGGCGTGCTGGCCGTGGTAATAGCCGGCCCTTCTTTTCAAACCATTCTGGTTTTAGTAGAGCATGCAATCCAAGTCGATTGTAATATACACGCCTGACACTTCCACCAGCAGCTTCAACGGCCACCTTTGCTCACTGTGTCACTCAGCTTACCTGTTAAATTGCATGATGTGTCCAGAAATAATTCTCAAAACATATAGAAAATCTTCCTTAATTCTGTATGCAATCACATCTTACATTCACAATGTATCAAAGCAGAAACTAACATTTACAATGCAAGTTTTGTTTTGATAATGTGTATGGAGAAACGACAATTTAAAAAATTGAAATACATATTCATGCTACTATCTTGAAGAGGCCTCATGAAAAATTAAGCAAAAGTACTTAGTTTCTAACTTATTTCACATTTTTCTATTTGTTATCGCTCTAGATTCAAAATAAAAGTATGTAGGAATTAACTAATCGTTAATATAGTTACACGTTTTAACTAGCTTGAACCTACAATTGAACGGCAGTAATACCTCAATATGAATGGGCCAACGGATTTTCTCTGCCCCCAACACCATCAGCCTTACACCATCCTCGATCTTCTTCCCTAGAGCTCCAGCATCCTGCAATTAATGTTATGACTAAAACAATCAATAAAAAGAGTTTTCCTGTGAGGTTGACAGATAAAATGTTTTCAAAGATCACTAATGATGCAGGATGTTTTAGATGTAATCACGCTCGGCTGCAACAGCTTTTAGTAAAATTACCTTCAGTGTTTTCATTGTGATCAATTCAGAAGAATCAATACGACCCGCATTTATGTACTTTGCAATCTTCTTCAAGCTCATTGGCTCCACCTTACAAAATCATATATAAGAACAGTGTAATAGAGTTCAAATGAAATTTATGATAACCATACATCGTTATTTTATATTACCTTCATATTTAGCACTCAAATTTCATAACACTTGAATTCTTCACCTGTCCTGATATAAGAATTAAATAGCCTGATAAATCTTGCCAAGCAATACACGGATAATATCCAAGCTTTGTTGTAACACCACTATGTGGTGATGATGTAATACGGGTGGGGCCTGTTTCAATCCCATACAACCAATTGAAGAAAAAAAACAATTAAATAGCCTAATTAAACCTGCCCTAAAATGAATTTGAATATAGGGTTCATGTTGAGATACACAATAACATTTGGCAAATAAAAAAACAAAAAGAGAAAGCTATCAACAATCACTTCCACAACATGAATAGTTCATAAGTAGAAAAAGTCTATCAAGCAATCAAGCCAACTAA
Source organism: Wollemia nobilis (assembly GCA_028583015.1). Classification (NCBI taxonomy): domain Eukaryota; kingdom Viridiplantae; phylum Streptophyta; class Pinopsida; order Araucariales; family Araucariaceae; genus Wollemia; species Wollemia nobilis. The sequence continues at coordinate 6,644,367 of JAQPPZ010017083.1, forward strand.
CTATGTTTGATTACTGAGCAAAATGCTTTCCTAATGTGTAGATTAAAAAGGTTTGAAGAACTGATTAGGCCTCAAATAGTCCACAAAATAACCTTGATCTTTGATTCTATATCCTTTAAAGCAAGTGATAACTTATCAGGCTACAGCCCTTTTTGTCTCTTGTATACCATACAAAATCACCGCAAACCAATTCCAACCCTCCTACCACATAATGTAACTTCAGTCATGGGTGATGCAGGTAAAAGGGATTTTCTCTGATGCTTGAATATTCAAATTGCATACTTGGTGCTTGTACAGCTACACTACACCAACATAAATTTGGAGAGACACTTTATGAGATCACCTCCAAAGAGAAGAATATGAGTTCTAGGCCTTATATAGCCAGTTTTATGACATGCTAAATAAAAACACGGCCATTTTATGAAAATGATATAATTTGGTATATTTTTATTCTCTTGTCTTGGAGGGCAAAAGTTTATATAACTTAGATGTATATCTTTGGGAGATGGCAATTTCAGTGCCATCTGCTGTTTTACTGAATTACACTAATAAAATTTCAATTGCAAGATGAGAATGATAGTAAAACTACACCAATTAGTTATTTCAAAAGAGAAGGAAAAAAAAATTGTGCGTACTCCATGCATCTCATTTTTAAAATCAGGCTAAGGCAAGTCCATGACAAAATGCAAAGGGCCCACCCAGTTGGCGGACCATGTGCCATGCTAAACCGAAAGGAGAATGGACAGCAATCAGCCAAGACAAAGAGACAGACAGATGGGGTATTAACAGCAAATGAACTTTTTCCTTTAGTAAATTCAAGATGATTAAGGAATCACTAGCAATTTCAAAAGGATGAAAATATAATAATAATTTTCCCATTCATTTGCATCATAGTCATTATCGAGACTCAGACTCAGCATGCCTGTTTTTGTGGTTTGGACTTTGGCTCAAAGAAAACTCGGAGAAAAGCTCCACAATGACTCCACAAAAAAGAAAATATAAAATATTACAGATCTTAAAGAAGAGACAGCCATCAAATGGCATTAGCTCAACCAGTCATATTCCTCAACTTTCATGGAGAAGACCAAGGTTTGAATCTTGCCAAGCGACACATAATAGTTAAGCTGTTGTGATACCACTATGTGGTCGTGATATAATATGGATGGGGCCATCTCAATCTGACAACCACATGGCAATGTTTTGCCAATCACGTGAAAACCATGTACAATAGTTTATATTCAGCATGTGAGATTTGGGTAAAGCAATCTGTTATATTTTCCATTTCAATATAAATCTCACAAAGTGCAGAAAATAACAATATCAGGAAGCTTGGCTGCCTCTGCTGCGCTGCCATTTATTGACAGCAACGGTTTTCTCCCGAGAAACAAGCGCTCATATGTTGTGAATTGCTTGTTTATAGAGCTCATCTAAGAATCAGACCAGAAGGGAAAGAAAATATCATGAAATGGAGGAAATGAAGGATAGAAGAGCCAAATAAGTGCAATGGACAGTCGATGGGCCCCTACCTCACCATCACCTCGAACAGCACATTTGTCGACGATTCCATCTCTCATATGAATTTGTATTACTCTATTTTCCAACTCTACTAAGCTTGTGTAAAAGATGGGAGGAATGGTTCAATGGTTCAGGACTAACAAATTGACAAGTCAATGCTAACACCATGAGGCTTGTAGTGATCTAGGAGGAAAGCTCGACAAGACAGTGTTGTGACAACTGTGATGCATCAATTTGTGGTGTAAATAATATATATATTGTTGACTCAAACATTATCATGTCAATCGCCGTCCTCATGGCAGTTACAGATTCCTGCCCAGTGCAATATTCGACGAGTTTGTAAGCCTGAGCGCTGATTGTAATACTGCATAGAAGATTGCAAACGTTCAAGTCATGATCGACTTGAAGAGAATGTGTTTTATCCATTTTTTATTGTTGTTTATCTGCAGATTCATTCATGAAATCCTCCAGTTTGTTTACAACTTGCTTGAAGAACGGCTGAATAAAGCATGAAGCTATGTTGTTCATGCATGAGAGATGTTTGATATGTTCAAGGTCTGAAGACCAGAAGATGTCATGTTGTCTAAGAGGAACATGCTATTGCTAAGCAATGCAAAGGAAGAGGTCAAGTGAAGGGTCATCTATCCTGTTCCTGTCTTGAAGACATCTATTCAAAAGAACATGGTGTCATCTAGCCATATAGATACTTTCTAGACACTATGTCGTCTAAATGGGAGCTATCTAGAAGAGACATGCATTAGGTCGTCTGAAAAGAATGTGCAAGATCATGTTGTCTAAAGGTAATCATGTCCTCTAAGGTGGACATAATTGGTCATCTAACATGGATTTGACTAGGTCGTCTCAAGAATGGGTTGTCTTGAATGAAGATCATGTAATATTGGTCGTCCCGTGTAAAGGCCATAGGAGTGATGCGTCATGTGTCGTCTAAAGGACCTATAACTGTCATCTCAAAACTAATCAAAGGCCATCTAAAGCCCACATGAGGTCATCTAATGTTGTCATCTTGAATAGGCCGTCTACACTCGGTCAACTTGCGATGCATGGATATGCATGTTGAAGACACCAATGGAAAAGAGAATGGGGCTCCTTTTAGTGATAACGTGAATTGCTTGAGTTGATGGCCAATACGGATTGTTGTCGAGACACCTATCTTGCATGTAGAGATTACCATTGTAAAATGCCCAAAGACAACGATAATGTTATTCAAGTTGCTATCATGCTCATTCTGAAGCAGAGCAGTAGAGCCAATGTTGTCGTCACGCCATGCAATTAAGAAGGCGAATGTGTAGCAAAACCTAAAGCATTTGAATGCATATTTTATGTAATCGTGTGTATACTCCATGATCCTTGTAATACATTGAGGCCAAGTCCACTGTGAAATGTGATGTAATGCAGTGTCCTAGTCCAGTCCGATTGTTGATTTCCTGCCCTATTAAGCATTTATGTAATAAAGGGGGAATGTTGGGATTATTACATCACCTATTAGGGTGCTAAGTGGTGTTTGATGTGGTGTTAATGATTTTTACTCGTATACATAAAATTGGTTATTGGTCGTTATGTTACCCAACCTTAACTAACTTCATCTTGTACCTATATATGTAACATTTTCATGATAAAACAACTGTCCAACACCCTACTGGTCCAACAAGCATCACTGTCACATTCTATTATTACGAGAGAAGCACATATGTGAGTATCTAAAATGTGGGCTCCTCTAGGAGAAGCACGTGTGCATAGATTCGAAACATGGGCTCCTCCGAAAGCCTCTTTGTGCTCCCACTCAAAGGCTTCCACATTTTTGTCCTTCGAGGTTTTGTTTTTGGAGTATATGCCTAGTAATGTTTGTTTGGCTTTAATCTAACGTCAATAAAATCACATAAATCACATGTTTTATATATATATATATATATAGGAACATAAAACTTATAAATCTTGTTAACGTCTTTCAAATATGAGAACCAATTCTTTATTTAACATTTTCTATGTTATTTCTAGCTTTCCATATATTATTCTAATTGATGGTAAATCATAGAAAACACATACTAGATAAATTAAACCAAAAAATATTGGAAAGTTCAACTTAATGTCACAATGATAGCTAATCCAAAGGTATCTACATTAAACATCCCACATTTGTGGATAGAAAGGAGCATTCATGTAAGTGCATAAACAAAGCTTTAAACCTGTGTCTATAATAAAGAGAAACATATCATACTGGTTGGAGAGAAGAGTTGCATACCATAAACCAAGGTTCAAATCCCATGGGTGAACCTTAACATTGATCAAATGGTATTAGCTTAACCGGTTAAATTCCTCAATTTTCAAATAGGAGACCAAGGCTCCAATCTTGCCAAGCGATACATGCATAATTGCCAAGCTTGTTGTGATACCACCATGTGGTCATGGTGTAATACGGGTGGAGCATATTTCAAACCAACTATTCAACTGCACACATTATACTTATTAAAAAATAAAGAGAAACATATCACATTATGTGCACTCACCTCTCATGGGAGGGATTAGAGGACTTTGCTTGGAGCTTCACTCATGGCCATTTCCCAGCCACACGAAGCAGCAATGCAAAATCATTGTGCCATTTTAATACCATGGGAATGACCTTTAATCTTGAGCTCTAATTATGTAAGGAGGTGAACGCAGCAATAGCAGCATGGGAACACCATAGGCCCTCTTCCTTCACACTTTGTACTGCCTTCATCTTCAATCTTCTCTTTCTCCTTTCCTCATAATCCTTGTCACATGCTTTAAGCCCTTCCAAGATTCTATCTTTTGCTTTAAGCCCTTCGTAAAGAATTTTGGCAGACTGGCCAAGATTCTCCAGTTGTGGACTAGTGAAGTTTTGTTCTCATGGGTAGAGTAATTTGCTAACAATTATTGGTGAAAGAAATTGCTTTATATGGAATATTTCAAAGTACTACATGCAATAAAACAAAAAAAACATTATTTTAGTGGAGACGAATTTTGTTATTTGTCTACAAAAATAAATGGAAAAAGCATAGTTTGCAGAAGCGACTAACACATACATAAATCCAGAGGATGCTCAAGACGGAGGACGGTAGCCACCCCCACGTCATCTAGGGGCTCCCCACGTTGGACACCTCCATCGTCGACTACACCACTTTGCTTTGCCTCCACACGCTGACTTTGCCACCTTCACTCTGCCTTTGCTCGCCCTCAGCCCAACAAGAAGTCTTCACTTAGCCTGCAGGGGGGACCATGTCAACACAAAAACAGCATGGAGATTCAAGGCCTTCAGACACACCAGGGCCACCATAAGCATATGGATCTGATAGGCCATCACGGTTCTTCACCACGACATGGATCCACATCACATAAAGATGAACGTGGTGGCAAAGGCATCAGGAATGGTGAAATAGGAAGGACAAGGAAGCTACGTCCCATATGCCCAACAGCTAGGAAGCTGACAACGATTAGGAACAACACAATGCCCACTAGGAGCAGAATCAAGTTGATGAATATCGGCACAATCATCATCACAATGTCCCACCCACAATAACCACAAATTGATAACACTAGCTCCCGTAAATGCAAATATATAGAAAGGAGAGGTGGAGCAGAGGTGGTGGCAAGATTGTCTTATATTGCACCAATGCATCCTGTATTGTGGCACATTTTGAACAGACCATAATTACAACAATAAAAAATGATGCACAACATCAAAAAACACACTGTGGAGCTTTTTGTAAGACAGTCCTTTCAGACCCTGTCTAGGCATACGATCGCCTATTGACGAAATTATTATTTCTCTTTATGTTAAGCATGGTTTTAAGCACAAGGTGAACATCGACATTAATAGCCAACAACAGCTTTATGAAAACCAAAGACAAAAGATAACTCTGAACTTAACCTCCATTATGCTTGGGCAAATAAAATTGCTCCCACATAGAATCTCAGTGAAATAATAGCATAATTTCATAACCAATAACAGAAAAAATGTGAAAGTAGAATAGAAACCATCAGACATGGCTTCTAAGCAAAGCACTGATCAAAGCTTGCTCAGGTGTCCCCTAGTGAACTAAAGAAGGTAAGGGCAATTACTGATTGTTACTGATTTACTGAGCAAGACAGAAAGCATGAGATAGACGCAAAAATTGCAGAATCACAAACTCGAATGGCATAGATTGAAGGCGGTCTAACCTATGATGGAATCTCACTTCAAAAGGTGCATGGAGACAAGGTCCTGTGCTTATCTTCTAACTTATCGTGTACCTTTTGGTGGGTGAATATTGTATCGCATGTCATTTCTCTTTTGCAAAATATATGTTATTTTCTTTTGCTTCCGGATTTCCTCTTTGGCCCAAGTTCGTCCTTAAATTTACATTATCATCATCATCATTGCCCTGCTGCAACTGTCATCATTGTCGTTGTCATCATCATAGTACTAATAATAATTTCAAGATAAAATGCAAAGTTAAAAAATGCATAGAAGCTTCTCCCTGTTCAACATGCAGTAGCATAGCCATAAGTTTCTAAGATACGCATTTCTCCATTACTATTTTCCCCAAGAGTTCCCACATGGAACAAATCCTCCACATTTGTAACCCTGTTATTTATGTTGGGATAACATACCATGTTTGGCAACAAATCTTTGTTGCTCCATACGCTGTTTTGGCCTCATGGATGTTACAAGACTTCTATTCTATTTTATTTTTTTTAATTGGTTATATGGGTTTGAAACAATCCCCACCCGTAATACATCATGACCACATTACCACGGTATTTCAACAAATAGCATTATGGTATTTGGCAATTAAGTGTATATCGTCTGACAAGATTTGAACCTGGGTCCCCGTTTTGACAGTCCACTTTTCTAACTGTTTGAGCTCATGCCATTTGATTAAACTGTTAAGATCAACATTGGGCAGAGCTCACAAAAAACATGAGCATGGGCTCGTATGTATAATAAGGATACATTCCACTCAGAGTCTATGGCCACTCAACCTAAGTCCATGCATAACCATAAGTTTGACCCCTACTTCCAGGTGTTCTCATGGCTCTACAAGGTGCCCGTCCTTTGGATTGAAACATGCACTTCTAGGGTGAAACTCCTCCCTCCTCACCGCTCGCTCTAAACCCATTTGGCTATTCTATTCTCATTTGATTGGAATGAAATACATACATTTATTAGCCTTGCCCTCATGAGAATTACTAGCCTTTGCTTAATCCCAAATTAAATTAAAACCTTGATACCTACATCAATTAATATCAGTTTGACTAAGTTTCCATAGCCCTGAACATTATTATGAGAAAACAAAGGAACAAGCTGCATGCTTTGTCCTTGGTCTATGTTGTCGTAAAGGAGATAAATAATCTCTAGTAATGACCTCTTCCTTCCTTAAGCCAAGATCAATGTGATTATGAAAATTAAAAAAAAAAAAAAGAGCATTCTGCAATTGATTGGAAAAAGCAAGTTAACCAAGAACAGAGAAAACAACACATATAATTAACAAAACCCAACCCATAGAGCAGCTCTTGAAAGCAAAACTAAAAGGAAAGGAGAGGAGCTTTTAAGGTTCACAACATCATCAGCCCATTCAAAATGATATGTGTAAGTCACCCATACTAGAATACTTTAGTTACCTTAATTTGATATATAACCTTGGGTCTTTTAGGTTAGAATCTTGGACTTCGTATTCAAAGTTCCAAAATCTTAACCTTTAGGTTTCGTCGTGATGCTATTGCAGATTACGTCCAAGGGTTTCGTCGTGATGCTATTGCAGATTACGTTTAAGTGTCATTCAGGTTCAAATCTTCTTCGTTCTAATAAATTAAATTGGTTCACAGCCTAAGACGAACGGTGACTTGTACTGTACTAAACAGGGACTACATTGAGAATTACCTAGGTTTAAAATCTCATGAAATTAGACCAAACTTATTCCACCCCGCAACAATAAAAATAAATTTAATTTTAATAACGTACATATATTGGATCCAGCTTCATTCAACCATGGCATGAAGCAATCGATCGGAGAGATACTTACATGCCTGGAAGTGAAGAGTGAAGGGATTCTTAAACCCTCGGCGGGGAAGTAATCTTCTAAGAGGGGTTTGCCCGCCCTCGAACCCTAGTTTAACTCCTCCTCGCGCCCTCTGACCCTTGTGACCGCGCCCTGCAGTTTTTCCTTTGCCTGAGCCTATTCCTCTGCCCTTGCGGGTCTTCTTCTTTCTGGCGCCCTTGTTGTCGCTCAAATCATTCAGTGCGAGAAGGCTCATGCCCATCCCATTGAAGATATGAGGCCTCAATCCACTCCAGCTGGGGTTTGTCAATGCTGTTGAATGCACAAACCCTAAACCACAGTGAAACCCTCTGGGAGAAAATAAATGTGATGAAGAAGAAGATAATTTAGCTGTTGTTATTGCCAAAACAGAGAGCCGCCTGATCAGAAGCAAGGCCATAATTCTCTACCGTGAAGGCTTTGATTGGCTTTAATCCTATGGCTAGTCTGCCGTTAATCAGGCACCAATTAATGGATGCCTGGATCGCAGTGAGGTGAAAATGCTGGCTTCATTCCATCCACATCATGAGCTTCCTTCATCTAAAAGTTCTCTTCACATTGATTTTAAATAGCAAAGACCTGCAGCCTGCAATTTGAGGTTCTTTACATATTGAGAAGAGCATACTTCAGCTGGTGAAATTTGTTAGCCCATTCTCATAATTTTCCTGTAACGCATAAAATTGCAAATGCTAGGTATAGCCGAGCAATTATGAGTTTAAATATTTGGATTTTGAAAATTATTATAAAATTATCTTCCTGTAAAAATAATCATTGCCGGAAAACTGAATTGGTTTTCCATTAAAAAGAACAATTTCAAACAACGGAATGAAGAGAGTGGAAAACTGAATTGGTTTTCCATTAAAAAGAACAATTTCAAACAACGGAATGAAGAGAGTGTGATACCCCATTATATTTTATTTTTATTTTTTAAATTATTATTATTTTGATATTTTATAATCGTTCAACATTTTGCATTAACTCATTACTATGTGAAAATAATTAACTTAATTGTAATTGTAATTTAAATATGAAAAGGTTTATGGTTGTTGGAAGGCTTCTATCTCTTTTTGGAATGGCTTCCTTTGTTTAGTTATTCTGTTTATTCATCCTTTTAGGGGTTGGTTTTGTTTTTGGCCTCAAGTCTCTACAATGTGATTGTTTGGATGGCCTTACGCTTCGAGTTGTGATTTTTCCAGCCCTTTGTTGTAACTTCTCTTATTTTTTATTGAATATAATTGTTGGTTCTAATAAAAAAATAAAAATAAATATATTATTAAATTAGTTTATGGGGTTTTGAATAATTAGTAAAAAGTTAAGAGTTTCATACTATAAATTAAGATTTATGGATGAACAATAATATTTGATAGTTGAGAGTAAGTCTTATTTTTTATTGTATCATTTTGTCTAGAATTTGAAAAACTTTAAAATAAGTGGTCATTTGAAAGAATTCAAGCAGTATTAAGGAAAATATGAGCATGTGAAGATAGTCGTTTGAAACTAAGGCAACGTTAGGGTAAATGTTTTCAAAAAATATCTCATATTTTAGGAGTCATTTGTTTGCAAGGTTGTCTGATATAGATGATTCTTGGATCAATTTTTACAGAATTTGAAGAGCTTTAAAATGAGTGATCATATGAAGGAATCTAAAATGATTGGTCATTCGAAAGAATTCAAGCAATAGTGGAGAAGATATGACCATGTGAAGATAGTCGTTCAAAACTAGGGCAACATTAGGGCTAATTTTTCATTAAAAATATCTCATCTTTTAAAAGTCATTTCTTTGCAAAGGGTTATCTTATTTAGATGATTCTTGGATCAATTTATACAAAAATGAAAGAGCTTTAAAATGAGTGGTCATATGAAGGAATCTAAGTAATATTGAGGGAGATACAACCTTGCGAAGTTATCAACTAGGGTTTGGATGATGGGAGGAGCAATGGAGGGCTAGGGCATCAGTGAGGCAAGACATTCTCTCTAGGTGTAGAATTTTTCAACTAAGTTTCATTTTTCCTTTATTATATTAGAATTTTTGCATGCAAATTATTATAGGTTTATTTTCAAATAATATAATTGCTATAGGATATATTTGTATTTCAGTAGATTTTGAGTTATAGTTTCCTTCCCATGGAACAATTTACAACTAAATACTTAGAATCATCCCTAGTAGTAGAGGTTAGTGAGGACCTCATAAAGAAATGATCCTTGTTGCTCAAAGATAGGGCAACTTTTGGTAAATTTAATGGGTCTTAGCCAAGGGTTTGGCTTTAAAAAAATGGATTGATAAGAGTTGGAAGTCTCCAAGAGTAAGTCTATCATTTCTTCCTAAAGGTTTCTTCCTAGCCATTTTGGTTATAAGGAGAAAAGAGATAAAATCCTAAAAGAGGATCATTGGTTTAAGGGAAGAGCATGACTCCTCACCCAACGGTATGAAGGCTTTGGACTTGAAAATGTAAATATATCCCTAGTACAAGTCTGGGTTAGGATGTATGGGTGGCCCATTGAATTTTACAAAATGGATACCTTCAATAAAATAGGCAACACTTTGGATAATTCATTGAGATTTCAAAAACTTCAAAAAATGGATTCTTGGCTATTTATGCTCAAATATTGATCATGATTGATATAAGTAAACCTTTACTAAAATCAATCATTCTTACGTATGGGGGTAATTTTTGGACCCAAACCATGGATTATGAAAACATATCTTTTGGATGTAGATGTCATGAGATGGGGCATATTAAGAGATCATGCCCTAAGAAGAGTCCGGTAGAAACATATGTTGAAATTCGTAAGAGAAACTTACAAATGGATATGAATGACGATGGTTTTCAAATTCCAAAAAATAGGTCTAGATAGACTAAAGTAAATAAACATTAGATACCAGTAAGGGAGGATATTGGAAGAAATATCAATTCTTTAGAGGCTTAAGCCTATGAAAAAACAAATTAGAGCTTAGAAGACATGGTACAATAGGATCATAATATTAACAATAAATTGTCTATTCAATATGATCTTGATTTAGGGATGAACATTTCTGTTGAACCTAAGGAAAGTGCCTCATAAGATTTTGGACTCACTAGAATTACCATACACCATTTAGGAGAAGAAAAGTGGGAGAGAAATATAGTATTAGATGTTAATACCTCTACAATTAGTAAGAAAATACCATAAATGAGCAAGACAAGTCAAAAGCTTTTATAGCAGAGCCAAGAGAGGATAAATCTAATGAAAAATAAAGTTATGAAAAAATATTGAGGAATAGAATAATAAGATCTACTCCTAATATAGGCAAGACAAAAAGAGGAAAACCCTTAAATTATCAAGCGATATCTAGGGAAGCAAAGAGCAAACATAGAGAAAGGAACACAATTTAATTTGATTGAACTTCTCCTTACCAAACAACAAAATGATATTGGTAATTCGTAGGTGGGGCTAGTAGCCCCTAATAAGACATGATTACCATCTCATGGAATATAAGGGGTGCTAATGCCCCCTAAAAGCAGACGTGTATCAGGGACCTCTATTTAAGTAATAAGCCTGATTTTCTTTGTATCCAAGAAAATAAAATAACAAAGGAAGAAGTTTCCAAAACTATGAAAGTAGTATGGGCAAGATGTAAATGGGATGTTGTGGATTCTGAAGGAGCGATAGAGGTAATTCTAACATGTTAAAATCCTGTTAAAACCTTTTGTGCAACCATTCATTAAACTAGGCACTAGATAGCCTCATTAGTCACATGCTACTTTGCAAATATTAATTTCATCCTTATCAATGTTTATGGACTTGCAACTTAGGAAAATTAGAAATATGGAATGAGATTGAAGACTCTATGAGAAGTAATGATCAGGAAACCTGAATCATGATCATAGGGAATTTTAATGCCATAACCAAGCTAGATGAAAAATTCAAGGGAATTAGGAAAATAACCCAAAGTATGAGAGATTTCTCAACTTTTATTCAAAATAATAATCTATGGGAGGTTGAGTTTGAAGAGGACAACTATACATGGACAAAAAACATAAGAGGCCAAAACCTAATAGTAGAAAAATTAGACAGTGCATACTCTCAAATCATTGGCTAGATGAAGGAACTTGTGCTAAAATTAATACCTTGACAAGGATTGGTTCAAATCACTAGCCAATAAGAGTTAAAATGGTGGTAAGTGAATTAAAAAATATCATATTTTAAATATGAGCATATGTGGGAAGACCATCCTCAATTTTTTGATATGATAGCACAAATGCAGAATTCTTAAGGAAATGGTGGGTTGAATACACTTCCAAAACAAATTAAATCAAAGATTAAAAGAATGGAACAATACCACTTTTAAAAACATCTTTGAGAAGAACAAACTAAAAGAGAAACTTTCAAACTTCTAAAAAGGTGAGCATAATAATCCAAGCTCAAAGGGAGTTGCTTAGTGAATATCATAATATTTTGAGTAAGAAAGAGAAATTTTGGAGATTAAAATTGAGATAGGCTTGGTTAAAAGAAGAAAGTAAAAACACAATTTTTTTCATAGGATGACAATAGTATAGAGATTAACATCCATAATTAGTAGAGTTAAATCAAAAGAAGGGGCTTGGATTGAAGACCAAAGTGAAACCAGAAAGGAGGTAAGTTTTTTTAAACTATATATTCTAGGATTAGAGGAGCTTTAAGTTCTTAATGATAAGCTACTATAAGAAGTACCTTCAGTTATAATAGATGAAGACAATAGGAACTGGTGGAGCCTATTACTCTACAAGAAGTTCATTTAGTTATTTTCTCTTTTGATAAGAATAAATCCCTACAACTCGATGGGCTCTCTACAACATTCTATCAACATAATTGGGATATAATTAAGGATTATTTATTGGTGGAAGTGGAATTATCTAGGGTGGAATAATGCATACCTTATAAAATAAACAAAACATATCTTACCCTGATACTAAAAAGAAGGATACTGAATTGTTTGGTTCATGTAGGTCCATAAGCCTATGTAATATGGCATATAAGATAATCTCCAAAGTGATGGCAAATCATTTAAGACCATTGTTAGACAAAATTATTTTAGAAGAGCAAGGAGGATTTATGAAAGGGAGATAGATTCTAGATAGGATCATAGTAGCTCATGAAATTATGCATTCAACAAATTTAAGAAAAGAGAGAGCAATTATTTGAAAACTTGATATGAATAAAGCCTATGATATGGTTTAATGGGGTCTTTTTGCAATATTAGAGAAGTTTGAATTTGAGAAGAAATGGGTTAGATCGATTAAATCTTGTGTCTCTAAAAAATCATATTTAATGTTGGTCAATGGGTTAGTAATGAAATCATTTAAAGCCAAGAGAATCCTTAGACAAAGAGAACTTATGTCACCATATCTATTTATTATTAAGGCAGAGTTATTGGGTAGGAACTTAAAGAAGGATAACAAACATGGATAAATAAGTGGACTTAAGGCTAGTAATAACATCGACAACAAGACCCATCAACAATTTATAGATGATACAACCTTTTCTGGGAGGGTAGGGGTAAATAAGGACATTGCTTTGAATAACTTATTAAAGGAATATGAAAGAGTGTCAGGGAAGAAAGTTAATAGGACAAAATCCAAAATTTACTTCCTAAACACTCTAGCTAGAATCAAAGTAAGGATATGTAGGTTACTTCAAATGGAGGAGGTAAATTTGCCAACAAATTATCTAGGTATGTCCTTATTTGAGGGGAGAATGAGGATAAAATCGTGAAAAGAACGTGGAAAGTTAACCTAAGAAGATCATAGCAAATTTAGAAGGGATGGAAGATTAAGCATTTTTGAAACGAGCAAGAAAGAAAGAGGGAGTTACTAGCATTCTAGTTTCATCTTCGTTGATCTTCCTCACCTCTACAAAGGCTAAACTAAATTTTTTGGTTAGGGGAAGTTTTTTAGTTTCTAGGAAGAATTTTGGCTGGTTGGGAAGGAAGTTTGGGAGCATGAAGAAATTGAGAAAGTTAAAAAAAAATTGTAAGTCACTAATTGCTCTATTTCATTTATGTGTTTTGTTTATCTAAGAGCAAAGATACCTTTACTTTATGTTTAAAGACATTTATTTAAAATCCAACCTATGAGTGTGTTTTGATTATATTAGTTGATATGACTTTCCTTTATGTTTAAAGATGTTCATCTAATATCCAACCTGTGTGTGTTTTGATTATAATATTTTTTATATGGTTTTGCTTTAGAGATGGCTTTGTTTTATGTTTAAGGATGTTCATTTAATATCCAACCTGATGGTGTTTTTTATTTATAATATTTATTTTGAGATGTTTTCATTTTGGATGATTGTATAGTGGTAACCTTAAGGTAGGTTGAATAGTGTATCTTCCTGATTATTAAACTTATTAGATTTTATGTTACAAAGCTTGGTAGTGGGGAATTCTCTTTTATTTGAGTTTGCTTGAGTAAACTAATTATTGTAGCTATTTTTATATTTCTTCATGTTTTGGATGTTGGTAGATATTCTTCTTGCTTCCTCAACCGTAAACCAGAAGTCGAATGCTTTCTAGAACGTTGTTTATATTTTGGGTTGCCCTAGTTTTTCATTAAGCAAATGCCTTGGAACTTTAGCCTTCATAAAATCCAACCAACGACTCCTTAGTTTATCAAAAATTGGTTCTAAATTTGGTGTTTGACATTGGTTTGATCGTTGGTTTCTCTTTCAATGTAGAATGTATTTGAACTAATTCCATGGTTACTTTTCTACGTGTCCTGAATGTGCTCTTTATGCAGTGACTTGATGTTGAGCCTTTCCATTTGTTTACTATTTTTTAAACAATAAAGTTATTTATGTTGTTATTTCAATATTAAAATATTTTTATTTGTCTTTGAATATTAAATATTATTAGTTGGAGGTTGAAAACTAATATTAATATTAATGGAATATTGAAAAACCATTATTAAATTGGTGTTGTTTGAATATTATGATTTATTATTGATCAACATATTTATTTATTATAGTTTACCAAGTCATAGGGTGAAATTATATTTAATATTAGTCAAAATTTGAAAAGTTCCATCATATTATTATTGTTTGATTAATGAGTTTGTTTAAAATTCAATATTATAGTTGGGATTATTAGGAGAGTAATAAACCCATGCTATAAACAAAGTTGTAAGTATTGAAATTTAGGAAAAGTAATTGGGTAGTAAATTTATCAGATGGTATAGTTGTGGCTTGTATAGCAAAGCATTATATTTGAAGGAGAAGAAGAGGTATTAAAGTGGAATGAAATTCCAACATAGGAATATGCCATTGGAGAGAAGTATGAGATTCTCTTGGTTATGATTAATTAAGCATTGGGAGAATGTTTGAATGTTATTGTATTCTTGTTGAATGCTTTACTTGCATTATGCATGTTAGGCTTGCATATTCATTCAAAAAGAGTTGTCTTGATCCCTAAACTTACTTCCAAAGTTCAATGAAGAAGATCTAGCAAGTATATTACATTGAGAAGAAGATAAATTTTAGGATCATTATTTAATAATTTATTGAGTTGTATTTTTGTAAATGAAGATGAGAAAAAACTGGAAGGACTCATATGCAAAAATTATGCAATATCATAAGAAATGATATCGTTGTAAACATCCTTGATGTTTTGACAAAAAAAATTATTTAATGGAAAAAAATGAATCAATGCTTTCTTTTTATGTTAAGTTTCTTGGAAAGGATTGTAGTTAGCAAAATTAGATAAATTATGTTTATTAAGAAAGATGATGGAATAATAGGGAAAGTAATTAATGGAATTGGTTATGATTCTCTAGTTGTTGATTATTTCTTTTCATGTAAATTTAAGGAAAGGCATAATTCTAGTGTTATGATTGAAAGAAGTACTTAAATTCTTTAGTATTTATCAATGTGTGGATATTGAATTTGAGTTTGTTTAAGTATAGCACTACTTTTCTTTGGTGAGTTGGATAAAAATGTTGTTAGTGCAAGGAGGCCATGGGTTAAGAAGGATTTTATATGGGCATGTATGTTAGTGCCATTTAGAAATCCCTAGAGTTGAGTTGTACCCAATTCTACTTGAGTTGTGGGTAGAAAATGCAACTAGATATGAGGATAGAATTGTGAAATCTAGTTATAGTTAAAGTTTAGAATAAACTACCAACATGGAAATGTAGATGGTTATCATTAGCAAGAAGAGTGCAACTAATTAAATTATTGTTATAGTTAATTCCAACATATTATATGTCCTTGTATACTATGCCAAAATTGATAGAAAAAAATTAATCTAATATTATACGGTTATTTTTATGGTTAGGATTATATGATAAAAGGAAATTATCTTTGATGAAGTGGAGTAAGGTGTGTGATGATAAAACTAGGGGAGGTCTCAATTTAATAGTTCTTATGGATAAAAACTTAGCTCTTAGGGGAAAAGTAATTTAAAGATTGTACAAAGAGAGTCAAAGATAATGAGCAATAATTCTTCTAAGTGCATTGAGCCCAATGACCCAACCTTAATATTTATTATATTCTTACTACCAAATGGTTATGCACTAAGGAATGATTCAATATATCAATTGATCTAGTGATTAAAGGTCTAATATGGGTGGTGGGAACTAGAGAAAAAATCTATTTGGATGGATACTTGGTGTGATAAAAAACCACTCAATCTAGATCCAATGTGAACACCATGGATGAGATTAATTCAAGATAAATATGGTGATAAGGTTTCAAACATTATGTATAAGGACCAAGAAAGAAGTTACAAATGGTAAGAATATTTTTTACAAGTATACAAGACATTGAAGTTAGGAGGCAGTTGAGCAGAAAGATAACCAATATGGTTATTTCGATGGGAGTCGAGGATAAGCTGATTTAGGAGTTGAATAGCTCAAGATAATACACAACAAGAAGAGGGTATAATGTAAAGCAACAAAATAGGAATATTGCAAGAATATGGAGAGATATTTGGGATAGCCATAGCATTCCTAAAGTTAAAATGTTTTTTGGCCAGTAGGTCATAGAAGAATTTTATCATGGATAATCTTATGAAAAGGCCTTTTCATGGCCCCTCATTATGTGTTCTATGTAAAAAGGAGGAGGAGATTATATACCATCTAGAATCTATAGCAATGGATTATTAATATGTTGGTGATGAATGAAAGAATTGGAGAATCATTAAAGCAATGGCTGAGCACTTTTAAAGCAAGGCTTTGTAGACAATATGGGATATATCAAAAGATACAATACTTTGGACTATATGGATGGAAAGGAATAAAAGAATATTTAAAAGAAAGGAAAAAAAATTTAGAGGTAATGAAAAGGAAGATTTGTTTAGCCATAAAGGAGGCTAAACCAACCCTATCAACTCACCCAATCCCTAATCTTGAAGCAGAGAGCCTTGATATATGGAGTCAACTCATCAAATGGAACTATGATGTTGGGTATAGGCGAAATAAAAAGAAGACAAAAAATATAAAGTGGAAACCACCAAAAATGAAGTTGGTCAAATTGAATTTTTATGGTGCATTTAAAGGAAATCCAAAACTAGTAGGAGGAGGAATAATTAGAAATAATAGAGGAGATATTTTGTCTCATTACGCTTTCAATAGTGAATTTAAGACAAATAATAGAGTTGAAGCTTGTGTGACTTTGGAAGGGTTAAAAATATGCAAACAAATAAAATGGAACAAAGTATGGATGGAAGGTAATTTATTAATAGTAATAAATTCAATTTTGAGGAAAGCAAAGGCTCCATGAAACATATAAGAAATAATTGTGGAAATACAAGGCCTTGCTACAGAGTTTGAAGAGATCAGGTTTACACATACATTAAGGGAAGGAAACAAATGTGCATATAGGCTAGCCAATAAAGGGGTTTTAATTGAGGATCATGAAATTAAATTGTTTTTTCCATGGTTAGAGGAAGCAATAAGTTTAGTTGAAGCTGACAATAAAATGTTGACTATTTAAATAAAATAATGATTAAGATTTACTTTAATGTATTTTATTGGTAATATTTGTTTTATTTTATAATATTAATGTGTTTTTATATAAACTACTTATTACAATTATTGTGGTTGAACTTATGCTTCGGGAGGGAAACTAGCAATCCAGATCTAGTAAAGTGGACTATGATAGTGTAAAGTTTTGGAAATATCACTCTACTAAGATGCAATGCATAAAATCAAGTGATATTAGCTCAATTGGTTAGATTCCTCAACATTTCAAGGAGGAGACCTAGGTTTGAATCTTGCCAAATGATATATGGATAATATCCAAGTTTTGTTGTAATACCACTATGTGGTGATGATGTAATGCGGGTGGGGTAGTTTTAATCTGTAGACACCTAAAACATGTCATATTAAGGAGACTACCTATGTGGACCTCCTTTAGGCCATATTACCCACTTTGGGTGGCTTTAGGGCTTAAATAGTGGTTTTCACCACTCAAACAAGGGATATTTCCCTTTACAACCTTGGTTGTCCCTCCAAGGGATGACCTCTAGAGGTCGTCCTCACTAAGATATGGCCCCCAATCATGGTCATCTCACCCCGAGACGGTCGTTCCATAAGGAAGATTAAAAAATAGCAACATATAACTGGAAATCAAAACTACCAGTTAACCATGTGCATGAATTTGGGCGCAATTTAGCACGTGCATGAGCCCATATTAGAACAATTGCATGAAAAAATCAGTTTGCATTGAGATTTTGAAGATAGACATTCACTTTTCTAAATGAGAACTGCCTCTTCACTTTTTCATGTGCAGGGTGATGCTATTATTAGATTACTTTCGAGGAATCTATATAATAGTACTCGCCCCTCATTCAAAGAGGAATCAAGTCATCAAGTTTCAAGCAATGAAGTTCTGCTATATTTTCACCACTAGCTTTTGCATCTGAAGGATCCACGATCTTAAATCTTCAAGCCCTCTTGTTATTGAAAGTATGGTGTTAGATCATTTTAGAGATTGAAGCCACATTTGTATTATCCTCAGGATCTAATATTCTTGCTTTTATTGTTGATAGAACCCATCAAACCACTACAACAGTGCACCCAATCCATTGATCAAACCACGGATCAAACCCAAGAGTCACCCCTGCTTAGAGATGACCTATAGGTATGATCATCCCGTATAGAGATGGCCTCTAGGGTTTAGATATGTTTCTTTATTTCTTTGCATAATAAGTTTTAGCAACTTTTCCATTTACTATTTTAGTATAGTCAAAATTTAATTTACGCATGTATCTTTCGTGTTTCAGTTATTCATCACTTTCATTTATCATTGCATCTACACATGCTACTAATTGCTTTGCTTTCCTTGTGTGTAGGTTATAGGTTTATGTGAGGAAAGAGGAGCGCAAGAAATTTGACATTATCACCCCTTGTGACGGTCACTAGAAACCCACTTCAAGATGGTTCGTGGGTGTGAAGAAGATCCTATGCATTACATCCAAAAATTATTATTGTAAAAATCATTGTATCAAACAGGGTAGCATCCCTCAGAGGCATCATATTGTAATTGATTGAGAAAACGTATTTGTTATTAATAAAAAGGGCACCCTTATTCATTCTATATTCTGCTTTGTCATTATGGTTACATTATTGTTATCTCGTATTCTATTTTCTTGGATGTATGGTCTTTTTTTACACTTTAGTGGCGATCACAGTGGGACCTATTCCTAGATTGTTATTTATTCTTCTAATTACTATCTGTTTTTTGTTTACAGTTTTACTCAAAAACATAGAGAGATAGCACAGGCATACTCACCTTAAAACTTAAAAATTAAATGAGATAATCACATTTTTTGCTTGTGTGTTTCTTTATTGTTTAATCAAGACCATGGTAACAACGTGCGGTCAAGCCCAATCAAGGTCTAACACTACAGAAAATTTTTAAGGAGGTATGGAACACCTTCAAATCAGTCCAAAGGATATGGCCATTCCTGAATGGCATCTTGGTTTTTATAAAGAGTCTAACCTAGAGGAAGTCCCCATTCAAGATGCATCTTTCGGTCCTCGATATGATCAAAGTAATGATCTCCATGGTCGAGATACTTTTTATGCTTTCCATAGACAAAACCTTCAGCATGGGGAGGGTCCTAGTAGGTTGGTGTCACGAGTTCGCATTTCAACTTGCTCTATCCACCAGTCAAAGCATGATAAGGAGTACACCCCATTGATGAGGTTAGATGATCAATCCACTCTACTTGACCATCCATGGATGAGTCAACAATATGCCTTTTTAGATAGATACAAAACTCATCGTCCTACTTAGACAACCATGTTGGCTCGTACAATCCTTGTTGATGAGGAGGAGGGAGATTTTGATAATCCCCTAACTCCTCAATAAGAGTATTCTACGCAAGCACGTTGTACCTCTATGCCACTTGAGTATGTTGATCTTACATTTAAGCTCAAGTATAGGTCAACATGGCTTCCATCGATCATGGGAAAAGGCTAGCTAACCCTTATGGTGCTACAGAGTAAGCCAAGTTTCTTCATATTAATACGAAGATCAATCGACCCCACACTATTGACCAACCATATCAAGCCCTTAGGAAGAATGCTGAAAAAAAGTATTATTGAACTAGTTACAGTTCGATAAATAATTCTTAGATGAGCAGTATCCGTTTATTTAGTAAAGGATGCAATAAATATTACAAAAATCTATGCATGAGGTGGTTCCTACATCGAGTACCTATAGGCAGTAGATCCAACAAAAGTGTCTTGTGCACCATCAAAAACTACTGCCTAGACCCAATCAGAACCATCCTCCTCATGCACCCCTTAGGCCCCAACAACATCAACCAAACAATTTTCTCCAAGAGCATGAGGCCTATGAAGACTTAGGGTTAGAGTATCAGGATTATGGGTACCCCAAGTTGCTTTATGAGGATATGGTTGATGACCACAATCAACCACCTCGCCTCACTAGACATCTTCCACCCCCCTCCTTGACGGTAAATATAGAGAGATGAGATCATTTTATTTGAAGCTTACAATGTGCTCATTGAGCACATTAGATCACTAGAAAAATAATCTTTAGATACGAGTTATCAGAAACCCACAATGAGTCAACTTTGTAATCAATCACTCCATCCTTCTGTCCCATCTCCTCCATATCTAGAGCATTTTGAAATGCCCAAATTGGACAAGTTCAAAGGAGATGATGATGCATAGGAGCATGTCACTAGTTTCATGAACCTTTGCTTTCAACTTTAGGATGATGATGCCTTATTACTGAGAAACTTCATGATAATGCTCTCAGGCCCAATCCTTGAGTGTTACAATCATATACCAAGGCACAACATTCATAGCTTTGAGTAGCTTTCAAATGCATTCCTAGAATGTTTCTCATTTAGCGTAAAGAAGAAAATAACATTGAATTTATATATATATATATATAATATTTTCCAATTTGATGATGAACTAGTCTTGGACTACGATAATAGGTGGCAAGCAATCATTTCAAAGTTGTCATTTACCTTACCTGTGATAGAGCTAACTTGTCTATTCACTAGGAGTTGTTCAAAATAGATTTCATTATTGTTACAACTCAAGCAATATCAGAAATTTGAGGAAGCCTTGGCTTAGGACAAGGTCATAGAGGAGATTAAGTTTTAGGAAGGGGAGATAAAATTTTGGAAGAAGGAATGGAACAAAAAACCAATAGGCAACCATGCTCAACAAAAACCATCAACGATTAATCAAGTTGTCTTGAAAATTCCAGGGCCTGTGAAGTAAACTATGCCACAACAAAATAATTATCAAGTCCAACCCCCTCCTACATAGTATCATAATCATTCTCAATAGAATCAGGGGCAAAAAATAACAACACTGCCTGCCTCACAATTACACACCATTACTTGAATCCTTGGTGACACTTTTTAATCTACTATGCAAGGTAAATACCATAAACTTTCTAGAGATCCACCTCTTGGATCCTAATAAGCCCAAACCTAAGTGGTATTGAGAGGACTTGTACTATCCTTAT
This sequence comes from Wollemia nobilis, assembly GCA_028583015.1. Classification (NCBI taxonomy): domain Eukaryota; kingdom Viridiplantae; phylum Streptophyta; class Pinopsida; order Araucariales; family Araucariaceae; genus Wollemia; species Wollemia nobilis. The sequence continues at coordinate 6,665,909 of JAQPPZ010017083.1, forward strand.
CATCAACAAAATGGTCATGACATTCAGTCATGTTACACATTTAAGAACAAAGTACAAGATATGCTTGACAAGAATAAACTTCAAATCGATAATCCTCTCGCTACCAACAATCAAAAAATGGGTATATTTAAGGATCCACTACCTACACATGAGGTGTAGGTAGACCAGACTCGACAAGTAAATAAAATCCACACAACCCCACCTAATCAGGGATTTGTGGGGATGATCAATATTGTGACAAGGAATAGGAGGTATCCTAACCCAATTATACCACTTGTAGTTCCAACAAATGCTTCTTCCACGTCACAACCCTTACCATCAATAAATCCTATCCAAGGTCCTCCACCTCACTTGATGGTGACCATCAGAAGTAGGCTTACCCAAATTCTACAAACGACATCGATAAGACTCTCTATTTATGAGCTCATAAAACAATCTCAACCACACAAAGAAGCTCTAATGGAGATTTTGAAATTAGTTGAACTGTAGCCCCAAGATCCCAACTCTTTTATCAATTTTGTAGGGCACATTCAACATTGTAAGGAGCCTGTAATTACATTTCATAATTACGATATCAAGGTAACTACCACTACTAGGCTCGATCCTCCAATGCACATCATTGCTAGTGTAAATTAGATTCTCTACAAGCAGTTATTGACCGACATAAGCTCCTCCATATATATCATTATAACTGATGCATTGCACTATCTTAGTCTTCCAACCTCACATATTGTAGCATCTATATTCACCCTCTAAGCATTTAATGATGTTTTATGCTCTACCATCAACACAATAGTCCTTCCTATTCAGGTCAAATTAAATACTAGTCCTACATTGTGTTGTATTAGAGGGTGCAATGCAATATAATATATTGCTCGAAAGACCTTGGATGAGGGACATGAAGTGTATCCCATACATATTACATATGTGTCTTAAATATATACATGAAGGGCAAGTTTATGTGGTTCATGTAGGTCTCGAGCCCTTCAAGTATTGCAATGTGGTGCACCACCCACAAGAGTCCACCTTGCCATCCATACATATGGACATCAAACCTAATGTTCCCATCAAGATTCTAGATCTAGCACCAAAATAAATCATTGAACTATCTCCATATCCATCACCACCATTGGTTTCTCTCAATATACCTTCTTCATCCTCGGATCCTTCGAGCAAGAAAGTGTTGAAGGAGCTAATCGAGGAGATCTCGCCATCCATTTCCACCATTTTTGTAGAGTTTATTCCAACTCCTATGGATGAGGAAGAATTATATGCTACTATGGATGAGTCAGATCAAGCCACACTTCCATCATCCTCATCCACCCCATAATAGGTCACGGTTCATTTAGCCAATCCTAGACTCATTGAGTATCTTGTGCAGAATATCATATTCACTCAACTCATTGAATATGTGCAAGACATGGGTTGGCCTCATTTGCCATCACTACCTATTGGTACCATTGTGCCCTTGGGGTTACCCTCAAACCAAATAAATTTTATCTATGGGAGTTTTGATGATTCTAAAAGTTCATCCCCTATGGATGATGGTGATGATGAGCTATTTTAAGGGAATTTCAATTATCTATCAAACCTAGAATTCACCCTACGGTACTTTTATCACTGCCATTGGCATGGGAATGGTCTTGGACAGTGTGAGCAGGGTCTACGGACACCTTACTAGCCACAATATAAGCTCCCTATAGATAAGTTTGGCTTAGAATATTTTGTGTGTATGCTAGATGAACTCCTTGCAGATTCCCTCCAACGCTTGGCCATAGGCTTTGAGGATGAGATTAATGAGAATGACTACACCGATCTAGACTACATTCATCTACTAGGAGATCATCTTCCCATCACAATGCTTTTCATTGAACTCTCTGACTCTTCTAATGAGGTGTCTAAAGAAGATGAGGATGAAATAAGTTTAGCGTATCTCAGTCCTAGCCACGTTCAACGGCTTAGCGATCAGGTTCGTATGAATCCTCTTTTATACTCTAGTCGAGAACACACTAGTGTTTAGATCTCTAAAGTAGAATAAAATACTAATGAGATAGAAGAGTATGGCCCAACCAATGATATTGAGAATGATTTTATCAAAGAGGATGAAGGATTCAATCAAGATCATGATGACATGTCCATTAATTCATCTTATCATGAATATGATGTAATATCTATTGCTTTAAATTGCTCGAAAGATGAATTAGCTGCTACTGATCCACTCAATGATCTTGATTAGTTCTACCTTCATTTATTCCCTGGGAGGATGCTCATTTTATGACAACTTATTCCAACTAAATATTTAGTCACTGTTATTCTACCTAAGCCTCATCCAGTCATTCCACCTCTACCTTAGCCACGTCTGGTGCACTTGAGGGCATCCATATTTGATAGGCTCTTCCCATCAGCAAATGGAAACCATTTGCCATCCATCAATATGGTTTTCATTGATCTGACCATGCCACTCCATAATCCTAATTACCCTTCAAGACCTTTGCACCTCAATCATGAGGCCATTAATTTTGATCACACCATGAATCCTCCATCACCACTAGAGTTCTTCCCTTGTGAAGAGATGTTACAACCATTTAATTTCTCTCAAGGGACATTTGAATATGTTTGTCAAGCTAAGATCAAGCTTGATGAAGTGATTGATTCTTCAAATCTAGCTAACGACATCCATTTTATCCCTATGCCTCATCAGCTTGAGGAGGGATCCCACATGTCAGTTGAGGAAACGATTGACATAGATATCAGCATTGATCCTATAGTTCCTAAAAATGTCAAGTTGGAATACATTCTATCCCTATAAGAACAAGTTGTTATCATAGCTCTCTTGAAAGAGGAGTGAAGCATTTGCTTGGACTTACAAATACATGCTGAGTCTCGACCCGAATTTGGTCATGCACAATCTCATGCTTGATCCAAAAATCAAACTAGTCAAGCAAAAGCTTGGAAAGATGCATTCAATAATAGCCTTAATGGTTAAAGATGAATCACAAAAATTGTTGGATGTAGGGTTTATCCAACCTCTTGATTATCATGATTGGTTTTCCAGCATGGTACCCGTAGGAAAACCCGATGGGAGGGTTCGCATATGCATAAATTTTTGAGATCTTAACAAAGCAACTCCTAATGATGAATTATCCCTCCCGAACATTGATGCTATGGTCGATGCAACTATAGGATATGAAATATTATCCCTCATGGATGGTTTCTTAGGCTACAATTAAATTCGGGTCAATCCTGAAGATCAGCCCAAGACAACCTTTACCACGCCTTGGGGGACTTTTACAAAGTCATGCTATTTGGCCTCAAAAATATTGGTGCAACATATCAGTGGGCCATGACATACATATTTCATGACTACATGCACAAAATCTTGGAGGATTAAATAGATGATTTACTAGCTAAATCTCTATTGCATCATGAACACATTGATGTTCTAAGGAAGGTCTTTGATCACCTCATTGAGCATAACATTAGACTTAACCCCAAGAAGTGTGTCTTTGAAGTTACATCTAGAAAACTCTTGGTTTTATAGTCTCAAAGTGAGGCATCGAAGTTGATCCCACCAAAGTCAAAGTGATACTCAAAATTCTTCCTCATTCCAACCTTAAGTAGCTTCGCAACTTGCAAGAGAAGGTAGCATCTATCCGATGCTTCATAGCGCAACTTTCAGATAAATATCGACCAATGAATCATCTATTACAAAAAGGGATTCCATTCAATTGGGATGACGAGTGCCAAAAGGCATTTGACAAGATCAAACAATATCTAGCATCACCGCTAGTTTTAGCTCTACCTCGACCAGGTGTGTCATTTTTACTATACATATCAACTATCGACTTTACTTTGGGAACCACATTAGCCCAAAAGAATGAGGTAAATAAGGAATAAGCTATTTATTACATCAATCACACCTTGGTTAGCTACAAGCTTAAGTATGCATATGTTGAGAAGCTTTGTCTAGCAGTGGTATACACCATCAAGAAGCTTCAATATTACATGCTAAAATCAAACAATGTATGTCGTATCTAAAGAAAATCCTTTCCAATACATAATGATTCAGACGTACCATAATAGTTGTACCACAAAATGAATCATGCTATTGACAAGATTCGAGCTTGAATTCATGAGTCAAAAATCTATTAAAGGTCAAGTAAATTTTGATCAACTAGTAGGGGCTCCTCTTCAGGATAATCAACCTCTTACTATCAAGTTGCCTAATGATGCAGTATTTACAATACTAGACTCGACATAACCATAAGAACCTAAAAATTAAATTGATATGATGTTGTTCTTTAATGGTTCCAAATGCGAGCAAGGGGGTGACGTAGGAATCATATTTTTTACACCATAAAGGGCTCCTATGTCCCTATATTTTAAACTCAATTTTATGTGCACCAATAATAATGCTGAATACAAAGCCCTCCTTTTGGGTCTTCAAACAACTATCGCCATGAAAATTGAGAAGCTAAATATATTCAATGATTTCTTGCTCACTGTTAACCAAGTCAAATAAATCTACCAATGTAGGTGTCTAGTCTTGTAGTCATACAAAACCCTTGTGGACAAGCTACTAGCTAAACTAAAATGTTACAACATCGACGCAATCCCTCATTCATCTAATCATTTTGTGGATACAATGGTTTCCTTGGGATCTTTGATTTCGTAGAACCCTTCAAATGATATAAAAACCATTCATGTCAAAATGCTTTCACAATCAACGATTTCATATGAGGATTTGAAATATGAAGTTGTCCACATGGTATAGATTAAACCGTACCAAGAATGACTCTCTTTCATTCATGACTTTTTGAAACATAATTTCTAGGGGTCTTTGATCCAACACAATCAATAAGTTGCTAGAGGATGTTCACTAGAATTTTTTATCATTCAGACATCCCTAGTTTTCTTTTTAGATTTTGTAAAAAGCTATCGTGTTTTTGAAGGTAGGGTCTTACTTTGATAGTACCTTGTATATCTCAAAATATCAAACACATTCATACATTAAAATCTAATTTTTGAACAAGGATGAAACTATAATGTAGTCCATGTCCCCTAAGTGAAAGGTTTCCCTTGCTCATCCTATTATGCGCATGGTCTAGGATGCTAAGAATTAACAAAAGTACAAGCTTCCCCCTACCCAAAGTAATAAAATCCCTTGATATTCCACATAATGAGCAAGTATACCTAAAAAAAAAACAATGGTTTTCACCACTAAGCAAAATCCCCTTGATCCTCATAAACAATGAGCAAGAATGACAAATAAAATCAATAAAAGAAAATAAGGGTATAATAAGCTTGAATCCCTGGAACCATCAGTTATCCAAAAGCCATGGGATGATCTCCATTATAGTAATGGGTTGAATGAAACCCGCCTGGCAATGGAGTAGTCTTACACGTGGTGATATGTATGTTATATTAGCAACCTTCTTTTGTAAAGACCAATGTTAGCTTGCGGATGAGCTAGCTTTTGGTGGTTATTATTGCCTAGTAGTCTAGTCCAATCACGTCCAAAATCAAGATCAAGATAACCATAGGGTGATCCTCATTAAAACAATGGATTGAATGAAACCCACCTAGCAATAAGGTAGTCTTATGCATTATTAATAAACAACACTATGCACACATAGGTATATTGAATATATGGGTCTTCCTAGCAGAATTGTATCTTTTAGAATCATGCATAGTTAGTATACATCTTTTGATCGATCAACTAGGGTGTTTGAGTCTCATGAAAACCATGTTATTTCCATATAACACCTTACTGATCTCCCATCCATTATTTACATCTCTTAGAGATTTGACCCCACTCCCCCTCTGTTTGGAAATGCGCTCGTTGCTCACCCTTATCCTCCTCGACATCCTTCCCAAGGCCCTCAGCTACAATCGCTCCAGCCTATCCACCCATAGGTCTGCCTCCCTACCATAGCCGAGTCACCCACCAGGTGTCATACTCTATAATAGTGCATGGGTCCTCTACTCCTAGATCTTCTAGTGGCTGATCTACCCCATCCTCCACTAGCTCTACTTATGACCAATCCAGTTGAGTCTCATCTCCTTGATGTGGGTAAATGATGGGCTCACTAGGTATATCCTATCGAACCTTGAGTTGCTGACAAATGTGAGAGTACAAGAAGTACTCCTAATTTGTGCCATGGTGCCCAACCATTCATCATCCATGCCTAATCCAATGGTCTCTTGCTTCTATCCATGGTGGTAAGTCCCTATATAGTCACCATACCACCTTCTCTAGCCTTAGTCTATCCAAGGACTCGATGTAATGAGCAATCCTACCTAAGTGGGGATGACTCCAACCCCGATCCTAGTCCTATCTCCACTACATCTTGTATCCAATATCATAGTCTACCATCTGTGTTCATGATATCCATGAAAGCCCCTTTGATCTATCCACCCAAATGTGCTCCCACCCCAAATATGTAGAAAGAAACTATAGCCCAGTCCGTATCACCCTCGTTGTTAGATATCATAGAGCTCATCATACAAATGAGGCAGTAGTGTAGTCCCTTAGGCCATTATCAATGACTCCTCCACTGGGTTATCCACTAACTCTTGGACTAGCTTGAGTAGGTTCCACAAGAACCTTGCTCCTAAAGAGTCGGGTAGTAAAATATTGGACAGGAGTGACATAAGCACTACATGCCTCACAGTCAATACCTCTACCTCATACCATGTCTCCACAAGTACTTCATCACTATCTATGCTATGTAGTGCCACGTCCTAGTCCTCATCGAATACCCTCTCAAGCACTCTACTTTGGTGATTGATGTGAGTAGAGGTGATAATACATCCCTCAATCTGGATGCATAGGATCATGTAGATGTCCTCGAGGGTGGCCTTCATCTCACCTATTGAAAGGTGGAAAGTGTTGGTCTGTTTGTCCCAACGATCTATCAAGGCTATCAAGTAGACCTGATCTACCGTAATTACCTCCAACCTCACCACCTGCTTAAGGCCAATGGCCTCAAGCCAATACCAATTATAACTGATAAGCACATCATGCATTGTCTTATAATATGTGGGATATCTATGATGAGCTCTAACTAGTTCAATACATAAGAGGACAATGTGGAAATCAGGTTAATAATAATAATAATTATTATTATTTTGGCAAAATCCACCCCTAATAAGACCTTATCGACCCAATACGGTCTCTCCATGAGGTTGTCTCGGGTCGAGACAACCTTCATAATGATTGAAATTTTAATTGTTGCAATTCAAATGCGATCATCCCACCCAAAGATGACTCCCAACCACATAAGAGGAACCGTCTCACCCCGAGATGACCTCGAAATTGGGGCATATGCAATTTAAAAATGATATGCCAAAAAAATAACAAACAAAAGCACACCAAAGTATTAGAATAACAACCTACACTACATTTTAATTCTAGGGTATGATTCATTGCCTTAATTTCTTGGTGAGGTTCATTTCCCACTTTAATTAGTGAGGTTCATTTTACTTTGAGAGGTAACAAAGGAGAGAAAATAGTGTTTACCTTTCTCCTTTCGACTTGTTTGGCTGTAGAGATCTTAGGTTAGTCCATGGTGAAGGTTGGTCAATTTTTTGACAATGCTTCATGTTGAAAGTTGTTCTCCTCCTCCTAGCCTCCATTTCTATCCAACTACCATCTATGAAAATGACGATAGAAAAGTGTTCATTTTGCTTTTATATTTTTAACTTTGCATGACCATCTCAGGGTCATACGGTCGCACTTGTTGATACCATCCCACCACGGGATGACCACCATATTTGCAAAAAAATAAAAAGCTCCAAAGGCACTTAAGCCCTTTGGTCACATCATCACAAAAAGCTCCAAAGGCACTTAAGCCCTTTGGTCACATCATCACAAAAATCTCCAAAGGCACTTAAGCTTTTATCACATCACCACAAAAAAGCCCCAAAGGGCCTTAAGGCCTTTGGTCAAATCAATTCAAAATGTTCCAAAGGTACCCAAATTCCTTTGGTCAAAATAAAAAGGCTCCAAAGGTACCCAAATTCCTTTGGTCAAAATCAAAATGCTCCAAAGGAACTCAAAGCTCTTTGGTCAAATCCATTCAAAAGGCCCCAAAGGCACCCAAATTCCTTTGGTAAAAATCAGAAGGCTCCAAAGGTACCTAACCCCTTTGGTCACATTCATTCAAAAAATTCAAGAGAATATCATATCTAGTGATTTAATCTATAAACTCGGTAATTGCAATGATTGATTATCAATGCAATTCGGTAGGATGAGTAAATTACCATAAGAAAACTCACCAAAAACATTAATAAATAGGTCAAAATCAAGGTTGTAATGGGATATTACACCTTTTTAGTTTTGCAATTGTCTTAGACAACCCAAATCAAATCATCTTGGTCAAGCAACTTGTCTCTTGAGGGGTCGTCATATAATTACAAATTTTATAATCAAATCAATAATCAAACACCCAATCATGCAAATTATGTTTATTCAAGAATCATTGCCAAAGATAATCATGCCCTTCTTGCTTGGGGTAGACAACAAGCAAAAAATTTTAAACAAAAAAATGCTTGGTATTCTCGAAGCATGAGGCCTATAGACATATAGAGCCAATGTCTGCCCATGACTAAAAAGTGTGCCAATATCAAGTATACCTCAAAGCCATGAACACTTGGCTAAAAGGTTTACTAAAACCAAGTTCTTAAACTTGTTAGAAGCAATGATTCAAAAATGCATGCTCTTTTCATGATTGAGGCATCTAACATTGATTAGATCAATGAACATCATCAACCCTCATAGGTCATCTATTTTTGCTCCGCATTGTGTTTTCACACAATGCATCCCAAAAAGAGGCATCTGTAGACACCTAAAACATGTCATATTGAGGATAAAACCTATGTGAACCTCCTTTAGGCCATATAACCCACTCTGGGTAATTTTAGGGCTTAAATAGTGGTTTTCAATACTAAAACAAGGGATATTTCCCTTTACAACCTTGGTTGTCCCTCCAAGGGATGGCCTCTAGAGGCTATCTCACCATGAGATGGCCCCAAGTCATGACCATCTCACCTCGAGACGGTTGCGCTAGAAGCAAGATTAAAAAAAAGAGTAGGACATAAATGGTAGTAAAAAATACCAGTTAACCTTGTGCATCAATTTGGACCGCAATTTAGCATGTGCATGGTAGATTAGAACAATTGCATGACAAAATCAGTTTGCATTCAGATTTTGAAGATAGGCATTCACTTTTCTAAATGCGGATTTCCTCTTCACTTTTTCATGTGCAGTGTGATGCTATTATTAGATTCCTTTCGAGGAATCTATATAATAGCACTCGCCTCTTATTCAAAGAGGAATCAAGTCATCAAGTTTTGAGCAATGAAGTGTTGCTGGATTTTCACCATGAGCTTTCACATCTAAAGGGTCCACGATCTTAAATATTCAAACCCTATTGCTACTAGAAGTATGTCACCAAATCATTTTAGAGATTGAAGCCACATTCCTATTCTCCTTAGGATCTAATATTCTTGCTTCTGTTTTTGATAGAACCCATCAAGCCACTGCAATAACACACCTAATCCATCGACCAAACCACGAATTGAACCTATGAGTCGCCCCTGTATCGGTATTGAGAAAAGTACTTACAGGTTAGTGATCATCTCGCTTAGATATGGCTCGTAGGTATGACCGTATCGCACAAAGATGACCTCTAGGGGTTAGATATATTTCTTTATTTTTTTACATAACAAGTTTTAGCAGCTTTTCCATTTACTATTTTAGCATAGTCAAGCTTTAATTTATGTAGGCATCTTTCGTGTTTCAATTATTCATTATTTTCATTTATCATTGCATCCGCACATGCTACTAATCACTTTGCTTTCCTTGTGTTTAACCTACAGGTTTATGCGAGGAAAGAGGAGCGCAAGAAACTTGACATTATCACCCCTTAATACGGTCACAAGAAACTCACTTCAAGATGATTCGTGGGTGTGAAGAAGATCCTACGCATTACATATAAATATTATTATTGTAAAAATAATTGTATCAAATAGGTTAACATCCCTGAGTGGGATCATATTGTAACCAATTGAGAAAACAAATTTATTATTAATAAAAAGGGTACCCTTATTCATTCTATATTCTGCTTTGTCATTATGGTTACATGATTGCTATCTCATATTCTATTTTCTTGGATGTATGGTCTTTTTCTACACTTCATAATCCCATATAACCCATTAAAAAAATATGCAATGCATAGACAATAGAGGTGGAGTTTTGGTATTGTGAATGCTACTATAGGAAAATCTCAAGAAGGATACTAAATTTTGGAATATTTGTATTTATAGAATAAATTGAAGAAGATTCAAAAAATGAAAATCAAGAATTCAATTTTTTTATGAAAAATGATGTAGGTATCTAACTATAGCAATTCAATTGAGATGAGAATTGAATCTATTTGTAAACTCTCAAGCTCTAAAGAAGAGAGTTGTGATTTATCCAAGGTGGGGAACCCGAGTATAAACCCTTGTTCTCCAACCAAAAAAACATCTCATTTTTCTTGTGTTAAATATTTGGGAAAGAATAGGGAATGAGCGTTGGTAAGTGAGAAAAGAGCAAGTCTTCCCTTTTGTTGGTTTAGATTTTTAGGAAAAAAACAAAACAATAAAATATTTTTGTGAAGAAAAACTAGGTAGCATGGCAAAAGAGTCACTTTTGAAAGTCCTAGTTAGAAGGAAGGATGACCCAGCTAGAAGTATGAATGCTATAGTTAAGGACAAGAGGAAGAGTGAATCTACGATAGATTCTATCCAATTAGCAAATTTTACACCAAATCTGATTATAAGATATAGGATGATCAATAATGACATAACGTTTTTAAAAGAAAGGGTTAATATGTACATTTCATGGATGCTACCCATGTATTTCAAAAATTTAGAATTCGATCAAAATGGAAATGGGGATTAAATTCAAATTACTCCATGATTTTTTCTTTTGAAATTATTTTTCCTATGTTGTCTCCTAGTTTAGAAATTAAGGATAGAATTATGGGTGGTGGCCCATGGTTTAGGGGAAAAATGCATTATATTTTAGACCATGGAGTGATAATTTTTTGTAAAGACATAAACTATTAAAATACTTCCAATGTGGATTAATCTTTTTGAACTTCCTTATCAATTTATCCATAAGGAGGTTCTAAATAATATTGGAAATATTGTAGATGAGTTCATCCAGGAATGACCAACTACTAAGGAGCAAAGTCATGGTGTAGATACTTAGATATGTGTTTCACGAACATTTAAAAATCTCTATCACAATATATTAAGATTAAATCTAAATCAAAAGAATGGTATCAAAAAGTGAATTATGAAATTATTGCATTTTGATGTCATATATGTTACACACGGTAAGAGATTGGAATATGAAAACAAATAATAAATAGAGAAAATTTTGGGCATGATGCAAACTTGAAGATGAAGCAATAAGATCATACTAAAGTAAAAGTTGGATAGATAAATGATTTTCCACTCATGAGAAAGTAGTAAAGAAAGTCTCTATACATCATCAGCTAATGAAGGCCACACAATCCACTTAAATCAATCATTAGAAGAAATAGATAACAAAAAGAATGAGAAGGTACAACACACATGTTCGAATTTAGAAGGAATTAACGGTGCAAAGAAAGATGTGGAGGAAAAATTTAAAGCAAAGGAGGTGAAAGAGGTCAAGTTCAATCTAGGTGAATCCTCTTTATTTTCCTCTAGTATAAAATCCTCTTCTTGAAATTAAAATGAAAGTAGTATAGAGTTTATCCCTTACACTTTAGTGTTTTAAAAGCAAAATAATAACGAAGGAAATGAGTATAAAGGATATCCATGAAAAAAACCCATAATTATAAATGGGTGAATGTTAAAATAGAATTTTAAAAAATAGAAAAGGAAGGTGAACCAAATATAGAAAATTCATATTATTTTTGGCATGTAAGATGTCTATATATTGGGTGTGAGGCACCTATTGTAAGGGGGAAAAGCTAAAGAGAGAATTCCAAAAGAGATTTCCATGAGATAATTCTAGGAGTCTAAACCTAGTAACCAAAATTAAGCAGAGAGACTTAGAAGATTATATTTGAAGCTAGAATAGTAAAAGCATAATGGGAGACAAATTGCAACAACAAAGTGTATTCTCTTAGCATAAATAAAATAATCAAATTGCTTCTAGATTGTTGTAAATCTTCTCAGTTGTAAAATTGAATTAAATATATTTGTATTTGAGAATCCCAAACAACATAGTTGATGGGTGATTATTGATCACATTTGTAAGAAAAAAAAAAGCATGTAGGATAGCTCTTGTTTACATGCATACTTTGTTTGACGCATTTGGTTAAAGCTTTTACATGATTAATAGCATATGTTTTGGAATCCTTAAACTTAGTTGTTTGCATAATATACACATTAAACATAGGATTTAGAGTGAATCCCTTAACACTCTTGGTGAACCCCCAACATATTGCATATCACACCTCCATAAATTAATCTTGTTTAAGACTTGAAAATGCCCTCACCCTAGGGGAACATGAATTTAGCCTACCTCTTTTGATCTTATGATTGATTAGGTACCCATTTACAACAATGATATTATTGCACCACTATAAACTAAATCATGTTGTATGCACAAACACCAGTAAGGGTTTTCAAGTGGTTAATCCAAAACCATATCAATAAATAGTTTTCTTATGGTTGACACCCAATCAACTCATATAAGGACATTTACATGCATAATCCCTCTCAAACACCTAACTAAGTGCACAAATGAGGCTGGATGGACATCAACAATCACCATTAGGATGTTTTATACTATTCTATTACTGTTAATTGTCATATTTTATACTTTATCCTATTTGTTTGAGAAGAAAATATTTTCTTATAGAATCCTTTGAATATGTCTTCCACTTTGTCCCATTTTATCATATCCATCCATAACCAGCATGTAATTTTTTGGCTATTTTATCTTTGTACCAACAATATTTCTTACAATGATTGTTTTTGCCATATATGTCACAAGGATGTAAATCCCAACACTTAGTTGTCATATATCTTGTTCAGCCACAATGACTACAATAAGTTTCTTATACTTGAACTTGTTTTTTTTCACCTATGCACATCACATATGCCATATAGGTTTATCCTTTTACAAATTTGGTGTCTCCATTTCTTGTTTGACCATCATACCTAAGATATTCACTCATTAACCTTATGCTTGGCTCTATGAATTTTTTTATTTTTTGTCAATTCCTTCCCAATAATTTTCCATCGTATCCTATTATTTTTTATTAATTTAGAGCTAATACATTTGATATGCTTTTGAAATCACCCAATGTCTTCATCAACAACATGACTTTTATCATGGTCAACACAATGATCGTTATCAACAAGATTACAATGAGCATACATTACATTGCCATAATCATGTTATCTTTCAACATGAACATGACCATTACCAATAATGTTTAAGTCTTTAGTATCATAAGCATAATTTGTCCTTTGGATAAGGTCTCTCATATCACAAGAAATGTCTTCCACCATAGCCTTCATCTTCAACCTTTCATTTTTCTACTTTAAATTTTTACTTTCTACCTTAAACATGTCAATTTGGTTAGTGTATTGTAAACTATCTACATGATATCAATAGGGAACTATTTTTAAATTGATTTTATCAAACATAAGCTTATTTGAGAATCATCTGTAAGTTGCACTTAAGTACTAATAGTTCTCTACCTTCACTTACTTGGAAAAAAAGAACTTTATTTGGTGTGGCTCTATTTTGAGCTTGGGCTTATTATTGAGCTTGTCTCTTCTTCTCCTTTCCCATTTCATTAAGTGATGTGAATATCTCCTTTTTATGATCTTTGAAGCTCATCTTTCTCAACACAACAATACGGGGTGTTAGATATCATCAATCATGCACCCTAAGAGAAATACTTTTTTGACCAAAAATAGAATGAATTAAACAAATCTTAAAGGCACTTGATTCTTAAATTCTATAACACACTATGATCCACACTAATGACTAGTTTACAACAAATAAGCTAGAAAACATGGTTTTTTTAGATCTATTACACTATTTATTTAATATCTTAACTCTTTTCCACTCTTTGATGCAATATGATTATTAACGGTTTGACCCTCACAACATAACATGCCCTTTCTATTTTTTCCTTTTATAAAATTAGCTCATGTCACATTCTTTCATAATTATGACATATTACATCCTCATTTAACTCACACATTCATAACATATTGTTATGATTTGACTTCTTTAAATAATTGACCATATCTCCTTGGATAGACTATATCAAGTAAGAACACAACCAAACGTTTTTACCTATGGTACTTTAAATTAGGCCTTCTAATTTGTATAGAAGTAGAATAGCAATGGCATATCTCATAGAGAGTTGCTAAAATTGAAGAACACAAGCTTATACTGAGAGGGGGGTTGAACAGTATAAGACCACTTTTTACTTTTTCTCTCAAACCAATATATGCAATGTAAAGATAGCAATATCAACAATAGTAATCAAAGCAATGTACACAACACCACACACAATAGAGACAACACAATTTAACGTGGTTCACCCAAATATGGCTACCTCCATGGAGAAAATATTTTACTAAAATTTTCTCAATCAATATCTTGGGAATCCTTCCCAATTACAATGTTTATGGACCTCTGTCCAAAGGAGATGTTGATCCCCTAAATCTGGTTTGTGGATCTCTATCCACAGGAGAACTCCTTCTCCTCTGCTCTGGATGGTGATCCTCTAGAAGACTACTACCTCCACTGCACTGACTGGTGGATCTCTCTCCACTTGAAGACTCTTATCCTCACTTAGAAGACCTATCCTTAATGTCCTGGCTGATGGATCTCTATCCACTAGAGACTATGTCCTCTCTGCTCTATCACATCCAAAGCTCTATCTCAATTTTGTACTAAACACAATCCAATCGGTCTAGCATAACTCTGCTCAATCTCTTGCACTAAACATAGTTCATTCAGTCTAGCACAAGTCTACTCAATAAGCTCTCTTAAATATGCACTAAACACAATACATTCGGTCTAACACAAATCTGCTCAACTCTTGCACTAAACATAGTCCATTCGGTCTAGCACAAGTCCACTCAAATTTGCACTAAACATAGTTCATTCGATCTAGCACAAATCTCTCAATAACATCTTCTCAAATCTCTCAAGTCCACTAGAACCTTCTCAAATCTGCTCAACAAGTCCACTCGAAACTTGCTCAAATCTACTCAACAGGTCCACTTCCAATCCACAACTCACCTTTTCCACTCCCACCATCCAAATCTGCTCAACAGGTCCACTCAGAACCTAATCAAATCTGCTCAACAAGCTCACATAGAACTTGTCCAAATCTGCTCAACAAGCTCACACAGAACTTGTCCAAATATGCTCAATAAGTCCACTCTAGGACTTGTTCCAAATATGCTCAATAAGTCCTCTCTAGGACTTGCTCAAATTTATATTGTAAGCTTCCACAAAAGCTCACACAAAATTAGTCCACAAGTCTTCTCAAAGACTTACCTCAAATCTGCTTTAACAAGTCCACACAGAACTTGTCCAAATATCATAGAAACATAAAGAGAATGTTAGAGACTCAATATGTTCTATACTCAAACTCAATCACCTTCTCAACTCAATCTCATAGAAGCATAAAGAGAATTGTTAGAGAATCAATATGTTTTATAATCAAAACTCAATCACCTTATCAACTCAATCTCATAGAAGCATAAAGAGAATTGTTAGAGACTCAATATGTTCTATACTCAAATCTCAATCTCAACTCAAATTAGAATATAGAATAGTTTGTTTTATGGAACTTAATCAACCACTTCATACATCCACTTGACTAGGCTCAATCAACTCTACTCAACCAATCACTTCAAGAAACAACCCTTTCTCACAAACCCTAGTCCAAGCATGTATCATCCAACTCAAAATGTATCCAACAATGCTCAACAACAAATCTCACATAACAATGATACTCATGTTCTTTTCTAACTCAAGTTCAAGTTCTTTTCACAACCAATGGCTTCAACAACAATGCTTATAAAACAAGGTTTTAATCACAACTCTCAATTTCAGAAAACCTTGAAGCATTAACTCAACTACTTTTGAAAAGGAAACCCTAATCAAATCCTTTTCACTCCAAACTTAATTTTCAAGTAAGCCAGTCAACCAACTCAACCAAGAAATAATTTGCCCATACCTTTTGTTTGTACTGAAGTAGATCACACCAATCTGCCACAACCAAAAATAATACTTTTGCCAAACTCAAATGGGTTAGTAGGCAAAATATTATTTCAATATTTTCTCTTCAATATTTTTCTCACTTGATGCTTATAAATCACATATGCAATATATCAATGGATATTCCTTATCACTCCATTAAAATATTATCCAACACCACATAGAATAAAAATAAATTCTTTCAAACTTATCCTTACCTTATTGCTCCACCATAAGATAATATTCAAATGTTAAGGACAATTATAATGCAATAACACATTAAATTTATTGCAAAAAGAACTTTTGTCCTTTCAAAAACCCCTAACAAGTCAATGTGGCATTCAAACTTCACCTAGTGTAATTAACCCTTATTACTCCTAATTAATTTAAAAATTAATTTTAGCAAACACCTTATAACTCCCAATGTTGGGAAACACACATTAACTTGCACTAAAAAGTATTTACCTTTGCCTTGGTGGGAATCGAACCCACAACGCAGCCACTGACCAACGCCCTAGCCATGACTCCAACCACCGTGCAAGCTAGGCGCTTGCTTGGGAAGTGGGAAGCACCACGTGCTTCTTAACTTCCCTCCTTCTACCTCAAAAATGTGCACCTCTACCTTGGCGCCCAAGCAAAACATGCACTTCCTTTACCACTGTCCAAAATGTCTTCCACTGGGAATCAAAATCGGGACTCCTGGTTTCCAAACATCTTAGTTGTTGCCCTCTTGCCACAAGGCCACGCTACCTTCGTTGGCTTATAATTTTGGTGCTTCTCCCTTTGTCCCTTGTTGCTGGCACTGTCACGAATTTTGTCGTCTTCTTCTTCTTTGAGGGCTTCGAATTAATTCTTAATGGCTTAGACTTAAGGCAAGGTTTTGCCTTTATATAGTAGCCTCCATCGATTTAAAAATGTCGATGCTCATGCTTAACTTTTGTCCATCGAAGCTTTAATTAATTAATTTATAAATTATTTAAATTCCTCTTGAATTTAAATTTTATAAATTAATTATTTTAAGACCTTTACTTTTATTAAGGTCAATCTTTAATGAACACTTTATAATTATAATATTTATTTATAAAATTTAAATTCACCTTGAATTTAAATATTTTATAAAATAAATATTAAACCTTTTAGTGTTCTTGTGAGCTTCCTCCTCCGGTGGTTTTAAATGAAAACCTTTTATTTTTCTCCGTCAGGGTTTTAATAAAAACCTTTGCAACTTGTTATTCTGAGACTCTTTTTGGACCAATCAATTTTATTTTTCCTTGGGATATTTTGGCATCAATGACAACTTTGGCTTAAGGACTCAAAATGTCCAACAATCTCCCCCTTTGTCATTGATGGCAACCCACATTCTTTTTACTGAAACCTGACCTTTCTTTTTCTTCTGCTCCCTCTGGGACATTGCTCCCCCTAGCTCAATGCTCTCTCAGATATCAAATCTCTCCCCATTACACAAATCTCTCCCCATTTGACATCAATGGAAAAGGGTCACCTTTGGGGCTTGGGGCTAAGAATGAGCCTCTTAGCTTAGCCCCTCCCCCACCTCCTCATGAGGTGGTTAATTCTGGGGTGGGAGTATTTCTACTCCTCGAAAGCACTGTTCTTTACCTTTATCCTTTTCCCTTCTTTTATGAGTTTCCTGAATCCTCTGATTATTTCTATCCAAGTCATCATCCCTGTTCCTATCATCATTCATGTTCCTATTCCTATTCTTGTTCACATCTAGGTTCTTGTTCTTGTTCCTATTCCTATTCTCATCCATGTTCCTGTTCCTGTTCTTGTTCATACCTATTTTTGGAATGTCTGCTCTACACCATTTTGTTGTGTGACCATCATTATTGCACTTATAACACTTAATGTTATTATTCCTTGGAGGTGCAAATGTCTTAGGATATCTCCTAGTGAAGCCATATCCTCTTCTGTCATGAATCCTACAATTCATTGCCTTGTGACCAAACTCATTACATGAGTAGCAATACCCATGGAAAAGTTATCCTTTCCCATATTCCTGTCTTTCATGTGTCCTGCACTATGAAGCCATGTGCCCAAACCTGTGACATGAAAAACATCTTCCATTGAAGCTTCCTTGTCTTGACCTCATTGGTCTTCTGTTCTTATTGTTGTTCCATCTGTATCTTCTCTATGCATTGTTCCTATCTTTGTTGAACCCTTTATTGTCCAACTCATCCTTTGATGTCTCACTCCCACTTACACTGTCTTCTTTTGATGTATCTTCATCTGAAGTTTCTTCTTCTTCAAGGCTTGAAGTTGATTCCTCTTCCCATTTCTTTTGAACTTGTTTAGAACCAAGGCCTATTTTGTTTGTTGCTCCTCTTTGTATCTTGACTATTTTATCCACACTCTTTGCACTTTTTACATACTTGTATAGCTTATTCTTGGAATCTTCTAAATATTCCTTTAGTAGTGCCACTTCTTGTGCTAACTTCTCACATTCCAAGATCTTTGCTTCTAACTTATCTTTGAACTTATTTGCCTTAGCCTTTGATTTTTCTAAATCCTCTATGAGCAATAATATTTCTTCATCACATTCTTGAAACTGAATTTCAAGCTTAGAGTGTTGCTTTCTTACCTTATTTACCATGTCAAGGGCATAGATAAGTTCTCCCTTGAGATCATAACCATTCTCTACTGAATAATCCTCTATTTTTTTGCCTTTGTCCACATCATTACTTTCTTTTGGCTTGTCTTCTATAGGATCACTCACTTCTTCTTCTAATGCCATTAGAAGATTTTCATCTGGTCTTTCAAGTGCATCTTCATAGTCATCATCATTGAAACTATAACCATCCCTTGTGCAATCATCTTCAAGATGTCCAAATTTACCACATCTAAAACACTTGAGAATAACTGGAGTCCTTTTCTTAACTGGTTCTTTTTCTTCAATCATAAATAGGACTTCATCTCTATCATTGTCTGAAAAACTAGCATCACTATCATTTGAGTACTTACTTGCATTATCCGCATAGTAGCTCCTCTTTTGTCTTTGGAAGAACTTCTTTCCTTGTCTGCTTTTTCCATCCTTGCTTTTCTTTTGGTGCCTGTATCTTTTTGATTCCCTATACCTATGATCCTATTTTTCTTCATCATTGTTGTTCTTTGGTTCTTTACAATCTGTTGCAAAATGTCCAAACTTTCCACAATTGAAACATTTAACAGATCTTAGATCTATGGGTCTTCTGGAACCTTTATTTCTTCTACCATAGTTAGCTTCTTCATCACTGGATGACTCACTACTTGATTTTGACTTCTTACCCTTTATCTTCTTGTTCACTTTGAATGCAACCTCTTTCGGAGGGATAGGATCTTTTGTTCTTATCTCAAAAGTTGTAAGCATGCCAAGCAAAGAATTTCTTTTCAAAAAATCACTATCAATTGATGTTTCTATAGCAGAGACCTTTTCACTATACCTTTTTGGAAGAGTTCTCAAGATCTTATCACAAGCATCAGATTCATCGACCTTCATTCCAAGACCTCTCATCTCATGTACAAGTTCATCAATCTTACTGAGATAGTCACAAATGTTTTCATCATCCCGCATTCTTAAGTTTTCAAATTCTCCTTTGATATTTCTGATCTTAGCTTTCCTGACACCTTTATCTCCTTCATATATGTTATGCAGTAGTTCCCACATATCTTTTATTGTTTTACAATCCATAACCTTCATAGATTCTGATCTACGCAATCCTTTTATAATTGCATTCATAGCTCTTGAATTTGCATGCATTAGAAGCTTACCTTCCTTATCTGTAGGAGGATTGATTACTGAATCATATCCAAGTTCCACTGCATCCCAAACTTCATTGCCAAGTGCCATCAGGTGAAATATCATCAGCATACACCAATACAAGAAGTCACTTCCATCAAATACTAGTACTGTATTATTTATGGACCCATCCCTTTGATCCTTTTGATCCATTGTGTTCTTGACCGCTTTTCCTTCAAGATGTCAAACTCTTCTGAAGGAACCCACTCTGATACCAATTGAAGAACACAAGCTTATACTGAGAGGGGGGTGAACAGTATAAGACCACTTTTTACTTTTTCTCTCAAACCAATATATGCAATGTAAAGATAGCAATATCAATAGCAGTAATCAAAGCAATGTACACAACACCACACATAATAGAGACAACACAATTTACGTGGTTCACCCAATGCAAGCTACTCCATGGAGAAAATATTTTACTAAAATTTTCTCAATCAATCTCTTGGGAATCCTTCCCAATTATAATATTTATGGACCTCTATCCAAAGGAGATGTTGATCCCCTAAATCTAGTTTGTGGATCTCTATCCACAGGAGAACTCCTTCTCCTCTGCTCTAGTTGGTGATCCTCTAGAAGACTACTGCCTCCACTGCACTAATTGGTGGATCTCTCTCCACTTGAAGACTCTTGTCCTCACTCAGAAGACCTATCCTCAATGTCATGGCTGATGGATCTCTATCCACTGGAGACTCTATCCTCTCTACTCTGTCACCTCCAAAGCTCTATCTCAATTCTATACTAAACACAGTCCAATTGGTCTAGCACAACTCTGCTCAATCTCTTGCACTAAACACAGTTCATTTTCGGTCTAGCACAAGTCTGCTCAATAAGTTGTCCTCTCTTAATAGGCTTCATCTCTATACTATAACACAAATTCATTCGGTCTAGCACAAATCTGCTCAACTCTACACTAAACATAGTCCATTCGGTCTAGCACAAGTCCACTCAAATCTGCACTAAACATAGTTCATTAGGTCTAGCACAAATTCAAAGTCCACTCAAATCAAATTTTCTCAATAAGTCCACTCAAAACCTTCTCAAATCTTCTCAACAGGTTGGTCCTCGAAACTCAAATTATGCTCAACAGGTCCACTCAGAACCTTACAAATCTTCTCAACAAGCTCACATAGAACTTGTCCAAATATTCTCAACAAGCTCACACAGAACTTGTCCAAATCTTCTCAATAAGTCCTCTCTAGGACTTGTCCAAATATGCTCAATAAGTCCTCTCTAGGACTTGCTCAAATCTATATTGTAAGCTTCCACAAAAGCTCACACAAAAATCAGTCCACAAGTCTTCTCAAAGACTTACCTCAAATCTGCTTAACAAGTCCACACAGAACTTGTCCAATCTCATAGAAACATAAAGAGAATTGTTAGAGACTCAATATGTTCTATACTCAAAACTCAATCACCTTCTCAACTCAATCTCATAGAAGCATAAAGAGAATTGTTAGAGACTCAATATGTTCTATACTCAAAACTCAATCTCAACTCAAATCAGAATATAGAATAGTTTATTTTATGGAACTTAATCAACCACTTCATACATCCACTTGACTAGGCTCAATCAACTCTACTCAACCAATCACTTCAAGAAACAACCCTTTCTCACAAACCCTAGTCCAAGCATGTATCATCCAACTCAAAATGTATCCAACAATGCTCAACAACAAATCTCACATAACAATGATACTCATGTTCTTTTCTAACTCAAGTTCAAGTTCTTTGCACAACCAATGGCTTCAACAACAATGCTTATAAAACAAGGTTTTAATCACAACTCTCAATTCAGAAAACCTTGAAGCATTAACTCCACTAATTTTGAAAAGGAAACCCTAATCAAATCCTTTTCACTCCAAACTTAATTTTCAAGTAAGCAATCAACCAACTCAACCAAGAAAGAATTTGCCCATACCTTTTGTTTGTACTGAAGTAGATCACACCAATCTGCCACAACCAAAAATAATACTTTTACCAAACTCAAATGGGTTAGTAGGCAAAATATTATTTCAATATTTTCTCTTCAATATTTTTCTCACTTGATGCTTATAAATCACATATGCAATATATCAATGGATATTCCTTATCACTCCATTAAAATATTATCCAACACCACATAGAATAAAAATAAATTCTTTCAAACTTATCCTTACCTTATTGCTCCACCATAAGATAATATTCAAATGTTAAGGACAATTATAATGCAATAACACATTAAATTTATTGCAAAAAGAACTTTTGTCCTTTCAAAAACCCCTAACAGGTCAATGTGGCATTCAAACTTCACCTAGTGCAATTAACCCTTATTACTCCTAATTAATTTAAAAATTAATTTCAGCAAACACCTTATAACTCCCAATGTTGGGCAACACACATTAACTTGCACTAAAAAGTATTTACCTTTGCCTTGGTGGGAATCGAACCCACAATGCAGCCACCGACCAACGCCCTAGCCACGAATCCAACCACCGTGCAAGCTAGGTACTTGCTTGGGAAGTGGGAAGCACCACGTGCTTCTTAACTTCCCTCCTTCTACCTCAAAAATGTGTGCCTCTACCTTGGTGCCCAAGCAAAATGTGCACTTCCTTTACCACTGTCCAAAACATCTTTCGTTGGGAATCAAAACTGGGACTCCTAGTTTCCAAACGTCTTAGCTGTTTCCCTCTTGCCACAAGGCCACGCTACCTTCGTTGGCTTCTAATTTTGGTGCTTCTCCCTTTGTCCCTTGTTGCTAGCATTGTCACGAATTTTATCGTCTTCTTCTTCTTCGAGGGCTTCGAATTATTTCTTAATTGCTTAGGCTTTAAGGCAAGGTTTTACCTTTATATAGTAGCCTCCATCGATTTAAAAATGTCGGTGCTCATGCTTAAATTTTGTCCATCGAAGCTTTAATTAATTAATTTATAAATTATTTAAATTCCTCTTGAATTTAAATTTTATAAATTAATTATTTTAAGACCTTTACTTTTATTAAGGTCAATATTTAATGAACACTTTATAATTATAATATTTATTTATAAAATTTAAATTCACCTTGAATTTAAATATTTTATAAAATAAATATTAAACCTTTTAGTGTTCTTGTGAGCTTCCTCCTCTGGTGGTTTTAAATGAAAACCTTTTATTTTTCTCCATCAAGGTTTTAACAAAAACCTTTGCAACTTGTTATTCTGAGACTCTTTTTGGACCAATCAATTTTATTTTTCCTTGGGATATTTTGGCATCAATGACAACTTTGGCTTAGGGACTCAAAATTTCCAACAAAAATTACTCAATTTCTATAAACATAAATAACAAAGCTCATCAACTTATATTTTACACACTCTACATATCAAGTTATTTTAGTTTAGTTCACTACACTATGGATCGAATCATATCAAACTAGATAAACAATTAGGACCAGATCCTCCAAGGTAATATTAAAACCACTCTTATTAGCCATAAATCAAACATACATAACCACCTAAATAATTGTTTTAAAAATAGATCGGTATATGTGACCTCTTGCAAATAGAGCATTGAAGATTAATGTAAGTTTGGTGATGCATTGTGGCTCTCTTTAAACTAGAGAACTTCTATTGAATATTCAAAGACAATAAATATATTGGTAGAGGATGTAAAATGGATAACCTTAGCACCCAATTGAAAAATACATGTACAAAGCTTCCAAATTTGTCTAAGTTTTATGTAGTTGCTAAATAAGTGGTCCCCATGATAGACATAGTATCACATTGGCCTTATCTCAAGACCAAGTTTACTCTTGTGTCACTGAGCACTAACAACTTGGAGATGCTTGACCCCTACATGAATGCTTTCTATGGAATTTTGGAGGTGTTCAAGCACTAAGAGAGTTGACCTCTCTTCCCTTCTCTTTACAAATAACTTGTTGTCACAAACATAGGACAACAACCCCAATTGTTTTCTTACAAAAGCAACTATTATTTCAAACACCATCTACTTGCACAAAGCACTAAATTCTTAATAAATTTTGGAAAAACCCTGCAACCTATGCTTAGGTGAACTAAATTTATAGTTTTAGGCCTTGACTACTTATAACAATTTATGACTTTGCTCTTAGACAATTGCTTCCTTCAAATAACCCTTCTACATTTTAAAGCTTAAGAATGGTTGGTTAAAACTATATTACAAGTATTGATAACTATCTCATCTCTATCATGATGCACAATACCTCCTCACATATAACATAGATAAAGTATTCCATGCCTAGTCAAATTGGACTTGCTCTAAGAATCTCAACATTTTTAGATGACATTAATAAACCATGCCCATCACCATTCATGGCTCTTATACCATGATGAAAGATAGAACTTGGATATCTCATGGTATTGCACAAATATGTATGCATAGGATTATATGTAGCTTGCATCAACCTTCTATATAAGTCTCTCAACTACTTGATGTTAGTGCATTGGTCGATGCAATAATTCACTATCAACATTAATTTGTCTTCCAACAAAATTCCCTAAGGTTGAGGGTATCATTGATGGAAAAAAATTCTATGGTAGCAAATTATTGGTTGAGTAAAAAATATACAAGTTTGTATGGTTTGGTGGATGTAGGGAATATTGTTGAAGCGATGGAAAGTTTGCAAATGTTAAATGTATTATTGTTATCATTGATTCCATTACTTCATCCTCCAATTGATTAGTTTATGTTGTAGATAAGAATACCACCTTTGAGGATATTGGCATAGAGGTGAGGAAATAACAATCTTAAGGTAATAACTTAAATTCACCCTAGGGTTATTATATTATTGACTATGAAGTCTTACTAATTCATTTATTGGTGTGTCTTCACGTGGATTATCAATTTCTAAATAAATTAAAAAAATAATAATGGATGGTATGGTAATGTATGTGCAAAATGGACCATGGTGAAATGATTGAGCTGTGAAACCAACAATTATAAGTATGATCTATTTGATGTGGAAGATAAAAAATTGATTCCATTCGAGTTTGGTTTTATAGGAGATGTGATTAGACTCCACGATCATGGGAGTAACAATTTTGGGATACCATAGAGCTCTACATATTATCATCCTCTTCATATAAATATACACCAAGTGGAAACTGTGTAGGGTAGAAGAAATAAGTGATCTAGTTTTCTAAGTAAAGTCATCACATTGTATCAATTTTGAGTGAACAAGTAGCTTGTATTTTTTTTTTAGTTTCCACTCCATAAGAAATGAAGATTTTTTCCTCCACACAATTTTTAACTAATACTTAATATTTTGGATTTAATTTAGTCTATCCATGATAGATTATGCTATGGTTTGATATTTCTTATGATTTGGAGCATTGATGCATAAAAATGGGAGAAGAACCTATTGTAGGTGCACTGTAGTTAAGTATAAAAGTATCATGTTCTATAAGAAACATGGTATAAGCATCATGATCTATATTAAGCACTATTATCAACAATATAAGAGTTTAAGGGTGAGAATGAGATGCAATTTTTCCTTCAGGCACATGACTCACAGACTAATTATATTATCGAATCAATGCATAAGGAACACAAGCTAGAGGAATCAGGGGAAAGAATAGGAGATGCAGAGAAGGTGGAGACAAATTTTTGTGCCAGATCAAGTGATGGATTCAAAATCATCTCAGATTGAAGTAAGGCTAGGAATCTCAGAGCAAAAGTTGGATGTCATGCTCCTGGACCCAGATACAAGCTTTCAAAGCAAAACTATTGCCAAATCTCATTTCTCATATGGGATTATAGGTAATTCTCTTTTGAGTCCCTCAACTAACCAATGGCCAGACTTACCAGTCTATAAAACAAAGTCTCCCCTAGAAGAAGGTAAGGGTGGAGTTGAGGGGCAAGGAGGACCCTCAAATTCTTCTTCCTTGAAGGAAGTAGATCCAGACCTTGGTTTAGACTCTGGTAAGTTTTTTAGTAATGCTTCATAGGTAAACCACTTTGAATTTGCTTCCCCACTTCTTTTTATCTATGGTCAGGAAGGTTTTGTGTCCCCAGAAACCCATAGGTATCCCCTACGATCCCTAAAAGGAAGAATAGGACTAAGGGAAGGAGGAGTTGGGGGAGGCCTTAGTAAAGACGTGGGGGTAGGAAGTCTTGTTGGTAGGAGGGGTAGAAGATATTTTATTTCATTGGCTAAGAATAAAGGCCTCTATGAAGTTCAACAAGGCAAGCAATCATCCTTAAAGGGGATCCTTAGAGTAGGGATGATCCTAGATGTAGTTAATCAATGAAAGTACTCTCCTTTAATATCCGAGGGATGGGCAACTCAACAAAAAAGTTGCTCTATGTAGGCTGGTAGAAATTCATAATCCAAAGATTCTACTAATTCAAGAGACAAAAGGGTTAGCTATGAAGGTGATGGAAGATCTTAGTAAATTGCTCAAAGGATGGGATTTTCTGGCCCTTGATGTTGTAGGGGCCTCGAGAGGAGTGGCCACAGGGTGGAAGGCAAATCAATTTAGGCTAACCAAATTTGCATTGCTTGACTCAAGAGTAGGGACTGAATTCTTTTCAGTGGAGCTTAGGGAAATAGTGATAATGGTGAACATTTATGGCCCCTATAAAGACAAGATGCAATATTGGGATAAGCTTATGGATCAGAAGTTTCTAGAAGTTGATAATTTAATTTTAGGAGGTGATTTAAACTTAACTCTTTCTAGGAGTGAAGTGTGGGGTATTGTTGCTAGAACTGATCCACTAGCTAATTACTTCATCCAAAAGTTTGAAGCCAAGGGGCTGGTAGACCGAGCACCTATAAAGTTTGTCCCAACTTGGAGAAACATGAGGATAGGGGTTGATAGAATTTCTAAGAGACTGGATAGATTCTTAGTAGCAGAGAGTTTGGTAAATGGCACTTATAGATTGAAGTCTTGGGTTGAAGTCGGAGGAGACTCTGATCACTCCCCCATCATGCTTCTTATAGCAAAAGAGGAGAAAAACCACATTGTCCTTTTAAATTCAATTTTGAGTGGCTAAAAGAGGATAACTTTGTAACTCTAGTCAAATCAGAATGGGTGAAGTTTGATCCTAGTCTGAGAGAATCTGCTAGTATTCAATTTGTAGCAAATCTAAAAAGGGTTAAGGCAGTAGTGGTTTAGTGGGCCTATAAAAAGAAACTGATGGATGAGCAAAAACTGAGGGAGATTGAGGAGGAGCTTGCAGTGTTTCTAGCAAATGACTTTGAAAAAGAATTGGATGAGGAAATAAGGCTTAAGTATAAAAGTTTGGAACAAGAGAAGAGAAGATTGTTGGTAGAGAGAGAAGCATGATGGAGGCTCAAAAGTAGAGCACTCTAGATTGCAAATGGGGATGAGAACACTAAATTTTTCCATAGCTTCACAAATCATAGAAAACAACAAAATACAATTTGGGAGCTACAAGGACAAGATGGAAGTAAAGTCTCCTCCTTTAAAGGAATAACAAACATGGGAGTAAGGCATTTTGGTCAACTATACAAGGATCCTAGTCAAGTCAATATAGCTGAAATAGTTAGAATAGCTTCTCTCTTTCCTAGATTTATAGATGAGGAAGCCAATGGTGAGTTGATTAAGGAAGTCTCAAAGGAGGAGCTCAAAGTTGTTTTAACCTCCTTCCAAAAAGATAAGAGTCCAGGACCTGATGGGTGGACTATGGAATTCTTTCTAGGCTCTATGACCTTTTGGAGTCTGACCTACTCAAGGTTGTGGAGGAGTCTAGGCAAAAAGGAAGGGTAAATGCAGTCTTCAACTCTACCTTCATTGCTCTTATTCCAAAAAAGGATAATCCTTCTTCCTTTGATGATTTTAGGTCCATTTCTTTGTGTAACTATGTGTACAAAATCATAGCAAAATTAATTGCATCAAGAATTAAAAGGTTCCTCTCTGCTTCTATATCTATTGAGCAATTTGATTTCCTACATGGTAGATAGATTCATGAAGCAATTGGTGTTGCTTAGGAAAGTCTTCATACCATAAAATCAAAGAAATTTATCAGCAATGGTGATGAAGTTGGATCTCTCCAAGGCTTTTGATAGAGTAAACTAGCTATATTTAAGAATGATACTTATATTGGGTTCTATGTGCAGATGGTGAACTAGATTATGGGATGTCTTTGTTCTATTTCTTTTGTAGTTTTGGTTAATGGGTCAGCCTCTTAGTTCTTCAAAGCTTCTTGAGGGATAAGACAAGGTTGCCCCTTGTCATCACTATTATTTCTTTTGGTAGTTGAGGGATTAAGTAGGTGCATTTTAGAAGCCAAGAGGGTAGGAGCAGTAAAGGGAATTAGAATAGGTAGAATAGTGGAAGTCACCCATCTACTTTTTGTAGATGATGTTCTCCTTTTCATAGATGGAACAATAAGAGTTGTAGAGAAGTTAAAACAATCTTTAGATATTTTTTGCCTAGCAATAAGTATGCATATTAATGCATAGAAGTCAAGCATCTCTTTTAACCATGTGGATCAAGATCAGACCATATTAATAGGTCAACTTTTCTCCTTTAACAAATTTGATCTTCAAGAGGGGTTTAAATATCTGGGGTTCTTTTTGAAACCCAATGACTACACTAAACAAGACTGGAATTGGTTGATAAAGAAGGTGGAAGGAAGAATTAATATATGGTGCAACAAATGGCTCTCTTTAGGGGGAGATTGACTTTGGTCAAGTCTATGTTGGAGGTGATACCAATATATTGGCAATATTTGGCTCATATACCAAAAGGAGTTTTGGAAAAAATTAGATAGTTAAGCTATAGGTTTTTATGGATAGGGAAAAGGGAAAGGGAAGGTATTCCCTTGGTTAAATGGAAATCCTTAGCCAAGCCCAAGGAAAATGGAGGATGGGGACTTAAGAACATCTTCCTGTTTAGCAAGGCTCTAGCAGCCAAGTGTGTTTGGAAGATAATATCAAAGGAAGGCTTATGGAATAAGATCATACAGGAAAAGTATTTAGAGCCACTCATAGTTGAGGAGTGGATAAGGGCCCTAATGAAGCAAACCCATAATGTTTCAATCTGTTGGAAGGTAATGATTTAGGCCTTTTATATTGTAGGTGATTGGCTTACCTAGAAAATAGGGGATGGTTCAAGGATAAGACTAGGCTTAGACCCTTGGATTGGTTGTGGTGATATGCATAGACTACCAAATAATGTAATTCAGACCCTAAGAGCTCAAGGGATTGGAACTCTCACCCAAGCAACTGACCCAGAATCATCTACAAACAACAATGGGAAGAATATGTGGGAGGACTTAAAGTTGGACATATCAAGTTGTGAGAGGAAACTGATCAATTGGTCTGGACAAAGAATGGAGCTATAGGGGAGTACACTCCAAAGTTGGGGTATAAGACTCTGTTGGAAGATAGAAATGATGATCCAACATGGTGGTGGAAGACACTCTAGAAGCAGAAAGCCCCATTGAAGATAAGACTATTCCTATGGATTGCCATGAAAAATAAGGTTCTGACATGGGAGGTATTACAGAAGAAGAGTTGGAATGGTCCAAGAAGGTGCCATTTATGTAAGTTAGACAATGAAATAATTGATCATTTACTGGTAGCTTGCTCCTTTACTAGACAGGTTTGGAGGGAGGTTATAGCGTAGTTAAAGCTTCCTATAGGATGACAAGAAGATTCCTTAGGAGAGTGCTTGAAATCTTGGTTTGAAAATAGGTCATACAAAGGTTTTATAGCTCTCCCATTGTTTGTGTCATGGGGAGTATGGTTATCTAGGAACATAAATATTTTAGGATCAAGAGAAGCCTACTTGGAAGGTCTCCTCCCAAATCATCGAAAGTTTCAATAACTATAAGGTTTTGGCAACAACAAAGGTAATCAGACAAATCATCCCTCCAAAGATCGATAAATCAGGGGCCTAGGGATTTTTCGATGGGGCTAGATAGGGGGTCCTTGGAGTTTGTGGAGCAGGAGGATTACTATATATTTTTTACTCTCATTATTTTAAATTCAAGGTTGGACTAGGAGAAGGTTCTAATAATTATGTTGAAATTATGACACTCAAATTGTTGGTTTAGTTGGTAGAATCAAAAGGAATACAAAAAATCCAAATTTATGGAGACTCACAGGTGGTAATAAATTGGATGCTTGGTGTTTTTAGGATGGAAAACATGATTCTACAACCCATCTTCTCTCAAATAAAAGAAGTTGTGGATCGAAGTGAAGCTTTTACTTTTTGGCATATTTATAGAGAATTGAATAGGGAAGCAGATGAACTCTCAAAGGAGGTGCTTCATATTGAACCAGGTACATGCTTAGTACAAGAATTCAATGAGGGCAATGCACTACAGCTAGTCCATATCTCTATCTGGGGGGATTAATTCACTCCAGTTAAAGCAAGCATAATTAAAGCAACTTTTTAAAAAACTCAAAAGTCAATGATTTAAAGGATACTGGTTGACAAATTGGAAAGGTGTCTAAGGATAGAACTTAGCCTAATAGAGATAACTAGTTATGATGTATAAGCAACCTGATTTTTAGGTCATTATTAAAACTTTGAAGAAATGCCAAAGAGGCATTTGAAGAATGTAATTTCATATATTTTTTGCTAGATAATAAGGGGTTGTACTTGGATACCCCACCCTTGACAAACTAGATCTCTCTTTTTTAGAGCTTGAGAGTTTACAAATAAATACACTTATCATCTCAATTGATATGCTATAGCTAGAAACCTACATCATTTTACATAAAATGTCTAAATTCTTGATTTTCATTTTTTTGATCTTTTCAAATTTTTGTATGAATACAATTAATCCATAATTTATCAACTTTCTATACATTTTCCTACATCAGCCTTCACAATGCCAAAACTTCACCTCTACTATCTATGCCTTACATCTTAGTAGAGTAATATTTTCAAAACATCACATAATTATATTATGTTTTATTAAATTTGGATTGCTAGTTTCCTTCTTGAAACACAACTTCAACCACACAAATTATAATAAATAGTCTAAAAGAAAACACATTATTGTTACAAAATAAAGCAGATAATACCTTGAATTGTTTGATTCTTTTAGACCCATAAGCCTATGTAATATCACATAAATATTATTTCTAAAGTGATGGTGAATAGATTAAGGCCATTGTTAGACAAAATCATTTTAGAAGAGCAAGGAGGATTTGTGAAAAGGAGACAAATTCTAGATGGTATCATAGTAGCTCATGAAGTTATACATTCAGTAGCTTCAATAAAAGAGAAAGCAATGATCTTAAAACTTGATATGAGTAAAGCCTATGATAGGGTTAAATGGGATTTTATTTTTGCAGTTTTAGATAAGTTTGGTTTTGGGAAGAAATGGGTTAGATGGATTAAAGCTTGTGTCAATGGGTTAGTGACAAAACATTTTAGATCCAAGAGAGGCCTTAGACAAGGAGATCCTCTATCTCCTTATTTGTTCATTATTATGGCAAAATTTTTGAGTAGGAACTTAAATAAGGCTTACAAATATGGGCTTATAAGTGGACTTAAGGTTAGTAATAACATCGATAACATCACCCATCAATAGTTTGTAGATGATACAACCTTTTTTGGAAGGACAAGGATAAATGAGGCCAAAGCTTTGAATAATTTTTTAAAAGAGTATGAAAGAGCTTCAGGTCAAAAAGTTAATAGAACTAAATCCAAAATTTACTTCCTTAACACTCCTGCTAATATCAAAGTAAGCATTTGCAGGTTGCTTCAAATGGAGAAGGCAAATTTTCTAACAACTTATATTAGGATGCCTTTATTTGAGGGGAGAATGAGGATAGATTTATGGAATCCAGTTATTAGTAGTTTAAAATAAACTTCCAGCTTGGAAAGGTAGATGGTTATCATTAGTAGGAAGAGTGTAGTTAAATAATTCAATATTACAAGCCATTCCAACATATTATATGTCATTGTATTCTATGCCAAAATATATTGAAAAAAGTTTAATCTATATTATGCGATCATTTTTATGCTCAAGTTTACATGATAAAATGAAATTTTCTTTGATGAAATGGAGCAAGTTGTGTGATGATAAAACTATGGGAGGTCTTGGTTTAAGAGTTCTTACAGATGCAAACTTAGCTCTTAGGGGTAAAGTTATCTGGATATTGTACAAAGAGAGTCAAAGACAATGGGCAAGAATTATTATAAGAAAGTATGTTGATCCCAATGATCCAAGTTTAATATTTACTGCATTCTCTCTACCAAATGGTCCTGCTCTTTGAAATGGTTTAAAAAAGTCTATTGATATTATGATTAAAGGTTTAAGATGGGTGGTGGGAACTAGAGAAAAAAATTCTATTTGGATGGATACTTGGTGTGATAAAAAACCACTCAATTTAGATCCAATTTTGAAACCTTAGATGAGATTGCTTCAAGACAAATATGGTGATAGGGTTTCAAATATTTTTTACAAAGATCGAGAAGGAAGATACAAATGGAAAGAATAATTTTTTACAAGTATACAAGACATTGATGGTAGGAGGCAATTGAGTAGAAAGATAACAACTATGATTATTTTGAGGGGAGCCAAGGATAAATTGATTTAGGAGTTGAATAACTCAGGATAATACACAACAAGAAGTGGATATAATGTTAAACACCACCAAAATGATTATATCACTAGAATATGGAGAGATATTTGGGATAGCCCAAACATTCCTAAAGTTAAAATGTTTGTTTGGCTAGTAGGTCATAGAATAATTTTATCTTGGGATAACTTTATGAAATGGGGTTTTCATGGCCCCTTTCAATGTGTTTTTTGTAACAAGGAGGAGAGTATAGACCATCTCTTGAGACATTGCTGAATAGTATGGAGTCTATGGCAATGGATTCTTAATATGTTTGTGTTGGCATTTTTGCCACATTGATTCTCATTGATTAATGCATTAGTGTATTGTTGAAAATCTGGCCTTTGATATCAGCTTTGATGCAGCTTTGGCGAAAAAAGGAGAAAAAATGAGCAAAAAATGACTAAGTCTAAAAACTGCAACGATTCGCTGACATGTCGCAGAATCGCGGTCAACGCAGTCAGGTTGGGCGGAACCGTCGCGATATCGCGACGTGTTCCAGAATCGCGGGTCGGTCGGCTTCAAAGACTCAAGTTGAAAACTTGCAGCGCATCGCTGACAGGTTCCAGAATCGCGACGTCGGGAGCTTCGAGGACTAAGGTGCAAAAATTGCAGCGATGCGCTGACGTCTTATTTTTGCGATGCAGTTGTTTCAAAAGGCTCAAGTGGTAAAATTGCAGCGACGCGCTGCGTGTTCGAGCGAAGGGGAGTCCAACGCAAACAGTGCAGCGATGCGCTGCACGTTCTGAAATCGCGGAGGCATGTGTTGAAAAAGAGTCTAAGTCAAAAGTGCAGCGATTCGCTGACGTTCCGAAATCGTGCGGTGATTGGCATACAAAGGGCAAGAAGTGTTCCATTTTCACGACCCGTCCATGAAGCCGTACAAGGTGCCCGAAACATGTAGCGATATCGCTACATGTTTCGTTTTCGCGGGGCAGAGCGCAGGGAAGAGCCAACGACAGAAACATGTAGCGAAATCGCTACATGTTCCGTTTTCGCGGGGCAGAGCGCAGGGAAGAGACAACGACAGAAACATGTAGCGAAATCGCTACATGTTTCGTTTTCGCGAGGCAGAGCACTGGGAAGAGCCAACGACAGAAACATGTAGTGAAATCGCTACATGTTCCGTTTTCACGGAACAAGCTAGCGATGGAGAAAAGGAAGCCGAAGACGTAGCGATATCGCTACAGGTCCCATTTTTGTGGGTTAAAAGCGGCCAGGGTGTACGGCGTAAAAGACGTCACGATTTCGCGACCCGTCACGTTTTCGCGACCTGCAACTGTTTTCCCGCCAAGTGCAGTATGAACGGCCGAGGAGATATTTTTGGTTTTCGATGATTTAATGCTGACCCGAATTAAATATTTTGTGGATTTCCAAAGCAGTCAAGGTCGAAGAAGCACCCAGGCCACCAAAATTAAAGTTTTATTTATTCAAAGCTGCTGTTCATGGATTAATTCAACGGTTTTCATGCACATGTTCGAAAGCTCAAATTTAATGAAGGACCGTGAACGTTTCATCGCATTTAATTTTTGCTTCTTCGATTGCAATTAAGGGGATCGTGTGCATAATTTCCGTTGCATGGTTGTAGATCACGAGGAAGTTGGTTTTAAATTTTTAATGCTGCAAAGAGGACGGACCTCTATAAAAACCAATGTAATTTTCATTTACAAAGGTTGGAAAAGTTCTCTGCTAGAAACTGAAGTGCATTTGCAGGAATAAAAGACTTGACTTCTGATTTTTCAAGCAACGCTTTGGGTGATTTCCTTTCTGTCTTTGTTGCATTTCTAATCACATTATTATTCTTTAACGGCTGTTGCGTTTAAATTCTGCATATTGGATTTATGTACTGCCGTGAGAGTATGATTCCTGGAATGTGATTTTGGAGGGTTTCTCTGCGTACATCGTGCGAAAGTTAGATTGATAACTTTTATTGCTTGCTGTTGCTGCACTTTAAATTTCCTGCTGTTATTTTCCGATCTCATCACTTCGGCCTGCGGCCATATTTCCCATTCCTTTCTGCAACTTTTTCAATTTCTTTCCCGCAACCCTTATCTTAAACCAATTTTAGAATAGTAGAGGGAACCAACCCACTCTGGAGATTGGTCTGGGAGCCATTTCTTGCTTCCAGCCTTTCAATGTTGGCCGGGTCTAGGGCGCACTTGTAAAATCCTTTCCTGTGGCAGATTCGTGACCAACAATTTTTGGCACGCCCGGTGGGACAGACTGTTTCTGTCTCCAAGAATTCATAATCGGTGGGATACGCATAATTTTCCAAAGTGATAACCCCACCGGTGCCAACAATTTTGGCACGCTTTTAACACCCGAAGGTCTCAAGATTTGATGAGCTATCTTGGCCTCACAGCGGAGATTTGTAAGTTCATCTGGCGACTTTGCTGAGTTGAAGATCTGTTCGTGGATGCCTATTTTTTTTTAAAAAAAAAATTCAAAGAATGTTCATCTGGCGACTCTGACTTAATGGCGATGGCCGTGATTCCGCAGACCACTGCCACAAAGGCGAGGGTTTTTTCTAGATGGGATGATCCTGGCCCTCTGAATCTCCAAGTTCGGCATGAAATTCCCGAAGGTGCCCTGAAGAACCTGGCAAAATATGATGGTACCGAAGGCATGGCTCTGGCACATGTTGAAGACATTGCTACTCTGTCCATGATCCATGTCATAGAACACGAAGATGTCATGATCCGACTTCTGGTTCAGTCTTTGGAAGGAAGAGCGTTGCAATGGTACAGATTGCTCAAATGTCAAAGCATCAGCTCATGGGATGATCTAGCGGGGGCATTGATCAAAAGATTTGACGAAGGTCCTTTCTACAGTTCTTTGGATCTCTACCAATTTTTCATGTACATCAAGAGAGCACCTCAAGAAAGCATCACGGACTTCAATGTCCGATTCTTGATAAGTTGGAAGAGAATTCCAGAGAAGATCCGTCCATCACCCACCCAAGCCCACCTCTTTTATGTTCGAGCTTTTAATTCTGACATAGGTCTCTTTTTGCTGCAGTCAGGTGAACAACGGTTCCCACAAATCTTTGAGGAAGCAGTGCGAGCGGAACAACTTTTGCTCTTATCGAGAAAGTTACCGTGGGGAGAAACTCCATTACCTTCTCCGGTGGTTGCTTCTCCTGTCTACCCTGCATAGTACTTTTCATGCCAGATCCCTTATACTGAGCAGAAACCTGAGATGCAGTCATGTGGAGTTCAAGGGACAGATCTCGTCCAAAGTCAAGGATTGGAACATGCAAGCACTTTTCCAGCAATGAACAATATGGTTGCTTGCAGTTTTCATCAAGAGATGGGCCAAGTAGAAGAACAAGTTCAAATTCCAGAACCTGAGGAGATCCCAGAATCAGATTTCTCACTTGAAGAGCCCTATGATCACATCAAGGAGTTAGAGGAGCCTGTACTCAGCCCACAACCAATAAAGTCTGCAAAGTGGTGGTGTTGGTTCCAGCCACTACATCCAGTACCTGAAGAAGTCCTCCATGTGGGTACTAGTAAGAAGGATAATCTGCCGCATTGCATCCTATTCGCACCATGGAGAACTTCAGGAAGGAGCCAGCCCAATTTCAAGAACCGACTCAAGTATGATTGGATCTGGTCGGGACATTGCAGATTTACCGGATAACATTCTGAGACTAGGTGTCTGGTGGCGACATGCCAATCATGTCGTGAACTATTGTATATAGTATTTTGAAAAAACAAAAAAAAAAAATAGAAAAAAGAGAAAAAAAAAAAGAGGTATGGTTAGTACTGTTCATCTCAGCTCTTTTGTTGTCTGCGAGCTGTAGGTGCTTGTTTTTTTTCTTTCTTTTGTCTCTTCCTTTCCCGGCAGTTGGTGGCTCTCAGAAAATTCTTCTTTTCCCTTCCCCGTTTCCTCTCTTTCCTTTCTTCATCTTCTTTCTTCTTTTTCCTCTGCATTAAAACAAAATAAGCCACAACTGTTGTTTCTTTTCCCTTTTTCTGTTTTTCCCCGTCCCTTCTTATCCCTTTCCTCTAAGTTCAGTCTTTTATGCATTTATTTCACCGTCCAGTTCATTTCATTTCACAGCCTTCATACTTTTATTCCCACTCCATAACTTCATTCATTTTCATTTCATCATTCCATTGCAGTCACCGCTTGCGCAATCGCAAGAGCTCACTCCATCATCGCATTCCATTTGTTTCATTTCACAACAAGTTGCAGGTCCTTCCAGTTTCAATTTTTTAGCAGAACATGTATTGCAGCAGCCAAGCTTCCTGTTCTAATATGACTCTGTGCCCAATGGACTAAGGCCTGGATTCTTGCATACAGCGAGCTGTATACCCCACGAGCCGCCAAGAATGTTGGCATTTTTGCCACATTGATTCTCATTGATTAATGCATTAGTGTATTGTTGAAAATCTGACCTTTGATATCGGCTTTGATGCGGCTTTGAGCAAAAAAAGGAGAAAAAATGAGCAAAAAATGACTAAGTCTAAAAACTACAGCGATTCGCTGACATGTCGTAGAATCGCGGTCAACGCAGTCAACGCAGGCAGGTTGGGCGGAACCGTCGCGATATCGCGACGTGTTCCAGAATCGCGGGTCGGTCGGCTTCAAAGACTCAAGTTGAAAACTTGCAGCGCATCGCTGACAGGTTCCAGAATCGCGACGTCGGGAGCTTCGAGGACTAAGGTGCAAAAATTGCAGCGACGCGCTGACGTCTTATTTTCGCGATGCAGTTGTTTCAAAAGGCTCAAGTGGTAAAATTGGACGACCGTGTGTTCGAGCGAAGGGGAGTCCAACGCAAATAGTGCAACGATGCGCTGCACGTTCTGAAATCGCGGAGGCATGTGTTGAAAAAGAGTCTAAGTCAAAAGTGCAGCGATTCGCTGACGTTCCGAAATCGCGCGGTGATTGGCTTCAAAGGGCAAGAAGTGTTCCATTTTTGCGACCCATCCATGAAGCCGTACAAGGTGCCCGAAACATGTAGCGATATCGCTACATGTTTCGTTTCGCGGGGCAGAGCGCAGGGAAGAGCCAACGACAGAAACATGTAGCAAAATCGCTACATGTTTCGTTTTCACGGGGCAAAGCGCAGGGAAGAGCCAACGACGAAACATGTAGCGAAATCGCTACATGTTCCGTTTTCGTGGGGCAGAGCGCAGGGAAGAGCCAACGACAGAAACATGTAGCGAAATCGCTACATGTTCCGTTTTCGCGGAACAAGCTAGCGATGGAGAAAAGGAAGCCGAAGACGTAGCGATATCGCTACAGGTCCCATTTTCGCGGGTTAAAAGCGGCCAGGGTGTACGGCGTAAAAGACGTCGCGATTTCGCGACCCGTCGCGTTTTCGCGACCTGCAACTGTTTTCCCGCCAAGTGCAGTATGAACGGCCGAGGAGATATTTTTGGTTTTCGATGATTTAATGCTGACCCGAATTAAATATTTGTGGATTTCCAAAGCAGTCAAGGTCGAAGAAGCACCCAAGCCACCAAAATTAAAGTTTTATTTATTCAAAGCTGCTGTTCGTGGATTAATTCAACGGTTTTCATGCACATGTTCGAAAGCTCAAATTTAATGAAGGACCGCGAACGTTTCATCGCATTTAATTTTTGCTGCAATTAAGGGGATCGTGTGCATAATTTCCGTTGCATGGTTGTAGATCACGAGGAAGTTGGTTTTAAATTTTTAATGCTGCAAAGAGGACGGACCTCTATAAAAACCAATGTAATTTTCATTTGCAATGTTGGGAAAAATTCTCTGCTAGAAACTGAAGTGCATTTGCAGGAATAAAAGACTTGACTTCTAATTTTTCAAGCAACGCTTTGGGTGATTTCCTTTCTGTCTTTGTTGCATTTCTAATCGCATTATTATTCTTTAACGACTGTTGCGTTTAAATTCTGCATTCTGAATTTATGTACTGCCGTGAGAGTATGATTCCTGGAATGTGATTTTGGAGGGTTTCTCTGCGTACATCGTGCGAAAGTTAGATTGATAACTTTTATTGCTTGCTGTTGCTGCACTTTAAATTTCCTGCTGTTATTTTTCGATCTCATCACTTCGGCCTGTGGCCATATTTCCCATTCCTTTCTGCAACTTTTTCAATTTCTTTCCCGCAACCCTTATCTTAAACCAATTTTAGAATAGTAGAGGGAACCAGCCCACTCTGGAGATTGGTCTGGGAGCCATTTCTTGCTTCCAGCCTTTCAATGTTGGCCGGGTCTAGGGCGCACTTGTAAAATCCTTTCCTGTGGCAGATTCGTGACCAACAGTTTGGTAAATACATGGTGATGAACAACAGAATATAAGATTTGTTAAAGCAATGGCAGAGCACTTATAAAAGTGAGGCTTTATAGACTATATGAGATATATCACAAGATACAATACTTTGGACTATATGGCAAGAAAGGAATATAAGAATATTTAAAAGAAAGGAAAGCGGTTTAGAGGTAATAAAAAAGAAGATATGTTTAGCCATAGAGGAGTCTAAACCAACCCTATCAACTCACCCAGTCCCTAATATGGAAGTAGAGAGCCTTGATAGATGGATTCAAGTCATTAAATGGAATTATGATGTTGGGTACAAGAGAAGCAAAATAAAGGTAAATAATATAAAGTGGAAACCACCAGATGTGGAGTGGGTTAAATTGAATTTTGATGGAGCATCTAAAGGAAATATAGGACCAGTAGGAGGAGAAATAATTAGAAATAATAGAGGAGAGATTTTATCTCATTATGCTTTAAATAATGAAGCTAAATCTTGGGAAGCTTTAGAAGGATTAAAAATATGTAAACAAATGAAATGGAATAGAGTATGGATGGAAGGTGATTCTTTCTTAGTAATTAATGTAGTTTTGAGGAAAGCAAAGGCTCCATGGAACATACAAGAGATAATTATGGAAATTCAATATCCCGCTAAAGAGTTTGAAGAAATCAGGTTTACACATATATTAAGGGAAGGAAATAAATGTGCAGATAAGCTAGCCAATAGAGGGGTTTTGATTGAGGATTGTGAAGTTAAATTCTCCTTTTCATGATTAGAGGAAGTAGAAAGTGTAGTTGAAGCTGACAAAAAAATGTTGATTACCTGAATCAATTTATGATTAAGATTTAATTTAATGTTTTCCATTGGTATTATATGTTTTATTTTGTAACAATAATGTGTTTTATTTTAGACCATTTATTATAAATTTTGTGGTTGCACTTGTGTTTCAAGAAGGAAACTAGAAATCCAAATTTGGTAAAGCAGACTATGATAGTGGGATGTTTTGGAAAAATTACTATACTAAGATGCAAGGCATAGATAGTAGAGGTGAATTTTTGGCATTGTGAAGGTTGTTATTTGAAAATATCTAGAAATTTGCTAAATTCTGGATTAAATGTATTCATACAAAAATTTGAAAAGAGAAAATGGAAATCAAGAATTCAAACTTTTTATGTAAAATGATGTAGGTTTCTAGCTATAACATATCAATTGAGATGAGAAATGTATCTATTTGTAAACTCTAAAGCTCTAAATAAGAGAGATGTAATTTGTTAAGGGTGGGGGACCCGAGTACAACCCCTTATTATATAGCAAAAAATAAAAATAGATATTACCAATGGAAAACATTAAAGTAAATCTTAATCATTAATTGATTTAGGCAATCAACATTTTTTTGTCAGCTTCAACTAAACTTTCTACTTCCTCTAACCATGGAAAGGAGAATTTAACTTCATGATCCTCAATCAAAACCCCTCTATTGGCTAGCTTATCTGCACATTTGTTTCCTTCCCTTAATATATGTGTAAACCTGATTTCTTCAAACTCTTTAGCAAGATCTTGAATTTCCACAATTATCTCTTGTATGTTCCATGGAGCCTTTGCTTTCCTCAAAATTGCATTTATTACTATGAGAGAATCACCTTCCATCCATACTCTATTCCATTTCATTTGTTTACATATTTTTAACCCTTCTAAAGCTGCCCAAGCTTCAACTTCATTATTTGTCTTAAATCCACTATTGAAAGCATAATGAGACAAAATCTCTCCTCTATTATTTCTAATTATTCCTCCTCCTCCTGTTGGTCCTGGATTTCCTTTAGATGCTCCATCAAAATTCAATTTAACCCACTCCACATCTAGTGGTTTCCACTTTATATTATTTACCTTCTTTTTGCTTCTCTTGTACCCAACATCATAATTCCATTTAATGACTTGACTCCATCTATCAAGGCTCTCTGCTTCCAAATTAGGGATTGGGTGAGTTGATAGGGTTGGTTTAGACTCCTCTATGGCTAAACATATCTTCTTTTTCATTACCTCTAAACTACTTTCCTTTCCTTTAAATATTCTTCTATTCCTTTCTAGCCATATAGTCCAAAGTATTGTATCTTTTGATATATCCCATATTGTCTGTAAAGCCTCACTTTTATAAGTGCTCTGCCATTGCTTTAACCAATCTTCAATTCTGCTATTCATCACCATGCATTTACCAAACATATTAAGAATCCATTGCCATAGATTCCAGACTATTGAGCAATGTCCCAAGAGATGGTCTATACTCTCCTCCTCCTTATTACAGAAAACACATTGAGAGGGGCCATGAAAACCCCTTTTCATAAGGTTATCCCAGGATAAAATTCTTCTATGACCTACTAGCCAAACAAACATTTTGACTTTAGGAATGCTTGGGCTATCCCAAATATCTCTCCATATTCTAGTGACATTATTATTTTGTTGGTGTTGAACATTATATCCACTTCTTGTTGTGTATTCTCCTAAGCTATTCAACTCCCAAATCAATTTATCCTTGGCTCCCCTCGGAATAATCATAGTTGTTATCTTTCTACTCAATTGCCTCCTAGCATCAATGTCTTGTATACTTGTAAAAAAATCTTCTTTCCATTTGTATCTTCCTTCTCGATCCTTGTACAAAATGTTTGAAACCCTATCACCATATTTGTCTTGAAGCAATCTCATCCAAGGTTTCAAAATTGGATCTAAATTGAGTGGTTTTTTATCACACCAAGTA
Source organism: Wollemia nobilis (assembly GCA_028583015.1). Lineage (NCBI taxonomy): Eukaryota > Viridiplantae > Streptophyta > Pinopsida > Araucariales > Araucariaceae > Wollemia > Wollemia nobilis. Next base: position 6,707,521 of record JAQPPZ010017083.1, read on the forward strand.
TCCATCCAAATAGAATTTTTTCTCTAGTTCCCACCACCCATCTTAAACCTTTAATCATAAGATCAATAGATTTTTTAAACCATTCCAAAGAGCAGAACCATTTGGTAGAGAGAATGCAATAAATATTAAACTTGGGTCATTGGGATCAACATACTACTTAGAAGAATTCTTGCCCATTATCTTTGACTCTCTTTGTACAATCTCTAATTTTCCTCTTTTCCCCTAACCAAATTTTTTTTTATTTGTGGAAAACATCCCAAAAGGGATGCCACTTTGGGTAAGACCCAAGGAGGCAGGGGTATCCATTCCGCCAAAAATGCCCAGGACTCGAACTTGGCCTACCACCTTTGACATACTCAAGGAGCAAACAAACACACAAAACCAATTTAAAAATAAGTAAATAACAACAAAAATAATAAAATAAAATAAAAAACATGCTCCTTGAGTGTGTCAAAAACAAAAGCACAACCAAACACGCACAATAAGATAAAAGAAACCACAACACAAACCACATAGAAAAACACAAGAACCACATAACAAAACACAAACAAGACAAAAACAACAGAACACTACAAAGACATAACCCAAAAAAACATGAAAAATAAACACAACCAAAACCTAAAAAAAAAAAAAATAAAAATAAAAAACAACCAACAACAGACAATAAACAAAAACAAAAAACATAGAAAACACTCACACATAAAAACATGAAATAACACAAACAAAGAGAAACCCAAGAACAAGAACGAAAAAAACACAAGAACAATAACAAAAAACATAAAAAAAACAAAACAACAAAAACACAAGAACAACAAAAAACAACACAAAGAACACAAAAACAAAACAAAACAAAAGAACCCACCCACCTTAAAAAACTAAACAAAAAAAAAAAAGAAAAAAGAAAAAAAAATGAACAAAACAATGACCTATCTAGACCAGAAGACTATTAAGGCAAGAATCAACAGAGGAAACAAAATAAAGAATAGAATGAGCTAGGGAACTAAAAAAACTGAATGAACCAAAGAGAAGCAAAAAAAAAACAAGAAGAAACTAGGTACCTTCATAACTGGAGCCATCCAAAGAAATGATAGAAAGAAGAGCTTCCCTAATTTGAGAAGCCCACCATATAGGAGGGTGGCCATAACAAGTAAGATCACCTTTGTCCAAAGCCCAATTAGCTAAAGCATCAACACTCTTGTTTTGATCTCTGACCACATGATTGTAATCAACTTTCAAAAATCCCATCCTGGATTAACTGAATCTTCTCAATAATTCTTTTTATTCTCCAATCCACCTTATGATTCTTAGAAGGAGTCTTCAAGAGATTAATCATAAGTTGAGAGTCAGACTCAACTAACACCTTTTCCCATCCAACCTTAGTAGCCTCTCGAAGGCCTCTGAGGATACCATACCCCTCAACAAGGTTATTGGAAAGAATACCCAAATTCTCAAGCAAAAGTAAAAACCAGGGAGCCATCTGAAAGTCTACCAATTCCTCCCACACCGGCTTTTCCAGGGTTCCCTCTAGAGGCTCCATCAGTATTGACTTTTCCAAAATCCTTAGGAGGAGGTTGCCAATTTCTAGTCCTATCCATCTTACTAATACTCACATTCCCTTTAAGTTGGTTGCCCTTAGAAGGTTTAATCTTCAATCTTTGCATCACTTGATCCCATCTTTGGTGGGAGTTTTGGGGGTGATTAAGGAGTTGATGGACTGATTCAACTAAGTTGGCTATGGTCTTTTGCCAAATATAGTGAATATCCTTCCTATCTTGATTAAAAATTTGGTTGTTCCTTTCATTCCAAATATTCCAAAGAAGAATGGTAGAACCCATCCAAACTAACCGCCTAATAAAATGATCAACACCCTCTTGATTAGGCCAATCCCTCCAAAGCTGTTCAAAAGTAAAAAAATTGGACCACTGTAAGCCAAGTAAAGTGGCCATTCTCCTCCATAGCTCGGAGGCTAAAGTACACTCAATAAAAATATGGTTGATATTTTCTACATTCTCTTCACACATTTCACATCTAAAAGGGCCATGAAAACCACGCTTCATAAGTTGCTCACCAAGTAAGCACCCTACGATGCAATAAAAGCCAATTAAAGAACCTCACCTTAGGCCGGAGCTTTTGAGCCCACAATCGAGAAAATATGTCAGAAGAATGGTTGGGATTATTATGGCATAAGGTCAAATAACCTTGAGCAACCGAATACTCACCCTTAGTAGTGTTGTTCCATCCAAAACAATCTTTTTCATGGGACCAAGAGAGGGATCTCATATGAAGGATGCCTTGGATATCTTGTCTTTGCCTTTCTCGGGATTTGAATAGGCCAGTCCTCAATAGGGATCCAATATCTACCAACCTTTGAATTACCAAGATGGTACCGACAGTAATTAGCCACCTTTATCCAATTAGCTCGGTGAAGCTCCTCCATCCAAGGCCTCCAATCGGGAAACCGAGTTATCAAAGGCTTGTGACCATCCCAAGAATCTGTCCAAAAATTTGCATGTTGACCATTATGAATGATCCAAAATAATTTTTTCTTTATCAAATCCTCACCAGTCTTAAGAACTGCTAAAATGGGAGAACCTTTGGTAGGAAGTTGATAGCGAACAAGGTCTTCAGGACTTTTGTTCTCAGAATATTTAGCACGGAGATTATTGGCCCAAAGAGCATTGGGGTTATGCAACATCCTCCAATATAATTTAGCAACTAAAGCTTTGTTGTTATTAATTGAAGACCGGAATCCTAACCCCCCTTCACTCTTAGGAAGACATAAAGTATCCCATTTCACCAAGGCCCATTTTATTTTCTCCTTAGTACCACTCCAAAGGAAACGATGACTGATTTGATCCAATTCTCGAAGAACAGCCTTTGGGATATTCAAAACGGAAGAAACATAAATAGGAATAGCTTGAAGGACTGATTTTACCAAGGTGATTCTACCCCCATAAGAAAGCCACTTGTTGGTCCACTTTCCAATTTTCTTCTTGACTTTGTCCAACAACCAATTCCAATATTTATTTTTTTGCCTTTGAATATTTATGGGAATACCTAAATAAGTGATTGGAAGAGAGGTCTTCTTATATCTTAATTTATCCAAGACCATGGATTCCTGTCTAGTAGAGCAATGAAAGAAAATAAGTTTAGATTTGTCTTCATTGATCAACTGCCCAGAAGCCTTAGAAAAATAGCTAATGATTTGCTTAATATTAGAAGCTTCCTTAACCGTAGCTTTACCTAAAAGAGTAGAGTCATCCACAAATTGAAGATGAGAGATAGGTCTAGCTCCATGAGCAATGGTAACTCCCTCAAGGGTTTTGTTTTCCCTCTTTTTGGTTATAGTCCTACCCAAGCATTCAACAAGAATGATGAATAAATAAGGGGATAGCGGGTCACCTTGCCTAATACCTCTGGAAGCTGGGAAAGACTGAGAAGGCCTGCCATTGATAAGAACTAAGTAGGAAACTGAAGAGATACATCCCATAATCCAATCCATCCAATCCTTAGAGAAACCAAATTGCCTCAAAACTTTGATAAGGAAGTGCCAATCCACTCTGTCATAAGCTTTGGATAAGTCTAACCGAATGAACATGGAAGGAGAATTTTGCATATCCATGGAATGGATGGCTTCCTGAGCAAGAACTATCTCATCTACTATTTGACGTCCTTCCACATAACCCCCTTGCTCGGGGAAATAATCTTATGCAAAAGAGGCTTCAACCTTTCTCGCCATGATTTTAGTAATGATTTTGAGAAGAACATTACATAAAGCAATAGGTCTAAAAGCTGAGATATGATCAACCTCTTGAGCTTTTGGAACAAGAGTAATATAAGTTTTATTGATAACCTTCAAAATTTCTTTGGCTTTCCTGGCTTCTTCCACCACCTCTAATAAATCAACATGAAGGATATCCCAGAACTCTTGGTAGAACTCAATAGGAAAACCATCAGGACTTGGGGTTTTCCTTTTTGCATTTTAAAAACTACTTGTTGAAGCTCATTGATAGTAACAGGAGCAGTCAAAATAGAGTTCTCCTCAGAAGTGATAAGAGAAGGGATTGCTTGAAGAACATTTTGTTGAGAAGTCGAGTCAAGAGGAGTAGCAACAAAAATATTGGAAAAGTAATCAACAACAATAGAGTTCATGCCATCCCAAGTATAAACAACATCTCCATAATCTGATTTTAAGGAAGAAATAAAGTTGTGAGATCTTCGAGCTAGAAGAGATTTGTGGAAGAAATTTGTGTTTCGATCTCCTTCTTTGAGCCATTGAATTCTAGATTTTTGCTTCCATAAGATTTCTTCTCTTTTTTCCCATTCCTCTAACTGAGTTGTGAGTTTAATTTCATCCGCACTTCTCTTCTCTGTGAGGCCATCTAAACGGATTTTCTTATTCAAATTTTCAAGATGAGCAATAACTTCATGTTTTTTTTATGAACATCCCCAAACTCTTTCCAGTTCCAAGTCTTGATTTTGGATTTAATGTATTGCGATCTTTTGGCAAAACAGAACATCTTAGTCCCATGCCTAGGTTTACCTTCCTTCCACCATTGTTGCACACGAGGTCTGAAGGAAATGTCTCTAAGCCACATTAATTGAAAACGAAAAGGAGAGAAACTCACATTGGTTTTCCACATTTCCACCATGACCGGCCAATGATCCGAACCAACATTATTAAGAGTCTTCACTTTAGGAATGTGACCATGGATTAAGAAATTTTCAGAGAGCAAAAACCTATCCAATCTCTCCATTATACAAGCTAAGCCTTGCCTTCTGTTAGACCAAGTCATAAGGCCATTATCTCAGTTGGATATCCACAAGATGGAGGTTTGCAATATATTCGCTCATGAGGTCAGTGCTTTTGTCCAAATTTCTATTTCCCCCCTTTTCTCATCCAGAGAGAGGATGGTATTGAAATCTCCTCCGATCAAGATCCAAGCTTTAGGAAAATGAGAGATAATATGAGTAATATCCTTCCACTGTCTTCTTTTTTCCTCCAAAGAAGTCGGAGCATAAACAACAATGCAGAGCATAATCTGGTTGGAATGTCTACTTTGAATAGCTATAGCCAACAAACCCCAACCGCCAACCATATGGTGAATAACTACCTCTTTTGGGTCCCAAAGACAAGCAATGCCACCCGAAGTCCCTTGGGAACTGAGGGAAACCACTTTTCCAGCTGGCCAAATTTTACCGGCAATTAAGTCCATATCCTCCATTGACATCTTTGTTTCTTGAAGGAAAACAAGATGTGGATGATTTATCCGAATCATTCTTCTAATTTCATTTTGTTTTGAAAGACTCCCTTTGAGTCCTCTAATATTCCAAGTGATGATCTTCATTAATACCAGGGCTAAAAAAGTTGGGAAGGGCATTAATCTTACCTTCCTCTACAAGCTTTTCACCTTCTTTTACCATATGATATTGATTGGTCTTGCGACCTACTTTTTGATTAGAATCCATCTTCAATTTTTTTTCCCTGTTTCTTGACTTATTCCAATTGAATCTGAGATGGCTTCTAACCTTGAAGAATGCTCGTACACAACCAAAATTTTACTAGATGGTTCAACGGAGTCTATATTGGGACTTGCATTATTTGAAGTTTTGACATTTGAAATATTGTTTTTCTTGTGTAAATTTTCTCCTTTTTTTTTCTGTTGAAAACCTTTGATTTGTTGGTTTGTCTCTCGAGTTCTTCCCTTCATATTTAAATTGTGTTTCTAAGATTTCAGTTTCCATTATTTCCTCTTCCTCACTTGGGACATCATTTGTGGAAAGGATTTCAAACATATTAGCAGATGACTTTGATTGATCCTTCATAACTGGTTTTTTCTGAGTGTTCTTCTTCTTAGGTATTTGGAAACTTGCTGAGTTTATATCTTCTTTCTTTTGATCAAGAATTTTATTTGGGCAAGCACTGGCCAAATGACCATATTCATGGCAAATTCTACAATGAAAAGGAATGTTCTCATAGTCCACTACTTGCTCCCAAGTGTCTTCCCCAAATTGTAATGTGATCTTTTTAGGTAGGGGTTTGTCAAAATCCATTAAAACACAAATTCGAGCATAAATAATATGTTCAAAATTTTGAGTACAATCAGCAGTCATCATAAAAGTTCCTAAAGAGTTTCCAATTGAAGAAAAAATAGTAGGATTCCAAAATTCAATAGGGAGGCCAAAGAGTCTAACCCACACGGGAGCTATAGAAGGCATCTCTTCTTCGACTTTAAATTTAGTATGCCAGGGCTTCATGAAAAGCCCCGCCCTTCCAAAAAACCAAGGACCCCCTTGAAAAGTTTTCTCTCTATCTTCATTATTAGCAAATAAAACAAGAAAATAACCATTTGGATAAATAGAGATTTGTAACTCACCTTTAGTTTTCCAGCTTTTTGCAGCCCAGACTTTGAAAGCAGATAGACTCGGACGAAAACCCACGAACCGACAAATTAGTCCTCTTTTTTCCAAATCTTCAATGCCAGTCTGAATGTTACCCATATCAAGCTTAACAATAGGAGTTCCATCAGCTGCTTTAAGACATCCTGACTCCGTTTTCCTAGGATCAATCTTAGGCATTCTTAGAGGTTTATGGGAAGCCCTAATATTGATATTAGCATTGGGCTGAGGCTGTCCACCATGAAGGGCATCCCTAAAATTCATTTTTGGGACCGAGTCTTCGAAATTCTTACCCTTGACAGGGGTTTTCAGAGTAGAATTATTTTGTGGGTGCACCTTAGCACCAGATTCACTTGAGATATGAGCCATTTTTTGATCAACTGCTTGAAACTTGTTTCGTGATCTCTTTAATCCTTGCCCTAGACGCCGTGGAAAGGTATGGTTTTCACTTTTCTTTTGTGCAGCAAATTGGAAGTCGTTGTCACTCAAGTTCATAGTATGATCTATTGAAAGATAAATTTCTAACCCATATTGTATCCCCTGCAACATTTCCTGCTAAAATATTGAGCATAAACCACAAAAATATTGGCCGCTAGGGCCCGAAGGCCCTAAAAACCAACCTCTGGAGCTGCTTGCACTCAACCCAGATGAAACCCTCGCATAGCCGCTTGCCAAATATATCATTCACACATAGGGATGCGCTAGGATCTGTGTTGCTCCAAATGATATGAAAATTGGTGGAGACGTTCTAGGGTTTTTCAAGCATCTACCCTCAAAATTTTAGCTCAATCCGAGTCCGGATGAGTGAGATATGGCCAAAACGAGTTCGACAGTTTGGGCAGTCCTACAAAAATTGTCTAAATTTCCTCCCCTAGTTTTATCACCCCACATCTCCAAATAAATTTCTTACCATAAACCAAAAAAACTTTTTCAACTAATTTTGCATAGAATACAATGACATATAATATGTTGGAATGGCTTGTAAGACTGACTTAATTAACTGCACTCTTCCTCTAATGATAACCATCTACCTTTCCAAGCTAGAAGTTTATTCTAAACTTTACTAATAACTAGATTCCATAAATCTATCCTCATTCTCCCCTCAAATAAAGGTATCCCTAGATAAGTTGTTGGTAAATTTACCTCCTCCATTTGAAGCAACCTACAAATTCTTGCTTTGATATTAGCAGGAGTGTTAAGGAAGTAAATTTTGGATTTAGTCCTATTAAATTTTTGCCCTGAAGCTCTTTCGTACTCTTTTAAAAATTTATTCAAAGCTCTAGCCTCATTTATCCTTGCCCTTCCAAAAAGGGTTGTATCATCTACAAACTATTGATGGGTGATGTTATCGATGTTATTACTAACCTTAAGTCCACTTATAAGCCCATATTTGTAAGCCTTCTTTAAGTTCCTACTCAAAACTTCTACCATAATAATGAAAAAATAAGGAGATAGAGGATCTCCTTGTCTAAGGCCTCTCTTGGATTTAAAATATTCTATCACTAACCCATTGACCAACATTGAATAAGAAACTGTAGAGACACAAGATTTAATCCATCTAACCCATTTCTTCCCAAAACTAAACTTATCTAAAACTACAAAAAGAAAATCCCATTTAACCCTATCATAGGCTTTACTCATATCAAGTTTTAAGATCATTGCTTTCTCTTTTCTTGAAGTTGTTGAATGTATAACTTCATGAGCTACTATGATCCCATCTAGAATTTGTCTCCCTTTCACAAATCCTCCTTGCTCTTTTGAAATAATTTTGTCTAACAATGGCCTTAATCTATTCGCCATCACTTTGGAAATAATCTTATATGCCATATTACATAGGCTTATGGGTCTAAAAGAATCAAATAATTCAACATCCTTCTTTTTTGGAATTAGGGTAAGATATGTTGCATTTATTTTATAAGGTATGTATTGTTTTACCCTAGACTGTTCCACTACCACCAATAAAGAATCCTTCACTATATCCCAATTATGTTGGTAAAAAGTTGTAGAGAGCCCATCTGGACCTAGGGATTTATCCTTATTAAAAGAGAAAAGAGCTAAATGAACTTCTTCTAGAGTAATAGGCTCCATCAGTTTCCTATTGTCTTCATTTGTTATAACTGAAGGAACATCTTGAAGAAGTTTATCATTAAGAACTTCGGTCTCCTCTGAACCTAGAATATTATGATAAAATGACTTTACCTCTTTTCTAATTTCACTCTGATCTTCAATCCAAACCCCTTCTATTGATTTAATTCTACTAATTCTAGAAGTTGATCTCTGTACTATAGCCATCCTATGAAAAAACTTTGTATTTTTATCTCCTTCTTTTAACCAAGTCTGTCTTGATTTTAATCTCCAAAATTTCTCTTCCTTACTCAAAATATTATGATATTCACTAAGCAACTCCCTTTCCTCTGAGCTTGGATTATTATCATCACCTTTTTGGAATTTTGAAAGTTTATCTTTTAGTTCTTCTTTCTTCTCAAAAATATTTCCAAAGGTGTTCTTGTTCCATTCTTTTAATCTAGATGTCATAGCTTTAATTTGGTTTGGAAGAGCATACAACCCACCATTACCTAAAGAATTCCATGTTTGAGCTATCATATCAACAAATTGAGGATGGTCTTCCCACATCTGCTCATATTTAAAATATGATATTTTTTGAATTCACTTACCACCATTTTAACTCTTATTGGCCAGTGATCTGAACCAATCCTTGTTAAGGTATTAATTTTAGCACAAGTTCCTTCATCTAGCCAATGATCTGAGAGAATGCATCTATCTAATTTTTTTGCTATTAGGTTCTGGCCTCTCCTATTGTTGGTCCAAGTATAGTTGTCTTCTTCAAACTCAACTTCCCATAGATTATTGTTTTGAATAAAAGCTGAGAAATATTTCATACTTTGGGTCAATTTCCTAATTCCCCCAAATTTTTCATCCAACTTGGTTATGGCATTAAAATCTCCAATGATCATGAATCGGGTTTCTTGGTCTTTACTTCTCATAAAGGCTTCAATCCCACTCCAAACTTCTAATCTACCTGACTGAGTTGTAGGTCCATAGACATTGATAAGGATGAAATGAATATCTGCAAAGTAGCAAGTGACTAAAGAGGCTATCCAATGCCTAGTTTTATGAATGGTTACACAAGAGGTTCTAGAAGGATTCCAACAAGTTAGAATTCCCCCTACCGCTCCTTCAGAATCCATAGCATCCCATTCACATCTTGCCCATACTGCTTTCATAGTTTTTGAAACTTCTTCTTTTGTCATTTTAGTTTCCTGGATACAAAGAATATCAGGTTTATTACTTAAACATAGGTCCCTAATACACCTCTGCTTTGAGGGGGCATTAGCACCCCTTATATTCCATGAGATGATAATCATGTCTCATTAGGGGCTTTTGGCCCCTCTTGCATATTACCAATATCATTTTGTTGTTTGGTAAAGAGAAGTTCAACCAACTTAGTTTGTGTTCCTTTCTCTATGTTTGCTCTTGCTTCCCTAGATCTTGCTTGATAATTTGAGGGTTTTCCTCTTTTTGCCTTGCCTATATCAGGAGTAGGTCTTATTATTCTATTCCTCAATATTCTTTCACAATTTTATTTTTCATCATATTTATCCTCTCCTGGCTCTATTATAGAAGCTTTTGACTTGTCTTGCTCATTTTCTAGTATTTCCTTATTAATGGCAGAGGTATTAACTTCTAAAACTGCATTTTATTTACCAATTATTTTCTCCTGAATGGTGCATGGTACTTCAAGAGAGTCTTCAAAATCTGATGAGACACATTCCTTAGGTTCATCGAGAATGTTCTTCCTTAAATTAGGATCATACTGAATAGACGGTTCCTTGTTAATATGTTGAAATTGTTGTACTGTGTCCTCTAAGTTTTGATCTACTTTTTCTTCATAGGCTAAAGCCTCAAAAGAGTTGGTATTTCTTCCAATATCCTTCCTTATTGGTCTCCACTATTTATTTTCTTTTATTTTTCTAGATCTATTTTTTGGAAGTTGAAAACCATCTTCATCCATAACCATTTGTAAGTTTCTCTTGCGATTTTCTACAAATGATTCTGTTGGGCTCTTCTTAGGGCATGATCTCTCAATATGCCCCACCTCATGACATCTTCTACATCTAAAAGATATATTTTCATAATCTATAGTTTGGATCCACATCTTATCCCCATACTTAAGAATGATTGATTCTGGTAAAGCTTTACTTATATCAATCATGACCAATATTCGAGCATAAATAGCCAAAAATCCATCTTTTGTCGTATCTAAAATCTCAAGGAATTCTCCTAGAGTGTTGCCTATTGCCTTGAAGGTATCTATTTCCCAAAATTCAATGGGTAACCCAAACATCCTAACCCAGACTGGTACTAGGGATAGATTTACATTTTTAGGTGAAAAGCCTTCATACCAGTGGGTAAGGAAGAGTCCTGCTCTTCCCATAAACCAAGGACCCCCTTTTAGGATTCTTTCTCTTTCTTCCCTAGAACAAAAAATGGCTAGGAAGAAACCTTTGGGAAGAAATGATAGAATCACTCCTGGAGACTTCCAACTCCTATCAATCCATTTTCTCAAGGCTGAAGCCCCTGGCCAATACCCATTAAATTTACCAAAAACTGCCCTATCTTGGAGCAACGAGGATCTCTCTGAGGTGCGCTCACTAACCTCTACCACTAGAGATGATTCTAAGGATTTAACTATAAATCGATCCATGGAAAGGAAACTAAAACTCAAAATCTATTGAAATTTATCTGAATGTCCTATAGCAAATATAATATTTGATAAAAACTTTATAAATTTTTCATGCACAATTTCTAAGATAAAGAAAGGGAAAAAAACTTAGCTGAAAAATTCTTTGTCCAGATAGAATGTCTTGCCTCACTGAAGTCCTAGCCCTTCATTGCTCTTCCCATCATTCGAACCCTAGCTGGCAAATATTTGCAATTTCATTTTTCGTGACTTGAAAAATCGTCACTGCCCTTGTTCCGAATGGTTGACTTCACAGGGTCGTATCTCCCTCAATATTGCTTGGATTTTTGCATATGACCACTCATTTTAAAGCTATTCAAATTCTGCACAAGTTGGTCCAAGAATCAGCTGAATCGGATAACTCTTCGCGAAGATATGGCTCCTAAAAGATGAGATATTTTTAAGAAAAAACCCTAATCCTTCGCACTTCACGACCTATGGGACATGAGTTGTTAATTGATGAGGAAGATTCACCTCAAGAGAATCTTAACCACCATAAATTCCAGATAGAATGTCTTGCCTCGTTGAAATCCTAGCCCTTCTTTGCTCTTCCCATTGTTTGAACCCTAGTTGGAAAATATTTGCAATTTCGTTTTTTGCGACTTGAAAAATTGTTACTACCCTTGTTCGAATGCAATTTCATATTCGCTTAATACAAAATTACAATTTTTTTTAGGAAAAAAATAACATAAAGTATTAGTTTAGGTAGGCAAGACATCAAATAAATACTTTTAAATAACTATTTTAAACACAAATAACTAATTTATTATTGTAATGAAAAACAATTAAACTTTAAGATTGAGCATCATTTTTAACCTTCTTAGAAATCATTAATAAAAGATCATAAGAAAATAAAATAATAATACAACCATACTAATCCTTTCATATTCTATTTTTCACGATATTAACTATTGTGACCATAAAACCTTATAAAACTTAATGCTATTATAAAACCTTAAAAGACAAATAAATAAATTCTTTTCAAGAAGCATTTAAATTTTAGAAATTAAAGTTATAACTATAAATATAAACAATTGTTAAAAGGCCAATGTTAAAATTATGAAAAAAATTTGTTTAAACTCAAAACTGAAAGTAAGACTACTCATCTATAATTTTAAAAACCAATCTAAAAAATTTATATATTTTAATATTTTTAATGCTGCCTCCGAAGTATGAATAAAGAATCAAGTATCGTGTACCATAATAATTTATTTGCATCCACCAGTCCGTAAATATATGATCCACAATGAGATGACTTTTGTCACTCATAAATTCGGCAATATTGATGTGATGTTTTTACAAGAAGTGAAAGTGTCTGATTTTAATCTACAGTGTATCTGTAATTTTTTGTGGCCTTGTGGTGTTTTCAATGTAATGAATCATTCCAATGGGACAGGTGGAGCTGTCACTTTTATTTCCCCAAAGTGGCACTCGAATATTGTGACTTGGGGAGTGGATCCATCCAATCAAGCAGTCTGGACTTTGTTGGAATTACATGGTAAATCATTTGGAGTTATTAATGTTTATGCTTCGAATAATGCTCCAGAAAGGTGTGCCTTGTGGCGGTGGTTGGATTTGTCTCTGTCTCTTGCCACATGGGTGATGTGTGGGGATTTTAATATGGTGGAAAAGCCTTCTGATAAAGTTAGTTTATCTCCTAACTGCTGGTGTGCTAGGGAGCAGGAAGCTCTTTATTTTATGAAAATTAAGCTGAGTCTTAGTGATCCTAATATTTGTTTTTCTCCTGCTAACTTTTCTGAAGCTCAATGGTTTACATGGTCAAATTTTCAAGCAGGCGAAGCCAGGGTGTTAAAACTCCTTGATCGAGCCATGATATCTTCTAGTGAGACTTTTAAAATTGCTAGGGTTTCACCTTCTCAACCTCCTGTTTTGGTTATCCTAGGTACTATTTTGTCTGATCATGCTCCTATTCTTTTTTTTGTGGAAGCCATTCTTCATCAGCCTCGGCAATTTCAAACCCAGTTTTATCTTAATGTTTCCTTCCTTCATCACCCGGCTATGAAGGCTCATATTTGTAGAATTTGGAATTTGCTTTTGAGACCCTTTGGTGACTTTGGTTGGGTTTCTTGGTGGAATGCTGCTATTTTTAGAACCACCTCTTTGCTTCGCACTCTGGGAGTGGAAGTAGCCAAGAGGAGGAAGAAAGCTACTTTGGTTTTGAAGTCAAAATTAGTGAAAGTTTCAGTGTAGCTTGAGGCTAATCCTTTTTGTTATGATCTTCAAGCTTTCATGGCTGCCCTTCGACATGAGCTTAAAAAAATTAATATGTATGAAGCCAAAGGAGCACAATTAAGTGCTAGGATGCATTGGTTAAAGGTGGGTGACAAAGTCTCTAACAATTTTTTCAATCGCCTTCACCCCCTTGCTCATAATTCCCAATTCACTACTCTACAAGTTGATGGTCAAAGGTTCATATCTCTTGATGATATTTCTGGAGCTTTTGTTAATCATTATCAAAGAGTGTTTGCTTCTCAGGGCCATACCCATGATAGAGTGCAAGCTCTAGAATCCTGTTGTCAAGTTATACCTACTAAGCTTACTCAAACTCAGCGAGATTTTTGTGATGCACCTTTAACCCTGGAGGATCTCAAACAGGCTCTGTCTCAGATGGCAAATGACAAAGCACCTGGATTAAATGGTTTCCCTTGTGAATTTTATAAATAATATTGGGACTTGGTGGGTTCTAATTTGTTGCAAGTGTATAAAGAGGCTATGCTTATTGGGTCATTGGGGAATCTCATCAACAAAGGTAATGTTAAGTTCATTCCAAAAGGGGGAGATCCTGAACTTATTTTTAATTGACGGCTAATCACCTTGCTTAATGTCAGTTATAAGATAATTGCCAAGACTTTAGCTCTTAAACTCAGACCTATTCTTCCTGAGATAATCAGGCTTGAGCAGACTGGTTTTGTTCAGAACAGATATATTCTGGATAATGTTATTGTTGTTTAGGAAGGGATGGAATGGGCTAGATCCTCTGGTCAGGATGTTATTTTCCTTAAGATTGATTTTGAGAAGGCTTATGATAGAATAAAATGGTTTTTTATTACTTCTATGCTAAAGGCTCTGGGGTTTGACCCTTATTTTATCAGGACTGTACTTATGTTATTCAAAGATGCTTCTGTTGTGTTATCTCTGAACAAGAGACAATCTCATAATATTCAATTAGCCCGTTCTGTCAGACAAGGTTGTCCATTGGCGTATTCTTTGTTTATTCTTGCTGCTGAGGCCTTTGGTTATCTTCTAGCTCATAAATCTACTCAAGGATTGATCAACGGAATTTATCTCCCTTCCTCATCCAAGTAGTTGATTAATGGCCCTTTTGCAGATGATTCTTTCTTGACTATTGCAGAAGATGAGATCTCTGTTACTCATGCTTTAGATTTTCTTCATACATTTTGCTTAGCTTATGGTTCTAATATTCAATGGAGAAAAACTTCTTGCTATAGACAGTCTAGAAAATATATGCCTCCTTGGTTACCTGATAAGCCTTGGAAGTGGATTCAACTTAGGAAAACCTTTAAATTTTTGGGTATTCCTTTTGATTTTTTGGGTTCTCCTGCCCGTTTGTGGGATTATGTTGTTCAAAAGGTTGAGAAGAAGCTTTTGTACTGGTGTACCAAATTTTTTTCCTTAGCTGGCAAGTTTCATATTTGTTCCAAGGTATTGACCTGTACTCATGTGTATTACTCTTCTTGTCAGGTCCCTTCCAAGACTTGTTATGCCAAATTGGCGAATTTGCTTCGAGATTTTTTGTGGTCCAATGTTGTTGGTAAGAAGGGATTTCATAGGGTGGCTTGGGATATTTGTTGTCTTCCTAAAAAGTTTGGAGGAATGGGATTGTTTGACTGTTAGTGACAAGGCTTTTCCCTCTGTGCTAAATAGATTGTGAGAGCTTTATAGAAGGAGGAAGCCTAGAAATTTTTAACTCATCACTGCCTCTCCATGGGGCTTCCTTTTGGTAAGAAGGTGTGGAAAGGGCTTGATTTGCAAACCATTCTTACAACCCATGTTCCAATAAAGATTTCTGGGTCCTTCGTTATGTAAAGCATTTGGAAGTCTTGGGAGACCATTAAACCCTAGATTTCTTGGAAAGGTCACAAGGGGAAGCTGGGGGCTTCAATATATTTGCTTAATGTCTGGTGGTCTTCGACCATCACTTTGTAGGGGACTCCCCTTGCTCAAGTCCAATGGGTAAATGCTTAGAAATTTTATAAACGAGGTATTGCTCGGTTATCTGATTTCATGGATTTTCATTCAAGGTCTTGGATACCTTGGGAAATTTTAAGAATTTTTTTTGGTTTATCTTCTGCTGATAAGACTACTTATGAGGTTGTTATTGATTCCACTCCTTTATCTGTTTGGGGTAAATTTTTTTGATATTATCAGAAACCTTGGTGGACCGATTGGTCTTGGCCCAAAGATGTTTCTCTCACCAAGTATAAACCTCATTTGGGATACTCTTGGCTTTTCCCTGTTGTGCCTATGGCTGAGAAGCTTAATTCTAGGTGAGATGTAGTATCTCTTCAGTCCAGATGGAGTCTTAGATTTAATACACTCTGGGCAAAGTATATTGAACCTAAGCAAGCTTTTTTTTCTTGGAGTTTATTGTTTCAAGGGCTTCTTATTGGTCAACAACTTAGATATTTGGGTGTGAATGATATTTCCTGTAGATCTTGTGGAGCAGAGGGGATGTGCATCATCTGTTTTAGTCTTGTGTCAGAGCTCAAGAGGCTTGGCAGTGGATTTTCTCTTTTTTTTAGACCATATATGACAGGTCCCTGTTCTTAGGTGAATATTTTGTTAGGGGATTCACTTGAGTTTTCTGAGAAGCTTGTTCCTGTGTGGCATATCTTTAGAGTGGTGATTCTTTTTCATTTGTGGAAAACTCGCAACAAAGTGATTTTTAGCCAGTAGGAGCCTTCTTCTACTTTTTCTCTTGTTGATAAGTATCAGGTTTTCTATAATTGTTGGCTGCAGATTTCAGTGCAAGCAGAAAAAGTGAATATAAAGCTTCATCACTTACGGGACCTTATTGATCATTGGGATAATGCTCCTTGTGTAGTGAATCATGTTCCTCCAGCCCCTACACAACAATGATGCACAGTCTATTAGTTGTTTTTTTATGCAGTTCTCTGTTTGGTTTTCTTGTGAACTTCTATAAGTTATTTTGGTAGCTCTGCTAGTTGTTTAGCACACAGTTAGTGTGTTGGTTGTGTGCTCGGGATGTGCTAATTCCACCCACCCTTTTTTTATGATTAAACCATTTTAATATAATGTTTTTTTCATCCAAAAATAGAATAATTAAAATTTTAATAATAAATATTATTTTTATTATATATTTTTCAATAAGTTATATAGGATTGAAACGAGCATAATGGTATTATTATTATTTTTTGATACATAGGCAAGTTGGTTACAACCACTAGAAACTGCCAAGTGCAAGATTCAAACCACATGAGCTGCTCCCAACAAGTCTATACCACCTCCTTATTTTATAACTTGACGTAAAGAGGATCACCGAACTATCGAAATTCGTACCTTTGTCGCAGGTCTGACGCGCACTCAAATGATTCAAAGCATATTACTATCTTTGCAACAGGTATGCCCCCAAAGTTTGAACTTAGGTCTCTTTTGGATAAGTGCCTGACTAGATAGACACTTACCAATCTACCTAGTCTTTGGGGGCCACATAATGATATTACAACAATGTTGGGATATTATCTATGTATTGTTTGTCAAGATTCAAACTTGGATCTTCTCTTTAAAATGTTGGGAATTTAAAATTAATGCCCCTTGGTATTTTAATTATGATTTTTTATTAAAAATAAAAATTATTTTAAAACATTACTACGTGAATTACATTTTAAAAACTGTTTTAATTTAAAAATTTAAATTTTATCCACCTGCGAGTGTGGTCTAATAAGAATACCACTTGCATTATTGATGATGTGACCCAGATTCAATCCCCACAGTAGATGTTTATAAGAAATATTACTCCACCAAAAAATAATTAAAACTTACTTTTTTTTTTTTGTATTTACATGGTGGAATCGGTAGCCGCCACAAATTCGGGCAGGCTATCCAGCTTTTATGGCCGCCAAAATATTCTGCACTATCCGCTCCGGAAGCCGCCAAACAGATCTTCGCGTAATCCGCCCCTATAACCACCATGCCACAATCATTTTAAACCTTTTACGCCGCTAAAAGCACCAGGAAAGGAACAAGCGTTCAGTCCGGCGAAGCCCAAGATTTGAAATTAAAACTTACTTTAATTTAGATAAAATAATAATAATTAATAAACACAAATAATTTTTTAATTAAAAAACGTATTTTAACCAGAAAATATTTAATTTCATGAAACTCTAACCTTAAACGTCTTATCTTTATAACATTTAAATAAATTTGATAATTGATAATTGTGCTTATATGTTTATTCGTGAGAAAGGATGGATGTAATTTTTAGAGGTGAATTATAAATAAGATGTTTGTGGTGTGTTAATTTTTTGTTAATAAGTTTAGATTTTAATTATTAAAAATATTGTGGTTGTAACAACTTTCCTATTTATAAAAAAAAAAAGTTTAGCTTTTTAATTTTAAGAGGTTATGGTTGAAATAAAAATGTTTAGCTTTGAAAATAGGTGGTAAGAGTTTCTCACACTGAAATAAAAATATTTACTAAATAATGTAATATATTTTAACATCATTTTGTATTATATTATTTGGGTATTAAAAACTTTAATTTTTAATATGGATTTTCAATTTTATACTGGAATTTGTATTCTCCTTCTATGCTTTCTGTAATTTGTTCAAGCAAGTTTTTAGTGTTTTCATAAAATATTAACTTTGTCAAAAAGATTTTGATCTCATGTTCAACTATAGGTTCTTTCACTTCTTTATCAGGATACAAACATAGAGTAGTTATATTCTAGATATCAAAGTATGGTTGGTGTCCAACCCTACCTTGTTCAGAATTTGAACCTTGAACCTCCTCTTTCAAGTTTTAAAGTCTTCATTGTTAAGCTTACATAGGTTATAAATATTTTTGATTAAGGTAGAAGAAGGGGTTTTGAAAGGGATCCCAAACCTTTTACAATAAACATCAAAGAATAAGATTTACACTCCAAATATGATTCCTAAAATAAGGTTTCAGACCTTAAACAAGAAGATCAAACAACCTAAATACTATCTAAGTTTTTGACTTCAGGATCATTTAAGATTACAAAAGATGTAACATACAATGAACAATCAACAAACCCATACAAAGCTTAAATTTTCTACCTCCTTTTTAGGTCCTCCAAGTGATTTTTTGCTTCTTCTATTTCCCAAGAACAATTGGAGCAAACATTTTGACGAGTCAAAAAGGTATTTCAAGAAGTAGTTTAGTATGCAGGTCTTTCAATATGCAGTTCTAGTCCCTTAATCACTGCTCTAGTCAATGAGACACTTGTGGAAACATATTACTCAGCAGGATCAATCATGTCATATTTCCTTCTGATGCTCCGGTTTTTGGTACAAATAATGACTGATGTTTTTTAGGTGGACTCAAAAACATGAGTATTGGGACTTAGAGAAGCCCCACATACCAGCTCCAGTCCCATTGAGAAACAAGATGCAACCTGTAGCTCACAAAATAATGATTAGTAAAAAAACCAAGAGTAGAGTAGACCAAACCCGAAAGTGGAGTTCGCCAGAGGCAGAAACTTGTTCGCTCAATAACACACGATCCAGCTACAAAATAAAGGATCCACCACTATTGGAGACTCACTGTCAAGTCCTCTTTTCTTTCCTTCATCCCTAATATTATACTTGTAGCAGTCAAGAATGTTCAAACTCCTCCCTCCAAATGAACAATAAAGCTTTACGCATAAAATATTTAAAATCCCCCTAGCAAATTTAATCTTTGATCTCATTTTGTTCATCATCCTTGGCTTCACTATTAATAATTTCTTGAACACTATGAGGGAAGATTAACTCCCAACATTGCAATTCATCCAAAGGTACACCCATGTTTGCCAGATAGTCAGCTGCCCCATTAGCCTCTTTGTAGACATGGACAATATGCACTTCTTCAAGGAGCTCTAGTTTAGTGTTAATCTCATTTATCATATCTGCTATATTCCATCCTGGAGGGTGTTTTCCATTCAAAATATTAATGATGTTTTGTGAATCTCCTATTATTAATTTCCTTATATTTAGCTTGCCAAGAAGTGACACACCCATAAAGGTTGCTCTAGCTTCAACAACATGGCTTGTTTGATCTCCTAGAGGCTCTGCATAGGCCAAGAGTGGTCTACCCCAATGATCTCGAAAGATGCCTCCTACTCCAGCACTCCTAGGATTTCCTTTTGCCACTCCATCAAAGTTCAATTTTATCCATCCACTTGGAGGCCTTTTCCATTTTGAATTGGTTCGTGGATGAATTGAGGATGAGCAAGAATTCTGATAATTGGAAGCTAACCCCCAAAATCTAGCAATTTCTTTCTCTGGGTCTGGTTCAAAATCATTGTTGAACTTCATGATACCTAAATTTTCCAACACTGCACTTAAAATTCTATTTGCCACTGATGTGCGGTTTCTCTTCTTTTCTTTGAAGATCCGATGGTTCCTTTCTTTCCAAACCCTCCACAGAACATGTGGAAGACTTAACCTCCACAACATTTGCAACCTTTTACTTTTAAAGGGGAACTCCCATTGAAGACAAAGATCAAAGAGAGACTTGGGGAGGACCCACTCTACTTGGAAGTTCTTCAGAATCTTATTTAGTAGCTCAACTATAAAAGGGCAGGTACAAAAGAGATGATCAATATCTTCCTCACTCATTTCACAGAGAACACACCTATTTGGGAATGTGAAGCCTCTTTTACGTAAATTATCCACAATCAAGACCTTATTTTGGACTACTAGCCAATAGAAGTGTGCTATCTTGGGAATGAGGTCTTTGATCCAAATATTAGCTACTGGCAACCATCCAAAGCCCTCCCCTTCAAGGAGATAATAACCTGATTTGACTGAGTATGTTCATTCCTTTTGGATCATCCAAATAAGAGATTTTGAAGATCTAGTGTTGTTCAAGATATAGACATGTAGAAGAATATTTAGCTTCATTAGCTTTTGTTGATTTTTGTCATCAAGATAATCCACCTGTAAATATTTCCAATTCTTACTATTTTCCTTAGTGATTATATGATCTTTGACTAGGTCCCCATAAAAAGCCTCAACATAAAGTTTTAACCCTGCAAAATCTGGATCCTCATCGAGAGGAATATTTTTAATCCATTTATCATTCCAAAAGTGAACTTGGGATCCATCCCCAATCTGCCAAAACTTTCCTTGTTGTAAAAATGACTTGGTTGTTTGAAGACTATTCCAAAGGTATGACCCTTTTTATAGATTATCTACCTCTAAGAAATTTGAGGTAGATCTCAAATATTTTGCCTTGAGGATGTGAGCCCAATTAAGATTTACATTAGTTGCTAGTTTCAATGCTAACTTACCCATTAAGGCCAAATTCATTTTCCTTAGCTTTCTAAAACCCAATCCACCCACTTCTTTTTTGGAACACACCTTATCCCAAGACATTAAGGCTTTTATTTTCTTCTCCTCTGCTCCAGACCATAGGAAGTTTATACATAGGTTATATATAAACAAAAGGTAAATAAAATTTTTAACATATCCAAGGTCATAATTCGTATGAGATAACTTTTGTTTTTATCTAATATGGTTATCTAACCATACTGAAGTATGGTGTACAACCCTACCTCTACATGATTCAAACCTTAGATCTTTATTCAAATTCAAAAATCTCCATAATCTAGATCATACTCAAGCTAATCATTAATATAGCTTAAGATAGTTGTGTTGTATAGAATTTGACTTATCTCAGTTTATATTTGATTTATTTGTTCAACTAGTTTGATATGGACATCTGAAGCAATATTAGAAGTGATCATCCATCTCATCCTATGTATATTGTCACCACTTAAAAATTCATAATTGTAATTTAGTGTGGGTGATAAAGATGTATCTTATCACCACTTAAAAATTTAAAATTGTAATTTAGTGTGGGTGGTAAAGATGAAAAATATGGGAATAAAGCTAGGGCAATATCAAATACGAACAAATACAAATTATAAATTATACTTCTTAATGGTTTAAAAGGTTTTAAAAAATATATTAACATTAATAATGAAACAAATTTTGTTTTTTTTTCTTACAAAGTTGACATATCATTCATTTTTTTAATGGAAAGAAAATGCATTGTATACCATAAAATGCATTTTGATAGGTATTTATCCATTAAACATATTGTAAAAAAAAAGAGTTTTATTATTAATTTTTTCTTGTCATCTTTATTTATTAAGGGTACAATTTTACAAAGAGAAGCTTGATGATAAAATTGTTCGAATTTGCAAAAACTTTCAAAATATGCATTCACCACAATCATATACCGAAAAAAGAAAAAGGTGATTAAAAATATAGCAATAGTAAACAACAAAAAGAAAATGAAGAGAGACAAGTAGTCTAAGATGGTACAATATTGTAAATATTAGATTAGGGTTGTGTCTTAGATTAGTAACTGAGTAAATATTTTATGTAATGTAATAATGTGTGTCTGCGAGGGCTAGGTGGATAGGTAAGAAGTTGGACACTTACCAGGAGGAGACCTAGGTTCAAACCTCACGGGCATGCCCAATCTAGGACAAAGGTAGTAGTATGACTTGAGTTTGTTGAGTGTGCGCCAGTTTGATTGATGGTGGCGGTACCAACCTCAAGCCACTAGGGGTCTCCCTCACTCCGGGTCATGTTTATCGAGGCAAGATAGGGGTTATAGTGGTAACACCATGATTTGACACTACGATCGGAGGCAATGCGACTTGACCCTGTGACCAATTGTTCAAAAAGGAAAGGTAGTTGTCGATTCCTCTATGTATAAAAAAAATAATGTGTAAAAAATGCACAAGTGTCATGTAAATATGTGTCGGTGTGGAGAGTGTAAACATGCATAAATGTGTCCAATATGTAAGCATGCACATATGTCTTTAAAAAGAATCATGTGAAGAGTCTTGTACAAGTGTGCATAGAAGATAGTGTCATGTGTATGCAAGTATTAAGTATAAAAACCAAAAGTCATGTGACTTGGTATATGAAAAAGAAGAGTCAAGGTAACCAAAAGTAGATGGGTAGCTTTCACTGTTCTGCTTATTCTAATTCCCTATTCTGTTCATTTCCTCTTGGTTTCTATAATACACCTACTTAATCTCTCAAATTCCAAAAAAACAATAATAATGATGACAAAGGACAACCTTATTTAATTCCTAAAATATTTGAAGAACTGAAAGATTAGGTCCTTCTCTTCTAAGATACACTACTTAATTCTTCAACCACCTAAAAAAATAATAGTGATGATAAAGAGAAACCTTGCCTAATTTCTAAAAGCTTTGAAGAACTAAAAAAACTGACCTGTTAACCCAAAAAAAACAAAGACATCCCGTAATGGGATTCACAATCTGCACACAGAACCCAGTATAAGAATCCTTTGGGTGAATGGGCCATTACCTTGGAGCCGAGTGTTGGGCTGAGAGAGGGCAGTGGGTTGTCAAGTTGAAAAGTCCAAGGGAGTTGTGCCAAGTGAGTCTAAAACGTGGGTGCCTTCAGGGAGCTGAGCTAGAAAGTGCCTGGAAAGGGACAGGTTGGTCCTTGGCATTGTGAAGCATAAGGGGCAACATCAAGGGCGGTCTGTGGACAACACTGTGGGGCTTTGCCAGCACTGAGTTGGTAAACGTTGATCATATAAGTCTCGCTCTATCTAAATTAAAAAAAAAAAAATAGCATCTAAATAGAAAGCCCATATAACTCTTACCTGTTGCTATGCATGTACTTGAGCTTTCTATTGTTGAATGTCATTTCTCTTTCTTTTTTTAAGAAGACATGGCATGAAAAATGACATTCAAAGCTATAGAGCATGTTTTGTTAACAAAGGGAGAAATAACATTTAACAAGCAAAGGGAGAAATAACATTTAACAAGAAAAGGTTAGTTGTCTTTAACAAGGATTTTTTATTAATATATTAATTTTTTTAACCCATCCAAGAAAAGCTTAGTTCCTCAACCAGTCTATGTGCACTAAGCCAGCTGTCTATCATACTCGATGCTCCACAAGTATGAAGATTCTTTCGGTCTCTCTTCCACTTGACGAAATTGGTCCAGCCCAAGTTTCCACCGACCATTTTTCCGGCAACCCTATCCTTTTACCTAGAAACTCCATTTCGTAAATCCTACACAATGTTTGTTTGTATGGTCACTTTAATCCGCATTCTCTGTTCCTACATGCCAATTTAACTCCCCTTGTCTTAGCATTTCCCATTTACCCTTTGCCTTCCACGAGCTTTCCTTTGCCAGAAACCAAGCCCCAATCCCATTTCGGCCATTCGTTTCTTTATTTTCCCCAACTTGTTTCACTTGCTTATAATTCAATTGAATTCCATGGCTTCTACCTCCCCCTCTTCCACCGATGCCAAAGGGGAAAAGTCTTTGAAGATACTCTACCAGAATCACTGCCTCCATCTGCATCCTCCTCCTCGACCTCTTCATTGATGGTCTATGATGTATTTCTGAATCATCGCGGACCTGATGTCAAATAGGGATTTGCCAAAGATATCTACGATGCACTTAACCGCATCGGACTGCGAGTCTTTCTAGACAAAGAAGTACTTGAATATGGAACTTCCATACCAGAAGAGATAGACAGTGCAATGGGTAGTGTTTCAATGTGTATTGCCATTTTCTCTCCTAACTATGCAGAGTCTCCTTGGTGTCTAGATGAGTTGTCTTTTATGGTTAAAAACAGAACCAAAATCATTCTTATTTTCTATCATGTTGCGCCTTCTGATCTGCGATGGGTGGCTGAAGGAAAAGGAGCTTATGCCTCGGCGTTTTTCGAGTACGAAG
Source organism: Wollemia nobilis (assembly GCA_028583015.1). NCBI lineage: Eukaryota > Viridiplantae > Streptophyta > Pinopsida > Araucariales > Araucariaceae > Wollemia > Wollemia nobilis. Next base: position 6,731,653 of record JAQPPZ010017083.1, read on the forward strand.
AGAAGCGTAGTTCCCAGCACGAAGAAAAGCCTAGATACACGGCACAAAAGCTTGGGGAGTGGAAAAGAGCTCTTTGCTATGTTTCATCACTATATGGCCATGAGCTGAAGAAGTACGAAAATACTCTTTATCTTCTAGATCTATAAAAAAAAAATTAGTTTACTTTCATTACTTGTAAATGTATTGATCTGATTTTTTAAAATTTAAATTTAAATTTTTCAGAGATGAAGGTAGGCCGTTAGAAAATATTGTCAATTTTGTGCTTAAAGAGATGCAAATGCAATTTGTGCCATTAGAGGTAGCCCATCATCCTATGGGATTGGATGAGATTGTAGAGGACTTTGAAAATAGTGCATTTAAATGTTCGGATCATAAGCAGGATGTACACATTGTGGGGATATTAGGGATGGGAGGGAGTGGGAAAACCACACTTGCAAAAGCATTGTACAATAGAAAATGTTTCAATATTGATAGACGTAGCTTTATTTTTGATGTGAGAGATGTTATTGGTAAAAGTTTTGAGTAGGAACTTAAAGAAGACTTACAAATATGGGCTTATAAGTGGATTCAAGATTAGTAATAACATCAATAACATCACCCATCAATAGTTTGTAGATGATACAACCATTTTTGAAAGGGTAAGGATAAATGAGGCCAGAGCTTTGAATATTTTTTTAAAAGAGTACGGAAGAGCTTCAGGTAAAAAAGTTAATAGAACTAAATCCAAAATTTAATTTCTTAATACTCCTGCTAATATCAAAGCAAACATTTGTAGGTTGCTTCAAATGGAGGAGGTAAATTTACTAACAACTTATCTTGGGATGCCTTTATTTGAGGGGAGAATGAGGATAGATTTATGGAATCCAATTACTAGTAAAGTTTAAAATGAACTTCCAGCTTGGAAAGGTAAATGGTTATCATTAGCAGGAAGAGTGCAATTAATTAAGCCAGTCTTAAAAGTCATTCCAACATATTATATGTCATTGTATTCTATGCTAAAATCAATTGAAAAAAGTTTAATCTATATTATGCGGTCCTTTTTAAGGTTGGGTTTACATGATAAAAGGAAATTTCCTTTGATGAAATAGAGCAAGTTGTGTGATGATAAAACTAGGGGAGGTCTTGGTTTAAGAGTTCTTACATATGCAAACTTAGCTCTTAGGGGAAAAGTTATCTAGAGATTGTACAAAGAAATTCAAAGACAATGGGAAAGCACTCTTCTAAGTATGTTGATCCTAATGAACAAAGTTTAATATTTATTGCATTCTCTCTACCAAATGGTTTTGCTCTTTGGAATGGTTTAAAAAAGTCTATTGATCTTATGATTAAAGGTTTAAGACAGGTGGTGGGAACTAAAGAAAAAATTTCTATTGGATGGATACTTGGTGTGATAAAATACCACTCAATTTAGATCAAATTTTGAAACCTTGGATGAGATTGCTTCAAGATAAATATGGTGATAGAGTTTCAAATATTTTGTACAAAGATCGAGAAGGAAGATATAAATGGAAAGAATATTGTTTTACAATTATACAAGAATTTGATGCTAGGAGGCAATTGAGTAAGAAGATAACAACTATGATTATTTTGAGGGGAGCCAAGGATAAATTGATTTGGGAGTTAAATAGCTCAAGAGAATCCACAAAAAGAAGTGGATATAATGTTCAACACCAACATAATAATAATGTCACTAGAATATGGAGAGATATTTGGGATAGCCCAAGAATTCCTAAAGTCAAAATGTTTGTTTAGCTAGTAGACCATAGAAGAATTTTATCCTGGGATAACCTTATGAAAAGGGGTTTTCATGGCTCCTCTCAATGTGTTTATTGTAATAAGGAGGAGAGTATTGATCATCTTTTGGGACATTGCTCAATAGTCTAGAATCTATGGCAATGAGTTTTTAATATGTTTAGTAAAAGCATGGTGATGAATAGCAAAATTAAATATTGGTTAAAGCAATGTCAAATCATTTATAAAAGTGAGGATTTACAGATAATATGGGATATATCAAAAGATACAGTACTTTGGATTGTATGGCTAGAAAGGAATAGAACAATATTTAAAGGAAAAGAAAGCAGTTTAGAGGTAATAAAAAATAAGATATGTTTAGCCATAGAGAAGTCTAAACCAACCCTTTCAACTCACCCAATCCATAATTTGGAAGAAGAGAGTCTTGATAGATGGAGTCAAGTCATTAAATGGAATTATGATGTTGGGTACAAGAGAAGCAAAAATAAGGTAAAGAGTATAGAGTGGAAACCATCAGATATGGAGTGGGTTAAATTTAATTTTGATGGAACTTCTAAAGAAAATCCAAGACCATTAGGAGGAGGAGAAATAATTAGAAATAATAAAGAGATTTTGTCTTATTATGCTTTTAATAGTGGATTTAAGACAAATAATGAAACTGAAGCTTGGGCAAATTTAGAAGGGTTAAAAATATGTAAACTAATGAAATGAAATAGAGTATGGATGGAATGTGATTCTATCATAGTAATAAATACAATTTTGAGGAAAGCAAAGGCTCCATGGAACATACAAGAGATAATTGTGGAAATTCAAGATCTTGCTAAAGAGTTTGAAGAAATCATGTTTACACATATTAAGGAAAGGAAACAAATGTGCAGATAAGCTAGCCACTAGAGGGGTTTTGATTGAGGATTGTGAAGTTGAATTCTCCTTTTCATGGTTAGAGGAAGTAGAAAGTTTAGTTGAAGCTGAAAAAAAATGTTGATTGCCTAAATCAATTAATGATTTAATTTTAATTTAATGTTTTTCATTGGTAATATTTGTTTTATTTTGTAACAATAATGTATTTTCATTTAGATTATTTATTATAATTTTTGTGGTTGCATTTGTGTTTCAGGAAGGAAACTAGCAAAATTTGGTAAAGCAGACTTTGATAGTGTGATGTTTTGGAAATATTACTCTACTAAGATGCAAGGCATAGATAGTAGAGGTGAAGTTTTGGCATTGTGAAGGCTGCTATAGAAAAATGCCAAGAAAGATGCTAAATTTTGGAGTAATTGTATTCAAATAGAGATTTGAAAAGATCCAAAAAATGAAAATCAAGAATTTAGACATTTTATGTAAAATGATGTAGATTTCTAGCTATAACATCTCAATTGAGATGAGAAGTGTATTTATTTGTAAACTCTCAAGCTCTAAATAAGATAGATGTAATTTTTCAAGGGTGGGGGACCAGAGTACAACCCCTTATTATCAAGCAAAAAAAATTATGAATGTCGTAATAGCAAATGTAATATTTGATAAAAAATTTATACATTTTTCATGCACAATTTCTAAGATAAAAAGGAAAAAAACTTAGCTAATTTTTTTTTGTCTAGATAGAAATTCTTGCCTCGTTGAAGTTCTAGCCCTTCATTGCTCCTACCATCGTTCAAACCCTAGCTAGCAAATATTTGCAATTTCGTTTTTTGCAACTTGAAAAATTGTCACTACCCTTGTTCTAAATAGTTGACTTCACAGGATCATATCTCCCTCATATATTGCTCAAAGTTTTGCATATGACCACTCATTTTAAAGTTATTCAAATTATGCACAAGTTGGTCCAAGAATCAATTGAATTAGATAACTCTTCGTGAAGATATGACTCCTAAAAGATGAGATGTTTTTCAAGAAAAAAATCCTAATCCTTCGCACTTCACGACCTATGGGACATGAGTTGTTAATTGATGAGGAAGATTCACCTCAAGAGAATATTAACCACTATAAATTCTAGATAGAATGTCTTGCCTGACTGAAGTCCTAATCCTTCTTTGCTCTTCCCATCGTTCGAACCCTAGCTGACAAATATTTACAATTTCGTTTTTCGCAACTTGAAAAACCATCACTACCCTTATTCTAATATAATTTCATATTTAATTAATAAAAAATTACGATTTTTTTTAAGAAAGAAACAACATAAAGTATCAGTTTAGGTAAGCAAGGCATCAAATTAAAACTTTCAAAGAACTATTTTTTTTTTTTTTAAAGCGAAAAACCCCTTGCGGGGCCGCCTTGGTCTGAGAGACCACGAACAGGGGGTTCTATACCGTCAAAGTTACGCGGGAGTCGCACCCGACCCTACCTGCACCAACATTATCAATTGAATTTTGGATACCCAATTCAACTTTTTGGTAGGGTGGAGATTTGAACCTAGGACCTCCCTTGGAGGATTGCCCTCTCCTCTCCAACTTACCTACAACACCTGAGCTTCAAAAAACTATTTTAAACACAAATAACTAATTTATTAATGTAATGAAAAATAATTAAATTTTAAAATTAAACATCATTTTTAACCTTTTTAAAAATAATTAATAAAAAATCATAAGAAAATAGGATAATAATACAACCATACTAATCCTTTATTTATCCCAATATATAACTATTGTGATAATCAATTATAAAACCTTAAAAGACAAATAAATTCAATCTTTTCACGAGGCATTTAAATTTAACAAATTAAAGTTATAAATATAAATATAAATAAAACCTTAAAAGACAAATAAATTCAGTCTTTTCACGAGGCATTTAAATTTAACAAATTAAAGTTATAAATATAAATATAAACAATGGCTAAAAGGCCAATGTTAAAATCATGAAAAAAAACATTATTTAAACTCAAAACTGAAAGTAAGACTACTCATCTATAATTTAAAAAAAAAATCTCAAAAATATATTTATTTTGGACTGTTCGAATAGACCAATGCTGCTTGTGAAGTATGAATAAAGAATCAAGTACCGTGTACGAGGAATAACGTATTTGCATCCACCAATAATATTCACACTATTTTTTCTTATATTATTTTAAAAATAAATTAATTAAAAATTTAAATAATAAATATTTTATTTTTTTATTATTTTAATTATATTTTTTCAATGAATTATAAGGGATTGAAATGGGTTTTATTGTATTATATCATCACCATATGATGGTATTTTTTTTGGAGTTAGTTACAACCACACTATTTTTAATAAATGCCAAGTGCAAGGTTCAAACTAAGTGGGCTGTCCCCAACAAGTCTATACCACTTTCACTTTGTTATTTTATAACTTGGTTGAAGAGGATCACCAATCACTCGGGATTTGTACCTTTGTTTTAGACTTGACGTGCACTTAAAGGATTCAAATCAAACTATTACCTTTGAAAAAACATGCTATTACCTTTGAAAAAACATGCTCCCCAGGTTTGAACAAAAGGTCTCTTCTGGGTGCCAGACATACACTTACCAATCTACCTAACCCTTGGGCCACATAGTGGTATTACAACAATGTTTGGATATTATCCATGTATTGTTTGCAAAATTGAAACTTGGGTCTCCTCCTTAAAATGTTGAGGAATTTAAAGCTAATGTCACTTGATATTTTAATTATGTTTTTTATTAAAAATCAAAATTATTTAAGAACATTATTTTTTTGATTACATAGGAGAGTTGGTCACAACCACTATGTTTAGTAATTGGCCTGCCTACAGGGTTCAAACCACATGGAATTCTCCCAACAAACCTATTGTCTTGTCTTGTTAACCCAACATGAGATGGGGACCACCGGTTGCTTTGGGTTTGTATCGTTATCGTCGTCAATCCGACGGACACTCAAAGGATTCAAAGTAGATTACTACCTTTGCAAAGGGTTGGCTTCCCCCAAGGTTTGAACCTAGGTCTTTTCTCAGTAAGTATCCAACCACTCCTGTACTTACTAATCCACCTAGCTCTCGGGGGTAAAACCTTAACTAAGGAAAATCATTCCTCGTATCTCTTGGGGTCAAGACTTTCCATTCCACGGGGTCTATTCTATCCGGGTATACCCCTCAGGCTAGTCAGGATTTTTTTGATGTTTGACATAGGCTGTCAGGATTGAACCTCGTACCACCTTTCAAATATTGAGGGAACTTATCAGTAAGGTATCTGGTGCGGATCAAACCTTTGTTAAGGAAAACCATCTTGTATCCCTTGAGATCAGGACTTTCCGTTCTATGGGACCTGTCCCATCCGGATATACCCCTCAAGCTAGCCAAGGTTTTTTTTATATTTGGTGCAAGCTGCCAAGCTTGAACCTCGGACCTCCTTTCAAAAATTTAAGGAACTTACCACTAAAATACCTGACGCAAATTATTTAAAAATATTATTGTGTGAATTACATTTTAAAAAACTATTTAAATTTTTAAAAAATATATCTTTAAAATATATTTTATAAATTACATAATTAAAACTTACTTTAATTTAAATAAAAATAATAAAAATTAATATACACAAAATTATTTTTAATAATAATTTTTTTTTTTTAATAAGATTTCTTATAAAGATTTGCCTTGAGAATTAAACTCGGATCACATCATCGATAATATAAGTGACATCTTTACCTATATTTTAACAAGAAAATATTTTATTTCTCTAAAACTCTAACCTTAAACGTCTCACCTGTGTGTAAGGGCAAAGTGTAAAAATGGAAATAACCATCTAAACATTTAAATAGATTTGATAATTGTGCTTATATGCACGAATTTTATTTTTGGAGAAAGGATGGATGTATTTTTTATGGTGAATTATAAATATGATGTTTGTAATATAGGGGTTCCTTAATTTTTAATAAGTTTAGTTTTTAATTATTAAAAATATTAGGGTTGTAATTAATTTTTTTATTTATTTAAAAAAGTTTAGCTTTAAATTTTAAGAGAAGTCATGGCTGAAATAAAATTGTTTAACTTTGAAAATAGGTGGTAAGAGTTTTTCACTTTGAAATAAAAATACTCACCAATGTAATATACTCTAACATTCAGGTCTGAGGTGTAGACCAATTGGTTCATCCAAATCCTATAAGGGGGGCGAAGGTCCAAGGTTCAAATCTCGGGCTTCATCGGACTGAACGCTTGTCCCTTTCCTGGTGCTTTCAGCGACGTAAAAGGTTTTAAATGATTGTGGCATGGTGGTTATAGGGGCGGATTGCGCGAAGATCTGTGTGGCGGCTTTGGGGCGAACAACGCAGAATACTATGGCGGCCATAAAAAGTTGGACAGCCTGCCCGGATTCGTGGCGGCTACCGATTCCACCATGTAAATTCAAAAAAAAAAAAAAAAAAAAAAATATATATATATATATATATATATATACTCTAACATTCTCTTGTATTACATTATTTAGGTATTAAAGACTTTAGTTTTCAATATGGATCTTTATTTTAGTATTAGAATTTATATTCTCTTTTTTGTTTTCTGTAATTTGTTCAATTAACTAGTGTTTTCATAAAAATACTAACTTTGTCAAGAAAATTTTGATTTCATTTCAACTGTAAATTCTTTCACTTCTTTATCAGGATACAAATAGGGAGCAATTATATTCCAGATATCAAAGCATGGTTGGTGTCCAACCCTATCTTGTTCATAATTTGAACCTTGAACATCCTCTTTCAAGTTTTAAAGTCTTCTTTGTTAAGCTTACATAGGTTATATATAAACAAAAGGTAAATTAGTTTTTAACATATCCAAGGTCATAAGTCGCATGAGATGACTTTAGTTTTATCTAATATAGTTATCTAACCATACTAAAGTATGGTGTACAACCCTACTCCTACATGATTCAAACCTTGAATCTTTATTCAAATTCAAAAGTCTTCATTGTTTAGGTCATACTTAATCTAATCATTAATATAACTTAACATAGTTGTGTTTCATAGAATTTGATTCATCCTAGTTTATATTTGATTCATATGTTCAACTAGTTTGATAAAAACATATTAAGCAATATTAGAAGTGATCATCAATTTATTCCTATGTATCTTTTCACCATTTAAATATTCATAATTGTAATTCAGTGTAGGTGATAAAGATGTATCTTATAACCACCTAAAAATTCATAATTGTGAGGTACCTACTCCCTCTCCATGCTCCCCCTCCTCTAGTTCTTGCTAGTCCCTGATTCATCCCATGTCATCCCACTCTAGGAATGTTTTGTAGCAAATGATCTTCTTAGGAGGAGATCCTTGCCCACTTTCTGCTCTTTTCCCAGTAGTTTTGGGGTTTCCTTGCTTGAGTATTGGGCCTGGTGCTTCCCAGGGATCTTCTAGGGTTTCCTGCATGTTCCTGGGATCCTTTCCCTGATATCCCTTAGGCTTTCCCCTAGGTTTTTTTTGTAGTTTTTTTTACTTGGATCCGGTTTATAGGGCTTTCTCGGTCTATGGTGGTTGCAGGTTGGATTTTTTTGCTTCTTGGTGCATCCTGTGAGGTACTCACTTCATTGGGGTTGGTATGGGGGGCCAGTTTCCTCTTTGCCAGTGACTCCTCTTTGGGATGCCTTTGGTTGCTGGTGGTCTCGTCCCTTTGGGTGGGACCATGTTCGATTTCCTATTCGAAGGCTTCTTCTTGCTTGATCTGTTGCTTGGTGGACACTTAGAGCATTTGTATGGCCTTGGGGGGCTTTTCCTGTGCTTGAGTTGTTCCTAGCCCCAGTCCTAGTTCCCTAAAGTTGTTCATGTGCAAGGATGGGGGTTCCTGGTCCTTTCTGCTGGGGTGCTTAGGGTTTTTGCTGCATGTCTCAATATTGGGGAGGGGACCTGTGATCAATGCATGCAGACCCCTAGCTCCCTCAATTTAGGCTTCCAAGGATCTCATCTTTGTGCCTGCTGCCACTTTTCGCTTGGGCTTCGCAGGTTTTTCGTTTTGGTTTCCTGTTCAGGGACTTCTACTTTTTGGTCTTGCTTCTTGGTGGACTCTCAGAGCTTGTTCTTGGCCTTGGAGGGAGCCTCTTCCTATTTATGAGTTGTTCCTAGTCCCAATTCCAGTTCCCTCGAACTGTTCGTGAGCAAGGATGGTAGGTTCTTGGTCCTTTTTGTTGGAATGCTTAGGGTTTCTTTTGCATTTTTTGGTCTTGGGGTGGAGTTCGATGCACTTGCAATTGTGGTCACTCCTTCCTTCTTCAATTTTGGTTTTTGGGGATCCTTTCTTTACGTCTGTTGTTGTTGTCCTTGGCTCCTTTCGGCTTCCTCGTACTCCTATTGGCGGGATACCAGTGTTGCGGTTTTTCAAATTCATTCTTTTGCTGGTTTTCCCACTGCGCAGGATTTTCCAAACCTGTTGGTTTTCTTGCTGGGCAAGATTTTTCAAATTCGATTTTCTGTTGGTTTTCCTACTGGGTGAGATTCTCCAAACCTATTGGTTTTCCAGTTGGGCGAGGTTTTTCAAATTCGTTTTTCTACTGGTTTTCCCGTTGGGTGGGATTTTCCAAACCTGCTGGTTTTCCTGCTGGGCGAGATTTTCATTTTGGTGGTTTTCAACTGCCTCTTGCTGGGCAAGATTTTCAAATTCATCATCCCGATGGTTTCCCTGTTGGGCAAGGTTTTTCAAATCTGTCTTCCTACTGGTTTTTGTTGGATGAAAATTTCAAGTTGGTGGTTTCTTGTTGGGCAAGATTTTCAAACTTTACATTTCATCTTGCATATTTTCCCGTTAGGCAGGATTTTTTAAAATTGGTAGTTTCTCACTGGGCAGAATTTTTCAAATTTGTTTGTTCTCGTTGGGCGGGTTTTTCCAAACTGTTTATTTCTCGTTGGGTGGGATTTTTCAAATAGATTGTTCTCGACCTTTGATTTGGTTAGTTGATCTGTTGTAAAAAAGTTTTGGGATCATTTCAAAACCCACTTTTAATATAATTTTAACCTTAAAAAAAAATTATAATTATAATTTAGTGCGAGTGAGAAAGAAGAAAAATATGAGAATAAAACTAAGGTAATGTTCAAATATACAATATGAATAAATACAAATTATAAATTATACTTCTTAATGGTTTAAGAGGTTTAAAAAAATATATTAACATTATAATAAAAAAAATTGTTTTTTTTTCTTACAAAGTTAGGCATATCATTCTTTCTTTATTTTTTTATTTGAGTTTTTTTTTCAATGGAAAGAAAGAGTGCTGTATACCATAAATTGCATTTTGATAGGTATTTATCCATTAAAAATTAAGTTTTATCATTGTTTTTTTATTATTTTTATTTATTGAAGGTATAATTTTATAAAGATAAGTTTGATAATTAAATTGTTTGAATTTGTAATATTTTTTAAGAAAACTTTCAAGCAACCGTAATCATATACCGAAAAAAATAATTAAAAATATAGTAATAATAAACAAATAAAAAATGAAAGGAGATGACAAATAATATAAGGTGGTAGATTATTGTAAATATTAGATTAGGGTTGTGCCTTAGATTAGTAAATGAGTAAATATTTTATGTAATGTAATAATGTGTAAGAAATGCACATATGTCATGTAAATATGTGTGCGAGCTTTGAGAGTGTAAATGTGCACAAATGTGTCTAGTGTATTTTTAGATTAAGAAGAGTCGTATGAAGAGTCTTATACAAGTGTGCATGCAAGATAGTGTAATGTGTATGCAAGCGTCAAGTATTAAAACCAATACAAGATAGTGTCATGTATATGCAAGTGTCAAGTATAAAAACCAAAAATCATGTAACTTGTATATTAAAAAGAAGAGTCAAAGTAACCAAAAGTAGATGAATGGTTTCCAATGTTCTACCTATTTTAATTTCCTTTACTGTTCCTTCCCTACTTAATCCTTCAACTACCAAAAAAAAATAGTAGTGCTGACAAAATGCAACTTCCCTTTTGATTTTTATAATACACCTCCTTAATCCCTCGGCCACCCAAAAAAAATAAAAATAATAATAATAATAATAATAACGTTGAAAAGACAACTTCTCTTATTTTATATAATACAACTACTTAATCCTCAACTACTCAAAAAAAATAATAATACTCACAAAGAACAACCTTATTTAATCCCAACATAATCCCTCAACTTAAAAAATAATAATGCTGACCAGGAACAACCTTACCTAATCCCAACAGCTTTGTAAAAGGCATTAACCAAAACTGCAAAAAAAAATCAAAATAAAAACAAAACAAAAACATCCCGTAATGCGATTCACAACTATGAGAGTCCTGGGTGAATGGGCCATTACCTTGGAGCCAAAGTGTTGGGCTGAGAGAGGGCAATGGGTTGTCAAGTTGGAAAGTTCAAGGGAGTTGTGTCAAGTGAGTCTAAGACGCGTGTGCCTTCCACAGTGTGGACAGGTTGGTCCTTGGCATTGTGAAGCGTCAAGGGGCAACATCAAGGGCACTCTTTGGACAACACTGCGGGGCTTTGCCGGCACTGGGTTGGTAAACATTGATCATATAAGTCTCGCTCTATCTAAATCGCATCTAAATAAAAAGTCCATATAACTGTTAGCTGTTGCTATGCATGTGCTTTGAGCTTTCTATTGTTGACTGCCAATTCCCCCTTTCAAGAAGACATGGCATGAAATATGGTATTCAAAGCTATAAAGGGCGAAATAACATTTAACGAGAAAGGCTTAGTTATCTTTGACAAGGAGATTTTATTAATGTATTAATTTTTTTTAACCCACCCACGATTAACCGGAAAGGCTAAGTTCCTCATCCAGTCTTTGTGCGCTAAGCCAGCTGTCTATCATACTCAATACTCCACAATTATGAAGATTCTTTCGGTCTCTCATCCACTTGACAAACACTTTGTTGATTGGTCCAGCCCAAGTTTCCACCGATCATTCTTCCGGCAACCATATCCATTTACCTGGAAATTCCACGTCGTAAATTCTACACAATGTTTTAAAGTTAACTTTCCTACTTTTTATGGTGCGCTATGTTAATAATCGTGATCGGGATGTGTACTATGATTTATGAACTCAACATTTATCAAATTTTTTACCAATGGGTGGAAGTCTTTAATTTAGTGAAACTCCTCACCCAATTAACATCCAATCACATGTTATGTGTGAAATAATTGGCCCTCTTACTTTTTAACCTTTATTTCCAATAACATATTTAAAATTCCCTACCACTTTAATACCTCATCTTCTCTTACTTTAATCCACATTCTCTGTTTCCACATGCCACGCGCTTTGCTCTGCAGAAATCAAGCCCCAAGCCCATTTCGGCCATTCGTTTCTTTATTTTCCCCAATTTATTTCCACATGCCACGCGCTTTGCTCTGCAGAAATCAAGCCCCAAGGCCATTTCGGCTATTCGTTTCTTTATTTTCCCCAGTTTGTTTCAGTTGCGTTTAATTCCATTGAATTCCATGGCTTCCTCTTCCACCGATGGCAAAGGCAAGGGAAAAGTTTTTGAAGATATTTTACCAGAATCACTGCCTCCATCTGCATCCTCTAACTCGACCTCCTCATCGATGGTCTATGCATCCTCCTCCACGACCTCCTCATCGATGGTCTATGCATCCTCCTCCACGACCTCCTCATCGATGGTCTATGATGTATTTCTGAATCATCGCGGACCTGATGTCAAAGAGGGAATTGCCAAAGATATCTACCATGCACTTAACTGCATCGGACTGCGAGTCTTTCTAGACAAAGAAGTACTTGAATATGGAACTTCCATACCAGAAGAGATAGAGAGTGCAATGGGTAGTGCTTCAGTGTGTATTGCAATTTTCTCTCCCAACTATGCAGAGTCTCCTTGGTGTCTAGAGGAGTTGTCTTTTATGGTTAAAAACAGAACCAAAATCATTCCTATTTTCTATCATGTTGCGCCTTCTGATCTGCGATGGGTGGTTGAAGGAAAAGGAGCTTATGCCTTGGCGTTTTCCCAACACGAAGAGAAGCGTAGTTCCCAGCACGAAGAAAAGCCTAGATACACGGCACAAAAGCTTGGGGAGTGGAAAAGAGCTCTTTGCTATGTTTCATCACTATATGGCCATGAGCTGAAGAAGTAAGAAAATACTCTTTATCTTCTAGATCTATAAAAAAAATTAGCTTACTTTCATTTCTTGTAAATGTATATCTCTGAAAATTTTAAATTTAAATTTAAAAATTTCAGAGATGAAGGTAGGCCGTTTGAAAATATTGTCAATTATGTGCTTAAAGAGATGCAAATGCAATTTGTGCCATTAGAGGTAGCCCAACATCCTATGGGATTGGATGAGATTGTAGAGGACTTTGAAAACAGTGCATTTAAATCTTCGGATCGTAAGCAGGATGTAAACATTGTGGGGATCTTAGGGATGGGAGGGAGTGGGAAAACCACACTTGCAAAAGCACTGTACAATAGAGAATGTTTCAATATTGATAGGCGTAGCTTTATTTCTGATGTGAGAGATGTTGCTGGTAAAAGTGACCTACATGAATTGCAAAAACAACTTCAGCGAGACCTCGTGTCTGAAAAGTTCGAGTTACGCATTGACAATATAACACAAGGGAAGGTCATTTTGGGAAGACGGTTGAGTTGTCTGCGCGTTCTCATTGTTCTGGACGATGTAGATCATATGGATCAGATCGATGTTCTCCTTCCAGAAAAGGGTGTCTTTGCAGCGGGTAGTTTGATTATTGCGACAACAAGGGAGTCAAATGTTCTTCAATCCCCCTACTTCTCTTGTATTTATAGAATGAAAGCCCTGAATCGCTTCCATGCCAAGCAGCTTTTCTGTTGGCATGCTTTCATGCAATCCGATCCAGATCAGGAATTTGAAGGCTTGGTCCACGAGGCTATGAATGCTTGTCAGGGGCTTCCATTATCCCTTAAGGTCTTGGGACGACAACTTTATGAAAAGCCAAAGGATTATTGGGTTTCTCAGTTGGATAAAATCTCTAGAATATTGCCTGAAGATATTACAAAGAGATTAAAAATAAGCTTCGATGCGTTGGACAGAGAAGACCAAGACATGTTCTTGGATACAACATGCTTCTTCCTTGGAGAAGCAAAAAGTTTAGCCATTGTATGGGATGGCTCCGGTTGGAGCGGGCTGCATGGTTGGGAAACGCTTCTTAGTAAGTGTCTTGTTGAACTCGACCAGCAGAACCGCATAAGTATGCACGATCACCTACGTGATATGGGAAGACAGATTGCAATGGAACGGCCACCATATCGTCTATTTCCATCATCGAATCTGGATATCTGGAGACTGCAGGTGAGTTCAATACCTTCTTTGATCAGCTTTCGTTAACCATGAAAGGGAACCTTGTTTTAACAGCTTTATTGATTTTGCTTTTCCATCAGGAAAGAATGCCGATTCGGGGGATAATGGAAATCTCAGGTGGTCTCTCTCATTGGTGGTGGGACATGTCCCCTTTAGACTATAGGCCGCTTTTCAAAGAGTACATAGACCTTAAACCTTCCAGTCGCGGAGTAAAACTTCTTGTAGGTGTGAACAATGAGTTTTCTGAAGAATATGCAAAGCTGTCAAAAAAACTACGGTGGCTTCGCTTGTTTGAGTTTCAGCATGTCTTCCGTCATGCCTTTCATTAGAAAATCTGAGAGTTTTAGAGCTTTATGATCCTCCAAACTTAGAAGAATTGTGGCTGGATAATATGAAAGTAAGTAATTTGTTTGCTCTCGAGGTCGTATATTTCCAATCTAACAAATGCTGCATGTCTTTTGTTTTAACTCCAATGAAAATTAAAATTGGTTGCAGCAACCTCCTTTGCAGTTGAGAGAGCTGATTATTGATAATGGATGGATGAATCGTAGTTTCAAAAGATTTCCAAGGTCAATAGTACTTCTTCGGCATTTGAAAAAGTTATCCTGCCATGGGGGAATCCTTCAAAATCTGCCAAAAGGGTTCTGTAATCTGCAGTCACTGGAGCACTTGGAATTACGATTTTTCGAGAGTCTATCATCACTACCCAGCCGTTTCGGGCATTTAACAAACCTAAGGCATCTAAATCTTGCGGGGTGCTTCAAGTTGGAGATGTTGCCTGATTCCTTCAAGCAGCTGAAACACCTGCAATATCTTAACTTAGGAGCATGTCCCAACCTCACATTTACGGAGCATAACGCGGATATTTTTCAAAACATGACAAAGCTAGAGTACTTGAGTTTTGGAGGATGCAAGGGGTTGCAAGTGTTGCCTCATCACATCACAAAGCAGGCATTCTTGAGAGAACTGAATTTGTTTAATACAAGCTTTAGCGAGCTTCCGAGCAGCATTGGTCAGCTCAAGAGATTGGAAGTGCTGCAAATAGGCTCGTCGCAGTTGGAGTCATTCCCAGATTCTCTGGGAAATTTGTCTAGCTTGATTAAACTTTGTATCTATAGTTGTGAGAAGCTGAGATCTTTGCCGGAGTCTCTGGGGCGTCTTGCTCTTTTGAAATCTATAGACATAATCCAAACAGGATTGAAGTCTTTACCCAAAGCATTCCGGTCCCTGATTAGTCTTCGAGATTTGTCCATTAGTTCCTCGCCAATCAGAGAATTATTTTCTGAGTTCGAAGAGTCTTCTTCATTGCCCAGGCTCAAAAGTATACATCTTGCAGAGACGGAGATGTCAACCTTGTCAATTCCCGAAGATTTTTGTCCCAGCCTTGAAACTCTGAGTCTCGCAAGTAATAATATTTTAGCGGAGATCAGAATCCTACCGAGAACAATCCACACTATAATCTTGGGGCATTGTGAAAGATTGAAGGATATAGCGGGCATTGGTAGTTTGGGAAACCTTCAACGTCTGAGCATAAAGGACTGTCCGAAGTTAGCTGAGCTCCCAAGTTTTGCAGAGTTCGCTTCCATGAAGGGAATTGAAATCAGAGAATGCCGAAATTTAGTTAAAATAGAAGGATTAGAGAAGCTGACTTCATTGGAGACACTGACAGTCCACACTAAGTGGGAGGTGCCGGGTATAACAAGTTTGGAGCACATGCAGGGATTGAGGAGATTACGACTTTCAGCCAACAAGATAGGGGCTTTTCGACCTTGCATAAAGACATTACAGGTAACAAATGTTTTTTTTTTTTTTTCTTTTCAATTTTAAAACATGTTTATTCTGAAACTGTTTTTATTTAAGACGTTCACTCACACACCTTCTACCGACCGTGGTTATATTATTATCATCATGATTGTTATTACTTATGGTTTCCATTATTGGGCGAATGTTTTGGAACAATGAGCAGAAATGGCCGGGCGAAGTGATGATATGTGCGAGGGCATTGGGTGGTGTGGAGTCACTTGTCAAAGCTTTCACCTCTGCCAATCTTATCGTCGTTGAAAGGGGTGAGCAGGAATTAAGATATCCGAAGAGTTGTTTGTCCGATGAGGCGACTATCGTATGTTTTGTCGTCAATTGTCGTACTCAAGGTGATGTTAATACAGAGCATATAGAGGAGGAAGAAGAGGACGAAGAGAGACTCCCATGGCGAAGGGACGAAAGCCTCCCGCGTGACGAAAGCGATATTTCTTGCCCGATAAAGCTGCGTAAGGGGAAATGGGTATGGATATATGTCGTCTCCCACGCTTCATCACGCTTGGAAAGCGGTTGGAGAATCAAGTTAAGGCCCTGGAAATGTTCTCTATCCGAGAATTCGGTGGAGAAGGGACTTGTAGCGACGGGCGAAGAGAGAGGAGTCAAAGATGTGATTTATCAGGTGTTGGACTCCCTAAAAATGTAATATCGTTGTGAAATAGGGCGTGTTATTATATTAGCTGGTATGCCTGTAAGCACAAGTGCTATGCTCAAGATTACGATTTTTCAGACACGGAAATGTTATTGAGTTTTTTTTCGTTTGTTATTTTTTTTTTTAAGTCAATGAACAATTTATTTATTTTGGAATAAAATTATATTAATTTGTTTTTTTTTAATTTTAATTTTTTATATGTCTAGATTAAATTATGTAGACATTAATTACATTAAAACAAATTTTACAGGTATTAATGTATATTAAAATTATATATACAATAAAAAAATATAAGATAAATTCAAGTTATTTATGTGAATGCTTTACTATTTTTTGATTGAGGTGAGTGTGAAAAACTCATATGATCGATGCTCTGGGTTGGGCATTCCCGCTGGGCATCCCCATTCCAACCATGACCTTTGAGGGTGAGAGCTGAGCTTATCAATAGGGGTTGTGAATGTTTTATTATTATTGTTGTTGTTTTAAAGACAACTTATATTAACAATAAACAATGCAACATATATAATTATAGGGTCTCAAATTGCTCTCAATGTCCTTAATAATATGTTGTTGGAGTGTCATCCAAACTATCCAAGTTTGAATCATGAGGAAGGATGCCCTGAGTAAGTGTGGGCCCCAATTATGCTGCATATTGTATTTCATCTTATTCCAACAAAATAAAAATAAAAATGCTCTCAATCCATCATAGACCAAAAAAAACAAAAAAACAACAAAAACATAAAGTATCTAAGTCCATACACAAAATGGGCCAATATAGGGCATAGCCTAATTGGATCCCTCAAGGTAATAATTCATTGTACAATATGACCACTAATACATAAATACATAAGAACATCAAGGGTGGTTGCTAGGCAAAACAATAGCCAACATATTATAAATAGATTGTCATACAGTTGTTTGATAAGAATTATGGTGGATTTAGAATTTAGGCCACCACCTTAAGCAAGGCCACTCCTCTACAATAGGCATTTTGTGACTAAGAATGGAGCTTTGGGGTAGCATTAGCTTCATTATGTGTTCCTAGTTTAGCTCTACAATTCCAAGCCTATTATGGATCTTCCTAATGAGATGTGAACCTGGTTTTGATATTGAATCCTATTCACCTATGATAGGATGTCACACATGAGGGAGCTATGTCTAGTCCAAGGGGGAAAAACCCCCCTAGTAAAAAAATCTACATATTACTTTTCAAATAAATCATATAACAATGGCTCCAAAAGTCTCAACTCATATTATAAGGATCATAATTAACTAAGAGATCAAGACAACAAGTTTTCTAGTTAACACGTGAACGAAGATCAACAAACACTTTCCAATATCCTTTGATAGGAGGACAAAACCAAAATAAGTGTTTAATAGACTCCACTTGTCCACATGCGACACAAACGGGTTGAGTTGATTGAGCTTTGCTAAATCTTGAAGATAGGGGATTTTGCACTATAGGACTCTTTAGGCAAACAATAGATCCTAGGAATCAAGTGACACTTCCTTAATATATCCATGAGAAAAGTCATTGTTGTTTAGAAAGGTGGAGATCCCACTTCTCATTAAGTTGAGGAGAGTAGTCAAAATAAGGGATTAGGTGAGGACATAGTTGTTTAGAATGGATGGCTTGTATGGGGTAGTTTCTCAACCATCTCAAATCAAACCAAGAAGACATAACAAAGTAATTAATTTTGATAGTAACCATGCTAGGAATAGACTTGATGATCTTCTCAAGTGATACTCTATAATGAGGAGGAAGAAGATAATGAAACCTTGCTTGCTACCAAGGCAACTACTTCCATAAAGACTCATCCCAAAGATTTGAGAGTGTTAATAAGCCATTGGTTGCTAAGAGCAGAGGCTTGCATTCCTTAGAAAGGGTTAAGGGGATGTTATAACTCTAGATAATAGGGTTCCACCATATGCTATGAGTCGTTATGGAAGACTAGATTGCAAGGAGTAAGCCTTCCATTGAATCAAGATGCTACAAGCTTACAAATATATCTAATTCCTACAAAGAGGTAATGAACCATTGCTTAAAAAAAATAATGACATAAGAACTATGTCCTACCAAGGAATATGAATCTATTTATGTTTATAGGTAGCTAAAAATATCCTAGATCTGATGAGGACCTTCCACGGATTACCTCCCATTAAGGCTTTAGTTATCCACTTTGCTACAAGACATATACCTTGAGTGATTGGATCATTAATGACAAGTCTACCTTAGGCCTTGGAGATGATGCAAAGCTTCCAAAGGATAGTTGGTACGAAATGATTCTCATTCCATTTGATCCATAGAAACCATCTTAGGATAAAGGTGAAATTATGGCAAATAACTTTAGTTGAAAGACAATAAGAGGAGTAATAAGCATGTGACGCTATAAATATCTTGTTGAGAACTTGGACTTTACCTACCAATGATATAAATCTAGTGGTCCAAGTAGAAAGTTTCCTTTGGACCATATTGAGGACCCAATTCCACATGACCTTTGGGGAAGCATCAATCCCAAAGAGAATCCCTAGATATTTGATAATCGACCTATGGGTAACAAATTTATAATTACGAGGGACATAGGTACAAAATTGGGTTTAGAGAGTAAAATTAATTTGGCCTTTTTATTATTGATTTTGGAACCAAAAATATCACAATACAGTTGGAGCACCTCTCTTACTATTTCCATATCCTCTTGAATATTATGGAGAACAGATAAGGAGCCATTAGCAAAATGGGAGTGGGAGTTGATCACATCTTGTTGGTTGGGCATAGTGATTCCTTTGAAAAGACCTTCTTTATGATTAGTCTCTAAAATGTATCCCAAGGCATCAACATTGATAGCATATAGGAGGGGGCAATAGGATAGCCCTGACAAATTGAGTACTAGAGGGGGGTATGATGGGATAAGCTACCATTAACCACTACTATAGATGAAGAAAATTGAAAAAAATCTAGATGTGGAAGCAAAAAGTATTACCAAACTCCAGCTAAGAAAACATATTTAGTACGTGTCTCTAGGTAGTATGATCATAGGCCTTGTCAAAATTAATCTTCAAATAATGGTGTCTTGCTCAGAGTCCCTAGTCCATTAGTAAGTTTCTCAAGCCAACATCAAGTTCTCAAGAATAAACATTCCTTTGAAGAACCTCATTTGTTCTTGTCTCATAATTTTAGATCGACATGACTCAACTTGATGGCAAGGGCATTATCAATAATATTGTATGTAACATTAAGTAGGGTGATAGCCTTCCAACCAAAGATAGATGTAGGATGTGTGCCTTTAAAAATAAGTTTGGTCATGTCCTCATTGATGAAGGCACCAAGAAATCTAGAGGGAATGGCTTCACAATAGATAACTTTGAGGTCTTTACTGATCAGGGTCCACAAGATCTTGTCGAACTGCACACGAAGAACATTAGGACCTAGGGATTTACAATATTTTATACAAGAAAAAATCTACCACAGATTTGCCAATATGTCATTAAGATCAAGTCTATCCCATATTTTAGGGGAAACTTATTAAATAGTAAAAAGTAGTCTATGTTAAAACCTTTTCAAGATAGTTGTACTAATATCCTATGTAATAAATGTATTTCTTTTGATTAGTGATTTCTAGGAAACTAAGTTAAAAAATTAAGATCAAAATTTAAACTTATATCAATACATATCAAGTAAAAAGATAGACAAAAGACTAGTTCACAAAGTAAGAATACTAATAAGAAATTCCTTTACCTTTAACCTCTTCCCAAACATATAGGTTATGTTGTATTTGGTACAAATAATACATTTTAAAAAATTTAAAATATAATTTAAGATGGTATATATATACTACTTTGACAAATAAAAAGAAACAATTATGAGAGAATATTGGCCACAAATAAATATCCCCTTAACTTTAATCTCGTTCAAGATTTATACTCTATGTTGAATTAAAATTTAATGATTTTTTCTAATTTAATTTTTAAAATAAGCTTCTTGATTTTATGCTAGCATATATGAGATATAAAAAAGCTTTAGGCTTCTTATTATGATTAATATTTGATCCTTCATATTGGACCTGTGAGATAATATGGAAGAATTCCCAATAGTGGTATCAGAGTTGTACTCTAAACATTTGAAATTGTAAATATTGAAGAAAATTAAAGGGCTAAGGTCACCCAAATTGTAGCGAATACTAGAAAAGATCTATATCAAAGGATGAATGGATAAATAAAAATCCCTTGTTGAACAAGGTGATTATTAATGAGAATTCCATATGAGGAAGAGTTGGAAGAGAAGAAATTGAGGAGAAGAGTTGATGATATTGCCATTGTAGAGATGTGTGCTTTCTACTACATATAAAGATATTGCTAGATAAAAGGAGAAGTTGACATGAAGGACTAAAATTTTAAGGATATTTGTTGCTATGAAGGATGGGTTGATTTCACCCTAAGATTGCAATCTGGATTGGAAGATGAAGTTTTCTTGTTGGAGATATTAGAAAGTACGGGTTGATTACACCTTGATATTTCTAGAGTCAAATTAAAGTGAAGAAAAATTGCATAGTGGAGGATAGAGGAGGATGTTGAAGACTATGAGGATATTTTGTACATGAATAATTCATTAAATATTTAAGAAGTAGAGAGGAATAGGGAATAAAGAATCCCCTTGAGAGTGTAGTTCCAAGGAGAAGGATTGAGCATAGTGCCAAGGATATGGATAATTTTTATGAGTGTTTGTGAGCGTAGTGCCAAGGAGATAGATAGCCCTTTTAAGCATTTCCTATAAGACAATAGTATGTGAAGTAGTAAAAATATAGAGATATTGAAGAGTTAAGCACCTGATAATAGAGAGCCTAGTGAATAAAGCGAAGAGCTTGTGAAGTTGAGAACATAGACCTCGAAGAATTCGAAGAGCCTAATAAGTCAACAAAATTTGAAGAATTTATGAAGTTGTGACCAATATAGGAGCTAAACATGGAAAATTAATAGTCAACATTGTAATGCCTAACACCAAACGTGATAACACGTAATGTATCTTAGAATCCATAACTTTTAAATTGGTGTATATTGTGTTGAAAAATCAGGTAAAGTATTAATTCATTTTGGGCTCCTAATGATATTGATTTAATTCATAGTTATAAGGTTTGAAAAAGATAATTTGATATTTGACAAGGCTTAATATGAAATGAATAAATAAATGGAGAAATAAGGAAATTGAAGAATGATTTGAGAATTTTCTTATTAAAGAATTAAATTGAAAGGGATGAATTATATGTTTGGGATGCATAAGGAAACAAAGAATTTAAAATATACTTTGAATATTGAATTGAATGGAGTGATAATTAAATTGAAGTTTGAAGGTGAATTTTAGAAATTGTGAGAAGAATTGAATTTGGAGGTATAAGAGGATAGAATTAAATTTGAATATTAAAGATAGAAGGAATTTGTGAATTGTAAAAATTCAAATGTGGGAGATACAAGTGGAAATTAAAAGTTGAATTTGAAATTAAATTTGGGAGATTAAAGGAGTGAATTTGAAATTGAATTGAAATTTGATGATTGTTTGAATTTTGAAAAGTTGAATTTAAAATTATTTTTGGGAATTATAAGAAGAAAAATGATAAATTGAAATTGATTGCTTGATTGAAGAAGTGAAGTTTTGAAATTGATATTCTTTGAAGAAATTGGTTATTTAAACTTGGGAGATATAAGGTATACTACATACAAGGAATTTATTTGAGAACAACTGTTAAAAAATGGATAGAAGGCAAAGAAAAATGAGTGCTCAAGAAAAGGGAAAAACATCTAAGAGTCATGGAACAACCAAGTTAATAGAACATATTCAAGTTATTCAAGATGAAGTCAAAAGTTTTGTTTTATTGCTTCTTAAACAATGCATGAAATATTGTTTTGAAAATGTTTATGAAATAGTTGGGTCATCAAAAGAGGTTATAAACTCAAAAAACAAGTTTTATATTCCTAAAAAAGTTCATCCAAAGTCAAATTATGCTAAAATATGTAAACAATGTAATAAATTTGGACATAAGGCTACAAATTGTTGGAATCGTGTTCATTGTTTAAATTGTGGGAGTCACGATCATATCCACAAAAAATGTTGTTATAAATGGAATGGTGTTCATGATTGGCACACTATAAAAAGAATCTTGCTAATGGCATTAGATGAAATACTTAAACATGTTATTGCAAAAGTAACCTTTGAAATAATCAGGTTTAGAGAAAATGCAGCACTAGTAGCCATACCATAGCTAAAGGTAAAGTAAGATAATTATGATGACAAGAAGACCAAAGAAAAATATTAAAGACTAAAAGCCTTCACACAAAATAATATAATATAGATGGTGTTGAAGATATTACATTATTTGGTAGTATGTGGTATATTTGTAAATATTAGATTAGGGAGTGTGATTTATATTTTGTCTAATGTATGTGTCAATGTGTGAGAAGTGTCCAAGTGTTATGTAATAAAGTGTACAAAGTGTGAGGTGTGAGTTGTGAGAGTGCAAAGTATCAAGTAAGTCAAGAGTCATAGATGTTAGATGTCAAATATGCAAGTGAAGAGTCATATGATATGTGAAAATATGTAAAGTAAAGAGTCGTGAGAGTTTTGTCATATATGAGGAATGTGAAAGGATGCATCCCCTAGATTTTTGAGAAGAGAAATAGTTGAGTATTTAAGAGTCATGTAAGATTATTTAATGGAGATAAAGCTTCATGCATTGTATCAAAGAAGAATAAAATTCAGTTGTATATTTGATGATTTATGAATAATATTGTGATATTTTATATTGAGAAATATTGTTGTGATTATATGAATGAGATTCATTGATATTGATGTTATATAAATTAATATTGTGATTAATATTTGATCCTTGATATTGGACCTATGAGATAATCTGGAAGAATTCCCAATAAAATGTAGTAAATAGCTAAAATAAAATGGTAGAAAAATAAATCTAACTAGCCTAACTAACATAAGCTACTAGAGGTGATGCACTAAATATTGAAGAGACTCTCTATGCCATGTAAGGTTGAGTGAACACATGCATCATAGCCAATAGCACACAAGAAACATAGTTTTATTAAACATCATATAAAACACCCACACAAAAACATGGATAGAAATACTGAGATAGTCACAACTTCCTATTTATATGAACTTTGGATTACATACATGCCAAGAAAAAAGGCTTGAAAACCAATTGGTCAATAATACAAGACTTGATTTAGGTTGAGACATAGAAGAGAATAAAAAAAAATCTAACACAAGACCAAATACAAGGTACGAGTATGACTGGATTTCTATGCTTTATAATGAAGAGAAGATAAATATTTATAGAAACTATTTGGAAACCTTTTTCAACCTAAAATGCAAAATGTCTCCTTTCAAAATTCTTGCTTGTGTACTTTCGTATTGATGATGAACTATCCAAAGGTTGTTGAATCTAAAGTCGTTTGAGGTGAGATCTTGCTACCCATGCTAGAAATATGCTATAGATATTTCTTGTCATTAATGCTCTCAAGTCCATGGCTAATCCTCAGTAGGATTCATGATGATGCTTTTAATATTATAATTTTCCTATAAAGGGGAGGGTCGTACATTTGGGGGACTGAACACCTCAAAACAATGTGTAGGGTCTAGGGTTATGGCCCCAACTGCAGGGTATGAGGGACCAATGACCATCTATGTAGGGGTTTAGGGTGGGATCCCCCAAAGCAAAACTTATTTCCCTAAAGTTTTAAAGCATGGTTTATGCAAGCTTTACCAAAAATCAAATGACCATTCTTTCTTTGCTTTTTATCCAAAATCTCAAAATTTTATGGCTGTTCTGGTTGGTATATTTTGTTGGTGATATTTTATCTACTTTATTTGGTGTATCGGTTATCACCGCTAACCTACAATAATTGGATACTTATAATATTGGGAAGTTGTGCCTAAGTCATATTTTACTTCCGTTTGTGCATGTTGTAGCTCTAGGTTATCCTTGAAACTCTAATTGTATCTTCTTGTTGTTAGCTTTGACAAAAAAATTGGCCATTAGTTCTATGCATCTATCTATACTCTCCTTTAGATCCTGATTAGTTTGCTTTCCATCAAAGTATCTTTTCGTAAATCTTGGCCAAGTTACTTACTCCTCCTGAGTGTAGTGTGAATTCACTATAGTTTTGACGACTGGTGGGGGATTCTTAGCTTGATGAGGATAAGAAACCTAGAGAAGCCATCACCTTATCCATTAGACGTAGAGTCAAAATTTGGGGTAGAAGTGGAGAGGGAAGCAGATGTGGGGATTTTGGTAGCTAGTCCACTATTTTATAAAAATAAGGATCTCCTTCAAATTTTGGTATTTTCCTAAAACAAAACAAAATCTATAATAAATATGCAATGCCATCATGCATCACATCACCACTAGGTATCACATTATAATCAATTGTCACTTCATCACAGAGTGCCATGTCATAATGGTGTGTCACATCATCAAGTTCCATGTCATAATGGTGTCTCACATCATAAAATACTATATCACCATTTGTATATAAAATGAATATGGTATCATCATGTGCCACACCATCATATATTGCTATGCCATTAAGGTATGCAAAATAATATTTGCACATCATCAATTTTGGTGTGAACATCATCATTGTTATTGAAATTAGAATGTTGGGGTTAAAACTATGGATCTCTTAGACATAATTCCTTAAGGGTATTCCCCTATCCTATTTCCATGGGTTCCTTTTAGAATATGAGCCATAAACTTCAAATGATAAAGGGGTTTATCTTCATTCATGTCATTTACCTTATTCATACTTTGCGTCCATATATGGTATGACATCACATCATTAGAAAGTAATGCAAACTACCTACATGTACTTTTTCCTACTGTATATGGAATATTCCATAAAATTACCTTGTTAAATTTCATTTTTTTATAGCTGCAAGCTTACTGCAATGGTAAGGGATTTGGCATTTCTTTGAGAGGTCCAAGGTTCAAACCCCACTAAATATGAGGGGACCAGGACCCCTCATAAAAATATGTGTAAACTGATTGAATTTTTTTTTTTTTCTAAAAATAAAGGGGAATAGACAAATATTTCAATGTAAAAAAAGCGCACCTAGATGCAAATGTTGAAATCCTTGAACTATGAGCCCCCTAAAATTTTACAAAAAATAAAAAAACACAAAAAAGATTTATATCTACTATGGTTTTCCTTATACAAGCCTTTTGTCAAATACAACCAATTAGAACACCCTCTCACACAAATGCAATAAAATATTGTCAAACCATTCTATAAACTTTGTCAAGTAGCTTAGATGTCTTTGCTATGCATAAATGTCTACCCGTGAATTCCTTAGAATCTGAGGTCTATCAAAAAGTATTCAACCTCATCATTTCTCTTTCCATGATGGTCATACAAACTATCCTCTCATTTGTGCTACTATTAGACATAATCCTAAAACTAAGGCACCCATATTATTAGAAATCAAAAGAACAAATTGGATTGTGTGTTAAGAAAGGAATACATATACTCACAATATATATTTCTCCTAAAGCAAATCTATTGAATCCAATGAGATCCACACAATCAAAGTCCACCTAGGCAGTTTTTGAACAAAAGACCTCTTCACAAATTGTCAATGGCACATAACAAATATTTTAGCTACTCCAAACAATATTTTCCTTAGAAGACACCATATAAGATGATTTCTTGAGGAGTAGCAATTAAGTAATGGATATTCATGCCTCCTCTTATACAATTTATATTTTGTAGTAGTTTTCGAATCTACCTTTTGGTTAAATAATAAAATATTATAAATTAATCACTTGTCATGGCCTCAAGTGAAGCTTAACCACCACATATTTCAACAATAACATTCTATTAATTATTTAATAACTTTTTTTTGGGTCTTATTCATACCTCTATTATTCCATGATACCATTTCCATCATTACTTTCTATTTTTAATCGTGAATTTAGCCCCGCCTCTTAACACTTTTGTTATTTGTTTTATGTTTTCTAGTATTAATATCCCTCGAAGTTTTTTTTTTTTTAAATTTTATCCATATTTTTATTTGTCATTGCTTTAATATTCTTCCTCTCCTTTTTCATTCCCATCAAAACTTTTATCTTCATCAATCTCTTATATTTTTTCACACTACTCAAAATGAGACTTATCATCTATAGGTTTATGTTGTCTTTAAAGAATCTAAAGTGTGAGGAACAACCACATAAACACTTTCCTCTTTATATTTTTTGAAAACACTAAAGTGCAAGGATTATCCTCCACAATATGCTAAATTTCATGGATATCCTACATACTTTATTATTCTATTCTTCATACCCTGAAGTGAAAGGGGTAATCTCTACACTACTTTTGTTTTTATATCAAGGAGATTGTTTTATAATACTTGAGAAAATGTAGATTGTTTACTTGGACTAAATGTGACCTCTTTTGCCTCCTTTGCTTTAAAATTTCTCTCTTCATCTTCCTTCACATATTTAATTTCTTCTAAAATTGACTTTGAGCATTGCACTTTCTAATCTTTCATGTCCTTTATTTCTTATAATTGTTGATCCTAGTAAACCATGATGGTCTTCACCATATAACGATGTAGAGGGGCTATTTTTGTTACTTTCTTGGGAGTGGAAAATCATTGATCTAATCTAATTTCTACATGGTATTCTCTCCTTGTTTCATATTGATGTTTGTCTCATGTGCAAAACTTTTTCTCTGTCCATTATTTTCACTTGGAAAACTATTTCCATGTGTCAATTCTCATAAAATTTACAATATTAGAATGTTATCATTTTTATAATCCACGTGTTGATCTTGATTTCTTGATTTAAATTTAATCTAAATGTCTTATAGGAATGGATTTGAAATATCCATCGCAAAACATGCTCAAGTATATACATATCTTTGGTCCTAATAGTTGGTATGTTTTATATGAATTCCCTAGAGTATTGCAAATTTTCTTCAAAACCTCCTTGTTAGCAAGCTAACAACGAAGTGCACATAGCTTAGTTAAAATTGGAAGCATTTTAATAGTTTTTCTCCATAAAAAAGTCTCACTTCATGGTCTTAAATAGAATGTATTGCGCCTCCTAAACTATGGGCCACCACCCATTATTTAAACCTTAAATTTTGAATTGGAGAAAATAAGGAAAATGATCTTTAGAAGAAAATTCATAGAGAAATTTAAATTCAATCACTACTTCCTCTTGATCCAATTTTGAATGACCAAAATAATAGGTAGCATCTATGGAATTTATATATTAACAATATTTCTTTTAAGGATCATTATGTCATTCTTGAGCATGTCATCCTTGATCATCCCTTTTGGTGTAACAACAAGTATTTGGATAGGGTTTACCATAAATTCAATCTTTATTTTGCTCTCAACTACAACATTCATACTTGCAACTAGCATATCCTTCCTTATAATTAGGACTTTCAAAAGTGATTTTTCCATGCTAACTAACAATTCCTCATGAAAATTATTTATTTTTTAAATTTTCTTGAAGCTTTAACTCACTTCTTGCTTACATGCACTTCCTTCTAATACCTATTTCTTGCTTACATGCACATCACTCATTCCCTACTCTTTCTTAGATATCTAAAATAACAAAAGGTGAGGCTCATTCCCATCTTACACTTAAAAATTAAAATAAAATAAAATTTTAGTTTATGTGGAAAATAGTTTAGAAATACTCCAATACAACTAAGGAATACTATGATATTTTGTAACTATATTGCATCTAGCGTCACTACCATACAAGATTTATTCTATTTTGTGTTGAAGCTTAAGATTATTAAAAAGATTTCAGGCCCTTATCACCATACTACAACCACTATGACCATGACCTAATTTGAGCACCATTTTGCGTATATGCTTCCAACTCTCTTAACTAAGATTTTATAAGGGTATGGGGTTACCTTTCAAAATTTTAAAATTCTTCTAATCACATCTAATATTCCATGAAGAATATTCTACTTAATGAATATTTTAGAAGCTACTCTATTTCTAAAGTTATATGAAAAAAATACAATTATGAATATTTGATTCGCACCACCAATTCCATCCATTGTCTCCTATAGATTTTACATTCTCATTCCACATGAGAGTTAACATATTTAGAGTGATTTGATAAGGAGATATTTAGCTTATATGGAAACATACATGTTGATTCCTTAGTATTTGGTGAGAGGGTTCTATTTATGATCCAAACATGGTGTGAGAGAGTGTCCAAGTAGTGTCACTTTATAAGCTATTATTTAAAGGAGATATCTTTATCAGCCTATGAAGATAAATATAAGCTATTAACCTTGCTAAATATACAATTTGCACTTTATCTAAGATTCAACTAGGGGAATAAGCTTTCTTAGGGGGTTGCCCCCTAAGGGGCTTGGCAAATGGTTTGGTGCTTTAATGATCAACAAATTTGAAGGCTGAAGGAGCATGGAAAGCTGAAGGTTGAAGGAGCATGGAAGACTGAATGATGAGTTGATATTTGGAGTGTTAAGGCTAAAGTATCATGGAAGGTTGGGTTGGCTGAAGGAGCATGAAAGGTTGGACTGGCTGAAGGAGCATGAAAGGTTGGACTGGCTGAAGGAGCTACAACGAAAGGCTAGGATGTTGGGTGGAAGGCTAATAAGGCTAAGGCTAAAGGAGCAAGGAAGGCTAGGCCAATTGAAGGAGCTGCAACGAAAGGTTAGGATGTTGAGTGGAAGGCTGGGAAGGCTGAAGGAGTGTGGAAGGCTGCTTACAATGAGCAAAATAAAATTACAAAGTGCGAAGGATTAAGATTTTTTCTTAAAAAATGTCTTATATTTTAGGAGCCATATCTTCGCAAAGAGTTATTCGATTTTGTTAATTCTTGGACCAACTTGTGTAGAATTTGAATAGCTTTAAAATTAGTGGTCATATACAAACATTTAAGAAATATTGAAGGAGATATGACCCTATGAAGTCAACTATTTAGAACAAGGGCAGTGATAATTTTTCAAGTCATGAAAAACAAAATTGCAAAGTGCGAAGGATTAAGGTTTTTTCTTGAAAAATATCTCATTTTTTAGGAGCCATATCTTCATAAAGAGTTATCTGATTCAGTTGATTCTTGGATCAACGTGTGCAAAATTTGAATAGCTTTAAAATGAATGGTCATACAAAAATCTGAGCAATGTTGAGGGAGATACGACCCTATGAAGCAACCATTCGAAACAAGGGCAGTGACAATTTTTCAAGTCACGAAAAATGAAATTTCAAATATCTGCCAACTAAGGTTTGAATGATGGGAAGAGCAATGAAAGGCTATGACTTCAGCGAGGAAGGAAACTAGTAATTCAGATTGTATAAAGTAGACTATGATAGTGCAATGTTTTGAAAATATTACTCTACTAAGATGCAAGGCATAGATAATAGAGGTGAAGTTTTTAGATTGTGAAGGTTGCTATAGGAAAATATCAAGAAAGATACTAAATTTTGGGGTAATTGTATTCATACAAAAATTTGAAAAGATTCAAAAAATAAAAAATAAGAATTCAAACATTTTATGTAAAATGATGTAAGTTTCTAGCTATAACATCTCAATTGAGATAAGAAGTGTATCTATTTTTAAACTCTCAAGCTCTAAAGAAGAGAGAAATATGATTTTTTTGAAAGACCTTAGTACAACCCCTTATTATCAAGAAAAAAAATATTCAACTAAGAAAACTAGTTATTCTTACCTCTTTCTTATTAAATGTATCTAAATTATTTAAAAAAAACATCCAAAAATTAAAACTCTTTCTATGCTAGCCCTAATTTTCAATATGGTCAACTATTTAGGCTACTCCAATAGCCTATTCAATTGAAGAAAATCCTAATCTATCTGATTTTAAAGTTCAAACTTATTACTATAATTATTTGGAGCATACATCTTTAAAAAAAACTGAAAGAAAAAAATTGCTATTAAGAACAGAGCCATAAACATAAACATCAATGTTGCAAATCCTCTATTGAATCCATCAAATCACTTAAGCTAATTGGGTGGCCTCAAAACTAGTGTCCCATCTCCCTCCTTGTAACAAGGAATAAAACATTGCCCTTTATTGTAATTATTTTAATAATATAATCAAGTGTCTTTCCCTCCGCCTAACCTCCTATATCATGATAATATCCTAACAAAGCCAATGGATCATATCTCACAACGTAAACTTTTTAATTAATAAGTTAAAAAGATTAATATTGGTTTAATAAATTAAACCTGTTCACCATAATTGTTTATTGGCATTTTTTTTATTTGGTTGTTATTATTTATTTATTTTTATTTTTTTGAGTTGGAAAGTGTGATAAACATTTAATATATAGGGTTGAGTAGTTTTCTCTTAACCATGATCAGTGGTAAAGCTGAGAGAACTATGCTTACAACAAAGAATTTAACACACAGCCATCGCATACCTACTCTCTCACACACTCCTCATACCACAGTTTGAACCTTAAACCTCCTGAACAAATTATAATTCTTTTATTTTTATTTTCTTTATAATATATTTTGTAAAAATACCACCTAACACTAAATTAAATTTTGAAACTTTTAAACTCTCAATAACTTGTTCTCCTTCAACGGATCTCATAAAAAGCATCTATGCATCATAGGGTTTGAATGCCAATTACAGGAAACCTTATGCCCACATGTTGGCTACAACAAAACTCATGAATAACATTAGGCGAGGTCTTATCTTCATTTTCCTTTATAAATTTAGGGCTTTTATATTTAAATTTTATATGGTTAATAATAAATTTATAAATATATATTATTAAATATTTATAAGTTAACATATAATTATGAAATGTATGTGTTGTTTTAATTTTATAATAAAAAATTAAACAATATAATTAAAAAATATTAATTATAATTATAACAATATGATTAGTAATTATAAAATGTGTATTAAAATTTTAAATGGTTTCGATAATGTCTTTGGAGCCTTTTCACTTCCTCAAACCACATGTTCAAATGGAACTCGAAAAATCTAAAATCCCTTCACAAGCAGTTATGAGAATGCTTCGTGATGGTTTTCTCTAGCTTCTTTGACAATTTGTTTTGAAAGGCATGCAAGAAGAAAACTAGATATGTCAATAAATAAAATAGAGAACATACAGGGGCTTTTCAGCATGAACTATTTTAGGATTTTGGTTTAGGATTTTGTCAATGTCACTGCTTGCTTTCCTTGTGGATTAAGGACAACCATATTATGGATGGTATGTTTATTTGGAATAGGGGTGTTGGTGGTTTGGCCATGTGTCACTGTGTCTAGGATGGTGTAGAAGGAAGATAATAGTTGGAATAATGACACTTAATAGTGGCTGTAATCAACTTCTTGGGAATAAAGAAACCGCCAACCTCTATTATTGAAACAACGATGCAAGTCCCTTTTTAACATGTATTCTTTATAAGAGAATATGGAGCAATCTTATGGTTGATATCAAGCCTGATGTGAGATAAATATTTGATAAATCTTATGGTCGATATAGGCTTGATACCTTCACCTTTTACCATTAGTGACAAGCATGGTGTGTTTTTAAGGCCTTTTGTTTGTTTTGGCAACAATGGGTATCTTTTAGGATTTAATGCCTAATAAATATACCACAAGAGGCAAGAAGAAGTTGATAAGCATAAGTATGCATCCGGAAGGAATCCATCATTGACAAAGTTGTCAACCAAAAAAGTAATGAGAAGGATGTGTGCGAGGGGCAATATCAAATGGAGAACATTGAGGCTTGTCACTAGCAATTATTCGTAGGCCTTCAAGGTCGTTATTAGGTATTCTCAAACCAGTCATAGCTCATACGTTGGTGAAGAGTATCTTTGTTGAGGTTGATTTTCCTCCTTTTCAATTTTAATTTGAAATGCATAAGGTTTGCTAGTAGTGCCTTAGTTTACACTTATATTTGAAAAATAGATGATGCACCTCAAGATTTTAATAAAATTTTCATTAAAAATTCAGCTTCATGGAATAAATGTTTGTTGGTTTAACATAAAATGGATTGTTATTCCTTGAGCATGAGGAGATTGAAATAGGTTTTTCAAACGAGGATTCAGTTGTTGTGATGGCCTCTATTTTTGGTATAATTGGGTCTAGGATTTAATCCCAACCTATTATTCTTTACAACTTATTTTTTTTTTTACGTTTTGGTGTGACAATAGTAGATATAGAGTATTAGGTTTTATTGTTTTGAACTGAAATTAGGTTTTAATCATTGAATTTTAAAGGGACTTGAGTGTTTGGTCCCTTCTCTAGCACATCCCATCCTACATTCAAGTTTGCTTTCTTGATGGGGGAGGGCCTGAGTTATTATGTTTCCATTAATAATTATTGCCCGATAGAGCTGCGTAAAGGGAAATGGGTATGGATCAATGTCGTCTCCCACGCTTCATCACAAGTGGAAAGCGGCTGAAGAATGCAGTTAGACTGGAGATGTTCTTCATCCATGAATTGGGTGGTGAAGGGACCTGTAACGATGGGGAAGAGAGGAGTCAAATATGTGTTTTATTCAAGTGTCTTTTTTGAAACGAGTATGAAAAATTATATTAAAACAAGGTTTTTTATATGTTGGGATGAGATTTTTCTTAGTCATAT
Organism: Wollemia nobilis; assembly: GCA_028583015.1. Classification (NCBI taxonomy): domain Eukaryota; kingdom Viridiplantae; phylum Streptophyta; class Pinopsida; order Araucariales; family Araucariaceae; genus Wollemia; species Wollemia nobilis. The sequence continues at coordinate 6,764,711 of JAQPPZ010017083.1, forward strand.
TCCATAAGAATACATATTTACAAAAGTAAAATGAGGTCTACATTGAAGCCAAATCTCCTAAATTATATGTCTGAAATAGTTGTTCAAATTTGTTAAACACTGAATTTACTCACTAACTTTACTAATTCTCTTATCCTTAATAGTCATGCGTCTGTGCCACTGAAACCCTACATTCCTTAGTTTGGGTGACAAAATCCTCAACCTCATGTGTCCAAAGCAAAGTTCCACATGTAATCAGAGCTCCTACGAAGATTTGACAATCTAAATCTATGATTATCCTTTTATAATCTTGTTATATCGCCTAAATAAAAGCATATTTGATAGCTAAAGCTTCTTCTTCCTTGTTCATGGCCCTGTCCAAACCCTCCAATTCCTAATAGAACTATTCCAACATGTTTTTATCAAGTGTTGAACTATTAAAAATTAATATTGATGTGAAACACATTAAAAGGTGTCTTATTATGCTAAACTCACTCAAGAATAAGATTTTTCAGACAAGAAAATGGTAATGAATTTTTTCTTGGTTTGTTTGTTTTTTTTTTTATTATTTATATGGTGGAATTGTTAGCTGCCACGAATTTGGGCAGGTTGTTCAAATTTTATGGCCGCCACAATATTTTGTTGTCTACCTCGAAAGCCATCACAGAGATCTTCGCGCAGTTCGTCTCTATAACCACCATGCCACAATCATTTTAAACCTTTTACGCCGCTCAAAGCATCAGGAAAGGACAAGCGTTCAATCCGAGACGAGGCTCGAGATTTGAACCTTGGACCTCTGCCCCCTTACGAGGTTTGGTCGTACCAATTTTTGCTTGGTTTGTTATTTTTTAAGTGAATGGCCAATTTATTTACTTTTGGATAAAATTAATGTTATTATTTTTTATAAATTTTAAAATTTTTATGTCTAAATTAATATTGAGGTCAATTATATTAAAATAAATATTATAGTATTAATTTATCTATAAAAATTATAAGATAAATTATAGTTATATATGTGAATGTTTTATAATTATTATTACTTTTTAAAGGAAGCTTATATTAATAGTAAACAATGCAACATATATAATTCTAGGGTCTTGCTCTTAATGTCCTTTGTGGTATGTCATTGGATTGTTGTTAAGACTATTCAAGTTTGAATTATGGGGAGGGAGGTCGCCATTGTGCTTCGGGGGAGTGTGGCCTTAGTTGTGCCACTTGTTGTACTTCACCTTATTTCAACAAAAAAAAATGCTCTCAATCCATCACAGACCCAAAAAACAAAAACATAAAGTATTTAAGTCTATACACAAAATGGGCAAGTATAGGGCATAGCCTAAATGGATCCCTCAAGGTAATAGTCTATTGTATAGTATAACCACTAATATGTAAACATATAAGAACATCAAGGGGTGGTTGCCAAGAAAAACAATAGCCAATATATTATCAATAGCTTGCCATGCAATAGTCTGATAACAAGCATGGTGGATTTAGATTTTGGGCCACCACCTCAAGCAAGGTCACTTCTCTACAATAGGCATCTTGTGACTAAGAATGGAGCTCTAGATTAGCATTACCTTCATTATGTGTTCTTAGTTTAGCTCCATAATTCCATGTCTATAATGAATCTTCCTAATGAGATGTCCAACAACCTGGTTTTGACTGTGAATCCTGTTCACCGAGAACATGATGTAACACATGAGGGAGCTATGCCTAGCCCAAGGAGGCGAAGCCCCCTAGTAAAAAAATTGCATCGTACTTTTCAAATAAATTGTATATTAATGACTTAAAAAGTCCCAACTCATATTATAAGGATAATAGTCAACTAAGAGACTAAGGAGGCAAGTTTTCTAGGTAACACACGTGAATAAAGGTGAGAAAAGATCAAAAAGCACTTCCCAATATCATTTTATAGGAGAACAAACCAAAAAAGTATTTAATAAAATTCACTTGTCCACATGCGACATAGAAGGGTCGGGTTGGTTGATCTTTTCTAGGTCTTAAAGAGAAGGAATTTTGCACTAAAGTAATATCTAGGCAAACAATATATCCTAGGTAGCAAGTGGCACTTCTAGAGTCTATCCATGAGAAAAATCCATTATTGTTAAGAAAGGTGACGATCCCACTTCCCGTAAAATTGAAGAGGGTACTCAAATGAAGGGATTAGGTGAGTATATAGTTGTTTAGAATGGATGTCTTGTATGGGAAAATTATTCCACCATCTCCAATAAAACTAGGAGGACAAAACAAAGTAGTCCATTTTGATAGTAACCAGGCTAGGAATATACTTGATAACCTACTCAAGTGTCACTCTACAATGGGGATGAAGAAGATAATGAAACCTTACTTGTTGCAAATACAACCACTTCCCTAAAGACTCATCTCAAATATTTGAGAGTGGTAATAATCCATTGGTTGCTAAGAATGAAGGCTTGCATTCCCTGTAAAGGGCTAAGGGGCTATCATGTCTTTGGATAACAAGGTTCCACCATATGTTGTGAGTGGTTATGGAAAGATCAACTTGCAAGGAGTAAGTCTTCCATTGAATCAAGATGGCATAAGCTTGCAAAGCTATCCAATTCTATAGAGAGGTAGTGAACCATTGATTAAAAAAAAGGATGATATGAGAAATATGTCCTACCAAGGAATATAGATATATTTGTATTTATAGATAGATATAGATATCTTGTATTTGAAGATAACCTTCCAGGGATCACCTCCCATTAAGACTCTAATTACCCACTTTGTTGCAAGACATTTATAGGATCAATAATGCCAAACCTACCTTGGGCCTTAGAGGTGATACAAAACTTCCAAGGGATAGCAAGTAAGGAACAATCATTTTTCTATTTGCTCCATAGAAACCATCTTAGGATAGAGGTGAACTTATGACAACTAGATTTAGTTGGAAGCTAGCAAAAGGGGTAATAATAATGTGATGCTATAAATATATTGTTGAGAACTTGGAATTTACCTACCAATAACATAAATCTAGTGGTCCAAGTAGAAAGTTTCTTCTGTACCATATTGAGGACCCAATCCCACATGACCTTTGGGGAAGCATCAATCCCAAAGGGGATCCCTAGATATTTGATAATCAACCTAGGGGTAACACCTTTTAAATTAGGAGGAATATAGGTATAGGACTAGTTTATAGAGAATAGAATTAATTTGGCCTTTCTATCACTGATTTTGGAACCAAAAGCATCACAATACAATTGGAGCACTTCTCTTGCTATTTCCATCTCCTCTTGACTATTATGGATAAAAAATAAGGAGTCATTAGAAAAGTGGGAGTTGATCACATCTTGTTGGTTGGTGATAGTGATTATTCTGAGAAGGCCTTCTCTGTGAGTGGTCTCTAAAAGGCATCCCAAGGCATCAATATTGATAGCATATAGGAGAAGGAAATATGATAGCCCTAACAAATTGAGTACTAGAGGTAGATATGATGGGATAAGCTACCATTAACCACCACTCTAGATGAATAAAATTGAATAAAAGCTACATGTGGAAACAAAAATGATTACCAAATCATAACCAAGAAAGCATATTTAGTATGTGTCTCCAACTAATATGGTCATAGGCCTTGTCAAAATTAATCTTCAATAAGAGATTTCGAATTGCTTGGGCTACTTATATTGAACCTAAACAGAGTATTTTTCTTGGAGCCTATTAAACCAAGGGTTACCTATTGGCAATAGGCTCAATCATATGGGTTTTCATAATCCCATTTGCTCGGTTTGTGGACAGGAAAAATATTTATTGCATTTTTTTTGGTTTTGTGAACAGGCTCAGTCAGCCTGGAAGTGGCTTCTTGAAATTTTTATACCTTTTATGCAGGAGGATTTTACTTGGGTGCATGCTATTTTGGGTGACCCTATTGCTTTTTCCTTCAACTTGGGTGTTTTTTGGAATATTTTTAGAATTGGTACCCTATTTTATCTATGGAAGTCCCGGAATAGAGCTATTTTTTCTCAGCAAGATATCGAGTGTGTCTTCTTTTTTGCTGATAAATATGACATATTCTTTGATTGTTGGTTACAAATTCAATTATAGGTTGAAAACATATAGGTGGAGCTGTAGTACTTATGTACCCTCACGGATCATTGGGGGAATGCACCCTGCATTATGAGTTATGTGCCTCTTTCTTCCCCTTCCAAGTGGCAGTGATTTATAGGCTTCTTTCTTTCTGAATGCATATTTGACACTGTTTTAGCAGTTGTTATCTAGCAGTTTGTGGACTGTTTCTGACACTCTTGCATACTCCTAACCATAGTGGTTAGTTTATTGGTTTACAGGGTGTGCTAATCCCACTCACCCTTTTTTGTATGATTAGACATTATTTTATTAATATAATGGCCTTTTCATCCAAAAAAAAAAAATCTTCAATAAGATGTTGTCTTGCTTAGAGTCCTTGGCCCATTGGGAAGTTTCCCAAGCTAACATCAAGTTTTCAAGAATAAAAATTCCTTTGAGGAACCTCGTTGTTTCTTTTCTGACAATTTTAGAGGCTACATGACTCAACTTCATGGCAAGGGCCTTAGCAATAATCTTGTATGCAACATTAAGAAAGGTGATAGGCCTCCATCTAGAGATAGATGTAGGATATGTGCCTTTTAGAATAAGTTTGACCATGTCCTGATTGATGAAGGTACCAAACAAGCTAGAGGGAACAGATTCATAATAGATAACTTAGAGGATTTTACTAATCAAGGGCCACAAGATCTTGTATAAATTTACAAAAAGATCTTTAGGACCCAGTGATTTACCATATTTCATACAAGAAACAACCTACCATAGATTTGCCATTATGATGTTAAAATATAGTCTAATCCTAGATTTCATGAGGTATTTATTAAATAGTAAAAAGTAGTCTATGTTAAAACCTTTTCAAGATAGTTCTACTAGTGAAAAATATTACATTATTTGATACATGCAAATGTGCCCCCATGGTACCTTTATGGTACAAATGTAAATATTTAATAGACTAGGATTTGAATCTATAGTTTAGATGAGTGATTTATATTTTCTCTTAATGTAAGTGTCTATGTGCAGGATATGCACAAGTGTCGTGTAACTAAGAGTGCAAGTGTGTATTGAGAGAAGATGCACAAGTGTCATGTATGTAAGTGTGTAAATATGTAATGTGAGGATGTGCACAAGTGTCTTGTATTAGGAGTGCATGTAGGAGAGTAAGAGTCATGTAGAAGTGTGCAAGTGTCATAGAGTTAAAGTATACATGTAAGAAGAAAGTGAAGAGTCTAGTATACAAGTGGCAATATGAGAAGCCAAAGGTCAAGAATAGGAAAGGTTGCATCTTATAGATATGTGAGTAGTGCAATAGAAAAGTATTGAAGAGTCACATTACTATGTCTATATTATGGAGACAAAGCATATGCAATGTAAGGGAAAATGGTCGGTAGTGATCACCACATAACAAGCATTGATATAAAGCTTGTATAAAAATTTTGAGCAATTTTATTGTAAGTATTCTTCATGTATATACATGAATGATTTTTTCCATTTACATTTATATTTTATGTTATAAGTGAATGTTATTTCATTATTATATTGGCCTGGATATATATTTTATTGCTCATATATATAATTCTACTCTTGATTATTGATATTTTGACCTATAATATTATGGTTTATTTATATTGGAACCTATAATATTTTGAGATAGTTAGGCTTAAAATCCAATAGTGGTATCAAAGCTACCATTTAACTCTCTTTATTTTTGATAGATTTATATTTCAAAGCCACCATAATATTAGAGTTTGTCCACTTTGAAAGTAGTGAAGAATTGGAATCCATTTTAAATATTTGATTGAATAGATATTGAGGGGACAAATAATGGTCATCCAGATTTGGATGATAGGGTATTTTTACTTGGTTCAAGAAAAACCAGTCAAGAGTAGGTCTCAGATTGAATTGATTTAGAGAGCCAACTCAAGAGATAGTTGGACATGAGGGGACATTCATAGTCATCCTAATATTGATTTTTGGATTCTCTAGAAAAGAGGAGAATCATATTGTTCTTAGGTGCAACCTAAGACATCATAATATTGAGGAGCGTCAAAGCTCCCAGATAATTGAGAAACATCAAAGATTTTAGATAATAGAGAATCATTAGAGATATTAGATAATAGAGAAGCATCAAAGCTTCCAAAATTTAAGAAGAATCATAACTTCCATAGAATTGTGAAGCAATATAAGCTTCTAAATATCAAAATATTTTAGGATAACTCAAATAGAATTGAAAGTGTAGTAGAAAGAATAAAATTGTAACTTTTTACTAATATTGAAAGATTATTTTGTAGCTAAGTTTACTCAAAGTAAGATTGAAGTAAGGGTAAAAAAGGAAAGGTCATAGTAGTACCTAAGTATAGAAGAAACATCCAATCCTAATAGTAGTCCAAGTGTAAAGCTCAAGCATAGAGCAAAATCACTCGAGCCTGATAAAGCTCAAGCATAGAGTAGAAGCACCCAAGCTTGTAAGAGTCCAAGCATAGAGTAGAAGCACCCAATTTTGGAAGAGTCCAAACATAAAGTAAAAGTGATCAAGCTTAGAAGAGTCCAAGCATAGAACAAAAGCACTCAAGCTTGGAAGTGTTCAAGCATAGAGTAAAAGCACGC